>JAVMKO010000002.1:172532004-173906985 GCA_032164245.1 Sternotherus odoratus | reverse complement strand
GCAGTGACACCCCAGCCCCAGGCGCGGCGGCGGGGAAGAGAGGGGAACTCCGCCGCACGGCGCGCCTGACAGCTCTCGGACCCGGGACTGCAGGGAGCCGGGAGGCCGGTACCTCCCCAAGCTGCCGTTACCCGGCGGTTCCAACGGTCCCAACGGCCAAAGTCTCCCAGCCCCGCGAAGAAAAGTTCCCTCAGCCCGAACGGCCGCTAGTCAGACTCACCCCTCCCGCCCAGCGACGCCGCCGCTCCCTCACCCCGACACGCCACCTCTCCTCCGCTCACTGACTTACTAGCCTGAGGGCTGCCTGGCGGCGAGGGGGGAAAGTGAGAGGCCGGCCCCGCCCAGCCTGGCTGCCGCGTTAGCCAATCCCGAGGTGACGATCCGTCACGCTAGCCTATGGGGTGGAATAGAGGGTGGGATTTAGAACGGGCTCCTCCCTCCTTTTTCCACTGGTTGTAGCTGTCCTGTTCGAGGGGGTGGGGGGAGAAGAGGGAGGAGGTGAGGGGTGTGGGCGGGGATACAGGCGATGGGCGTGGCTTCCAGACTTCTCTCGACATCTGATTGACAGCAGAGGGTCCGGGCAGCCCTTAGTGTTCTGGGATCAGGGGCGGTGAGAGTCTTTCCCGTCCTCCTGCTGGTGCAGCTGCTCTGTTCTCTCAGGACACCGACCCGGGGGCCTTGATAGTGACACGGGAACGTGATCCTGTGAGAGGCTGAGCTGCCTGAAGGGCTGCTGCAGAAGAGGAGGGAAATGGAGGGTCTAGCATCTTGCAGCAGAAGTTGGGCACTTCACATGATGGAGCCCATAAATATTACAGGCCATGACAACCTTAAGGCATAGATTACAGGGAAACTAATGGAAGCAAATCCATTACCTTAGCCTCACTCTTAACCAGAGGAAGACCTAGACCACAAAATGGGATTGGGATCCAAACCAAGGAGGATCCTGCTCTGAACTGCCAGGCTCTATCTGTACAATACATACCAGCTCCTCCTTTAATGACTCTTCTTAAAGCTGGCTAGTCTATGTGGTATAGTATAGCAACTGTAGTGGCCACACATCGATTCCTATATGTTCTGTTTTGCCTGGTTCTCATACTTTTCGTTATACATTTAAATCAGAGCAAGTACACTAGCTACCAAATAATGTGAATCATGTACACTTAAACTGTAACATAAATTATTAATAATAACCAATTAGCTCTACACTCCCTGATTTCATTCACCACAGGTTCAGGAAACATTTCTTATTCAGAAAAAATATTATCATAATGAAATTTCAGGAAGAAATTAGTATACGGAAAGAGCTTGATCCACTTTAAGGACTGATTATTTCATTTTAGGATACAACTTGGCGAAAACAAAATCTTACCTCAAGATTAAAAAAAAACTTGTCTCAAAAAAGGATGAAAAATTTCCATGAATTAAAAAAAACCCAGTAAGGCCCAATAGGCCTGAAATGGGTTAATTTAAACCTTAAGTCAGCATTCAGGCACATTGGTGCGGTAGCATGAACAGTATAAAACATATACTTATTTTACTGTTCTCTATATCTCAACCAATTTTGATAATTGTTCAAAAATAAAAATAGGGTTGACAATGTAGGCAAATTATTACTAAAGAGATCTGAAGTATGAGTTACACAGCCCCGATAAATAGATGCTGACAGACCCTTACATGGTGCATTCAGAAGCCTTAATGAGAACATCTCCCCTTTAATCTCTTCCACTTATAAAGAATAAATGTTAAATGTTGTTCAGCATTGTCAACTTTTTAATGTACATATGTAGTGTCTTCTTACCAGCCTCCTGGTAATGAAACAACTGTGATGGATGATTTCAACTTTGCAGCCATCATAAATAAGGCTTTCTTCTATCACAGACACTCTGTAATACCAAAACCTACACTGTAAAAAGAAGAGATACTTCACTTTTAAAAAGGGGAAAATTAAATGATACGGTCAAATTTATGCTTTTACAATGGTGACGAACAAGATAAAATTATTAGTTTTTGCACAGTTGTTTCTTTTTATGAGTAACCATTTGGATGATTATGAAGAATTCATTTTAAATAAAATTTAAGGCACTTTATCATTTGTAAAAGTGCTATGAAGATTATGTATTAATCATGAAAATACATCTACATAGTAATTTCAAGGATTGGTAAGGATTAAATGAGTCACTGTTATTAGTGTAATTTTACACATAGTGAAACTAAGGCATAGAGATTTTTGACTTGCCAAAAGTTAAATGATAATCAGTGTCAGATCCAGCACTAGAATTCAGGACTGGGCCCTTTGATACTTACTGTATAATGCTGTTTTCACAAACAATTATTCATTTCAAAGCCCCGCCCTTATATCATCATATGAACAATATTAACAGGTGATGTACACCCTTTGGTACTGCACTAGTAGATACCGGTGCTCACAAAAAACTCTGTTGACTTCATGTCTGTGTGATGTGTGGATCTCATTGCAGAATTGGAGCCTTAGCCAGGTCTCTGTATTTACCTATTCATATCTTACTTGCTGAACTGGATGTATACTTGAATGTCTTGACATAGATACATGTAGAAGTATATAATCCAATGTGTATATCAGATTATTTTGTTTTCAGTAAAACTGATGATTAAACACTTGTCCATTTATAATTACACTAGTGTAAAAGCCCGTGTACACGGGCCAACCGTAAGGGCTCGTCGTCCCCCACCCCCCCTCGCCCAGCCCCCCTCCAACGACCCCCCCTCGCCCAGCCCCCCTCCAACGACCCCCCCTGCAACGACCCCCCCTCGCCCAGCTCCCTCCCCCCCTGCAACGACCCCCCCCTCGCCCAGCTCCCTCCCCCCCTGCAACGACCCTCCCCTCGCCCAGCTCCCTCCCCCCCTGCAACGACCCTCCCCTCGCCCAGCCCCCTCCCCCCCTGCAACGACCCTCCCCTCGCCCAGCCCCCTCCCCCCCTGCAACGACCCTCCCCTCGCCCAGCCCCCTCCCCCCCTGCAACGACCCTCCCCTCGCCCAGCCCCCTCCCCCCCTGCAACGACCCTCCCCTCGCCCAGCCCCCTCCCCCCCTGCAACGACCCTCCCCTCGCCCAGCCCCCTCCCCCCCGCTTAGTTCCTTCCCCCCTCAACTCCTTGTCATGCGCCCGACAGCCCAGCTAACTTTCTATGTATAACTGCTCCTTGGTGCTCTAGCTCCTGCGAGGATCGCTCAGGCAGGCATGCGTGGCGGCCATATTGTACCTCCGAACTACAACCCCCAGCATGCCGTTCGTCCGGGCCGTCTCTACTGCGCATGACGGCTTCACACACCCTTCGCTTGTCTTTTATAATAATTACATATGCCTCCACTGCTCAGTTATTCATCTCTGCCATACTTCTAGTGCGTTACCATTGAAAGGTCTGAATTTAATAGGGTGGTAGTTTTTGTGGCATGGGATAAAAATGCAGTGATTTTCCTTACTCAGGCTAGAAGCCTGGAGAGATGGGTCTTATCCTGCCCAATACTACATGGTAAAGAGGAATGGGGACTGTTAGAGAGAATAATTTTAGGAACAACCAAGCAGTTGTTTATATTTAGTTAAACTAAAAATAAAGGGTAATTTTAGGAAGAGGATAAATTTGAGTAACTCCAACAGGGCTCGAGTCTTCTAATGTAGATGTAAGTAGGCAAGAGGAGATCCAGCTGCAGTGTGGGAACTGAGTTAGTAGCATGGTGGGTACTTCACCTGCACACAATGAGGTAAGAGAGTTTTGGTTTATTTTTAATTCTATAGCTTGAAAGTGATTTAGAAGCAGCAACCATCCTAATGGCACCTATTAATTGCAAAAGTGGTATAGCGTGATCATAATCCTAAATGCTGCTAATCAAGTATGTGTTTTATTGTTACTGAAGAGTTATGATTGTAACAGTTAACACAAGTAATGGTGTTATGAATCCCATACAATGGTAGGAAGGTGAATATCTCACACTGACAATGCTGAGATTTCAGTTCATATTATCAAAGTAAATTAGTTTACCTTGAATTCTTTTAACAGGTTTTAACACTGCTTAAACTATTTTGGTGCTTCAAGCATTTAAAATTGCTATGGTGGCTTTGTAATATTATTAATGGCCCACATACTTTCCCAGGAGTATGTGGATTCTTATTTCAGTAATCATATTTTTATTGCTGTGTGCACATGTGACTGGAATTTATGACCTTTTTTTCTTTTATTCATTGCAGCTCTCTTATCGCTAGCAAAGGGCCATTTCAAATTACCCAGCAAGAGTTCCTTTCAGGCTGATAAGGACTACAAGGAATAAAACCTTCAGTTGCACTTAGGGTGACCAGACAGAAAGTGTGAAAAATTAGGACACAGGGTGAGGAGTTATAGGTGCCTATATATGAAAAAGTCCAAAATATTGTGACTATCCCTATAAAATCAGGATATCTGGTTGCCCTATTTGCACTTCTGTTGGCAATTGGTGATACTCAGTGCTGCCTTTAAAATAAGTGTTCCAGAAAGTTGTTTCATTGTAGGGTTCAGAAAATATTTTGTTCCCCAGGAAAATAATTTCTAACCCTCAACTTCACTTTTTTTGTTAGCAGTTCATTCTACACTAACGTTTTAATTTTAATTTCATATATGTAGATAGCAAACTACTATGCATTTGTAAACTTCTTTAAAAAGAAGAAATCCTTGATAACTAAATACTTTACTGTAATTTGGGGCCTATGATTAAGTCCCCAGAGCTAAATTCAACTGGTAGCACATTATTAAAATAACAAATCTGAGCCTTTGCTATGGAAAATCTGAAGTTATTTCTAATTATGCTATTTTATATCAAATCTATAGCATATGAGACATTATAGAAGACACTGTTTAGAGAGGGGTACTGAAATTGGGATTCTTAAAACTTCTTCTTCTTGGGTTACAGTTCAAATCTAGGTCAGGTCAGTTGCAGCTTGAAGTCATTATCATCTGATGGCCATTGGTGGCCCCAGTGAATGGAGTAGTCATTGTTCAGTTCCCAGCCAAAACTCATCCGCATCTCAGAATCAGATTCGAGGTAGACACTTATTGGAACTTTAGTTAGCAATCTCAAAGAGATTACGGAATGAGGTCCTACTCGTGCAGACACTTAAACCTGTAAGTAGTTCCATTAAATAGAACTATTCAGGTGTGAAGTTACATTCATACAAATCAGTTGACTGAAGGCCCACTGAAGTCAATAGATTGGCTTCCATTGAATTCAATTAATTTTGGATCGGGATCCTAAAAGTCTGCCAGGCTGAATGAACTACATTCTGACCCTCAAATTTGTCCTTCTAAAATAGGGTGAGCATGGTAGTGGAGGATTGTGTGAAAAAAAACAGTTACTTACCTCTTAACGTTGGTTCTTCGAGATGTGTTGCTCATGTCCATTCCCATATGTGTGTGTGCGTTCCGCGCATGCCCGGTCCGGAAAGCTTTTCCCCAGCGGTACCCGTAGGGTCGGCAGGGGCGACCCCTGGAGTGGCGCCCTTATGGCCATGTATATATGCCCCTGCCAACCCTCCCCCCGCTCAGTTCCTTCTTGCCGGTACTCCGACAGAGGGGAGGCGGGTGGGATTCGGAATGGACATGAGCAACACATCTCGAAGAACCAACGTTACGAGGTAAGTAACTGTTCTTTCTTCTTCGAGTGCTTGCTCATGTCCATTCCCATATGTGACTTACGAGCAGTCATCTCGGAGGAGGGAGAGGAGTACTTTGAGTACCTGTTAACAGGACCGCCTGTCCCACAGCTGCATCCTCCATCGACTGCTGCACGATGGCGTAGTGCGACGTGAAGGTGTGCACTGAAGACCACGTCGCTGCTCTACAGATGTCGACGATTGGAACGTGCGCCAGGAACGCCGTGGACGCGGCCTGGGCCCTGGTGGAATGCGCCGACAGTGCTGGTGGAGTAGCATTCGAGAGGTTATAAGCCAATTTGATACAAGAAGTGATCCAGGCCGAGAGGCGCTGAGTAGAAATTGGTAACCCCTTCATCCTTTCTGCCACTGAAATAAAAAGTTGTGGAGATTTACGAAAACCTTTGGTCCTTTCTATGTAAAAGGCTAAAGCTCTTTTGACGTCCAACGAGTGAAGCATTCTTTCCCTGTTATCCGCATGGGGTTTGGGAAAAAACACCGGTAGGAACACCTCCTGATTCAAATGAAAGGGCGAGACTACTTTGGGCAGGAAGGCCGGGTGAGGACGTAACTGAACCTTATCTCTATGGAAGATCGTGTAGGGCGGTTCAGAAGTGAACGCCCTAATCTCAGAGACTCTGCGTGCCGAAGTGATTGCTACTAAGAACGCGGTCTTCCATGAGAGATAAGAAAGGGGGCAGGAGGATATGGGTTCGAACGGGGGTTTCATTAGGGCCATTAGAACCAGGTTGAGGTCCCAAGGGGGGGGTTGGTTGGCGTATCTGAGGATACAATCTCTCCAACCCTTTAAGGAATCTGCTAACCAAGGGGTTACTAAAGACCGAATTGTCATCGACCCCCGGGTGGAACGCCGAAATGGCGGCCAGGTGTACCCGAACAGTGGAAAGCGCTAGTTCTTGCTGCTTCAGCTCAAGGAGGTAGTCCAGGATAGTGGAGACTGAAGAAGACAGGGGATCCACCCCCTTGTTCTGAGCCCACAGTGAGAAGCGCTTCCATTTGGCAGTGTAGGTTCCCCTTGTGGAGGGTTTTCTGCTACCCAGGAGGACCTCCCTGACTGAATCCGAGCACTGAAGCTCTGCTGGGTTCAGCCACGGATATACCACGCCGTGAGGTGGAGGGACTGGAGGTTGGGGTGCAACATCCTCCCGTGGTCTTGGGAGATCAATGTCGGTGACAGAGGAAGTGTTATCGGCGTCGTCACACAGAGAGACAACAGGGTCGTGTACCAGTGTTGCCGAGGCCAGGCCGGCGCTATTAGTATGACCGATGCTTTGTCCTGACGGGCCTTCGCCAGTACCTTGTGTACGAGGGGGAACGGGGGAAATGCATAGAGCAGACCCCCCGCCCATAGAGTGTGGAATGCGTCCCCCTCTGAACCTGGGCTGAGGTTGAGGAGGGAGCAAAACCTGTGGCACTTCCTGTTGGCCTTTGTGGCGAACAGGTCGAGGCGGGGAAACCCCCACCTTTGGAAAATTGAATGGGCTACATCGGGTCTGAGAGACCATTCGTGACCCCGAAATGAGCGGCTCAGGGAGTCCGCCAGTACATTCTGAACTCCCGGAAGGTAGGCCGCAGTGAGGGAGATCCCTCTGGGGATGCAGAACTCCCAAAGGGCGAGGGCTTCCTTGCACAGGAGAGAGGAGCGAGCACCACCCTGTTTGTTTATATAAAACATCGAGGCCGTGTTGTCTGTTAGGACTGACACGCTCTTGCCCCTCAAGAGCGACTGGAACGTCTGGCATGCCAGGCGAACTGCTCTGAGCTCTCGAACGTTTATGTGGAGGGACAACTCCTCCTGAGACCATAGGCCCTGAGTCGTGGCCTCCCCCAGGTGAGCTCCCCAACCCAGCGCCGAAGCGTCTGTCACCAACGTGATGGATGGTTGGGGCTTGTGAAAGGGCACCCCGCTTCCCAGAGACGTGGGCTGGAGCCACCAGTAGAGGGACTGCCTTACCTTCAATGGTAGAGTCACTACGAGGTCGAGGGGGTCTCTGCGCTGGTTGTATACCTTCGCGAACCAGGCTTGCAGAGGACGAAGATGGAGCCTCGCAAATGGCACCACGTAAGTGCACGCTGCCATGTGTCCCATCAGGACCATACAGTTCCTTGCTGTTGTCATGGGAGACCGAAGGAGTGGTCGAATAATGTCCCCCATGGTTTTGGCCCGAGAGGGAGGTAGGAAGGCTCTCGCGCGGCGAGAGTCTAGAATTACCCCAATGAACTCGATTTTCTGGGTAGGGATGAGGGTTGATTTCGGCACGTTCAGAATGAGGCCCAGCTTTAGGAAGGTGGCTCTGATGAACGTTATTTGCGATAGAAGCAGCTCCCGCGACTGTGCCTTGATGAGCCAATCGTCCAGGTAAGGGTAGACATGGATGCCGTTTCGTCTGAGGAATGCTGCGACCACCGCCATGCATTTCGTGAATACCCTTGGAGCTGAGGAGAGGCCGAACGGGAGGACGGTAAACTGGTAATGACGGGATCCCATCACGAACCTCAGGAATCGTCTGTGACTCGGGGTGATGGAAATGTGGAAATATGCGTCTTTTAAGTCGAGGGCGGCGAACCAGTCTCCCTGATCCATAGCAGGAATTATGACAGCCAATGAGAGCATGCGAAACTTCAGCTTCTTTATGTAGGAGTTGAGGCCTCGCAAGTCCAGGATGGGGCGGAGCCCCCCTTTGGCCTTTGGGATAAGGAAATAACGGGAGTAGTAACCCTTGCCCCGAAATTCTTGAGGAACCTCCTCTATGGCACCCAACGACAAGAGGGTATGAACCTCCTGTTCTAGGAGTTGCTCGTGAGATGGGTCCCTGAAGAGGGACGGGCACGGGGGATGGGTGGGAGGGAGAACAGAGAATTGGATAGAATATCCCATCTCTACCAGGCTGAGAACCCACTTGTCCGAGGTGATAAAGGACCATGCCTGGTAGAAATGGGATAAACGGTTCACAAACGGGAGGGAAATCATGGAAACGGAGGCTGGCTCGGCGTCCCCGGGCGCATCTTCAAAAGTTCGGCCTGGGTCCGGGAGGGTGATTGCTCCCTGGGCCTTGGGATTGTCGGGAGGAAGATCGCTGCCGTCCTCTACCCCCACCCCTTCCGCCTCTCCTTGGTTGGTCCCTCCTATAAGGGGGGGCTTGGGAAGGCCTAACTGGCGGAGGCGGAGGGGGTCTGAAGGGCCTCCTTTGTCCTTGGGGAGTATGCAACCCCAGTGATCTAAGCATGGCCCTCGAATCCTTCATTGACTGGAGTTTTTTATCTGTATCGGCCGCAAACAGTCCTTGTCTGTCGAAGGGTAAATCCTGAATGGTGGCTTGCACCGGTGGTGGAATTCCCGACACGTGCAGCCACGCCCCACGACGCATGGCCACTGCTGTGGCTAACTGCCTGGATGCCGAATCTGCCGAATCTAAGGCATCCTGGAGAGCAGCTCTGGAGACCAGCCTGCCTTCCTGGACGATCGCCCTAAAGTCCTGGACTGATTCCTTCGGGAGGGCCCCTTCAAATTTGGACATAGTCGACCAAGTATTATATGCATATCTTCCCAGGGCGGCCTGCTGGTTGGCTATTCTGAGTTGCAATGCCGCCGACGAGTAGACCTTTCGCCCCCACAAGTCCAACTTTTTGGAGTCGTGGGACTTAGGGGTGGGTCCCTGTCACGGTACTGAAATAGTTTGGTACCGTGTAGATCAATGGGTGCACGAAATATTATGGGAAGGGGGTCATAACAGGTGTCTTATGTATGTATCTATTCCATATGTGTGTATCTACTCCATATGTGTGTATCTATTTTGTAACTAAAGTTAAAGCTGCAAGCTGTACTTCAAGCTTGGCTCCTGTGAAGGCTCAGACAGGCTGGGGCTGCCTGATGGCCCATTAAGGGACATCAACCACACAATGGATTTTGTATCTGCCTGTCCACACCCAAGCTGCTCTAGGAATGTCACTGCCTGGTCAGAAACTGAATCCTGGAGAAGTCTGGTGATTGGACCTTGTGACTGTGAGCCTCCATTTTGCAACCGGACTCTGCAGAAGAAGGAGGAGGGGTCTTGGCCCAGAAGAAAAAAGTCTATAAAGCCTGGAAGAACATTCCCCATTTTGTCTTTCACCTCCAGTCTTCAGCCAGCTTTGTTTCCAGCTTTGGATGGAACTTTGCTACTCTGGGAACTCTGGACAATGGTACTGACCCATCCCCCAAATGGGATGCATCCAAAGACTTTGATTTGAACCTGCAGTTTATTCTACCTTTGCTGCAAGCCTAAGCTAAGAGATGTGCCATTACTGCGTGTAATTGATTTCTTTTAACCATTCTTAACCCTCACCTATATCTTTTTCCTTTTATAATAAACCTTTAGATTTTAGATTCTAAAGGATTGGCTACAGCGTGATTTGTGGTAAGATCTGATTTGTATATTGACCTGGGTCTGGGGCCTGATTCTTTGGAATTGGGGAGAACCGTTTTCTTTATTTGGGGGATTGGTTTTCATAACCATTGATCCCCAGGACAGGTGGCTGCTGGTGGGGATACTGGGAATCTGGAGTGTCTTTAGGAGATTGCTTGTGTGACTTGTGGTTAGCCAGTGGGGTGAGACCAAAGTCTTTTCTGTTTAGCTGGTTTGGTTTGCCTTAGTGTGGAAAAACCCCAGCTTTGGGCTGTAGATGCCCTTTTGGAAGCAATCTGTCCTGATCTGACACTCACAGTTAGATCCCACCAGGAACAGCACCGTCACAGTGGCGTAGTCGTGCTAGGATCCACAGAACCAGGTCAATTGAGCTTTGGGTCTGAACCCCACGCTGTCCAAATTTGAGTTTTGGGTGTAGAGAGTTTGGTTGGTTAAAGAGCAGTGGCAATGAGTAATCCGAAAACGAAGGCAATGAAACTGCAAGCCCTAAAAAACAGCCTGCAGCGTGAGTTTGAACAGGAACTAGCAAAGCTGAGGTTGTGGGAAGAGCAACAAAATGCTAAAATTGAGAAAAAAGCCAGGGAAAGGAACGCTCAGTTACAGAGGGAAGCATGGGAGAGAGAGAAGGAAACGTTGGAGAGATGGGAGAGACTTCGAAAGATGGAACAAGAAACTGCCAGACTTCAGCTCCAAGTCAAAAAAGCAAAGGAAGAAAACCAGAAATTATATCCTCGTGAAAGTTCATTTTATAACAGTATTGGGGGGCGGTATTACCCTGTGCAGTTTTCTGTGTTTAGCCCATTATGCTATGACCAGGGGGAGGGGGATTCTCACCTGGGGGGAAATAGCTGTTTGTCTGGGGAGGGTTTCTCCAAGTGTTTGTCTGTGCAAGAAAGCAGGTTGCCTGTGGATGAAGTTTCTAAATGTCTGTCTAATGTCTCAGAAGTGAGTCTGGAATTAGGTACAGTGCAGGAAGAACTTATAAAACAGGAAAGGGTTTCTCTGAAACAGGTTGCAGTGAATGGTCAGGTTAAAGCCCTAACTAAGGAAGGACAGGGTGAAATAGTTTTGGCTGGTGCAGCTTATGAGAATGATTTCTCCAAGTGTTTGCCTGTGCAAGAGAGCAGTTTGCCTGTGGATGAAGTTTCTAAATGTCTGTCTAATGTCTCAGAAGTGAGTCTGGAATTAGGTACAGTGCAGGAAAAACTTATGGATCAGGAAAGGGTTTCTCTGGAACAGGTTGCAGTGAATAGTCAGGTTAAAGCCCTAACTGAGAAAAGAAAGGGTGAAATAGTTTTGGCTGGTACGGCTTGTGAGAGTGAACCTGCAAGAAGCCACAGTGTATCTGTTGGCAGTGGCCATGTGCCTCGTGAGGAAGGTTTAAATAAAACTAAGCAGCAGTTTGGGAAGGCAAGGATAGTGGAAGAGAAGTGTCCCTATGCCTTACCTATGTCCTGTGTGGAGAAGTGTGACAGTGAAGGGAGTGTGCCTGTGTCTGTCAGGGGTATTGACTTGCCTGTGGAGGAAGCTACCTCAGTCTCCAAGCAGTTGTCTGTGTGCTGGGACAAGGGAAGTGAGATCCCAAGCTGTGGGTCTAGTGAAGGAGAGTGTGTCTCTAACTCTTCTTTGTCTGTAAAACAGACAGAAAATGCCTGTCAGCCTGGAATGGTTGAGAGTGGGGCATTTGTTTCAAAGTTGGTTTTGGATTCAGCTAAAGCTCAGAAAGGAAATGGTCCTGAGTCTGTGTCTGCTGGGAAGGAAGGCTCTATAACTAGGGGTGATCTGGTTAATGCCTTAGCAAGATCCCAGAGAGCAGACAATTCTGGTGCTTGTATTTTGCCTGTTGCTACTAGTGTGGGGCTGGAAAAGGGTGTAGAAACTCTGTCTAATCAGAGGAATATCCTAGCCAGAACACAAGGAGAGCAGAAAGGTGATTTGGGTGTGTTACCTGCCACCAGCTTGACAATAGAGAGCAGGGGGGAATTGGGACAGCCCTATAACCAAGTGGCTGTGTTGAACCAGCTTGTTGGGGAGGCAAGGTTGTTCACAGGAAAAAGTCTCCATGCTGAGTCTGCAGGTGAACAGTTTGGGTCTCAGGCTCAGGAAGATGACTGGGTAAATGTATCACCAGATCAGCCAGGAAGTTCTGTTAAGCCAGAGGGAGCCAAATTTGATCCTTCAGGGCAAGGAGGAAAGAGAGAATTTGACTTTGCAAAGAAAAGCCACAAGGTGACCCTAAAAGACCAAAATTCTAATGGTATTGACCCAAAGGCATGTATTGACAAACCTAATTGTAAATGGACACTTACAATGGAATTGTTGTTGTTACTAATGGCAATTTGTGTAACTACTGTGTTGTTGCCTGAAACTGTAAAATTGTACAATGGGCCTAGTCTTGTGAAAAATCCTTTAGACATGTCAAGAGAAATACAGGGGAACACACTTTATGTAAAGAGGCCTGGTTCTACTGATGTGTCACAGCTAAGGCCTGTGAACAGTGGTAAGACTTTCCAAAGGGAAGAAAACATTCCACACCACATGTGCAGTGTAAGAGGGAAAACTGAGGCACAGTACCCTATTGTTTCCATGGCTAAATGCCAAGATTGCTGTGCTATGGACAACATTGATATCTATATTGATTTGGTGGTACTGGGGTTCTAAACATTTGCCAGAGCTTGTATGTATAAAGTAGCTGTTTTCTTTAGCTCTTGGCAAAGATCACATAACACAAACCCACGGATGGGGAAGCTTTTGGGATGCAATCAGGGCTGTTTTGTCATCCCTTCCTGCATCAATTTTGCGTTGGGGGTGTCACGGTACTGAAATAGTTTGGTACCGTGTAGATCAATGGGTGCACGAAATATTATGGGAAGGGGGTCATAACAGGTGTCTTATGTATGTATCTATTCCATATGTGTGTATCTACTCCATATGTGTGTATCTATTTTGTAACTAAAGTTAAAGCTGCAAGCTGTACTTCAAGCTTGGCTCCTGTGAAGGCTCAGACAGGCTGGGGCTGCCTGATGGCCCATTAAGGGACATCAACCACACAATGGATTTTGTATCTGCCTGTCCACACCCAAGCTGCTCTAGGAATGTCACTGCCTGGTCAGAAACTGAATCCTGGAGAAGTCTGGTGATTGGACCTTGTGACTGTGAGCCTCCATTTTGCAACCGGACTCTGCAGAAGAAGGAGGAGGGGTCTTGGCCCAGAAGAAAAAAGTCTATAAAGCCTGGAAGAACATTCCCCATTTTGTCTTTCACCTCCAGTCTTCAGCCAGCTTTGTTTCCAGCTTTGGATGGAACTTTGCTACTCTGGGAACTCTGGACAATGGTACTGACCCATCCCCCAAATGGGATGCATCCAAAGACTTTGATTTGAACCTGCAGTTTATTCTACCTTTGCTGCAAGCCTAAGCTAAGAGATGTGCCATTACTGCGTGTAATTGATTTCTTTTAACCATTCTTAACCCTCACCTATATCTTTTTCCTTTTATAATAAACCTTTAGATTTTAGATTCTAAAGGATTGGCTACAGCGTGATTTGTGGTAAGATCTGATTTGTATATTGACCTGGGTCTGGGGCCTGATTCTTTGGAATTGGGGAGAACCGTTTTCTTTATTTGGGGGATTGGTTTTCATAACCATTGATCCCCAGGACAGGTGGCTGCTGGTGGGGATACTGGGAATCTGGAGTGTCTTTAGGAGATTGCTTGTGTGACTTGTGGTTAGCCAGTGGGGTGAGACCAAAGTCTTTTCTGTTTAGCTGGTTTGGTTTGCCTTAGTGTGGAAAAACCCCAGCTTTGGGCTGTAGATGCCCTTTTGGAAGCAATCTGTCCTGATCTGACACTCACAGTTGGATCCCACCAGGAACAGCACCGTCACAGTCCCGTCTGCCCCTGACGCTCCCGATAGTTCACAGCGTCTGCGACTAAAGTGCCTGGCGGGGGGTGGGTGAAAAGGTATTCGTACCCCTGCCTGGGTGCGAAATAGCGGCGCTCCACTCCCCTTGCCGTCGGTGGAAGAGAAGAAGGGGTCTGCCACAAGGTCTCCATGGTGGATTTAACCTTCCTCATAAACGGCAGAGCTATTTGGGGCGGTAGATTAGAGGCAAGGATGTCCATATTGGGATCCTCCTCCTCCTCCTGGACTTCCTCCGTCTGGAGGTTCAGATTCTGGGCCACCCTCTTCAATAGGTCCTGGTGGCCCCTGAGATCCATGGGGGGCAATGACATGGAAGTGCCCGCCACCGCGTCGTCCGGTGATGAAGAAGAGGAGGCTGGCTGGGGGTCGGCTACCTGGGGGTCCTCCTGGAACTGCTGCTGGTAGGCGTCCCTATCCTGCTCCTCATGCACCTGAGATGCTGTACCAGATGGTCCAGGCTGGTCCTCTCCCATCTCAGACTGTGGCCTCGTTATAGTGGCGGACACCGGGCCCCTTGGTACCGAGGGCAATGACGCTATTGAGGCAGGGCCCTGAGCCTGATGGTAGGCAAAGGGCGTCCAGAATGGCCATGGGCTGGTAGCCTGTCTGCCATCCTCGTATTGACGGTGCCGACGGTGTGAAGAATGACGGTGCCGTGAGTGGTGCCGTCGAGACGAGCGGTGGCTGTGCCTCGACCTCGAGCGATACGAGGATGCGTCCGACCCGGAGGAGTACTCCGACTGGGACCAGGGCGGTGCCGCGCCATCCGGTGCCACCAGCCTGCCGTAGACATCCGGCTTGCCAGGGTGCATGTAGCCCTGCGGTGCCGGTCGGGCCGGTGCCGGAACTAGCGGTGCCGAGGGCCCAACTGGTGGCTGGAGAGAGGGAGCTGGCGGTGCCGGCGCCGCTGTCAAGGGCGGTGCGGACGGTGCCGCTATACGGGGGACCGGTGCCGGGACGATGAAGTCCGGTGCCGGGTCCGTGGTGAGGCCAATAAGGTCCTCCGCGGCGACGAACACCTCCGGGGTGGATGGGATCTCGATCCCGGGTGTCTCGCTTTCCAGGGGGAGTTCTTCTTCAGGGGGAATCACCCCTAACTCTGGTGCCGCCGGTGCCGGTGTGGGCTCTAAATGGGGCCGCCTCGCGCGCTCCGGAGCTGCCAACACCTTTGAGGGATCACCCGTGGACCTACGTACCGGGGAGCGCCCTCTTGATTTCTTAGAAGGCACCGGGGATTGAGACCGGTGCCTTCTAGATGAACCTGCACCGTGCCGGGGAGACCGGTGCCGGGAGGACTTCACGGTCTTCGGTGCCGCGGATCGATGCCGGTGCGCTGCCCGATGCCGCCGGCTCCGCTGGTTGCAGGGCGGACTCCATTAGGATAAGTTTCAGCCTGGAGTCTCGCTCTTTTTTCGTACGGGGTTTGAAGCCCTTGCAGATCGTACAGCGATCCGTTTGATGTCCCTCGCCGAGGCACTTCAGACAGCGAGAGTGGGGATCGCTGATGGGCATGGGCCTCCCGCAAGCTTTGCACGCTTTGAACCCTGACGCCCCAGGCATAACCTGACGCCAGGGAACAAAGAACTAACTATCTAACACTAAATCTATGCAAACAACAACTCTAACTACTCTAATTAACTACACAATGAAACTATCTAAATATCTAACTAACTAACTAACTACGAGATAAGGATACCGCAAGAGAAGAGCACTGTTCCAGCAACCGCCACGGACGGAAAGAAGGAACTGAGCGGGGGGAGGGTCGGCAGGGGCATATATACATGGCCATAAGGGCGCCACTCCAGGGGTCGCCCCTGCCGACCCTACGGGTACCGCTGGGGAAAAGCTTTCCGGACCGGGCATGCGTGGAACGCACACACACATATGGGAATGGACATGAGCAAGCACTCGAAGAAGAACATGCAATTCCCCAACCTCTGCTGTATTCCCTTGTAGCTATATAGAAGACTTCAGTCTTCAGGACTATCTGTTTGACATCTTTCACAAGGAAAAAACTTAACAACAAAAAATGAGACCTTGTCAGCAAAAAAAGTCACCAGAAAGCAGACCTGGTTGGGAAACAGGATTTCCATGTCACAGAAAATTCTGACATTTCAAAATTTCCTTTTGTTCTGAATTGGAACCAAAAGTCAAAATTCTCCACCAAACGAATATTACAAAATATTTCACGTTGGGAACACTGAAACAAAATTATCAAAACATTTAGATCAGCTCAAAACATTTTGTTTCAGCCTTATCATTTTGAATTTTAATATAATAATATAAATATTTCAACAATTAATTAAATGATTTGATAATTTCATTACATTTTTTGATAAAATCAATATGGTTCCACAAAATATTTCAATGTCATCAAATCAGCATTTTCTGACAGAATACTGTTCTGGAAAATGTTTGATTTAGCTTTGTCAGAAAGATGGAGACTATATCTTTATAGTAGTTGCTTGGCTATCAAACTAAAAGATCAAAGATAATAAAATACTAGTTTTATTTTTATAGTGTCATAAAACATTTTAAATTACAAAAGCAGAACAATGAAAACAGTTACAAATATTTATTGATCAACTAATTGTACTTAGGTCCTCTTAATATATGATTTTAAAGCTGACAGGTTCCTTTGATACAGCAATTTTAAAAATAATTTCCTTAACTTTATAACAAACAACATATTATATTATCAAATCTGAAATTTTTTCAAACAATTTTTTTTTATTTTTAACACATGCTTCTTGTCTCCTTTGTGTAGTTTATTTGTCCTGGACTCGGACAATAGAAATACACAAATCTATTTTGTGTTTGTCTCTACACAGTTTCTCTTTCCAAGTCTCATGTGCTTGCATAATGCTGCAATATCTTAGTTGCAAATTCTGTCAGAGGGATATGTACCTACTGTATTTTTAAAAACACTCCAATGGAATTTGAAACAAAATAATGGATGCATTTCTGCTGGCTTAGGTTTTCAAATACTAATACCTCCACAAAACCCAGATTTAGGGTCAATTTTGAGCTGATGGTGTATCTTTAAAAGCCAGTTCTCTAAACAAGATGCTCAGTGCCAGAGTCTCACATAAATATGATTAACAGATAATGTTCATAACCTTGGAGAACAGGAAGCAATAACTCTGATTTTGATTAAATACAGCAGGGAAGCATCTGCAAAGTATCTGATAACATCAAAGGCTATTAATTCCACTGCCACAAATGTTACTCCTATTATACTGTATGACAAGATTTAAAAAAATGCAGCAACCAAATCATAACAAATGCAAACCAAGAATAATATGTTCTTACCTTACAGGGTTAGAAAGTCCTTTGCTGCCTCTTTCTCAGACTTTTTAGAGAACACATTGGGTTGTGGCTGGGATGGAAATAGAGCCAGCGTGAGGTTAAAAATGAATTATTACTTTTGCAGGGATAGATCCACAAAGTAAATGGTTTGTGAATAGCATGTATCATGCAACTGGATATATGTAGGCCTGAATCTTGTCCTGTGATGAACAGAAGCATGGAGGGGGGGGGGGGCAAAGTGGTGGACAAGAATGCATACAGACATCTCTTCCAATTTAGCGTGTACAGTAAAACCTCCATTTAACGGACTAATTCGGGCGAGGGGGTGTCCGTTAAATCAAAAAGTCCATTATTTAATAATAATAAAAAATGAGCCGTCGGAGCAGCAGCCCGCCCGCCACAGGGTCGGGGCGACAGCTCCGCAGCCCACCCGCTGCCGGGACCCGGGCAGCAGCCGGGAACCGTCAGCCAGCCCGCCCGGGTCCCGGCTGGTGGGACCCGGGCAGCAGCTGGGAGCCAGCCCGCCCGCCAGAAATGGATCAAGAATGCATCAGACTTGCTCAGAAATTTTGTCCGTTGCATCCGAAGTCCGTTAAATCGAGATCCGTTAAATCGAGGGTTTACTGTATGCAGCAATGGGACAGCATTTATAGCACTCAAGAGTGCACCACAGAATAAGACTGGATTAAAGCAATCTGAGGCCCTAGCATACCATGACACAGGGCCCCCTGTGATTCCCATTCCTGCACTGTAGTTCTGCCCACTCTTTGGGGCACCAAGAGCAGGGTTATCATACAGCACGCATTGGGTAACATGCCTGCATTTGTCAGCCCTGTCATGCCTGCCTTAGTCAAATTTTCATGCATCCAGCTAAACTGTAGCAGGGCTGCAGTTCCTTCTGGTGGATTCTATTGTACATGGTTATGGAGTGTGGCAACAGCAGAACAACAGCAGGCACGGAGAGATGGGGCTGGATGGGGAACAGAGAAGGCATAAGTCAAGAATGGAAAAAGCTGATTTGGGGAAGGGAAAAACAGGGGAAGCTGTGCCAGGGCCCAAAACCTCAAGGATCCTTGGGCTACCATTGCATGAAGCTTGTCTTGCTGCTGAGTGTATAAAAACCGAGGACTTCATGTAGTAGGGATGTCAAACAGGACAACAACTTCACTAGTCCTATATCCACTCATTTTTAGGGCAAAGTTTATGGTTCTGTGCCAATTAATTTCAAATATGCAAATTACTTCATTGTAAGCAGAGTCAGGGTGAGCTCTACCCTGACATCTGGTGGTGAGTTGTGGAAAAGAACTTCAGGGGCTGATCTTATTTGCATAGGAACACCCACCCTGCCTACATGGTCACTTTGACTGCTGGTGGGATCCCCAGCTTCTCTGTTATTGGGGCAGGGAGAATAAAGTTTTATCATCCTGATTATGTGAATCAAAGACAGTGAAATTGTTCTGGACTTTTTTTAAAAAAAAATATGATGGAGGGACTCCCCATCAACTAAGTAGCACTCGCTAGGCAAGGGACATGGATTCCAAAACTCAGTGAATTGAGAGAGGGAGATATTTGTACATGTTGGTGACTGCTAATGTCAATTACAGCCCCTCCTCTCTCTCCATTGTATTAGCAGAGCTAATTTTGATTGTATTTAGGAGTCTGGTTACAGACTGCAGAGCTGAACTCTCTTTGGGCCAATGGTGCACCAGCACTGAGGCTCCCCTCCTATGAGCTGAAATCACTGACTACCATGTTAAGTAGTAGGGGGGCCTGAAGATATATTAGTAAGCAGCTAGAAGAGAAGAGTGGCTCACAGGACGGCTACTGGAGAGGAGCAGCTGGCAGAGGGGTGTGACTTGCGGTGAAGGCTGCAACAGAACCCCAGGCAGAGGTGGGGTAGTCAGCTGTTGGAACACGTAAGGTGCCCCTTTCCTTCCTGTTTTGCATTGTGTTATTGGAATGCAACCTGTAGATACTGAACCCGGCCCTTGTTGCTGCCAACTCTGATGGGTAGAAGGATTACATCATTAAATATCATCCACAAAACTTGGCAACTATGTGAGAGCACCTTGCCTTCCCAGGGAATTGGGGGCTGTAATATGGGGCTCCCTTTTCCTCAGCCCCAGGAGCACTAGCTCAGGGGTGGCTCTGCAGTACTTACACCAACATCTGGATGGGTGGACCAGGTCTCGTGCACTGTTCTCCTCCTCTGGTGAGAACAAAGCTTGACAGAGTACGCTACTGAGTGTTGGAATTCACACCTCTCAGAGCTATTGTTTCAGTCTCTCTGCTGACTCAGACAGACATCTCTGTTAAACTTGGGTCACATTTTCCAGATTTTATTTGCAATCACAAGGGTTAGAAAAATCTTAGCACAAAAAGGAGTAAGTTATTGCAGTGACATGACTCCACAAGCCAGGGCACCTATAGGGCCCATGCCTTAATTTAGTCCAACTAGGAGGAGGTAGTAGCTGGTGAACTTTCTAATACACTATGGCTCCAATTGACTATATCTAGGCCCAAAGGTGGTTAACATATATGCTGCAGCTGGCTCCACATTCTAATCAGAGTGGAAGCTGCTTCAAAAAGGAGCATCAGTAAGATGCACCCAGAGGTGACCTTCCACCTGCCCTGAGCCACTCCAATCTCACTAATAGCACTGACACCACCATACAGGGGCCAGTACTGGTCCACAACCCCCACCTTCTGATCAGTCCTTACTGGGGTCCTTACCATGGGCTCACTTATATTAATAAAGTTTGTGTCATTTGTGATGGATAGCGGTAGATTTTTCTGGGCAGTGACTGGCCATATTTGTTCTCTTATCATAAAATAAATGGCAACTTTTTTTCACAACATGTAAAATGTGTTACGGTTTGAATATTTTTAAGACTAAGTGAAACCAAAAGTACAGTATCAAATTACTGTATTATGGAATGCTTTTAGGATAATTATGGGAACAATCTGAATAGGTTTATAAGTATTCTGAAATAGGATTGCTGTTACTTATGTAAGCAGTGTCAGGGAATTGCAGGAATTGCAATGACTTTGCACTGTCAGTATGGGTGACATCCAGTGGTGAGTTGCAGAAATTGCAGTAGCTTTTGGAAAATAACACCTGATTTGCTTAGACACACCCACCGCACCTGGCCTGCCCTCTAACAGCCAAAATGATCACTTTGGCTACTGTGGGACCCCCAGTTTCTGTAGTATTGAGGCAAGAATGATAGAGTGCTGATTAACATGTTTATGTGAATGAGGGGTTGGGACATTGATTTGGCCTTTGGCATGCTGGAGGGACTCGCCTTCAGCTAGGTAGCACTCGGTAAACAAGGGACAGGGGTTCCAAAACTCACTGAATTGAGAGAGAGGCTGTAGACAGGCTCAAGACCTTGTGGTCAGGGCCTTGTCTGAGGGCCGCACAGGCCTATTGCACCTGGCCTCTCTCCCCTGTGGAATGTCAGAGCTGACTTTTGCTTCCTTTAGGAGTCTAACTTCAGCCCACGGAGCTGAAGTTGTTTTGGGTCTGGTGGTGCCTCTGCACTAAGGCCCCCTGCTATGAGCTGAAATCACTTAAGAGCTGGAAATCACTTAAGAGCTGAAAATCACTGAGCTTTATCTTAAGTGGGGGGCCCTAAGCAGAGTGGTTCCTGTGCCAGCTGACCCGTTCCTGAGACAGCTGGCCGAGCAGCCCCGGTGCCGGCTGACCCGTTCCTGAGACAGCTGGCCGAGCAGCCCCGGTGCCGGCTGACCCGTTCCTGAGACAGCTGGCCGAGCAGTTCCTGAGCAGTTCCTGAGACAGCGAGCAGAGTCGAGCCGCGGGCAGAGCAGTTCCTGAGTCGGCTAGCAGGGCGGCTAGCGGAGCCACCAGCACCCCACGGAGAGACTGGGCCGTCGGCCTCGGACCTCATGAAGGTACCCTCCACTCTGCTCTCCACTTCCACCCAGCCTGGGAGGTAAGACTCGGCAGAGTGACTTTCCACCAGGGACTCCAGAGACTTTGGGGCTGTTGAACTTTTGGGACTTTGGGTGACTTTTGGGGTTGCTGGACTCCAGGGACTTTGGGCTATTGGACTTGTGGGACTTTGGGTGACGTTTGGGTTCCTGGACTCCTGAACCCACAGGAGAGGACACAGCCCAAACTTGCTGGGGAGGGGCAATTTGCTCACGGGTTGGTGTATGAACCCTAGGTGTGGTGTTTTTCCCAGTTTAGTGATGTCATTTACCTCATGTTAATAAAGATCTTCTGTTACACCGATCTGTGCTTGCAAGAGGGGAAGTATTGCCTCATTGAGGCGCCCAGGGGTGTGTTAGGATTTTCCCAGGTCACTGGGTGGGGGCTCGAGCCAGTTTGCATTGTATTGTTGAGAGGGAACCCCTATTTACTGAACCCGGCCCTTGTTGCTGCCAATTCTGAAGGGCAGAAGGGTTACACTTATAAGAAAATAGATGCACAACATTAAAATATACACACTTGAAACAAAACGCAAAATTGATATTTAAGGCAGTTAATTTTGTTCCATTTTCTGGCAGATTATTACCAAGTTTATCTCACTTGCCTTTATAATATTTGAGCTGTATGTTTAAAGGCCAGTTCTCTAAACAAGATGCTCAATATCTGGAGGCTGACAGCTCATGATCCCACCCATGTAATAACTTCGTGACTCCCTTAGGGGTCCTGAACCCCAGTTTGAGAACCCCTGATTTAGCAGGAAAGCATTCCCTGGAAAAATATCCCACCCTCTGACTCCTCCACCTCAACCAAGTTTCACAGTCATCATCACTGTGTACCAGTATTGAATTGTTTGTTTAAAATTTGTACTGTGCGTGTGTGTGTGTGTGTATATATATATAATCTTTTGTCTTACATTAATTCTTATGGGGAAATTGGATTAGTTTAACATTGTTTCACTTAAAGTCGCATTTTTCAGGAACATAACTACAACATTAAGTGAGGAGTTCCTGTACTACATTATGTCTTATTTTCTTGAAATTGACTGTTGTAATCCATTTTAAAATTACCATGAATGCAGAAGCACTTTTTCTTGTTATGTGGGTCTTGGATATTTTGAGACAATTCAACTAAGTAACAAGTGAGTGTCTTCCACCCACTCCCATTCATATCTCCATATAATTAAATAGATGCTTATGCAGCTATAGAAGAATAAATCTGTCCAGCTCTGAGATGATTAACAGATCCAGAGCACTCGGATAGTCAGTCAGTTGTCTGTTCCTCCTCCATCAGGAGCACTGGCTGCTTTGTTTTGATTAAATACTTGTTTTCATTCCCGCAGAAGCTCTTTTCCATTCGGTCAAGGACAAACCCTGAGCCAACATTTTTTTAATTGTTTATACTTTATAAAAGACTTGCCTTTAAATTTTCCTTTTGGTGAGGAAGGCCATGGAGCTGATATAATCACTTGGCCATCTTCCACACAGTTCATCTTTTTGAGCATAGGGATTGGTTTCAACCACCAACACTATGTGAAGGAAAAGATACTTAAATTAATCAGGACAGCTGCCTTCTCTGCTTTCCCTTCCCCCCCAAAGCCTGACATTTTAAAGAAGAGAGACTTTTATTATTCATAAGACTAATCTACAAAATAGAAAACACTCAAATTGTGGATTTATTGTCTGATAGCAGTGGACATCCTGTTGATTTTACTAAAAGCCACTTACATGTAGCTCAGCACACAGCTTACTTTGTTACATTCCATCTGATTGTATGCTGCTTTGATTCATTCTGTCATGAAGAACATATGTGTAGCATTGTATGAAAATTAAAGGAGATAATCCCCAGACTAACTAGCAATATCGGTATCAAGTATTGAATCAGATGTTTTGGAAAATCAGTGGGGGGGAAATGTTTGGGATTCTCACTAGCTCTCAGGAATTCCTCTCCACTTGATACATTAAAGTTATTACTACATATTTTTATACGGCTGTGAATTTACAAACAATTTAATAAGCAGAGGAAGACACTTTCCCTATTAACAGTTTGTATTCTAAAATTAACAAGATATTTGACAACAGTACCAGTGATGGATGGTGCAGAGGGGTTGTTTATGATATATAAAAAAAAAAGTCAGAGGATTTTCTGAAATTAATTTTAAAGACAAATTTGAAGAAGAGAGAGGGTGCTTTATAGAAGAAAGCACAAGACTCTTCCAAACAAAGTATAGGAGGCCACATGAATGAAGGTGCACAACTGAGAAGGTAAGAAGGTTACAAAGGAAACAGACAAATGCATGGATATGCACATACGTACATATATAACAAATATTCTACATATTTATAGAAACACACTTACATAATGCCAAAATTCCATTGCTAATGTCTATTGTAACCTCTTAATATTCACCTTCACTAGCTAATATTTTAAAGCATTGTGAAAATAGAAAGCTCTATATAAATGCCAAGCATTGTTATAACTACCTTGCTTGAAGAAAAGCTGTACATACTGTGAGAAAGAACATTCTTTTTTGTTTGCTAGACAAATTATATTTCTATAATCTGTAGCCCCTGTTTTATTTTCCATTGTCACAATGACATCTACTGGTGGGGACAGGTTTAAACACCTGGAGAATTCTTTGTCTACACAGTAACACCTTTACAATTTCCCATCAATATGCTTTTTTAAGACTTGCTTAATAACAATATCACTAAAGACTGATAAAATTTATAGTAAGCAAGAGGATATCATTGTTCAAAGATACTATAGAAGCTATAAAATACAGCAAACCCTTCAAAAGCTCCTTGATAAATGTGTAAAAAAATTGATCGATATTCCATGTATCAAGTCAAAATACCAAACATCCAGTAACGCCTTTTAAAATTACTAGCTGATAAAGAAATAAACTTCTATTATCTAAAAATAAAATAAAACAGAAAAGTTACTTTACAAAATAATTATCTACTATTGTGGCACTGTAAAGTTGTATAGGTTCAAAACTGTGGTATTGTCAAAATAAATGAGGAGAAATTAAAAAGGCTAGGATTTTTCAGCTTGGAAAAGAGGAGACTAAGGGGGGATATGATAGTTATATAAAATCATGAGTGGTGTGGAGAAACAAATAAGGAAAAGTTATTTATTTGTTACCATAATACAAGAACTAGGGGCCACCAAATGAAATTAATGGGCAGCAGGTTTAAAACAAATAAAAGGAAGTTCTTCTTCACACAGCTCACAGTCAACCTATGGAGCTCCTTACCTGAGGAGGTTGTGAAGGCTAGGACTATAACAGGGTTTAAAGGAGAACTGGATAAATGTATAGAGGTTAAGTCCAATACTGGCTATTAGCCAGGATGGGTAAGGAATGGTATCCCTACCCTGTTTGTCAGAGGGAGTGATGGATGGCAGGAGAGCGATCACCTGGCATTGGTCACTGGCAGTAGGCAGGATACTGGGCTGGATGGACATTTGGTCTGACCCAGTATGGTCGTTCTTATTTCTAGGGTGCATTGGCTGGTGCCTCTCTCTGTATGATTCATGTGTGGCTCACAGAGCATTCATGCAATTTAGCTGGATGTGTGGCTCCACAGGCTGATGGCTGAGTGATCACAGTGCCTGGAGGGGTTTTGGTGCTTGTCACTGGCACAGTATTGTGTGAGACAACCCAGGCTGGAGAGTTAAGAAAGTACAGTGGTCCCACAGTCCCCCGTTGTACCCCAAGGATCCCACTGTACTGTGTTCTACCCAAAACCACATGTGAACAGGGAAGAGCAGTGGCTTCACTCATTGGAGAGTAGTGTGCTCTAGCATTGGACATTGTTGCGAATTACACTCACAAGTCACGCACAGCCCGAGGACTGTTACGAATTACACCTACAGGTCACACACACAGTTCAAGAGAACCGCTATGAATTACACCTTTGGGTCATGTACAGCTCGAAACTGCTGCGAATTATGCCTATAGGCCACGCAGCTCAAAAACTGTTACGAATTACACCCCCCTAGTCATGCAGAGTTCGAGTCTAGGCTGAGGCACGGGAATTATTCCAATAAAATGCAGAAAAAGAAAAACCCAGTTTATTACACAGCTGTGTGGTACTCTTGCTAAGCAAGAAGGACCCCGAAATACAGACAAAGGATAGATGATATAATCTACAGCAGGACATGTACCCCTCGTGCAGCGGGCCTTCTAGCCTATGGTAAGGCGATTGTCTTATCTCCCACGTATCCCTTTCTGCATTGAGCTCATGGCCTCAGGCTGACGTTCACGTGAACTCCTTATTTTGACCCTGCAGTTTCAGGCTGTCCTTTCCTTTGTCCCAAGGTACTTGAAACCACTGGTGTCTAGAGCAGGGGTCTCAAACTCAAATGACCACGAGGGCCGCATGAGGACTAGTGCACTGGCCCGAGGGCCGCACCACTGACACACACCCCGCCCTTGCTGCCCCGGCTCCGCCCCCACTCCACCCCTTCCAAGAGGTCCCACCCCTGCCCCACCTCCTCCTCTGAGCACGCAGCTCCCCATTCCCTCCTGGAAAGCGCTAGGCACCACCAACAGCTGTTTGGCAAACAAAGCAAGAGCAATCTAGGAAGTCCAGAGCTAGAAACACGTGTGGCCCAGCCAGGCAGCAGAGAAGCCTCTGCTTCTGGCGCCTCCCTCCCGCAAACTGCTATGGGGGGGGGGGGAGAACAGGAAGCCTGGCGGGCCGCAGGGAAGGGCTTCGCGGGCCACATGCGGCCCCCAGGCCGCATGTTTGAGACCCCTGGTCTAGAGGCTCCCCCCTTTCTCTGGTATGCACTGGGTTGGCCTCAAGATAAGGGCCGAGAGGAACTTCAAAATGGAGTTACATGAGCTAACTTTCTCTAACAACATGCCCTAACATTCTACACAGAAAGGATCAAACTTATCTGGAAATCCACCCAGCTGTTTGTTACTGTAGCAGACAGGATGAAGGGTCTTCCCATCTCTACTCACAGAATTTCATCTTGGATCACATTGTGCATTTGCAAGTGTTACAAGCAGGTGAGTGTTCCACTTCCAGCTATCCTGACTGCTCACTCCACGAGAGCATAAGCATCAGCAGCAACATTTCTAGCACATATCTCTATTCAGGATATTTGCAAAGGAGCAACTTGGTTATCAGCGCATACATTCTCATCTCACTATGCCATCACTCAGCAACCTAGGGACAATGCAAGGTTTGGTCGAGCTGTCTTGCAGTCTGCATGCCCATAAACTCTGATTCCACCTCCTATTCAACTGATTGGGAGTAACCTACAGTGGAATGCACAGGCGCAAGCACTCACAGAACTAAAAATGGCTACCAATCTCTCCGTAACAGTTGTTCTTTGAGATGTGTTGCAAATGTCCATTCCACGAGCCGCCCTGTAACCCCTCGACATCGAAGTTGGATGTAAAGAAGGAACTGAGGAGGCGCGTCACTGGCTGAGTCCTTTATACCAGCGCTGTGAGCGTGTGGCACCAGAGGGCACCAGCGTCGCCCTCACGGGTACCACTGAGGAAAACATTTCTGGCAACTGTGCTCAGGATATGCACACACCTACAACAGAATGGACATGTTCAACACATCTTGAAGAACAACAGTTAGGGAAAAGTTAGTAACTATTTTTTCTTGAATTATCTGTGTTTGTAACTGTTTGGGCGATGGATGGTCAGGCTTAGTGGTGGAAAGAAGATCTATCAGTTAGAGCTGGGTCCAGGGTAGGCAGAGTCCAGGAAACAAGTCAAATGCTAGAACTGGCGGGTAAACTGGAGCAGTCAGCTGGGGGCAAAGCCAGGGATTAATATCAGAGAGATAGAAGGATGCCAAAACCAGAAGGGTCAAGCAGAGTCGTAAACCCAAGGTAGAGCCAGGGACTGACGCTAGAGGGGAGCAGGGGCTGGAACAGGGCAAGTGCAGCTTCTGTCATGGTTTGCATTGAGCAGCCACTGATCTTTCTTTTCTTTTTCTATGGCAAAACAGACTTGACTCAGTAGACTATAACCACTACCAATTAAAGTTCTTCTCTACTTAGTGGTTTATACCCTCTCGCTCTGCCCTTTGTCTTTCAGGTAATGGAACAGTGTCTTAATTTTTACTAAATACCAATGTAATTTTTTAATCCTAAAATGTTTGAATTTCTCAAAAAAAAATTCCCTTTCCTGATCAAAGCCCTTACATACCCCTAAACAGTGATCAGTTGTTTCTTCCACATTACAGAGTGCATATATTCCATCGTTGTGTCTACGTATTTGAAAAAGTTTTCATTTAAGCCACAATGACCATACAGTACTCTAAACAAAAGTACTTCAATTAGTCCTATCCAGGCCCTAAAGTATATCATAAGCCTCACCTCTAGGACACAATTCAAAAAATCTTCTTCCTTTTTTTTTTTATATTAATCCAAATTTTTTGTCATTCTCCTTTTAAATTTTTCTGTACTTGGCTTTTTAATTCCTGTTTACTCAAGGTTATTTCTATATTAATCCTTCCATTTTGTATAACTTTTGCTCATTTGTCTGCCATTTCATTTCCATTATTCAATGTGGGGGGATCCACGCTCATGCTACACATACTAACTCTGTTACTAGAAATACAATTTCACTGATTAAATCACTTCTCAGTACTGCGACAGCCTTTTTGATTGCCATGCGGCCTGAGATTTAATCTGAGAAAATGACTGCTGCTGCTGGGCGTACATCCCAGATCCAATTTAATGCTAGCATTATTGCTACTAGTTCGGCTGTTATGACAGCTGCATAATCAGATATTCTTTTAGCTGTACTAATTCCCGATTTTGGTATACAATATGCCATTCCGACTCTTCCTGTTTTTTCTTGTTTGGACCCATCTGTATATATTTTACAAAACCAACTTTTCATGTATATACTAGAGGCTTGTCTCCATTTACCAGTGGATCGATACTGTGGCAATCAATCCACCAGGGGTTGATTTAGCAGGTCTAGCAAAGACCCTCTAAATCAACCCCAATCTCTTTTTTACCCTTAAGTTTATAAAATAAATCTAAATTCATATTTAGATATTCACGTGACATGTCACATTCACGTGACTTTCCATCTATAACTAATTTTCCCCATGACAAAGTTTTGATTTTGTTCAGCTTTTCCTTGTCTTTCAACTCCTGCATCCACACATTAACTCAAACAACATGTGGCATTCTAACATTGTGCTAGTTTGCCCATCTAATTCCCTAGTATTTTAGTTTTTCCTAGTTTATCAGCTTGCTCTTTGTTTTTACATTCAGCTAAAAGATCATCATCTCAGTCTCCCAGCTCTTACAATTCCCCCTATGCTTTTTTTATTCCAGTCAGCTACTTTCATAGGATTAACACCTAATCTTATTTCTTTAAGAAGGGATTTTACAATTATAACTGATTTATTTCCTTCCTCAGCTTTGCTTTTTTTGCTGATATTATCATCATCTGATTCTGCTTCTACTCTCTTTTCCTCATCCATTCTCCCTCTCAGACTCTTTTTCAGTTTCCAGAGTAACTTCATTTGGGGCCAGAAAATCCTCCATCTCCCTCTGACAGGCCAGGGCCTCCAGCCAGCCACTGATCTGCTGTGGGGGTCAGGCTTATAAACAGGCCGGCTAAACCAGCAGCCAATCAGGGCCAGTGCAGCTGGGCTCATTGGTTGCCTAGCAGCAGAGTTAGTCAGGAAGCAGGCCAGCAGCTGGTCCAGAGCCTGACAATGGTGTCCAGTACTTGGCAGTCATAGATGAAGCATGTGAGTCAGCTTCACCATAAAACACAAGTCAATAATTAGTCTTTTTAGCTTTTTGTTAGTATTCCCACACCCGAGGAAGCTCCAGAAATAGCTATTATTTAAAAGTAATTCTGCCTTTACACTTATCTCTAATTTTTCAATATGATCCTTCCAAGCGAGCTACCTATCAAATATCACACCTAAACATTTTAAGCCCTTAACTAGCCACTGAACTGGCAATGCTGCTGGGCTTAAGAGCCAGTCTGCTGACTCTTCCAACTAATCAGGTGGGGTAGCCTATCAGGCAGCCTATTACAGACCAGCTGTGCTCATTATGTTGCTTCCAGACTGCCTCTGCTGTAGGCACTGTTTCTAGACATACTCTCCACTATTATCCAAATCTTTAATTAAAAGACTGTATAGTCCTAGACCCAGCACAGATCCCTGCAGGACCTACTAGATACATCCCCCCAATTGGACAGTGAACCACTGATAACTAGTCTTTGAGTTCAGTTTTTCAAACAGTTATTCACCCACCTGATAGTAATTTAATATAGTCCACATTTCCCTAGTTTGCTTATGAAAATATCATGTGGGATTGTGTCAAAAGCCTTACTAAAATCAAGATATAGCAAATATTCAGCTTTCCCCAATCCTCTAGACTAGTAAGCCTGCCAAAAGAGGAGGATGTTTTGGCAGGATTTGTTCCAGACAAATCTATGTTGGCAATTACTTATTACCCTATTAGTGTTTACACATCCTCTAACTGCTTAAAAAACAATTGCTTACAAATTTGTTCCAGTATCTTTACAGGTATCAAAGTTAGGCTGACTGGACTATAATTCTCTGGGTCCTTTTTCTTCCTCCTTCTAAAGATTGGTATTACATTTGCCCTTTTCCAGTCCTCTAGGATCTCACCCATGCTTCATAAGTTCTCAAAAAAATCATTAATGGTTCTAAGATTGTTTCAGATCGTTCCTTAAGTATTCTAGGACTAATTTCATTGGTCCTGCCAACTTGAATACATCCAACTTATCTAAATATTCTTTAACCTGTTCTTTTCCCTATTTTGGCTTCCATTCTTTCCCACTTGTTGCTAATATTCATTGTTTGCAGTTTTGTTGTAGTTAGGTGGACTCAGGCTATGAGAGAGACAAAGTGGATTATTGAAACAATTTCTGTTGGTGATAGAAGCACACTTTCGAGTTCCACAGAGCTCTGTGATGAGAACTGGAGAGAGCTGTATCAGACAACATGTTAAACAAACAGAGTCTTTGGAACAATCTTAGTTCTGAGCAGCTGTTGAGGAACTAATGAGTAACTGATGAGGGCTAGTTTTTTTTTTTTTTTGTCATTTTCATCTTATGGATATCAAAATGACTCAGCTGCAATATACAGCCCTCTCATTTATCTAGTATACATATGCATTCTCATGAGATCTGCTAGCTAGAGCATGTATTTAACCTAGTAGCAAATAGAGCCATTTGTAGACAGATATATGTACACTGCTCCCACTGTATCCAGTATGGGTTACGAGCACCTATGAGATAGCAGAATTCCCCCCCTTTAATATAGCAGCTGGCAACATATTTCTGGGTAAGACTCATCTTAAATGTTAACAGTATTATATGCTTTGATTGGAAGCACTTTGGGGCAGGGACCATCTTTTCATTCTGTGTTTTTACAGTGCCCAGCACAATGGGATCATGGTCTATGACTAAGGCTCTGAGGCACTATCATAAAATACCTGATATAGCTACTTACAAGTAATTCAAAGAATAAAAATGGCACAATAAAAAATACGAATAGTGAACAGGGACAGGTGAAACTCCATTATTGTTTCAATACATTACACAGTGGTAATTGCAATTCCAGTCACAGCATACCTTTACCTATAATAAAGCTTTCTGTGAATGAATTCATTCAGTCTACGAAGATTCTGCTGTGTTTAATGTTACAGTTTTGTTCAGACCGCTAGAGCTTAGTGATAATTCTGTTAGGACAGCACAGAATACATCCATGTTATCTACAGAATGTCTTTGGACAGGGAAGCCTAAAAGGCTTTCCAATTAAATTACCAGGATTGAAATGAAGCAAGAAGATATAACATTTCATCTGTGCGGATGCTGACAGTTCCACCTTGTCAGGGGAAATGACACAAAATTGATTCTAAAAGACTGATTTTTTCCCAGTGACAAATTTAGGCCAAAGTTAATTTTAGGAACAAAGTGAGACAGCAGCCATGACACACAAATTTTGATTTGACCACAATCTAACCTGCACAGCTCAGTGCTGATCTCCAGGTCTACGGCTCTACTGTGTTTGTACATCAAGGATGAAATTCATTCAAGTGTAGAGGACCCATATAAGGTCCTATGCACCATTTAGGACCTCTGAATTCCCTGGGAGGGGGAGGGGGAGGTGCAATGTGCCCTCTCTGCTGGCTTTGTATTTACATAGGTTTACTGTAACTCAAGCCCTACATTGGGGATGTAGCAGGCAATGGCTGAACTAGTAGCAATACATATACAGAATGGCAGCCTCATACCTTGCCCATAGGTTTTGAAGTGTGAATTCCATCCTCCCCAACGTTCAGCACATCAGCCCATTTATTCTGTCAGGTACAGGAAGAAGTAAATTTCACTCTCATAAGCAAAAAAGAGGAATTGTTAAAAATAATGGAGCATTCCAGGCAAAATCTGAAATTTTACAAATCCTAGCCACCCCAAAATACACTGAATTTTCCATCCAAATGGGGCAGCCTATCCTAGAATTGAGCCAGAAAACAGATATTAATGCATCAAGCACTAAACAAGAAATAAAAGTAATATTGGATATGGTGGGTCACAGGTCAACACCTAATGCCTCACTGGTTTTCTAATGAGAATACCTCTGCAGTAACTTGTTTTTCAAACTAAATTTTGATCTTAATTTTGTAGTTGTGATGTTAGTCTCACTTTAGTTGGCTACACAATAACACGCCCCAGTTGCATGTTTCATGAAGATGACTCATACATCCTTTCTTTGAAGGCATCAAATTACAGAACACATTTGGAATGAAAAACATCTTTTACTTAAAACATATACAAAAATATCATTAGGATCAAGGATGTATTCATGGAGGAAAACGCTTCTGGGTTCCTTTAAATTGTAGTGGTGGTCAAGGATATTATGAAGATTGTTTTTTGTCATTTTCTGGCAGTGTGCAATTGTTTTAAAAAATTGTGCCCAGATCCTTTTATAATGTGTGATTCCTTGCAAATGCAGATAAATCATAATGGTTACAATGATAATTAAGAACAGCTTTGTCTTAAAATTCTAGAGCCAGATTGTTGTTGTTCTTCTCCATTCCCCACAGATTGCCATATGGAAGGTCTTTTCTGTGCACAGATCTCTTTGTTCCTGTACAAAAATAGGGGGTCAGCCCTGCTCCATGGCACACATCCTTAATCTCTGGTACATGGAAGTTCTCTGCAGGGTTCGGACGGCAGAGAGACAATGTAAGATATACATGGTTCCTCCATCAACCTCATGCAGAATCTGCAGAAAAGTTAATGCAGTCTGAGACTGCAGCAGGTATGGGAATCCATAACAATCAACATGAATAATAAGATATTCAGATCTCTATCTACCTTACTTTAACTGATCATTATTCTTTGAGAAGTTAATGAAGAGAAGTTTTTCACCTGGGAATTTCCTTTTCATTTTTTAAAGGAGGAGCATCTCATACGTAGGATCAGGTGGGACACAAAAGAGATCAGCGATATATTGATTTTACCTTGGGAGAGCAGTATAAAGTAGTGAGGCCAGAGTTGGAAACCGTACAAACATTTTTCTATGTTGAAATCCAACATTTGCAGGAATCAGTTTGTATAATGAGATGGGCTACATGAATGTACAACTTCTACTGGTGCACTCCCTTTCCTGCACCTTATTATAACTCTTCGCTGAAATACAGGCCAGAGTTCAGTCTTTGCAGGATTTTTTTGGAAAGCATCCCACATGGGGATCAACACAATTTTTCAAGTAGTTCATTCCATGAAAATTGCTGTTTCAGTCAACCTGAAACTATTCATGAATTTGCTCAATAGTTTTGGTGATTTAAAAAAAAAAAAAGAAAAAAATTCACAACGGGAATTTGGTACCATTCACAAAATTCACAGCTGAGTACGTAAAGTCCCTTGGATAGCCTTTAGCCCAGTGGTTAGGGCACCCATCTGGAAGGGGGAAGACTCAAGTTCAAATCTCTGCTCTGGAGCAGAGATGATAATTTAGGTGGTCTCTTCCCTCACCCACACTCCAGGGGGGTTTCCTAACTAACCAAACTATTCTTGGGTGGGTCCCTCTCAGTCTGTCATGCTGAAACTGTTCCACTTTGTAGAAAATACATGAATATTCATTGGAACAGGGACTTGAACATAGGGCTCCCCTCACCTGGGTGAGTCCCTAACAACTGGGCTGTGGGATATTCTGTAGTGGGGTTTTTTCAATCTCTCCTATTCAAGCTGTTCCACTTTGTAGAAAATATTTGAAGAGTTTCTTGGCCAGAGAGAGAGAGAGAGAGAGAGAATGGCTCTATATCCTTTTTGTTTCTGTTTCCAACTCTGACACTGACCCCCACCCCCACCCGTGAGAGCTAAGACAAGCCACTTAACCTCACAGTGCCTCACTTTCCCCTATTTATATGTTGGATATGTTAATTATCTCCTCCTAGAGTTCAGGCACAACACAGGGAGATAGCTGCACCTAGTTTGATGCTAGCTCTGGATAAGTCCCTTAAAAGAAGGGTGGATTAGTTCTAGACAGAAGACAGCAGTGTGGATATTCTGTGTTCTAGAAATCAGGGTAGGGAGTGCCGAGCAAATACAGGAGCAACACCCTTTGGTTTGTATTTTGTAGTTTTGAGCTTACTACTTTTTAAACTGGGTGGAAGAATGCAGCTAGAAGCTTTTGCCACGTTGGACATCATACAGAACCACTGCAACAAAACCCAACCCAGAAAGGATGATTGTCAAACACACTTCAGCCTCCAGTGGATTTTTCTGGTTACTCAGCAACTGACACTGCTACAAACCCTACATTGCCCATACTTCCTCCACCCAAGGAAGACTGGCCCTTGTTGTGTCTGGAACCTCTGCAGTACTCCTATATCCTTCTGGCCCAAGAAGTGAGGAATGCCTTGGACCCAGGTGTTAGTCTTCCACACGACAGCATGTTGCATTACCAGTAGCCTGCCAGGCCATTATACTTCAGAGATGCTCACATTGTCTTGCTGCATCTAATTATGCTATTATAATGCATAATTAGTAATAAATGCTGCAGTGTTTGAAGTCACTACAACTTACAATGTTGTTTTTGTAAGGGTGAGTACAGGGAAGTTAAGTGGTTTAGCAGTATGGATGACAGATGATGCGGATATTTATTCCTTCCTCCGAGCGTGAACAAGCTAACTTTAAGAAAAGGTCTTGAACTAGCTAATACACCAATAAAACCAAACAAAAACGTTTAATCTAAGTCAAACACCCATGATCAGAGAGGATAATGTGTAATAAGTACTATTACAGCAATAACTTCACCCCACCCATCAGCTGGTTAACCAAAAGGTCAGCCATGCAAGATTCAGAGTTTTTTCCCCCCTTTGAATAGCCTGTTTTATCTGTTCCTACAAGCAGATTATTTTCAGAATATTTACATGGATTTATCATAGTTGCCTCCCTAGGGTGTCCCTGAGAAGAAGAAATTTCACAACAAGCTAGAACAGGATTGTAGTCAGTTACAAGAAGAGCACTGCTTGACTGAACATACATACTGAACTGTCAGAGAGAAGCGGATAGCTTAACAATTGATAGTCACTAGAACTTTAATAAGCATATTTCTTCTGACTGTTCAGCAGGGCCTTGATTTAAATTATGGCTAAAAAGCAAAGTGGTTCACATAGTCTGAACACAAATCACTTCGTCTCTCAGATAATCAGGCTGGAGTTGCATGGTATCTAATCGTCACAAACTCACTAATTCTCCCAGTTAACCATGGAGTCTTCCAGGAAAGACAAAGTGAACACAATTTGAATACAAATAAAAAGGGGAAAAAATTAAATCCAGGTGTTCCTCTTACATCATGAAACAAAGAAGAGGGCATGAACCCACTTTCCCCCCCACACTAAGGTCATTTTTAAAACTCCAGTACTATTTAAACAGCAAACACCAACTTCACTTGCAAACTGCAGCTCAGAGATGGTCATAAACTCGTAAGTCATGATTGTGTAGGAAGAAAACTAAGGAACTATTTCTGCAATAAAAAGGAAATAGAAGTGTAGTACAAACAGCTCTACAGCACTAGAAACAGACAATAACTCATTTGTTCAAGGTAACAATGAAACACCCATTCAAGACAAGCCCTTCGGAAAAAAAACTTTTAATAACAAATTGGGCAAGGAGGAGTATGCCAGTTCAACCAAAAAATATTGTTCAGATATAAATCCCCTTAGATCTCAACACAGCTCAGAAAGGATCAAGAGAGATGGAGCAATGTTTTTTCCATGGGGAGAGAAAGCTGACACCCATCAACAACCTGCTCCCACAAAGACTGCTGAGCAATTTGACATTTTTAAATGTCCCTGTGCTCAGGCAGCCACCTCCTATACACCTCCTCATTGTCTCAGGTGGCTTTACAACACTCTGCCTCAGTTTTCCCTCCCCAGGATTTTTTCCTCTCTCCCAGGAATTCACAGGGCTCAGTTCTCCAACTAGATCACCAGCAGAGTTCCATTCCCTTTCACAGTAACAAAAGTTCCAACAAAGAAGTTCTTTTACCCCACTTGGGTTCATCAGCTTGTCTTCTGTCCTCCCTGCTGTGGGACAGAGCACTAACTCCCAGGTTGCTTCCCTAAATCCCTCTTACAAGCCTAGCCTTTCTAGGCTACTTTTCAGTCATCTTTGCTCTAGGATAGGGTCCTGATTCCCAGGTAACTTTCCATAAGAGCCCTAATTCTTCCAGGGCCATAGAATCCCAAATAGCTCCTTCTGGTTCCTCCTCCAAACAATGTTCTCTACCCTTTCCTGAGACCCAGGTGTTCATCAGTCTCCCATCTTATCCCAATTAGTCCTATCCCCTTAGGCTGGGAAACCTCTAATTATGAAACAGACACAGCTGGTCCCATTTCCCCTTAAAGGAACCAGTCACTCTGTGACAGTACCAAACTAAGGTGGAGTTCTGATTGGGGCAATTCCTGTGAGATTTTCCTGATGCACAACAGGAGCACAGAGGCAATATGAAACCTGCTCCCCTGCATACACAGAGCTAGTTCCACAGGATGTTGTAGTGGAGCAGTAGACCCACAATCTTCCTAACCTGCCTGAGGAAATGTACACATCAGGATACACAGCACTCCTTGCCGTTCCCTGAGTGCAGAGGCTGTGATTGTCCCTGGCCCTTGCATAGGGCCAACAAGATGGTGGTCCTGCCTTACTCCTGTACCCCACGAAAAGGCCAGGGACACTAAAATCAGAGATCGTGTTCAAAAGGGGGATGTTATTAATATTTAATGTTTGTGCCTATTCATATGAGAATTATCAGAGAGGTTTGCTCAAATTTAAATATTTCTAAGCATCTTAATCTTTAGACACACCGGAATAATTTCTGAGATTGCCATGGAATGACCCAATCATTCCACCCTCCTCTTATAGTAAAAAATGAAGAATTGATCTTGCACACATAGCTGCTGAAATAAATGCAAGATAGGAACCATAGTTGTCTGCATGCCAGCACACTATACTACTGCTGCACCAAGAGAAGCTGATTTAGATGTTTTTATAATGCTATGGATTAGCGGTTACTGGAGTAATCAATGTGCACTTAAACATTTCAGGACACACACGAATAATGCACAAACCTGTTCCGCAGCATTAGTTGAAAGCTCAAAATGTAGCACGAAGCAGTTTTTGAGACTGCTCTGAAAAAGATGTCGTTTGTATCAGTCCAGCAACTTTCCCACCCAATCCTGTGAATAAAATACTCTTTGGGGAGGATCAAAATGTCTCTTATGACCTCAGTTCATGGACTGGGGTATAAGACACAGTTAATGTTTGTACAGGGCTTTGAAAACATAATGTGCTGTACCAGTGCTAATTATTATGATAAAATTATCTTAATTTGCATAATATGCCAATTTACATGGCAAGTTGCCTATTTCTTTTTCAGTTAAATTATATGACAATAATTTCTTACTTTTGTATTGGTAGCTCTATCACTTCTACCATTTCCAGTCAACACCACCACCACCACCACACTTACATAGTGAGGACCTATAGTGCTGAATGTCATGGTCACATTGTACATCTTTATTCCAGGCTTCGGAAAGCTTCATAGGGTTATCACTGATCTGGTACAGCCAGGGTTAATCACTGAAGACTGTAGCTGCTGCCAGCCTGTTGCCGGACAATGTTTCCTCCTGACCTCAAGTCTGATCTTCTGGACTCAATTTGTGGGCACTTTATCTCCGACGGGGGCTACATAACCAAAAAGTGCCTGCCAGTGACCAATGATTTCTATCCTCTCAAGGACAGTTCTCAATAATATTTCCCTATTACTGATAAAAATCAAACCATTTTATGCCCTGTAATTTCCACTACCAATGCATATAAAACGCCTCCAGCCTCCTGATGAATTAATTCTTTAAGCAATGTCCATGTTTCAGCTCCATATAAGAGAACTGGAAGTACCCAGGTATCCTTCCAATCCCCATCCCAAAATTCTGAATAAAAGACTTTCCACGTGTGCCTTATGTTTGTACTCTTTCCAACGTTCCTCTTAAGGCTGAAAACCTTGCTCACATCATGAAATCTAGAACCTTGGCACACATTTTCTTCTTCATGAAAAAACGTCCCCCTTGTCTTTTAGTTTATTTGTATATGGAAAATGTTGCTATCTGGTTTTCATCAAAAGAGGAAGTTGGAATTCATGAAGATCCATCTATTTCTGATGCATTCCAGCTACTAACTTCCTTGTGTTCAGCTGTAAATATAAAACTCATCTCTTTGACTTATGGTAGGTTGTCTTCAATACATTATATACACACACAAAGCTCACCATGAACTAATATAGCTATTTCTCCTGGTAGTTGGAAAGGAAGGAAGAGACAGAGATTGTTGTTTCTATTTTTAAATAGTCTTCAGGCATTTAGACACTATGTTGAAATAGGCCACATAAGTACTTAGATCAGGGGTGGGCAAACTACGGCCTGGGGGCCATATCCAGCCCTCCGGACATTTTAATCTGGCCCTCAAACTCCCGTCAGGGAGCAGGGTCCAGGGCTTGCCCCATTCCGGTGCTCCAGTCGGGAAGCGGGGTCAGGAATTGGCCCTGTTCCATGCATGCCATGCCTCCACATGGCTCTCAGAAGCAGCGGCATGTCCCCCCTCCATGGCCAACGGGAGGTGGTGCCTGCGGACGGGGCAACATGCAGAGTTACCTAGCTGTGCCTCCGCGTAGGAGCCAGAGGAGGGACATGCTGCTGCTTCCAGGAGCTGCTTGAGGAAAACTTCTCTTTCACAAACAGAAGTTGCTCTAATAAAAGATATTACCTCACCCACCTTGTTTACCTCACCCACCTTGAGATTGTCTAGCATATCTCACAATGTGCAGGATGTAGACTAGTGGTGCTATATTAATAAGAGATTTTCAACAAAGAGTCTATAATATTTAGAAATGGGTAGAGAATGTATTGTGAGCTCTTTCACTAAGATTTCAGCCCACAATGGTGCAAATCTTGTGAGTTTAACTAGGGTTCTCCTCCACCATGAATGGTCGATATCATCAAGATCAGCTGCTCTGATGAGATTTCCACCATTTAGGACTAAATATTGGAAGAATACCTGTTCTTTTGTATCCCAACTGGAAAATATGCCTCTTCTGGTTTTGGTTTTGTTCTGAAACTAAAATTTTACAGGTAGGTTTGGGATCTGTACACCCTGGAATTTGAAAGGGGGCAGATTCAAGACCTCAGTTTTGGTCCATTTGTAATATCATTGCCAAGATAAGACAAGGATGGCAGACTCAATATGGCAATAATATTATATGTACATTTCTCTTTTCTATTTTTTAAATTTATTAGATAACAGGGAAAGCCAGGTAATATCTCTGTCACTATCTTCTCTTAAGGTGACCACCTACTGATAAATGAAATAAAGGATAAATGTATTAAAATACAAAATCTGATTTCTGTACAAAATAGTTTGTGTGCTACAAAGTCACAAAGAATTATTGCTGCAGCACAGGACAAAGTACATAATATAGTGACTTAGTAGGATAAGGATATTAGGCACCAAATATGGCATGTTCCTTAAACTAAAGGACAAAAGGTCATATATAAATCCCTTTCTCCTATAAATCACAGGGTTACCCAGTTATAAAACCTTGGCAGCACAGAATGAAAAGTAAAGCACTTACAATCAAAGTGGGACTATCCTTAGAGGTAAAAGCTGTATCCTGCCAGTTGTAACCCCAACACCCAAATTGTCACTGATTCAACAAGTCTAGCTGCTTCTGTTGCATCAAAAAACTGGACTCAAATGCATTCTGGCATAACAGTGCTGCAAAACCTTGGAACAGCCACATTCTGTACCACGATACTTTGAGATGTTTTCTTCTGGCAGACTAGGACATGCTGAATATCTTTGACTAAATTTAGATGCTAAAACTTGGGGGGGGGGGGCGACAGTTATGCAGCCAAAATTAGCCATATCCAGCAGAATACAAACACCAAATTAAAGTTAAAAGTAAAGAATTGTGCCAAAATCCCGATTTTTTGGGGGCAGACTAGTCGAAAAATTGGCAGGATCCAGGTATTTATGGTATTATTGTTCCGGGACCGATCAGAATTTTTGTTTAAGTGGAAGAAGAACAGCTCCACTTGTTCTCAGTCTCTGGCGAATGCATGTGATTGTGACTACACAGTAGCTGGCTCCCTGTTTTGCAGAGGCGAGGTGCCAGTACGCTCTGGGGCTGGACTGGTGCCCAAGCAGCAACTAGTTGTTTCCTCCATAAAAGGGAAGGGGATTGGCGGGGGGACAAAATCCGTCAGGAACCTCCTGTCCCCCCCTCCCCCAAATGCATGTCTACAAAGCTCTGCCCCCGGCAGCTCAGATCACACAGTAAAAGGCGCGGGGTTTGCACAGCCCCGCTCCCCTTCGCAACCCACAGGCACGCGCGCGCACCCACCCCCGCCCACGGTCCTCTCAGCACAGCACCAGCGCGTTCCGCCGTGCGCCTGCGCACTTGATTCAACCTTTCTCCCCCGCCCGTGACCAATCGCGTGACCCGCTCCACCTCCTCGTCCTTTGTTTGTTTGGCTCCCGAACGCCCGCGGGGTTAGGAGGAAGACTAGCGAGAGACCCCGCGCCGTTCTATGACGTCAGTGTGCGCCGGTCCGCTCCCCCCCGCCCCCTTTGGGAATGATGTAGGATCTTCTCCAGGGGCTCGCGTTCTGTCGGTGGAACGCTGGCGATTGATGTGTCGGGCGCCCCCACTTCCCCCGGAGCGCTGCAGCCTCGGGACCCAGGCTGCGTTCCCAGGGGTCTGCACTAGGGGCTGGTTGGCGCTGCGGCTGCTTCTGGGGTCTGATCAGCCCTGCTCCACCGGCTGCCGCGGCAGGTGATTGCCCAGGTGGTTCGCCCTGTTAGCTGCCTGGTTGCAGAAACAGCAGGAGGTTCTGCAGAGCGTGCTTGCGCAGCCTACTCGTCCTTCTGGGATCTTGGTTAGGGCAGTTTGGTGTGTTATAATTGGCTTCCTTTGGCTGCTGTGCATGGGCCTGTGCGGGTCCTGCCAGCCTTTGTTTTCTTGGTGGTGAGAGAAGGGGAGCATGGCAGCGTCTGGGTCGGAAAAAAGCAACAAGAAGAAAACAGAGAAGAAACTTGCAGCCCGAGAAGAAGCTAAACTGCTGGCGAGCTTTATGGGAGTCATGAATACCATGCGAAAACAGGTAGGGCAGGCGATACCGCTGAAGGAGTAGAACGTGTTCTTTTACTGCTCGTGGTGAAATCTGCCCTATAGGACCCAATATCCAGTGTCTAGTAGGCAACTGCATTACCTCCCACTCTTAGTAAACTGATCTACATCAACGTCAAATGTCCCAGTAATCGTAGTTAGAACATGTCATCATTAGTCCTGTGCTTTGGTTTTGGATGCGTGGGCTTCCACTGACTTCACTGCATAGCTTTGATTATGCACTGGAAACTGTAGCTCAGTAAGCTACACAAGCTCTAAATTCTTGTTCCCATTTTACAAGCACCAAGGATGTAAGTAATTTTCCCAACGACACACATCCGATGTCAGATGTTGACATGTCTCCCTGTCTATAGGGTGGTTGCCTAGGACAGCTTTCAGTGTTATTGTGTTAAACCAATACCTGTGCTCGAGTATTTTAATTGGGGCAAGTCACCAATTCAGAGTTTGAGCCCAGCCAAAGCTAGTTTCTCAACTGGGCTTCAGTATCCTTTATTAAATTAATATGTTCATATAGAATAATCTAGAGATCTTGTGGAGCTTCTAAAGATCTTTTAGGGATGGGCAAAACCCGTTTTTATTTAATCCTTGCACATATTGGACTTCGAAGATGTCATAAAACAAATTGTATGAAATACAAGCAATAAATAGTCTCGGCACCCAGCATGCTTGGGGCATTGTAAAACTAATAAATAGCTGCTGACATACTTGTGTGCTGTGGCACAGTGAGCATCCTCTGTATTGAAAGTTTGGTTATTGTTATGCAGTGCTTGTTGCTGATACAAAAACAGGAAGAGTTATTGCAGTGGATCCACTTTCTTATCTAAGGACTTCTCTGCACTAAGCCAAAAAGTAAAGTTTGAGTTGAAGGCTGAATTATTTCAGGTTGAAACTGTACTAACACACAATCCTTTTTTCAGAAACTGTTGGAATTGAGGTGGACATGAACAGTCAAGTCTTTATGCTTGGTGTAAGTGTAATGGTTGGTAGGTGTGTTTTTAACATGTATTCTCCCAATGTGGAGGGAAAATATGTCCCTTGTCAACTGATTCAGTTGACACAAGGAGGAACCTTAGAGACTAACACATTTAAAGCCCACATAAGCTTTCGTTGGCTAGATGGCAACCCTATAAAATGTTGTATTTCTTGTGCTATATCTGACTGCTTATCTAAGAAGCCCATGCTCATGTTTATAGCCTGGTAGGTAGCTATTGAGTTTACCTCTATTCTTTTGAATTGGTGAATGCTGGCTCTAGCCTTGTCTTCAGGTTGATCAGCCCTAGGGTATCCAGGCTGGCTGTCACTTGATGTACACCTGATGGGTATCCAGGCTGGCTGTCACTTGATGTACACTGTCCAAAATCATGACCCTGGAAGTGGCTTTCAGACAAACTGACAGAATTCAAGAAGTGCCAGTCACTATTGGAAAAAGATTAAATTATTGCAGGTTTGGTCCAAGAGCATCAGGATAACCAAAATTACTCCTTGATGCAAAGAAAAACGTATTTCTTTTTTCTGCAAGAAAGTGAATCACAGACCTCGATAGGTCATCTAGTCCAATCCCCTGCACTGAGGCAGGGCTAAGTATTAACTACAGAGCCCTGCAAATCAGTGGATATCTGTGGATCACAGATCAGATGTAGATACAAATTTTGTATCTGTGCAGAGCTCTAATTATCTAGACCGAAGTAGCCAATTATTTTTTGTCAAGGTAAATAAAATATATGGAGATATACCTATCTCATAGAACTGGAAGGACCTTGAAAGGTCATCGAGACCAGTCCCCTGCCTACACTAGCAGGACCAAGTACTGTCCTCTGACAGATTTTTTGCCCCAGATCCCTAAATGGCCCCCTCAAGGATTGAAACTCACAACCCTGAGTGTAGCAGGCCAATGCTTAAACCACTGAGCTATCCCCCCAGGTAAACTCAAGGCCCAGACTCCAGAGATAATAATAATAAAAATTATGATAATAAGTAAATAAAAAGATATCCGGGTCCATTCAAAAGCATCTGGCAGTCCAGATTGGCCCACAGTCTACCCTGATATAGACTATCCCTGGCAGGTGTTTGTCTAATCTGTACTTAAAAACCTCCTGTGTCAGAGATTCCACAATCTCCCTAGGTAATTTGTACCAGTGCTTAATTACCCTTATAATTAGGAAGTTTTTCTTAACATCTAACCTAAATCTCCCTGGCTGCAATTTAAACCCTTTACTACTTGTGCAGTCCTCAGGGGCTAAGAACAACAATTTATCACCCTCCTTCTTGTAACAACTTTTTATGTACTTCAAGACTGTTATCATGTCTCCCTTTAGTCTTCCCCAGACTAAACAAGCCCAATTTTTTTTCCATCTTTCTTCATAGGTCATGTTTTCTAGACCTTTAATCATTTTTATTGCTCTCTTCTGAACTTTCTCCAGTTTGTCCACAACTTTACCTGAGAGTGGTGATCAGAACTGGACACAACACTCTAGATGAGGCCTCTCGTATCTTTCTTACAACACTTCTGCTAATACATCCTGGAATGATATTTGGGTTTTTTTTGTGACAGTATCACATGGCTGGCTCATATTTGGTTTGGGATCCACTATGACCCCCAGATCTTTTTCTACAGTACTCTTTCCCAGGCAGTCATTTCCAGTTTTGTACATGTGCAACTGATTATTCCTTCCTGTGTATAGTTCCTTGCATTTGTCCTTTTAAATTTCAGCCTATTTTAATTCAGACCATTTATCCAGTTTTTTCAAGATTATTTTGATTTCTAATCCTGTCCTCCAAAGCGCTTGCAATCCCTCCCAGTGGGATACCATCCGCAAACTTTATAGGTTTACTGTCTGCCATTATCCAAATTATCTATGAAGATATTGAATAGAACTGAACCCAGGACAGATCCCTCTGGGACCTCACTCAACATACTCTGCAAGCTCGATTGTGAAGTATTGATAACTACTCTGAGTATAGTTTTCCAGTCAGTTGTGCACCCACCTTATAGTAGGTTTGTCTATATTTCTCTAGTCTGTTAATGAGAAGGCAGCCTTACTAAAGTTGAGATGTATGACATCAACTGCTTGTAACCCAGTCAAAGAAGGATATTAGGTTGGTTTGACTGATAAATTCGTGTTAACTGTTACTTGTTGTTTGTTTTCTTCTAGGTGCTTACAAGTTGATTGTTTATTTGCTCCATTATTTTTCTGGGTACTGCAATTAAGATGGCTGTGTTATGCTTATAAGAAGCACACAGGATCTTCTTCAGGGGAAAAAGCAATATGCTGCATTTATTGAAGATACAACAATTAGCATATGCTCTCTCTCTCTCTCTCTCTCTCTCTCTCTCTCCACCCCCCCACCAGTAGATGTTGTAGTTCCTAGTCCAGGGTCTGGATCAATCTAGTGGCCAGCTAGGTTGATTGTGGGTAGGTCGGATCCAGGTCCTGTGGGTCATGACATGATGCTCCCGGGAAGTCTTGGCAAGACGAACCCAAAGTTTCATGGCAAGGCATCCTGTTTGTTTTGTGCTTTTTCCATCACTGGGGCAGATGCATTTTGCAGTCATGCTGAGTGTAATCAATTGTTGTTTGACGAGTGCTTGTTTTCTTAAATTGGTTTTCTCATCCTTTATCTTGTTCTTTCATCAACAACCAGAAATAGTGTGGTGACTGGAACTGGGGGATGAACAGCCCTTTGTACTAGGTGTTGTGCTGTACTATGTTTACTAATAGAAAATATACTCCTTCAACATAAATCTCCTCAAAGACCCAATCAATCCAACTCCCACTGAAATTGGGATCAGGCCCCAGATTGCCAATAACTGACCTCAGGCTAGGGCATCAATTTACTTTTGGCCCTCACATCTTTCCCACTGTCCCTTTCTGCTCCCATTTGCCCATCATCTATGTATTACTTTGGTGGGCCAGAAGTTATGAATTCATATTGTAGACTTCAGGGTTTTTTTCCACACTACTTGTGCTTGTTTTTTCCAAATAACAAAAAAAAAAAAAAAAAAAAGCTTGCTTTAAATGGAAGCTGTATACCAAGGTGGGCAAACTTTTTGGCCTGAGGGCCACATCAGGGTTACAAAACTGTGTGGAGGGCCAGGTAGGGAAGGCTATGCCTCTCCAAATAGCCTGTTCCCTACCTCCTATCTGCCCCCTCTGACTTCCAACCCCCGCCCCACTCCTTGTCCACTGACTGCCCCCTCCCGAGACCCCCTAATGACCACCCAGAACCTCAACCTCTCTGACCCCTGTCCACACCTCTGCCCCTTGACAGCCCCCTCTCCCCCCAAGAACTCCCGTGCTTATCCAACATCCCCATCTTCCCTGTCCCCTGAAACCCTCTGCCCCTTATGCAACTCCCTGGCCACCTTACTACGCCGCTCAGATCAGCATGTCTGGCTGGAGCACTATGCTATGCACTGATCCACAGGAACCCCCTGCCCCGCCCAGAGTGCTGCCTGTGCGGTGCGCTAAGGCTCCGGGGGAGGGGCTAGGGGCAGCCTCCCCAGCCAAGAGGCCAGGCGGGCCGGACAGGATGGGCCCGTAGTTTGCTCACCCCTGCTATATACCGAGTTCTGGTACTCAATGCAAATTGAATTAATATATTCAGCAAACCAGTCCTGTTTCGTAGGCATATGCTTGTCATAAGTCAGACAGCTTTTCTGTTAAGCCAAATGTGTTTAGGAATTTCTAATTCATCTATAAAAGAACTTGCTCTGAAGCTTTGCCTACGAGGTCTTGGGTTTGGAACAACTTTTTTAAAGACTAAATTTGGTCTTTATAGATTAAGATTATTTTAAGCTATAGGTGTGCAAAGAGACTTTTTCTGGTGTGCACTTGTTATTCAAACAACTATTTTTAACAGATGTATTGTTTTTATGAATCTGTTATTGTAACTGTAGGTGCTTGTGATCCCTGTTGTTTCCTGAGTGAACCAAAAACTACTAAAAGAGTGTTTAGGGATCCGATTGAAACTCAGATAATTGGATATTTAAACTATCATTCTGTTTTCCCTGCCTAGTTCTGACTATGCACACTGCTTTCCCACAATATTAATGGGTTGTTTTGGTTTAACTTTTTTGCAGTTAGGGAACTTCATTTACCTCAGAATTAAGTCCTAATGCTAGACAACAATATTAATGAATTCAATAAGAACCTGTATGTCCTTGAGTGCCATTGAAGTCTGACATAAGTCAGTGTTCATGTTCTTAAAGTCAACTTTAATTCTATTAATTTATATATATTCCACTTCCACACACTATTCTTGCTCCAACAACTTTTATAGTTTTAAAGGTGCCTTCTCTTTCCGTCACTGTGTGAAAAATCACGTAAACGTGAAAAACTGTCTGATTAGACAGTCGGTGCTGTCAAAATATCCCAGGTAACCAAACTGAGTAAACAGAAAATTCTGAAAACGGTGACCTTACATGTTACTTAGACAATGAGGGGTAAAAAATCATTTATTTGTGGAAACTTTTAAACTGACAACTCTCCCTTTAACTTGCTTATTTTTAAGTTGATGCTTGGGAGATCTATTTGTCTCCAGTATAAAGGTGCATTACTGTCTTGCTAAACAGAGTAAACCAAGATTGATAACCCTTAACTTTAATCATCCCTTCACTTTGGTTCGGCATAGTTAAACTACTAATTGTTCTTAGGTTTTTTTACTTTACCGTTGTGGGATAAGCCTGCTAGCTGAGAGCAGAGAAAGCAGTGGATTTCTGAAAACATCTTTTAAGATAATATTCTTGTTTGTATTTCTCACAAAGTTGATCTTTACTTTTTTATTATTAGAAAACTCTTTGTGATGTCATTCTCATGGTCCAGGAAAGAAAGATCCCAGCTCATCGTGTTGTGCTTGCTTCAGCCAGTCACTTTTTTAACTTGATGTTTACTAGTAAGTCTTCGTAAAATTGGCTTCTTTTAATGTTTTTAATATTTAAAATAAAAAGATTAACAACTTTTTGCAATAGGTCTCTAAAGAAGGTAATAGAGACTGACTCTTAAACCATCAGAGGGAAAACTCTTGTACTTTCCTCTTTCCTAAATTTCTCTCCTTCCCTCGTGCCGTGCTGCTTTTTACCCCTTTTATCTTCTCTCTTTAAAGTCAGTGGGGCTACCCCTGTGATTAAGTATCATTCTGTGGAACTCCTTGTGAAGGCCAAGACTATGACAACATCCTCTGGCAAGGTTCAAAAAAGAACTATATAAGTTCGTGGAGGATAGGTCCATCAATGGCTATTAGAAGGATGGACAGGGATGGTGTCCCTAGGCTCTGTTTGCCAGAAGATGGGCATGGGCAACAGGGGATGAATCACTTGACGATTACCTGTTCTGTTCATTCCATCTGGGGCAGCTGGCACTGGCCACTGTCAGAAGACAGGATACTGGGCTAGATGAGCCTTTGGTCTGACCCGGTATGGCCATTCTTTTGTACACAATTCTACATTTGTAAGTTCAACTTTCATGATAAAGAATCAGAGAGGTAGCCATGTTAGTCTGGGTTTGCAGAAGCGACAAAGAGTCCTGTGGCACCTTAAAGACTAACAAAAGTATTGAAGCCTAAGCTTTCGTGAACTAATACCCACTCATAGTCCCTATTCAGTCCTGAGTGGATTGTGTCAAATTTGCAAATGACATTGCAATTTTCAGCACTGGCAGAGCAAAAAAAACTTCAAGACCAGACTGCAAAGAGAAACTGCAGAGCTGCAATTCATTTGCAAATTTGACACGATCAACTCAGGACTGAATAGGGACTATGAGTGGCTAGCTAACTACAAGAGCAGTTTCTCCTTTCTCAGTGTTTACCCCCCCAGATCAGCTGCTAGAAGAGCACCTCATCCTCCCTCATTAGAGATAATAAGGTGGTTCAGCCTCACTGAACTAACCTCATTATCTCTAACCTGGCTCTTGCCTTCTTATTTATACCTGCCTCTGATACTTCCACTGCATGCATCCAACGAAGTGGGTACTAGCCCACGAACGCTTATGCTTCAATACTTTTGTTAGTCTTTAAGCTGCCACAGGACTCTTTGTCATTTCATGATAAAGAGATTGCACTACAACACTTGTATTAGGTGAATTGAAAAATAATAATCATTTTGTTTTGGTTTTTTACAGTGCAAATACTTGTCATAAAAAATAAATATAAATTGAGCACTGTACACTTTGTATTCTGTGTGATGATTGAAATCAATATATTTTAAAATGTAAAAAACATCCAAAATATTTAAATAAATAGTATTTTATTATGGTTTAACAGTGCAATTATTTTTTTTATCACAATTTTTTTAATCACTTGACAGCCCTAATAAGAACATAAGAATTGCCATGCTGGGTCAGACCAAATGTAAACAAGCATGTTTGTTTTAGCAATTGGCTGAACAAGGAGGAGAACTGAGTGGGCTTGTAGGCTCTGAAGTTTTACATTGTTTTGGTTTTGAGTGCAGTTATGTAACAAAAAAAAATGCAAATGTAATTTACAAATGTAGAAGACAAAGATTTAACTTGTATGTGGTAAACTGAAAACTACTATTTATTTTGTTTATCATTTCTACAGTGCAAATATTTTTAATAAAAAATAATACACTTTGATTTCAGTTACAACACAGAATACAATATATATGAAAATGTAGAAAAACATCCAAAATATTTAATAAATTTTAATTGGTATTCTATTGTTTAACAGTGCAGTTAAACCTGTGATTCATTGTGATTAATTTTTTTAGTTAAGCACATGACTTAACTGTGATTAATCGACATCCCTAGTTTTTATGTTCTTAAATATGAGTAGAATTTATAAAAGTTATTAGACTATTAGCAATGAACTTTTCTATTATGGTAAAGTGTAAATTAATTTTGTTTCTATTTAAAAAGTTCCTGTGTGTGAATATTTAGGTCTTGGGAATGCTGGTTTCGTTTTGTTTTTGTTTTAAGGTTTTTCCCCTTGGCATAGTTGCTTTACTGCTGCTTTTTGTGATTGGTGGAAAAATAAGTGCTTAGAGAGTGATAGACTGATGATGTTCTATTGTTATTTTTCATTGCAGCAAATATGCTTGAATCAAAGTCCTTTGAAGTGGAGCTAAAAGATGCAGAGCCTGACATTATTGAACAGCTTGTGGAGTTTGCTTATACTGCGAGGTAGCTTGTTATTTAAAAGTTTGTCATTTTTGCCAGAAAGCTGACAGCTTAGTATGCCATTTATAAATGATTAAAATCTCCAAGAAAAAAAATGCATGTGTAGTTCATCGACTTGTTACTATTTATAGCTCATTTCAGTCTTTCTTAAAATTTAACATTGATAAACTTTTTTCTCTGTACCATTATCATTCAAATAGGTATTCCAACTAAAATGTTAATAATGTATGCCTTGATCCTGAAAACACTTAGCCCCATTTAAGATACCAGTTTGTGTGTGTATACATGTACACTAGGAGCTAAGGGTATGATTTCCCCTGCTCATGTAAACGTACTTGTGCTTACTCTCTTCTGAGCTGTGCTGAGTGCAAGCTGAATCAAGCTAGAAAAGTATGTGTATGTGAGCAGGGAATCACATCCCTAGTTCTGTGTGTGTGGACATAGCTTAGGTGTGTATAGTTAAACTCTAATGTGTGTGTGTGATCAGGGCCATAGTGATGTAACTTAATAAAACAGGGCTTCTATTGTTCCAGGTTAGGAACTTTTTTTAAAAAAAAAAAAAAGTTGAATATATAATTGGCAAGTTTTTGCCTTTGTTTCTAAATAAACATTCCTAATGCTTAAATGTGTTTTTGCATAACTACTGTGACAGACCGCCTTCTCACCCCCCCTCAGGAACACAGGCAGGAAACCCTTTTTTGCTCCAACAGTGCCCTTTAATTTACAGTGCAGGACCCCACCACCAATATATACAGGTTAAAACAGTTCATTAACATCCAGCTCTTACACAGCTCATTAATACCCAGCTCTACGGACTCTATGTAGTCCAGCTAACAGTTAACACAGCTCTACGGACTCTATGTAGTCCAGCTAACAGTTAACACAGCTCTAGGGACTCTAGATAGTCCAGCTAACAGTTAACACAGCTCTAGGGACTCTAGATAGTCCAGCTAACAGTTAACACAGCTCTAGGGACTCTAGATAGTCCAGCTAACAGTTAACACAGCTCTAGGGACTCTAGATAGTCCAGCTAACAGTTAACACAGCTCTAGGGACTCTATGTAGTCCAGCTAACATACAAACACACTCCCAGCTCTGAATAGCCCAACCACCACCCTGGGCTTCCTTTCTGGCAGCCTTTTATCGCTCAGAGGAGGCTGCCAGGTGCAACCCATGCAGGTTGATTGGCCTGCACCTCAGGTGGCTAATTAGCCTTCCTGCCCGGGGGTTTGCAGAGGGCTTTTCTCCCTCTTAAAGGGGCGGCAGGCTGGGTCAAGCCCACCCTGCCACACTACATAGAGTCTCTAAACATCCGTCTGACGGCACCTAAAATTGATATTTGCATCTATGAAAGAGATACCAAAGGCTCAGATCCTGCAAGCTGCTCTCTGTGGGCAGGGACCTGTTAACATCAGTGGAGCTCTACATGGACACTGGTCACCAGAGACTGCTTATGCAGAATAGCTTGCAGGACTAGGGCAAATGTTTCTAGGAAGATTAGATGGGTAGCTCTGTAAACTTTATAACAATATTTATTTTCTCTTCTTCTTTTAAATAGTACTTCAATCATCTGGAATGTTTATTTGGGCTAAAAGGGCTGTGGGGTGACGCTTGATGAAGAGATGGTTCGTGCTTTCAATCTGCTACCACTTATATAAGGGCTAATTGTATAAACGAGGGTTGCAAGATCAGGCTTCTACAAATGTCCAGAGGTTAAGAATCATCCTTTAGAATTAAGGACCAGTGGATCCAACTTGTCTTTATTTGCTTATTGTTCTGCAAGTTAGTATATTAGGCAAGTGCAGGAAAGGACCCAAAGGAAGAATACATCTAACATTTAAAGGTAAGGTAAAGCTGACTGGGAAAGAGTGGGGAAATAATTTTGCAGATGTTTTTGCATAACGTGTTTCAAATGTTTCAAACACCAGTAGCTTGGTAGTTTATGGTGCTCATTTTATACTAAATGTGTTTTGCAGAATTTCCGTTAATAGCAATAACGTCCAGTCTTTACTAGATGCAGCAAACCAATATCAGATAGAGCCTGTGAAAAAAATGTGTGTGGATTTTTTGAAAGAGCAAGTGGATGCTTCAAACTGTCTTGGTAAGAGATTACTTTAATACAGTTGCACCATTTTAAAGGTATTCTCTGAAAAAATGCTGATTAATATTTGGAGCTGAGTGTTTTTCTTTTTAATAGTCAACATAATTTGCACAAATCATGTACATCTCATTCAGTATGCCATAAACTTTTCAGTCTTTACTTGGAAACTTATGAACTGCATAATATTCCTAAACACTTATCCCACCTAGATAAACTCAAGTTTCAGAGTAGCTTCTACAAACAATATTTCTTAGAAGAAGTTCAGTGGATTTAAGTATAGGATCCTGTTTAACAGAAATGAAGATTTTTTGGGGCTGGTCTTCACTATCTGCCAGATTGGCGGGTAGCGATCGATCTTTTGGCGATCGATTTCTCGCGTCTTGTGAAGATGCGAGAAATCGATCACCTGCAGCACCCCCGTCGACTCCGGAACTCCAGCTTGCCGGGAGGCGAAAGCTGGAGTCGACGGGGGAGCGTGCCGCCGACTGCCGCCGCCGTGAGGACAGCAGGTAAGTGGGCTGCAGATACGCAAACTTCAGCTACGTGATTCATGTAGCTGAAGTTGCGTATCTGCCATCGATTTCCCCCCCCCCCCCCCCGGTAGTGAAGACCAGCCCATAGTGTCATGCTCTTGGCACTTTTTAAGGAACTGATATCGTTTTCAGTATAAACTGAGGTCCCAATTCTACAACTAGCTCTGTCTGTGGAGAGACCCATTAACCTGAACCAATTATGGGCTTATACAGGATTGGGAACCAAAAGTGGAATAGCATTACACTGTAGCAGAAGTATTTCTTTCCCTTCTTTCCACTGAGATAGATCCATAAGTTTGTGTTTTGCCTCCAGTTTCAGAAGAAGAGAAGAATTTAGTTCTTTCAGCTTGAGTTGCAGATGAGTTATGGGTTCTATGGGTAAAACTGTGTGCTATGTAAGTAATAAAATACTATCATTTCAGAGAGACTTATTCCATTGGCATATATGATAACTTTTTGCAATACAAACTTTGGGAAACGTTTAACACCTTTTTTATATTTTCCACCTCCTTGTATAGGTATAAGTGTATTAGCAGAATGCCTCGACTGTCCAGAACTGAAGGCCACTGCAGATGACTTTATCCATCAACATTTCACTGAAGTTTACAAGACAGATGAGTTTCTACAGCTTGATGTTAAACGTGTGACACATCTCCTGAACCAGGACACACTGACTGTAAGGGCAGAAGATCAGGTAAGACTCCAGTTTGCCTAGTAAAATGTGTCTTCTACTAGATAAATACATCAATTGAAAGGTTTACACACTGACTTGCAATGTATTACATTTACTATTTCCATAGTGCCTCATAGATCATGGAATAACTTATGAACCCTGACCCAGAAATCCTTGTTTAATTCAGACAAAAACAAATACGAGGCAGCATTTCAGGCGTGGGAAGCTGTGGAGTTGTGAGGATGGCTTCAAGAAAAGAAGGAGGGGATTATGGAAAGAGTTCTGTCTATGTAGGTCCATATATGACAGGGTGTAGCGGGGTGACCACCCGCTCCCCCCCTAAAAAGGGGCTGGGGTAGCCCCAGGAAGGGGCTTGTAGCAGCCCAGGACAGGGGTTGTGGCTGGGAGCCTCTTAGCAGGCTTAATTGGGTAGCAGGCTCAGGTGGGTGGCCACGCCTCAAACACAGGCCTGTATAAAAGCCTGAGAGGCAGGGGCCTGAGAGAGTCAGTCTTCCTCTGTATCCAGAGAGGAAGGCAGGGCCTGGCTGCAGGGAGCCATAAACAGAGTACCTGGACTGGGACAGGGCGAGGGCAAGGCAACTGGGAGCCAGGGAGCTGCGAAGCTCTAGAGCAAGGGCCCCAGGCTGCCGAGCCTAGGGAAGGCCCGACCCACGGGGTACTGGGGTTGCAAGGGGGCAGCCCTGGGCTGGGTAGACGCAGCAGGCCCAACCCTTCTTGCCGGTGATGAGCGGCCATGAGACTGCAGTCGGCCTCAGTGAACCGAGGCAAGTGGTGACTAGCAGTGGCCAGGTCTGAGGCGAGTTGGGGATAGAGGGTGGAGGGTTCCCCAGTGAGGGGAGACCCTAAGACCAGGGGGGTTCTGCAGGGGTGCAGCACCCTCAACTAGAGGGCACCGGGGTCCGGGAGGGACCCGGGGCCAGAGTGCAGAAGCGAACGTCGGCCGGCAGAGGGCGCTCCGGGGTCGAAAGAGCTGATTCCCCAGATGACCAGATGGGGGCGCCGCCGGGTGAGTGACCGACTTCACTACACAGGGGTTCTCAAGCTGGGAGTTGGGACCCCTTAGAGGGTCACAAGGTTATTACATGGGGGATCGCAAGCTGTCAGCCTCCATCCCAAGCCCCGCTTTGCATCCAGCATTTACAGTGGTGTTAAATGTATAAAAAAGTGTTTTTAATTTATAAGGCGGGGAGGTCACACTCAGAGGCTAGCTATGTGAAATGGGCCACCAGTACAAAAGTTTGAGAACCACTGAATATGACTTTCATTGCCATGGGACCAAATGGTTAGGCAGCAGTTCTTCAGAAAAGGACCTAGGGGTTACAATGGATGGTAAGCTGGATATGAATCAATAGTGCACCCTTGTTGCCAAGAAGGCTAACAGCATTTTGGGTTGTATAAATAGGGGCATTGCCAGCAGATCAAGAGACGTGATCATGCCCCTGTATTCGGCATTGGTGAGGCCTCATCTGCAGTACTGTGTCCAATTTTCGGCCCACACTACAAGAATGATGTGGAAAAATTAGAAAGAGCCCGGCAGAGGGCAACAAAAATGATTAGGGGGCTGAAGCACATGACTTGTGAGGAGAGTCTGAGGGAAGTGGCATTATGTAGTCTGCAGAAGAGAAGAATGAGGGTGGATTTGATGGCTGCTTTCAACTACCTGAAAGGGGGTTCCAAGGAGGATGGATCTAGACTGTTCTCAGTGGTAGCAGATGACAGAACAAGGAGTAATGGTCTCAAGTTGCAGTAGGGAAAGTTTAGGTTGGATATTAGGAAAAACTTTTTCACTAGGAGGGTGATAAGGCACCTGGGGAGGTGGTTGAATCTCCTTCATTAGAGGCTTTTAAGGTCAGGCTTGACAAAGCCCTGGCTGGGATGACTTAGTTGGCGATTGGTCCTGCTTTGAGCAGGGGGTTGGACTAGATGACCTCCCGAGGTTCCTTTCAACCCTGATATTCTAAGATTCTATGAGTTAAGGTTAAGATTTTTGTCCCAGGTATTTTTAATAAAAGTCACAGACAGGTCACAAGCAATAACAAAAATTCACAGAAATCCTCAATCTGTCTGTGACTTCTACTAAAAATACCTGGGGCAGGGTGAAGACTAACACTGGAAGCCCCTCCAGGGGCTGACTCCTGACCGCTGTGGTGGCTGAAACTAAAGAAGTCATGGAGATCTGTTGAAGTCATGGAATCCATGACCTCCATGACAGAATTGTATCCTTAGCCATAGTACATGAGCTGAGTTGGAAGAGGAGTTTAAATAAGTGGAATGGACAGAGCACTTAAGTAACCTGGAAATGGGAAAGAAATGAGATTGACTAGATAGAAGATCCAAAACAATGTTTGTAGGCAGCTAAAAGGAGCCAAAAGACCATTCAGTAAAAGGAATTACTGCCGTTGTTGTTGGCTCTAAAAGTTGCCTTCACTCCATCCCATTTGGAATGTAGGACTCTGCGGATATTGCTTCTGCATGTTTTTTTCTAGCCAGTCTTTGCAGCTACAGCAAAACTGGAAAAATCAGATTAAGAGGAAACCATGAGCAACTTCCTGTCATAGTAGCAAACAAAAAGCAGTGTGCGTGTTTAAAGATGAAATTGACATCTTTCTGATTTAAGGTTTGGCAAGATATCAAGGCTCTAAGATTAGTGCAGGTTACTTAATATATCAGCTGCAATAAAGCATTTACATAAATCTGTGTGAATTGGTTTGGGCAAGATTAAACAATGAAGCTTCAGTTTATATCAATATCTGTGTGTGGTCTTTTGTGTTTTTGGTTTTTTTTAAATGTTGGGAACATGAGAATTGAGGGCTACAGGTTGTGGAAATGAGCGAAACTTCGGAGTTATAGCTGTGGGCATGGAAACACTGAGACCACAGAGTAACACCCTAGAAATTAGAAATGCAAGTTCCAAAAGCACTGGAGTACTTGAAGGCTTGGGTTGGTTTTTCTGTTTTAGTTTTGTTTGCAGGCTTAGCTCACTAATAGAATAGAGTTAAAGCCCTAAGCTGAGAGGGTGAGCTCCAGCTCATCTAGGTGATAAAAGATTACTTAGCCTGCATAAAAAGCCTTTAGGACAGTGGGTATGAGAAGATTTAAGTTGCATAAATTGTTCTGTTTTGTCAAAGGGAACTTACTCCCAGGCTGTCTGCAAGCAAACCACTCCTGCAGAAAAGGTGATTGTTGGCTGTCCTGATCTTTGTACATATGGTAGCTTGTGTACCACTCCAGAGTGCATTTAGCTTTCGCTAAAGAAAGTTGGTTTAGTTCTAAACTACCTTTGATATATTTCCTGTATATGTTTCCATCAATAAGTGTATATCATGTTTTCTGTTCCAATTATACATCTGTTGGGTTTATTTAAGTTTATTACTAACCCTACAGGCTATCTTTTTTTCATTCACCCTTATTTTATGATTTATAGTTTATTGGTGAAGGGATTATAACTGAAATGTTTTAGTCTGGTCAACGGGACAGTCCTTTGACCTTTAGTAATTCACAATGTGGCAAAGGAGTTTGGTGGCAGAATACCCATCCAGTTTGAACTCTAATTACTTGTTATGATCAGTTTTCAGGTCAAATGTGTTGTGACCGCATGATCAGTCGTAACTCTTATTTAAAGTAGAGAACGTCCAGTGTAAACACTAGATAAAGCAAAGAAACACCTTGCATTCCTCTATGGAAATGTGCCAGCTGTTTTGTTCAATTATTTTAGCATGCAAACCTGGATGCTTTTTTCTTTAAACTTCACCCGAGGTGACAACAGAAAAAATGGCCACATGTTGCATATCAGCATACTTGGGTTCTTTACCAAGTTAATTTACCGTAATGTTGAATTTGCAGTAATCTGCTGTTAATTGTTTTAAATAACTTTTATTTGAAGGGTGCCTGTTAATAAAGATGCTATGGTAATGTGGAATAATTCTGAGACACAAAATTCCAGTATAATTGAAATCTCCCTCACACTGTAGACCAGAAACATTTAAAAAAAAAATAGGTACAAGGTACTTCAGGTAAGGGCAGTGTTTAAAACTTGTGTTGTATTATAACCTCTGCCTTTTGCTTTGGTCCTGGTCATACAAATCCTTATGCTCATGAGTAGACTTGATACTAGTGGGGCTATTTGGGTGAGTAAGAATTTTCAGGATTGGGCCTTTCATTTGAAAATAGAATTGGTTTGTATAGACCCTCAAAATCTGAAGCCTTCATAGCCTGTATTTATCCCAAAGTAATATGTTTGTTTTGTTTAGCATTAAAGTAGGTTGGATTTTTCACATTTTTGTGAAATTCACACCTTCTGGTATTCTAAATTTAGATGAACTTTCAACATAGGGTGGCCAGGTGCCTAGTTTACAAGCAGAAAGTTTGGTCTTTAAGGGACTTGGCAGTGTCCAGTCTAATCTACTGACCAGTCACCCAAAGTCTGGTTACTGCTGGTGGGGAGGTGCTGGGTCATCAACCGCGCCAACCCCTACTTGGCTGGCGCCGCCACCTTCCTGCATTAGGCTGTTCCATCTCCCAGCCTCTGACCTAGGTGGGAGGGGAAAGAGGAAAAGCAGCAAGCAATGTGGGAAGAGGGAAAGAGGAGTGGACAGAGTCTGGGGAAGAGGCGGGACGGGGAGGTTCCAGCACTCCTGCCGGAGTGTCTAGTTTTTAAATATTACCAAGTTGGCAACTCTATAAAGCTGTAAAACAGTTTAAAGTTTTTTTTATTGGGTTTTGTTTTTGTGTTTTAGGTTTATGATGCAGCAGTCAGGTGGCTGAAATATGATGAACCTAACCGCCAGCCATACATGGTCGACATCCTTGCTAAAGTCAGATTTCCTCTTATATCAAAGAACTTCTTAAGTAAAACAGTTCAAGCTGAGCCACTTATTCAGGATAACCCTGAATGCCTTAAAATGGTGATCAGTAAGTTGCCTCCGAGTTACACATTTTAATATTCTGCACAATCAGTTTAGATACGTACCTTTTTTGCTCTCTGACTGTTGCTTACTCTAATATGAAAATATTTTAACTGTATTTTAGCTTAGTTTAAATTTGGCAATAACTGTATGCCTTCTAGGGTGTCTCATTTAGCTGAAGTTGATTAATTGCTGGTCAAATAAATAGCACCTATTCGAGTATAACAGATAATGAGAGAAGATGAAAGTCAGCAGTAAATAATCCCAATTTAGTGATAAGTAATGAAATGTGGCTTCCTTGTCAAGATTATTAGGGATCATTGGGAGGGTTAGTGCACCTTTGAGATTAGCTAATAGCTTTAATATTTCTCAGGCTTAGATTGGAATTAATAAGAAATGTTTGTCAAAATGTCTGAGTCTATGAAACTTCCCTAGGTGATTTGAGAAAATTAAACCCATGCGCCACCATCTCTGGTAGTAACACAGACTGACAATTGAGACTAAAAATACAGCACTCTAACGGTCTGAATGAAATATCTCTTTGACATAGTGTGTGTTTATTTAAATAAATACATTTTAAAAAAAATAAAAAACAGAAAAGACACACATCCTCCTACGCTCCCCCTTCCTGACCTGGATTCCTAATGCAATCCCTAAAACTTCATCAAAGATCAGTGATGAATCCAGATATTCATAAACATTATTCAGATTTTTGGAAAGAAAATCCAAATTTAATTTTAGCCTTTTAATTACTGCTGGGATCAACTACACAGCACTATTTTAAAAGAAACACACAGCCATTCTTTTCCTACTAACCAAACTCTAACAAACTTAAGGCTTCACCCTGCAGGGTGCTCAGTGATATTGACCCTCAATAAAGCCAAATGGAGGTTAGAGCTCTTCGTATACAGCAGGGGCAGGGTTGAGGAGACAAGTTATACCACTGTTAATATTAAAATTTTTGGATATACTGTCAAGGAAATATTCTGGTAAAGCAAGTGATTGGATTATCTTTGAAAGGATCTTATACTGTTGCCACAAGTAAACTAAGATTTTGATTTGTTGATGAGAAGGGGAATGTAGACAACTGCCTCTCCTCTGGTGTTAGCAGGAGACTAAAAACAAGTCAGTGTCTTCATAGCATGCTTGTATCCCATATTTAAATTTTGCTGCTCAGGTTTCTCTTTTCTTATACTTCCACTTTGGACTCCCCAGGTCTGCCTTTTCTATGCATGTTTCCTTTTGCCAGTTTCCATCTGGCACCTTTCGGTTATTCAGTCCTTTAACTAAATAGATAGATTTTTTTAAACTGGAATAGAGCATGCAGGCACCTTTTATTCTTGTTTCATTTTGATGTTGCTAGACCTGTCTGACATGGATCCTAAAACTGGGTGTCTGTCCTATCCCTATGTTCTATACAGCAGTTCTTAACCGGGGATCCAGGAGCCCTTTCAAGGGGCCCCCAGGGTCCCGTGGCTGAAACCCGGACCCCGAGTCCTAGCGCCCCCCGTGGGTCTCAAGCCAGGAGGTGCGGGACTGAAGCCCCAATTCCCACCGGTACCCTCTTCCCTCCGCGTGCAGGGACTCCTGAGAGGCGCAGGGTGGAACCCCTGATCCCCACTGGTGTAGTGGCACAAACAGCTGCCTGGCAGAATTTCCTATCTAGGTTGTACTGTCATGCTCACCTGAACTGAGCAGGCTCAGTAGGTAACTGCTATTGTTGGGAAAATGTACTGGCTGCTGTTTTTGCCATTGCACCAGGCAGTGCGGAGCAGCTGGTGCCATGGAGCAGGCTGCCGCAGCGTTCCTTCCTCAGGCAGGCACAGCGTTCCTTCCTCTCCTGCTGGTGCCCTGGTTAAAGCTGCTCCCGAGTCCCAGCTCTCAAGTCCCAGCCACCTTTGTTCATGCAGAGGCAGTCCGTAAGAGCCGCCTAGGTGGAGAGACCTGACTCTGTGACTGGCAGACCCTCCCGGGAATAGGACACACCACCCCCGTGCAACACACAGCCCCAACTCCCCCCCGCATCCTGAGCTACCCCCTGCCTGCACACAGCCCCAGCTATCCCCCTCCTTGCACCCACAGGCACCCCCTGTGTGCACAGCCCAGCTACTCCTTTTCTGCACCTTGAGCTACCCCTGTCTGCACACAGCCCCAACTCCCCCCCTCCTCCCCCCGCATCCTGAGCTACCTCCCTGTCTGCACACAGCCCCAACTCCCCTCCCCCCCACCCCCCGCATCCTGAGCTACCTCCCTGTCTGCACACAGCCCCCAGCTATCGCCTCCCTGCTCCCTATGCTGTTTTCAAAATTTTGAGCTAAGCTCCCACCTTTGAGTTATAATTTTTGGTTGCTCCTCTTCTCCCCCTCCCTCCCCCCCAACCCAGACGGGCAGATGGCTTCCTGAGGCAAGTCAGGGGGTGGAGAGTGGTACTCCCTCCCTGGACCGCTGGCCCCCGCCCCCAATAGGAGTCAAAATACGCCTGTGCCCAAGGCCCTTGTCCTGAGCCCCACCCTTATCCCGCTGGGCCCTGGAGTGTTTATAGCATGTTGAAGTGGGCCTCGGAGAGAAAAAGGTTCAGAACCCCTGTTCTACTATATACTTTCCTAAATGGAAAAAAACTGGTGAATATTTTCATGAGTGTCAAGTAGGTTTAAGAGAAATGCTGGGTATTTGGAAAACATATCTTAACATTTATTTCTCTTCAATTATCATATGCATACATACCTTTCTGTGCAAACGTCATGGATTTCCTCCTAGGTGGAATGCGATATCATCTGCTATCTCCAGAGGACAGAGAAGAGCTAGTGGAGGGCACGCGGCCACGAAGGAAAAAACACGATTACCGTATTGCCTTGTTTGGAGGATCACAGCCACAGTCTTGCAGATACTTTAATCCAAAGGTAAACCTTTACGTTAGAATAATGCAGTGTCTCTCTTGTGATTTGCATTTGTGGTGGTGGTATTAACTGAGCACTGATGACATACTTGGTGCTGTATAGATAGATACAGAGAAGGATATGTACGACAGGTTCTGGGGGGCGACCTGATGTGCTGGGGTCCCACTGAGCCCTCCTGTCCCACCAGACTGGATGGTATGGAAATTTATGGAGTGTAAGCTCATGAAATTCGCCTCCTCCCTCAACGTGGAGGAAGATATGCACAGCTTTCCTGCCCCCAACTTATGAATTGCACAAAATGGGTTTTGGAATAAATAAAAAACAAGTTTATTAACTACAATAGGTAAATTTTAAGTGATTATAAGGGATAGCAAACAGAACAAAGCAGATTACTGAGCGAATAAAACCAAATACGCAAACTAAGCTTAATACACTAAGGAATACTGTCTAAAAATAATAATTTCTCACCCTAAATGTTGTTTCAAGCAGGTTGCAGTTTCTTGAAGGTAAATTGCACTGCTTGCAGTTTAAATCTCCAGGGTTTCTTGATCTGGCTCACCTGAGCTCACACCCTACTTCCCCCAGCCTAGTTCATTACAATATTAATGTTCATAATATCCTTCAGGGCCAGTGACAGGACAGAACTTCCCTCCTGCGGCTCTTCTCGGCAGCTGAATGTTCGCATCCCTTTATGGAATTCATCTGATGCCTTCCCAGGTGTCTCTGAAACTGCATTCAGCCACCTGATCCACCTGGGGGAGAACTGATCCATCACAGGCAAGGCTAAGCCTGACTCCCCATAAGGGCCCAACCAGCCTGTGACATAGGCACAAGAAATTAGTGCTAGCCCATTGCTCATTATCACCAAGGTCTGCATGCATCTTGTCAAGCCTTTTTGACATGTGTGAAGCTTCTAACACAGATTGCAAGATGTTTTGGGCTGCAGTCATCAGTATATTGATTTTACTTAGCGCTATTATCCTTACATTGAGTCCAGGTATTGGTAACATTTCTTTCTCCATGTCTGACCAAGGTGTCATTCATGCTATCTCCTTGTAATACATGTACTTAAGGTTATCCTGAAGACCACCCAGCAACTTTAGCTAGTGCAGAACTCAGCCACCCTCCACCTGAATGGAATAGGGTGATGCACGTGTAATCCCTGTGCTCAAATCTCTTCACTGGCTCTCTGCACCACTGGGTGCAATTCAAGCTGTTGGTAAAAATCTTTTAAAGCTCTGAATGATCTGAATGGTACCTGTTCAAAAGCTGCCTCTTATGCGCTATGCCATCACAGTAAGTGGTCAGCTCCTTGGTTGGACATTTCTAGGACTTTCCCAGTGAACGTCCACTGCTCATTACCACCTGTGTCTGGTGCTTGTTTCTTCTTGCAGTCTGTTAGAGCTCAGATCCCTGACAGTGTGGCTGCTAACATTTCTGACAGGAGCATTATCCGTTTTTATTAGTGCTCTCCACTGTGGATAGCCATGTATAATGTGTTGGCAAATATTGTAAACAAACTCCTAGCTGTCATAGCAATTAGAGCTCTATGTGAGATGCAACTTTTATCACTCTCTTTTGTAAAACTGGATGTATTTTTATTTTGTAGTGTGTTCTGTCTCTGTATCAGATGTCTCTTCTTCCAATCCCATAAAAGAAACATGGACAAGATGTATAGTTTCTGACATGACGGTGGTATTTTGTTTTGGTGCTTTCATTAAATTCTGAGTTTCCTGGAAACTTTTGGGTGCCCAAAAGGAATAAAAAAATAGAAATTGGTACTGCTGTGGTTCGTTGCAGATAATTGCATGTGTGTCAGAGAATTTTTCAAAATGTATGTTCCTGGGGAGTGTTCTTCAAATCACAGTACTGGTGTGTTGTTTTGAAGAGGAAACTTAAAATTGATCATGTCTAGATCTCTGTGAAAATCTTTGTTTGAAAATTCTCACTGCAGGTAGATATTACCTGTTCTTTATGATGCAGGATTACAGCTGGACAGACATCCGATGTCCCTTTGAAAAGCGCAGAGATGCAGCTTGTGTCTTCTGGGACAATGTAGTTTATATTTTGGGTGGCTCCCAACTCTTCCCTATAAAGCGAATGGACTGCTACAATGTGGTGAAGGATAGTTGGTATTCTAAACTGGGACCTCCAACGCCTCGAGATAGCCTGGCAGCCTGTGCTGCAGAGGGCAAAATTTATACATCAGGTGGTTCAGAAGTGGGTAAGACACCATCTTTTTTTAAAAAAAACCCAGCAAAATACATTTAATGCTTTTTAGTTGCATGACTTCCTTGTTTGAATAGAATCTATACATTTTACTCTCATACTAGACTATAAAGTTCTTCTGTTCAGTAGCAGATCTGGGAAAAGAGAGCTGCTGAGAGGTTTTATCAATTTGTATTGCATTTTAGATGCTATTTTACAAAGTAAAAATGAGCAGTATCTTTTATCTGTCCATAAAGAAATTACTGCAACTGTCTGGAGGAAATTAGCTGCAAGCAAATGTATTTTGGGGGTCCAATTCTGTTCTCTGTTTTCTGGTGTAACTCCCAGAGAATTCCACTGACTTTGATACAGTAACAGCAGAATGTAGCCCAAGATTTTTTTTGTCACAGCTAATGCAGCACCAAGACATTACATGTGGGTAGCTAGTGTGAATAAGATTACTCTAATGAGCCTAATAAATATGAAATCCAAATATCAGCCATCTTAATAATGCTATTTAATGTAACTATACAGTATTTTCAAAAGCTATCCATTTTTTTATTGGAGTGAAACCCCTACTTAACTGTTCATGGAAAGAAAGATTTCCTATTCCCCAATTTTAGGGGATGATAATTTGAAAAAAGTTGCTTCTTGCTGGTTGGTTTTTTTTCTCATTCTCTGTTAACTTCAGTTAACGAGGCAGAAGCTAACTTTGTCCTTCAGAAACAGATTTTTGACTGTAACCGTGACTGGAAACCACAGAGGAAGATAAAACTATTGCCAAGACAAGTGCCCTGGTTCTGATTTCACACTTTAGTATTAACTCAATTTATTTCAATTGTTTTATGCCTAATTTATACTGATGTAAGTAAGATCTGCATCAGACCAAATTGCTGCAATGTAATGGATGTAGAATCACACAGATTATTGCTGTGTAAGAGCTAAAAGCTCTGTAGTCTGCCAAAATATCTAATAGCATGACAGTACAATTCATAGTAAGTCATTTTGAGTTCTGCCTTGCTACAGAATAAAGCAAGCAGAAAATAAACAACCATCATCCTCCGTGAACACTGAAATATTATTCCCTTGATAAGAAGTTGTGATATTTAGATAGCATTTGATTTTAAAATACTTAATCAGGTTTGACTTTTCAATTGATAAGGCGACAGTTCATAGCTGCCATCTAGTGTTGTACATATGAAATAACTCTTTTCCCTCTTTCAAATCATTTACTCATCTCATGCTGTGATATTCAGACCAGAGTAAGGCATGGCCTTCTCTGTCCAAAAACAGTCCATGAAGGTAGTGTGACCGAAACTTTGACTGCATAGCCTCTTTTGCCCAGCATATCATGTGAAGTTAATACACCTGTAATAGGAAACTTTTCTAGGATTTATGTGTTTTCAGTTAAATAAAAAGTATAGTTCTCCTTTTCTCGGTATAAAAGTTCAAGATAGTTTAGTTATCCTCTCACTATTCTATTAGAATTAATTTTGGCAGTGTATTTTGGAATCTTTGACAAACATTGGCCAGTTGTCCAGAAGAATATTTTTATTCAAACTGTGACAAATTTTTACCATCCTGTTTAAGATGAGTGAATAAGTAACATTTTTACTTGTCTTATGTGTAAAGGTTTTTTTCCTAATCTTCCTATAATACTTGTTTATTGAAAAATCTGTAATTTACAACTTCCTTGACAAGTCAGTAACTTATTGTGTGTTGTTGGATTGGCTATGAGAAGAGTCTGAAAAACTTGGTACCAATTTAATCCAGGTTGAGGATTTCACTGACTGATTTCTGTTTATTCACTGTAAACTGTATTTTGGCTAATATGGTCTCTTTCCCCCTTATTGCTATGGTGGGAGTGCATTTTAGTTTTAACTTGAACATTTTTGTTAGCTATTGCAAGTGATGGAACTCTTTATTTAGACAAAGAAAGAGATTCATTTATATTGCATTGATGATGTATTCAGAACTGATGTTGTATTTCAGATTTTTTTAAATAAAGTTCTATGGCCATTCCGGTTAATGCTAATTTGCACAATTCCCATTAATGTTAATGTGTGTGTATTTATATCAAGGAAGAATATGTTCCATTCCATGTGTAGTTTAGCTTTATGATTGATTAGTATCCCATGTTGCTCCTGCTAAAGGGAACAAAGGTGTGACACAGCCTGTTTCATAATTCGTTAATGTGCAGCTTGGCTAGTCTGATGATAATATGTACAAGATACATGTATGTTTCATAGAAGTCTATGAAGGCCTGACAGCCTAGTGAAAATGTAATGTTCTGCCTAGGGTGACTAGATAGTAAGTCTAAAAAATCAGAATGGGAGGGGGGGGGCAATAGGTGTCTATATATATTAGGGAGGGGGGAAAAAGCTCCCAAAATCAAGACTGTCCCTATAAAATTGGGACATCTGGTCACCCTAGCTCTGCCATATGCGTTCCAAGGGTTTGAATCCCCTACCTCCCAAGGCAAGCAAGGGTTGGGAGTTCTGCAGAGTAGCACGCTCAGTGCTGGAGATGGAGAGGAGAGGGAAATACCTTGCCTTCAGTCCAATAATATCATCTGATGGAATGAAGAGTTAAAATGACAGAGTAGCTAGTAGAGGAAACCATATCCAGCCTTCTTCAATTGAGGCATGCTTCAGACAAGCACTTACGCTGGTGCTAAAGTATCATTGAATTACCTTTGTAATCAGTAGGACTTTCTATTGACTTCAGAAGGAACTGGATTGGGCCCTTCAAGGGAAGGGCACTGATGCAGGACCTTTAAAAAGTGAGAGGCACATGCCATCTTGCCACGCCCAGAAAATAAGTACAACATCAAATGGTAGCTTTGTAGTTAAGTGATCACTAATCACGTGGACGTAAACTATAACTTACTATAGCCACATCCTTCCAAAAAGAATACACTGGGAACAGCGTTATGGAGTGAATTAATCAAGCCGGGTCTTGTCATATGACTCCTGTTGATTTGTATGACTCTGTGCAAAGACAATTTACTGTACTAGTCTTTATCAATTTTGACTGTAGCGTCTAAGAGTTCAGCCCATTTCAAATCATCAGATAAACTATCATTCTATAAATTACATGCAAATGTACTCTCACATGACTCTGTTTATTTTTTTTTAAATCCATCTCCCTGAGCTATCCAAATGATTTTCATGACATTTTAAAGTACAGATATCAAAACTTATCCCAGGTTTAGTTTTCTGGAGGATTTTTAAGGGGGTGGGATAGTGAGGAGCGGGATAGAAAACAGCTTTCCCTTTAATGATTGAAGTATCGACTCAGTATTGTTAGGTTTTTCTTTTCAAACACCAACCGCTGAAATAAATATTACTGTGTTTTCTTGAAGGGAATTCTGCTCTGTATTTATTTGAATGCTATGATACAAGAACAGAAAGCTGGCACACAAAGCCCAGCATGCTGACTCAGCGTTGCAGTCATGGGATGGTGGAGGCAAATGGCCTGATTTACGTATGTGGCGGAAGCTTGGGAAACAATGTTTCTGGAAGGGTCCTGAATTCCTGTGAAGTTTATGATCCAGCAACAGAAACGTATGTACCAATGCGAACGCCCTTTGTCACTAGCCTCTCTTGTGACTTGCTCGCTTTTCAAATAGCTAAACTATAGGCAACCAGGAAGAATTGTGCTGTTACTGAAGAAGGACAGAAATAATGAATAGGAACCCAGGATATTTGACTGACTGGCTACAAATTGGAGATCTGTGCTTTTAGGCAGATTTCCTCCTCCATATCTTGCCTTACTCCAAGCCCAGAAGATGGGAAAGAAAATGTAAATAAATGACCAAGAACTACGTGAGTAACTTTGTTTTTTCTTTTTTTCAGGTGGACTGAGCTGTGTCCAATGATAGAAGCCAGGAAGAATCATGGGCTGGTGTTTGTAAAAGACAAAATATTTGCTGTGGGTGGACAAAATGGCTTAGGTATTCAGTTGTTTAATCCTTCAATTTATCCACAAAATATTGTTTCTGACCATGGTCTTTACACATACAAGTTTATTAATAATTAATAATCATGTTTTACTATAGTAGTACCTAAAGACCAACCAGGAATAGGGCCCCATTGTGCTAGAGACTGAGCAAGCAAACAGCGTAACAGATACTCCTTGTCCTGAAGATCTTACAAACTAAAAAGACAAGACAGACACAGGGTGGGAGAAAGGTAAAACACACTAGCAGAGTGAACAATGTGATAGTGCCAAACAGCGTACAAGTTCCACAGTTTTTGCAAGGAGCGGTGGATTTATTTAAGAGGGGTCAATTGGAGGGATCAGGATGTGGTAGAAGAGCATTAGAGAGGCAGGTGTGGAGTGAAGCTAATGTAAAGAGACTGATGGAGGAGGAAGGTTGAAGCAGACCGCTAATCAGTATTGGAGAGAGAAAGTTCATTGCAGTCATGTTCACGAAACTGAAGGACTCTTATGAGCAGATGAGTAAAACACCTATTTGCAGTCTTCCAACAAAACTAGTGGATGAGTTATCTTGATAATATGAACATTAAAATTGGAATTGTGCTACTTTGTAACTTGGGAAACCACCTGTTACTTTGTTAATATATCAAATCACTACAATTATCGATTAAAATTATACTTCTACTGAAAAAAATACTTCTACTATTTTTGGAATGTATTGCTTGGCAGCGTGCAATCATGCAAAATAAGAACAGAAGCCATCTCATATTCCCTTTTTTGTATACTCACATTGTAAAGTCCGATGCCATAGATACAAAACATAGGATGTGCTGGGAAGTCTTGGGTAAGTCTCTTATCTTCTCTGTCTCCCCACCTGTAAAACAGAAATAATAATACTTATCTACCTCACAGAAGTGTTGAAAGTTAAGTAGGTAATGTTTCTAAAGTGCTTTGAAGATGAAAACTACTCAAATGCTAAATTTATTATTACTTATTCATGCTAACAACGGAATATTTTGTTTCAGATGAATGATGATTAAATAATAAACTATCTCAGAATATTTACTAATGGTATTCCAGTGTAATGGGTAGTTTCCAGTGCAAAGCGGTATATATAGGTGCATCTTACATGCATACAATGAGACAATCAGAGTTAGAAATTCCACCCTCTGAGCCTACTGGTTGACCACCAAGTTTGAAAATGTACACCACTTACCAGTAGGCCAAAATACTATTTTGCAGTTAACTTTTTGTTCCATGAAAATTAGCCTAATTGACTGATTACTCCTTTTAGTGCAGTCACTGTGGTATAACAACAGTGCCATTGTCATGGATTCCATCTCTCTTCAGATCATAAAGTGTTCTTAAAATCCCATGTATCTAAACAGTTAGAATTTGGGCCTGGAAATCAATACTCCTCTCCGCCTTGGGGGCGATAGTGTTGTGAGGCACTGTTTGTAAAGTGCTTTTTTAAGATTTTTGGATGAGATGCTATAAATTTCCAATTGTTTGTGGTCTTGTAACTGCTTTACAGCACTTCCACTGTCCCCTTCCCTCTTTTTAAAGTAAAGCAGCTAATTGTAATTAAAGAACATGTTGCCTTCTAAGAAACAGGGGTAGGAGGTTGATTTTAATTTTAAATAAAATGGATGTCGAGATTCAGCCCAGAGTGAAAGTTTTTAATGAAGAATTATTAAATAGCAATTTATAATTGGAAATGATACACAACTGGAATTCCAGCAGCACAAACGTTACCTACATGTGTGGTTATGCAAACTCTACACAAATATGTGTGTTTTTTATAAATAGTCCCACAGGGAGGAGATGTATGATAGATTAAAGAGCCCTCTACTACTATCATTCAAAGGTATTTTCTGTGAGATTTTTATGTAAACTGTGGCAGTGTTCATATTGCTGTTAACTGTTACTTGTTTGATTCATTTCAAGGTGGCCTAGACAACGTGGAATATTATGATATTAAGATGAATGAATGGAAGATGGTATCACCAATGCCGTGGAAGGGTGTAACAGTGAAGTGTGCTGCTGTGGGCTCTATAGTCTATGTCCTGGCTGGCTTTCAGGGTGTGGGCCGATTAGGGCACATCCTTGAATATAATACTGAAACAGACAAGTGGATAGCCAACTCCAAAGTCCGTGCTTTCCCCGTGACGAGTTGTTTAATCTGTGTTGTTGATACTTGTGGAGCAAATGAAGAGACGTTAGAGACATGAAGGCCTCCGGGAGAGGTCAGGACATTTTTCAGAGCCTCGGAAAAGATGGCCATCGGTGCTTTGCTTCTGTGTTTTATTGATTCTTGTTAAAATTAATAATCTGAAAAACTGAGATTCAATCCTCACATTTGTATATATAGTATATGGCCAGTTTAATTTTTACAGTTTGTTTTAAAAGATGGGATGTATTTCAAGATTCCACTAACATAGCTGAGAACACATGACAAGTTCTCTTGAAAATATTTGTTTTGTTTGGCGTCACCAAAAAACAAACAACCTCCACCCACATTACTCAACCCAGTTACTTAGAAAATGTTAGTGCATTTGATGTAGTTTAGCCTAACTCTCTCATCTTTACTCAAGATAGTCAGTGTGAAGCAGCCTGTGAAGAGTTAAAAAGGATCTCATAAAACTGGGTGACTGGGCAACAAAACGGCAGGTGAAATTCATTGCTGATAAATGCAAAGTAATGCACATTGGAAAACATAATCCCAACTATACATATAAAATGATGGGTTCTAAATGAGCTGTTACCACTCAAGAAAGAGCTCTTGGTAGTTCTCTGAGAACATCCACTCAATGTGCAGTGGCAGTAAAAAAACTAATAGAATATTGGAATCATTAAGAAAGGGATAGTTAATAAGACAGAAAATATCATATTTCCATATAAAGCCATTGATTGCCCATATCTTGAATACTGTGTGCACACGTGATTGCCCCAGATATATTGGAATGGGGAAAGGTTCAGAAAAGGCAACAAAAATGATTAGGGGTATGGAACAGCTTCTGTATGAGGAGAGATTAATAAAACGAACTTTTCAGTTTCAAAAAGAGATGACTAGAGGGGGATATGAGAAAGGTCTATAAAGTCATGACGGGTGTGGAGAAAGTAAATATGGAAGTGTTATAACACAAAAACTAGGGGTCACCAAATGAAATTAATAGCAGGCTTAAACCAAACAAAACGAAATATTTCTTCACACAGTGCCCAGTTAACCTGTGGAACTTTTGGCCAGAGGATGTTGTGATGTCCAAGACTATAAAAGGTTTCAAATTATAACTAAATAAATTCATGGAAGATGGGAAGTTGCATGTCTGTCATAGAGGTCGCGGAAATCACGAATTCTGTGACTTCTATGACTTCTGCAGCAGTCAATGCAGCTAGCTCCAGGGCTGCCTGATCTGCTCAGGCAGCCCGTGAGCCAGCAGCACTGGCCACTGCTGGGGGAGTTCGGTTGTGTGAGGGGGCTCCAGGCTGGGAGCAGAGCTTGGGGTGCAAGGTGGCACTCACCTGTGGGGAGGGGCGGGGGGCTCCCCGGAAGTGACCGGCACGTCCCTGCAGCTCCTAGGCGGAGGGGCCAGATGCCGTCCCACAGCTCTCATTGGCTGTGATTCCCTGCCAATGGGAGCTTGTAGCAGGAGCAGTGCAGGGAGCCCCCCTGGCCTTTCCTCCCCCAATAGGAGCTGCAGGGACATTTGGAGCTAGGAAGGGAGTCTGCCAGCCCTGCCAAACCCCCAGCACCACCAGAGGTCCCAGGCTGTGCCCTCCCTGCCCCCAGTACAAATGGGGAGCGATGGGCTGTGTGCTGCCGCGCCCCCCCCCCCAGCATCAGCGGGGGTCCTGGGCCACAAACACCATCCCCCACAGACCCTCCCCCCAAGCACCTGCAGCCCCCCCCCAGCCCACGTTTTAGTTAGGGGTACAAGTCATGGACAGGTCATGGGCTGTGAATTTTTGTTTACTGCCCATGACTTTTACTAAAAATACCCATGACTAAAACGTAGTCTTAAGGACAGGTCCATCAATGGCTATTAGCCACGATGGACAGGGATGGTGGCCCTAGCCTCTGTTTGCCAGAAGCTGGGAATGGGTGACAGGGGATGGATCACTTGATGATTTCCTGTTCTGTTCATTCCCTCTGGGGCACCTGGCATTGGCCACTGTCGGAAGACAGGATACTAAGTTGGATGGACCTTGGGTCTGACCAGGACCATTCTTACGTAATTTCTACAGCTCAGACACACAGAATCTCCAGATACCAAAGGTGAGTCAATATAGCTTGAGTTACAAGCAAAAATGAATTTGCTCATGTTCAGTTTCACATTGATGCACATTGCAGAACTACGATTCTACTTCTATAACTAAGTACCCAACCTTGCAACACAAGGGGTATAATGGATTAGAAGTAATGTATAGATAAGTTGCATGGAGGCTGTATATACTATGGCTGGTTTATTCCTATGGTGTTCATACCTCACCTTCATGACCATTTCAGTGCATACTGATTTTAAAAATTAGGCCATATGTACATTACAGGAACACTGATGCCTAAATATTTGATTTGGCACTTTGAGGGTGTTCTGCAAAAAAAAAATGTAAATACAGTAGACTATCCAGGATGATAGGGAAAAAATTAATTCTGGTTAATAAAATCCCGGATAATTGCCATCCATAGGAAATATGGGGAGAGGGGGTTTGGTTCACCAGTCACCCTGCACCAGGGGGAAGGGGTATTAGTTCACTGGCTGCCCTGTGCCCTGGTGGGGTTTTTTGGTGTGTGCTTGGGGCGGCAGTAGAGACAGAGCCAGCCCAACGAGTTGCATGGGTTTTTTGTTTTGTTTTTACATCCTGGTTAATCCACATTCTGGTTAATCCAATCCTGGATAATCGAGAGTCTACTGTAATCACACAACTCAGAATCTTGAAGTTTGATTGCATACTTCATTCATCACAATATTAGTGCTCTATACTATCAGATTGGGCACTTGGGATCAATTCCCAATCTGTTTTTTCATTCAAATGTGCTGTAAGCACTGTAGAGACCAACCCACTTTTGAAGATTTGGGGTGGAAAAAGTAGTAAAATGGTAATTGACTTTCTTCCTATTGGAATTGACTGTATAAACATAAAATTCCTTACAATAATTGTATAGAGACTTACAAAGTTGGGAAAGATTTTGAAAAATTGTAAGCATACAGTATTGTAAATGTATCCAAATCATCAAAAACTTCACTGTAAACATGGCAACAATATAATCTTCCAGTTCCCCCATGCTCCAGTTTACAAGACAAATAAGCTGAAGTGTTGATTGTTGTCAGGTAACCTCTTGTACAATTATCAGTCAATACTGTATAGACTTTCCCACTTTGAAAAAACTACAGATTGGTATGCATACGTGTGTACTGCTTTGCACATTAATTCAGGTAGTTCATGAGTTTTCACCCTAATTTTATCAGTTCTATAACCTCCTATACTTTTCAGACCCATCCCTGCTACAGTATCAAGATAGCAATGATGTTAAAAAAACTAATTACATTGGTACATACTTTTTAATGGATATTCTGCCCAAAGGAAAATGGGATATCCAAAAGATGCTCTGCTCCAAGTTCTTAATAAATTTGGTAAAATTCCAGCTTCCAGATCTCGCTACATTTCAAGAATCTCTGTGTGCTAATATCACACATACTCTCATAGACTGGATTAAATCCTTTCTGGGTTCAACAGGCTGATTTTTATAACTGTTAGTATGTTTTTAAAATTCTGAAGCACATTTCTCTAGTTTTATTTTTGATAGGTTGATTTTCCTAAACTTGACAAATGTATAAATACAAAGAATGAAAGGATTTGTACAAATGTGACTGTCGTGTAGCACAGTTAGAAAGCAGCTTCAGTTGGAAATTTTGTTGGAACTGCTATACAATACTTTTGGTTTTAGCCTTTTCTTTCTTTTCTATAAGATCAATCCACCTCTTATTAATCAGTCAATCTCAATGCTTTCTATAATGTATTGACTTAAGCTAGTATAAAGTAATGAAGATCTTGCTTGTGTACTTCATCTGTTAGAGCTTATTTGGGTTTTCTCATGCTATGTAATCTAGCTTGTAATCTTCTAGAGCATGCTAAATCTGGTTCATTGTCTGAATTATTGGTATCCATATTTGAACATTACTGAGAGTGCAACAAAACTTTTCTTCGTAGATAATTCTGTGTATCGAGCACGTGTACTGATAAACTTTAAGTATGGCTTCTGCGTTCAGTAGCAGAAGCACCCTTTGAAACTTTCTGATGGAAATGAAACAAATACCTCAGTGAAGCTTGTGAATCAGTAAACATTGTTCAGTAAATGTGGGGGTTTTTTTAAGTACTACCAGTAAAGTGTTAATGTTTGTCTTATCTCCCCACAAAAACTTAAAAAACCACAACTGTTTGTCACTTAGTATTGTAGTGACAAATCCATATGCCCTACATGGGCCCTGTCTACACTGGTAAGTTTCTGCGCAGTAAAGCAGCTTTCTGTGCTGTAACTCCTGAGGTGTACACACTGCCAAGCCACTTAAAACTGTGCAGTTTCTGCACACTAACACTTTACAAAAACCACCACAAGGAGAGGTCTACCACCATCTGTGCCGGGGCTACAGCGCTGCGGTGCCAGTGTAGACACTGTGGTGATTACAGCAATGCAATTGGCCTCAAGGAGGTGTCCCAAAATGCCTGTTCTCACCTCTCTGGTCATTGGTTTGACCTCTACTGCCCTGCCCTCAGGTGACCAACCGTCAGCCCCACCCCAGACATTCCTTTGCAAACTTGAAAGCCCCCTTCCTGTTTGTTCAGTGATGTGTGCAGTGGTCTCAGCGCATCTTTCCAGGTGGCGAGGCCTGCTCAGTGCATCAGGTGAGCCACCACTTTGAGCAACGCCGAGCTGCTGGACCTCATCAGCGTTTGGGAGAGGAGGCTGCACAGTCCTAGCTGCTCTCCAGCCATAGAAATTATGATACCTACAGACAGATTTCATGATGTATGATTGAAAGGGGCCATGACCAGGACGCATTGCAGTGTAGGGTAAAAGTGAAGCAGCTGCAGGACACCTACCACAAGCTGCAAGAGGCAAACCACCCCTCTGGTCCTGCGCCCACGAGCTGCTGGTTCTACAAAGAGCTGGATATGATATTCGGTGGCAACCCCACCTTCGGGACGAAGGCCCCTGTGGATACTTCATTGGCTCTCATGCCAGTAAACGGTCAACCGAACCAGGAGGAGGAAATCTTGGATGAGGAAGGGGACCAGAGGCAGAGGATAACTCGGAGGCCAGAGACGCATACAGCCAGGAGCTCTGACAGCAGTTGGGTCTTGATGAAGCACAAACAGGAGAGGAGGCCCCAGGTAAGTGGATCTGATTTTGGTAATTGCTGAAGCGAGTTGTTGGGGACAGGAGGATTGCAGAAAGCAGGCTTGTTTCCCATCACATGCCTAGTCTGTTGATTGACTCCCTCAGTTCACAGGAATCTCCCTCCGAGATCTCCAGGAAACTCTCGTGATGCTGGGCAATCTGCTGCCGCAGGTTTTTTTGACAGAGCTGCTTTGTTTCTTTTCCCATTAATGGTAACTTTCCTGTGCCACCCCAGGGGTGGTAAGACCATTGCTGCACACAGGCAAGCTGCATAGGGGGCAGGGCAGAACCTGCAGGCTTGGAGAAGGGCCTCCCTTGATTTCCCTCTCACCCTCAGCAGTGAGATATCTTCCATTATGATCACATCCTGTGGAAAGTGTGGGGACAGGAATGATTATCAGCCCCGTCGCCCCCCAGTGCTGGCTCTCCCCAAGAGCCACATGCCCAGCATACAGTAGCATCCGGGAACAGTGATTCACCTTGCCCCTGTGGCTACTCAGCATTTGGGGGAGTCTTGTGGCTCATGTGTGCTTGCCTGGGCTCAGGCAATTAGTGACCAATGTGAGAGTACTGGCTGTGTTTTAAAGCACTGAATCGGTGTGGTATGTGTTGCAAACAATACTGCTTCTGTAAAATGTTTTAAACTTCACAGAGATGACCTTGGGAGCCCAGGATCCCTCTGTTATCATTGACTGCAGAACAGCTGTGCAGAATTAGAAAGTGACCAAGAAGAACTAAAGAGGACTTTCTGCATGAGGTTATGATCCCCTCCGCAGCCGAGAAACTGGAATTGAAGGAGTGGTGGGACAATGAGAAGAGGGACAGAAAGGAGAATGTGGTACACCAGAAAGACGACATGGAACACCTCTTAAAGGTTATGGAGTGCCAAGAGGACACGCTCCAGGTGATACTAGCTCTTCAAACCGAGCAGCTCTGTGCCCATTCTCCCCTGCAACCGCGGTCACAATTTTTTTTCTCATGCGCCCCACAGACACCAAGCTCTTATCAACCTCCTGGCTCCAGTCTCTACCTGCAGCATTCCACTCCTCCCTCCTCACAGTTCAGCACTGTGAGCTCCCATTACCCACTGCACTCAACATCCATTCCTCTGCAGTTTGACCCTGCTGAAGTACAGTACATGCTGCATTGTACTCCAGAGGAGAAGGTTGGATATGATCCCTGGACATACACAAATCTTTAGCCGTCCCGGGACCCTGCCTCCTCCTGGGACCTTCCCTTCCCCTATCCCCCACCCTTCTGATGCATTTTTTTGTTTGATTCTCTCCTCTCATTGTTGTCGTTTAATAAAAGAATTGTTTTGGTTTGAAGGCAATCTTTATTCTATTAAGTGAAAGCAAAAAGAGCCCCACAAAGCAACATATAATAATGTTAAACCCCCTTATGCATCATGTGCACCAATCACCTCCTAGTATTACAAGCACTGCAATCCTGAGAATAGCAACAAATATTAGTGGCTTTCAGCTTCAAATTTCTGTCTCAAGGCATACCTAAGCCTTATGGCCCCATGCTGTGCCCCTCTAATAGCCCTGATCTCACGCCACTCATGACACATTGGTCAAAGCAAGTAGCATACTTGTCAGCAGTGTGGGATCCATTCCTGCAGCCTGAAGAGGTAGGGTGTACAGTACACAAACTCACCCTCCAGCCACTGAGCCTCTGCAGTCCAGCCCTGAGTGAAGCTTTCACCCTTCCCGTCACAAATATTATGGCATGTACAGCACATGACTATAAGCATAAGAATATCGACATCAGCCATGTCCAATGTCCCATACAGGCACTGCCAGCAGACTTTTAAACAGCCAAATGCACATGCTACAGTCATTCTGCACTTGCTCAGCCTGTTGTTGAACTGCTCCTTGCTCCTGTCAAGTTGCCCTGCGTATGGCTTCATACGCCATAGCATTAATGGGTAGGCAGGGTCTCCCAGGATCACAAAGGGCATTTCGACTTCCCCTACATGATCTTCTGGTCCAGGAAGGAAGTCCCTGCTTGCAGTTTCTTGAACAGGCCGGTGTTCCGAAAGATACTTCATCATGCACCTTTCCAGACCAGCCTGCGTTAATGTCTGTGAAATGCCCATGGTGATCTACAAGCACCCGGAGAACCACTGAGAAATACCTCTTGCAATTAATGTACTCAGTGGCTAAGTGGTCTGGTGCCAGAATTGGAATGTGCCCCCCATCTATCACCTCTCTGCAGTTAGGGAAGCCCATTTGTGCAAAGCCATCCATAATGTCATGCACGTTGCCCAGTCACGGGCTTTCGGAGCAGGTTGCGATTAATGGCCCTGCACACTTCCATCAACACGAGTCCAATAGCTCCCACTCCAAACTGGTTAGCAGTCTGAAGTAGCCAGCTTCCACGGTACAATTGCCACGCTCTTCTCCAACAACAGGGCAGCTCTCATTCTCATGTCCTTGCACAGCAGGGCTGGGAAGAGCTCATCACACAGTCCCATGAATGTGGCTTTCCTCATGCAAAAGTGCTGCAGCCCCTGCTCCTCATCCCAGATGTGCATGATGATGTGATCCCACTTAGTGCTTGTTTTCCGAGCCCAAAAGTGGCATTTCACTGTGGTCAGCACTTCTGTGAATGCCACAAGCAATCTCATGTTGCATAGCGAGATCAATATCGCATTCCTCTTGCCTTTGAGGTATAAGGAATAACTCCACTGCCACTCATGATGTGTTGATCAGAGCAAGGAGCATTCTTTAAGCAGTGTGGGATCTGTTCCTGCAGCCGGAAGAGGCAGGGTGTGCAGTACACACACTGTTAAAGATGGTGCCAAATGCGGATGGAAGCATGGATTTCTGGGATGCAAAGCACTGCATCACAGGTGATTGGGACAGGATCCAGGATGTTGCATGACCTCCACCTTCCCACAAGTCTTAGCAGCAGAAGTGAAAGAGGGGCTCTGTAGGATAGCTCATCAAAGTGCACTGTTCCAAAACTGCTGCAAGTGTGAACAAGCTATTGCACAGGCAGCTGACAGTATGAACACACAACAGAGGTTTTCCTTCAGTGCTCTGAGTGGTGCTGTAACTTTGACAGTTTAGATGTGCCTTGATGATGCAGCTGTGAAGCAAGAATGATCCTGTGATCAAGATAAGTTGATATTATTTTGCCTTTTTACATAACTTGTAATAATATAGGATATTTTATTTTTCATTAAAATAGACCTGGCCTAGTACCTAGATAGGGTAAAAGGGAATTGTTTTAAACAGTGTCCTCTATTTCAATGCTACCATTACCTCAATATCACATTTTGCCTCAGTAAATTTGCATTGCTTTACATGTGAAAGCATGGTTGGGAGAGTGTAATTAATGTTTGGAACATCATGAGTCTGTTTTCCTTTTACACCTATGGGCAGGGGCTCATGGGAAGTCACAGGAACAACAACTCTGCTGCTTATTAGGCCTCTTGGGGGAGGGTTATAGGGTGGGTCCAGTATGTCCCTTGGTGAGATGCCAGAGTCCCAGTCTCTCTTGGGAGAGTGGGGAGGAGGGTGATAAGCCATCCCTATATTAGGGGCTTTGTTTTATATAGGTAACTACTTACCCCCTCTGCTAAAAAGAGAAAAGGCCTGTGTTTTCACATTTGCTATGGGGGGGGGGGAGGAGCTGTCACTGTGGATCACAGTTGCTCTTAATCAAGGCAGTTGCCAATTTGAGTTGGATGGATTGGTGGAGATTTCGTCACATGCCACTTGAATTAAAGATTATTTTTTATTCCAGGAGCGTTCAGGCCAGTGCCGGAGGGTCACAGGCTGTGTCGGGGGGAGGGGATAGTTAGGGTCTAGCTGTGGCTGTGTGGGGCGGGGGCCTGGTGCTTCTCACGCCTCCCTCCCCGGGGCCGCTGCGCTGGGACGGTCTGGCGCACGTGGGGGATAGACGGGCGGGGGGGGGGCGGTGAGGGGAGGATGATGGCACGTGCAGGTAATAGATGGAGGCCCTCTGATTGGCTGTTACACTAACAGGGAGTAAGGGGCGGAGCAACGACTCTGCTGCTTATTAGGCCGCTGAACTGGCAGTTTTCTTCCGCCCTCTCTCGCATTGCGGGTGGGGCTCGTACACGTCATTAAGAAGCGCCGACATGTCCCGCGGTGAGGCGCGCGTGGGCCCTGTCACGTGAGGGCAGTGGGCGGCTCTGTCAGCCTGTGTCGTTCGCGGTGCCGGCGAGTTGCTATGACGCGGGGGGGCCGCCGCCATCGCCATGACCATCTGCCACTTTTTCCTGCAGGGCCGCTGCCGCTTCGGCGAGAGGTGCTGGAACGAGCATCCCCGCGGCGGGGGGCGCTCGGGCCCGGCCGCGCCGCCCTCCCAGGGTACCCGCCTCTCTTCTCCTCTGCCGCCGCCGCCTCCTCCTCACGCCTCCCTGTCCGGGGCCCGGCCCGCTCTATGCGCGCGGGGAGCCGGCGGGGGAGCGCTCCGAGCCCCGGCGTTGAAGCGCCTCAGTCCGCCCGCCCCCCTCCCCCGCCTTCGCGCTGCGGCTTCAATGGCCAGAGTGCCTGGGACCCTCACTCCCCCCGCATGGGGCTTGTGCCAGTCACTGCCCCGCGCCTGCACAGGGCCTAGCGCCGGGGGCCCTGATCGCTGGCCGGGGCCCTGGGCGCTCCCCGTCGGTGGGCGGATCGGAGCGGCCCCGCTAGCTGGAGCTCTGGTCTGACCCGTCCAGTGTCCTGCCCGCAACAGGGCCCAGCTTGCAAGGAGCCCTGGCGCTGACCTGCGCCCAGAGACGGTTCTTCCTGGCTGCCCGCGCCCCCGTTGAGCGGTTGGCTTCTGCCCTAAAGCGCGTCTTTAAGGTGCCCCAGGACTCTCTGTTCCCTCTGACACAGCTCGTGTGTCTTCTCCTAACACTGCCTAACTCTAGATCGGCGTGTCATCTGTGGAGGGTTTTGCGACCTGGATGATGGGATACCTTAAGACCCCACTCTGCAAACATGTGCATAAATAGTCCCATTAGCTTCATTGAGACTGCTCACATGATTACAGTTGCTTACCTGTGCAGGCCTGGGCTCTTAGTTTGTCCACACATCTTTACACAAAATAAACTATAATCACATTAAACACAACTCTTAAAATGTTGATACTGTTTGAGAAATTAATTTTCTTCATGATCTGTCATACTTTTCAGTGCTACCATGTACAGTTTGGCTCAGTTTAGTTGATTCATGGTAGTGAGGAAAATGTGTAAAATGTGATAAAATACTTAATTACTGTCTTTTCTTTTTCATTGTAAGGTACTGGCAGAGGAGGATGGGGTGCCCATAACCAGAGATACACCAATGTTGTCCAACCTTCTAACTTCTCTAAATCCACTACATGGGGTGGCAACAGAGATGATGGAAAGGCATTTTTTGACTATGGAGCACGAGGCAGTGGCAATAAAAGTTCAGGATTTTCTCAAAACAGATTCTCTGCATTAAGCTCTGAGCAAAATATTGGCAATAGCTACAGAGATGAAGAGGAAAAGCTTCTGTAAGTCCTTGTTCTGTCTTTGAGCATCTAGAAAAATGAATTTTAAAAGTGTAGATTTGTATGGAAGCACTTGTTGGGTGTATTATATGTAATTTCCCCATAATGAGGTCTAAAGAGGCTTCTGATGCATAAATATTTATTATACATTATTGATCATTTGTTAATATGAATGTCTTCATGAGGGGGTAATAAAGAAGTATTTGTACTGAAATTAATTTTCATGGGACTTCAATAGAGCTGGAAGTAAAACCTCAGTGAACCTTACATTAAAATGCACACAGACAATCTTTGTGAATTTAAATTGAAGTTTTAATAATATGCATTTCTCTTTAAAGGTGATCAGCAAAGGGGAAAAATTGAGCTCGTATCTCCTCCCCACCCCCCTTTCAATTTTTGCTTTATTCTTAGCCATAAAGAGCACCTGAAAGGTTTTGGAAGTCTTTTATTTTTAAAAAACAACAATCCTGCTCTCCCCCCTCCCTTGTTTTGAACCCCCCAAAAATTAGATTTTGGCTGTTGAATGACTGGAGTACTAGTAGGATTTTTATATTGTAGGTATTAAGGAATTGAGGTACTAGTTGAGGCCTGGAGTGACTTTTTTAGTTAAACAGGTGTTCTGAAAAAGAAAGTTTGAATGTACCTAGATCAATTCTAGGGGAACACTTCCTTTAAGATTTCGATGTGCCTTTGTGATTTTGATATTAATTAAGGGCTGAGAGCTCCCAATATACATTTCAGTCATTCAAAAAATTTTCCAACAAGAAAGGAAAGATTTGTCTAGACTTTCCTGACGTTTAAGGAGAAAACAAGTAAAAACCTCCTTCCCTTCATGGGGTGGAATCAGACTTTCTTTATACATTAAAAAGGGAACTCACACACACACACACACACACACACACACACAAGTATTTTCCCTTTGCAGGTCACTTTTCAAGAGTAGGAAAAGGAAATTTTTAAAATCCTTAAAAGCTGTTGTTTACCTAAATTTTGGTTATGTCATATGAATGTGCTTTACAAAAAATCCAGAGTAATACAAGCAAATTTCAAATACTTAATGATCTTCACTCTACAGTACAGTATTCTTGTTTTTGCTCTCTTCAGTATTTGTCTAAATGTTCTCCTTGCATTTTGTTTTACTTCAGTTAATTGTCCTTTATCCCTCTTATTTCATTACTTCTACAGTATACGGACTTCTGTATTCTCTAAAATTGACACGAGACAGCTGTTTTCCTCTAGTCAGTCTTTCTGCATTTTACTTTTTGCTGCTATTCATATTAGCTTATTTTTGTAGAATTACCTTTGTAATTGTCAAGGTTTCTCAAATAGTTATGTTGAGATAATGATCTGCAACCCTCAGAGGGAATCATTTAATGCACGGTATGGACTTCAGGCTGCCAATCTTTTTCCAGCTTGCTTAATTCATTACACAGTTTAAATACTTTAGCAAAGCATTTAAAAAGTGGCCATTCCTATAAGTTATCACAGTTGTTCACTGAGCGCCTAATTGTCCCACTGCTTACTTCAACATGTGTAAGCCATTAACTTCCATGGTTCAGCTTTACTACTATAATGGAGTAAGCATTTTCCCATCCAAGTCAGGGAGATTGCTCATGGAGTACGGTGCTGTTCAGGGTGAGAGGGTGATCAGAATCTGGCCCTGAATTATTTTGAAATACCTTTTTGATCAAATAATTGGTTTGGTAGTTCAATTTTTTTCTTTGTTTTGGTAATTTTTCTAGCGAAGGCATAATAAAGGACATGGAAGTCTGGGAATCTTCAGGACAATGGATGTTCTCCTGTTACTCACCTATGAAAGAAAAGCCTAACATCTCAGGTAGTAACTTCCCTAGTGTCATCATATACTTATTACCAAAAATGTTTCTCTCAAGGTGTTGCATTATATTTACTTTAGGGTCCAAAAAGTACCAGTTGCTTTGCAGAAATACACAATACAAAAGCTCTTCCCCTAAATAGCTTAAAACCTCAAACCTTCCACTTGTTCCACCCGTATGGAGATCTTGCAGGATCTAGACTTAACTTGTGATGGAACAAAAAGGAAATGCTAAAGTGATATGGTGCCTCTTTTTTGGCATGTGCAACCTTGAGATTCTATTACAAGTAACCTCTGCATCTTTTCAAACATACTGTAACTAATTGACTTATGGATTATCAAATATTTGATTTCTATTCTCTGAGGATTTTGATTGTTCCTTTTCCTGCAGGTTTTCCAGACTTCTCACCAGAAGAGTTGCATCTTGAATATTATAACTGCAGAGCAAACAATAATATTCAGAACTATGTAAGTTTTAAAAAAATATTGCAAACTTTTCTGATGTAACATACGCACTTCAGAGTAATGCTACTTTAAGAACTGTACAATGGTGGCTCATTTGATTTGTGTAACAAATTCCAAGGAATTTTCAGAATGCCAAAATACACTTTCAATGAATTGTCTGTTTTTAGTTTTAAATATACTGTGCATGCTTTCCAGTTATTGATTTCATTGAGAACACAGGCCAAAACTGTCACACCTGGGTGCAGGGCTGGCGACAGAAATTTGGGGGCCCCCTACTTTGATAGTTTGGGGGCCCCCCAGCCCAGCCGGGGGCCCCCCAGCCCAGCCGGGGCCCCCCCCCAGCCCAGCCGACAGTGGCTGGGGGCCCCCCCAGCCCAGCCCAGCCGGTGCTCCCCTCCCCCCAGCCCAGCCGACAGCGGATGGGGGCCCCCCCAGCCCAGCCCAGCCGGCGCTCTCCTCCCTCTTTCCAATCTGCGTCTTTTACAACCAGTCCTGCTTGCTAAACTAAAATCAATTGCAATAGTATAGTTAATAATATAACTGTTTATAATACCCTCAGTAATTCAAGCATATTATTTTTTAAATTTGTTTTCCTCTGTTCTTTCTCAGTTCACAAACAGGAAATTACACTATTGCAAAAGATTCATTTTATAGCACCCTAGCGACATCAGAAGTCAAATTTCTCTTTGAAAGTATTTGACGCATTGCCCCAAGTAATACCTAATGTTAACTCAGAGATTAAAGGAAAAATGTTTTTTCGACAATGTTTTGTGCCATTAACACTTTGTGATAGTCAATCACAAGCTTTCCTGTTTGTGTGAATATTTCACACACAAGGAACTGGAAAAAAAATTTTAAATAGAAGAATGTTGTCCTAAACCCACAAATTGACATTGAAACTACCTTTTGTAATTGACTAGATTTCAAGTTAATTATCTTCTTTTAAGTAGACTTTGGATATTCCTGCAGTCCAGAATCTAATATGCTGGATTATAAAAGCAAATTCTTTTTTTCTGGAATATCATGATTTGGATGCCCAATCCTAATCTGATGATTGCACAATTTTTCTTCCCCTTGGGATAGCATTTCAGCAGGAATTGCTAATATCATTAGTCTTATTAGACACAGGAAACACATAACATTAACAGGAAGCACCAGCATTTAACATTTAGCACGAACATTACTTCTTGGGGGGGCAGGAGAAAATATTGTCCTATCAGAAACATTGTTTAGATTTAGTCAGTGAAGCTATGAAAGTAGCAGAAGTGATTAGAGAAGGCTGAATCATATGAAAACAAAGTATAATCCTTTAAAGATATTGATACTGTATTTTTTTGTCAAAGGTGGAACAGTTGCTTCCTCAAATCTCTGAAGTCAGCCTTCAAAATATAACTTTCTAATCTGGTAAATGTTTCACCTTAAAAAAAAAAAAAAAAGGCCTTAAATATACATTTATTTTTATACCCTTTGCATGTTTTCTTAATACCTGGTATTGTTGCAATGCTGAGAAGTTTTTGTAAAACTTTTTAATATTTAGTAAGATATAATCAAACTTAGTGGTGGTGGATAATATATTAACTGATTTTAAGATTTGTAGGAGAGCCTCACTGAATATTTGAATGCAAGTTCATGAAGTTGTCAATATATAAGTTCATAATTTATCTTTTATAGTCCTTCCATGAGAGATTCTCATCCAAATTTTCATTCATAAACTGAGTCAAAATATAAACTAGGAATTTCCCAGTCTGTGTCTTATAAGAGCTGATGTCAGACAATATGATCTTCCAGCATGTGACCATGCCGAATACAATGCTTATGTGTTTGTGATGTTTATGAAGTTGAGACCCTTTGAAAGCGTGCAAAGATTTTACTAAAAGGTTCAACATTCCACTTTCACAGGATGCTGGAACATCAAAAGGATTTTCTTATTTTGATGTCTTTTTTTTTACGGAATGTTAAACTATAGCTACTTAAAGAAAATGGTGTGCTTTATAATTTGTTACAATTATACTAATGTGGAATAGTGATGTAAACAATGTTGTGATGTGTTTAAAACATTTAGATAATCATTACTAAATACCTTTTTCTATTAAAAGTTTAATTTACTGTACTTTAACAATCACTACAGAATTGTGTATAGTATTCCACTCTGCACTTTAATGGAACTGATATTAGTGAATTTAAGACCTTAATTGGTAAGTATGACGTGATAGTGCTAAATTATTCTTAGAGAGAAAGGGGTGTTTATACTAAAAAGCAACAGGAGCTTTAGGTGAACTCTTGGTACTTCATGATTCAGCACATACAATGTGCAACTCTACCAGCAATACAACAAGAATTGAAGAGTTTATTCTTGTAGAGCTTGAATTTTGAATTGTGCTGTTAATGCTATTAATTGGTTAGAACTTGCATTAAAGAAAGTATCCTGCAGTTTCTCATGTTTCATATGCATGCAAAGCAATATGCTTGATCTGAGAGCAATTTTGTAAAGAAAGTTGAAGGAATCTTGATTTTCAGACTTATACTTCACTGCTCAAATTTGTAGCATGGAGGTTTTGGGAAGGGGTATTTGTCTTGCTACTTTTGGGCTAGTGGGGTTGTCGTATCATGAAATTATTCAGTTTTGCCATTTCCTATTTGCATCTTTAACACAGACTTAAAATGTTCTTTTTGTCTCACCCCCCCCCCCTTTTTTAGATAAATTCAGTCCAGCAATTAATAAACCAATGGAGAAATAGATTGCTTGAGTTGAAGACTCTAAATACATCTACCAAAGCAGCATTGGTGAGTGTTACTGAAAAATAAAATATATTTCATGTGTTCTCCTCCTAATTTTAAACTGGAATATTTAACTTGGATTCAAGATAGGTTTTAGATACATGTCAAAGTGTGCTACACATATCAAAATTGGTTGCCTTCACAATAATCGTTAATGAACCAATTTCTAAGACATGATATGGGTGAAGAAATGGAATCCATATTTGCCGATCTCATGAATTGATCTTAGTATAGCAATCTGGCAAAAGTTCCACATGTAGAAAATACAGATAATATAGTTATAGGATTTAGTATCCATTTTCTATTTACATTACATTCTAAATCCCCCTGCTTGGCTTTGAAAATTTCAACATTTATTATTTAAGACCAAGTACTTTGCACTCATTTAGAATGGTCTTGCTTGGTGCTAAATAGCAAGACTTGAAAACATTTACTGTCTGTCTATGGCAATTTTTATAGAAGATGTGTGGCTAAAACCTTTGCAGTACTTTGAAAATCTCAACTATGGTGTTTATCTTCCATATTGCTGCCATGGAGGGGTATCCATGTTAAAGGGCCTGGCCAAGTAGCAATGAGAGAGACATGTTAATAGTAGTCTGGAGTCAGGTCTTGGATAATGCTTTGGGAACACTTGTTAGGGGTGGGACTGTGGGTGGTGAAGAATGACCGAACAGATGGAGGGGAAGGGAGAGAATGTGATGGTCTGGATTTGAAGCCAGTGTCATGCTCCACCCCTGCCACATACTATTTTAAGGCTTGGCAAGATATGACAATATGCTTAAAAGAATCATGCCAATTAACTGCTTCACTTGAAACTAGTTTTATCTTCACTGACTTAATTATCAGAAGTATTTATATTATTAGTTATAAATGTTTATAGAAAGAAACATTTTGCCACTTTTAAAATGTGAATCCTACGTTTGCCTTGTTTTAAAAGGTATCTGAACTGAAAAATGTGGTTAGTCAACCATTGCCTGCCTTTGGATTTGGTGGACAACAAACATCAACCTTTGGGTCATCAGGTACGTTTTCTGTATTAATAGCTAGAACTGTTAAATATTGCCTTTGTTTTTCTGCAGTATTCTGGTGCTTTAATATTGCAAGTGTGCCTGTTCTAAAAGTTTCTCTGTGTGTTATAATTGCAGGCTTTCCACTAAGCAGCAGCGGCAGCAATAGGAGTGCCAATAATTCCGCCTTTAAATCAAATACTGAACTTGTCAGTGCATCCTCTGGAAGCACCATTACATTTGGAAGCTCTTCTATGGTTCCAGACCCTTCAGCATTGGGTGTGACATCTTCCTCAAGATCAGCCCCTTCCACTGGCTTTGGCAGCCAACCGGCTTCATCTGCAGCCTCTTTTTCATTTAAAAAGCCTGAAACTGTGGGAAGTTTTGGAGCTTCTGGATTTTCAGGGTTTGGCAGTTCCTCTGCTGTAACCTTGTCAAGCACAACCTCACTTCCAGCCTTTGGAGTTGTTAATGCAGCAGTTGCTGCCACTGCTTCAGAATCTGGTAACTCTTTATTTGGACAGTCTGTTGGTGCCTTTGGATATAATGTAGCACCAGCACCTCCTGCAGCCACAAGCATTGTTACCTCAGATAAGTTATTCACACCAAAGACTGATCTATCACCCGAAGAGTTAAAGCAGTTTGAAGCAAAGAAGTTTACGCTAGGAAAGATTCCTCTAAAGCCACCACCAATAGAGCTTTTAAATGTTTGAAACTGTACTGGAAGCAAATTCTGAAATTAAACTTTTACAGAATGTTTTTAATTTACTGTAAGTAGGCAACTTGACACTTTAACAATTTGAATATATAATTTTGAGGTTTGGCACTGAACTGTATACTTGTGAGTTTTATTTAATTTCCTTTCTGAGGCTGCTCCAGAAAGGTAGGATCCTAATTGTAAATATTCAAATACTCTTTGTTTGCTTTGGAAGAGTCTTTAAACCCAAGAAGTAAAGTTTTTATATTGAATTAACCAAAATACAGTAATATCTTCTCAATCTTTCCTTCTCTGCTGTGAAAAGAAAATCTTCAGGGGAATGGGAGTACATTTGAGATGTACAGTCAACCAACTGATGTGAAATGTGTATAAAGTAGAACTGCTCTAACCCTCAAATCACCTGCTTTCCTTTGCCTTCTTTTGCCTTTAAAGAAAAGGACATGATGTCTTTGGCAACTGACAATTTTACTGGATGTGTCTGAATTGGAGACAAGTACAAACGCCGTCTACGCCTCATAGGCTCTAACCTTGTTTCTTCACCTTACAATTGGTTCATAACCATAAAATCTACAATAGGGCAAAGCCCTGACTGTCAAGAGAACCTGGATTTTTTTTTTTTTAGGCTTTTATTTGGTCCCCATCGCCATAGCACCTGAGCATCTTGCAGAGGCGAATGAGTTTTTTTAGAGCTGGTCAGTGAATGGTTTTCCTATAAGTTTGAGATTTCAGAATTTTCCCATTTCAAATCATGATGAAAAGTTGAAATATCAAAATTTGGTGTACGTGGAAGTGAACTAGAGACAGGCAGAGTACAGGCATGTGCTATGCAGGCTTACCACAGAGACTTCTGTGTCAAGCCTGATCTGCAGCAGCTTCTCTCGTAGTTCTGGGTTGTTTGCACAGAATTTCTGTTGACTTCAATGTAGGTTAGAAGAATAGAAGCTTGCTTTTTTTTTTTTTTTTTTTAAACTCAAAACAAGTTTTGAATTGTTCATTTTTCAAAGGAAAGGCTATTTGTATTATGCTATCTAGCACCTGTGAAAAGTATGTTTACATAACTGTGCATCTTTTGAATACTGATACTTGTAGAAATTAAGGCATGCACATTTTCTTTTAGAACTGCCATAGCTATGGGTTTCTTACACCAATTGCTTCTGCTTTAAGATTTCTACTTCAAGAAGCCAAGCCGCATACCAGAATTAAGATGAAATATCCTTACACTAGGACTTACCCGGTGATCAAACCTGCTTGCATGTCAATTCTCATGCCTTTGGAATTCTAAAAAATACACCCTCACAGCCTTCACTGCCTCACTTTTGTGTAGATAAAAATAATGACAAAAACTGTTAAAGTAGCTTTGGTGCTTAATTTAGAAAACCAAATCACTAGTTGGATGATAGATTTCCAAAGAAAACGGTGGTGGTGATATTCTTTCTGGTAAACTAGTGTTTAAAGCAGTGCATGATGATAGGCTGCACAAGAGGTTCTAGTTTGAAATAAAGCTTAAAAATGAGGTCCTCTTGGCATTAAAAATCCCTGGGCATGTTTTAGGAGAGAGTCCTTCTTAACCATGGTGTTCTGGGAAAATTCCACAAAGGGTAGTTATAATCTAGAAATTCCATGTATTTCAACTTTCAATGCATTATTCTTCACATCTATCCTAAGGGTTTGTCCAATTAAATGGCTGTGATAATAATGACAGGGATCATTGAGGAGGGGCAGCATCTGCTAAAAGCTTAAGCCACCTTCATAACACTGGAAAAAAAACTAGGCCACTACAGGAGCCTTTAGCTGTATTTGCAATGCAGATGATCCTTAGACTTGCTTAGCATTGAACTTAAGTGTTGAGCTGCTTAAAACTTTTAGCCCCTTTTAGGGTGTCTCACAGGCTGTTACTAAGCTGCTTTAAGAGTTTTTAAGGGCTTAAGTGGCCTAGGGCTTCTCTGAGCTCCAGTGGTTTTGCATGCCTACCACATTCTAAACAGCTGCACAACACTGTAATTTGGAGTAGAAAAGTAGAAAAAATGTAGCCAAAATGCCAACTTTAAAATGACATTTTTCAAACAGATGTTTGTGTCAGGCTGAGGGATGTAAAAAAGCCAAGTTTGAAGGTTTTAACTTCAATCATGTTAGGGCCAGAAAAATACATACAGAAAGAATGAAGGTACAATTCATTATGAGGGCATATAACAAAAGAATCATTGAGGTGGCTTTGATCAACTTTAAGATAAAAATGATCTCTATTGAGCTAGCACCCCACCCCTTCATCCCCAATGGAATTTGTTTTGAATAACTAAAAAGAGGAAGGGGCCAGAATAAAAAACTGGTACTATATTACCTGGTAGCAGTCAAGCGTCTGAGTGTGGTAGCCTATACAGTTAACACAAGACCATGCTAAAATGAGCACAGGTATGACAACGGTTTGTATTATAGCACCTAGGAACACATCTTGGACCAGAACCCTATTGTGCTAGGATCTGTACAAACGCCGAATACTGAGAGAGCCTCCCATTTAAAAAAGCGTAAAATCTAAATATAAGACAACTGCAAGAGAGGCCCAGGAAACAATGAGACAATAGTGTCTGCCTAGACAAGTTCGACACAGGCTCTAGGAGGGGTAGAACCCACTAGCAGAGTGAACAATATGATGGTGGTAAGCAACACGTTAATCCCTTGGTGGGGGATCAGCTAAATTGAAGGGTGTGGGGATGAGCGGGGCATGGCAGATGTGGAGTGAAGAGATGGTAGGGGAGGATTGGAGCAAACAGCCAGTTGGTACAGGGCAGAGAAAGTCAGAACTTGCTACAGTTATGACTGGCATGTCCAAAGGTCCCTGCTTTTGCTGCTCCTGTTCCTACCAGGTGGAGTCTCAGTGGCTGGTTGCTCTCTGTAGTTATTCCTCAAGGCCACTGGGGAGGAAAAGCACCACCTGGGTTTTAGTGTCCCCCAAGGGGGGTGGTCCACTGCACAGTTCTGGGTTTAGGGCAGAGCTGGGGCAAGGAAGAATGGACCCACCTTGGCCCCAGTAGAACAGTCTCTGCTTTGGCTGCTTGTATTCCTACTATCTGGCATCTTGCTTACTGCATAGGACGGATAACTTGAGTTAGTCCATCCAACTGAAGAGTTGTATATAAAAATGTTTCCCGCGCATACCCATCCTGTCACACTGCCATTATTAATCAAGTACAGTGAAAGCAGAGCAGGATTTCAAAATTCACTGTCAACATGGGGAGGGGGAGAGAGAAACTCCTAATTCATAGCAGTTATATCCCTCTTTTATCCTCCTGAGGACTAGCATGCTGCCTCTTGTGCCTCCCTCTTTGATTGCCATACAGATAGTTATAAAAGTTTGGATATGGAAAGGAAAATGGAGCACGGTAGCAGCGTCACAGATCTCATTGTCACATTTAGCTTTAGTTCAGGAAATGAGAGTTAAAAAATCACAGTGCAGGGCTGTGTCATGATCGCTAGCAGAAGACTAGGTACAAAAGTGGAGTCAAGCACCCAACCCAGGGTCGGGCTCCATGCGATACTGAGTATTTCCCTTGCTTTGATATAACAGGATTTATGAGTCACTGAAATTCCTGTGGTGCATATGCATAACTAATTTGAAGTTTGGTTCATGGGAGATGATGGTGCAGTCCTCAGATAGCAGCAGCTATGGGCTGGCAGTACGCCTGAGAGATTCGTCATCCAACGGCATCCCTCTACTGCACAAGCGAAAGGAACGGATTTAATGGTCAACAACTGGAACTCTCGCCCAGCTTATTCAACCAAATATTAGCAGCAGCAATGTGGGGCCTCAAGTGTAAGCAGTTAAAGGGGATGGGGAAATAAGACGCTTGAAAGTCATTCCAGTTGTGCAATAAAAGGAAAGAAAAGTAGTAACAGTTTATGTGGCTTCACTAACTGCTGCTGAAAAATCAGAGACTAACACTTCTGACAATCAAAGAGGAAGGACGTGATGAACTGAGAATGTTTAACCCTTTTTTGCTGCCCTTGTCTGCACAAGTTTAAAGGGGAAAGAGAAATAAGGACTTTTACAAATATATTTAAGGAAATACAAGAGTCCATTAATAAAGGAACAGTGAGATGAAACTGATGACTCTGAAATGGCTGAGAGATCATTTTTAAAAATACTGTTGAAATTACTGGCCAGGAGGAAGGTAATGAAGATGCAAAATGGTTATTGATAAAAGGCAGCTAAGGGAATCTTTGTGAAATGAGAACCTACAGTACACAAATCATTGAGTCCAGATGGTGTGTCTCCTCCAGTAGTAAGAGAATGAGCTAATGCACTTACTGTGCCACTGACAATTATTTTGATAAGTTATGGAGCAGTAGGGATGTACTAGAGAAAATACATCTTAGCAGACAAACAATTGCTTTTTTGACAGTTACACAATAATTGAAGGGAATTCCATGGATGGATTGCTTGACTTTTAGTAAAGCGTTTGATAGTGTATCCCCAAAAATGTGATATGTTTGTTTTGAGGTGATTTGGATAGGAACGTTGCTAGGTGTACTGAAAATGAGGGAATGCCATTTATTTATTTATAGTCTACTTTCTGTATCTAGTTTAAGGGAGACAGCTAAAGGTCTGTGTTAATTCTGTTATTGAACACGTTTATTAATCTGAAAGTAAAGGTAGACCGCATTAATGAAATATACTAGACCATGTAGACAGAGAAATAATATAAAAATGTATTTAGTGGTTATAAATAAGAGTACAATTATACTTAACTTTGAAAAATGCAAACTACCGGTAAGAGTTAGTGGGAAATCCGTACTATGTATTCAGTGAGAATGAGAAACCTGTAAATCTGTGATTCTGGAAGATGTTAGGTGACACTGGACAGCAAACTAGATATTACTTTGGAATGGGCTAGGTCAATAGAAAAAGCCTATTCAATTTTTGAAGTACACAGGTATCCAGTATGTCAGTAGAGAAATAAGTCTCATTTTAACACTCGCTCAGTACTGGTGCCATTGATTCTAAGTACTGTGTAATCACAAAGCTGTTTAAACAGTTGAAGAAAATTCAGAGGAGAGCAAGCAAACTGAATGGGGGAGTTGGCATGGACTTAAGAAATGAATAACTATTGCTTGGTGATAACTAAGTATGTGGAGTGGCATAACTGTCTACAGGTACTCAAAGGGTGTAAACACGTAAGGGTGGAGATGGAATTTTTAAAGGCAATATAACTACCCATAATAGGTGAAATGAAGAACTTGCTGTCAGCTTTATTAGACCAATAGTTTCCACTGGGCCAACTGGAAGTCCCATTCCTTCTCTATTTTAAACTTTATGAACCAAACACACCTCCACCAAACTGTGTACATGAGGCACCAGTTGTGCTCTGAATGGTAAAAATAATAGACAACCAGTGTGTTTCTTTAATGATATACATAATTTGGTGTCAGGATGAAGGATGCTTTATGTCTCTCCCACAACAGTCTGTAGTTTTCCTTTTGAGAATACCCAAGTACAAAAAGGAAGAGTAACTCTCCTTAACAAATCAACTTTGGGCAATACTCTTCTATAGCCGTGGTCTACACGTGCGGAGGAGGGGGAAATCAATTTAAGATACACAACAGCTATGAGAATATCATAGCTGAAGTCGACATACTTAGATAAATTTACCACGGTGTCTTCTCAGTGGTGAGTTGACTGCTGCCGCTCCCCTGTTGACTCCACCTGTGCCTCTCATGGCGGTGGAGTACAGGAGTTGAAGGGGATCGATTTATTGCGTCTAGACTGTGCAGGAGGACTAGACACATTCTTATCAATATCACCTTTAAAAAAAAGATACTGGATGTAAGTTTTTTTTTTGAAACAGCTCAAAACATTGGGAAGAGGAACAAAGGTGAAGAAAATTCTTTTAGTGTCAACAAATACATCAAAAGTATTTTTGGTTTGATTTGGTTTTGTTCATGCTTTCTCCCAAGACTACACACTGGTGGATGGGATTTTATTATACTGGTTTACAATATTCGAACACAATTTGATAGATATTAGAAACAACTTTCGTGTCTTGTCTCATTCGAGCAGCGAATTCTGTAAAAGTGTTCATGATCTAACTTAAAGGCCACTGGAAAGGACACATGGTGGTTAAAAGTACATGCAGCTCTTATTTCCTGCAAGTCCTGTGTTTCTGTTCATTGTTAAGCAGAGCTTTCCACATCCCCCTCAGCAAACTAAATTTTTTCTAGTCAGCATCTTAGTCACATTCCTATAAGACTTCTCTGTTGCTTTATCCTTGCAGATCACATGAAATCTGGTTGTAGCATATGCTCCATCATGTGTTCTATCTAATTGGATTGTTCTTAATTACTTAATGCACCTAATGTACTCTACAAATATTGCTTTACTTCTTACTTTGTTTAGTGTGTTTATATAAAACTAGCGAAAATACCCGGCGTTGCTCGGGTCCGTCGGAGGTGGGGAGGGGGCAGAGAGCTGAGCGAGTGCGGGGTCCGTTGGAGGGGGAAGGGGGCAGAGAGCAAACCTGACACCCCCACCTCACACCCCCGACCAAACCCGACACCCCCACCTCACTTACCCCTCGACCAACCCCGACTCACATTTTCACCCCCCACCCAAACCCAACACCCCCTGACCAACACCCACACCTCACCCCCCGTAGACCAAACCTGACACATCCGCCTCACTTCCCCCCCCAACCAAACCCGACACCCCTACCTACCACCACAAACAAACCCGACACCCACACCTCACTTACCCCTCGAACAACCCCGACCCCCCTCACCCCCTCAACCAAACCCAACACCCCCATCTTACCCCCCCCACCAAACCCAACACCCCCACCTCACCCCCCACCCACCCCGACACCTTCCCACCCACCCCCCAGACCAAACCCAACACCCCCGGCTCACTTACCCCCCCGACCAAACCCGACACCCCCACCTCACCCCCTGACCAAACCCAACACCCCTACCTCACTTACCCTCCAACCAAACCCAACTGCTTTCAACTACCTGAAAGGGGGTTCTAAAGAGGATGGATCTAGACTGTTCTCAGTGGTAGCAGATGACCGAACAAGGAGTAATGGTCTCAAGTTGCAGTTGGGAAGGTTTAGATTGGATATTAGGAAAAATGTTTTCACTAGGAGGGTGGTCAAGCATTGGAGTGGGTTACCTAGGGAGGTGGGTAATCTCACCTACCTTAGAGATTTTTAAGGTCAGGCTTGATAAAGCCCTGGCTGGGATGATTTAGTTGGGGATTGGTCCTGCTTTAAGCAGGGGGTTGGACTAGATGACCTCCTGAGGTCCCTTCCAATCCTAATATTCTATGATTCTATGAAATCTGAACCAGATTTGACTTAAATAACCAGTGTAAACTTTGGTCGCATCTTCCTGCTTTTCCTTCAGGTCAGCCAGCTTTCCCTGTGCTCCTACTAACCACAGCCAGTGGGTGGGTGACACTGAAGCTTGTTTCAACTGCATGCTCCAAGGTAGATACTATTTTCTCCCAGACACCTGTCCAAAAGAGGTTAGAACATTACTTCTCCTTCAATACAACATATGGAAGTGACTTGACTTTAAAAGAAAAAAGGCATCCACCTTGTTCTCCTCTCTCTCTTTCCCTTTAGTAGACACCATGCCAAGGACATGGTCTCTAGTCTTCAAATTACCCTGGGAATATAGTCTTTTACAGTCTGTGATCTTGTAGGAAAATATAGATGAAAGACTCCGTTGTCATATATAACGGTGCAGGTTACACCAGCATTTTGCCATCATAAGGCTTGATCAGGGGCATAGTCTGGAGGAAGTAGAATAGTCTTGGTCCATCGCACAATACTGTCTCCCTGTCTGCTAACATTCTGTTTTGTATCCCCCAGTTTCCTCTGGGAAAACAACATTTCAACTCACCATAGTCAGGTGGGAGTGGCAGGGTGATTGGATCGTGGCTTGTGTGTTCTTCTTCCACAATGGAAGAGTTATTTTGAAGGTGGGCTAATAATGCTATTATTATTACGCTTTTATGCACACAGTACTTGTTTCCCACCCCACCCATCACATCTCCCTTCCAAAGCAGCACCCCCACTCCATGAGCTGTCAGCTTTTGGGCTAGTTAAACTGCCAGTGCTTTTAAGTGTCCTGGGTAGAGGGAATAAACTGCTGAAGTCAGGTCAGTCAGACAGAGTTCATGTTTTCCAAGCATTGTCTCTGTCAAATATGCATCAGCAGTGACCAATTCATAACACTGTAACACTGCGGAGCCTAGCTGTGAGTTTTAAAAGTAAATCCTCCCCCTTCTGGGCAGAGTCCTCGTACACTGGTGTTGTGCAGGCACTGTGGAAAGAGAAGAATGGAATCCTCCCTCCAGTTGTGGAACTGTTTGCAGACTATGCCTGTGCTCCTGGCCCCGCACACAAAGAAGGCTTTAACTAGCAGGTTCTCATAGTCTATTGCCAGCCACCCTCCCCTGAATGCCCCACAGACAGCATTTGTAGGCTCCTCTCATCCTATGTATTCTCTATAGCCTGTCCACATCCTGCAGCCCACATCTGTATTTTATGGGTAGGGAAACTGAGGCACAAAGCACTTGTGTGTCTTGCCTCTGGTCACACAGGAAATCTAAGACACCACTGGGGATAAAACCTAGATCTCCTGACTCCGGGTCCTGTGCTCTAATCACAAGACCATCCTTCCTCCCACAGTAGATCTACAGAGTAAAGTTTATGAAGGGCACATTCCACATAAGAAATAGGCCAAAGCGTGCATGGTTTAACCATGTGTTGATTCTTACATCAGGAAATCTATTTCACATATGGCTGCTGATTTTACTTCAATAAAAATAAAATGCAGCAATGTGGACATCTATCAGTGTACAGGCCTGGACCGTCAGACTGATTTGTGCCGAAGAGATCTGGGCATTCTTATTCATATTTTTCTCCCCTTCCCATTTACACTTTCACTTAGAAGGTAATCTAATATTTCCCCCCCAGAAGATTAACATTGTTCCTATCACTTGGTATTTAAATTCAATACTGCAGAACAAGTAAATAAATACACACAACAGACATCTTGATCACAGCTGCTATAAAAGTGGTTCTGGCAGCATTGGGAGAATTCCTCCCAGTTAGTTGTTCATTGGATGCATTCCATTCTTATGATGGTCTACTTTGAAAAGGTTTATTTTTTCCAACAACAACAGAATGGGAACATTCATGAACAGAGGGAGCCCTGTTATTGTTCTCATCTAAAGTCATTATGCATTTTCATAATCACAAACGTGCTGTAATCTAAAGCTATGTAACTTAATTCTGTGTGTATATACAGAAGTGAGTCTGTATGTATATATGTGAATATGTTAGAGTACTAGTACACCTGACAGGGATATAGGCAGCTTTCTACCAGATGTTTACCCTGATCCCGGGGCTAGCCAGGGCCCATTAAGCCCCTGTACACCCTAGGGCTGCTCCAACATGTGCAGGCAGTCCAGGACCCCTAGAGCACAGTGTACCCCCGGATTGGTGGGTAGTGATCGATCAATCCCTGAGTGTGCTCCCCGTCAACTCCAGAACTCCTGCAAGAGGCGGAAGCGGAGTTGACAGGGGAGTGGCAGCGGCTGACTCGCCGCCGTGTGGACCGACAGGTAAGTTGCCCTATGATATGCCGACTTCAGCTACATAGCTGAAGTTACATATCTTCGGTCGCCCCTCCCCCTCCCCCCAGTGTAGCCCAAGCCTAAGGTAGTTGTATCCAGCCTTCCTGAGATCATAAGGAAAATGGACTGAATCATTGGAGATGAACTCCAAACAGGTTTCTGCAACTGAACATGAATCTTGGTATTTTCCTTCGAAAATAAACAAAAACTTTTAATATATTTGTGGAGGTAAGTTAGGCAAGTGTTTTTTACCAGAATGAAATTTTTCTTTTGATCATATTCTACCCTATTCTTTTCTAACTGTTCACCCCATTCCATTCTGTAAATACATTTGTTTGTTTCCCATTCTGTCCAATAGGAATCTCCCCTGAAATACAACCAGACTTCTAAAGGACATTTTATCTAGCGCATCTTCAGAATTATTCTAACTATATTGCCACCAAGCGTGACACAAGCCCCCAAATATAGATCACCCAAATTGACCCACAAATTCACCTCATTCCAATTGTCCCATGCTCCAAAAACCACTCCTGCGCCTCACCAAACCAGTTATATAATAAATGAGCCGGGAGCCCTGCTCTGAACATCAGTACATTTAGGCTATTTTAACCCAAAATGGAATTGAGTTCTAGACTCATCAGTCTCTCACAGAACATGCTTAACTACTGGCCTCCTCCCTTTTAAATCATGAAACTGATCATTTATGTGAATCAATTGATCATAAATGTGATGCTGTTACATATGGAGAAAGAAGCAGTTTCCACAAAGGAAGAATCCAAAACATTCAGGACTTTCTAGATCAAAGTCAGAACTTTAAACGCCACCTGGAAACTGAGAGGCAGTTAGTTCAGCCTACAAAGCACTGCTATAATATGTAGTTTATATGAAATGCCACTTCATAGACAGTTGCATCTTCACTATCTTAAGTTTCTGATTGGTCTAGTGCCCAATTGGTTATTTTTTCACCCCTTACACAGCCATGGTGTAAGACTTCATAAATTCTTTATAGCACAATCAACTGTGACATAACACTTAAGTCACCAGTGCAGTGGCCAACTATAAAACAAGAGAAACTAGAAGAAGAAAATACTACGGGCCCACTCCTCTGCCTACTTTTCTCTCTTATGTGCCGCTCTGAAAAGCTCAAATTGCCAGCTGGAGACGCTTGTCTTCTCATTGGTTTCAGCTGTGGCACGTGGTGACCTGTGAGGATGAAGGAAAGAAAAAGCATGTTTAGGAGCCCACTGCATTGCTAGAAGGACAACAAGGTCATTATAAGGTCCTCCCAGGTCACTGAGGGAGTGATCCATCAGACAAAAAGTATTGTCTCCCAGTCATCTGTAGGTGCATGGATTCCATTCATTTCAGAAGGTGGCTCAGAATGGAAGAGCGCTGTGACCTAAAATCAAAGGAGATACTATCCTCCTCTGAGACGCATCTAACATCCAGCCTCAATCTTTCTCTCTCCCTCCCAGCCCCCAAGCTTTCCCTCCCCGGCCAGTGTTGAGCTGTGTGAGGTGTGAGGTGAGCCAGCTGTGTGAGGTGAGCCAGAAACCACCTGGCTTAATCCTATGTTGCCATGACAGCTTGAGCTAACGCAGAGGAGTTGTCATAATATCATCATTTTATTAACATCAGCCAAGGATGTGGATAATAATAAGCAAGTGTCAGGTACGTCTGTGTTGATCCCTGGTAACAAAACAGAAATGGAAGAGTGGAGGCTCAGCCAAGTACTGTGCAATTCAATCTAACAATGATAGTGCCGTTCCAGACACCCCATAAACATTGGAACCTGCGTTTAAACAGCTGAGTCTCTGGGGCAGGGACCATGGTTTATTTTATGTCTGTACAGTGCCTGACAAAGTGGGATCCAACCTGGGTGTGGCCTGTAAGGATTACTGTGCTACAAATATTACGAGGTCTTAATTACAAAGCAGCTTGTGACAGCTGAACATCAAAATTATCAAAATAATCTTCCAGAGATGTCTTCTGGCTTTATTCCTAAAACTAATTAAACAAACAAACAAACAAAAAACACCCTCCCCAATTCTATGCAGTTTGAGAACCTACTATATTATATCAGAATCTAAAATAACTTTAATCACTATGTGGATACCAGATTAACTGGAGACTGAAATATGTAATCTGTCTCTCTCTCAAAAACTGTATGAGCTAGGACAGTTTACTTGGCATAAAAGATAACAAACTAACACGCTTTCAATAATTTTCAAGTACACAATAAACACAACTGACTGGTGTAAGATGCTTATCTTGATTAAAAAGTTTCCCCCCAAAATGTATGATGCAACTTGGAGCAGAAATGTGTCTGCTCAAAGTTTTTTCTCCCTGACTTCTCATTAGCAAAGGCACATGTTCTGTCAGCTCTTTCGCCACATGAACCTTACGCAAAAGTGCATGACTGCTGACCTAAGCACTCTTTGGTTTTTAGGCAACTTAAAATCATGCCTCCTAAACAAATTTGAAGACAGGGCAGTTCTGGAGAGAAAAATATTGTTCTGACCACAGCTGGGGCTCTTAATTTCAGTTGTTTGTTAACTGGTATAATATCATCTTCTGGTATTGTGCTCATAAACACATGCTATAGGACACACCTTAAAAACTAAGGACCAAATTCAGAAGTGACCCTAATCTAATCTAATTTGATGTGATTTATACCTTCTTCTGGCCCTCTCAATGTGTGTGTTGTAGAGACATGTTCTCCCACTGTCTGTCTTTACAGATTTATTTATATGGACTCATATCACCTTACCAATGTGAAAATTATATGTACAGCGTCACCTCTGCGTTGGCCCTTGAGGTCTAGCTGAAGCATGGGACTCTAACTTAGTGCAAAGGGCTCAAAGTGAGATGTGATCTGCACATCACCTCTGACTTCACCCTCAGGATGAAATTCACATCATCCATAATAAGATGATGAAATCAGGCTTCATGTGGCCGACCTGAATGAGGTCTAGGTTTGCAACCCATCCTTATTCTTGGATCATGGTGCAGAATAAGCTGCTACCTCCTTCTCACAGCCACTACTCCTGGCATGGGTTGGAATCCCTATGAGTCCCTGGCATGGATTGTTAGGTCAACTGAATCTATGTAGTTGTATGTTCCATTATGCTGCCCTGTTTCTACCACCCACATTATGCAGAGGTCACTTTTGCTGTGCCTTTGCCTCTCCATGCATATCTCAGGATGTGGTTTACGTGGTGAAAAGGATTTGTGCGGGTTCTCCATGTTGAGATAAATTTCACTGTAGGAGCACAATTTTTTGATGATGTGTTATTCGGCACAGAAAAGACAAAATGTATTGGGAGACTTTGATATGATCACGAGAAATCTTCTATTCATCTCTTGAGTCATTACTGTTCCTAGCTGGAATTTGCTTTGTCAGGTAGGTGGTATTTTCATCATCAGTGCCAGCAGAGGTAGTAATAACATGGCTTTCACATCACAGCTATGGCTAAACGTCTTTATACAAGAAAGAGGATATTTTCCCCCTACAAGTAAATTTAGTGTTATGGATTGATAGCTATGGAGATAGAAATCCTTTCTTTCTCTGCAAAATAGGCACAGCATATGAAGATATAATATAAGCACTGCCCTGCCCTCCCAACGTGCTTCAATCTTTCGATGGGCCTCTCCCATCCTCCAACTTCCTCCCTCTTACCCCAGGAGTCTCTATTTCCCCTCCTCTCTCAATCTCCAGAACAAAATAGTTTAGTCTGCATGGCCAGCCAGTCCTTGGCCTCTCAGCTCAGTTTAATATGAACAACCATCAACTTTATTTTTATTTGTGAATAACCTGAAGCTTCCTTTTTCCTTAGTAGTTACTAGCATAAGTGCCCGGCGCTGCTCGGGTCAGTCGGAGGTGGGGAGGGGGCAGACAGCTGACACCCCCTGACCAACGCCAACACCCCCCGGCTCACCCCCCGACCAAACCCGACACCCCCACCTGACTCCCCAAGCAAACCCCTCACCCCCCGACCGAACCCGACAACCCCACCTCACTGACTGTCCCACCAAACCCAACTCGGATCCATCGCAGGTGGGGGGGCCACAGAGCTGATGGAGTCCGGGGTTCCATTGGGAGGGGGGAGGGGCAGAGAACTGAGGGATCTCCGGGGTTCCGTTGGGAGGGGGGAGGGGCAGAGAACTGAGGGATCTCCGGGGTTCCGTTGGGAGGGGGGAGGGGCAGAGAATTGAGGGATCTCCGGGGTTCCGTTGGGAGGGGAGAGGGGCAGAGAATTGAGGGATCTCCGGGGTTCCGTTGTGAGGGGGGAGGGGCAGAGAACTGAGGGATCTCCGGGGTTCCGTTGGGGAGGGGGGAGGGGCAGAGAACTGAGGGATCTCCGGGGTTCCGTTGGGGAGGGGGGAGGGGCAGAGAACTGAGGGATCTCCGGGGTTCCGTTGGAGGAGGGAGGGGTGAGCTGAGCGAGTGAGGTGTCTGTTGGAGGGGGGTATTATGACATCATCACCACCTAACCGCCCAGCTGATGTGATTGGCCCTGAAAGACTTTCACCCCTGGGGGGCGTCAGAGGTGAGATCCGAAAATTTTTCGACCCTTACCAGCATCTAGACCCCAAGACCCCTCACTGTACCAAATTTCAAATCTCTGGCTCAAATGGTGTGGGAGGAGTTCGCTGTCATACGTACATACATACATACATACATACATACATACATACACCACTTGACTTTTATATATATAGATTACAAAGCACCCTCTGCTACAGGTTCTTGAATAATCCAAAAACTGGTGAAATGCACTGAGAGGCTACAGTGACTAGAGCTATAAAAATAGATATGTAGATAAATAGGCTACTTGGACCTTTTAAGTTGTCTATTTCCACTGTAAGGATCTGGATGGTTTTAACTGTTTCCAATTCCTACTTGCATTAACTTTGAAATTTTCCTCTGCATTTCATCTGCACCCCAACATTACCTGTATTTATTAAAGCAATTAATCATTTGTATCTAGTTTTTTCAAGATATTCAGATAACACTTAAGCCTTGTCTACTTTGGGCTTTTAAAAAACCCCAAACTTTCCTATTGTTTCTAATGCTGGGGCAGTTCCCCCAGTGGTGGTTACAGAGGGAGCACCTGTGTAGATAAGGCTCTCTTGGCCACTGGCATTTTTACCTATGGGATGTGTAGACATCTGCTCTGAGTGAGGTTATGCCACACCTGCCTAACATGCTGGCATCCACCCAAAATTCTGTCTTTACAGTAGCTCCCACCATCGCTACCAATGGTAGTAATAGTATGCGATTTTTCAGCAGTCTAATGTAGGCCCTTTCAATGATAAACTGAACACACCTACCCTTAGCTACCAAGTCACTACTGACACTGCCCTAACATCCCAAATATACTGGTGCATGTTTAAACCACAGGCAGGGGGAAAGCCAATAGATGCAGAGGAGCACATGGTTCAGAGACATCCTTAAGGAGAGAATTTATTAAAGCAGATACTTTATATCCTAGTAAAGAGGAGAGGGTAGAAGTTGCTAAGGCACAGGAAGGGAAACAATTACATCATGTGAAGGCAATCAACAAAATAGTGACAAATTTGATAAGTGCTTGCATACAAATGCTAGAAGTCTAAATACTAAGAAGGGTGAACTTGAGTGCCTGGTATTAAAGGAGGATATTGACATAATAGGCATCACAGAAATGTGGTGGAATGATGATAATCAATGAGACCTGGTAATACCAAGATACACAATATATAGGAATGATAAAACAGGTTGCACTGGTTGTGGGGTAGCACTATATGCAAAAGAAAGCATAGAGTCAAATATAGTAAAAATCTTAAAGGAATCAAACTACCATAGAATCTCTGCTGATAGAAATTGCATTCTTGAATAATAAGAGGATAACATTATGAATATACTCCTGACCACCTGACCAGGATGGTGATGGTAATTGTAAAATGCTCAGGGAGATTAGAGAGGCTACAAAAACAGAAAACCTGCTAATAATGGGGGATTTCAACTTTCCCCATATTGACTGGGTACATGTCACCTCAGGACAGGATGCAGAAATAAAGTTTCTAGACACCATTAATGACAGCTTTTTGGAGCAGATTAACCCTGGAACTCACAAGAGGAGAGGCAATTATTGAATTAGTCCTAAGTGATGCACAGGATCTGGTCCAAGAGATTAATATAGCTGAGCCATTTGGTAATAGTGACCATAATGTAATTAAATTTAACATCCTTGGGGGGGGGGAATACTAAAGAAACCTACCACAATAACTTCAAAAAGTGGAATAATCAAAAATAAGGAAGCTAATTAACTGGAAATTAAAAGGAACAGTCGCAGAAGTAAAACGGCCACAAGCTGCATGAAAATTATTTTAAAACACCATAATAGAGGTTCAGACTAAATGTATACTCCTAAATAAAAAAAACAGCACCAAAAAAAAACCAACCTACCATAGCTAAACATCAGAGTAAAAGGTGGTTAGAGGTGTGATGCTGTATGATTAAAGATGACCATTTATATCACTGATATTACCACTATTATACAATTACCATAAATCTTGTACAAAGTATATCATGCAAGATGCTAATGGAAAGCTACCCTCTGTCAAGTGTAATTATACTGGTTAAATCTATATTTCATCTTCGTATCTGAAGTTATGCATACTGGCTATATACTGGTATCTTAAACCTGTGTTGTATTCCTGGGTGATACCCATCAGATGGATTTACAGCAGGGCTAGACAGCTTTATATTGGTGGTCCATCAAGGACACTCCGTTCTCACAATGGGCCATTGAAGAAACTCATTCCACCCAGTAGATCTTCCTGTGGATGCCTCAGATGACAAAGAGCCTATGGCCACCTCTTGTGAGTCAGCAAACCTCGTAAGGACATGTGATATGCTCATGTGATCCTAGATTCCATCTTAGGCCAGTAACTTTCCAACCTGTGGGGCTGTGAGCTTTGCTTGGGAGTGTAACTTTCCACGCACATGGCAGAGGATATAACAAGACACCTGAGCCATCTCCATGTTGCCTCTATTCCTGCTCTAATTCTCTGGACTGGGAATTTACAACTAAAAGGAGCATCTTGAACTATGGACCTTTTGGAAGTTACCAGAGAGAGTTTACAAGCTGGCAGGCTATTCCATCACTGTTACACACCTGAGCTAAGGCCTTTGTGATCATTTGTATGTATATGATCTATTAACTATGTATAACTCTTCTGTCATTAATAAATCTTTAGTTAGTTTACTAAGAATTGGCTGACTGTAATATTTGGGTAAGATCTGAGATACATGCTGAGCTGGGGATGTGTCTGATCCTTTGGGATTGGAAATTGTTATGGTGAAATGGTTTTCAATGACCTCTCACTATATTAGATTCGGGTGCCTGGATGGGAGACAAGGGCTGGAATGTGTTTGGCTTCTAGTTAACCAGTGTGGTACTGCAGCAGCTCTCTCGTTGCTGGTTTGGTGAGTCTGACTGTAGAGAAAACCACAAGCTTTGGGGATTGTCTGCCCTATTTCTTGCAGTCTTGCCAGAGTGTTGCATTATCAGTATAATCTATCCAGGCATCCAGTCACAAGAGGCACAAAAGCATCCTTTAAAAATTGCAAGTCAGATCCCATGGAGAAAAATAGAATGGAGCATAAACACTGGCAAATCAAGTGTAAAAGTATAATTAGGGTAGGCCAAAAAAGAATTTGAAAAGCAACTAACAAATGACACAAACTAACAGGAAAAAAATCTTCGAAGTACATCATAATCATGAGGCCTGCCAACAGTTAGTGGGGCCACTGGATGCTCCAGGTTCTTAAAGCGCACTCAAGAAAGATAATGTCATTAGAGAGAAATTAAATGAAGTCTTTCCATTTGTCTTCACTGCAGATGATTTGAGGGAGATTCCTACACTTCAGCATTCTTTTTAGATCACAGCTCTCGGGAACTATCCCAGACTGAGCTGTCAATAGAGGAGCTTTGGGAATAAATTGATACATTAAACAGCAATAAGTCACCAGGACCAGATGGTATTCACCCAAGCATTGTGAAGTAACTCAAATATGAAATTGCAGAACTACTAACTGTGATATGTAACCTGTCGCTTAAATCAGCATCTGTACCAGATGATTGGAGGATAGCTAATGTAATGCTGATTTTCAAAAAGGCTTCAGCAGCAATCCTGACAGTTACAGTCTAGTATATCTAACTTTAGTACCAGGCAAATTGTCTGAGCCTGTAGCAGGGGTGGGCAAACTTTTTGGCCTGAGGGCCATATCGGGGACTAGAAATAGTATGGAGGGCCATGAATGCTCACAAAATTGGATTGGGATGTGGGAGGGGATGTGACTTCTGGTTGGGGGTGTGGCCTCAGGGGTGGGGTTGGGGATGAGAGGTTTGGGGTACAGAAAGGTACTCCATGCTGGGATCAACGGATTTGGAGAGTGGGAGGGGATCAGGGCTGGAGCAGGAGTGCGGGAAGGGGTGCAAGTTCCAGCTGGGGGTATAGGCTCTGGGGTGGGGCTGGGGATGAGAGGTTCGGGGTGCAGGAGGGTGCTCCGTGCTGGGATGAAGGGGTTTGGAGAGCGGGAGGGGATCAGGGCTGGAGCCAGAGGTGGCTCTAGGCACCAGCGCACCAAGCACGTGTCTGGGGCAGCAAGCCATGGAGGGCAGCCAGCCAATTGCTTTTAGGGCAGCAGTCTGGTGAACTTCGGCGGTGTTTCTGTTGGACATCCACGGGTCCCACGGATTTGGCAGCTATTTGGCGGCGGGTAAGCCGAAGCCCTGGGACCGGTGGACCACCCACAGAAACGCCGCCGATTTCACAGGGCCAGCGGACCGCTCACAGAAACGCCGCTGAATGCTGCCTGACTGCAGCGCTTGGGGTGGCAAAACATGTACAGCCGCCCCTGGTTGGGGTGTGGGGAGAGGCTCAGTGGTGCAGGCTCCAAGTGCTGCTTACCTCAAGCAGCTCCTGGAAACAGTGGCATGTCCCTTCTCCAGTTTCTAGGTGTGGCACGGCACCTGACCCTCAGTGCAGGGCCATGTGGAGCGGCCCCTGACCTGGCTCCCCAGCAGGAGCTTGCGGGTCATCTTAAAATGGCTCACAGGCCAGTTTCTGGCCTGCAGGCCATAGTTTGCCCAACCCCGGCCTATAGTAAACAACAGAATTATCAGACACATAGATGAATACAATGTATTTAGGACAAGTCAACACAGCTTTTGTAAAGGGATCTATTACAATTCCTTGAGGGTGCCAACAAGCATCTTGACAAGGGTGAGCCATTTGATATAGTGTACTGTACTTCCACTTTCTAAAAGCCTTTGACCCAGACCCGCAGTAAGGGCTCTTAAGCAAAGTAAACAATCATGGGATAAAAGGGAAGGTCCTCTCATGGATAAGTAACCGCTTCAAAAATAGCAAACAAAAAGGATAAGAATAAATGAGAGAGTAAATAGCAGAGTCCCACATGCATTTTCACTAAAGTGTAACAGTGGAGTACCTGCTTTGTTTCTGAGAGCCTTGATTTATTGGCACCATATTCTGAATATGATGCTCTGTGCTTTTCATGCCATTCTTAAACTGTTTAATTTCACTGAAGGCTTTTAATCCCTGTCTGCATCGGGGGGGAAATAGCTTCTACTATGTCCTTCTCAAGGAGAGAAATGCCTTAGCTCATGGAAGGATCTAATGGAGCAATGCAGAGGCAAAGGGAGGCAGGGCCCTGTTTCATGGCATCGTAGTGAGCTGGTTCACAGACTGAAAATGTTACCTGTCACTTTTACTCAGAGCTTTAGCATTTCAGAGGAGTTAATGGGATGGATCCAGTTTAATGGCGTGACATAATACAAGCATGAGAGAGAATTAGGTTCCAATCAGCGCCTGTGGCGAGGTGCTCAGAAGAAACAGTTGCGTTCCACAGCATACCAGGCAGAGTCCATGGGTAATTGTTTTATGTAGAACTCAGCGGGTGATGTCTTTGTGTGTTATCATTATAATGATCTCTCTAGCTTATGTATTACTAATGCTTCCTTCCACCTCAATTTGATTCTTTACTCTAGAGCTGGAGTAGCACACCTGGAACATGAAGTTGTTTATTTATCCAAAGAGCCACACAGCTGAGGGAGCAGCAGCGCAAGTTCTCCACACTATCCTGCTGAAGTGTCTTATTCCTAGCCTAGAGGGAACACTTAGAGGGGAGCCGGTGTTCCAATCATCAGACCGTGCTTTAAGTGCCATCTAATGTCAAGTGATGGTTTAGTGATATAGACAGTTGCCCCCTGGGAGCTGGACTCAGACCACCCACTCGTTGTACATAGGCCAGCAAACAGCCATCAGATGCTAGCGATTTATTATCTCTACTTACCTGAAGCAGAATTGCCCAGGTGAAAATCTCTCTATCCCAGTATTAATCCTGAGACACCCAGGTCTTTACTACAAAGTTAATTGCTGTTCTTCTATTAGACAAATAAATGCACAGTACAAGTCAGTTTCATATTACCAGTGTCCAGTTACAGGTGGAAAAATAAAACAAAATAGCTAATTCTTCCTTGTGACTTAATGGTTTAATAGATCTCTGATGATTGTGAGATATTTCATGGTGAAGTGCTTCTAATAGAACCTGACTCTGGAATGTAGTTTCCTCTCACAGAGACATAAAATGTGAATTTGTTCAAAGTAAGGATCAGAATACATGCTGACTACTGCCAGTGATCTGAATCCAGATACTAGGTCAGCCATAAATGACACAATGCCTTGAAAGTCTGATTTACACTTCTCCTCCTGCTACCTAATGGCACTATCACACAGTTAATGAATCAGATAAAGCTCATGCTGTGCTATTTATTTTTAATAATCACAGTCACCTCCAAGTGAGCCTTGTCAGTGAACAGATTGTTACTGCAATGGGAAATGCAAAGAATCTGTCTTGCAGCACAAACCTGGAGGCTTTCCCAATCCCCGTGAGGGCAGAACGTCAATACATACATGTGCGAAGGACAGGAATTTAACTGCCAGAATGAAGGTAAAAATTTCATTGAGGTTGCTCTCTTCTCATGAGAGCTGGGCTCTTTCTTGAACTAGAAAGCACCACTTAAAGATAAAGAAGCAACTTCATGGAATGACCATTATATTAGTGTTCTTAAAAAAAGAAAACTAACATTTGGTGCTTAACCACTACAGCTCTTTACACTTTCAAAGCACTTTACAAATAATATCTACTTACTCCTCCATTCAGCACCCTTGTGGGGTGGGTATTATTTATCGTCGACATTTTAGATAGGTAAACTGAGGCACAACCGTTAAGACAATTGTCCAAATCTATACAGTGAGAGCGATTAGAAGTCAGGCTCTCTTGGCTTCTAGTCCTTTAACCAGTATTGCCTCTCTATATGCATTTAATCGTCCACCCTGGCAAAGTGCCAGGTTTTCATACTGAGCAGATTAGAGGCAGCAAAATGTTTTGTGGCATGTAAGAAACAAGAGCCGGCTTTGGCAAACATCCAGAAAATGACAAACCACCAGCAACTCAGAACTGAAATGACCTGCAATAGTTTTTTGTTATGTCAGAAAGTGGATCAATCTTTTTGCTTTCGTTTGGCCACTAGCCTTGACTTCAGCCTCGAGAATCACTTTAACTTTGGAGCGCTCTGAATATATGAACCACTTTCCTCTCTTTTTTTACACTGCTAGTTTCTTTAGTTTTGTTTCTTGATGCTGCTCCAGAATAAGACTAGTTTATGCATCATCCTCTGCTCCTGGAGGAAACATGTAGTACAGGATCAGATTCAGACCTGGTTCAAATGGTTGCAATGACATTGGCTTCAAGGGAGTTGCAACTGCTTTACAGGAGGTCTGAACGCACATTTAATAGCTGTGAAGCTTCCTCTCCAACGTGTGTACATTTGCACCACTTGTACCAAGCGCGGGGTCGCAGGGATGTGATGCCAGCCACTTCTGGGCGTGGTGCAGGGCCAACGGCGCTACATGGGTGGCAATCCCGCGGGCTGGATCCAAAGCCCTGATGAGCTGGATCTGGCCTGCGGGCCATACTTTGCTCACCCCTGAACAAGACGCTATGGTGACTACAGCATTTTAAAGGTCTAGAAGAAACACGGATTTTTCCAAGTTATAAGCAGCCCTTTAGCTCATTAAAGTTAAAAGCACTGCAAAAATCTAATTTGCTTTTTACGGTTTGATGTTTGTCTGTAGTTCACCTAGGTCAGAGAGGGAAACGCAACTAGCCGGTGAGTTCCATTTTTGGCTTTCATATAAGATTTTAATTAGTTTTCCAACATTGTAGAAGAAGGTTTAGAAAAACAATGAAGTTTCAATACAAATCATATATATATATATATGTATATATATTGTGGCAGGGTGCTGGCCAGGAGTGCCTGAGCCAGCCCTGCCGGCCCTTTAAGAGGGAGAAAAGCCCTCTGCAAACCTCCCTTGCAGGGAGGCTAATCAGCCACCTGGCTTGCAGGGCAATCAACAGGGATGAGTGGCACCTGGCAGCCTCCTCAGGGGGATAAAAGGCCTGCCAGGAAGCAAGCCCAGAGTGGTGGGGATGGTATAGAGTGTGGTGGTGGTTGGAGCTAGTCAGAGCTGTATGTTTAGAACTATTTAGAGTTGTATGTTAAGAGCTGGACTATATAGAGTCTGTAAAGCTGTAAGCTGTAGAGCTGAGCTATCAAGAGCTGTATGCTGAAAGGCTGTACAAAGCTGTATATATTGGTGGTGGGGTCTTGCACTGTGAATTAAAGAGCACTGTTTGAAGCAAGAAGGGCTTTCCTGCCTGTTCCTGAGAGGGGTGAGCGAGCGGTCTGTCACAATATATATACACACACAATTTTTTTATAAGTGAAAACATACCTATTCATATTATGGCAAATATAAAATGTGGTGATGCAGATGGCAGGATTTTTTTTCAAGTATATCTTATAGTACATTTAGTATAATTGATAACATTTTCCCTTTCTCCTGTCATCAAAATTCTGTTAACTTTAAGCTTTTTTAAGTAGCATTTAGAGAAATCTTGTGTTACATTTTATGTATATCTTTTTTAGGGACAGAAAAAAATGTCATTGTTTTAACTCAGTCTTCTTGTTCCAATATCAGGGCCTGATCATGCTGTCTTTGGCCTGCTATGCAACAGGACAAAACCACTAGAAGTCATGCTGTGCACTCGTGACCAATGGGCAAGTTACACTAAAAGTGAATGTCTAGTATGGTGTTTCCTTGAGCAAACCAAGGTAGGCTGCATTATTTGGCAGTTCTGAGCAAGTCACAGCATGCGCACGCTCATGAAAAGAAGGTGTGGGCTTTGGAAAAAGAAGTGTGTCGATAACTCAAACCACTGCCTTGTAGGCTCCCCCAAAGACTGTGTCTTTCCTAAAAGCAAATGGGCATTCTCAAGGAAGACCGCTCCAAGAAGTTTTAAGTTCCATGGTAGCGGCAGCACACCACCACTGCAGTAGGCTAGAGGGCAGCGGCCAAGACTTGTCCAATACATGCGTTCCTTCTGGGCCATTAAATATTATTCTCTAAATATTGGTCTTTGTCTTGTGTGCCTTGCTTGTCAATAAGTGTGTGCAGATCCCTACTCTCCATGGCCTTTGCATGGGCACCAGGTTTGTATAATCTTGGTGTTTTCCGGAATGGATCCAAGCAGAGCCGTCCCATCCACAGGATGTACCAGGGCAACCACCCCAGGCCCCGCGCTTTGAGGGCTCCCGTGTTTCAGAGGGATGCAGAGTCCAGGGCGGCCTAGGGGATTAGCAGGGGGCCTGGTGCCAGCAGCAGCAAGTGACCAGGCCCCAACATGCTCTGCCCCATCCCGCCAACTCTCAGCGTCACTTGGGGGAGGGGGTGGAAGCCAGAAAGAGGCAGGGCAGAGGGACACGGGAGAAGAGGTGGAATGGGGGCGGAGCAGGGGTGGGGAGGGATAGGGCGGAGGCTTGGGGGGAAGGGCTGGAAGGGGTGGGGTGGGTGTGGAACCGGGGTGGGAAGCGGTGGGATGGGGCAGAGTGTGGTGGGGCAGGCTGGGCCGGGTTGCTCGCTGCTGCTAGCACCAGGCCCCCTGCTAACCTCCTAGGCTGCCCTGGACCCCGTAACACCCACAACGTGGGGCCCCCAAAAGCACAGGACCTGGGATGGTTGCCTCAGTCTGTCCTATAGGCGGAATGGCTCTGAAAATATAAGCCCAAATGTTGGTGGAGCCAGGCCCCACGTTCCTGATTATTGGTCAAGCACTGGTACCCTGGGCCCATATAATTCGCCACCCATGCTGGTGAGGTCTGAATGGCTACTGCTGGAAATTATTTTCTGAATTAACATGTTTCATTAACATTATTCAGTGGGAGAAAAATTAGGTAGGATTTTGGCCAAGGACTTTGTAGTTAATATATTATATAGTATACTAAGGTTCAGCAGCCGATACTTTCATCTCATCTGACCTCCAGTCAGGAGAGGTACCAGGGATATCTCTTGAACTTTCAGGGCTCTTCTCTTTGACCCGTTGCTGAGCTTCCTTGTTGAACTCTTTGACTCACTCCCATAATGGCCTAACGCTAATGTAACGTGGCCAATGGGCGGGAATGTGCAGGGAAATAAAAGACAGTACAATACATACAGTTTTTATTGTGTGGATCTTGGTTGTTTGAGACAGCACTTCTCGCTTATGTCACAACAAAATGTTATCCAATGGTTCCTGCTTGCTAAATTCTTTCTACTCACCTACCATAGTCCAATTCTTCCAGTGTTGGTCTTTTTAAATAATTCTCCCTCTTTCTCCAAAATATTAATAAATGCCTTTAGAAATGTAACAGTGACATTTTCAGCAATCATTTGGTTTCACCATACATAGCTGAAAGATATACAATAGCAAAACCCTGGCATTTTTCAGTGAATGATGGCTGCATAGATGGTATTATTAAGTGATGTAGTGAAGCATATAAAATGGCATATGACAGAGTAGTAATGAATTTCAAAGTAATTATATGCCCTGCAGACCGAATGATGATTGCACTTTGGAGAATCACTATGAATATAAACCATGTGTAACCACTGTCTATGTATCTACTGTGAAACAGGTCCTCTAGCCACGTAATCTTCAGTTCACAAATCTATTAGAAATTTAATATAATAAAGCTAATATTTAGACTGAAAAATAACCATTTTAGTAGTTTTGGTTATTTTAAAAATGAGCAAACTGAGGCACAGGAAGATTAGCTGGTTTGTCTAAGGTTACCCAGAAAATCAGTGAGGCCGTCAGAGACAGCATCCAGGTGTGCTGACCAGTCTTCCGCTCTAGCTACACATCCTCTGGGATGGACACCCTTTCTAGCAATTAGTAACCCTAACGAGACTGAAGAAAACTCCTCCCTGACACTCATGCACTTGTAAAAAATAATGTGTGTGTGTGTGTGTGTGTGTGTGTGTGTGTGTGTGTGTGTGTGTGTGTGAGGGGTGGTGCTTGGAGGGTTCAGACTTCAAAGTGCTGAGCTGTCCCTGAAATTGCTGGTCATTTGGCATCTCTCTAGTAAAATAGATGTATATTAACAAAATTCCAAAAGAATTCACTCGGACAGAGCTTGGAAAATATCGACCTTAAAAAAAGAAATTTAGAGAAAGGGATGTCAGAGTGAAAATGAGTTCCAATAAAACCTGGTTTTGCACTCTTCGCTGTAGCATTAGCTATCCCAAAAATGATGATGCAGATGCTCCCTGACTTACGCAAGCATTCTGTTTTGGAACACCTTATGTAAGTCAAATTTTGCATAGGTCGGAAACGTATCTCTGAGCGTTACGCAAAAAAAAACCCCAAAACTCCAAAACTCCTATTTCTAGCTTACGGAGGTTTTTCCGTAAGCGTGGATTTGAGAAACTGTGGCTGATTCCCTCATTTAGTGTCTTCTTTTGACAATAACAAACCAAATTCGGTTTTCTCACAATTTCTCTAAGCTCTGGGTGACCAGATGGCCCGTTTTTAAAGGGACCGTCCCATATTTAAGCCCTCCTGTGGGTGTCACACAAATTATCCCGTGGTTTCTGTCTCTCCGCATCAGTACTGGCTGGATCCCTGCTCACCAGCTGCCCACTCACCAGTGGCGATGGGGCGGGGGGGGGGTCTTATGATGGGGGTGCGGGTTCAAGGCTGGTGGCAGGGCAAAGATGCTGTGCGTGGTGCCGCCACTCCTGCCTGTCTGTCAGCGCAGCCCCACTGTGTGCCAACTCTTGGCCAGCAGGACCCCGCCCCCTGTCCGATTTCCTGTCGACACCAGCTGTGCGCTGTGAGCTCCGGTGGTTGGTGAGTGTGGGCAGGCGCCAGGCAGCGTCTGGTTATGTGTCTCCTCTGCTGCCCACCCATCAGCCCTTTACGTGCTCCTCCTCCGGCTGCCCTCTCTGCTTTGCCCCTTTCCTCCTCATCCCATCCTGTTGGGTGCATCTCGCTCCCAGCGCTGTGCAGAGAAGGAGCCCCGGCTCGGAGCGCTCAGCTCACCAACAGCCCGGCCGACAGGCTCCTTCCTTCCCCAACTGCCTCTGCTTGGGCCGGCGCCTCCGGAAAGCCCAAGATCCTCCAGCCCGGGTCACTGGCCAGGAGGAGCCGAGTCCTGCATGTGCCAAAGCCCCACACACAGCGCTGGCATGGGAAGCCTCTTTGCCCCTCAGCTAGGCTCTGGAGTAGTGGGGGAGGGGAGGGAAGGGAAGTGATTTCCAGCCTGTTTGTGCCCCCACCAGGCAGGGCCGGCGACAGGGGGATACAAAGGGTACAGCTGTACCGGGCCCTGGACTTCAGGGGGGGCCCCCTGAAGTCCGGGGCGGGTACTCAGCTGTACCCCCTTGTCGCCGGGGCTGTGAGCGAGGCGCGGCTCCCGGCCGGCAGCCGCTGCAGCGCTCACCAGCCCCCTCCCCCGGCACCCAGCAGCCTCCCCCCGCCCCCCTTTGCTTCTCCCGGCCGGGCCACGCAGCTGCAGCACATGCGGGGGTTGGGGCCCGCGGGAGGCAGGAGACCGGCGGGGGGGGGGGGCCGTGGGAGACCGGCGGGGGGGGGCGCGGGAGGCAGGAGACCGGCCGGGGGGGGCCGCGGGAGATCGGCCGGGGGGGGGGGGCCCCGCGGGAGGTAGGAGACCGGCGGGGGGGGGGGCTCGGGCGGCGGGAGATCGGCCGGGGGGGAGCGCGGGAGGTAGGAGACCGGCGGCGGGGGGGCCTCGGGCGGCGGGAGATCGGCCAGGGGGGGGCCCGCGGGAGGGAGGAGACCGGCCGGGGGCGGCGGCGGGAGATCGGCCGGGGGGGGCGCGGGAGGCAGGAGACGGGGGGGAGCGTAGGCGGCGGGAGACCGGCGGGGGGGGCGGCGGGAGATCGGCCGGGGGGGGCCGCGGGCGGCGAGAGACTGGCGGGGGGGGTCGCGGGCGGCGGGAGACTGGCGGGGGGCCCCGCGGGCGGTGGGAGACTGGCGGGGGGCCCCCGCGGGCGGCGGGAGACTGGCGGGGGCGGGCCCGCGGGCGGCGGGAGACTGGCGGGCGGGGGGGGCGCGGGCGGCGGGAGACCGGGTGGGGCCGTGGGCGGCGGGAGACTGGTGGGGGGGGGGCCGCGGGCGGCGGGAGACGGGGGGGCCGCGGGCGGTGGGAGACTGGGGGGTCTGCTGTACGGGGCCCCAAAATTCCTGTCGCCGGCCCTGCCACCAGGGGTGAAAGTAGGTGTCGGGACTTAGTGGTATGGGGCTGTGCTGGGGCCGGCTCTGGCCCCCGGAAGGGGTCGGGCCTCGGCAGAAGCGGCGGGGATGGGGGGTCAGAGCCAGCCCTGGCCCACCCTGTACCGGTAAGTGCCCCCTCCCCCCCCCCCCCCAGGGTAGCAATGGAAGCTGGGGTCTCCGGCAGTGGTTTAAAGCAGTGGTCTCCAACCTTTTTAGCCGCGCGGACCGGTGAACGAGGGCCCTCATTGTTTGCGGCCAGGGGCGGGCGTTTCAATTTTTTTTTCCTTCCGGGCGACGGACCTTAGTATGTCCGCCGAAAAGCCGCCGAAACTCTGCTTGCGGTGTGAAACTTAACTCTGCGGACGGTGGGCTCTGTGCCCCGCCAAAAAGCCCTCTGTGCCGGCTAAAAAGCCACCGGAAGTGAAGGCGGCCGGAAATTAGTGCTGCCTAACGCGGTCCGGAACACGAGGCGGAGGCGCGCTCTTCAGTGTCCGCCGAAAAGCCGCCGGAAGGGAATGCGGCCGCGGACCGGTACAAATTGCTCCACGGACCGGTACCGGTCCGCGGACCGGGGGTTGGGGACCACTGGTTTAAAGGGCCCGGGGTGGTAGTGGTGGCTGAGCTCTGGGCCCTTTAAATTGTTCCCAGAGCCCCACCACCACCTCCCCAGGGCTCTGGCAGCAGGGCTCCGGCTGCTCCTACCACCCTGGGCCCTTTAAATCGCTGCCGGAGCCCCTACCACCACCTCCCCAGGGCTCCGGCAGTGGGGCTCTGGCAGCAATGTAAAGGGCCCGGGGCTCCAGACGCTGCTGGAAGCCCCAGGTCCTTTAAATTGCGCCTGGGGAAGCCGATCTTCCCCGGGACGACGCACTGGTACCGTCTTACTTTCACCTCTGGCCCCAACCTGCAGGATCCACAGCAGCCTCTGGGGCAGGGCCTTAGAACCCTCTTCACAGACCTCCCCCGCCCTGGGTCGTGTCCCCAGGGAGCATGAGGCTGCTTCATCCCCGAGGCACCCTCCCCCTGCTGAGCCACCTCTCTGGCCCATTAACCTGAAGCTTCTGTAGTCAGGTTCGGGGGACAGGAGGCAGCTGGGTTATGTCGGTGGCCAGCAGCAGTTTAGAGATGCTAGCTGCCTTTCAACATTGTTTGGGCTGGAGGGACAAGCTTCTTCCAGCCACACAGGGGTGTGTGTGTGTGAAGGGGAAAGAGCTGAACTCTGCAAACACATGGGACAGGTCATCCTCCCCCCCACAGCTGGAAGCATCTCCCGTCCTTTCCCTCCCGCACAGTGATGAAAGGCTGCTGCTGGCCACATTCTGGTGTGAATCCTGGCAGAACTCTGGGGATGGGGGCTTGTGACCCTGTGTGCCCCCTGCCCATGCATTGCCTCAGGAAGATGCAATGCCAGGTACCAAGAGAGGCAGGTCTGTCCTGTGGGCCCAGCCAGGCATGAAGGGTGGTGAGCACCAGGCAGGGAGGGTCAGGTTGTTCAGTCACTCCTGCTGTGTGAGAGTGGTGTATGGGAGTGCGTCACCTCTCAGTGTCTGGGGGAGGAGGGATGGGTGTGTATGTCACCCCTCCCCATGTGGTGTGAACCCTAAAGCCTTAAAGATACGAAAGTAAATTAAATGACTCAACCTACACAGTATGTCTTTTTAACAGGGGCTCAGTCAACTTGACATTACTTTGAATGTGTGTTTGATTGATCACCTTTGAACTCACTTGAATATGAGTAATTTTACCAGGTGTCCCATATTCAATACAGGGAAATATGGTCACCCTATCCAAGCTCAGAATAACCACTCTTGTATTGGTGTTGAGGAGATGGAAAGATATAACAAGAACATGCCAACTGTGTAGCAATCAGGGCATGGATATTCCAAACTATGATTTGACATGCAGACACTGGCTTGAGTTCTTCAGGACACCTTGTCATATGACAGCCCTTCAGGCAGTACAGATTATATATATTGCTCTGTGTGTGTGAATAAATGAGGGCTTTATCCTGTGACATACTGAACACTTCTTATGATATTCTGAGGACGCCCACATTCTTAATTCATATTATCTTTGTTTAATCTCGATGTTGAAACTATTTTTCATTGACGCCTCTTTTCGTTAACTCTGATAAAGACATCAAATTTTTATTCAAATTGTAATTACAGTATGCATGAACTTTTCTTGGACCGCAAACCCACGGCTCAGTAGGTCGCCAGGATTAGCTCTCATGTGAAACCTATAAAGCAAATGAAAACTAATGAACTAATCTGGTCTGATGAAAACTGATTTAAACAGTTCTGCAGTGTATTTCAGAGGAATTAGTTTACACGTGTACAAACAAGAAATCAGTTGAAGTGGGCTAGCAGAAGACGTGTCAGAGCAATCTGCCTTTGAGAAGTTCAATCCAGCTTTTAGGCAATCCATTCAGTCTGGACGGCCAAGGGCCAATTACATCATTTTTAGCTTTGTTAGCTTTGCTGGCCACACCAAAGAGTGAAGGTAGCCAAACATTTTCTGTTTCATTTTGAAAATATTTGGTCTGAAGCATAAGTGCTGAGGACACAATACAAATTCCTAGATCTTTGCAGCACAGCCACATTTCAGTGTTTACTCAACTCACAGCGTATTTGGATTTCTCCTCCAATTACCCAGGTGTCCAGGAAAGCACTGATTTCCGTCACACAAATAAACAGAAAAAGAAAATGCACAAACTCTAGAATGAAGCCAGGGCTACACGACAGATCTAGATCAGTATAACTGTGCCGCTTAGAGGGGTGAAAAATCCATATTCCTGAGCGATGTGGTTATACCACCTAACCCCCCATGTAGACAGTCCCATGCTGATGGAAAAGCTTCTCCTGGCGACATAGCTACCACCCAGGGCTTGTCTACTCTACACTATTCACTGGATCGGTGGACAGCAATCGATCCAGCGGGGGTTGGCCACTGAGCGCTCTCCCGTCAACTCCGGTATTCCATCAGAATGAGGAGCACAAGTGGAGTTGATGGGTGAGCATCAGCTGTCAACTTATTACAATGAAAACATCACGGTGAGTAGATCTACTAAGTCGACTTCAGCTACACTAGTCACATAGAATCAGAGAGGTAGCCGTGTTAGTCTGGAATAGCAGAAGTGACAAAGAGTCCTGTGGCGCCTTAAAGACTAACTAAAGTATTGAAGCATAAGCTTTTGTGGGCTAATTCCCACTTCGTCGGATGCAAGCAGTGGACTATTACTTCACATAGTTGAAGTTGCATATCGACCCCCGTGCCATAGTGTAGACAAGCCCTCAGGGAAGCCGATTAACTACGCCAGCATAAGAAGCTCTCCCATCAGTGTAGGAGCATCAGCATTGAAGTGCTACCTCCTGTGATCTGTCTCTCCAGTGGGTCATGGTAGGGGACAGTAGTGCTGGAACGGGGGCAGTGGGAGGTGGAAATGGCCCCATCACTTTTTATTGGCTGTCTGAGCAATGGGGGGGGGGCGGAGAGGAGTGAGCGGAGGGCAGGGTCTTGGGGGGGAAGAGGTGGCGCAGGAGCAGGGCCTCGGGGGATGAGTCTGGGGGTTCAGGGAGAAGGGATGGGGCAAGAGTGGGGCATTGAGGGGAATGGGCAGCACGAGGATGGGGACTTGGGGAGAAAGGTTGGCATGGGGGCAGGGCCTCGGGAAGGAGTGGGGTGATTTGGGGAGATCCCACTTTTAGGGAGCTACAGCTGCTCCTGGATGGCAGCATGGAGGTGTTTGCAGCCCTGCATTTGAAACCCTCTGGGCTTTACACTCTGTCTTAATAAACCTTATAATAATAGCACTACCTAAGGGCAGGGCTACACTAGTCACCGGATCAGTGGGTAGCGCTCAATCTATCAGGAGTTGATTTATTGCATCTAGTCTAGAGACGATAAATCGATCCCTGAGCACTCTCCTGTCGATTCTGGCACTTCGCCGCCGTGAGAGGTGCAGGCAGAGTTGACGGGGGGAGTGGCAGCAGTCGACTCAGCGCAGTGAAGACACCGCGGTAAGTCGACCTGAAATACGTCAACTTCATCTACGCTGTTCTTGTAGCTGAAGTTGCGTATCTTAGATTGATCCCTCCCTCCCCCCAGTGTAGACCAGGGCTATACAAATAACAAATGTTTTGAAGGACAGTGCGATGTCATCACAATGTGCCGCCAGGTAGTATCACGAAAATGCTACATCAGATGCATGAGCACGTCTTGACTACTGCAGTGAAGATACTTCTAAGAATGACTTCCCTAAAATGAGCATTAAATATGAGCCCAAGTCTTGGTGGTGAACTGGAATCAAGCATTCACCTTTTTTAACCCAGAAACGTTACTCTCCACATCACACTCCCAGGTTTACAGAAGGGGAACGAGCGACTGCAGTAACAATTACAAACGAGAGGTAACTGAAGGGAAATGGCTTTAATTTGAAAACAAACATCTACAGAAGCTGGAAACAAGGCAAAATGGCTCTAAGAATGCTTGTGGGGAGAATGGCATGTTTCTAAGTGGATCTCTTAAAAATGCCAGTGAATGTTAACGTGAGAGGAGTGAGTCATAAGCACATGAACAGGGAGTTGAATTGAAGAGGAGAAATCACGCATCTCTACTTAATGCCATCACATGATGAGCCCTGGGGCTCTCCATTTAATCACAGAGGAGGAGGGCGGCAGATAAACATTATTCTCACTTCTCTGAAGAGAGTTAACTTGTGCAGGAACTGGGGGCACAATACACACACTCTCCCACAGCATGAAGGATCTCTGCCTCCTCCTCGCAGTCCTGCTCCTGGCCGAAGGGGCTCTGCACGCTGCTGCCAAACGTGAGTGCCTTGGTTCCTTCCCCTCGTCTCCCCACACTTCCCCAGGTTTCATTTGCTGAGATGGTGTGATCACAACTAGGCTGCTATTTTGAAATGTGTTTTGCTTTGGTTGCTGCAGCTCAGGGCTGGGGGTTATCCGCCTCTGTGGCTGCACATGAGATCTGGGCTTGGATAGGAATGAGGAGAGCTATTCTGCTACCTGTGACAGACTGATGGGTCCTGAGCCTCTGTTGACTTCTTGACATCTCCGGATGAGACACGCCAGCTCCGTGACAGGAACAATGAGCCTCTGCTAATTTCCCCATCTGCAAACCCTCACCTGTCCTGGTCTTGAAGAGAATCACTAATGGTTCAAAGATTGCTTCCGCTAGTTTAAGTACCCTAGCTCTGGATCAGAGGCAGCCGTGTTAGTCTGGAATAGCAGAGGTAACAAAGAGTCCTGTGGCACCTTAAAGACTAACTAAAGTATTGAAGCATAAGCTTTCGTGGGTTAATTCCCACTTCGTCGGATGCAAGCAGTGGATGTGACTCATCAATTCAGAAACAAGGGTCTCAGGGAGGATCCCATTCCTTCTCCACACTGACAACGGGCCATGGATCCTGGGGAGGGGATTAAGCCTCTTTGGAACTCTCTCTCTTTCTTCCAGGTCTGACAGACTCTCTCGAGTACAAGGGGCCAGACCGGTTGGGACCGAGCTATCGCTGACCTTCCAGGAGTCCATGGTTGACTTACTGGCTCTGGGATAGAGGTCTGGGGGAGTGGGGACTGAGCCTCAGTTGGCCTCATTTCCCTTCCCTGGGCAACACACGTTACAGGGAACGCTGACCCTCTCCTCAGCTCCCCATCTCTCCACCACAGAGCATGTACAAGCTCAGGGATGGGAGCCCAGCTGAGTTGGGAGCAGAGCACAAGGGGCACTAAAGTATGGTGTCATTCAGTTTTGTTATTGGACTGGCTGCTTTGGATTCAGTTGCTCCACATAATGACTGACACTGGCTTATGAAGGCCGTGTATAGTTAAGCGGAGGAAAAAACTTCTCTAAAGGTTCTTTTTTCTTGCCCCTCAGTTCACCTCCATGTGGGACTGGTGCCAAAGTAGATGCTAGGGTGAAAAATGCCTTGGCCGTGTGATCCAAAAGCTTGTGAAACTTCTTATATTTGATTGAGATAAACAAATTACAAGCGAGTGAAGAAATGCCATAGGAGCTTACCTCACTAGAATTTGTGATGGCCAAAGTTATGACTGGGGCTGATGGTTCGTCATGGAAAAAACATACAAGCCACGGTTCAGTCATGGAGCAAATGCCAAACGTTGCAGGGCACTTTGTTTGAATCCAGATATTGTCCATTCGGCAATAACAACTTGTTTCACGCTTTAAGCGTGAGGTTGTGACTGGCCACAGGGAGGGTGCATGAAGAGGGAGAGGGCCAGGAGTCTTCCCCAGCCCTCTATCCCTTTTGCAGAGGCCAGGCACAGTTGCAGCCCTTGCATGTTTCTGAGGTTAAACCCTGCTCCCTCCTAAAGATCTTGCAGGGCACAATTCCCCACAGAGCAGGGAGGGGCTAGCAGCAGCACTGGCTGAGCACAGAGAGCGGTGCACACGAGACCCGTCAAAGGGAACTCCAGTCCGGCAGCAGCCTCAGCGGGTAGTAAGGCGGGTGGAAAAAAAGGAACTGTTGCCTCTTCTTCAGCACTGCTTCCCTGCCTCCACCTTAGTCCTCACAGAGCTGTGCAGACACCGCTTCATCCAGCTACACCTGCATGGTGTCTCTTCTAAACTACAAAGAAGTGACAGGCCCCTGGAGAACGTAACACACCACTATAGGCACAGGGGCGGATTACGATTTATTAGGGCTCTGGGCACAAAGAACATTTGGGCTCCCCTACACTCCAGGTGTATCCCGTAGGTGCTTACAAACTGATTGTTAAATAATTTGTTCCAGGATCTTTCCAGGTATTGAATTTAGCCTAGCATTCATTCCTTAGGTCCTTTTGCTCCCCTTTTAAAATATAGATACTGTGCTTGCCCTTCTCCAGTCTTTTAGGACCTCACCTGTCCTGGTCTTGAAGATAATCACTAATGGTTGAAAGATTGCTTCCGCTAGTTTAAGTACCCTAGGGTGAATTGAATCAGGTCCTGCCAACTTTGAATACATCTCATTTATCTAAATATTCTTTAACCTGTTCTTTCTTTATTCTGGCTTGTGTTTCTTCCCTCTTGTTTAATATTACAGTAAACCCTCGATTTAATGGACCTCGATTTAACGGACTTCGGATGCAACGGACAAAATTTCTAAGCAAGTCTGATGCATCCGTCCATTTGTCGAGGGCTGGCTGCGGGCTCCCAGCTGCCGCCCAGGTCCAGGCAGCGGGCGGGCTGGCTGCCGGCTCCTGGCTGCCGCTCGGGTCCAGGCAGCTGGAGGGCTGGCTGCCGGTTCCCGGCTCCCGCCCGGCTCCCGCCTGCGGGCTGGCTGGCTGCCGGGTCCCACCTGTGGGCGGGCTGGCTGCCGGCTCCCGCCTGGGTCCCACCTGCAGGCGGGCTGCCGGCTCCCGGCTCCCGCCCGGCTCCCACCTCGCCCAAGTCCCACCAGCGGGCGGGCTGCCGGTTCCCGGCTCCCGCCCGGGTCCCACCTGCGGGCGGGCTGGCTGCCGGCTCCCGCCCGAGTCCTGCCAGTGGGCGGGCTGGCTGACGGGTCCCGGCTGCCACCCAGGTCCCAGCAGCCGGGACCCAGGCGGGCTGGCTGACGGCTCCGGGCTGCCGCCCGGGTCCCGGCAGCAGGCAGGCTGCGGAGCTGCCGCCCCGGCCCTGTGGCGGGTGGGCTGCTGCTCCGACAGCTCGTTGGTTTTTTTTATTATTAAATAATGGACTTTCTGATTTAATGGACACCCCCTCGCCCGAATTAGTCCGTTAAATCGAGGTTTTACTGTAATTGTATTAAGCATCTGGTCACAATTAATTTTTTTAGTGAAGACTGAAGCAAAATAGGTATTAAATATGTTGGCCTTCTTAGTGTCATCCATTAGTAGCTCTTCTTCCCCACTAAGTAATAGACCTACTCTATCTTTCATCCGTTTCTTGCACCTAATGTATTTATACAACCACTTATTATTGTCTTTTATGTCCCTTGCTGGGTGTAACTCATTTTATGCCTTAGCTGTTCTGATTTTGTCCCTAAATGCTTGTGCTTTTATGTCCACAACAGAAACATTAGACTTTTCTGTTGAATGCTTCAGGTACCTTAGGTACTAAACTATAAGTAAAGCCACAATCCTGCAATGCATTCCATGTAGGCAGATTCCCTATGTTCATGTATGTTCTCATGGATACAGGAGTCCACCTGTGTAAAACTCATTGCAGGATTGAGGCCTAATAGCTCACTATTACATTCCCTATTGTCTCTTTTAATAATCACCTCTTGGCAGTTTACATGTAACTTTTTTGGTTTACAATCCATTGAAAATATTTTTAAAAGTTCTGAGAAAGGACAAATGAGCAAAAGGCTGGAAAATATTCATCCATGTGATCTTATCCCTCCCAGTATCCGTTCATATGACTGGAACATGTCCTAAAGTAAGGAAAGGATGAAATATGTATAGCCTAAATTCAGAGGAATTTCCTTTGTCAGTAGACTGGGAAACATAAGCTTTGTTTATAATGATAAAGTTCCAAGCACGTCCATTGATTAAGAGTTTTGCGTTCAGTGCAAGAATTTAGTATTGTGAAATGGAGCAGGGGAAACTAGGGTGACCAGACAGCAAGTGTGAAAAATCATGATGGCGGGGAGGGGAGAGTAATAGAAGCCTATAAGAAAAAGACCCCAAAATCGGGACATCTGGTCACCCTAGGGGAAACATTCATACTTTATGTTGCTCATATTTCTATCTAGAGTTTCGAGATGTGATGAGCCACGGAAGATCTTCTTCTCATGTCAGGTCCCATAAGAAGCTACATGGCTGGTCTCCTGATCAAAATCAGTGGAATGACAAGCTTTATCCTTTCTGGGAAAAAGGAGATCCTAGATGGAATGACTGCTGGAGAGGTACATTTAGACAGGCAACCCTAAAGCTCTGGGAAACGTAGCCAGAAATTCTATCTGATAGTGTGTTTTGTACTGTTCATATCCCAGAATTGCTCTACACAGTAATGCGCTAGACTCTAGTACTTAATACATGGTCTGATGAAGCGGCCATGGCCGCCGTTACTAAACCTGCTCAGTAATAATTCACAGCCTCAGATATTGAAATCTGGTTTATGGAAAAGGAATGTTAGCCAGGACACGGGGGAAATCCCCTGTTCTCTGTGAAAAGTGCCAGTATTATGGGATCGTCAACTTCCATCCCAAAGACACATCACTGGATCGGTTTAACACTTTCTATGAAGAACCAGCACAGTGCATGGCGCTGTTTTATTACCACTGGTTTAGAGCCCAGGACTAAAGGCTACACCTTCTGCATAGGCATGTGCATGGGGTGTGCCAGGTATGCCCAGGGGTGGGCAAGCTCATCCTGAGCTCCCGGCCAGGGCAGCTCCCCCCGGCCCTGCCCCTGCCTTCCCCCATCCCCCGGCACCTCAGCACGCCACGTCCAGGAGCAGCCCTGGATAGCATTGCAGCGGTGTGGCTCCGGCGAGACCTGAGCTCCTGCCGCTCGGAACGGCGTGGTAAGGGAACGGGGCTGCGAGCTCTAGCAGGCCAAGCAGCAGGAGCTCAGGCCCCGCTGGAGCCATGCTGTTGCAGTGCTGTCCAGGGCTACTCCTGGACGCGGCACGCTGAGGCTCCAGGAAAGGTGGGAGGTGGGGGGTAAGCAGCATGGCAAGGGGGTTGGGGGATTGGATAAGGGGAGTCCTGGGGGGCAGTCAGGAGACAGGGAGTGGTGGAGGTTGGATGGGGCAGAAATTTTTTTTTGGGGGGGGCGGTCAGGGGACAGGGAATGGGGGGGTTGGATGGGGGTGGAGTCCTAGGGGGGCAGTTAGGATGGGGGGGGGTCTCAGAAGGGGGAAGTCAGGGGACAAGGAGCAGGGAGGCTTAGATAGGGGGTAGGGTCCTGCGGGGCAGTCAGGGGACAAGGAGCGGGGCGGCGGGGGTTGGGGCTTTTGAGACACTTAGTGTCATCTCCTCAGCAAGTGTAAATAGGTGTAGCTCTTTTTGCAGCCAAGAGTGATACCACTTTATGCAGGTCGGGGTCTTGCTCTTGCAGTCTTTGTAATAAGTTTAACATGATTGCGTTTAAAGCTTTTTGTTTACATTGTGCACAAATAAAAGTAATAGCTACTCAAAAAGAATAGTGTATAAATTAAATCTCATCTCAATTTCTTCAGGAGGAAAGGTGGTGGCCAGATTGACCTCTGACAGCCCAGCTCTAGTAGGATCAAATGTGACCTTTACTGTGACCTTACAGTTTCCCAGGTGCCAGAAAGAAGATAATGACAGCAACATAGTATATGACAGGAAATGCAGGAATGGTAGGTAGCAACAATACCCTTATATTGTGAACAAGTCTGGCAATGGTACCGCTGCATTTGTGGTCTACAAAAGTGTCATGATCACGTGGAACCATCAGTATTCTGCTCCCAGGCTGCAGTTTTATCCCTTTTAAATTGATAACTACAATAATGCCTGGGACTTGTGTCGCACAAAAGGTCCTTGTTCAGAAGATGACTGTCTTATTTTTGCCCATCTGCACCCACTACATATAATGGCCAAGAACTTTAAATGGATTTTTTTGCCATTACAAAATGGAGTGTTTTAATCTGGCTCCCAGAAAAAAATGTTGCTGCTCAGCTCAGCTTCAAGTTTGCCCAGTCACGGGGCTGACTATTGGCATGTTATATCGGTAACATGGGGTTTTCTAACTGGGTTGTAAAACTGAGAATCTTCAATAAGGAGTTCAAGTTCACTAAATAACATCTTTATAGAGCTACCTCCCAAGGAAGAGCAGATCTCACATTTCTGATATTTCAAAAATAAAAAACAAGCAGGGTCAAATATCTTTTTAAAATAAAAAAAGTCCTTAGCCTTCTTTTTAGCCTCTTAAACTAGGAAAAAAGGTCAAACCCCCCATGTTTGTATTTGCTGCAGCTCGGCAAAAATAAACCTTTGTTCCAACGTCCAGATAGATTAAATAACACTTTCTACCAATCAATTCCAAGAGATGTCGATCACTGCTTGAATAGCATAACTTCGACTTACTCCACAGTCTAATGCCTGTATCTGTCCTATGCTTACTAATGTTGTGCTTTTCCAGTGAAGAAACCTGTATTTTCTCTGATGCTAGTGGTACTTGCAGATTACATGGCACTTGGTTAAAAATGACCCAGCTGGCTCTTCTGACAAAAGAAAGAAAGAGAAAGAAAAAGCAAAGCCAAATTCTACTGTGAGTTTCACAGCTGCAGCTCCCATCGGGCCAGAATCCACGTGCGACCCCACCGACCTCAAAGAGATGGCATTGCCCTATGGGGCTGGCAGCAGAATTTGGACCAACAGCTTCAATTGGCACCTTCTCTGGGAGCCAACAGAATTCTTGAAAAGAACTACATGTTTTCATCAGACTAAAAACATACCAGCAGAGAATACCTAGGATTGTACTTAGAAAGAACAGAGGAATTGCGATGTAGTGAACGTTAGCCTGAAAATGCCTTCTCCTCCTGTTCCATATTTAAAAACATGACTGAAAGGCAATATTGTGGTTTAAACATAATAAATGTTCTGCTTTGGCAGTGTAAGTTCTCTGGGCATGATCCTCTTCACTGAAGTTAATAAGTATTTTTAATTGCCTTCAGTGCAATTAGGACTGGGCCCCATGTCTTCCGCCTTCTTCCTCATGATGCACCATAGGCATGTGGTTCCCACATCTTTACATACTCCAGTCCTTGTTCTTTGCTTACGTACAATAGTCCAGGTAGTTTCATGAGCACCTAACTGAGCTTTCACTTAATCTGTCTTAACACTGTGCTGGGAAAAGGGGTCCTGTGGTTAAAGCCCTGGACTGGAACGCAGGATATCTGCAGTCTGTGTCTGGCTTTACCACAGACTTCCTGTGTGAGCGTGGGCAAGTCATTAAGCATGTGGTGCCACAGTGCCTACTAATAATACCTCCATTCCCTGCCTCACTGAGTCATTGTAAAGATAAGTTAATGGACGTGTCTGAGGATCTCTGTTGCCATGAATGAGCCCCATAGAAATAAAGAAGGGGAAACATTCCACTTTTATATAAAAACACATATACATTTGCCACTTAATAATCTGTGATCTATTTCTACACCTAGATTCCTTAGACTTTCCTGACCAGTATGTCTACAACTGGACTAAGTGGATTGATGACTGTGGCTGGGAAAACTGCACAAGCAACAATACCCATAATGTGTTCCCAGACGGGAGACCTTTCCCTCGTCATCCTGGCTGGAGAATGAGGAACTTTGTCTATTTGTTTCATACAGTTGGTGGGTCCAGTAAACTATATCTTGGTTTTCTATCCTAACGTGTTTTCCTAATGCCGTGCATCAAAATTCCCAAAGAGGAATTCAACAGTTGTTGAGTGAGAGAATACTAAACACATTCCAAGCTGCTCAGCGAGAATAGCAGCTGCTCTGTTAATTCCTCTGAGGTTTGGAAGTCATATACTACCCTGCCATGTTCTGTAAGACTGCAAATGCACAGTGCTACCACTGTTGAAAAGGACTCCCCTCTCAATCACAATTTGGATATAACATTTAGAGGAACTCTTCAGGGTGGGGGGAAGCCAGCTGATTTAGTGATTAGCGCTACCAAGTAGCAGTCTGAGGTTCAGGAGTGATCTTGTGCCTATAGATCCTCAGACTGGCTTCTTCACCTCTAGAGAGAAGGTGGAATATGCACTTTGCTTCAGCACTCCTAAGTTGACTGAGTATAGTTCTGTTCCTTTCCTGGTTGTGACTTCTGGTGACAGAGTGTGTAATAATTGGCCCATCACTGCTATTGACTACACTGTAAATCTTAGGCTCCTGACTTTGACTGGCATAGTGATTTTAGGTATTAATCTAATTTAGTTGCTTTGGGGAGATTAAGGTGCCTTGGCAAATGCCTTTTCTTGGATCGGTGGGCGCAGGAACATCTTTCTAATTTCTTTGGCTGCTTTGCTGAAACTCAGGAAAAAAACCTAATGGCAGGGAACATAACAATGCTATGAAGTGTGTTTGAAAAGCACATTTCACACAAATGAAGGATAAGCATAAAATACACACTTTTGATCTAGACAATCCAAAACTTCACAGAAATGCTGCTTCTCTTTATATAATTTCTTCTGTCTCGTCACAAGGGAAAATATGAGTTCATGTCCTGTTCACAGGCCAATACTACCAAAAAACTGGAGGCTCTTCAGCAATTGTTTCCATCAACACAACAAATATCACCCTTGGCGAACAGATGATGATGGTCTCCGTTTACAGAAGAGATAATCGACGATATGTTCCAGTTGCAACAGCAAGTGGCATCTATGTTGTGACAGGTGAGTGTGCTGGACTAAACCACAACTAAATACTTGGCAGTGTTTGTAGTGGAGATTTTACATAAATGCAACCAAAGTGCTATCTGGGAGTGTAGGGAGGGATGTAAGGAGCGACTGGAACAATTGATGCTTTTAACTTTCATGTGAAATCTCTACTAGGTTATCCTGAACAGAATGGAATAAATCCTCTTAGCAGACTTCTTAAGAGATGGTTGAAAAATGTGGCCATAACTATAGATACTAATACTGCAAATATATAAGTAGGGGTGGAAATTAATTATGCTAATAATATTTATCCAGAACTCTATAGATAATACCTTTTTTATTTATGCTACAACATCTGATACTCCAGACTCTTACCTCATGCTATCCTGCAATTTGACTTGTCCCAAATAAAATTTAAGATCAATTTCTACTTATTGTTCTTTGTCTCAAATGTCTGAATAAGCAACAGAAATCTGTGGTGTACATAAACTAACTTACCTTTCATATGGAATGTGAATCTAAGCTTAAATTTATGGACATAGTCCAAATTGTCCTTTATTTTGTCTGCATTCCACATGCCTCCCTAGTACAAATTGTCCAAAGAAAAGAAATTGGAGGGAACTTCCTGACCCTTTCTCTGGATGAAATTCATCATGCTTCTCTGCATGAGGCTGGCTAAAGTATCTCAGGGATTATTTCTCTCTCTTCATTCTGGCTGTCTCTTAAAATTTAAGTAACCCACCAATCTCAACCCAAATGTACACACTGCAACAGTTCAGTCAACTGATCCTTTTTGCACCACTGGAACAGATAAACCGAATCCTTGCGCATTGAGTATGAGACTTGCTCACTATCCCTCATTCTCAGGCTCTCATTATCTGTGATCTAGACAATGACAGATAGAATAATGGGGAAGGCGAATTATCTTATTCACGAAGGGCCACGCTCTGACACTCTTGCTCATGCTGAGTAGCAACTTTCGCCAGAAGTGGTCCCATTGAAGCCCATGGGCTTTTGGTCACTGACTTAAGCGGTCGCAGGATGAGGTCATATAATGTCCCCCAACCCAAATTCACTAAATCTCCATAATGAATTGAGTTTCAAGGGGTTTTTCCTCCTCTTTTGTACTGATGGGGGGGGGGGGAATAGGTAGGGAATTACAATAGGACCTTTCAGAAACACAATTGATGTAATAAAGATGCTACTGAAAATCAAACGTTTTGCTTTCTAAATGCATCAGATTGCACCAAATGGCAGGAATAGAACAATATTAATGGGACAGGGATCTCCAGATGACTAGATATAGGGTCTTCAGTAGAAGCACATGACTCTCTACCTGGTTGCAGTGTGTCACTATTACTGTAATCTATTGAAAAGTGAGTTAAAGAAGAAACCTGTATTAAAAAAATTTAAGCCTGGCAGTTAACATAATGCAGGCTTGTGTCTTACACTGTGACCTTTGCAGTCTGAAGGTGGTGAAGCAGTCTGTTATTTGCATCCATATGCACCTGCTTCACTTTCTTTCATTTTTCCTGCAGACCAGATTCCTTTAAATGTGAACCTGTCCCAGAAGAATGACCGCAATGCCTCAGACTCTGTCTTCATCAAGGATTCTCCTATCACATTTGATGTCAAGATCCATGATCCCAGCCACTACCTTAACAATTCTGCTATCTCCTACAAGTGGGACTACGGAGATGGCAGTGGCTTGTTTATATCCAACAGCTCTATTTCAACTCACACTTATACACTGCAGGGAAACTTCAGCCTGAATTTGACCGTCCAAGCTATTATACCTGTACCTTGTGGGCCTGCAACACCTACCCCACCACTTCCTACCTCACCAGGTAAGAGTCTGTCAGTCAATAAGAATATTAGGAAATAGCTAATAATAATCATTAATAAACCAACGTCTTGGTTTTTTTTAATTACATACCTTTAAAAGTTTTACAGTTATCAAAGTTGGAGTTACGCAGCTTTTGTAAACATAACATATGTACACTTACTTAAGAGTCTGAATCAATACCAGGATAAATATGAAGTTTAAAGTTACAGCTATAAAAGGATTCTCATTTATGCTAAAACTAAGATGACCAGACAGAAGTGTGGAAAATCAGGACAGAAGATGGGGGATAATAGGCACCTATGTAAGACACACCCCAAATATCGGAACGGTCCCTATAAAATCGAGACATTTGGTGACCCTAATAAAACCAATTTACGATACTTTGGCAGTGTAAAGGAGCTTTCAAGGGGGAATAAATTACATATGCACTCACTTTATGGCCCCTCAACACTGGCAGAGCAAGGCTGTTATGTGGGCAGTTATTCCGGAATAAAGTAGGGTGTGAATGTAAAGCGCAATGCCTGTTCCAGAATAGCTATTGTGGAACAGCTTATTCTGCAATAGATAATTCTAGACAATTTCCTAGGGTGGACACGCCTTTACTAGTGTGAATGAGAATCAAGCTTGTAAGATTTTTGTTTTTACTGTAAATCTATCTAAATTGACACCTTTATTCAGTTACTGATTTATAATCTCATAGAAGTTTCATATTTGCAAAGTTTTGCAGCTGAAACTTTGATAGTTGTAAGGCTACCACCATTACAGTGTAAAGTTGAGTGGGTCAGTTTGTTTCAAATTTTGAAATGTCAACAGTTTTTTTTTGTTCTCCAAAATTTTGACTCTCAATCAAAAAATGGGAAAAAAGTCAATAACATTTTTCACAATTTCCTCCTTATATTTCAATCCAGTGTAAATGAATAGATAAAGATCTATTTTAAGAAAAAAACCTGAATCTGTAATTTGTTCTGTTATTGATTTGGGAAACTTAAACAAGCATTTTCATCTACCCGTATTTTGCAGGACTACCTTCCCTTGCTTAGAGACAGATGACTACACCTGAAACGCTGCAGTGGAACACCTGCAACTGTGCCTCTGTAGCATTTCAGTGTAGACACCACCTACGCTGATGGGAGGAGATCTCCCCTCCACGTAGGTAATCCACCTCCCCAGGAGGCAGTAGCAAGGTTGACACAAGAATTCTTCTTTCAACCTAGAGCTGTTGACTTAACTATGCCACCAAGGAGTGTGGATTTTTCCACGTAATTTAGTCAACCACATTTTCTCCCACAGACCAGAGCTAAGATGTGGGTGCTTTTAGTGGGAGGCTATCAGATGTGTGTGACTCAGCCAAACTAATTCAGCACTGTGCCCGAATGACCCTTTACACCAAATAGAAGGTAATTATACTGCTGTTGTATTTTTGGCTGTGCTAATTATCACAATGATCTTTACAGGGGCAACAACTCAAAACTCAACCAGTACTGCAAACAAAACTGAGGCGACCACTCCTGCTAGTAAGTTTCTCTCTCTTCCTGTGGAGATTGTTAGAAACATTTTCTAGTAAATGATTTTCTATGGTTCTTGCAGCTTGATTCACAATGTCCGGGGCTCATTTGCTCATTCTAACCTCAGGCAGTTTCCTCCCAGCACTAATTTGAGAAAGGGATTGCAACCCTCTTGCCTTGTCTGCATGCTCAGCTTGTTTCCCTCTTTCTGACAGCCTCCCCTCGGGACACAGAGCACACTTCCCACGGAGGACACCAGTGGCAAACCCCCAACACCAGGTCACAACATGCAATCCCAGTTACCTTAAATAAAAGTTTGGTTGGCACAGAGGTGAATTATAGAGCAAATGGGGCAGGAGTTCTGGTCTTGGTGAGTGACACTCAACCCAGGACCGGAGAGGGAAGGGGGCAAAGGTGTCTTTTTGCCACTTTTGTGGCTCCTTAATCCTGGGCCTGGCCCTCAGTACCTCTAGTCTCACACAGTTGCCCTTTGTCTCAAGGTGCTGTTCTGTTGGCCAAATGCAGAGCAGGTGACTCTTCAGTTGTCCCCCCTCTCTTATGGCCCCTTTTTAACCATCAGAGCAGTGAAAAGGGGTGATAACAGTGATTCTGGCCTAGCTATTGGTTTGTTTGGATTTCAACAAAAATAAAAAGAGTTGGTTATTGAAAGCTCACTAGTTAGGCTAATTTAGTATCCATTAGTTAGACTAATCACTGTGCTGAGTGGAGCTGCTTAAGCTCTAAATTTAGTTTACCCGTATGGTTAAAGAAGATTAAAACCTGACAAAGCAGCACATTGCCAGCTCTAACTACCTATGTCCCTGCAAGTTTGTGTGTGTTGTCCCAGAAAGGTATCTGACCATCTTCTTCTGGATATAATCATTAGCTGGTTGATTGTTTTCAACATCTCTTGGAAGAGAATGATTAATTACCATGCAAATAGAGATAGGTCCCACTTTCTTGCTAACTGATAATAAATACCCCTTAAAGACCCATGTAATAACTTACAGCTCAGTTCAGCACCCACTGAAGTCAGAGGGAGCCTTTCAGTTGATTTTGATGGGTGTTAGACCGGGCCTTTGATGAACACAACTGCTTGAACTCAATCTAATGGATGAAATTCATTAGACATACAAATATCCAAACAGTGTAAATAATACGAGCATGAAATGACACATCTCACAGACAAGTACAATGTAAAACCTATAATGTATGCAACAAAAGACAGACCAAGACAATGGAAACCCTTTATATACTGTGTCACAATATAGCTGGAGTGTGTCTGATAACATATAGTGAAAGTACCTGCAGGTGGGTGCAACAGACATGATTCATAGTAGTAAAGGTAAAAAAAAAAAAAAGAAGGGGGGGAAATAGAGAAAAGTGGCAAACTCATTCTGCGCAGAATGCTGGATTCCACTTTTAATTGCCTGTAACCTGGGGCATAAATTCCTTTCCCGCACCTGAAGAGCTGAATGTGCTACTTCTGCAGCTCCTACTGGCCTAGGGATCTGAAATCTAAATTATTTTTCTTGCATGGCTCTTCAGAAAACTGGGGCAAGCAGGTCTTCTTTAAGTTTTGCACAAGAGCTCTTTGAAATAAATTGCATCACTTATTTACTCACCGTGCATTTAGCAGAAGGGCAAAAACCTATTTTTTTAATCATTTGGCTTCCCTTCTTTGGTAGTGTGAAAGAAATTAATCCACTTCAACTTTGTCTCCATAACATATAGATTGTGCAAAATATTTTCTAAGCAGTGTAACTAGCAATATGTTTCTTTCCCCCACTCAATCCAACAGTAACTACTAAACCATCCTCTAATCTGGACTCTCCCACCAGTGCTGGTGTAATGGAAGACACTCCTGATGGAGGCTGCCATATTTCCAGATATGGACATTATAAAACCAATATCTCTGTTGTAGGTAAGTGCCTAAATCTATAAGAGAATAGGAAAATTGATTGAACGTATATGGGCTGACTTGTTTATTCAGTTTACCTGCTATCTATTGTGTAAACACCACAAGAAGGAACTATAAGAATCTATCCTGCGGGCTTGGGTCTGGCATCATAATTCAATGTACAGTTAGCTGACTGGCCTTGTTTGCTTTTTTACAACCTGATGTATCCAGTTGCTAAGCTCAAAAGATATGGAGAATGGAGGATTTGAGTGAGTTTGTCACTAATTAGAGTGGAGGGCAACAATTCAGTATGGAGTACAATATTATGTGCATTGTAACATCTTAAAATTTCCAAGATTTTTGAGGGGAGTTTTGAGGTGAGATGGAGTATAGTAAAGAGACCAGACTTGAGCTAACTATTAACTAACCACTTATCTTATTGATTTTTTAAAATTGTAGTCTTCAGAGCCAGTCAGGATAATTCAAACACAGATCATCTGCGATTCTAAGTGGACTATTTTTGCTGTATCATGTTATTGCCTGAGTAACCTAACGGGCTGATGGGCTCTTTCCTCCCTTAGAGGGAATCCTTCAGGTAAACATTATTCAGATGACAAGTGTCCAGATGACAGTGGCTCAAGGTGAAAACTCCCTGGTTGACTTTGTTGTTACCTGCCAAGGGAGGTAAGTGTATTCACTAATTTCCCTCTTTAAAAAATTAACTACTTGGATGTTACTAGAATGCTACCCACATTCATATACAGTTGCATGAACAATAGTTGGAAACACAGCAATTACCATCTGTTGACTGAAATTAAGATAATAGAGGTCTCATTTGTGAGTTATATCAAGAAACATTGTTGCCAGGTTCTTCGGCCTCAGACCAAAATGATGTGTAAGCAAAAATAATAGCACTAGTTGGTGGGCAGAAGCAATTCTCTGTTTTCCAGGCAAAGATGGAGGACTTCAGCACTCACACTAAAAAGGAAGCTCAAACTGGGAGGAAGCCATCTTTCTATCATTTTTTTGACATTTGGAATAAAAACTTCTGTCAAAGGAATTCCTTGGATGCAAAGAACTTTGCATTAATATTCCTAGCCACTAGAAAGTGTATGGATCTGAGAGAACTGAGAGGTACAGATGAGTCATGGTAACATAACTGGGAAATAATCACTTTGAAAGTAACCCTAAAACTAGCAAGACATTCCTGCCACATTTGCTAGTACATCTAAGAATCTCCAACGGGTTTACATTGTATGCCTGGGGAACTGAACCAAAATTAATAGATTTTTTTACAAGGGGCCAGGTGATACTGTGCTTTGAGAAATGGCTGTAATTGCTGGTAACGTTATATTAACTGAGTCTACATTATGCCAGACATAGTTGTGAAATTATGTATGCTTGCAGGAGTGAAGTGGAGAAAATGCAAAGTCCTCTGTAGTCAGAAAATAATGAGTGTTATGCCAAGCATAATTTAATGGCATCTGGGCCAGTTTTATATTGGTCTAATGTCACTGATTCCAACAGAGTTGCACCAGCATAAAGCAGGACCAATTGAGGCGAATCAGGCACAATGAATCTATGAATTGGATTAGTAGTAGTATGCATTCATTTTCTCTCTCACACTTCCCTCAGTCTTCCTACAGATGCCTGTACAATCGTCTCTGACCCCACATGCCAGGTATCACAGAATATGGTATGTGACCCTGTTGAAGTTACTGATCAATGCTTACTGACCATCCGAAGAGCCTTCAATGAGTCTGGAACCTACTGTGTAAACATTACACTGGGTGATGATGCAAGCCAAGCCCTCACAAGTGCCCTTATATCTGTAAATGGAGGTGAGTCCAAATGGAACAGATGTTGAAGATCTGTAAATAGCTTCACTTCCTGGTCATGTCACAGGGAAGTATGGGTGTCTTTTATTAATTATTTGCTGAGATGCCTCAACTAAGTTTGGGCTCCATTATGTGAGAAACTAAACAAATACATAGCAAGAGATAGTTCCTGGCCCCAGAGAGTTTCTAATCTAAATAGAAAAGAGAGAAAAAGGGTGTGAGGAGAAAACAAAGCCACAGACAGGGAAAGTGACTTACCTAAGATTACCCAAGAGGTTAGTGGTAAAACCAGGATTAGAACTCAGAGCCGTCTATCAATCTAAGGTGTTCATATGCCCCACAAACTTTATTGTATTTCTCCTCACAACAGACCTGTAAAGCAGGGAAGTGCCATTATCCCCATTTTACAGATGGGGAACTGAGACCTACAGAAGCTGAATAACTTACTCAAGATGACACAGGGAACTATGGGTGGAGCAGGAAAGTGCATCCTGGTCACCAAGTCCTAGGTTAGTGTTCTGGCCACTAGACTACACTGCTTCCCCATTGACTTCAATTCCGTGGGCTAATTTACATAATCTAAGGAAGTGGCCTTTGGTATTCATTCACAACACTGTTTTCATCAGATTTTATTTAGTTTGTTCCAGATCTAGTGAGTTCATAACAGCTGGGGATACTCTGGGACAGATTTTAAAAGGCATTTAGGACCTTAAAAATGCAGATAGGTACCTAGTGGGACTTTCACAATGGGCCTAACTCCCATTGATTTCAATAGGAGTGAGGGGCAGAGGTGCTTTTGGAAATCTCACTGGGTGCTATCTGCATCTTTAGGGGCCTAATGCCTTTGAAAAATCTGGTCCTCGGTGCTTTGCAGGATTGTGCCCTCTCTCTAAATTGGTGTGGTGTATGGCATGGCTGTTTAACAAGAGTCCAGTTGATGTGTATTTAAACTACTGTTAGATAGGATGTAGTTCCACAACATATACATGCCCCTTGGATATATAATGCTTTCCAAATCACATAAGGTTACATGTGATTCACACAGGAATGTACATCCCTGGCTGCTGTCTTCACAAGGACGACAGTGTAAACTAGTGTTACTGTCAGGCTCAACCAAACATTTATAATAACACACTGCAAGATGGTATGGTTTACATAGATTAGGTCAACTGTTAACACTAATTTAAGATCTTGATTTGAATATATTTACATAGGAATAAATTAGGTCCAAATCAATGTGTATCTCTAGTTTACTCTGCTCTATAACCACAGTTGTGAATGCAATAAGCAAGAGCATGACTCAGCATCAGTAAACTCGCCACATAGATTGAAGAGCAGCCTCTGGACTGGAGAATTAAGATGCTTAATACAGATCATAAAAGTAAAAACTAATTAACAGTATTTATTCAGTTTCTCCTGTGGCCTGATCCGGTGGGGTTAGGACTGGATCCAAGTGTCATAGTCTCTGAATTTGAAGCCAGTCTCAGAGGAGACTGAAAATTTGGTGGCAGAGCAATAGAGGGAATCACAGACTGGGTCGAGAGTTAATTCCCCAAAGGCAGAACACTCAACCCTTAGTAGGGGCATCACATCATCACCAACAATCACCCCATCTATGGACACACAGTCCTCTCAGGAGGATGTCCTGTCCAATCCTGGGATGGAGAGGAGAATCACTAGAGTGCACAGATAGGGTATATGAAAAGATACCAGAGAGATTCCATTCTTTCTCCTCCCTCAAACCCTTCTCCTCACTGACATGCGAATTCTTATTCTCTGGGTTATAAAATGATTAGGTCCTTTGTACTCTGAATTTAAACAGTCCCTTTGTAGCATACCAACTGGGCAAGTAGCAAAGTAACTCCAGGTCTTGTGGGATGCCAACTAGCCCTGCAGTTCCTTTGCACATTGTAAAGGTATTTGCATGTTACAGTCAGCAAACACTATATTCCATATGGAAACATACAAGGCACTCAGTATTCTCCTTCAGTATAATTCAGCTGGCATCAAAGATTAATTGGACCCTGCAGTCTGTGCATACTTTTGAGCCCTACTGTTTAGCGTAAAGGGAGTGTTAAATATACTGCACCTTCTAGAGTCACAGGGTAGAAAGAATACTGCTGCTGGAAAATTGTGTTTCGCTGTATAGAACATGAGGCTAATATTTAAAACAAATTTGTTTTTCAAGCTGTAGGGTCATCTTCGAGGACAGTAGAAGGTGTCTTGATTGCCTCAGGTTTCTTGGTGGCCTTTGTCATCATTGTGACTCTCCTTCTTTACAAGTAAGTTGCTGGTTCCAACAGTCACGAAATAGATCAGGATGACAAAAATGATACCATGAATATTCAGATGGATACAAAATTGAATTTGCTTTGGCTATGTTTGCGTCCTTTTGGGGTTTGCTTTCCACAAATATTTCAGCAAATGAGTTTACTGGCAGGAATGCTCATAAAACCAGCAAACTGTGGGTGAATATTAAAGAATATCATGGAAACCAAATTATGAATTCATCAGCACAAGTAGTCATACTGGAAACAAGATTCTAAAAAGTTTACTCATCCAATCAGAGAGAGGAAAAGTACCAGGTGACTTATGTGTCCAATCAAAACTAACCAACTTAAGTTTCAGATTTAGAATGCTCCTAACAAAATGTGTATGAATGATCTACAGACTAAGAATATTCATCAAAACTGTTAATCAAATAACTTTAACTAATAAATACACTTGAGAAAATAGTAAGGGCCTTGCAGAAAGTTCACAAACAGGTACATTTATATTGCAGTATCAGGCCTTCAGGATTCCATTGTACTAGGCATTGTGCAAACATAGTGAATGATATTCCCTGTCCCAAAGAGCTTACAGTAAAAAAAAAATTGCATAGCTCTAGCTAAGAGTATTCCCACTCTTTCTAATTACTAAGTACCCCTTTTCTTCAGGCTTATATTTTATTACCACCTGAATGCATTTACCCTGTCCTTTATCATAGCGGTCACTATTCATTCTCATTTACTGTGAGAGCAGAACCCTGCTACCAGTAGCTATGACTACTTTTAAACATGGTTGTTACTAGCAAGTTTCTAGTACAGTTTCTCTGTGCCTGTATGAATAGGGATTTTTTGTCTGTGAACTGTATTACATGCAGATTATAAATCTATACCAGGAGCAGCAGAAGCACCCTAAAAGTGTGTGTGGGGGGGCCACAGGAGCCCAATCCGTGCCCTGCCAAGCCCTCCCTCATGGCCCTGCCTCTGCCCCTTCCCCTGAAACCCAGCTCTCCCACTGCTCCTTCCCCCAGTGCCCTGCCCCTTCTCCCTGAGGCCCTGCCCTTCACTGCCTCTTCCTGTAAGGCCTCACTCCAGCTCCACCTCTCCCCCAAAGACTCCACCCACGCTCACTCCTCTCCCCCGTCCCCCATCACCTGCTTTTGTGGCCTTTTAAATGTGCGGGGGGGGGGGGGCGATGGCCCCTTGGGCCCCCTCTTCCAGCACCCCTGGATTATACTCATAATAAGGGAGTAGTCCAGAGCATAGATTGGCAGTAGCATCGCCTGACTTGAAGTTGTTTCCATCACACACACGGTTTACAGTTTTGTTCAATGACTTTCAGCACCTCCACTATCAAAATTGTTCCAATGCCTCTGCCCCAAAATGCAGTGTGGTAAGGCGGGGTCTACAGCAACTTCTCTTTCCTAGTAAAACACAGAACTGTGTGTATAACATCTCAAAATCCTCTCTGAACTTCTATTATTTTCCTTAATAACCCTGGCAGCTCTCACACGATCATTCAGAATTAGTCACAACAGGCTCCTGTGGTGGTTTCCAGTTGTGGGGGAGGATGGAGGAGGACACGGTATCAATATTTGGCTCTCTCACATATTCCGAGTGCCATGTTAAATATGCACCATCAATGAAATCCATTTCAGTAACTAACTTTACAATGGTAACAAAGTCCTGTGGCACCTTAAAGACTAACTATAAAGTTTTGAAGCATAAGCTTTCGTGGGCTAATACCCACTTCGTCGGATGCATCCGACGAAGTGGGTATTAGCCCACGAAAGCTTATGCTTCAAAACTTTATAGTTAGTCTTTAAGGTGCCACAGGACTTTGTTACCTCTGCTATTCCAGACTAACACGGCTGATTCTGATTCTTAACTTTACAATGTTCCTTGCAGGAGATACAAAGAGTACAAACCTATTGAAAGAAGTGCAGAAAAAGCGGTGAACAGGGAGAGACTGAGTGTTTACTTCAACAATGTCAAGGCTGTTCTCTTCCCTGGGAACAATGAGAGAGATCCTCTGCTGAAAAGCAAACCAGGAATTGTTTAACTCTTTAGTGTCACCTCTGATATTAGAGTGTATATATGGGGTTTATGGCTGAACTGTACTTCAATGGATGACTACTGTTCGTATGAAAACAAATAATTAGGGTAACCTCTAAATATATGCGGATGGGTCGGTACATTTTGTAGCTCAATTTATTTAGAAATGGAAAATGGCTTCTTTTCAAAAACGGAGTTGTGATTACTCACTGTTCTTGCTTATGATCTGGGTCACACAATATTGAATAATAACCCACTCTAGACTGGGCATGATTATGCAATTCACCTAGGTTAATTTGTAGCTTGGTAGAAGAGGCTAAATAATTTTTATAGCCTCGGTATTTAGATCTTAAATAAGAATTGCACAGTCCCGGTGTCCTACTTTACTCCCCCTCTGCATGCAGCCCTCAGTCTGGGCTTTGTGAGGCTGAAAGACATGGAGAAGAGCCATAATGGTCAACTCTCAGTCATTTTATAAAACTAGATCACTGACATCAAGAAACAAGTGAACAAAGAAATCCAATCTACCTGGCTCCTCCTAAACCAACTACTAAAAGTTTGATTTAAAATTCTCACTGTAGTTGTGGCTGCTACCTCTGGTAGCTGTTGTTTCTACTGGTTTTGTGCCATCTGAACTGACTGCCATCAGCAGCAGTGTGTCCTATCTGTGTCAAAAGGAGCTGCTGTTTTCCAGAAGGCAGCCAATGATGAGGCCCAGCAGAGAGGTGGTAACAGGAGAAAGATCTATATCATTCAACTATTATAGAGAGAAATAAGAGGGGCTCCCCCCCCCCCTTCTCTTCAATTTCATCTTGCTCTCTGTAAACAGCCACTAATTTCTGCTTGATCCTCCTGTCCCTCTTTCTTTGACTATTCCCTCCAAATAAATGAAAACCCCAAGCGAGGTAGGGCAATATTCTCGTTTCTGCTGGTCCACTAAGCAGCTGAAAAACTGTCAATATCTAGAAGGGTGATGTGCCTTTGCTTGCTTAATGCAGCTGCTGTGCCGTGTTAACTTTCAGCTACAAATCTCACTTTGCTATCTTTTGCAAGTGATCTAGAAATACCTTGTCTTTCAGCCACTCTTGTAATTCCATAACATGGAATTTAGCCCTAGAGGCAATTTTCTGCTTATCTCTTAGCAATAAAAACATCTTTCTGAAGACTGGATCACAGGGGGATATCAAGAGAGGAGAATGCCTTGTCTGTGGAGAAGAGGGCTGTTGAGAAGGTTCAATCCTTGAGGGTGGGAAGACAGCCAGAAATGCTCTAAATTCAAGGCTCTGTATAATAACCTGATACCTAATACAACAGTTTAAAGCAGAACAAAACTAACTTTTATTGGGGGGGGGGGTGGATAATTTCACTTACCAATTTCTAAACACCAGTCACTGAAGACCTATTCATTGCCATCCCAAATGTGAACAATTTTGGATTCTCCTTTATTCCTGCTAATCTGAACATCCCTAATACATCATTCCTCTCTCAGTCTCTGAAGGGCAATATAAACATAACTGTATTTTGCTGTTTTCCTGGTAGCAGTTGCCTGATGCCCTAAAATAAGCCCTACCCTCCACCATACACATTTGTTAATGATTTGAAAATATCAATAATTGTACAAACACTTATGCGGTTAGCACTTTGCTTAGAAATCTTTCAGGATGCAGTATTTTTTAGAAGTAACAAAGAGTCCTGTGGCACCTTTAAGGACTCTTTGTTACTTCTGCTATTCCAGACTAACACAGCTACCTCTCTGATTCTAGTATTTTTTAGTTCTGATCTGGCCACTGCACAAATATTAGTTTAAAAAAAAAACTGTGTTGGTCACTCTTTTGCCCTCCTTATACATTAAATGACTTATCTTATGGGCTTGAGGCAGAAATTACTGGGTAAGATTCTATGGCCTCTCTTATGCTGAAGTCAGACTAAATGATCATAATGGTCCATTCTGGTGATAAAAAATGGACAGATCTAGGAATCTTGCAAACAAAGTTGAATTTAAACACACCCTGTCCACAAAATCTTGGATAAGTCTGCTATAACCTTTGCTTTTTGACATGTGCACTAAAGTCTAGCATCCCATAATAGGTATTTGAGCCATCAATCAACTTGATAGCTAATTTAATTACAACTAATTGTCAATGGAAGAACAGTTCCATCTCTTAATACAAACTAGAAGCTTTTTCAAAGTCTGGGAATAGTTTAGTTAAACCAGTTGTGTCAAGTTGGAACAACTGAATCAATATGAATTTGTTTGATAGCTATACTTATGGGGGTCAGATCCCAACACCTGATAAAAGCTGGCTGGGTCATTAGGATTGCCTTGGTGTAGGGGAATCCCTGTATAGTGTAGAGCTGATGAAGCCAACCGGACCTGGAACAAGGATTATGTCGGAGCATAATCAGAACTCTACCATACTCAGTGAACCTTGGCTAAGGAAGTGCACCATTGGGTATCACTGCAGCCAGGCATAAGAAAAAGCAGCCGTTAGGCAGCTCTAAGTTACACCAGAATTCAAAGAAGCTAAAGGTGACCTTTGCCCATTCCTAGCCCCTCAGCTGAACTGAGTGGAGCTCTGATGCTTCTAAGAATCTGCCCCATGAGGTTCAAGGACCCAATCCTTCAAACATTTACTAAAGGGAGTAGAAAGTATTGACAGGACAGGGACCTTAGTTTGCATTTTTCTAGTACAAAATCAAGGACTATTGTTTGGTAGCGCAGATGGGAGCTAAAAGTGGTACAGAACAGGGAGTACTGGTCAGTTGCATGTCAATGGCACTCCTTTCAGAAAGTCAGTAAATGCAACTTTAAGCCTTACAAAGAGAGTTAGTGAAATACATTGTGTATATACATGATCCTGCTTTTGTGGTTGAAAGAGCTCAATAAAGATATGGTTTTAAATAAAAGTAATAATAGATTTAGTGACAGGAAAGAAGACAGTTGTAATTTTTATGCATTTCTCTAACTTGAAACAGGTGAAAGTTTTTAATAAACATCTAGCATGAGTTCACTTCTGTTGCAATTGTTCTACTTTTGAATCAAAGCTGATGTGGGCTATTGGTGACCTAGATTCTAAGCAGACAGAATGTTACTTCCCAGAGAATGCTATGTGCTATAAAGAAATTCAGAGGCATCATCAGTTCTTATATAATAGGCAGCTTTCAGCCATGCTTAGAAAATAAATACATTTTATACATTTAACCTATTATATGGAACAGCTCAAAGAATCTTCCTTTACATCTCGCGTTAGGGGATGAAAGTTTACTCCTTTTTATTTTCTATCTTCTCTGCTGTAACTTCCAATAAATACATATTTGTTTTTATCTAATGGGATCTAATGCTGTATTGGACAATAAACTATCTGGAGATTCAAACAGGATGTTACCTTTGTCTCATAAGGAGATGTAATCAAATGAGTGACCTAGTCAAATGAGTTACCGACTTACTAGGCACCAGGACAGTCACTACTTATAAGAAATGACCCAAAGGGACCTGCAGTTACACTGTAAATATAAAATGAATAAAAAAGCAACAGGTGCCATTCTATCAGCCCATTGGCTTTAAATGGTGGGAATCTAAACTTCCTGCTGCACTTTTTCCTTTCAACCTTAACTAGAACAAAGGCGCTATCAACCTTAGGAGTGAGGTGAGCTTTCTCAGCAACTGGTCCATGACTGTGGAACCCACTTCCAGAAGAGATCCAGAATAATCACGCCACTCAGCACCTTTAAAAGAAACAGCACACGATGAAGACTAAAACACATAAATACTAGGAGATGTACAGTTCTCACACAAACCACCATTCACCACCATTAGCAACTATCTCTACCTCAAAAGGAGAGGGACTTCAAACATGAATAAATCTCTTATTTGGAAACAAGATCATTTAAAACATGTCAGCAAGAATGAGCTGTATGACATGTTGTTGACCAGCTGGCTTTGAGTTACAGAAGTGCATTATTATTAACAAGCTTTTTAGAAAATAGAAGCACACATTTTTCATCAGTATAACTAAAAAAAAAAAAAAAAAGCCTCATCAGCTTTAATGTTTTTCCATACAAAAAAGTCACATGTAGGTTGATGCTAAGCATAAGAAAATCCACCCTTTGGCTTTCAAACATTTTCTCAGACAGTTATAATGGAGTGAAAACTAGGGGTTAGAACAGATTTGTTCAGCCAACCTTCCACTATGAGAGTGCTGTGACTCCAGCCTGTGCTGTGCTGTTAATCTTCCATCACCATGGAACTGGCATTCCCTAATATTATATGCTAATGTATGCACATGAACTGTCATAGATAAAGACGCTTAAGTCACACCAGGGAATAACTTGATGAATGAATGTATAAAGGCCCTTTAACCTTTAACTCAGAGGTTCCCAAACTGGGGTTCATGAACCCCTGGGGGGGTTCACAAAATGTTACAGGTTTTTTTGGGGGGGAACCCCCTAATGGCAATAGAATTGTCCCTGGGAACCCCAGGAAGTATGAAGCCAGCAGCCTGGAGCCCCTGGACTTCTAAGAGCGAAACAGATCAAAGCAAGTATATCTATCACACTGAGGAGATTTAAACTTTAAGACTCCTTATAAGAAATGGAAGGGGAGGTGGATATTTTTTGCTGTTTTTAAAATTAAATAGGCAGCTAGTATTGTTTTTAAAATTATTATGAAGAACAAGTTTAAGCTTTGTTATAATGTGTGTTGTTTGCCTGGACTGCGCAAGACCTGAATGCTTGTGTAGAAAGAGCTCTTTGAGATGGGTTCTTAAATACCTTCATGCTGTTTCATATTTGATACTCCTTGATGAAACATAGGAGCCTTGATGAAACAGGCATATTCAAAGTGATGCAAGCTACAGAAGTTAGATCTTGGAAGAGTGTTGCCATTTTTATAATGTAATAAAAATACTGTAATGATAAATAATAATTAATAATAGTGTGTAACAAGCATGTCATAAAAATGTTTATGCAGCCAAAATCTCCAAGATTGCGACTTTTATAATTTATACTCAGGTAAAGGAGAAAAATCCCTGGAAATATTCATTTTTAAGAGGGGTTCGCGAGACTTGACATTTTAGTGAAAGGGATTCATGGTTTGGGAACCACTAGAATCTAGATACTAGCTTATGCTTGAGTCTGCAGCAGCTTCAAGATATGTTTGAACCAAACGATTTCTTTATCACAGACACACAATGGGATGTCAATACTTCATGATGATAGCTTGGGGTGGGAAGGGGGGAGGCGTTTCCTTCAAAGGAAGAGCTGGTCTGGAATTCTTTCCAGTCTCACAACACTTTTTGTCTCGGAGTTTGTTTCTTCTACGTATCTTTCCACTCACTCAGCCCGGTGACCTATGCTGTCTGGTGGCATTTGATCCGATGTGTTCTGTTCCAGTCAATATTACCCGGACTCTGATGTACTTGCTGGGGTCAGAAACTGTCCTAATCCCAGCGCCTCTTTTCCTCCCCGCCCATGTCCAAGCCCAGAAGGCGGCGCGTGGCCATGTCGGAGGCGGGACTTACGGCAGCCAATCAGGGCGGGGAAGGAGGGGGTGTCCCAGAACGCGGCCGCCGCCAGAGTTCCGCGGCGTGTCTCGACTCCCGGCGACATGTGGCGGGGCAGCCGCTGGCTGCGGGGGCTGGTGCTGCCGGCGGCGCGGGGGCTGCGGCTGCGCCCGGCGGGGCCGGCCCCGGGGACCGCTGCGCGCCGGGCTCCCGGCGGGGCAGGGCTGGCGGGGCGGGCCCTCGGCGGCGGGCCCAGCGCGGAGCTGCGGGCGGGCGGAGGAGCCGAGCAGGAGCGCAGGGCCCCAGGTACGGCGTGTGCCGGGCTGGGGGGGGCCGCCCCCGCTTTAGACACTGCCCGTCCCCATCCCCTCCCCGCGCGGAGCCATCCGCCCTGCGCAGCACCCCCATCCCCCACCCCGCCGCGCCGATCCCACGGGGAAGACCCGCCCTGTACACGCCAGCCTCAGCCCCGGGGATTTGCGGATTGGCTGCCCCTGCACCGAGACAGCGTTCCCCAGCCATCCCCACCCTGCACGGGGGGCCTAGCCCCGTGGGGGTGTCCAGCGAGAAGTGCTCCAGGAAGCTCTGGGCTCTGACCCAGGCAGATGGGGTTGCTGGGCAATGCCCCTGAACTGATTGGCGAGCACTGTTCCCTCTGAGCTGTGCTCATGCACACAGATCCTAAATCCAAAAATTTGCACACACGCACCATAGTTTGCACAGAATAATTTTTTTGCACACAGGGCCTGTCAAAAGTTAGAGGGAACATTGCTGGAGAGAGCCAGTAAGTGCACACATGGGTCAATACATACACACTGCCCTGCTGCATGCACCTGTTTTGGGGCTGCCCCACATGAACAATGTATTCTGGGACATTTTAGAAGGTGGATGGTGCACTGTAGAACAGCTACTCCATGTCCATACCAGGTCAGACAGAACAAGCCCCCAGCATCCCCCCCCCCCCCAATGTTCTAGGACCCATTTGGAGTAAACTTGTTGGGGCACCTCTTGGGTGTAAATGCAAACTGTTCTAATTTCTCTGATAGAGGGAGCAAAATCTGATAGAGGGAGCAAAAAAAAGCCACTGCAATGGATGTGTATAAATACTGTCTTAAAAACAGTCCCCCTCCATGGCCATGACAGTGAGGAGTTCTGTCTCCCTCCTTTTCTAGAGAGTAAATCTTGACAGCTGTCTAAACACACACACCACTGGTGATCTTACTTGATTGACTCCATATGTGATATGTATGCACGACTCTAGTTCTAGTCTAGCTAATTCTGATCCTAAGAATCATCAGTGGGATCAGTCATACTACTAAGGGCTGGCATTTCACACCACTAAGATCCTTCTTCCAATAAGCACAGTGTTTCACTGCTAAGAATTCAGTAACTGTTCAGAAGTAGAGAATCAGAGAGGTAGGCGTGTTAGTAGGGAATTGCAGAAGTGACAAAGAGTCCTGTGGCACCTTAAAGACTAATTAAAGCATTGAAGCATAAGCTTTCGTAGGCTAATACCCACTTCGTCGGATGCAAGATAAATGCATCTTACTTCTGTTTGTTCCATTCTATGCATCCAACAAAGTGGGTATTAGCCCACGAAAGCTTATGCTTCAATACTTTAGTTAGTCTTTAAGGTGCCACAGGAATCTTTGTCACTGTTCAAAAGTTGTGTTTTTGTAAATAAAAAATGGGAGGATTAGAAAGAATCTCCAACTCAGCTGTAGATAAAATATTGTTGCAGTAGATTCTGTAAAGATTCTGCAAGTTTGGGCATGAACATACTATATGAATTGAAAACAAGGAATACTCGTAGCACCTTAGAAAGTGACCAGTTTATTTCAGCATAAGCTTTCGTGGGCTATAGCCCACTTCATCTGATGCATAGAATGGAACAAACAGAAGAAAGATGCATTTATACACACATATATGAATTGACCACCCCTCTCCTCTGACCTGTGTCTTGTCTTTGTGACACAAAACCATCCCCATCCAGGCAAGACAGTGGAACAGTCCAAGCTGACAGAGTAAAACTATTGGGTTTCAGGGTCCTCTTCAGTTGTGGAATCCAAATCTTTGTATTTAATGTTTTGCATATACAGTCTAATCTCTGCTGAGGAAAGAGGTTTCGGGCTGGCAGAAAAGGGGGAGGATCAAAAGGGATCAAAACATGAGTGGAGCATACTAGTGAACAAATATAGCTTTTGGTAGAGGTACAGGTATGTGTACTGTACAAAGTTGTTTCACACTTCTCTGCTGAAGAAGATAAATAAACTCTTTTGCCACAGGTGTAAGCCAGGTCTCCCATAGAAGCTATTGTTAGTATAATATCAATGGGAGAAGAACATGGTGAACCAAAATCACATTTCCATATTTGCAAAAACCCCAAGGTATACTTATTTATACAGGTGAGTCTCATCTTACGCTGGGGTTACGTAAAGTGAAAACCGCATATAGTCAAACACTCACGGATACAGTTTTTAAATTGTTAGAAAAGTTAACAGTTTTTCTCTTTTTTTGCCGACCGCGAAAAGCTGAATTCACACATGTTAAATGTGTGTAAGATGCGACTTGCCTGTACTGGCATAAAAGTACTCTTCCCATTCTAGCTTAGTTCCCTTACAGCAGGGGTGGGGAACCTCCGGCCCGCGGGCCTTATACGGCCCGCCAAATCATTCTGTCCGGCCCGCAGCGGGGCCGGAGACGCGCCGCAGTCACTGGCCGGGGATGTGTGCGGGCCACCAGGCGGGGGCGGCTCGCGCCTGGGGGAGCTGCCGGCGCTGCGTGGCCACCATTAGTGGGGCGGTGAAAGGAGGAGCCGCGGGGAGCCGACGGTCAAGGGGGCGTGTGGGGAAGGCTGGGGGGGAGGCTAAGCACTCCGCCTGCCACTGCTTTGGGGTTTCCCCCACTGGCCCCTTGCCAGCCGGGGTCCTGCCGCCTGCCCCAGTCAGCTCCCACTGTCAGGCTGGGCTTCCTCGGGGGGGGGGGGGGGGGGGGGCGGGGGGGAGGGCGAGAGCGGCCCGCAAATGACATTATAAATGTCCAAATGGCCCTTGACAGAAAAAAGGTTCCCCACCCCTGCCTTAGAGAATACACGGTGTCTGCACTAGGAAAGCTTGCTGGTATAGCAGACCTCTTCTAGAGGAGACCTGGCTGTAGCAGTCATTGTGATTGTGTGTCTGGAGGACCAAGGAGCTCATGTTTTTTGTTTATTTTATCAGTTTCATGCTCTATACACATCTGTTTATTGCCTCATTTGGCTTTTTCTCTGTATTGAGGTTGATAGGTGATGAATATGAACTCAGCAATGCTCTGTTCATTTTACAGTTCCATGTAGGGGGGGGAAGGGGCATTGCACCTTACTGACAAATAGAAAACAGATCTTGTCCTACCTAGTTAGGTCTTAGCTACAGCCACAAATTGTACCCATTTGAATAAGTCTATTTAGAAACTAATTAGTTAAAACGGTCCATGCAAGGGAGTTGTGCTGATCTGTGTCGGTTTCTGAGTGGACTTAGTTAAATTCATAAGAGTGGGTCTGTAGTCGGTGGTCTATGGTCTGTTAGCAATGACGAGATGAAGGTGAGATGAGGGTAGGACTATAAATAGGGCACTTTCATGGTCCATTTTGGTTAATTTCACACTCATGGCATTTTTAAAAACATAAATGTCACTGTTTTAGATACTCAAATCTGAAATGTCAGTGTTGTAACTGTGGGGGTCCCAACCCAAAAGAGTGTGTGTGACTCACAAGGCTGGTGTAGGGAGGTCATGGTATTGCCACCCTTACTTCTGTGCTGCTGCCTTCAGAGCTGGGCAGCTGGCTGGCAGCTATGGACCTTCCTGCAGCCAGATGAGGATCCCAGAGATGGGTCTGACCCGGCCTTGGGAGGGACACGTGCAGGGAAGTCCTGTCCCTCCCCAACCTGTCCATGACTAGAAGCTGAAGCCTATCACACCATATGAGCCCCTGGCAGAGGCACCTCCAGCCGCTCTCCTCCCCGGATCCAGGCTCAGTGCTTGGGAGTTAAAGGGGCCTTGGGCTAGCTGTGTGTGTGTGGGGGGACTGGCCACGGTGCCCCCTGACCACAGGACCCTGAGCAGTAGCTCACCTGTAAGGCCAGCAATGTCACCCCAAAAAGTGAAACTCCAGCCTCCACATCATGTCAAGCTCACTTCCGTGCTGCCTTCACGGGCGGTGCTGCTGCTGCTAGAGCTGGGCTTCTGGCCAGCAGCCACCATTCTTCAGCTGCCCCGCTCTGTGAAAACTGGTCTCCCTTACACTAGCCAGATTTCACCAGAGAGATCAGATTTCACGCTCTGTGACATGTTTTTCACAGCTGTGAATTTGGTAGGGCTCTATTTATAAGATTCCTTGTTTCCATACTGTGTGTGAGATGCTAGGTCAATTTTTATGTGTTTGTTTATCCTACTTATGGTTTTATAGTGCACTTGTTACCTTGTGCCTGGTATCTCCTTATCACAGGCTTTTTAGAACTTAAGAGCATTGTTTTGAAATATATCCAATAATTACAAATAACTAAGTCACTATCCCTTGTTAAGGCTTACAAGTCACCTAAGAAACACTGTAGCTTAATGTCTACAATAGAATCTCCGAGTTACAAACACCTTAGGAATGGAGGTGGTTCCTAACTCTGAAATGTTCTTAACTCTGAACAAAACATTATGGTGGTTCTTTCAAAAATTCATAACTGAACATTGACTTAATACAGCTTTAAAACTGTAATATATGGAAGAAAAATGCTGCTTTCAACCATCTTAATTGAAATGAAACAAGCACAGAAACAGGTTCCTTACTGTGTCAGATCTTTTTTTAAAACTTTCCCTTTTTTGTAGTAGTTTACTTTTAACAGCGTACTGTACTGGATTTACTCTTTTTTTTCTTTTGTTTCTGCTGCTGCCTGATCGAATACTTCCGGTTTCAAATGAGGTGTGTGGTTTAACTCTGGTGTTCATAACACTTAGGTTCTACTGTTGCTGTCAGAGAAGTGTCTAGCACACTGTGGCTACTATATAAATAACTGATGTCTAGTAACAGTAGTATTAACATAAGAATCAGCTTAGTTCCCTGTTTTTAACTTCCAGGAGTTTGTTTTTTCCCCAATATCATCATTCTAGCAACGGGAGTTCACATTTCAATCCTTTTTTTTAAGCATCATCTCAAATTCCAGAATGGATGGCTACCATAGGTTATAATTTAGTTCACCCTCATGCTTCATTGTTTTTCAGTAAATTTAAGTAGACTGTTTTAAAAATTTGTTTAAAAAGAGAAATCACCATTTGAAGTCTTGTTCTTTGTTTCAGATCGTGCGCTTTCCAAGTTCAATATTGATTTTATCGTAGCTTTACTGAGGCAAGAAAATGCTAGCAACATTTGTGTTATCCAAGTGCCTCCAGAAATGAGATACATTGATTATTTTGTCATTGTGAGCGGCTCATCTTCAAGACACCTCCATGCGATGGCACACTACATGCTGAAAATGGTAGGACAATTATTTCCACTCTTCACTTGCTTTAGATTCTGAATAGTTTTAATAAATGTATGCTATGATATATTTGCTAAAGTGAGAATTAAACATAGCAAAATATGTGTTTTATCTATTAAAATAGCAATCAAACAAGATGAGGTTAATTGTTCTTATGCATTATCCTTTGTACAAATAGGAGATGTTGAACCTAACCTGCTTTCTTAGGTAAGGAAATAAAATGTAAAACGTAGACCGGGGTGGGCAAACTTTTTGGCCTGAGGGCCACATCGAGGGTGTGAAACTACAGAGGGCCGGGTAGGGAAGGCTGTGCCTCCCCACACAGCATGGCCCCCCTTCGCTATCTACTCCCTCCCACTTCCTTCCCCCTGACTGCCCACCTCAGAACCCGTGACCTTATCCAACCCTCCTTTCTCCTTGTCCCCTGACCACCCTGTCCCAGGATCCGCCCCCATCCAGTCCCTCCACTCTGTCCCATGACTGCCCCGACCCCTATCCACAGCCTTGCCCCTAACCACCCCCTGAAACCCCACCTCCTATCCAATCCCTCTGCTCCCTGTCTGTCCCCACAGAACTCCCTGCCCCTTATCCAACCCTCTCGATACCTGCCCCCTTACCATGCCAATCAGAATGGCAGGAGCTCGTGGCCATGCTACCGTGCTCTCTGGCAGGAACAGCAGGACTGAGTGCTGGTGGCACAGCGAGCTGCGGTTGCAGGGGTGGGGGGCTAACCTCCATGGCCGGGAGCTCATGGGCCAGGCAGGACAACCCCCCAGGCTGTAGTTTGCCCACCTCTGGCATAGACTGGGACCGGAGATCTCTCTATACGAGAAAGGATGATGACTGCAGTGCAGAGTTTTGTGGAATGAGAACTGGGGCCCCAATAAAGAGAGGATGGTAAATGGTGGTGGAGTGAGAGTTGTTCTGGTTATATGGGACATCCTAGAATGTTCAAAGTTTAAAATGCAGTTGAGCGATCTAAGGAAAAATGGCTTTATTACTTAAATACCCTATTTCTTCAAAGGAAGGCAGGGCCTTCACCACTGGAGTAGATGGTCCCTTTTTGTACAAATAAGGGAGGAGTAGCTTCATGGAATCACCTTTACTTCCCTTGAGCCTAGAGCAGGGGTCTCAAACATGCGGCCCGGGGGCCACATGCGGCCCGCAAAGCCCTTCCCTGCGGCCCGCCAAGCTTCCTGGCACCCCCCCCCCCCCGGTCTCCCCATAGCAGTTTGCAGGACGGAGGGGCCAGAAGTGGAGGCTTCTCTGCTGCCTGGCTGGACCGCGTGTGTTTCTAGCTCTGGACTTCCTAGATTGCTCTTGCTTTGTTTGCCAAACAGCTGTTGGTGGTGCCTAGCGCTTTCCAGGAGGGAATGGGGAGCTGCGTGCTCAGAGGAGGAGGTGGGGCAGGGGTGGGACCTCTTGGAAGGGGTGGAGTGGGGGCAGAGCCGGGGCAGCAAGGGCGGGGGGGGGTGTCAGTGGTGCGGCCCTCGAGCCAGTGCACTAGTCCTCATGCGGCCCTCGTGGTCATTTGAGTTTGAGACCCCTGGCCTAGAGTCACCCAGTCTAAGTATTGGGGCTGGGAAAGTGACTGTGTCCATCATACTCACCCCTAACTTTGTGGTGGTTGCTGACTAAGAATCTTCTTTGCTTTCCCATGATGCTGAGTGGCAACCCCATTGTCTTTGGAACAGGGTTGTGCTCAGTGCACTTTGGAGAGCCCATGGCAGCATGGTAAAGGATGAGTCTCATGGGATCTGAGATTTAGGAGATCAAACTACTTTCCGGGTTTGAGGGGGGGGAAATGAATCACACACGTCCTAATACTACAATGTGTCGGAAACCTAGATGTGTAGACTCAATATCTTGTCTTGTACCTGCTGTAAAAACCTGCACAGAGCTGTAATGACCTGGCCCTAACTGTCCATGATTTGATTTTTCATAAGAGTGGGTCAACTGTTCTGGCCTCTTCCGTAAAACACAACACTTCTGTCTCGCCGTGGGAAGATCTAAAACGCTTGGATAGTGATATGATGGTTATTGACTTCGGAACAGGGATTCTGCAAACTGCTTTTGGATCTTACAGATTTCCCATCTTCCCCTGGTGCCTCAGTCTGGTTCTCACAAATATTTAATTCCATGGATCACAGTTTGAGTACTGCTATTTTAGATCATCTTAAATTACGTGCATAGTACTGATGAAGCTTGCACGATTCATAGGATAGTTAACTCCTTTTAAATGACAATTGCTGTAAAATTGCACGTTCCGAGCTTTGCTCATGGGAGTTAGCTTTGTGCCTGTCTAGAGGGAAAGGGAGAGCTGCAGTCCTCCTTTAGTTGGAATTATACCTATTAATCTCTTGCAGCACAAAGCCTGTGCAAAATCTAGAAAGGACATAGTCCATCTGCTCATCACATCTGAATCCTGGGAGCTTTTATTCGGGCTGGATTTTTGTATTGAAAACAAAGATGGGGTTGAAGAGGCTATAGAACTGCCCCAAAGATTTACAGCAGCTGGAGCAGCTTTCATGTCTCATAATAGCCTGGTTTGCCCTTACTCCTGCAGCATAGAGAATGTGCAATTTATATGCTTCACTGTTGACTCCACTTTGTATTCTACTTGCCCTTTCTGCCAATCCTGCCAGCCACAAACATCCAAAAGGGGAACCACAATTTTCCTTATTTCCTGCATCCTCCTTGGCTGTAGTGTGGGTTCCTCAGTCTGACATGGAGCACTTAAGCAGTTGGGTTCTTTCTAACCCCTCTCCCCCTTATACCTCTCCTTTTTTCTCCTCTGAATCTCTCATCCCACTCACTCGCTCCTTGCTGGTGCCTGTTTTTTTCTTCCAAAATGGTGGGTTTTAACAGTGAGAAGTAGGACTGGAAGAACAGAGCTGACGTTTAAGCCTCAACCTAGGAGTGCCTATGTTCTGTGCCATACTCCATTCATCACTGCAAGCAGGCATTTGTGGGAGTCCTATTGAAGCGATTTAATAACATACTAAAATTGAGTACTTCTCCTGCATTACCTCATTTGCATAGTCAGTATCATATCAGTCAATCCTGTTGTTTCCATGTCCCCCTATGGACAGCAGTGCCTTTTCCTAAAGTCCAAGGAGTTTCCTTTTCTAATCCTTCTTCTCCAGCCTGATGGAAAGGGCTTGTTGGCTCTGGGCTGCAGCCTTCTCCTCCCCCTGGTGGCTACTGGCTGTAGCACCAGCTCTGCTGAGCAGAAGCTGACTGTACAGGAGTCCCTCAGAGAAGAGCGCCTCAAAAGAGATTTGGGCTCCGTTTTCCTGGGTAACCTGAAAAAGTGTGGAATTTGGACAGCCACTTGAGCACCCCCAAGAGAATGCCTGAAAGTGGGAGTCTTTTGGACAAACCCCAGGTTTTAACAAAGCTGAGAGAGCTTGGGGCAGGAGAGCATGGCAGCTAGCCAAGTCCATTTCTTCTCCCACCCCCACGTGCATTTGTGAGTGACCCAGATCTTGTCAACAGCATGACAACGACTCTTTGCCTTTCTTATAAAAAAAGTCACAGGGCAAGCGCATTTGGGAGCCTAAATCTTAGTCTTGCCCTACTGCAGCTTCGGTTTATCTTTCAGTGAGACATTTTAAAATCCCTAATCACTCAACCTTTCCACACGTTGCTACCCACTTAGCACTGTGCTGACCCTTGCTCTAGTTGAGGCAAAAATTCCAGAGTATTTCAACAGCTAAAGACTGACTGGGAAGATATTAGAAGTCAATGCTGTCAAGCAAGGGAAAGGGCTTATTCTTTACTGGGATGTGTTTTACCACTTATTCTTACCCTCAGTTTTTGCTTGTAGCTTTGTAAGCACAGACCCTTTACCATCGTGGGTGTCTGTACACTACCATAACCAAGGAGGACTGCATTTGTCATATCATTTTCCTATTGAAGCTGACTTCAACAGGAAGCTGACCCCCTTCCTAGCCAGCCAGGCCTTTCTGCCGACTTCCCCAGCACTATTTCCACGTAGTTGCTTTCATAATTAAAGGCCAGACGGGACAATTGTAATCGCCCAGCGTAACCCCCTGCATAACAGGGCATAAAATTTCATTAAGTAATGCTTAGCTTGAACCCAATAACTTTTGGTTGAACGACCACCTACATCTTAGAAAGGTATCTCGTATGAAAGACTTCAGATGGAGAATTTACTATGTTCCTTGGTCAGCTGTTCCAATGGGTAAGTTTGCTCATTGCTAATAGTTACGTCTTATTTCCATTTTACATTTTTCTACCCTTAACATCTGGTTGTTGGATCTTTTATGTCTTTTTCTCCTAGAAAAGAGAAATCGTCCGGTAGTTCTTTATAGACTACTAGCATAAGTGCCCGGCGTTGCTCGGGTCAGTCGGAGGTGGGGAGGGGGCAGACAGCTGACACCCCCTGACCAACCCCAACACCCACACCTCACCCCTCACCCACCCCGACACCTTCCCACCCCCCCCCAGACCAACCCCAACACCCCCCGGCTCACTTACCCCCCGACCGAACCCGACACCCCCACCTGACCCCCCCCAACCAAACCCGACTCCCCCACCTCACCCCCCGACTGAACCCAACACCCCCAAATCACTTACCGTCCCACCAAACCCAACTGGGATCCATCGCAGGGGGGGGGCCCAGAGCCGAGGGATTCCGGGGACCTTCGCAGGTGGGGGGGGGGGCACAGAGCTGATGGATCCCGGGGTTCTGTTGGGAGGTGGGAGGGGCAGAGAACTGAGGGATCTCCGGGGTTCCGTTGGGAGGGGGGAGGGGCAGAGAGCTGAGGGATCTCCGGGGTTCCGTTGGGAGGGGGGAGGGGTAGAGAGCTGAGGGATCTCCGGGGTTCCGTTGGGAGGGGGGTGGGGTGAGCTGAGCGAGTGAGGTGTCTGTTGGAGGGGGGTATTATGACATCATCACCACCTAACCGCCCAGCTGTTGTGATTGGCCCTGAAAGACTTTCACCCCTGGGGGGCGTCAGAGGTGAGATCCGAAAATTTTTCGACCCTTACCAGCATCTAGACCCTAATACCCCTCAGTGTACCAAAATTCAAGTCTCTGGCTCAAATGGTGAGGGAGGAGTTCGCTGTCATACATACATACATACACCACTTGACTTTTATATATATAGATGATCAAGTCACCTTTTTAGCTTCTTTTCAATAAGCAAAATAGATGAAGCTCCTTGAAAGGGATTGTCATGTTTCCCCATCTTATTCTTTACTCTCTCTTCCAAATTTAGCATCCTTTTGACAGCACGGACACCAAAACTGGGTGTAGATTCCAGTAGCCGTTTCACCAGTGACGTATTCAAAGTGAATTCCTTAAACAGTTTGTCAGGCTTTAGCTGTCTGATAGGCTTCAAGACTTTAGAGTGAACATTTGGAAGTCTCTCTCTTCACACTGATTTGCTTCTTCTTTTACAGTACAAGCAGCTCAAACAGGAAAATGGTCCTCATATTCAGATTGAAGGGAAAGACACAGATGACTGGATGTGCATTGATTTTGGTAAATATTTACAAATTTCACAGATGCTAGGTCCATGTGAGCTATGCCTTGAGGGCAGCATTTCACTGGGAAAATCTAGTTGCTGCAGATAGGTCCTAATACTTAGCTCCTCTGTAACTCCAAGTATCATTTTATTGCCTGAACTCCACTGAGTTCTTCCCCAATGTTAAGTTTCACGGGAGAACACTTGCATTGAACAGTGTGGAGTTACAACTCTGCAGCAGCTAAAAAATGGTTCTTAATTCTCAAGAGTGGGGATCAAAAGGTGAGGAAGGAGCTATGCAAGGATGTTTCAATAATTATGCATTTCTCTAAGATTATTACTTTCATTGTATAAACCCTCTTCAATTGTTGGCTTTTGGGCCTAGATTAACAGTACTTTACTAAATTCAGACTCTCACTGTTCAACTAATGCCAAGATTCTGGCTAATAGATTCTGCATTTCTCTGTTCCTGTAATAAATATACAATTTTCGAGTAGGTGTGTGTTCAAGTGAGAGGAACCAGATCTATCATTTTAAAAGACGTGGGTCAAAGTATGAAACAATGAATGATAATTATGACCCACAGTCTGGACAAACTTTGTTATCCTAGAGTACAACTCTTGAGATGGCTAGTTGGAGTTGGCTTTAAGTATTTTTGCTGGACAGTAGTACACTAGTGAGACATCCCTATGCAAACACTCTAATTCAATGAGATTTTGTGCTCTAAAATCAGTGATCAGAAACTGACACCTGCCTTTAAAATGTCTTATGCTGAGAAACATGAACCCCAGCTTATGTACAGGGTAATGATCTCTTTGAAGTCGTAATGTATAGAATTAATACTACACACTTTCACATAGTGCTGTTTTTGCACTGTGTTCACATTTACATAGGCTTTCTGTTTGAAACTCGTTTAAGGCATTTTTTCCCCATACAGCTTTTATAAGATAGCTGAACCTATGAGGTCCTTGCTGCTAGAGTCTTGTGGGTCTGTTTTATTTTCAGGTGTTAGTTTGATGGGCACTTTACGTCCCTCTCCCTATTTCACAGAAAGGTCAATCTTCTGCAAGCCAACTGAAAAGCCTAAAGAGTAAACAGAATTTGTACATAGTTTAGTAGGGACGTGTTAATCTGAACCTAGTTAACTACATTCTAAGACCGTGGTTATCAACCAGGGATCCGGGACCCCCTGGGGGGCTGCGAGCAGGTTTCAGGGGGTCTGCTAAGCAGGGCCATTAAGATTCGCTGGGGCCCAGGGCAGAAAGCTGAAGTCCCACCTCATGGGGCTCAACCCCAGGGCCCTAAGCCCTTCTACCTGGAACTGAAATCAAAGCCTGAGCAATTTAGCTTCCTGGGGGCCCCAGGTACTTGCCCTGCTTGCTACCCCCAATGCCGGTCCCGGCTTTTATTATGCAGAAAACTAGTGGGCTGTGGAGTTTTTTTATAGCATGTTGGGGGAGCCTCAGGGGGGGAAAAAAAAAGGTTGAGAACCTGTTTTAAGTAATCACTTAGAATTCATTGCCAAGGTTATTCCATTTTATAGACTGGAATACCCCTATATTTTGTAAATACACTTTGGGCATTATAGGGTGCTTAGATCATTTCGGAGGAAGATTCAAGTTTCCACATTAGATTCAAAACCTTCATAATGTGGTAGAAAGTTGTATATTCTAAGGGATATAAACAAACTTGTGTTTTGTTCAACTTATATGAATATTCTATATAAATTCAATACATACACAAAACCCACACTAGAAATCAGAGTTTATCACTTTAAGTTGGATTCCCAGCTTTCCGATAGATGTCACAGCTCTTGCTTCTAGCCTGGACATTCTCGGAATAACATAGCAACATCTTCAGAACATTTGTAAGTACAGAAAAGGTAGTATAGGTCACTGTTTTTTAAAAGCATTATAATTGGGTGCAATGTACTAGCATAACATAAAGGAGGATATGAAAGTGTTGCAATGAAGTTACATTTTTCTGTAAAAAGTGCAGCATACATGTTGGTGTGGTGAAAAGATTTTGGCAACTTAATACTACACGTGACATTTAACCTGAATTGTGTATGGGTGTCCATTTTTGTCTTTATGGTGTCTCTTTCTGTCCTGTACAGGTAGCATAGTGATCCATTTCATGCTTCCAGAGATACGAGAGATTTATGAGTTGGAAAAGTTATGGACTCTCCGTTCTTACGATGACCAGTTAGCACAAATGGTTCCAGAGTCGTTACCAGAAGACTTCATATTTGGACTCACTCACCAGTAGCAGTGATCAAAATCTTTCCTTCACAAAAGGAATACATACAAATAATGCAGTTAGAGCACTCACCACTTCAAGATTAAAAGAACGAAACACGCAATTTCTTTGGTTACTTCTTGGGAAAGGGAGGGGACACAGCGAAGAGCCACAGTGCTTGAATGCCCCTCCACTGTTGTGCAGTTAGTGAGGGGCTAGGTTTACAGCAATACAGCCGTAGACGCAAAGTACCTAATTCAATCTGTCTTGAATTGTGCGTATGATGATTCAAGTTGGTAGTTGTTTAGAAGGAGGGCCCCCTTCTTCTTCTGGAAGTGCAGGGGGACCCTGTAACTGATGTAGTCAGCATCTCAGTTGAAGTTGTAGCTGAAAATATACAGAGTCAGAAGGGAGAGTAGCAGCTATTTGAATAGTAGACAGTCAATATAAAACTCAGTTTAAAAGGAACGTCAGGTACTATACCTGGCCCCTGAATCTTCCTACTAGGGTTTAGTATTAATACTGAAAGTGTCTCTCGTTGCTGTATGTGAAAGTGAAACCTCTCTACTTCAGTAATGAAGGAATTATGTAAATTACACTGGTTTGAAGGTTAATTTACAGTGTCCTAATTATTAACACCATTCAGCTAGTGAGCAGAGCCCAAGCCTTGTTTAATTGGAGGTGAAAGTACAAGTAGGGGAAGCAAAGTTTATACTGAGTTAGCATGGGGCAAGCTAAGGTGTAAATCTGTAGCACTGTACTAACATGCCATGCACTAAGCGTTCCAAAGTGCATACTGATGTACTGCTGCTTGAAATGGTTTTTGTGGCTGGCAGACTAGAATGCTCTAGATTTATAACCTAGCTTGCTGTGCATTAGCTGATCATGTAGATGAGCCCTGACGGGGATGTTGTGATAAAGTAAGGTGATGTTGTACCTAAAACCAAACTGCTGTAGCAACTTTGTTCACCAAACAGCTCCTGGGCAATATAGCTTAACATTTTCTCAAATGCTTGAACCTGAAAAGATAACCCTACACATTCAGCAGAAGGAAGAAACTTGGAAAGCAATGCTTAAAACCACTCTGGCTAACATTGAGCTTTGCCTAGCTGATGTGTCCAAATTCATTCCAAAGGGGTCCCTTGAAGTCATTTAAGGTGGGGACAGGCCACTGATTTAAGAAAGGGCAGGAGAGGAGTAAAGAGGAGATGGGCCAGTCCTATTAAACAGGTCGAAAGAGGGCAAGTCAAGGCAGAAAAAATGATTTGGGGGGAAAAGCAACATTATCAATAACTTCATGCTTTTTAAACAGAAGCCCTATGCTCGTGAAGATAGACACACCCCACCGATGGTATAGTCTGCTATCCAGTAACAATTAGTTGAGGCTCACTTGTGCTCAGAATTGATGACATGTTCTACCGTAATGTGATACTATGCTTTCTGGATGCCTCCTGGTGCCTTTCAAAGCACCACTCCAAAGAGAATTTCAGATTACTTATTGTGAGAGTTTCTCTTTCAATATTTTGCCAATAAAATCTGCTCTTATGTGAAACAAATTGAAGTAGAAATTTACTCTCTCAGGCACCCCTAGCTTTAGTCAACACACACAAAAGGGTGAGCCAAGAGTCCTCTGACAGATATTGTACAAAACTACATTGAAATCATGAGCATTAGTGCAAAGACAGCCACAGCCAGCTCTTAGCCCCAAACAGTACCACAAAGCTGCGACTGCAGACATACAAAGGTCTAGTTGCATTCAAAAATTATGTAACGGTTGGGCTACCCTGTAGCTATAAAGCCAATGCAATTTTGGAATGTATCCAGGTAGTCAGTCACCTACCTTGGAGGTGATCATGCAGCATTAGCACCACATGTCCTTGTCCTATGAATGGCAGAGTTCTAACACCAACCTAGCAGACAACTCAGACAAAACTAGTTATTGATCAAAACAAAACTCTGCTCTAAATGCCATGAATGCAGGAATAAATGATTAATGAATGCTAGGCACAACAAGAAGTTTAACCTGAGAGACTATCACAATAACTGTTCATAGAAATGCTAATAAAGATGGCTTTGCCAGGATTTTCTGTAACATAATGAAAAGGCTGCACGGTTCTCTAATAAGCCACCAAGGCAAGAAATATTCCAATTGATGACAAAATTGGTACACAAATTGAGCAGATGTTACAATGAAATATGTTAGTAGCCAAATGTGTAACAGATTGCTTTTCTGGCATGCCTCAAATTACAAGGTATCAGCCTGTTCTGATCTACATTATTTTAGACTGATTTGTCTTTATGCTTACTTTAACACTGGGCTTAGAATCGTTCCAAGATTCACACATGAAATTTTACACTTGTAGCACTAGATTAGTAGTAAGGAGTGGAAGTGACTAAGTACTTATTAGCCCACTGAATATGTATTAAAAAAACTCTTAGGACACTTGTTTTCATTGTCTTCTGCTCGTTGTAAATGGTTTGAAAAGCTTGTTAAATAGAAAAACCTTTCTAAAGATGCATTCAAATCCTGTCCTGGTGTCTTTGGCAGTTACATATACAGAAATACTAGCATAACACTGCCTCTGAGACCAAAGACACAAAATTCCATAACTCAAATGAGAAAAGCTTTACTTTGTCATGGGGCTTTGGACAGGAATTCCAAGGAGTTTAGAAGAGTACAGACTTGCCAGTAATAAAAACCATGGCAGTGTGAAAGATACCAGGAATTAACCAATTTCTAAACATTCCAATTAGTGGTTGGTGCTTTTATACAAGGGGGGAAAGCTTGGGAATCCTTCCTTCAATTAAGATGTTTGAGGAAAATAAATCTTGATAAGCAGTTCTAGATTTTGTTTTGAATTCATCTTTAAAGATACAAAATGTAAACTTGCTTTATTCTCACGCTCTGCTCTCATGCACACATACACAAATCACTTCACTTTTCAATTCTCCATTAACATTACTAGTAATTAAGCCTAAATATCACGAGTCGATACCTCACAAAAGTTGGGAAGGAATAAGATACAGATTGCCACTTTTTGCACACTAGCATCATAGATTCCATCTGCCCTCAAAATTTCAGGGAGGTGCTTTTTATGTGTCTTGTCCATAATAAGAGGGTCAAAGCAGAAGCCCAGAACAAATGGCAGTCAAAAGTAATATGACTGTAACTTCAAGTGGACAATCTAGTTCTCTTTCCTACGGGCTGTTATATATTCCTTGGCATTCATATGCTTGGTTGTGACAGGCAGGCATAGAGCCTTTCCAGAAAGATCTAGGCAACATAGAACAAAATCCCTCACAATAAAAATGAAGCCATTAATTACCAAGTGTAGGGTGGGCAGCATAATAGTGATATAGGGGATGGAGAAGAAAATGCTACAAACCACAGAGACCGTTTTGGGCCAGGTGAAAATTCTGACTGAATCAGTTGCTGGCTACCCTAAAGATTGTGGGACACCTGTGGACTGCTGCAGAGTTCCTTATATAAATACTATTAATAAAAAAGATGAATGGAAAGAAATCCATAAAAAACCTGATCATTACAGCAAACAAATGCCTGTACTAGTCACATCACATCTTTAGTTTAAAAACAAAAAACACACAACTCTATCTGATGATAGGAGTTAAACTCTTTATTCCATTCAGAGGCATCTGGCAAGTGGAGCTGCATTGGGGGGCACATTACAGATGAAAAAATGATCCATACTTTGCGGATATTGAAATAATTTACAGTATTTATTTTCTAGCTATTCCCAAATACTCCAAATTACCAAGTCTCAATTGAAAATAAGAACATGATTTACCACACTAAGTATAGAAATTTAAGAGAGATGACAGTATTTAAATCAGCAAATGTAAATGCATTGCCTATTTGTAAAATAACTTTTATGGAAAATAATAAAGTCAAATCCTTCTCAAATGTTAAGGAGGAAAATTGGACTTAGACTTAAGCCTCAACAAAAATTAAAATGCTATGACTGACTTTTTATACTTCAGTAATTTTAAATTCATTGCAAGAAAAAATTCTCCTAAAGGCTAGATGGTCACTGTCAAAAAAGGGGGGAAAAAACCCTCATTTTTCTCTGCTAAAACTACAACATAAGTTTGTGGTTTTTAAACCAATTAGTAAAGAAGAGATGCAGGAAAAACACTTCAGACCATTTTCAAAATTATCTAATCTGTACAACAATGATCTTTGGGAAAATTATCTATTCTATGTGAAATGCCTCTATTTCAATATGAATCTAAGAGGTAGATCAACAAAATGATGAAACGTTTTTGCTAGTTGTGCCCCTCAAATCAGTGCAGCATGGTGATTCTGATCATCTCATGCACAAAAACATCACACAAAAAAAGGTTCAGAGGTAATAGCATGGCTCTGTAGACCACACACATACGGGCGCACACGCGCACACACAGCAGTCTTTATGCACCATGTGTTGCCACATCTTTAAAACTGAGGTAGACTGAAGTTTATTGTAGAAACTTAAATGTGTTATATTACCACAATCATTATTCAAATTACATTCTGAAATTAAAAAATTTGGTAGCTTTCCTGTTATCCCTGCCTTTTGACAATTTGTCTCTTCCTTTAATGGTTGGTTTCAGAATGTGCATAAATCCTGCTGCATCTATATAAGCCAGACTAGAGGTTGTTTTATATAGTTAAAAACCTTCCAAGTGGCTTGGCGTGGCCCATAACAGCGGCTGGATATGTAAACTTAGCCTTTCCTTATCTTTAAACACGATCAAACAGTGTTTGACCTTCCCCCATCGTGGTAACTGAAAGCAGGATGATGCGACCTGCAGGAAGCAGAGACCATACAGCCTCAAAACTACTCCAGCAGATCAAGTGTTCTATCAAACTGAAGATGAAGCTTGCTCTTTGAACAGAATGGCAAAGTCCAAATGGGCTGCAAATGTTTACATGTAGCATTATTAGGTAGTGATGGTCAAAGGCACAAAGGGTTCATGCATTCAATCAAAGTAGCACAAAAATAATAAAAAAAATTCAGTCTCCTAATTTTTCCCTCAACCCCAGCCTCTTGCCATCACTTCCTTGTTCTGTTCCCAAAAAAGTACCGTCAAACTTTTTCATCCCATCTTAAAAGAAAAATAAACGGCATTGCTATCAGAATGTTGGCATCATTCGCTATCTTTTGAACATTCACTGAATTTTTTTTTAAACAAATGATGGTGTTGAAACGCTCAGAAAATCTGAGTATACTTTTTTTTTCCATCTTACTCCCATCAGCCAGCAGCTAGAAGTATCCTACTATATCCCCACCCCCACCCCCAATAATTCTGTAGTACTCCTGGCTGGTGGCTGATCAAATTTTAATTTTTTTTAAAAAAATAAAATGCTCAAGAACTATTAGCTTTATAAAGTATACAAAAAAAAGCGCAAAAAGGAACAATTTCTCATTGAGGTACTAAATGCCTGAGGTAGTTTAGTAAAATGCATATTTATCTTTTTATGCCCTGGCCAACACCATTCAACACTTCCCTTAGGTTATTCATGGCAGTGTTATGTAAAAATGCAACCAAATTTTTAAAAAAATGCCACTTGTTTAACATTGGGACTAACACTTAAACTCTTGTCAATACCCTTGCTCTAACCCTCCCTCCCTCCCCCAATCCCACCCTCCAATTGTGTTTCTTTTACAACTGGACCTATAAGAGCAATGCCTTTTCTTTTTTTTTAAACCAGTGAACTCAGAAGAGAAAGCTTCATTAAACCAAGTTCTAAAATTGCTGGGGAATAATAAGAACAATAAAAAAGACTAACAAGTTTATGTTAAATTGTGAGAATAGAACAAAAGGGAAGTGAAGGGGTCCTTATTTTAAAGCTGGGTTTCAAAAGTTTGAGAGAGCCTAAAGAATACATTCTCAGAGACAGCGTTCAATGGTTGCCTGGTCCTCAAACAGGTGACTGGCTTGGTGAAGCTTCTGCATATAACTCCAACAGGTGTTCAAAACCTGTCTGTTACACAGTCTGTCTTTGGTCTGGCATCTGTCTCTGATGGGCCATTTCCTAAACCTTTATTTTCGTCTTGGCTGAGGCTGTCCACTTTGCGCTGTTTTTTGCTGTTGCTGCTGCCTTCTTACCTGAGCCAGTATTTCCTGAATTTTTCTCTGGGCAAGCTGTAGGATATAAACAAAAAGATGTTGCCGTGCTGCAACTGTTCCTTGTTATGCTACACTAGGTTCGTTTAACTGTTATTTTGCCTTTTTCCTCCACCCACCAGGATTTGTTTGATGCATTTACCGGTTGTCCCTTATCACACAGACAGAACCCTGCAAATCCGCGGGCCATTTTGTGGCTTGGATGTGGATATAAATTTCGTATCCATGTAGGGCTCTAGTGATCCCCACACAGAAAACAGGGTGACGCTGTAATGGACAAGAAGGGGACAAGGCAGACGCTCTGGCCCCAACCACAGAATGTGTGAGGGGCCCGTGAGGTGGAGGAGGCAGGGACAGAGATCTGAGTGCAGCACCTCTTCTCTCCTCTTCTCCCCCCCCCCAAAAAAAAAAAGAAAAAAGAAAAAAAGGGAGCAGCTGTCTCCCAGGCCTCAGGCTCCAGCTTGGCTCTGAAACACAGCAGCAGTGGGCTCCAATATGTGACAATAGCCCGCTAGGCATTCTGGGAATTGTAGTCCTCAGCTTGCTGAGATGGAGGAGATAAACTACAATTCCCAGATGGGAGCGCGACAGCGAGCCAAGTGCCATTTTGAAAGAGGTGTTGTACTTTGAACTAGCGGGCGGCAACAGTGGGCACTGTGAGGAAAGTTGTTGCTGTTGTCTGTCCCAGCTGGGTCTGCGTGTGTTAGAGCCACCGGGGCTGTCTGAGCCCTCCACTGAGAGCGTGGTGCTGCACACAAGGGCCCAAGATTGTAGCCCCCCTACCCGGAGAGGGGAAGGAGGGTGCTGTAGATGACAGAACAGGTGGTGTCTGGGGAGAAGTGGGGGATGGTTGGGAACCTGGCACAGCCCTGTGCCATTGGTGCAGTGCCCTGTGGAGCTGTTATTAGAGCCCTGCAAATCTGCGGATATCCCAGACCATTTTTGGGAATCACGAATCAGATGCGGATACAAATTTTGTATCCATGCAGGCCTCTACATATGGACTGTATACTGTATTATTTCTCTCCCCTCTTCTTTTTGGTTATTATTGCCTTGTGTAAAGTGCCTTGCATCACAGGGCCCTGATAGGGACCCCTGGATGCTACAAATATAGAAAGAAAAACCACATTTAAGGACCTGTACAAAGTTTATTAAAATGTTATTAAAAAATTAGCACTCGGGGAAGTTAGGAAAATGACAACCACAGCCCTTGATTAGCACTTCCCCGGTAGTTAAAGCCCCGAGTCCCAGCAACTGCCGTGGGGCTGCAGCCGGGACTGGAGCTGCAGGAATGAAGCCCTGAGCCTCTGTGCTCCCTGCAGATCTAAAGCCCTGAGTCCTGGTGCTCCCGAGGGGCAGAAACCCTCACCTCCCACTCCCGGCTGAAGCCCTGAGCCCCTGGGGTAAAGCCCCAAGGTAATAAAGTATTTGTTTCCACATTTTTTGCATGTATGTTTCCGCTGCGGCTTGATTACTTCTGGTTCCCAAATGTATCTGGTTGATCAGTGAGTCCAGAACTCTGGTGTTCGTATCTTTGAGGTTCTTCTGTAGTAGCAACTATTCCTTGAGGGATCTGTGTGGTGTATGCAAACCTAAGATTCTTGGATACATTTCGATGAGGTATAAAAATTCACTCAAACTCAATTACTACTCCCACCACCAAAAACTGCTTACCTGGCATGCATAGAAATGGCCAGTTATTTTCACAACAACCTGATCATTTTCATCGGGTGTCTGGTCACGAGGGACAACAACTTCTGCACTTGTCAGATTCTGAAGCTCATTTACCTGTAAATTAAAAATAATAATGGTAAAGAATTCTGCAAAATGCAGCCATCTTTAATGTATAAGAAATGCTTGGCCATCTGAATGATAAAAGCAGCAGCAATACAACTAGAAATCAACCTAAAGGCATATTGCGCCTATGAAAAAGTAAGTATTTTTTCTCCACCCAAAAAAGGCAATGCCAAGAGCTGAATGTAAATGTAAAGGGCAAGTAACTTAGTAAATTAGTAACAGAGAGTCCTGTGACACCTTAAAGACTAACTGAAGTATTGAAGCATAAGCTTTCGTGGGCTAATACCTACTTCATCGGATGCATGCAGTGGTAAATTAGTAAATTAGAAACATAAATAAGCAAAGAATGAAGAATTCTAAATGACATATTACAATTTCCACAGCATTTATGTCTTTTTTTTTTGGGGGGGGGGGGGGAGAGAGGTGTTTAAAATGTAGCCCAAGGTGACAGAAACCAAAGATATAGTACAACATACACACTTCTGCATGCTGTATTGCCCTGGAGATTATAGCTTCACCTTTCAGATTGTCTGATTTGGGTTTTTTAAATGTATTGGACGGGTGTGCAAATAATGGCAAGGTATTAGACTTCAAATGCTCTATGATGACAAAGTGAATTGTTCTAACCATTTACTGTATTAAAGATGACATTATGGGTTTAACGTAGGGGTTCTCACTCCATGGTGCATAGACTGTGCACATCACAATAGGGCAAAATGCACACAGATCCAGACCCAGCCCCCTAGAAAGTTTCTACTGCATATGCACGAGTCTTATAGGACAGCTCTCTTGTATGTTTATTCCCATTGGGATTTCTAAAGAAGGCTGAAATCCTGACAATCTTCAACTCTCTTTGGGTCTGATGGGATAGTGTTGGTGCCGGCACTAGTCACCTGCCTCTTACTATGCAGGGTGTAGGGTTCAAGGCCTCATTTTGCTGCAGAATGGATCCGTGTTGGTGAAAATTTCCAGAAGGTCAGATTAGATCATAGTAGTCCCTACTGGACTTAAAAATCTAGGAAAGACTCAAGGATATTCAGTTCCTCACAGAATTAATGTTATGCAGTGGGAGCAGGTCATGGTAAAGTAGTACCATTCCTAGAACAGGGTGAAATTGTGCATGCCATACTTAGGGGACGTCTCAAGAGCCAAAGCACCATTTTCTATTTGTGCTTCACACAGGAAAACTTTGCCCAGCAAGGTTTCATTTTCCATCTGATTGATACATACTGGGTACGATCCTGTAAACCCTTACTCAAGCAATTGATCCTTTTGAAGTCAAAAGGAATACTGGAACGAGAAAGACTTTACAAAATCAGGCCTCTAATTAGGAATCTATTATTCTGAACGGAGAAGAACTGTATTTCCATTTTAAGCCCTGAAACCTACAATCAAATCCAAGCAGGGGCAATGGTTCACCTGTGTTTTTTAAAAGAGGTAATTCTATTAAATTGGCCCAACTTGAATTGCAGGCTGCAGAAAGGAAAACCCCAAAGAACGAAATAAATTTGAATAGCACATACAACCTTGAAATGAACATGCAAAGAGTTAAAATGTGAATTAGCTAAAGAGAAGATTTTACACTTTGAATGTCCTTCAGCTACATTTCTTGTGTCTTATTATTTCGATTTCACTCAAGTACTTGCCGTTTTGCCTCCTTTACCAATAACTCTACCAGCAGCATAGGATGGCACTTTTATATGAGCCTCGAGTTTCACTTCTTCTTTAGGTCCAAAGAAATTTTCTTCTTTAAGTTTTCCATAGATTCTCCCTTGAGCCTGCAAAAGTAATTAATATTTTTAAAGGGATAGGATCATTCTGAAATCAAGTCACCTTCTAAAAAACAAACTAAAACCCACTCAAAGGGAAAGTGACTATGAACAAATGCGCAAACCTACCATGTACAAATGTGAAAGATTATCTTCTTATAAAAGTAATTGGTAATTTATTTTTAAATAAATGGAGTGTTCACATTTCTAACTAGAAGACACCATAGTCAAACCCTGAAAGAAGGTTTGACAAGCCGTCAAGGAATATCAAGTAACACCATAACAATGAACAACATTCTACTGTTTTCCAGTAGAATAATCCAGCCGTTTCAATTACTGTTAGAATGTCTCTCTCTAGAGGTAAAGCAACAGTAAAGAATCACGGGGGGAAGACAACCATGTGCCAGATGCTATGTTTTTATTATCACCAGGTGCACATAAAGGAGTTTATTGGCTTAAGCAGTAGGAGTTTCTGAAATTCATCCTTCAGAGGATGGTGAATTCAAAGCAAAACCACATGACAAAGACTTAATTTATACCAGATTTTATGCCTTTATATTTAATTACCAAGTCATTAAATGCAATGTATATTACCTTAGGTTGGCTCTGATTTTTCATTTTTAATGTGGGAGATTAAGTCTCTTAGTATAGAGACAAGTGGCACCTTGGGTGTTGTGTCACTTTAACCAACATGCATCACCCTACTGCAGTACTGGGTACATAGTAGTGATGGACAATAAGACAATAAAGCAGGAGGATTTGCCCATTACAAGTGGACAGCTGAATCTCTTACCTTTCCAAATTTCTCTGAGTTCTGCTATAATAATTTTAGTGGCTTCTCAAGCAACTATTTCTTTGTTCCCTTTCATTCACAAGCAGGCTTGAGAAATACTTCCAACCCTATACCTTTCAACGTCAGATTGTCGCTTCCCAAGCTTTATCACAAAACAAGTCCAATGGGACAGTGGTGAAAAGGATTTCTAAGAGATGTATATTAAAGATCAGAGAGACTTTCCATTTACCACATTACCTCCCTGCCCTTTCTCAATCACATCAGTACACAGCAGGACTAGAACACAAGAAGTGATGGGTAGAAAAAAAACCAATTGGCTAGTAGAGGGGCTCTGAGATGTGTCTACCAATGGAGAGTCAGGACCAGTAATCCAGCCTAAAAGTGTGACCAACTCAGAAGAACAGTCTTCCACACTTCACCTAATGTTACTATATCATGAAAGATCCAAAAACGGTTACATTCCGCCAACTGATTTTAACTTTAAACTTGTCATGTCATATCTGTTGAAAACATCTAATCCATCCAAACAGGAAACCAAATCCCCACCACCCACCCTCCCAAAAAAAACAACAACAACAAACTTTGGAAACACTGAACTAGAGGTGGGTGAAATCAAATATATTTGTGGTCTGGGAGTTAGCGATGTTCTCCCCTTCTGCCGCTACAGCTGTACAGTTAGGTCGCGCAATGTCACCACTGCTTATCAGCCAACAAAAAAACTTCTACCCTCAATGAGCAGGGTTAGCTTTGTTGGTAAGAGCACGCTCCTGCCGACAAAGCACTGTTCACACCAGTGATTGTAGTCAGCAAAACTTCTCTTTTTTTGTCATTCAATTGCCAGTGTAGACATAGCCTTAGATATCTTATGGGCCATGGAAACTGCAGCAATATAGCAAAAGTAGAAAAGGTGACGTGCACATCCCACAACAGCCAACACAATTTGTTTTATTTTTTAGCTCTTCCGTCATGCTCAGCAACAAACTATCTGAGCTCCTCACAACATCCATTTGAGCTAGGGAGGCATGAACCCCACTTTGCAGACAGGAGAACCAAGACATACATATTAGGCAACTTGCCCAAGGGTCTACAAGAAGCCTGTGGTCGTTACAAGAGCAAACAAGAGGGGGCTCTGGGCTGGGATCGAGGGGTTGGGAGGATAGGAGGGGGATCAGGGCTGTGGCAGGGGACTGGGGCGCTGGGGAGTTTAGGGGGGCAGGCTCAGGGGGCAGCACTTCCCGCAAACAGCTCCCAGAAGCATGTCCCCACTCCAGCTCCAAGGTGTGGCCAGGCAGCTCTGTGCACTGCCCCATCTGCAGAACAGGAACCACGGCCAATGGGAGCTGCAGGAGTAGTGCTTGTTGACGGGCCAGCACGCAGAGCCCCTGGCCACGCCTCTGCATACTACATAGGAGCCAGAGGGGGGTCATGCTGGATGCTTCCTGGGAGTTGCATGGAGTGGGGCAAGCCCCCGACCCCGCTCCCTGGCTGGAGAGCCAGAGCGGGGCAAATCCCTAACCCTGCTCCCCTGCAGGAGCTGAGGGCTGGATTAAATGGACTGATGGGCTGGATGTGGCCCACAGGCCATAGTATGCCCACCCCTTCACGGGCTGAGAAGGAAGACTTGCTTAACTTGGGTAGGGCTGGATCTCTGAAGTGGACTTCCCTGCTTTCCCAAGACACAAACAAGGGATCTGGGGAGTAGATTCCTTGGCTGCCAAGTCAGACCTTGTGGCAGGAGGTGCGCTCCTTGCTGAGCCAGGCTGACATACGGGGGGCTCCCCCAGCCTGGGTCTGACTGCAGCCTCATTGTTTTCTCCATTAGGTAATTCTGAAGATGAAGTTTCAGATCCTCACAAGTATCACTGGGGAAAGAGGGGCAGATACTGCAGCTTGCCATGACGTGGGCCTCCCCGAGGCAGTATTGAGGGTTGTCGCGGACTGAGAAGGAGCACAGGCATGAAGCACAGATTTTGAAGCCCAGCATTCTGGGTAGAGTCCAGTACTCATCACTGGAGGGGAGAACAGAGCAGAGCTCCCTGGTACAGGGAATCTATAAAACTTTAACTATAGAATACAATTTTAAACTAGTTACATTTGCAGATTGAAGAATAAAGGAAGCCAAAGTTTTGGACACCGGAGGTTTTGACCCAGACCATGCAGTGCTAAGAAGGAACTGGAGCAGGGGTCATCTGTTCTGCCCTTTATCTCCTTGACTGGAGGCACAAAGAAAGGGAGGACACCTGCATGGACCAGCAGTCACTGTTTTCAGGAATTCTCTAACTCCAGCGCATACAAAGCATGCATGCCCAGCGTCGAATATACCTAGGGACCAGGACTCAAAGAACAAGCATGGCTGTCAACTCATGCGAGCAAGACAGCACTGCCATGATGTGAAGTTGGGAGTGACTTTTCCAGCTGCTACAGGCCTTAACTGTAAAGCGATCAGGCTGCTATAGGACAGTGACTTATTTCAGCCTTTGATCCACTCTTACTTAGTGTTCTCCAACTGAAATTAACTTGGTATCTGCACTTATACCAGACTCACCTGTTACTCTTGTTCAGGTGAAAGGCAGCTCAACCATTTGATATGTTTAAGAGAGGCAAATGATGGTTGGGACATCCTAGCATAATATTTTAAATACAATCAGAATCATTCCACTCTTTCGACAAGCTGCCCCCAAAAGGCATTTCTACCTAGAACAAATTAGTAGTTTGTGATTATGGGTGTCATATGCTTATTTTTTCTTGTGTGCATTTATTAGTAGGTCAAATTCTGATCAATGAAATGCCAAACTTCCACTAACTTTAATGGGACCAGGCTGTGGCCCTTAAGTTTCTTTACCACACGGCTGTATGACTTTTCTTTTGGCAGAGAGAAGGGGCGGGAGGAACCATTTGACTGACATGTTTATTAGAGAGACAAGGTGGAAGAGAATATATTTTATTGGATCAACTTCTGATGGTGAGAGAGACAGGTTTTCAAGCCGCACAGGGCTCTGTGTGGCTCGAAAGCTTCTCTCGCTCTCTCACCAAAAGCAGCTCATTCAATAAAAGATATTACTCCGCCCACTTTGTCCCTCTAATATCCTGAGATTGACAGGACTAGAATTATACTGTATACGAACTATTTATTAAAATTCTGAGTAAAATGGTGCATTCCAGTTAAGTATTTCAATAATGTTTCCTCCTAGAAGGCAAAGGGGACAAATTGACAAATGGGATGGAAGTTTTCATTCACAGTACCTTGAACTGAGCCTCTGGAGGTCCGGTGATGATAACCATTCTGAGCTTGGCATCTGGCCCTTCAGCAGGAGCTATCTGGAACACAAAGTTCAGATTAACACAGATTCTTGGTTTTAACAAGTGTCTAACTGCAAGAGAAGTTTAAGGAAGAACTTTTCCATATCAGCAGAACTGTTCCATTCTGCCACAAGTGCAAAATCATTCGTTACACCAGCAGCATTCAATTTTGGTCATGCATGTTTTGTTTCCTTTAAATGAACGTACTGGTTATCAGAAAAAATGGCTGAGAGAGTCACAAGCACATTTACCCCTGAAAAATCATGAGAATGAAACAAGGGCTAGCCACGCAAAAAGATTTGTAAGCAATGGTAATATATCATAGGCAGTGTGTATGTAGTATAAAGAGAGAGCTTTCCAGGGAAGGACATGGTTGAACAACCTTATTCACTACCGTCAAACAAGTCCTAACTAGAGAGAGGGAAGGGGGAACATTCTTCTAACAAACGCTGCCCATCAACAAGACTTTTCCCCTGGGGATCAGGATAAGGAAGCTCCAACCTATGTAGCTGGTAATATCCAAACATTCCTCCAGACTGATGCACACAGATGTTTTTGTCTCCTGGAAAAAAATTTAAACTCCACTAGGGCAGATGCCCACAGGCTCTTCATTAGTTCATTTCATCATAAAATAAGATTTCTGTGGGTGTTGTTCTCAGACTCCAATAGCATTAAATAATTTAACCCAGCCTCTGACATTGTGGATGAATCCTTTGTTTATCACAACTGACATTTCCATTGCTGCAGCTAGTATTACATAGCCAGTGTTGAACAGGTAATGTATTAAACGTTACAGGACTTCATCTTTGCCAATAGCCAAGGGACATTTTTCTTCTTTAACAGCTGTGGTTTAGTTCAGACAAATTACTAGTCATCATGTATCACTTTTACATAACTGTGGTTAACTTAAGAACAGCGATATGGGGTCAAACCAAAGGTCCAGCTAGTTCAGTACCCTGTCTTCTGACAGTGACTAATGCCACTAAACAGGTAATCATCAAGTGATCCATCCTGTTACCCATTCCCAGCTTCAGGCAAACAGAGGCTAGGGACACCATCCCTGTCCATCCTGGCTGATTATCCTCCATGAACTTATCTAGTTCTTTTGTGAACCCTTTTATAGTCTTGGCCTTCACAACATCCTCTGGCAAGGAGTTCACAGGTTGATCGTGCATTGTGTGAAAAAAATACATCCTTTTGTTTGTTTTAAACCTGCTGCGTATTAATTTCTCATGGTGGCCCCTAGTTCAGTGGTTTCCAAACTTTAACAATCGGTAAACCCCTTTCACTAAAATGTCAAGTCTCGCGAACCCCCTCCTAAAAATGAATTATTTCCTGGGATTTTCTCCTTTACCTGACTATAAATTTTAAAAGCAGTGATCTTAGAAACACAAAATTTGTTTTTATGACATGCTTATTACACATTATTAATTATTATTATTACAGTATTTTTATTACATTATGAAAACGGCAACACTTCCAAGATCTCATTTTGTATCACTTTGAATAAGCCTGTTATATGACAAAGCTCCTATGTTTCATCAAGGCGTATTAGCTGTGAAACAGCATGAAGGTATTTAAGAGCCCATCTCAAAGAGTTCTTTCTACACAAGCATTCAGGTCTTGAGCAGTCCAGGCAAACAATATACGTTACAACAAAGTTTAAACTTATTCTTCATAATAATTTTAAAAATACTAGCTGCCTATTTAATTTTAAAAGCAGCAAAAATATCCACCTCCCCTTCCATTTCTTATACAGAGTCCTGAAGTTTAAATCTCCTCAGTGTAATAGATATGCTTGTTTTGATCTGATTTGACCTTTGAAATCCGGGGACTCCAAGCTTCTGGCCCATGCTGCCTGGTGTTCCCAGGGACAGCTCTGTTCACCATTAGGGATTTTTTTTTTCCTGAGAACCCCCTGTAACATTTCTCAACCCCCCAAGGTTCACGAACCCCAGTTTGGGAACCACTGCCCCTAGTTCTTGTGTTATGAGAAGGAGTAAATAACACTTCCTTATTTATTTTCTCCACACCAGTCATGATTTTATAAACCGCTATCCTATCCCCCTTAGCAATCTTTCCAAACTGAAAAGTCCCAGGCTTATTAATCTCTCAACAGGTAGTGGTTCCATACCCCTAATAATTTTTGTTGCCCTTTTCAGAACCTTTTCCAATTCCAACATAGTTAGTAAAAAAATTGTTAACAATCATTCACATTATATCCTGCACTGGAGAACACACACTAGCTATTTACTTTGCACACTAATCTAACCTGTAATCTAACTAGCTATTTTATAACTACATACAGGTATAACTGCAGCACGTTTATTAAGCTACCAAAATAGGAAATGCACCAACAGCAGGATCAGACCAAATCCTTGCACTTTCATAAAGTATTTAAAGGGTGCCAAATTTCAAGGCACCTTCGCAGTTAGCTTACTGTACACAGCTTAAGAAGAGAACTTCTGTGCAAGTTAGATTGACGTTTGAGATTGTTTCACTTTGTGCAGTACCTTGTATTTTATTTGTACACAGACTCCGATATTTCATACCAAGGTATCCTTTTTGCCAGTAGCCCCTGTATTAAATGTTGGGAAAGTATTTTCTATAAAGTCTGTTTCATTTCTGTATTTTTTATTATTATTTTAATACTATTTAAAAAAAAATTATTTGAGGTTGCAGGTCAGAAGGAAAGAGTCTAAATCTTAGACTTTTGCCTTTTTATCTGTATAGCCAGAAACAGCACTGGGGGAGGTAGAAAATAGCACTCACTACTAACATTACAGTGCCTGCAGGGGCCACATTCAAAAGCTTCAGTGTTAATTTTGTCTTTCTTATCCTTTAAATGTGTAAGTTAGAGATCTATATACACAAACGTTTTTTCTGAAGTTTTAATATAAAATTTCATAGCATCTACGAAAAACAGACTAATCCCTATACATTCCCTCCAACAGCAACATGTACATTCAGTATAGTCTTGAAATCTGATTTTATGGCTGAATATTTTTATTGGATCTACAAACTTCAGCACTGCACAAAAGTAGATTTTATACTGATTCAAACATATTTACATGCACACCATCCTGTACATACCTCAAAGAGGTCCAGAAAGCCATACACAGAGGGATATCCCAATTCTTGCATGCAAAAAATCACATTTCTAGTTTGGCCATCTAAAAATTACTCAAGGTGTTGTGGGTAAGATTGAACAGGTTGTTTCATAATTCAGAACACACTGTTCTAATGTTTGAGCAAAATAAAGATTTTTTTTTAAGGGAAGCATATGTTAAAAATACAGGACGTTATTATTCAGAAGTTTTAAGGGGGGCAATAGATTGAGCCCATTGTTATAGTGTGTGTTTTCTTAAATAAAGAAAAATATGGGCTCCTTGTCACACATCATAACCAAGATTTATGCAGCATGATTTCGGATCATTTTTTAAAATATGCAAATTTTCACCTCCTGGTGCAATCCTCTCTTGTTTCTGAAAACTTAATATTTTCTTACCTGCCTCTGCTTCCCAGATCAGGGATGCTCAGTCCCTGCTCTTCCAAAATCTGTTGCTTGTTTAGAGCAGCGGTTGCCAACCAGTGGTCCGTGGACCACTGGTGGTCCGCGAGAAAATTTTGGTGGTCCCTGGAGAAATTTGGACATTATTTGCAATTTTTAGGAAGATAAGTCCCTAGTAAAGGCTTCTTATTTGATAGCACTTCAAATCGCGAAAAGTAGAAAGCCGTATACGATTGGAGAAGAATTAATTAAGCCTTGCTTGTTAGAAGCCTGTGAAGAGGTTTTGGGGAAACAGGTTGTCCAGAAACTGAAAGTAATTCCTATGTCCGCTAACACTGTGACGCGCAGAATTGAAGATATGGCCGAAGATATTGAAAATCAAGTGATTGAAATGGTGAAAAATTCAACGTTTTATTCAATTCAACTCAACGAATCAACAGACATAACTAACAAGGCAGTTCTCCTTTGTTTTGTGAGGTTTGAGTGTCAAGGAGAGCTCAAGGAAGAACTCCTCCGTTTGCTCAACTTGCTGGGTAGAACAACAGGCTCTGAGATTTTCGATGCACTTAATGTTATTTCCTGAGACACGGTATTGAATGGAAGAAATGTGTTGGGATATGCGGAGACGGTGCCGCAAGCATGACCAGGCATCGTTTAGGAGTTGTTACAGAAGTGAAAGATGTTGGACACCCAGACATCTTGTTTACTCATTGTATTATACATTGTGAGCAACTTGCGGCGAAAAGAATGTCTCCAGAACTGCACGAAGTACTCTCTGATGTAATTAAAATTGTAAATAAAATTCGGCACAAAGCGCTCAATTCTTGAATATTTGAGGCACTTTGTGAAGAAATGGGCTCTCAATATACTCATCTTCTTCATCCTGAGGTGAGATGGCTGTCAAGGGGCAAAATACTAACCCGATTGTTCAACCTGCGCCAAGAAGTCAAGTTATTCTTCCAGCAGCAAAATAATTTGAAATTCCAAGAACTCTTGTCCAACGATGATTGGCTAGCCAAGCTTGCATACCTGGCAGATATTTTTTCACTGTTAAACGAGCTAAACACGTCCTTGCAAGGACAGCTTATGGACGTGTTCACACTGCGAGGTAAAATGGATGCATTTCAAAAGAAAATATTGCTGTGGCAAATGTGGTTGGCTGAAGAAGATCTGCAAATGTTCCCGAATCTTGATGAGTATATGAAAGAGGAGGATGTCAACCGACAGGTAATAACCATTATTCGACAGCACTTATGGTCGCTCACAGAATTTTTTGGCCATTATTACCCAAAGGAAGAGGACCCCAGACATGACAATATGTGGGTCATGGATCCATTTTCGACGAAAATTGAAGATAGCAATTTGAGCATGAAAGAAAAAGAAAGCCTAATTGATCTATCATCTGACGACAGTCTCAAAGCTAAATTCCACTTGTCCTCATCAAGACATCATTTTTGGCCCTCCGTAAAAAGTGAGTACCCAGTGCTGAGTGAAAAAGCCATCAAAATTTTGATTCCATTTTCAACAACCTATCTGTGTGTGAAGACATTCTCATCTGTTACGGCAATCAAAAACAAGTACCGCTGTTGGCTTGAAATACAAATGGCTCTCCGTGTTGCAGTGACGTCATTGGAGCCAAGAATCCATAAACTTATTTCAAACAAGCAGCAACAAATATCACACTAATAATTTTGTTATAATTAAACAAGTGCATTTCATATTAATGAAATGGAACTTTTATGATCATTATTTTATAGATGTTTGTACCTTTTTAAAAAAATTCATGTTAGTGGTCCGTGGGATTCAAAATTGTGAGTTTAGTGGTCCGTGAGGTCCGAAAGGTTGGCGACCACTGGTTTAGAGCACTGCAGAACAAGTCAGGCCCCTACCTCTCTCTGGATGTGTCTCGACCCACTGATTACATGCATACACCCCCACAGATTCCACAGCTGCCTGGCCCTCACATCCCTAGTTGCTGGGAAAGTGGTAACAAGTAAATTGAGAACAAGAGAATAACATTTGGTTGACTTATGTGACAGAATGAGAATTTGTGGCAAGTGGTTGAAGCTGGATTCCTGCTCTTCAATCTGCGTTTCAAAGCAGATATACTACCAATCGTTTGGTCAAAACCTCATCTCTACACAAGCCAAGAATATTGGCTATATGCAGCAGAGAACTGCAGGGACCCAGGGGAAGGAAGGACTCCATCCATCAAAGCTGCAACTCTGTGTCTGTATTAGTCCCTACTAACGCAGTGACGTATACAGAAATGGGATGGGGAGAACGGCCAGAGTAATAATGGATCCACCAGCCTCATCCCTCCAGGCACTGTGAAATGGAGACTACAAGAGTCCCTGTATAGCTTTACTCAAGCAGGCATTCCAAACTCCTACAGTCTCCTCAAATTTTGCACTAGGTCTTCCGCATTCAGGGTCCTCTGGGTCCAGAGAGTGAGCGAGCACAGGGTTGTCAGAATTACCTTTCAATAAGAAACTTCTTATAATAAAGGATGAAGGTAGAGTGGAGGCCTGTAAAGTACTCACTGGCATCTAGGTTGTCAACAGAGATTGGAGAGGCAACATTTTCACACAAGGAAACAAAACCACCATGGTCAACATGAGAAATATCATCATTCCTTATTAGAGCATTTCAATTTGTTGTGTGAGAAAAAAAAATCATAAAAGAGGCTCTTTGATCATTGTGATCGGCTTCACTTTGAATATTGCTCTACAAAAGCACATTACATGGTAGAGCTCAGAACGCCCTCCTTCTAGACACATTTTATAATGCATTGAATCAAATTAACTGGCTTTATAGACAAAAATCACTCAATGTCCCACACCAACCCCTTTGTTTTTCTCTCTCAGCTCTTCCCTGGTGAGAGGGGGGAAGGGTGAAAGGGCTTGAGGGTACCCCACAGGAAGGAATTCCCACATGCACCTTTCAGTTTTTTTGCATTTGGGTGGTGAAAGCATCTACCCATCCAAGCTCAGAGAGAAACTGTAACCTTGGGAATTTAATATAAGCCTGGAGTGGCCAGTATTAATTTTTAGAATCCTTGCGGGCCCCCACCTTCTGCACTCAAAGTGCCAGAGTAGGGAATCAGCCTCCCTGTCAGCATTGCTGGGAGCCCAAATAGCACCAGCACATTCATTGATAGAGGTGCATTGATGTTAACCCTACAGGTGGGTACGGGTGAGCGAGGATTGTCTTGACTGAACTAAATCAAGCTTTATCCCTTGATTAGTTCCTCTGGTACATGAATTCGCCCTTGTCTGCGTTCAGGGGTCAGCATTTGTGCAATTAGATACACAGATTGCTGAACTGGGACTATCGCGAGTGCATACAAGGATCCAACAGCTTCTGGTTCTTTTTGCCATCATATCAGTTAAGCCCGGTGATCAGTACCTGGACTCAGCCGCAGGGGCCTGGCATACACAGCACGGATTTTCCAAAAAATCAGTACTTCAGAGTAGAGTCACCAGAGCTTAATATCTCAGAATGATCATTTTTGGGCACCCAGAAACAAAGCACATTAGTGAAAGGTTTTCCTCACTTATTTGTTATTAAAAGAGAAAATTCAGAGGTACTGTTTTTTGCCTTAATGTGGTAAGAAAGCCTTGAACACATCATTAAGACTTGACTAAAGGCTTTTTCTAAGTTGAGACCACCAAGGTAGCTTTCTTTATAGCTTATATTTCACACCTCAAGAGAGGTTTGAAAACATGATTCTAATTACCTTCTCTCTCTGGGTATTTAAAGCTTAATTTATAAACAAATATACCACTTATCACATAACTCAATGTGGGGAGTGCCGGGAGGGAGAGAATACAGATTCACTGGAATGTTACTTGTGAAAACTTGCTGAAAGTAACATGTGGAATAGACAGAAATCTTGTCAAGTTAATAGTACCTTAATAGATGCGCCTGCAAAACGAGAAAGTTGTTTGATGTGCTGTCCCTGCTTGCCAATAATGGCTCCTACTGCCAAGGCTGGGATGAACAGATGAACAGTTTCAGACTCAGGCTGTTGCTGTGGAGAAGGAGGAAAGAAATAATATGCCATGAATGTTTTGAACATTATGAATCAGACTGACAGGAAAGAGGTATGGAGCACACATGTATGGAAATGAGAGAAATCTTTGATGCCCTGTAAAGTTTAAATGTTTAATGAAAATCATGAAATCCAACTGTATACGAAAGAACAATTCAAGCTCAAGATGATTCTTTCAATCTTAAAGAAAAAAAGTTGTGATTTTAATGTTTCCTCTTTTAAGACCATCATTGAGAGATTTTTTTTAAAGGGATGTTTCATTTTTGCCAATCAACTCTACCTTGGTGTTCTTCCAGTTTATGACTAGGCAAATTAGATGGCTGCAAGTGTGCAAAACTAAACGGACTGAAGGTTAAATAAATGAACTATTTCTAGATTTCCTTTATGTTTAATTTTGAAGGTAAATGACACTGACCTTGACACGTAAATTGCATAACACGCCTTAGAGTTACATACATTTTACAGCTTCCTTTGTGTAGGAGTGATCTGGAAAGATAAATGACCCTTGTGTGTAAGGTTATGTAACAGTTGGAGTCTTGGCAGCAGTCCCAAAACAGTAAATTAAATGCAAGGTTAAGAGTTTCTAAAATTGCAGGGAGCATCCCAACTCACTACAGGATATCAGACATCACCAGACCCGAGCAACACATCTCGAAGAACAGTTACGAAAGGCAGGTAACCATTTTTTCTTCAAGTGCTTGCTCATGTTGATTCCATTCTAGGTGACTCACAAGCAGTTCAATGGAGGTAGGCTCAGAGTTCACGGTCTTGCAGCACTACTCTGACAAAGCCAGCATCATCATGAGCTTGCTAGTAAGCGCATAATGAGAGATGGTACCATTATCTGATGCTCTGAGGTGCTGGCAGATGAGCGGTGCAAAGGAGGCATCGTCATCGCTGGCACTGGCCATGCTGCTAAGGCAGCAGCATGCACTTTGACACGGCCTCAGGTGCCCAATCGCAATAGTGGATTATCAGCGAGGGGCTAAATTGCCTTCCATGCTGGAGGAATCCCCTACCGGTGACCATGTCGGGGACGTTCCTACCTGTGTCTGCCTGCTATCACTACTGGAGACCAGCGCTTGGCGGAGGATCAGTTCCTGTGTCGGGGGCGGGGGGTAGGGATCAGTGTCGCAATGGGGAGCACTCCCACGGGGCAGGCGACAGATCTGTGACAAGAGGCCCACCGGCCCCACAGCGAACGGTGCTGGTGGCACAGAGACCAGTACCTCCCCCTCGGTGATCTGTGTCAAGATGGCGGGGACTGCGAACACGGTGCCAGTGAGGGTGAGCCCAAGAAGGCCTGGGCTGCGACGATGGAGATCTGGGATGCAGAGACTGAGAGCACTGTCTTGGCTCAGGGGATCAGCAGCGCTTCACTCCCCCCCCCACCTCCGGGAGCGGGGAGCGCTTAGCAGCTGCCTCCTGCAGCATGCACAGTGCCAGCAGCACTGGTGGAGGCCTCTGCTCTCTCGGCGCCAGGGAAGCTTGGGAAGGCGTCAATGTCACCACAAGTTTGGGTCCCCTACTACTCCCAGGAGTTGGTGGTGGATCCTATGAGGGGCTACGAGTCCGGACCAGGGAGGTGTGTCCAGGGGGCTCTGGAGTGGCTCGGTGGCTCAAACTGGGTCGTTTGCCCAATGCCCCATGACCCTTCTTGTCTGGTGCCGGGGAGCCGTGCTTCTTAGTTTTCTTTCTGGGCACTGGAGATGGGGAGCAGTGCTGGGTGGAGCTCTGTGCCTGAGGGCAGTAGGAGTAGAGTCTTGGCAGGACAGCTTGGAAGCTGGATGGAAGGTAGCCTCCACAAGGAGAGTCCTCCAACAAATATCCCACTCCAAGTCCCAGGTCAATTTTTTAATTTTTTTTTTTTTTTTTACAGGTATGACACTTGTCCTTCACATGTGATACCCCCAAACAGCCGCTGTGGGAGTCACAGGCAGTAGATCAGAGACTGGGGCATGCCCCACCTGGAGCAAAATCCTCACTGAAATGCTAACCAGCTTCTAACTACACTTAATTACTTGACACTAACTACTCTAAACAACTATACACAAGGCCCTAAGGCTCAAAGTCAGAAAAGATGAAACCGCTCGCCCTTGCTATGCAAGGAAAGGTGCTCCAACGAACCACCACTGGTGCTAAGAAGGAACTGAGAGGGCGTAGGGCTGGCAGTGCCTGATATACCGACACATGAGCATGGCAAGGGGCACCACAGCCAACCCTATGGATACCACTAAGGAAAAAACCTCTGACAACCGCACATGTGGGCATGCGCACACTTAGAATGGAATCAACATGAACATGCACTCGAAGAAGAACATGCTTGCTTCAAGTTCTACTTTTCCATTGTTGATAAAACACAAGCCAACTATAATATGGGGGTGGAAAAGAGACCCTCTTCTAGGCACAGCTCCAAGGAGCAGGTAAAGAGTATAAAAATAGACATATTAAGAAGGAAAATAAACTCTCAATTGTTTCTGATAATGATGACACATTGTAACATGTTTTTCTTTACAGGCACATGGGCAACTGGAATATTAAACCACTTATTTCAATTTAAATCAGCAGTAAGATAAACTACATGGTAAATCACTTACAGGAAACAAAACTCCCTCTCTCATTATCACATCAGATCTCATGGTAACACCACTCACCCATTATTAATCCACTAAGCCTTCCAGTAATTAGAAAAGTTATTTGGAGTCACTGTTGCAACTATTCATCTGATCTTATCTTCGGTGAAGGTGGGTAGTTCAGAATCAGTATCAATTTGTTGAAAGAAATCAGCATTTTTAGTCCTATTCCAGTAAAGCAGTGGTTCTGGACCTTTCCAGACTACTATCCCCCTTTCAGGAGTCTGATTTGTCTTGCATACCCTTGAGTTTCATTTCACTTAAAAACTACTTGCTTATAAAATCAGATATAGAAACGCAAAAATTGCTTACTCACTCATTTTACCATATAATTATAAAATAAATCAATTGGAATATAAATATTCTTATATTTCAGTATATAGTATACAGAGCAGTATAAACAAGTCATTGTCTGTATGGAATTTTAGTTTTTACTGACTTCGCTAGTGTTTTTATGTAGCCCATTGTAAAACTAGCAAATATCTAGCTGAGTTAATTTTCCCCCCGGACTCCTGGTTGAGAACCACTGCTATAAATGTACTACATGAATTGGACTCAGTTTAGCAGCAATCCTTCCTTTCCAATCCAAACATCACCCCTCTTGTTCTTACCATGTTTCATCTCAACTTGCCTTCTCCAAGTGTCTGGTCTCTTTGAATACCAACCTGGCCGCACTCCGGTAAATCATCTCTCCCACGAGTTATATTGTTTCAACAACTCGCCTCCATCACTCCTTTGAGTGATTTCACCAAATGCAAACTTCTTGACATTGCTTTAAAGACCGTCATGCAGCCCCTACTTATGTCTCTGGAGCTGCTTCGGCAGGCCAGACAGGGTGGCGTGGCCACAGCATATTCCGGCAGGCCGGGCCGGCGGTGCGGCCACACTGTGCTCTGGTGGGCGGGGCCAGGCAGCATGGCCACAGCCTGTCAACCCTGGCGCTGCAGTTCTTCGGGGGCTGGGGGGAAAGCAGCGCGGCCAGAAGTGGAGAGACTCTGGTCCTGCCTCTTCCCTTCTGGCTCTGCTGCATTTCCTTGCTCCCTCTGTTGCAGGGAGGGGCTGTGTCCCACCTCTCCTCTCTGTACCCATTTATAAGCCAACTCCCTTCTCGGATGCATCCCTTTTCTACTAAAAAAAATCGGCTTATGAACGAGTATATACAGTACTTCTCTGGCTAAATCCAATTCACTACTAAAACCTCACTTCTGTCATCTCACTTTTGATAAGTGAAGGACAGGCAACTAAATGACCAAAGGTAAATGAATGATCATGAAAACTACATGCCCTACTGAATAACAGTGTCGTATGTCACTCTTGTCCTGCCTCTCCTCCCTATTCATATCTGTTTACAACCCTCATTCATCTCATGTTAAATTTAGATTGCAAACTTTTCAGACAGTTTACTAGTTTTGTGAGGTGCCCTAGAATTTACATGGGTGCTTGATGAATAATAATAAAATCTAGGGAAGGAGAAAGGGAGAGGTCTAATGAGTGATGTTCTAATTTATCAGTGTTTTTCAAATTCTACTCTGCTGTTATATCAAAGACATCTTAGCATCAAGTATCGTATTTGAGAGAAGCATTTCCTTTTAATTTCTTCCAACCAGTCATTTTTGTCTACAACATAAGTAAGTTAAGAAATTGTTTTTGGGTGGGAGACAGGGCGGTTGTTTTGTTTGTTTTAAGCACAGATGTCAAAATGAGGAGGATTTTCTTGCTCCCCTGGCAAGTTCTGATTGTAGTGCAGACAAGACAGGAGAACATCAGATTCAAATTGAATTTTTACTACCTCCCCACACCACATATCCTTGTATTGACTGGAAGACTGTCCTCCATTGGAAATGCATGAGCACATCGTGGGGTGACTAAGCCACCCGACATCATTACCTGTGCAAGTTACTGGAATTCGTGGACAATCTTTCAAATTTAATCATCATTCAGTTTCCTCAGTGCCATGCCACTTAGTCATGCTGTTTTTTGGGAACCTCTAGCCTGGAGATGGCATCACAATTAAATTCCTCATCTTAAATACACCATGAGAACTAAATTCAGTGAAATCATTCTCCACTGCATGCAATCTAATTCAATGCTCCCTCCCTTCTTAACTAAAAGGCCAGAATAGAATTAGCATAGGTTTCTATATATATTTTAGACAGCAATTATCTCCCCCATCAGCCCTCTTTTAGGTAGGCAAACAAGCCAAGCTCTTTGAGTCTCCTCTCATAAGGTAGGTTTTCCATTCCTCAGATCATCCTAGTAGCCCTTCTCTGCACCTGCTCGTTTGAGTTCATCTTTCTTAAACAGGGGAGACCAGAAATTGCACACAATATTCCAGATGAGGTGCCGTATATAATGGTACTAATACTTCTGTCTCTCTACTGCAGGGGTCTCAAACTCAAATGACCATGAGGGCTGCATGAGGACTAGTGCACTGGCCCGAGGGCCGCACCACTGACACACACATATACCCTCACTGCCCCGGCTCTGCCCCCACTCCACCCCTTCCATGAGGACTAGTGCACTAGCCCGAGGGCTGCACCACTGACACACACCCTGCCCTCGCTGCCCCGGCTCCGCCCCCACTCCACCCCTTCCAAGAGGTCCCACCCCTGCCCCACCTCCTCCTCTGAGCACGCAGCTCCCCATTCCCTCCTGGAAAGCACTAGGCACCACCAACAGCTGTTTGGCAAACAAAGCAAGAGCAATCTAGGAAGTCCAGAGCTAGAAACACGTGCGGCCCAGCCAGGCAGCAGAGAAACCTCCACTTCTGGCCCCTCCGTCCTGCAAACTGCTATGGGAGGGCCAGGGAGGAGGGGGGGTGCCAGGAAGGGCTTTGCGGGCCGCATGTGGCCCCCGGGCCGCATGTTTGAGACCCCTGCTCTACTGGAAATGCCTTGCCTGATGACACCCAGGACTGCATTAGCCTTTTCACAGCTGCATCACACTGGCAACTCAGTCATCCTGTGATCAACCAATATACCCAGGTTCTCCCCATCCTCTGATACATCCCCAATTTATAGCAAAAATTCTTGTGGTTAGTCCCTAAACATAATTCTTGTTGTGAAGGCCTTGCCATACACCAAGCCTCAGATCACTTTGAAGAGAACAGATGTGCTCGTGAGACAGAAATGACAAAGGAGGAAAGAAAGTCCACAACACTCCAGTCAACAACTATGTCTCCTTCAAAATTCCACCAATCACTTGGGTGGGAAAATCTGCACGGCAAGAATTCGACTCCCCAGCCACTTAAATTCATCAATGAACCCCATTGGCAGACATCATCCTCACCTTGAGGGATAGCTGAAGACGACAATTCCCCACCTCCATAGAAATATGGATGGGAAGGGGGTAGTCACCACCTCCCCAAAAAATCTAATAGGGGTATTATTGAACTGCCCCCATGAAGACCTCAAAAGTGAGAAGGCTTTAGGAAGTGTAGAACTGGGGAAGAGGCAAGAAGGAAACCGCCAGAAACTGGAGAACATATTGTGAGACTAGAGAAGGGGGAAAAAACAAAATCCACAAAGACTGGTCAGATTCCCTGCAAATATAAGGGGGTAGGACATAGTTCTGATTTGGGATTTTGTAAGATTTGAATATATATATATATATATATATATATATATATATATATATATATATATATATATATATATATATATATATATATATATATATATATATATATATATATATATATATATATGAAATGCAGTTTTATTTCCTCCCTCCTCTTCCAAACGTGCTGCATCAATTATCTACTGCTGAGGTTCAGCTGTCTCACAACCCCGGGATTGGCTACACTGGCACTTTTTAGGGCAATAAAGCTGCCAGGAGCACTATAACTTACTACCCGTCCACACTGGCAAGGCAGAGCGCCCTGACTCTGCGGCTAGAGTGCTCCTGGTACTCCACCTCCCTGAGAGGAATAATGTTTGTTGCACTCTCACTGGAGCACTGCAACACCAGTGTGGACACTTAATGTGCTCTGATTGGCCTCCAGAAGTGTCCCACAATGCCTGTTCTAGCCACTCTGGTCATCACTTTTGAACTCTGCTGCCCTGTCCTAAGGTGACCAACCGTCAGACCCTCCCTTTAAATTCCCTGGGAATTTTGAAAATCCCCTTCCTGTTTGCTCAGCCAAGTGTGGAGTGTTCTCAGCGCATCTTTCCAGGTGACCGTGCCTCTATGTGCCAGGCAATCCCCAGCATGGAGCAATGGTGAAGTGCTGGACCTCATCAGTGTTTGGGGGGAGGAAGCTGTGCAGTCCCAGCTTCTCTCTAGCCACAGGAATTACGATACATTCAGGCAGATATCAAGAGCCATGACAGAAAGGGGCCATGACCAGGACACGTTGCAGTGTCGGGTTAAAGTAAAGGAGCTGCGGAATGCCTACTGCATAGCCTGCGAGACAAACGGCCGCGCCAGTGCTGCCCCGTGACCTGCAAATTCTACAAAGAGCTGGACATGATATTTGTGGGAAATTCCACTTCCACTCCAATGACCACCATGGACATTTCTGAGCCCTGCACAGCAAGGGGGGGAGGAGAAGGAGGAATGTGCGACCAAGGGTGCTGAGGAATCCCTGGAATCCCTTGAGGCATGCAGCTCTTCTCGACCCAGGAGGAAGGCAGCCAGCTGCGGCATCTGGTGCTTGGGGAAGGACAAACAACAGAGGAGGTTCCTGGTAAGCAGCTTTTTAATCGGGAAGGAAGTTTTTAGGTGCTGGCTCTTTGGGCAAGGATGGTAAGGGCTGCATGCACGCCTAGATGCGGAATAGCACATTGATATGCTCTATCACATCACGGTAATCGGCATCGGTGATTTCTTCAAAAATCTCATCCGGAACGTGGGCAATGTGCCTACGCAGGTTTATTGGGAGAGCCACTGTGGTTCTTGTCCCAGTCTTTTCCACGCCACTCTGCTGCGAGGGCTGGGGGGACCACTGCTGAATACAGGCAAGCTACATGGGTCAGGGCGGAAGCCGCATTGTAGTAGAAGACCCTCCCTTGCTTCCCCATCACTCTCAGTAGGGAGATATCTTCCAGGATTAACTCCTGTGGAGAATGTTGGGACAGCGTTCAGTGTAGGGCCCCAAGGCACAGAAACCCAGAGGACAGTACAGCCATGAAACAATCAGTCCCCCTGAACCCTGTGCTTACTCACCATTTCTGGGGCTCCCGTGGGTTACGCGTGCTCGCTCTGGGACAGGCAAAGTATGGTTTTGTGTGAACTGTGATTGCCCTCCTTAAGTGTGAGGGAATCATTGCTCTGTCTGGTGTGTACAATGCTGCCTCTGTTAAGTGTTGCTTTTGCCTGTATAGGTGCAACCTTGAGATCTCAGCCCTCAGTCTTATCACCGCCTGACAGACTGCGAAGACTCAGGAAGAGGCCGCATAAAAGCAAAGATGACATGCTGCAGCAAGTGATGCAGCAGTTTGTGGAAGAGAATCGAAAGGCACAGAAGTGGAGGGAGAGCGAAAGGAGGAGCCGCCAGCAAAACGTGAGGCAACAGCAGCAAAGCACAAAACAGCAGATTAGCATAATGGAGCACCAAGCAAACTCTATCCAGGCGCTACGGTGCTTGCCCCACCCCTCCCTGGCAGCCCTTGTCCCAAAACTCTTTCCCTTGTGCCCCCTTGTTCCCTCCAATTCACCTTCCCCAACATCCAGGTTCTTACCGCCCCCAGCGACCTCCTACACGCATAGCTTCACCACTCAGCCATGAAAACTACAACCCTCCTATCCACTGCACTCAACCCCCCTCAACATGCCTTATAGCCATCCTGAAGTGCAGCACTCAGTGGACAGCACTCCAGACAGGATTCCAGAGTACGAAATCAGGACATACTCAAATCTGTGAATGAACCGGCCCCTACCCCACCCCCTTACCCTTTTGGTATTTCCGTGTTACCTTTCTTTTCCCCTCCAATAAATGAATTTTCTGTTCAATAAATGGAGTTTTTTACTTTGAAAACATACTGTATTAGTGCATAAAGCAAAATATACCTTAGCCCGGGAAAGCAACAAGCACTGCAAGTCAGTGTACCAAACACAGGCACTGCACTTAACTCCCGCACAGAACACCAGACATTACTGGTGTCTTTCAGCCTTAAATTGCTCCCTCAAGGTATCCCTAATCCTTGCAGCCCCATGCTGGGCCCCTCTAATAGCACTGCTCTCTGGCTGTGCAAATTCAGCCTCCAGGTATTGAACCTCCAAGGCCCATGCCTGAGTGAAGCTTTCACCCTTCCCTTCACAAATATTATGGAGGGTACAGCACACAGATATAACCGCAGGGATGCTGTCTTCAGCCAAGTCCACTTTCCCATAAAGAGAGTGCCAGCAGCCCTTCAAACAGCCAAAAGCACACTCCACAGTCATTCAGCACCAGCTCAGCCTGTAGTTGAACCGTTTCTGGCTGCTGTCCAGGCTCCCTGTGTAGGGTTTCATGAGCCAGGGCATGGGGAAGTCGAAATGGCCTTCGGAGTCTCCCAAGGATCACAATGGCCATTTCGACTTCCCCTATGGTGATCCTCTGGTCTGGGGAAAAAGTCCTGGCTTGCAGCTTTTTGAACAGGCCGGTGTTCTGAAAGACGCATGTGTCATGCACCCTTCCACACCAGCCTGCATTAATGTCAATGAAATGCCCACAGTGATCCACAAGCACTTGGAGAACCATGGAGAAATACCCCTTTTGGTTAATGTACTCTGAGGCAAGGTGATCTGGTGCCAGAATAGGCACATGTTTCCCATCTATTGCCCCTCCACAGGTAGGGAAACCCATTTGTTCAAAGCCAGCCACAATGTCATGCACGTTACCCGGAGTCACGGTTTTCGGGGATGCGATTAATGGCTCTGCAAACTTGCATCAAAACGATTCCAATGGTCGACTTTCTCACTCCAAACTGGTTAGCAACCGATCGGTAGCTGTCTGGAGTCGCCAGCTTCCAGACTGTGATAGCCACCCACTTCTCCACCGGCAAGGCAGCTCTCAATCTCGTGTCCTTGTGCCGCAGGGTGGGGGGCGAGTTCAGCACACAGTCCCAGGAAAGTGGCTTTTCTCATCCAAAAGTTCTGCAGCCACTGCTAGTCATCCCAGGCTTGCATGACGATGTGACTCCACCACTCAGTGCTGGTTTCCCAAGTCCAAAAGTGGGGTTCCACAGTAGAGAGCATGTCCGTGAATGAGACAAGCAACTGCCAAACAAGATGCACTGGCGAGACTCGTCAACATTATCCTCAACCATTCCGGCTCCATTCCCACAGACCGAAAGGGAAGACAGAGCGTGCCACACAGAAATCATTGAAAGATGGTGCCAAATGTTGACAGAAACACAGGGATTGCTGGGATGCCAAGCAATGCATTACAAGGCATTGTGACAGGATCCAGAATGCCCCGCACCCCACGCCCACTTCCCACAAGCCTCAGCGCCAGAATGGGAAGAAGTGCTCTGTGGGATAGCTGTCCATAATGCACTGCTCCCAATGCTGCTTCAAGTTCCTTGAATGTGGCTACATCAGTGCACTTGCAGCTGTCAGTGTGGACAGACTGGAACGCTTTCCCTGGTGCACTCTCCGAATGCTGGTTTAATCCAAAGCACTTTACATCTGCAAGCGTAGCCAAGCCCTCCCTCAGTCACAAGTAGAGCACCAGGTGCCACCCACCTTTGATTAGGAAGCATGAAATGGGTTTTTGCCATTTCTGTTCCTCTTACTAACTTCAGCATTTCAGTGTTACTCAGTCTCGTGAAACCTCCCAGAGATATTGGTGTGAAGAATTTTTATTTACCAACTTCTCATGGGGTCATATCTCCTTCCAATACTGGTGGAGTCTGTTACAACATGCAGGTCACAATGCATGTATCTTTTAAGACACATCCTGCGAACACTGAAGTATATGGGATTTTTGCCATACTGCCATGGGTAAGGAATTGGACCTTCTCTGCATTCTACCTCTGTTACCTATTTCCAATATATGGTTTATTTACCCTACATGTGCTGCAGCAGTTACCTTAGAATGAGGCATCTATTTCAAAATCACCAGGTCACGTTACTCACTCCCAGCCAGGATCAATTTTTAGTTGTGAGGGAAATAGTTCAAAACTATTTTAAGACTGCCTGAAACAGTCTCAGCCAATGTGTTTGGCTCCAACCTAGCATATTATTTTTTAAAAATATACAGAACAAATCCACTTAATGGAACAGAATCTGTGTGCAACAGGCACTATATTAAAAAGCTCTTCTCTGCCATTTCCCCTCCCCCACAATCACCTCCACTAAGGCAAAGCAGATTTATATTTTTCAACGTAAGTGACTCACTTGGTCTTCAGAATGTGCTAACTTTCATCAGAAACTGATGAACTGTTTTATTCAATCCCTACCAGACCCAAAAGCAAAATTTAAAACACACTTTTTCAACGTGCTTTGAAGAATTACACTGGCCTATAGCTACAGTAAAAGCTTTTATTTATTTAGTAATAAAAGTTTGCAGCAAGGGGAAACTAACATTAAGCCTAGTATCCTGGAAGACATTCCAGTAAGAGTTAAATGCATTAATACAAAACAAGCTTTTGACATTGGTCAAAAAAGTCTGAGGTTATTACACCCCACCCCCATACCAACATTTAATATTAAAGCCTTCATTGGAAACAAGAGGCTCATTAAGAAAAGTTTATTTAAGATTTTGCTATACAGGCCTAAAGTGCCATACACTGAGTTTTATAACCTCCTTGTAAATACCTCCTGGGTCACCACTTACTATATTAGATACAGTGATGCAGCCAATGGTGACTAACAAGCTAGAACCCAAGTCAGCTGTTCTCCAGCTTTCTAGTTTATATATAACTGATTTATGCTTTATCTTCCAATTCTAAAATCATCTGCTAGTATTCTGTAATTTACGGATAAGGATCGAAGACATAAAGCTGATTTCAGTCAAGAAAAAAATGCAAGTAAGAATGCTGTTCACCTCTAATTTCAACTGCAGAGAAGCCTCTTAGGGGTCTCAAACTCAACTTACTTTAAGGCCAGTGCCAATCCACAAATCCTCCCAGCGGGCCAATAATATCACCCATGCCGCCCAGAACCCCCCCGCCACCAAAATTCTGCCCCCCCACACCTGCCTAAGGCTTTGGGAGAAAGTTTGGGTGGGGGAGGTGGTCTGGGGCAGAGGATTGGGGTGCAGGCTCCGGGAAGGAGTTTGGGTGCAAAAGGGGTGAGGTTCGGCTCTGGGAGGGAGTTTGGGTGTGGAAGGAGGCCTGGGGTGCAAGCTGGGGGTGGGGTTGCAGGCTCTGGGGGGAGTAGGGGTGCAGGCTCTGGGAGGGAGTTTGGGGGCGGAAGGGGGTATGTGGGAAAGGGGAGGGTGCAGGCTCTGGGAGAGGGTCAGGGAGCATGGCGCTTACCTGGGGCTCCAAGGCAGGGCGGGCCAGGGGGCCTCCGCATGCTGCTGCCCCAAGGCACCACCCCAGCAGCTTCCCACACTGTCCACAGGGGTGCTTGGGGCGGGGTCAGCACACGAAAGCACAGCCCCGCTCCACGGCCACAGGGAGGGACAAAGCAGATACATGGGTCGAGCAGGCAGATGCCGCTCAGCTCCACTATGCTGCCGGGACCCTGGGCCATTGTAAAAGTTGCGGGAGCCTCGGGGGCCACACTGGAGAGGTTCATGGGCCAAAGATGGCCCGCAGGCTGGGAGTTTGAGACCCCTGGTTTAGAGGATGCTGAAGCTGGCAGTTAGAGTGGTTCAGGATTTAGGGGACCTTCAAAAAAATATATTTTCTTCCACTTACGTTTTTCCCCCTTTCATAATATTTATTAGATCCAATTAAACCTAAAAAATTCCATTTCTTGATCCAGAGTAAGAGAACCTCAAACAGAACTTTGAGCAAACCATAATTTGAGTACGGTTCAAAGTTGCATTGAGCAAGCCGTAATTATTTTTGTTTAAAAATGGTCGGGATCTAATGTTTAATCAGCGATGCCTAGAAGCATTGTAGCAGCCTTAAAATTGTTCAAAGCAGCTACCAAGAATAGTTCCAGAGGCTCCAAGACAGTGAAAAAAACAAGCTGCTAACTTGCCAGCTCTCTGTTATTCACAGTGCCAGTTTCACTGTTGTCCAGGCCACTGACTGCCAGTCCTACTCCCCTACTGTCTGAGTATTTCTGAAAACAGTATTTCCTGTCATCCAGTCACCATGAGCTATGCCAATTCAGCCAGGAAGGAGTCAAAAACATGGCAGGGATGAGAGTTTTGCACTGCTGAGAGAGCCATCCATTTGGCTCCACGAGGTAGATGGATCAGACAGGATGCAGCAGGATGCAGCAGGGCGGAGCAAATTTTTCTGACATGTTGTAAGGTGTCAATAGCAGGATGAGGGAACTTAGAAAGAAAAAAAGATGTTGAGGAAATCTAGACACTCAACCTACAGCCTTGGAAAATCCACAGTTTTATCATTTAGAATCAATCACTGAAGGCAATTTTTCAACCTCACACAAATCCACCAAGACTGCTCGTTGGCTCTAGCTCTTTCCGGTGTTAATCACATGTGGTCTCTACTGCATAGATGCCCAGCTGACAGGTGAACAAAGGTTAGAGAAAGGCATATCCTGGACCCAGAACTGCATTTGAAGCCCTGCAATCTTTTGGCTGTAGGATGACTCCCCACACCACCACTACCTGCTGTGCACTAAGCGACCCAAAATGATTAGGGTATGATGCAACTCAGAAGAATGACCGTGAATTCAATGAATTGATGACCCAACCACACGCAACCCTGCACACATTAGAGATGCTGATTTTAAACAAACACTTGCAGCAACTAATCTCTTCACACCCATATCTCAAAAGGTCAAACTCCAAGACAGACTTGACATGAAAGTTGCTGGAGGATTAGAAACAGTTTACTTTCCTTCCCCCTCACCCAGGCCCAATACTTCAGGCTATTTTCTAGATCCTTCATGAAGCAAATTTTTCCTTTTAAAAAGTATCTGTTTTCCAAGACCAGCAGTGCAGCAAGCATTTCCTCACATACACAGAAGTGAGACAGGAGATCCCTTCTTCCAGCTTTTCTCACCTCAGAGCTTTTCTCCTATGATGAGAGAGTGGGACAGGGGGGAATTTCTTGGTCACCGCCTCTACTGCAGGAAAGTAACATGGCTACAAAAAGTTCTCCAAGTCTCCCATCCTGTAGGAGAGCTGCAGGAGTAAGAGAAGGCACAACCTAGCAGCCGGACTCACCAATGAGGGCACACTGAGGTGAGAAGGCCTTCAAGCCCAGCTCTTGCTTTCTTTTTGTACAGGAGATGGAGAGAGTCCCAAGTCAACAACATACAGCTGCTGTGCTCATTTGATGCACCTCCTAGCCAACGACTTCAGTGTTCCAGAAATAAAGGCTAGTGTTGTTGAAATTGCAAAATACTTCCATTACGATCACTTTGCAGCAGCTGCTCTGAAAAATGTGGGATGAACCAAGCTAACTCTCCCACAAGACGTGCAATGGAGCTCAGTAGTGGACTGTTTTGAGCAGTGTATCAAGAACTGGCCTAATCGGATGACTGTACGTGAAAAAAAATCATGAAAAAATAGATGGCACCATCACAGCCAAAGTTCTCAACACTGGGCCTAAGAGAAATGTTGAACACACACTGAGTACCCTGAAGCCTATTTCTGTAGCCTTGAACAAAATACAGGGGATTAGCGGTTTTATTGTTGATGCTGTTGAAAATTGGAACTGGTGAGATCTTAAAAAGAAAACTATGCAATGACAGAATTAAATTACAAGCATTAAAAAAACAAATGGGACAAGCACTATCTCCAGCTCATTTTCTTACAAATATTCTCAATACTCAGCATCTTGAGCAATACTGCATCCTGGAGCAATTGCTGAGGAGCAATACTGCAGGAGATGCTCAGCAGTCGATTTTTAAAAAGTTTCATTTAACTATTTTAGTTAAACAATTTTAACAAAAACAAACCAGATTTTAAAAACGTGAATGTTTAATTTCAAAAATTCATATGCTTCTTTTGTTAAATTATTATATGTTTGCTGTTGAAGAAAAAAAAATCCAGAATACAACGTTATTGTTTTAGTTAAATAAAACAATTTAAATGTCTATCTGGTGATGATCTCCTCCTAATACAGCATAAGCAAGAAAAGCCTACAAATATATTAACCTGTTGAATTAGAGATAGTTCACCTCACAAAGACTTCATAAATATCTGCTTCAATTACCTTTGGTAAATGAAATAACCAAATAATCATTCATTTTCTGATATAGCTGTAAATCTAATCTGAAAAGTTTTCAAAATAAATCACTTTAAAATTGTATAGTTTGTACCTTCTAAAAATGAAACCTACATCTATCTCTGAGCTGTGAAGAATATGTATTAAAGTTATAATAACCAACAAGAATGCACTTTTATGTAGAAATCTATGATTAAATCGAGTCTTCCTGACCAGTGATTTAAATCATGATTGAAACCAAATCTACTCTGATCTCATGTAACCTAAATTGTAAGGGTGCAAATACAACAAAGAATAAAGTAGTACAAATTTGTATTGATTTCACAGCAAGCTACTTCCCCTTTTTAAAAAGGAACCGTGACAAAGAATCGGGCTCCCTGACCTTGCCTGGAGAGGGTGCCGCCAGGTGGCTTCTCAACAGGAGGTCCTTCCAGGAGAACCTTAGCAGCTCACTCACTTGGTGCAGGGCAGCTTACGTATGCAGTGCTTTTACTTTCAGGTAAGCGGAGGATGTTGTGAATAATAACCACAGTGTGCGTTCGTATCAGTGGGATGAGAACCCTACCCGGTTGCACAAACAACCAAATTCCTGTTGAAAGAGGATGTTGCTAATCAAGATCTCTAAATTAAAAGTTCTGGCAGAAAATTACAGTCAAAGTTTGACTTTCTCCTGATCTCCTTGGTTCTTTTCCTCTAGGCTCCTCTCATTCCCCTAGATCAGGGGTCTCCAAACTACGGCCCGCGGGCCGGATGCGGCCCGCGAGGCCCTCTCATCCGGCCCGCGGAGACCTTTTTGGCTCCGCGCTGGGGCCTGGAAGCGCCGCGCGCTCGGCCGCCAGCCGCGGGGCCTGGAAGCGCCGCGCGCTCGGCGGCCGCCGCCGCCAGCCGCAGGGCCTGGAAGCGCCGCGCGCTCGGCCGCCGCCGCCAGCCGCGGGGCCTGGAAGCGCCGCGCGCTCGGCCGCCGCCGCCAGCCGCGGGGCCTGGAAGCGCCGCGCGCTCGGCCGCCGCCGCCAGCCGCGGGGCCGGGACGCGCCGCGCGCTCGGCCGCCGCCGCCGGCCAGGGACGGCTCGGAGCTGGGGCCGGGACGCGCCGCACTGCCACGCAGTTGCAGGGGGAAAAACAAGGAGCCACCCACTGCCAGGCGGTGAACCGGTCTGTGGGGAGAGACCGGGTTGAGCGGGTCAGTTGGGGGGGTGAGAGACCTACCTGGGTGGGTCAGTTGGGGGGGGGGGGTTTGGAGGAAAGGAGGTTTTGGGGTGAGAGACCTGGCTGGGTGGGTCAGTTGTGGGGGGGTTGGAGGAAAGGAGGTTTTGGGGTGAGAGACCTGGCTGGGTGGGTCAGTTGGGGGGGGGGGGTTGGAGGAAAGGAGGTTTTGGGGTGAGAGACCTGGCTGGGTGGGTCAGTTGGGGGGGGGGGGGGTTTGGAGGAAAGGAGGTTTTGGGGTGAGAGACCTGGCTGGGTGGGTCATTGGGGGGGGGGGGTTGGAGGAAAGGAGGTTTTGGGGTGAGACACCTGGCTGGGTGGGTCATTGGGGGGGGGTTGGAGGAAAGGAGGTTTTGGGGTGAGAGACCTGGGTGGGTCAGTTGGGGGGGGTTGGAGGAAAGGAGGTTTTGGGGTGAGAGACCTGGCTGGGTGGGTCAGTTGGGGGGTGGGTGGGAGGGAAGGAGGTTTTGGGGTGAGAGACCTGGCTGGGTGGGAGGGAAGGAGGTTTTGGGGTGAGAGACCTGGCTGGGTGGGTCATTTGGGGGAGGGGGGTTGGAGGAAAGGAGGTTTTTGGGGGAGAGACCTGGCTGGGTGGGTCAGTTGGGGGGTTGATGTGTAGTGTTCAGGTGTAGTGAACAGGTGTTCAGGTGTAGTGAACAGGTGTAGTGAGCAGGTGTAGTGAGCAGGTGTAGTGAGCAGGTGTTCATGTGTAGTGTATCAATGTGTTATTAAATAATAACTGAATAAAATAATATTAAATAAATAATTAAAAACAACATCCATGTTTTGATTCTTTTTTATTTGGACCTCGAGTGTGTTGTCGGCCCCCGAACTGCTATTTGATAGCTAATGCGGCCCTCGGGCTGAAAAGTTTGGAGACCCCTGCCCTAGATCAGTGTTTCCCAAACTTACAACATTCGCATACCCTTTTTGAGACATTTTTCTTACCAGCGTACCCCTTCTCTGGCAAAGATAATGGGGTGTGAGGGAGTGGAGGGAAGAGCCACATTTTGATAACACACTCCTAATTCATTTCATTCTGGATTAAATGTTTGTTAGAAATAAATGTTCAAGTGAACACCATTCTTATACATTAAATTTTAGTGAATTGTTTTCTGCTGCTAAAAAAAACCACCTATGATAAATGAAAATAAAAAATTCTGCTGCGTACCCCTTGAAACTCTTTTGCGTACCACCAGGGGTACATGTACCACACTTTGGGAAACACTGCCCTAGGTCTATTATTAACCTCCCTTAGCATGTTTTCTGCCTGCTCTTTGCCCTACCTCCATGATCCTTCGTCACGTCCTAAAATTTATGTGGATTTTCCTCATCTCAATCTGCTCTCTTGTCCCCTGGAACTTTTCCCCTATTACTTGCTCACATTTGTTCTCCTTGCCCTCTCCCAGACCCTGTTCCCTTCCCCTCATCCAATAGAGCCTGTTCCCTCTGGCCTTATCCCCTGCCCTGTGCACTGTTATGCCAATCCTACTGCACTGCTGCCCAAGTTGTGCTCCATTAGTAGATGCACTGAAGAAGAGAGGGAACTGGGTAAGAGAGAATTAAACTAACCTAAAAATGGCCATCCAGATCAATGGTATATTAAACACAGTGTCTTGTCTCTGACAGTGATCAGTTCCTGGAACCTGGGGTACTGATGTTTCCCAAATCTGGCTATCTAGGAACTACTCAGCTTCTCTGATTCTTAATAGCATCTCTATTTGCCCTTCCAACCCAAGAATCTTTTCTTCTAGCACAGCCACCAACTTGCAGTTCATACACAGGAATCCCTTCCAGCTCAGGCAAGAAAGAAAACAAGGGACATCTTTTGCAGGTCTCCACCACGGTTCCATAGCTGGACACTATGAAATCACACAGAGCTGAACCTGGGAGGACAGCCTCTCTCTCTAACCTACTTCCAACACGCTCCTGTTAGCTGCCTCGGTTCATGGCTCGAATTTGCCTAGTAAGGGACTTTTTATATCAGCTCTCCCAGTTCAGCCCTGCCCCTCACCACCAGAAAGTGATGAACCACTCAGGCTTCAAGCAGTCGAGCTGATCAAAGCACCCAGGGTCAGAGCCATGCAGGCCTTACTAAGGCACCCCAATGCAAATGGTCTACACCAGAGATGGGCAAACTATGGCCTGCGGGCCAACCGTCCTGCCCTTGAGCTCCCGGCTGGGGAGGCTAGCTCCCAGCCCCTACCCTACTGTCTCCCCCACCCACCCCCACAGCCACATGGGCAGCATGGCTGGCTCCAGCCGGGCAGCACGGCTGCCAGACATGCTGCTCTGAGAGGCATGGTAAGGGGGTGGGGAGGTTGGATGGGGCAGTGTTTTATTGGAGAGGTTGCGTGCTCAGGGGATGGGGACCTGGAAGGGGGGGGGAGGGGTTGGATAGGCAGGGGAGTACTGGGCGGGGGGCTGTCAGTGGCTGGGGGAGTAGATAGGGGTCATGGCAATCAGGGGACAGAGAGAGGGGTGAGGGTGTTAGATAGGGGGGAAGGGTTAGTGGTAGGGGTCCCAGGAAGGGGCGCTAAGGGGACAAGGAGCGGGGAGGTGGGTGTTGGAGGTTCTGAGGGGGGCAGACAGGTGGCGGAGCCAGGCTGTTTGGGGAGGCCCTCCATACAGTTTCATTACCCCGATGTGGCCTTTGGGCCACAAAGTTTGCCCACCTTGATCTACACCCTCCCCCATTCCTGTTGCCAGTCCCCAATCTCAACCATCAAGAAAGAAGCCCAGCTTGATGTTCCTAGCTATCTACCCTTTGTCTCCAATTTATTCCTTAGCTTTTTGCATATCTACTTACCATGCAACCAGAAATCCAGTTGAGTTTACAGTTGGGACAACAGCATGTTTAAGAGGTTCAGAGGATGTAGCTGCACAATGGGGAAGCAAGTTAGGAATCTGCTTAAAATTACATGCCACGGCCTGTGCCACTTTCCAGCTGCAAAAATTCTACATTGCTATAAAATAGCACCTGCTTCTTGATGGGCTTTTCCAGCATTTTAAGGTCCTATTTCCTGATATCTTCCACCTGGAAACCAGCCAGGATTCTAAAGGGTAACCTGGATGGGGGGCTTTCACTGATAGTAGGGAATGGAGGTACAGAAGAGTGGGGATGAATCAAGAGAGAAAAATGGGACAGAAGTGTATTGACATTGCCAGCTTCAAAAAAAGGTTGCAGGAAGTTCTCAAACTCGGCACTCAGAGACACATATACTGGCAGTAGCAATTTACAGTAATAAAAGGAAGTGAAAGCAAAACAAAGAACTGAGAGAAATGACAACAGAACAAGAATATGGGTTTGAAGTAAGAATTCTTGCAGGAGGAGTAGGACAGTTTGCAAGTTCAGGTAAAGAAGAAATGTAGCATTTATAATTACTACCAATTTAAAGAGAAATACTGCCTGCCTGCATAAACAAAACCATCCTTCATTTCCAAAACACAAACCATCAGCTTCTACAGATGACATTTTTGTACAAAGCAACGAAGCCAAGCCTGTGTTTTAGGTTTCAACCAGAGAAAGTATTTTTGGATTAGTTTCATCTTCAATGCTAATGAATTTTTCAAGGAGGCATTGCTTTTAATAGGGAGATTGTACAGTATAAACATAGCATAGATTGCCTCCCAGGCTCTCTTTTGGAAAGTTTCCCGATAAGGCTACATTATAAACTATGTTCAGTATAGAACCTCCCTACATTCAAATCGTTCATTCCCATGAACAATGTTATGAGCGTGGCATTTATTCTCTCTTTCAATGACATTTCCTTGGCTTACTTCTCTGGGAAAAATATTAAAGAAACCCCCTAGTACAATATGTGTGGTTATTTAGCCCCTGTGAGTGGAGTTATTTGATCAAGTTCACAATTTCTTATCTCCTGGTGGATTTGGCTTCATGTACATCATGCATGGCAAATATAGGGATTAGAGATTTGCCAAGAAAGCCTTCTGCAAAGCAGCAACCATGCCTTGACTTTGACACGGGGTGAATAGATAGTGCAACCAGTGTCCTGAACACACTGTCTGTGGGACTTCATAGCCAATATGCAGCACTGCATTTTTGCCCATCAAGTATTGCTCAATATTAATAAATTTAAAAGTTTACTTAAAGAGATTCTCAGGAAAGAAGATGGTGAAAAGTTTAGTCAGGTCTCTGGGCTTTGTAAAGTCTTACCAGTTGTTGTTCTAATTGTTCATTTTGAAAACCTAATAATCTTTTACTGAGTTGGTAATCATGGAGGCTAGTGATAGAGAAGTGGTGAAAATTACCTCCTCCCTACTTCCAAAAACTGCAGACAAGAATCTGCCCTTGTCAGAATGATTCCTAGGCAGCCCATGTGATGCAAAATATTGCTATGGAGCAGGCAAATAGTCCCCCTAAGAATGTTAAGGAGCAAAGAATTTGAACAAGAGCACACCATGACTCCTCACATTTCTCAGACAGCATTATACTACGCAAACACACCTTCCAACAGATTAATCTGAATAAACCATTACATGGATACCGTAGAACCTCAGAGTGACGAACACCTCGGAAATGGAGGTTGTTCAGAGTTCTGAAATGTTTGTAACTCAGAACAAAACGTTATGGTTGTTCTCTCAAATGTTTACAACTGAATATTGACTTAATACAGCAGCGGTGGCCAATAGAAATTCAACACTAGCCACACTTGTGGTTTTGAATTTTTCTTAATTGCCTCATTATAAAAAAGGATTAAATAACATACCACAAAAGACATTTCAAATTATTTTTTATTAATATCAAAAAGTAGATATTACAAAAAATAATAATAGGTACTACTAACACAAAATTACTTCAGTGTGACACTTTGCATTCTTTTTCTTGTACCATAACCCTGAAATCTGGTACGCTCATGCATTAGCCACAGTTCAAAGCCTATTGGCCACATGTGGTTAGTGGTGAATGCATTGGACACTGCTGTGATACAGCTTTGAAACTTTATTATACAGAAGAAAAATGCTGCTTTTCTTGTTTTGGGGTGGTTGTTTTTTTTAGTAGTTTACATTTAACACAGTACTGTGCTGTATTTGCTTTTCTCTTTTTTATTTGTTCCTGCTGCTGCCTGATTGTGTACTTCCAGTTCCAAATGAGGTGTGTGGTTAACTGGTCAGTTCATAACGCTGGTGTTCATAACTTTGAGGTTCTACTGTACTTAGTGTTGTATACCAGTAGGTTTTTGAAGAGAGGTTTTTGGGCGACAGCCCCCCAACCTAAAGCAAATACCAGTGACCATACACCAAAACACAAAAACACTACCCCAGAAACCTATTCTTGCAACAAAGCCCAATGCCAACTCTCTCCACATATTTATTCAAGTGACACCATCATAGGACCTAATCACATCAGCCACACCATCAGGGGCTCACTCACCTGCACATCTACCAATGTGATCTATGCCATCATGTGCCAGCAATGCCCCTCTGCCATGTACATTGGCCAACAGACAGACAAAAGAATAAATGGACACAAATCTGACATCAGGAATCATAACATTCAAAAACCAGAAGAACACCACTTCAACCTCTCTGGTCACTCAGTAACAGACTTAAAGGTGATAATTTTACAACAACAGAAAAACTTCGAAAACAGACTTCAACAAGAAGTTGTTGAATTGGAATTAATTTGCAAATTGGGAACCATTAATTTAGGCTTGAATAGCGACTGGGAATGACTGGATCATTAAACAAATTGAATCTATTTCCCCATGTTAAGTATCTTCACACCTTCTTGTCAGCTGTCTGATATGGGCCATCTTGACTATCACTACAAAAGTTTTTTTTCTCCTGCTGATAATAGCTCATCTAAATTAAATAGCCTCTTAAAATTGGTATGGCAACTTCCATCTTTTCATGGTGTGTGTGTGTGTGTGTGTGTGTGTGTCTTCCTACTGTGCGTTCCATTTTATGCATCGATCAAGTGGGCTATAGCCTACGAAAGCTTATGCTTATATAAATTTGTTAGTCTCTAAGGTACCACAAGTACTCTTGTTCTTTTTTGTAGTAGATTTTTGTACATACACAAAAATGCTGCATTCACAGATAAATTTGTTTATGCTATGCAGAATTTTAATCTATTATCAATTATATATTATTCTTCACGTTAGGAAACAAGATAGGAGGCATAGGCTTATATAGATTGCTTTATTTCTTGTAATCTCTGACCAACTGTTTTTTTTTTGTTGTTGTTGTTGTTGTTTTTAAACTCATTTAAGAGTGAAGGATAAACTTGCACTTATTTTTCTGCAGGGATATAAAAGAAAATCTCTATCATGTTTAGAAAATAGGGTTTCATAATTTTCCAAATCTCACTTGTTTGATTTCACTGATAATTTCATCACTGATAATTTTACAGAACAGTCCCTGAGTGTTTGTATTGTTCTGTAACCACCTTAGATAATTTTCATGAGGAAACAGGATAAACAAGCCAAGCTGAGAGCATTCAGCAAACAAACCCTGCACATTACATCAAGTAAAAACACAAAAGAACTGTGCCACCAGTAAACTGTTGCCAGAACAGACATACCTGGATCTTTGCCAAGTTTTTATTTTTTTCAAGCTTTGACCAGCTTCACCTTATAGTTACTGCTATCCTTCAACAGTAGTCAACATTTGACAGCACCCTTTTTGGAATATAATATAGCCAAAAGTAAGAAGACTTCTTACCCCAAATGGTGGATATGAAGTAGCAGCGGCAGCAGAGGCAACACCCACTGTGGGAGGTGGTATTCCTGAAGAAGAAGGTGGGAACAGACCCAAGGCATTCAGATTTAATCCAGGAATTAAATGTGCTTGAAGCTGCAATGGTAGAAGAATTATTTAGCTTTACAAGGCAAGTTATTAAATCAAAATCCTGGTTGGGATAATGTAATAGCCTTTTTTGTAAAGATGCGAATGTTTTATTTTAAATCTACATTCTTGAGGATTCAGATTTCAGACCTATAATCCAGACAACTCACTTAGTCCAATAAAGTTAAAAGTTTGGCTCTAATTTGACAATCAGGTGTCTCTCACTACAACTTTATTTTTCTATGAAGTGGCCCACAAGATTGGAGAAAATAAATCCAAGTGACAGGCAGACCTTTAGACTGCTTGCTTAGGAGAAGCTTTAGCACAAAAACAATAACCCGCCTGACTCTTAGATAGAAATTCAACAGTCCTTTAGAAACAGAGCGGCTCCACCCATAACCACTAATTCTCCCTACCTCCCACACTGCTAAAACTGCAGTTGGACTGCAGAGTGCTGAGTGTGAAATTCCCCCATAGTGCTCACAGGCTGAGCATTAAACTATAAAGACGCCGCTTGTCACTTATTAGATTAGTGGTTCTCAAGCTATTTACCACTGTGGGCTACATATGCAATTCTCTGTGTTATGTGGGCCACATTCACACAATCAATTTATTAATATATTATATATATACATATCTATATATCTATATATATAAAAGTCAAGTGGTGTATGTATGTGTGTATGTATGTATGTATGTACGTATGACTGCGAACTCCTCCCGCACCGTTTGAGCCAGAGACTTGACATTTGGTACAGTGAGGGGTCTTGGGGTCTAGATGCTGGTAAGGGTCGAAAAATTTTCGGATCTCACCTCTGACGCCCCCCAGGGGTGAAAGTCTTTCAGGGCCAATCACATCGTCTGGGCGGTTAGGTGGTGATGATGTCATAATACCCCCCTCCAACAGACACCTCACTCGCTCAGCTCACCCCTCCCTCCTCCAACGGAACCCCGGAGATCCCTCAGTTCTCTGCCCCTCCCCCCTCCCAACGGAACCCCGGAGATCCCTCAGTTCTCTGCCCCTCCCCCCTCCCAACGGAACCCCGGAGATCCCTCAGTTCTCTGCCCCTCCCCCCTCCCAACGGAACCCCGGAGATCCCTCAGTTCTCTGCCCCTCCCCCCTCCCAACGGAACCCCGGAGATCCCTCAGTTCTCTACCCCTACCCCCTCCCAACGGAACCCCGGAGATCCCTCCGTTCTCTGCCCCTCCCCCCTCCCAACGGAACCCCGGAGAGCCCTCCGTTCTCTGCCCCTCCCCCCTCCCAACGGAACCCCGGAGAGCCCTCCGTTCTCTGCCCCTCCCACCTCAACCCCGGACTCCATCAGCTCTGTGCCCCCCCCCCACCTGCGAAGGTCCCCGGAATCCCTCGGCTCTGGGCCCCCTTCCCCCCTGCGACGGATCTGAGTTGGGTTTGGTGGGACGGTAAGTGAGGTGGGGGTGTCGGGTTCGGTCGGGGGGTGAGGTGGGGGTGTTGGGGTTGGTCAGGGGGTGTTGCGGTTGGTGGGGGGGTGAGGTGGGGGTGTCGGGTTTGGTCGGGGGGTAAGTGAGCCGGGGGGGTGTCGGGGTTGGTCTGGGGGGGTGGGAAGGTGTCGGGGTTGGTCTGGGGGGGTGGGAAGGTGTCGGGGGGGTGAGGGGTGTGGTGTGGGTGTTGGGTTTGGTTGGGGGGGGGGGGGAAGGTGTTGGGTTTGGTCGGGGGGGGGGGGGAAGGTGTTGGGGTGGGTGCCCAGACCAAACCCGACACACACCCCCGGCTCACTTACCCCCCCGACCAAACCCGACACCGCCACCTCACCCCCCCACCAACCGCAACACCCCCTGACCAACCCCAACACCCACCCCTCACCCCCCCCAACACCTTCCCACCCCCCCAGACCAAACCCGACACCCCCTGGCTCACTTACCCCCCGACCGAACCTGACACCCCCACCTCACCCCCCCACACCAATCGCAACACCCCCAGACCAAACCTGACACCCCCCGGCTCACTTACCCCCCGACCGAACCCGACACTCCCACCTCACCCCCCCAAGCAAACCCGACACCCCCACCTCACCCCCCCACCAACCCCAACACCCCCTGACCAACCCCAACACCCACACCTCACCCCTCACCCACCACGACACCTTCCCACCCCCCCAGACCAAACCCGACACCCCCCCGGCTCACTTACCCCCGACCGAACCCGACACCCCTACCTCATCCCCCCAAGCAAACCTGACACCCCCACCTCAACCCCCCACCAACCGCAACACCCCCTGACCAACCGCAACACTCACCCCTCACCCACCCCAACACCTTCCCACCCCCCCAGACCAAACCCTACACCCCCCGGCTCACTTACCCCCCGACCAAACCCGACAACCCCACCTGACCCCCCGACCAAACCCGACACCCCCCGCCCCCCCCCGGCTCACGGTGCACTGTGTAGCACACAGATTATTAAATACACTGTTCGGTCGGGGGGTGAGGTGGGGGTGTCGGGTTTGCTCAGGGGGTGAGGTGGGGGTGTCGGGTTTGGTCAGGGGGTAAGTGAGCCGGGGGGTCTTGGGGTTGGTCGGGGGGGGTGGGAAGGTGTCAGGGTGGGTGAAGGGTGGGTGTTGGGGTTGGTCAGGGGGTGTCAACTGTCTGCCCCCTCCCCACCTCCCACTGACCCGAGCAACGCCGAGCACTTATGCTAGTATATATATAAAAGTCAAATGGTATATGCGTGCGTGTATGTATGTGCACTTACTCCTTCCACACAGTTTGAGCTAGAGACTTGAAATTTGGTACAGTTAGAGGTCTTAGGGTCCTAATCAGGGTAAGAGTCGAAAATTTTTCAAATCTCACCTCTGACGCCCCCCAGGGGTGAAATTATTTAAAGGCCAATCACATCAGCTGGGCAGCTGCTGTTCTCTGTGACATAGTTATGATGTCATAATACCCTCTCCAACGGACCCCGCACTCGCTCAGCTCTCTGCCCCCTCCCCACCTCCAACGGACCCGAGTTGGGTTTGGTCGGAGGGTAAGTGAGGTAGGGGTGTCGGGTTTGGTCGGGGGGTGATGTGGGGGTGTCAGGTTTGGTCGGGGGGTGATGTGGGGGTGTCAGGTTTGGTCGGGGGGTAAGTGAGCCGGGGGTGTTGGGTTTGGTCTGGGGGGGTGGGAAGGTGTCGGGGTGGGTGAGGGGTTGGGGTTGGGGGGGGGTAAGGTGGGGGTGTTGGGTTTGTTTGGGGGACTGAGGAGGGGGGTCGGGGTTGGTCGAGGGGTAAGTGAGGTGTGGGTGTCGGGTTTGGTCGGGGGGGGCGAGGTGGGGGTGTCAGTTTTGGTTGGGGGGGGTGAGGTGGGGGTGTCAGTTTTGGTCTACGGGGGGTGAGGTGGGTGTGTCAGGTTTGGTCTACGGGGGTGAGGTGTGGGTGTTGGTCAGGGGGTGTTGGGATTGGTAGGGGGTGACATGGGGGTGTTGGGTTTGGGTGGGGGGGTGAAAATGTGAGTCGGGGTTGGTCGAGGGGTAAGTGAGGTGGGGGTGTCAGGTTTGCTCTCTGCCCCTTCCCCCCTCCAACAGACCCCGCACTCGCTCAGCTCTCTGCCCCCTCCCCACCTCCGACGGACCCGAGCAACGCCGGGTATTTTCGCTAGTAAATAAATAAATAGTATGTATGTTTCTATATATCAGTATGTGTATCTATCTGTGTGTGTGTGTGTGTGTGTGTGTGTGTGTGTGTGTGTGTGTGTGTGTGTGTGTGTGTGTGTGTGTGTGTGTGTGTGTGTGGATATACATACACACACACCCTGTATGGCCCTGAGGATGTCACCTGGGCCGTAGCCATTTGCTGATTGGGCTGCAAGCAGTCCACAGGTTGAGAACCACTGGACTAGACTGTTTCTGGGCAATTTGACCATGCCCAGTCAGTAGGAGGTGTTGTAGCATTCTACCACACTCCAGAATCTTCAGTTTATCTCCAGTTCCTCCCCTCCTCCCCCATTAAGTTATTTCCCTGCAATACAATTTAACATATTAAACCTGTTACAGCTTGGACAGAGACCCCATTTAAGGCCATCACTAGAACAAACTGTGGGACATTAGCTGTTGGGGTTTCCTTTATTGCCAAAGACCAAGCTAAAACTGCAGTTATAGGGCAACAAACTAACTTGGAATGGCTGGTCAAAATCCATCCAATAGAGCATTAGAAAAAACACAACATACATCCCACCCATTGCGAAGGTGGTGAAGAACAGCCCTGGTATTTCTGATCAGTCTGGACAATCAGGAAACACTGGCAACTGAAAGACATTTCCCACCTGACATCCAGAACAGAATGTTTTGGTTAAGTGTTGATCTATATCTGAATTTTTCATGGAATCACAAAAGCGTAGGTCTAGAAGGTACCTCAAGAGGTCATCTAGTCCAGCCCCATGCACTGAAGCAGGAACAATTATACCTAGAGCAATCCTGACAGGAGTTTGTTCAATCTGTTCTTAAAAACCTACAGCGACGGGGCTTCAACAACCTTCATTGGAAGCCTATTCCAATACTGATCTATCTTAAGAGTTAAAACATTTTTCTTAATATCTAACCTAACCCTCCTTTGCTGTAGTTAAGCAGATATCTACTGAAGGTAGGACAAGTTATGGAGAACAATTGACCACCATTCTCTTTATAATGCCCTTAACATATTTGAAAACTTATCAGTCCCCGTCCCTCTCCCCTCCACTCCCCATCTTATTTTCTCAAGAACAAACATGCCCAGGTCTCTTTTTAATGTTTCCTCATTTATGCTCTCCTGTGGACTCTCCCCAACTTGTCTACATCTTTACTAAAAGGTGGTGCCTAGAACTGGACACAGTACTCCAGGTGAGGATTCAACAGTTCCGAGTCAAGTAGAACAATTACCTCCTGTGTCTTAAGTATCACACTCGTGTCAATACACCCCTGAATGATGTTAGCCTTTTTGACAAATGCATCACACTGCTGATCTGCATTCAATTTGTGATCCATAAATCAGTGGTTTTAAACTTTTTTTCATTTGCGGACCCCTAAAAAATTTCAAATGGAGATGTGGACTGCTTTGGAAATCAGACAGTCTGTGGACCCATAGGGTTCTGCAGACCACAGGGTGAAAACCACTGCTCTATGATAATAACCTTTTGTGGACCCCTCAGACACAGTCTGTGAACCCCAAAAAGTCCATGGACCATAGGTTGAAAATCACTGCCCTAGGTACTTTTCAGGAGCACTACTGCCTAGCCAGTTATTTCCCATTTTGTAGTTGTGCGTATGATTTTTTTTCCTTCCTAAGTGTAGTGTTTTGCATTTATCTTTATTTAATTTTTTCTGGTTGATTTCAGACCAATTCTTCAATTTATCAAGGTCATTTTGAATTCCAATCCTGTTCTCAAAAGTACTTACAACACCTTCCATATTGGTGTCATCCACAAATATAAGCCCATTCTCCACTTCACCATCCAAGGCATTAATGAAAATGTTGAATACCACCATATCTAGGCCAGACTCCTGCAGGGCCCCATTAGATCATCCCACAGTGTAACATGCTGTACTCAGAGTAATTATGAATAGTTTGCTTTCAATAAGTTGTACACTCATCTTATAGTAATTTCATCTAGACCACATTTCCCTACTTTGCATATAAGAATGTCATGTGGGGCTATATAAAAAGCCTTACTAAAGTCCAAATATATCACATCTACATCTTTCTCCTAGCCACTAGGTCAGTAACACTTGCAAAGAAGGAAATTAAGTTGGCTTGTCATGATTTGTTCTTGACAAATCCATATTGGATACTACTTATCCTATTCTCCTCTTGGTGCTTAAACTCATCATTTAATATATTTGTTTCCGTATCTTTCCAGGTATCGAGTTAGGCTAGCTGGTTGAAAATTCCCCAGGTCCTCTTTGTTGCCTTTTTTAAAAAGATAGGTATTATGTTTGACCTTCTCCACTCCTCTGGAACCCTCCCCTGCCCTCCCTAAGTTCTAAAAGATAAATCACTAGTGATTCTGAGATTGCTCAAATTAATTCCTTAAACAGACTAGGATGAATTTCAACAGGTTCTGCCACCTTGAATACATCTAACATCAATTTTTTTGAACCTTTTCTATCCGTATTCTGGTTTGTGTTCTTTCCCTCTTCTTGTTACTATTGCGTAAAAGCATCTGATTACAATTAACCTTTTTAGTGAAGACTGAAGCAAAATAAGTATTACACATCAAGATTTCTTGGTGTCGTCCATTATCAGCAATCCTTCCTTGTTAAGTAGTGGACTTATGCTTTCTTTGGTCTTTCTGTTGCTCCTAATGTATTTGTAGAGCCTCCTGTTATGTCCACTGTTAGGTGAAACACATTTTATGCCTTACCCTGGTTTATCCAAGTCTTATTTTTTGCATTAGATAATCAGCAACTATCTTCATAGGAGTGTAGTTCTTTACCTTCCAAATTAGAAAGGACATACTTCTACTCCCAAATCAAAGAGCAAGTCCTATACATGAGAAAATAGGAAGCCAAGGGAAGTCTCATTCACAGATTAAAGTTGCCAAATGAAAAGATTATTCTTATTATGTTAAAAATAGAACAGTATCAGGAAACTAAGACGCACTTCCTTCAAGTATTTTATACTACTGTGGCATCAAACGAACATTCATAATGCAAATAAAAACTCCTTTCCAATCTCCACAACAAAGGAAGGTAGTTTTGAAGTAAAATTATTCTTTATTTCCTTCATCTAGGTCAATTTTTTCAATTTTTCCTACCCAAAAGAGATCCTATCTATCTATATCTATAAAGAATCTCTCAGAAATAAACTTCCAAAAATGACCAAGCCATAAAAAAAAAAAAAAAACCAGACTCACATTCATAGCAGCAATATCATTTTCATAGGACTCCCTGATTTTCTTCATTATTTCTTCCTCGGCCTTGGCACAAGTTTCAATACTGCCTTTAACTGTAATGGTCCGTTCAGGGTTATAGAGTGTCAAGTCCTGCAGTCTGCAGACAAAACAGAGATGCAATTAATTACCATTCAAACAGTAGATGGTAATCAAAACTTATCAGTTAAGGCTGGGGAATTTTGAAACTGGCAGGTTTGCCCTGGAACAATGGAACATACAAGATCAATTTGCGGCAGAACTCAAACATGATTCTAACAGAATCTGAAAGAATGCTTTCCTCACAAGAGACTGGACTAAAATTAGCGCAATGTGATTCAGTGTCAAATGGTTAAGATTTGCCTGGACATGTCACAGATTCTAGCAAGGAGAAATTACTTATCTTGTATAGTAACCTGAGTTCTTTGAGATGTGTCCCTCTGGGTGCCTCACATCAGGATATACCTGATATACCACTCGTCTGCTCTTGATTGGAGATCTTTATCAGCAGTGTCTGTGGGTCCACATCTGTGCCCCCAGACACCCATGTGCTCCCAAAATAGGGGCAGATGCACCACCACTCCAATTCCTTCTCAACCACAGAAGTCCAAAGAAAGAGTTTCTGAGGCAGAGAGGAAAGAGAGTAGGTAGTAGAACACCTATAGGGGACACATCTTAAAAAAAACTCAATTACTGCACAAGATAAGTAACCTTCTTCTTCAAGTAGTGTTCCTATGGGTGCGCCAGGTCAGGGGACTCTAGCCTCTACCACGGAGGAAAGTGTCGAGGAAGGGGATTCAATATGGACTGTAGACAGTGTCACCAAAGGCCACGTCAGTCCCGGAATCAAGCACGAGAGCATAACACTGGTAAAATGTGAGCAGCAAAGACCAGGTGGCTGCCCTGCCGATGTTTGAAATGGGTATATTTTTTAGAAGAGCTACAGAGATAGATTGAGCAATAATTCTTGGAGGGGAATATGGCTTTGTAGCATGACAACATAACCAGGAACCCATTTGGAAAATCTTTATGAGGAGACTGGATGTCCCCTCATTCATACTATAACAGAGATGAAGAGTCTAGGTCAGGAGAAACCCAAAGGGGCCTGGATCTGTCGAGGCTTGGTGTAAAATAGTGGTGAGTGTATCTTTTGATTAATGTAGAATTCAGAAGAGACTTTAGGAAGGAAGCAAGGATATGGACGTTCCCAGAAGTTCAAATGGGGGTTTCTTTACAGCACGGAGCACTAAGGAGAGGTCCCATGACAGGAAGGAAGAGGCCTTTGATAAATCATGCAGTGGTAGGGTGAACAAAGACTGAACACTTCCAGAGGAGCGGTGATGGCAACCAGCTGAACTTTGATGGAGCTTAGCAATAAGTCTGTGGTCAAGGATGTGACCCAAAGACAACTCAAGAGAAAGCATAGCTTGATGGTTGCACCAAGCCTGGAAGCGTTTCCACTTTTGCAGGTAAATTTTCCTGTATTCAGTGTTGTTGTAGCCATGTTGGCCTAAGGATATTAGCGAGACAGTGGGTGAGGAAATATGTTCTCTTGGACCTACTGCTGTTGGTGAGAAAGACAAGCTATTACACAGAGCTCTTCTTCAGCTCAAACATTCCTCTTCACCAACAGAAGTTGGTTCAATAAAAAACTATTACCTCACCCACCTTGTGTCTCCGGTAATTTTTTGGCAAATGAATCAGCTCTACAAACCACACCTGTCTCAGCCATTATGGCCCTATGAGCAAGGGCAGCGAGTTATATGGGCCCGAGCTGCCCGGGCTCCAAGAATATTCAGAGCTGGGGGCCGGGCTTCACCCATGTTTGGAGCCAAGTCTCTCTCCTGGCCCTGCCTGGAGCGTTCTCCATTCCCCACTGCCCTCCCTTCCACTCACGTCTCCCCCAGGCCCCAGAGCGTTCCCTGGCCCATGCCTACCGCCCCCCACGCGCCTCCCCCAGGTCATCCCTGCCCAATTGAAAGTGAGTGACTTCCCTGCTGCTCCTCCTCACCTGCACTACTGGCGGCTGCTGCACCTGAGGAAGGGAGGAGGCAGACATGCTTGGCAGCCCTCCCATCCCCGGCACACACCAGTTGGTGAAGCAGAGGGGGCTTCCAGCTGGGAGACGTCTGGAGTGGACCGTACTCACCTGAGCAGATGCTGGGGCTTTGGTGAGTATCTGATCCTGTGATCTGCCTTCTCTTCCTCCCTCCCCCCAACCCCGCAGCCACCGCTACTGCCACACATTGGGCAAGTGGCAGCCACATCCCCCCACCCCCAGTGAGGCTATGGTGAAGGACAGCAGCAGGGGAGAAGGCTGCACATGATGGGAGACCCTTTCCCTCCTCCCCCTCTCACCCCACAGAGGTGTGTGTGCTGGGTTTGGGGGAGTCCTAGCCCTGGGGCAGCCAGTCTGCACCCTAAGATCCTCATCCCCAGCCCCGCCCCAGAGCACACAGCCCCAGCCAGAGCCCTCACCCCCTGCACCCCAACCCTCAGTTTCAGCCCCGAGTCCCCTCCTGCACTGTGAACCCCTCATCCCCAGCCCCACCCCAAAACCCTCACCTGAGGGGAAAAAACACGGAACTTAAATTTGGTGGTCAGTTTCAGGTATGATCGTGTTTTGCACAATACTTGATTATTTTACAACCTTTAAAGTATATAATCGGCTGTATACAGGTACAAGAAAATATAATGTATTGATGCAGGCAAATGCTGCTTCTGACTTTCCACTTTTAATTGGCCCTTGTAAACTTGCAGCGCCAGTGTGCTGTAGCTTCATTTTAGCCCGGCAACAAATTCTTGATTTGTAGGACCAGTAATAATCAACAATGAATACATTCTTAATAAAGTTACCCAGAGAAGAAGAAAAGGGTAATTCATCAAGTGACAGCCTGAGTTTGACACCCAGCTTTCAACTGAAGTTATACAAAAGATGCAGCAAATCTACAAGATAAAAGTAGTTTTCAGCAATCCTTACTCTCAAGAGTTACGTGGTTGGAGTACGATAGCGAATTAGCTTTTTACTCAGTCTGCAAAAACGGTTCTGAAAAAAGATCTTAATATGTTCTAGGAAGGTTGAACCAATGTTTATTTCATCCGGATTTCAAGAATGGAGACACGCATTGCATGATTTTACATCACACAAAAAATCCTCCTGTCACAAGGAACCGGTAATGAAATATGCTGCTTTGCAATCACAGGTAAATGTTTCTGTACTAATGTCGGCCAGTTACAGAAAAGAATCACGATCCACTAGGAATGCACTGTACAAAATTTTAACATTGTTCAGTACCTACCTCATCAACAAATAGCATTACGTGGACATAAATGAGAGTGATTCAAATTTGATGCAGCTCTTGTTGCTACGCAGTACAGATTCAGAGGAACTAAGACAGTAGGTTAGTCGCATAAAATACAAGTGGCTATCACGTGAGGGTAACGAAATAATCACAATGAGGTGCTAAGACAAATTGTGCAAAAGATAAAGGCTTTAAAGTTTTATGCCATTGTAATGGAGGAGATTACTGATTTGTCAAGAAAAGAACAAGCAAGTTTTTCTTTAAGGTTCTTCTCTAGTGAAGACGGAGATTTATGAGGAGTTCATTGGGTTTTACCAAACTGACGCTGTGACGGTGTACTCCATAGGACTTTATGGGGAGATGCTTATAAATGTGTATGTGATACAACTGAAATATGTTTTTGCTACATATGCCATGTAACATATCTATGTAAAGGTAATGATTTACTTGATCTGTTTATCCTATTTGCGTGCGACGTGTCATTTTTGAACTCAAAGTTCTAAATATTGGTTATGTACTCGGTTAATTTTAAATAGGCTCAGTGAAGCAGCTGGGCAGCTTTTTAAAAAGGAACTATTCTCAGTAAATGCCCAATCAAAAATCAATCAAGCTAACAATGAACTTTGGAAATGCCAATCCACATCGAGCTTCCTCAGCGATGTGGCTTGGCTGGTAAGGAGCTCAGTCTGGCACAGACATGTAGCTTGCCCATGTGGCTCTGAAACTCCATTTTGCAACTGGATTCTGCATAAGAAGGAGGAGGGGGTCTCCACCCACAAGGGAAAGTCTATTTAACTCCCTGGGAGACCCCTCCATTTTTGTCTTCAGCTGGCTTAAGTTAGAGCCTCTCCACCTCCAAGAATACATGAAAGAAACTGGAACAGTGGACAGTGACTGCAGGGGTGTGTGAGGGTGATTGCTGAACCCAGCCTAAAGGAAGTTTAGCCTGTAAGAGAAAACATGTGATGGTGCAGGTTATTTGTATTCAGTTTCTTAGACATAGACTTGAGTATTCTATTTTATTTGGTAATTCACTTTGTTCTGTTACTACTTGAAATCACTTAAATCCTACTTTCTGTCTTTATTAAAATCACTTTTTATTTATTAATTAACCTGGAGTACATGTTAGTACCTGGGGAGGGAATGGGGAGGCAAACAGCTGTGCATCTCTCTCTATTATTGTTATAGAGGGCAAACAATCTATAAGTTTACAAGGTAAGCCGGTTTTATTCAGAGTTTGGAAACCATTGGAAGTCGAGCATCTGAGTGCTAGAGGCAGGAACACTTCTTAACCTGTTTCCAGGCAAGCCCGCAGCTGTTAGGGGACATGGCTCACACCTGGGTCTGGGTTTGCAGCAGGCTAACAAGCCTGACTCAAACCAGACAGGATTTCTGAAGTCCCAAGCTGCCAGGGCAGGAGTAGTCTTGGCACATCGGTGGGCAGCTCCTAAGGGGGTTTCTGTGATCCAACCAGTCACAAACGCAATGGATGCTGTTTCTCTCTTCAAAATTGTAGAAGATATGCTTCTCAGGTGTGATTTATCCTTTGTATTACACTTCTTGTTTCCCCCTCCTTCATCCAGTTTCCTACTCACTTCCCTCTTGTCCCTCCTCCTTTGGTGTGTCCACTCCTTTATTGCTCTCACTTCCCCAAACTTTATTCAGGAGGAGAAGTCCACACTCCTCTCACCCACAAATAGCTCTATGACAGAGCAATATTCAGACTCTTCAGCTCATTGCAGCAGTCACTTTCACCCATGAGTGAGGACCAGCTAATAGGAGAAAGCAGAACTCTTGCCTACACATTTGTCTAAATGAACAATAGACTGGTTACCCTACTGCAGTTTAGCTGTTGAAGGCTGAAGCAGAAAGGGACCTGACCCACACAGAAAATTACTATCTAAAATACTGTTCTCTTCTTATTTATTCAGCTCCTTTTCTCCTTTCCCTTGTTCCAAAGCCGCCATGTTATTTCAACTCATTCTATACATACTTCAAAACTAGCCCAGTTATAAAACATGCTTGCCTGTCCAGCAGATAACAGTTTCAAGACAGCATTTTATAAACCTGGATTAAAGTAGAGTTCTGCCTCGTCTAGAATACTATTCTTAGACCAGCCTTTGCCTAGACTATTTTTAAACAAGTCAAGAAGTGTTTAAATTCAGCTAAAACAACAGTTTAAGCCCCAGCGTGGATGGGGGTCTGAATGGTTGGTACCCCAGCCTTTACACAATGGACAAAACTTAGGAAGGTTTACAAAATCCAAGGAACTATTTCTGAGGCACAGAACTTTGAGGTTTAGGCCACTGAACACTTACGGAGATATTGTGATTTTAGTATCTGTGTCCTGTTCAATTTTCTTTAGGTTTCTTCCTTCTTTGCCAATAAGACGGCCAACAAAATTGTTATGTGCTAATATCTTCAAGGGAATTTCTTCTGTACTGTAATAGAAGATACAGAATTCAGAAAAGGGCCAACCATTAAAAAGCTGGTGAAAGAGGCAAAGTTTTATGTAATATCACTTGAATGGAAAATCTTAACTGTTTGCTGCAATAACTTATACAGATAAATATATACTAACAGATTAAAAAACGAGGGCATATCTAAACTACAGCCCTATGTAATTAATGCAGTGGCTGACATCCACACTACCCTCCTCCTGTCAGTAGTGTGCATCCTCACCAGAAGCACTTCCACCAACTGAAGAGGGGCAATGTGAGAGCCAGGGCCAACAGCTGATGTAAGTAACAGTGTCTACACAGACACTGTGCGCCCCTAATTACACTGACATAGGCCCTCTGCCTCTTGTGGAGGTGGAGTTGTGATGTCAGTGCAGCAGGAGCAAGGCTGCAGCGTGTACACTGATATAGTTAAGCCGACATAAGGAAGCTTATGTCAACCTAACTATGTAGTATAGACCAGTCTAAGCTTTCAAAACTGTAAGTACTTTTTACTGTTCTCTCCATTAAAAGACTGGGGCTGTTGTCTCAGTAGTGTCCACTATTTAAAAATACTTTGCAGCCAAATTAACCAAGTTTTTTTTTAAATGAAGATAACACACGTAGGAGCTACAATCATATCTACTTCTGAAATGGAGCTCAACCAAGGCAGTCAGTTAGTATCTTATTGTATTATTTTTTCCCTTCTGGAGACCAAAACACAAATTTTGACTTATGTCACTAGCCAATTCTGCTCTCAGCTATAATGGTACCCCCATTCCTATACGCCAGTTTAGCTGGAGGCAAAATTGGACCAAATTGTGCACGTTATAAAACAACACATAAAATTAATTATAGTTCAGCTACTCAATAGAAGTCACAGGCAGAAGTAGCAAGCATATTGCTGATAAGGACTGATATGCCTCCACAGAGCCTTTTCTGAAAGCTCATACAAAATCTGCCCACGTTCAAAACTATTAACTACTTGTGAAAGTTTGAATTTCACTGCAAGTAGCCCTACCAGAAAAATACAACCCAAACAACCAATGTCTGGAAGTGTATTTTTTTTAAACTAAGCAAAAAGGGTGGAATGGAAAATAAAATTAAGTTCTTTAAATCAAAAGTTAAATTCTGTTACCGGACACTCAGGAGAAGATTCACCTTCACCTGTTGACAGATAAAGCTAAGAGTACTTTTTTAATGGGACTGGAAAGGATTTGGAATTTTGCTTTCTTTGAACCCTTTACTTACAATTTGGTATCTTGAGCTTCCTTTTGCATGATCTCCATAATAATTTTACAAGCTGTCGAGCAGCCTTCAGGAGTAGAGTGAATAGTAATTGGTTTCTCAGCAGCACCTGCATTTTCTTTACGATGAATATCAATTCTTGGGGAAAGAAAAAACATTAGCTGTAAGCATTTATTCTATTCTGGATTGATAATTGAGATTATAGATCCACTTCATTTTGAGTTAATATGGATTTTTAAAAAAAACTAAAACCAAGGTTTCATTTCGTGAAACATACAAAGATAGTTATTAACACCATATAAAACAACACTCTTAAATATTTTCCTTTTTAAAAGATACACATTCTGGTTTTGCTGGATGAGGATCCACACATTAGAATGTGGATTTTCCCTTCCTCGCCAGATTCAACCCAACACATATTTTGATAAGATTTTTATATAAAATAGAAAAATTACTCTCTCAAGTTCGTAAGCATGTGTTGCATTTCACCTGGCTTTCCTATCACGAAATTAGAAAGGGAAAAGCTGTTATGTCACCCAGTCCATCCTCCACAAATGAATAATTACTCCAGACAGTGCAATGAGTGTTTTGTCCAGCCCACTTTGTAATGTTCCCAGTGATGGTGTTTTCCAGCACTCCTGTTAAAAGACTATTTTACTTCCTACTAATGTTCACTTCAGGAATATTTTCCTGGTTTTCAACTCTAAATGTTTCTATTCTTAGGCCTTGGTTACACTGCCACTTTATAGCGCTATATAGCCTCCAGGAGCACTATAACTCCCTACCCGTCCACACTGGCAAGGCACGTATTGCGCTATAAGTCCGAGTCTATAGCGCTCATGGTAATCCACCTCCGCACGAGAAATAAGGAGTTGTAGTGCTACAGCTGTAGCGCTACGGCACGAATGTGAACACCCATTGCGCGTTAATTAGTCACCAGCCTGGCCCATAATTCCCATTCAAGCCACTCTGCTCATCAGTTTCAAACTCTTCTGCCGCGTCCTCAGGTGACCACACGTCAGACCCCCCCCTTAAATTCCCAGGGAAATTTGAAAATCCCCTTCCTGTTTGCTCCAGCCAGGCGTGGAGTGCTCCTCAGGTAGCCATTTTGCTTGGCCATGGCTCCACGTGCCATGCCTCCTCGCAATAAGCGAGCTTCACCGTGGAACAATAGCGAGTTGCTGGACCTCATCAGTTGTTGGGGGGGCGGCGGCGGGGGGGGGGGGGGGGAAGAGGCTGTCCAGTCTCAGCTGCGGTCTAGCCGCAGGAATTATGATACATATGTCCTGATATCACGGGCCATGGCGGAAAGAGCCCATGACAGGGACACTGCAGTGCCGGGCAAAAGTAAAGGAGCTTAGGATTGCCTATCGCAAAGCCCGCAAAGCAAACAGCCGTTCTGGGGCAGCCCTTGTGACTCGCAAATTCTACAAGGAGCTGGACGCGATACTTGGTGGTGATCCAACGTGCACTCCATCGACCACCCAGGACACTTCTTCCCAGCCCACCACTGAAGGGGGGGGGGGGGGAGGGAGGAAAGGAGGCCTAAGAAGAGGACGATTGAGAGGAGCAGGAGGAGGAGGCAGCAGCCGTGTACCAGGTCACGGAGTCGTCACAGGAAACATGCAGCCAGGAACTCTTCTCAAGCCCGGAGGACAGCCAGAGCTAGCCACAGCGGCTGGCGGTTGCGGAGGGCAGGACAGCAGCAGCGGATTGCGCAGGTACAGTTACTTTTCTATTGGGAAAGCAGGCAGCTTGGCTGGGGTGAAAGGGATGCTTGCCGCATGCTTGTCTACATGTGGAATAGTGCATTGATGTACTCTATCACATCACAGTAATCGTCATCAGTAATTTCTTCAAAGGTCTCAATAAGAGCTCTTGCAATGTGCCTGCACAGGTTTCTCGGGAGAGCCAGCATGGTCCCTGTCCCGGCCACGGTCACTAGTCCCCTCCACTGTTCTACGAGGGGTGGGGGGAGCATTGCTGCACAGAGGCAAACTGCATATGGCCCCGGCCAAAATCCGCATCTGATTAGAATTCCCTCCCTTTCTTGCTCCGTCACCCGCAGCAGCGAGATATCTTCCAGCGCGAACACCTACACACAGAATGTTGGGACAGTGCTCAGAGTATGGTTTCCGCAAATGCCCTCCGCTCCCCGCAAGCCATAGGACAGCAAGGCAGGGAAACAATCATTGCCCTGAGACAACTCACGATGGCAGGGGCTTCGTTGTTGTCTGTGTGCTATAGCTGTGAGGGACAGGCAAACGGGACAGAGAAACATGGAAATGCGTGGGAATCATAGCACTGTCTGTTGTGAACAAGGGAATCCTCTGTTTTAACTTTGTGCTGACTTTCCCTAGTTTCGTCCTTGAACACCCCATCAACGTCAGTCTTATCTCCAGCTAAGAAGCTGAGGAGGATTCGAAAGGAGACCATGGAAGAGCAAGTAAGATCTTTTAAAACAAGTTATGCAACAGGCTGCAACGGAGAATCGCATTGCACAGGAGTGGCAGGAAAATGAGAGCAAGCGGAAGGAGAATGAGAGCAAGCGGAGGGAGAATGAGAGCAAGCGGAGGGAGAATGAGAGCAAGCGGAGGGATGAACAGATCCAGTTGAGGGAGATGGCTCGCGAGCAGCGCGCTAACAAGCGCGCTGACAAGCTGTTCACATTATTACAGCTGCAAGTAGAGACTCTGCAGCGGATCGCTGCCGTTCAGGAGGAGAAGCAGCACCGTGCTCGCCGCCCCCATTGTCAGTTGCCCCCTAACCCTTCCCCTTCTGGCCCTCTGGCCCTTTCGGGCCATTATCAACAGCTGCCTGGTTATTACCACCCATGGCTGCCTCTAACCCCCCTGCCTTCACCGACCAACCCACAGACCTAGCACCCTTATCCACTGCACTCAACCCCTAATAACAAGCATAATCACCCTCCGCAAATGGGGTTGGGGGAACACAGCAACTCGAAGGGCATTGGAGGTTATGCGGCCAGGACATATGCCAATCTCTGACTGGCCCCTTCCCACACCAATTGCACCCCCACCTCCTCCCTCACACATTTTACTTTTTTTTCAACTTTTATTTCAAATTCTGAAAAAACTGTTCAATAAATGAATTCTTTTTAATAAAGGGGTTTCTTTATTCGGTGCACATATGTATCTAATGGCTACAGAAAAGCAAATTCCTTATCCTATTAACAGAATGCACCCTCCCTCCCTCCCTCTGGAATTCCCATTAGAACTCACTTTCAGCATCAAAATACTCCCTCAAGGCATCCCTGATCCTTGTAGCCTCACGCTGGGCCCCTCTAAGAGCCCTGCTCTCTGGCTGTGCATACGTGGCCTCCAGCTGCTGAACCTCCGAGGACCATGCCACAGTGAAGCATTCGCCCTTCCGCTCACAAAGATTATGTAGGGCACAGCACGCGGAAATAACCGCGGGGATACTTCCCTCTGCCAAGTCTAGCTTCCCATAAAGACAGCGCCAGCGCGACTTGAGATGCCCAAAAGCACACTCCACAGTCATTCGACAGCGGCTCAGCCTGTAGTTGAACCTTTCCTGGCTGCTGTCCAGGCTCCCCGTGTAGGGTTTCATGAGCCAGGGCATTAGAGGGTAAGCGGGGTCGCCAAGAATCACAATGGGCATTTCAACTTCCCCCATGGGGATCCTCTGGTCTGGGAAAAAAAAGTGCTTTCTTGCAGCTTCCTGAACAGGTCGGTGTTGCGGAAGATGCGTGCGTCACGCACCTTTCCCGACCAGCCTGCATTAATGTCAGTAAAACGCCCACGGTGATCCACAAGCGCCTGAAGAACCATGGAGAAGTCCCCCTTTCGGTTAATGTACTCGTCTGCTAGGTGGTCGGACGCCAGAATAGGTATATGGGTCCCATCGATCGCCCCTCCACAGTTAGGGAAACCCATCTGTTCAAAGCTAGCCATGATGTCACGCACGTCATGAAGAGTCACCATTTTTCGTAGCAGGAGGCTATTAATGGCCCTGCACACTTGCATCAACATGACTCCAACAGTCGACCTCCCCACCCCAAAGTGGTTGGCAAAAGATCGGTAGTTGTCTGGGGTGGCCAGCTTCCAGAGTGCTAGAGCCACCCGCTTCTCCACCGGGATGGCAGTTCTCAATCTGGTGTCCTTGTGCTGCAGGGCGGGGGCGAGTTCAGCACACAGCCCCATGAAAGTGGCTTTGCTCATGCGAAAGTTTTGCAGCCACTGCTCATCGTCCCACACTTGCATGACGATGCGATCCCACCATTCAGTGCTTGTTTCCCGTGCCCAGAAGCGGCGTTCCACAGTCGTGAGCGTGTCCGTTAAAGCGATGATCAGTTTAGTGTCCAATGCGTTCCTCGGCTCGAGCTCGTCTTCTTCAGAACCATCACTACTGTCACCTTCCATGTCGAGAATGAACTCCGCTGCGCAGAGAGTTGTGCTGGCGACACTCACCAGCATGCTCCTCAGCAGTTCGCGATCCATTATGGCACAGGAAAACGGACAGAGCGTGCGCGTCTTGCTGAAACCGTTGAAAGATGGTGCCCGAGGTGGACGGAAACACAGGGATTGCTGGGATATGACACAGAGCATCACAGGGAGTTGGAACAGGATGCAGAATGGCCGCAAGTGAAGCCCCCCTTCCCACAAGGCATTGTGCCAGGTTGGGAAGAGGTGGTCTGTGGGATACCTGCCCTATTGCGCTGTTCCTAATGCCGCCTAAAGCGCCGCAAATGTGGCCATGCTCTAGCGCTGGCGGTCTTAAGTGTGCACATGCTCTAGCGCAATACCTATTGCTGTATATGGGACGCGCTATAACCAAAAGTGCTATAATCCTGTAGTGTAACCATGCCCGTAGTGTCATCCCATTTTCTCTATACCTTTGTACCATCCTAAACATCTGCACCACAAAGGGTAACTCAGTAAATTTAAGAATTACTCATGGCCTGCAGAGAGACAATAGGGCCCTAAGTGTTTGCACCTTCCAAATACCTTCAGGCTACACACTCTCTCACCTTGGCAGGAAGCTACAGTTTTCAGAAGTCTAACCGTGAGTCAATACCTTCAAACCCCTCAATCATTTGTATTGCTTTTCTCTCAACTCCCTCCAACTTGTCAGCTCTTTATGGATATGCACATTTCATTTTGGTTCATAGTGCAGCATTTTGTGGAAAGTCCACAAAACCAGTTGTCAGGCAGAAGAGGAGGAAGGTGACATTTCTCTTGTGTATGCCTTCCCAAAGTGACAAAAAGGGCAGACAGCATCCTCTGAAATCTGATCTGCTTACTGCCAGTGACAGTACTTTTCAGAGACCACGAGTAAGTCCACGATTGTGTCATGCAAATTTTTAGTCTTTTTTTTTTTAAACACAGCAGAGGTTCAGGGGAAAAACCCAGGTCACAAAAAAGGTCACAGCATTGAGCACATGCACGAGTGTGTGAACCCATCTTGGAGAGTAAGCCCAGCCCACACTCACCCTGTGGCTTCTGTTCCAAAAAGTAAGGAGGTAGGCCCAGCCATGAGTGTCGCAACTCTATGCACTAGGTCACAACACCACGCAGGGTTGTCACATCCCCCCCTTCTATCTCCAGAGGGATGCATGTGCCAAACTTGAATGGCACCGCAAGTACGAGCCCCATCACAATGCCCAGACTGGGAAATCAGGCCCACAGGAGCTGCTACTGCTTTATTGAACACCATGACCCCTGTGCCAAAATCATAGCTTGGATCTTTAACATTCCCTAGGCAATGCTTCCCAAGGCTTTGCTGATCTGAGAACTGGAAGTCCTAGGGCTCCCCTGACCATTAGTTTCATGTTGTGCAGAGGCATTCTCCATTAAACAATCTTTTCAGTCCACCTTCAGTATTTTAAATTCACTTAATTAAAAAGAGTAATAAGATTTTTAGGCTACTGTAAGCATTTATCTGTTAAAGTCTGGTTAAATACTAAATTTTGAGGTCTGATGTGAAATAACACCCATCTAATTTTGGTACTACACCTCCCCCTAAGTCATTGACATGATACATATCTGCAGCCATCTCCCTTCCCAACCCCAAGAAAATCCATCACGCAAGGCTACAACACCAACATACTCTCCACGATGCAGTTGCACCACTGTAAGCTCTCTAGTATAGTCACTCTAAGATGATGGGAGAGAGCTCTCCCATCGACTTACTTAATTCACCTCCAACAAGCAGTGGTAGCTACGTCAGCAGGAGAAGCTCTCAAATCAACATAGCGCTAGCCACACTAATGCTTATGTCGGTGCAATTTATGTCACTCAGAGGGGTGGCTTCTTCACACCTGAGCAATGCAAGTTATACTGACATAAGCAGTAGTGGAGATGTAACCAAGAAACCCCAGGGAAGAGGGGCAGGGCAGACAGACATGAAAGCCCAAAATTAACATACATGCCTCCTGTGTTTAGTTAAACAAAACAGCCTTGAGAGCACCCTGGATAGGGCTATAGCTAGCGGGATGCATTACTCCTTGAAGACTTGGTTCCCCAGATCACCAGAGTGTGCTCTGCAAACCACCAAATGGACCATGGACCATGGTTCCAGAATCACTGTCTTACAGCCCTTCCAGTCACCAGATAGCTACTCTTTAACAAGGGTGCTTTCTATACACAAAATTTTACCATTAGAACCCTCAGAAGCAAAACACCCTCTGTAATTGGAGACCATTCTATTAGTACTGCTGGTTTCTCACAGCTTTGAATGAAATGAAATCTGTCAAAGTAAAAGTACTGAAGAAAAACACTCCAGGGTCAGAATGTAGCCCCTAAACACAGCTTGCTAATTTGTTTATTACACACAATTCTTCTAGTTTGCCCTTTTACCACATAAGACAATTATGAAGCATTGCATGTTTTCAGAGTGACCCTAATTGCCATCTTAGTTGGCAAGACAACACCCCTGCAGGGGCTGTCTCAATATAAACTACAAACACCAATTTTCCAAAATGACACCTCCAAGGCAGTAGAAATGTAACAGAGATGTCACTTAGCTAGTCTACACTTCAAAAGGTTTTGCCAGTCTAGTTATAATGGTATAGTTATACCAAAAATACCTTTCTAGTACAACTCCTGCTTATGCCAGTTCCCTGAATGAAACATGCCACTATACTGACAGAAGGACTTTATCGCTGGTATAACTGCATCTACATTAAGATTCTGTTCCAGTGTAAGCATAGTTAAAAAAAACCCTAGCTGACAATATTATATCAACAAAAGTTTCTAGTGTAGAACAGGCCCAAGCATTCCAGAAAGAGGAAACAAGACACGATATATACTTGACAAACTAGTTTCATATGTTTGTCCAAACAGCAAGTTGGACTGTGTTCTATTTGTAAAGCCAAGATTTTACCCCACAATATCTTGGAAGTCATGAAAAGTGGCAACCAATCCCAGGGGAACACTTAAGTTTACATGTCAGACAAGGGGATTGAGAAGGTAAGTTTTTAGGGAGGGAAATGTGATCGACAGACCAAACTTTTGGCTAGTCCACAAATAAATTCACCACTCCATTTGGGAGAGATGGAAGGGAAAGAATATAGGCTTTTGTTGGGTGTATAGGGAGAAAGACTATAGCCAAGATAAAAATTAAAGCCCACAACACAATTCTGTAGCATAACCTACTTGGACTGTGTCTGCTTTGTAATATTTCTGATAGTTGCTCCTTCTTTCCCGATAATGGCTCCTACAAACTGCGTGGGAACCAGCATCCTCAGTGGAACATCCGACTGCGGTTTCTGCCTTGGGGCTGCACCGGGTGACCCTTGCCTCGGAGGACCCCTCTGTCCAAATCCACGTCTCCCCTGTGGATGCTGTTGTGCGGGTGGTTGTGCTGCCATTTCATCTGGGATATATGCAACTTTCAAGGAATAGTTTTCAAGCTGGAATCCGTTTAGTTTTTCTATTGCTCTGTATAGTTGCAAAGAGAAAAAATATGAGAATTATACACGGGACCTTAGGAAATGAAAAATCGTTCAGTTGTGGGCTTCTGACATCTACATTAAAGTTACACTCTTTGGACTTGTCTACACTACAGCAACATAGGTCTTCACTACCCACCGGATTGGAGAGTACTGATTGATTATGGATCGATTTATTGCATCTCGTCTAGACACGATAAATCGATCCCCAAAGGCACTCCCCGTCACTCCAGCTCGCCGAGAGGCACAAGCAGAGTCGATGGGGGAGTCCCCTTCCACCGTGAGGATACCAGGTAAGTTGACCTAAGATGCGCCGACTTCAGCTATGCAATTCACGTAGCTGAAGTCGTGTATCTTAGGTCGACACCCATCCCCCCACTAGCGTAGACCTGGCCATAGTTATGGCACAGTAGCTATGCCACTGTAAGCCTTAGAATATAGCGACAGACTGCAGGACACTAGGAGTTTTTCCATCACTGTAGGAACTCCATCTCCCTGAGCAACAGTACTTAGATCAACCGAAACATTCTTCCATCAACCTAGCTGTGTCTACGCAGGACTCGGGCTAGCATAGCTACGGTGCTCAGAGGTGTGGATTTTTCATACTCCTGGGCATCACACTTATGTCGACTGCATTTTTAAACGTAGATCAGGCCTTATACAACCCAAGAACCATGATCTACAATTACACAGAGAAAGCACTATGCACGAAGTTACAAATATGCTCTTGCCAAGTTTGAGGGTATGTCTACACTCTTGAGCCCCCTAGTGTAGCCCCATGTAAGCCCACATGGCTACACCACCACAGCCCCCTAGTGTACACAGCCTACATTGACACTACCTCCTGGAATGACATTAGCCATGTTTCCTTTTGCTGGTATGTCTTATATCAGGCAGGTGGTTTAGCTATACTAGCAAATTAACTCTTTTTGCAGGTACAAGCCAAGTCTATGCTTGAGGCTTTGCCAGTATTAGTTATACCAGGGATCGGCAACCTTTGGCACGTGGCCCGCCAGTGTAAGCCCCCCTGATGGGATGGTTTGTTTACCTGCTGCGTCCACAGGTTCAGTCGATCGCGGCTCCCACTGGCTGTAGTTTGCCACTCCAGGCCATTGGGGGCTGCAGGAAGCCTTGGCCGGCATATCCCTCGGCCTGCACCACTTCCCACAGCCTCCATTGGCCTGTGGCTGTGAACTGCGGCCAGTGGGAGCCACAATCAGCGGAACCTGAGGACGCAGGAGGTAAACAAACCGTTCTATCCTGTCAGGGGGCTTATCCTGGCAGGCAGTGGGCCAAAGGTGGCCGATCCCTGGGCTATACTAATAGTGCTATACCAGCAAAGCCTTTGCAGTATAGACTAACCTTAAGACAAAGTATTTTTTAAAACACAGCTAGCTAACAGGATTTTAGGGAGTTTAACACCTTTACAATCATATCGGCCAATTATGTTGTAACCTTGTTAGAAAATTAGCCAAGAAATTCACTTGTTCAGGAGCATAGGTTACAAAACAGCCATCTGACACAATAGAAGGTGTTGAAATGATTTGCACTAGTTACTAAATGGTGTTTCAATTACTAATAGCTAGGTGGATTATTATTTTTTTTTTTAAAAGGGCATCTTCCCCCTTGGAGGGACCCACTAATTAACATTGAGCCTCTCCCACTAAGCTCCATGAATTCCCACTTTCCTCCTCATTCTCATTGTTTTGGGGCAAAAGGAGGAACAGAGAAATTACAACAGCATTCCTCCTCTGCCCCATCCAAGAGGCAGAGCATGAAGTGGAGCCCCCTTCACCAAGTGTCGTCTTCTCTGGGAAGGAACACAGTTATAAAACTCATTTAAGAAAAATGCATTTAACACATAGAACATAAGCACGGTCATACTGGGTCAGACCAATGGTCCATCTAACCCAGGATCCTGTCTCTGACAACAGTGGCCATTACCAGCGCATCATGGGGAGTGTCCAGAACAGGGCAGTTGGAGGGATTCACTCTGTCTTCCTCTCCCAGCTTCCAGCAGTCAAAGTTTAGGATCATCCTGGGCATGGGGTAAACAACACTTCTCTATGCACTTTTCCCCACACCTTTCATGATTTTATAGATCTCTGTCATATCATCCCTCAGTCCGCTCTTTTTTAAACTGAACAGCCCTAATCTTTTTAGTCTCTCCTCATAGGGAGCCCATTCTATATCCTGGATCATTTTTATTGCGCTCCTCTGAACCTTTTCCAGTTCCACTATATCCTTTTTGAGATGGCACAAGCAGAACTGGACACAGTATTCAAGGTCTGGGCGCACCATGGATTTGTATAGTGGCATTATGATGTTTTCAGACTTATTTTCTATGCTTTTCCTAGGAGTTCCCAACATACTGTTGCCCTTGTTGAGTGCTGCTGCACGCTGAGCTAAGTTCTCAGAGAACTACCCACGGTGACCCTAAGATCTCTTTTGTGAGCAGTAACAGTGGCTATACTGCTTGTAGGTGTAGACAAAGGACATTTCTACAAGTACTGTACTCTATTTAGCTTTGTGTTAATGTGTTATCAATGCAATGCTCTTTCCCGGTGTAGAAAAGACCCTGGATACTGAAAAACAAACCCACTTTGTGAGGCAAGTATGCCAGCGTTGTTCCTTTCCCATTAAAGGAGGGCAGGAACACACTAACCCTGACCACCAAAGGTGCCTGTCAAATGAGTTTCAGTGATAGCACATAGGTAGAAAGTGTTTCCAATATACTCTTTCCGTTACAGTGTTATTCCCAGGGAAATGAAAGATCCTTTTAAAATTATTATGAAATAGCCCAGGATTGCCCTGGAATAGAAAAGCTTCTGAGAGCAGAGTTCTTTTGGATTTCAACCCCATGACAGCTTACTGCAGAAAAAGTCAGCAATGTGGGTGAACTGTGAGGCGTCCCGAATCTAAGAGAAACCAGAGTACCCTGTATAGTGCTGTAAATATCTGTTCACTAACTTTATCTTTGCTTGAAAAAAAATATACATTTATTTAGGGGATGGGGGGTTATTGCTGTCATTGGTGGGGCTGGTAGTGCTGCCTATTAAGGCTGACACTTCCCATTATAAGACCCTGTTTTCAGTTGTTTGCAACTTTGCCAAACTTAATCCATTTGGGCTCAAGATTTCCATGTTTATGTCTGCCTCATGATGATTTTTATACACGAGGCAGACACTAGCCTGGGGAAAAAATTTAAGACTTCAGCCAGAACAGTTTGAGAACAAGGCTAAATTTTGTCCACATTACAAATTCTGGTAACGTTGTCTTTGAAAAGCTCTAGTGCCCTCATTCTCTAGAGCAGGATTGCAAGGCCAAGAGAACCCACTTCACAAATGTGCAGTAAATACTTAGGGTATGTGCACACTACAGTCACTGCAGCTGTGCCATTGTAGTGCCATAGTGTAGATTCAGTGGTTCTCAAACAGTGGGTCTTGATGCCATTTAAATGGGGTCGCCAGAGCCTGCTACCCTGGGGGGAATCAGATGCCCAAGGGCTTCATCCTGGGCAGCCGGGCTCAGGTTCAGGCCCTCACCCCCATGGGTCATGTAGTAATTTTTGTTGTCAAAAGCAGGTCGCGGGGCAATGATGTTTGAGAACTGTTAATGCTCCCTACACTGACAGAAGGGTTTTTTGGTCTACGTAGTTAATTCAGTTCTCCGAGAGGCAATACTAGATGAATGGAAGAATTGATCTGCAGCTGAGGTGCATTTATACCAGGCGTTAGGACAACCTAACCACAGTGCTCAGGGCACTACGCTTTTCACAGCCCTGAGAGACATAGCGAGGTTGATCTGATTTTTAAGCGTAGACTGGGCAGTGGATTTTAGCAGCTACATTCCTCAAAGATTCCTTCTGCACGGAGCATGTTCCAGTCTGGGGCTCAGCAGGCCTTTCCCTGCAGTTGCGGTTTTGGGCTGCTAGAGGCCATGCCAGGCAGGTGCATGCACCTGAACTGAGAGTAGGGAGACACACTCTAGTGTTCTCCTGAACACCTCCCTGCTGGGGCAGGCAGCATGGAGGAAACCATTTGACCTGGATGCAGAGGGCCTTAGGAGTCTCAAATTGAGCACCCAAAATTAATGGATATTTTTAATCTTGATATCTCTCTGCCTCTGATCCCTATCTGTGAAATAGGGATATCACACACCCCTGACCTCACAGGATGCTATGAAAATAAACTAATATTTGTGAAGCACCAGGATGCTATATAGTGAGGACTGCCATAGAAAAGTCAATGAGGAAATTAGTAATTCTGGGGTTTGAATAGTGTGCAGTAAAAAAGGCACAGGTCCCACATTGACTAGCTGCTCATTACTTGACTACTATTCATCCTCTGCACTAAATGAGGCAGGTGTCCTGCAAAAAAAGGGCAACATGTGATCATGGAATTAAAGACTGTATCAAAATGCACAAGGGACCACATTACGACTGCATAGGCAATTTTAATTCTGACATTTCCCAACTTTTGAGTGCTTTGACTTTGCAACCTTCATGTTTTTATATATTTTGTGCTTAACTAGAAGATGAAGAGGGGACTGAGTGGAAAATATGTAATTTTAAAATGGTGGTGGTAGACCCATTGCTGATCTCTCACCATTTCCCCCATATCCTATTCCTTCCACATCTGTTTGCCAAGTTCACGCACTGTCTCCTTCTAACCATCAAGCAAAATGCTTCAAGCTGCTTTTGCTTCAAGAAAAAAAGCTTTATGACAGAATCCCAGCACTGTTATGCGTAATCCTACACCAAACCAGTACATAGCTTTATTACGTATGTGTAAGGAAATATTTCTGTCTGCATCTCAGCAGCAGATAAATCACTTCTACACACCGTACATGACACAGCAATGACTGCACAGTTGTGTGTTTTCAGTGCAACATAAGCAGGATTTTTCTAATTTATATCTAGTTCAGAACTCATTGCAGTGATTTCATTAAGTCAGTACATAGCTTAAATACAAAGAAAGTAGTGAGAATTGGAAAGGAGACTGGGGGGGGGGATGAAATAAACTTAAAAGATGAGGAGGGACTAGAGTGGGAAGAAGTGTACTACTGAACTAGATTTACTTTATTTTACTAATTAAAACTAGTGAGTGACCATCCCACGCTCTGGATGCCCTAACAGGCCACTGAAGTTCATTTTAAATCCACCTTCTGTAATAAAGCTGCTCCTATCAGAGCCAACCAATTTCCCCACCATTTAAACATGAACCACAACAGCTATCACATCTCTATCTTCAGCCACCTCCTCCCCAAGTCCTTGGGAGAAAAGATCGCCCTTGCAGTGTGACCAGACGGTTAACTAATCTAGGGTTCAGTGGCGCAAGTAAGGAAGCAAACTACACTTCAGAAGCTCCCACTCATGTACAACAAGGGGATTCTAGCACCTTTGTTGACCTCAATGGTATTAGCATGGAAATAAGTGGTATCTCAGTCTCACTAGAAGCTCCTTCCAGCCAAAGCAAATAAGAAATAATGTTTTCAGAAGGATAAAACACATCTGATGGGTGAAAATGTTTTCTGTTCTTTGCAACCCATCTATCTAGCACTATTTGCAGAGTGGACAACAGGGAGACTGCACACACTCGGAACCTTTCCTACTGGCACCTGGGTGACCAGTGTCATTTCAATACACCAACTCACTACAGCAAAAATTAGGTGATCATGCAGGACAAATACTAGTCATCTTCAGCTCAAATCTCATGAGAATAGTTAACATGAAATATTTGTTTAAATGGAAGGCTGGTGAAGAACTTTTATCAGGAGGCACCGCTTCTGCCTGCCAAACTCTGACCTACACACTATCTACTAGCCAGATGTGAAAAAAATAAAAGTGGCTTGGTGGAGATGAAGGGGAAAGGATGAGAGAGAAAAGAGTCAAATAAAGCACTGAACCTGTTAACATGAAGAGGTGACACCCCAAATCTTGTTTAATTCAGTCTGCTAAGTTACAAAAATAAAGAAACACCTCTATGCCAGTTAACTGCAAGAGTGGGAAAGGGTGATCAGCTGGACAGGATGCTCACAGTACAAGTATTTTAGTAGAAATTAGTACTAAAACAGTATGTGGAGAAGAGGATGATGGCCATTGATCATAACCTGTTAGACATAAAACCAGTTAACTTGCTCAGAAATAAATGGTTTCTTGCATTAGAACGAAAGAAATATTAAGTACATCATGTTTTCATGCAAGTTCTTGGTTTCAAATCAAGACCAGCAGGTCTTGTTATGGTCTTTTCATCAGCTATTAAGGCAAGTGTGTCTGTCGCTCTGTCCCTTTCATGCTGTGGTAGGCGGAACAATATTCTTAACGGCTGAATACAACACCTTCCCCTTTAAGGTTCCACGTTTTATGGTTAACCAGTTATTCACTGATGTTCTGATGACACCGAAGACACCAACTTGTGTCTACAATACTAGAACATTTTTCCAGTGGACACATTTGCATGAAGGTCTTGGATGACAGCATTTCTTTTGCATAATTATATTCTTCTGCATTTAAATACCTGTATTTCTTTCATAAGTAGTTTTCAACATTAAAAAAAAACAACATAAAACCACAACAGAAATAGACTAATTGCACAAAACTCAGGGTTTTCACTGTTTGGTTCCCATAGCAACCTTAGTTCTGCCCCCTTGCAGCATGTATTGCACCAGTATTTAATACTGGATCAAGAATTTATGCAGCACCGCAAAATATTTCAGATGTGTACATGTCATTAAAAAGGTATAGTTTCTTTGCGTTATATACTGTCCAGGGTCATAACAGAGTAGTCTAATGCATATATATCTCTCATAAATCAAACGTATTTCAGTGCAGCTTTCGGATGATACGACTACTTATCAGGTTATACTAGATCTGAAAAGGCATAGATCCCTAAGGTCTAGGCACTGTAGCCAAAAATTAAAATATAGTTAGTTCAAAAATAGAGCTAGCAGGTATTCATCCCCAAGCCAAAGAAAACAATCAACTACAATAAAGCCAGATCAAAACAATACCCCTTCCCCGCCTTCACAAAAGCCTGAGTAAAGAGATGGGTTCTGTAGCATACCGTGAGGGTCAACAATGTGGGTTATTTTAGACCAAGGAGGGAAATGATAAGAGTAGGGTTTTGAAGTTGAATGCCCCTTGCGGTAAATGACCTGCCAGCAGCTTCTCTGTTACTCAAATGGGCTCCAGTGCCTATGTTGATTGGGAGTTTGTCAATACGGTACAAGGAGAGAAAAATCTCTCACTAGGTAGGTCTCAAACCACTTAGGAGCTTATACAGTAGGTCAAAATCATTCCCTTCAACTCTATCCTGGAATCAATAAGCCGACAATGTAAGTCACGAAGCACTGGGCTCCTATGCTCCCACTGAGCTATGCTGTTGAAGAAGGCTGCAGCATTCTGAATCAGTATCTGGATTGATTTAAGATGTGTAGCCACAGGTAGAATGTGTCACGGGACTCCTGTCTTGAGACAGCAAACACAACAATCATAGCATCAGAAAGGAAGAGTCAGAATTTTCTAGCCAGATAAAGACTGGGGGAGTTGAGGACCGCCCTTCATTTCGGTTCGCTGCTGCTACACTATAACAGCCAGTGGGAATTCGACATCAGTAACAGATAAATCCTCAATCAGTAGAGCAGGTAGACTCCTCAGCCTGTCTTCTGATTGCTTCCCTTAGAGTGAAAGTATCATACCCACCCACTAACTTCTTTCTCCATGCCCCCATCTCACCCAGATAGTGGCAAAGCATTTGACAGCACTGGCTAAAAAGGCTGAGCTGGATACAGAGGTGAAGGACAGCTCATGTATCCTCATCATCTATTTCAACAGCCCCAAACAAACATGGGACAGGAGAGGAGACTGGATGGAATGCTGTGGGACTCTAAATGACACCACCTTTAGGAATGAACATCAATGCCGCACCCAACAGCTCGCGGTGAGCACACAGCAAAGGAAGAACGAGTCCCCTGAGAGCAGTCCTATCCACGCTTGTGAAGAATTTGATGTTGCATTTACATTTTCAAAGTTCATAACATTGTCTTTCTTGAAACAGGTTTAAGATTAGCAGCCGTGTTAGTCTGTATCCGTAAATAAAACGAGGAAGACTTTGTAGCACCTTAGAGACTAACCAGTTTATTTCAGCATTAAGCTTTCATGGGCTCACTTCATCGGATGAAAGCTTATGCTGAAATAAACTGGTTAGTCTCTAAGGTGCTACAAAGTCTTCCTCGTTTTATTTCTTGAAACAGTTTTTTTCTGGCAGAAAAAGGGCACCAGCCCTTTTTCGGCACTGACTACAGGCCAACAAAGTACAAAGAACACCAAGGCATACACGTCTGAACTATCGGACCACAACCTGAAGAAAACTAACTTGGCAATTTCTCCCACATTTTGATAACACATTTCTGAACTAAAACCAAGAGAGATTTTATTTCTAAAGAATAATGCTTTTAAAGATTCTAAACAACTGCAAACAGGTTCAATATCCTCTCAGTCTTGTATTGCAGCATTACCAACAGACCTGCTGTTCTATATTTCTGCTAATACACACTTCAACAAGGCAATACACTATAAAATTCCACTATTGCTTAAGCAAATGGTGCTGCAGCGGAGATGTGGTCAGCTTTATATGTTACTATCAGCCATAGCTTGTAAACCAACCCTACTCAGTGCTAGCTTTATATTTAGTTGCATTGCAGTAACCCCCAGATGGCCCAATCAGGATCAAGGCCCCGCCGTTGGAGGCACTATTTAAATACACATGAAGACATGGTCTCTGCTCAAAGCAGTTTGCAACTGAAGAGCTTTATTAATCCTCAACATGAAACCAATATCAGCTGCTGTGTCCCAATTGTCATAAGCAGCTTCATAAAGCCCAGTTCTCATTCATATTCAGATTGACCACCACTATCTTAGTGAAATCAGAGCTCATTAATTTATAGCCATTACTTACCACTTGAACCCGTTTCAAGTAGCAAACTTCAGCTGTGCCTCGAAATCCAGCCAACTGAAACTCAACATCAGTCAATAAAAGAGAAAAGCCACGTGTACCCTTTTCAACAGTTAATTTTCATGACAGAGGCCTCACAGAGCTTTTCTTTTTACATACACACACACACACACACACACCTGGCTACCTCTCCTGTTTGTGGTCTCTAAAAAACAAGAGTTCATATCCAACTGCCCAACCATAGTTAACTTCTATCAGGAACCATAAGTCGCTCTTTGTAACCTGTGAGTCCACATTTGAACATCCACAACACATTCTCTTCATCCATCTGTTCATTAGGTTTCTCTCCAGTAGACAGCTATGATAGAGTGTACTGCAAATTCCACACAATCCCTCATTATTCAAAAGTGCCGTCCAATATTCACTTCAGTCCCTTCTCCAAAGTTTATGTTTGCCTCTAATTCACCTGAATCAAATGAACTATTTTCAATTATTTGTTTTCCTCTCCCCATGTATAACAAAATTTGTTCCAATGGACCAGTCTATTTGTGATTAACTTTAAAAAACTGTATTTTGACAAGGAATATATACATAGGGTGACCAGACAGCAAGTATGAAAAATCGCAACACGGGCTGGGGGGAGGATGTAATAAGAGCCTATCTAAGAAAGACCCAAAAATCAGAACTGTCCCTATAGAAGTGGGACATCTGGTCACCTCACACACACACACACACAGGAGAACAGCATCAGCAACATGTTGCTAGTTATTGCACCTACCTCTAAAGTTAGCAACAGACACAAAACATTTAAGAAGCACAGTAAGCAAGGGGGGGGGGGTCCCCCAGGGGATGGTGGTTAGGGTGGAGTCTTGGGAGGGGGCAGTCAGGGAACAAAGAGCAGGGGGGCTTAGATAGGGTGTGGGATCCTGGGGAGGGGGGGGGGTCTCCGGAGGGGGCAATCAAAGGACAAGGAGTGTGTGTGCATGGGGGGGTTGGGGGTGGGGGTTGGATGGGTCAGAGGAGTTCTGAGGGGGGCCAGTCAGGAGGTGGGTGAGGCCAAGCTGTTTGAGGAGGCACAGTCTTCCCTACCCGGCCCTCCACACAATTTTGAACCGAAATGTGGTTCTTGGGCCAAAAAGTTTGCCCACCCCTGATCTAGATCCAAAGCATGAATTACACAATTCCATGAGGTATTTTCAGACAAATTTTGTTCTAATATGCTCAAAGCCATGTTCTGATACGTGACAAAGTTTAAACGCAGTTCAAATATCTTTTATTCTTCTGGTACTAAACATTCATAAACTTCACTACAAAATCATTAAGACAAAATTTCAAGGCAAGATGGACTCCTAAAACAAGGAAGTTTTGAAAGGAAAAGAATATTAAACAGTAAATGGGAGAAGCAACTTCATCTCTGCATCCTTGATACACTTAGTCTTAAAGGAAAACTGCTTACGTCGCATGTTCCACACGTGAAATTAGTTTAGATTGCATTAATTAGCAGAAATACTAAAAAAATTCTGGGGACCAAAATGGAATAATTGAATTACGGATTAGTGCAAATGTTATATCATTATGTACTGTAAGAAGTAAGAGTGCATCTCAACTGCTGCTTATAGTTAGCCACAAGGTGGCAGGAATTTCAAAGTAAAAAGAGCCCAAAATTTCTATATGTTTTTTGTACTGTTGTGGTAAAGAGAGAGTGAAAGAGCATGCCTATGCCCCAGATACGAAGATGGAATATCTGAGATGTCTCAAAAAAGATACTGCCTCGCCCATCTTGGAAAGGCAAAATTATACATACATTAATATACCTAATGTAATATAAAACGTTAATACAAAGGCATTCTCCTATCCAGTAAGTGAAAGTATAAAAAAATAATTTAAGATTAAAATATGATAGCTGGGGATGAAAAGACGCCAAAAACTGTAGATACAAGCAAATAAATCAACAGGTAATGGATGCTAAGTTTAAAAAGACAGACTAATTCATATAATCAAAATAAGGAAAATGGATCGTTTCAAGTTACACATTTATTTAAAAGCAGCAGCAACTTTCCAACTGACAAAACATTCAAACTTCAGGGGAGATTTTAACCAAAATTAGAAAGAAATATAAATATATATCAAGAGAGGGCATACCCTCAGGAGGTAATGAAAATGCAAGGGCAAAACCAGGCCTCGAGCATTACTAAGAATTTTTAGCCATGTTTTTACAAGCCCTATCCAAAGCCCACTGATAGAAAATGAGGGTATTTATTGGAGTCAGTGGGATTTTGATCAATTCCTAAGAGAGATTTGTGGTAAATAATTTTACCCAATTCTGAATTCACGTCTTCAGGATTTCCAATATTAAAAAAGCAGGAGAGAAAGTTGGTGTACAACTGACAGCAAATTGAGATAAAGAGGAGAAGCCTTCCTGAGGTGCAATTGAACAGAAGCAAAAATATACATACTACTTTACAGCAAGGTACGCTGAGCTCAGATTTATGAGTTAAGCTATAAAAACAAAGTGAACAAAAATATACTTACTGTCTAGCCTGGTCCTTATTGGCGTATGTTACATTTACTACTGCAGTCTCTGTGTCAGTGTTCACTAGAGGGAAAAATGTAACAGAAGAAAAAATTAAGTTCACTTCCCACTCACTTCACCCTCTATAAATCTGAAATCAATTTGAGTTAAGAGTGTGTGTACCTTGCTCACAGTTCTCCACTGTTCCATATTGAGCTAACAAACTATCCAGCACCTATCAAAGGGGAAAGAAGTTGCAAATTTGAGTTTCAAAATTTCTTGACAAAAAGGCACCACCTGTCGTTACACTATAAGCTAGAACTTGTAAATTGTAGAATGCATAATATTCAAAAGCACTTCCCACTTTCGGCTTGTGGATGGAGATATTCATGGAAGGGTGCATGCCGTTTCTTCCTTTTTTCCAACCCCAAGACCTGCATTTGAAATCTCAATAGATTTGGTTTTTCCTGGGCACTCAACTACATGAGGAGATTGACAAAAATAATAAGCCATTCTGCAATAGCTATTCTGGTTAAATTCCCTATGTAGACAAGCCCTGGGTGACCCAAAAGCAGCAATCACTTGACAACCATGTAGAAGTCATGGTACCCTTGTGTTTTGGAAGAATGGTAGGAGGAGAAACATGTATGGAGAAAGATTAATGGGAAGAACCACAATTCCAATTAGCTCCTTGTCTAATAACAAAAGTTTCATTTGGAGCAATCACCTTCTCTATAACTATAATGGAAAAATATTATCATTTTAGAAAAGGGTGAGAAAATATGAAAGATTCCAGTCAGAGCCAGTTTTCAAATGTATTTGGTAAAGTCTCAGGTATCGCCCCATTTTCCTCCACATCAAAATCCTTTAACCTTTTTCTAAACCTAAATTGTTTTAAAATTTAATTTTCTTCCCATTAAGAATTTGTTGAGTAATAGAAAAAATTGTACAGCAGTAACTGGTATAGACAAGCAATCACATTATTATAGTTCATCAGATTTTAACATGTTATCTCAAGTCATAAATCCTGTTAAGGTATTAAAGCAATGCCTAAGCAATTTGCAATTCACATTGAGCAACAAAAACTAAATCTGCAACCTATGAGGTGTCACATACACCATTTTCTCTACAAATATTCACTTAATCCTAAACATGTAGCATAATACTGATGAGGGGAGGAAAACCATTTGGTATGAAGAAAAAAATCCAGATGCATCAGAACAGCAGAGCTCACAATTCCTATAAACCTCTAACAACCACAACTAAGACAAACATGCAAAATAACTGGTCTTTAAAATAAAATAAATAAAACTTCAAAGCATGGTATGTTTTAATGAGAAATTAGAAGTGTACCAAGAAAAACATTTATTGATGTACTGTAGACATTCAGTACAATGTAAAAAAACAATTCTCAATTGAACTGCAGTTTATTCCTTCCTCTGCCATTTATTACACAGGAAACGTATGCAGACACTTGAAATTAACTTTTCTAGTCAGACACAGATGGCAGTACAGAGTTCCCCAAATTTAAACAGTATTTTCTCATCTATTTCATTAAGGAACCATTAACAACTTTTCTGACAGCACTTGATCAATTACACAATAGTTAAAAGTTTAAATTCCTCCTTCATACAAATAGAAATTTGTTTAGACTGTGTAATTCATTTAAGCAAGCTCCTTTTGGGGTAATCCTGTAGAAGTTGGAGATTTCTCTAAAACCCATCTGAAGTTCCAAAATTTAAAAAACTGATTGTAATTTTAAAATTTTAAAGTGTGAAACACGCTACTACTAAGTATCACTGATGCTAAGACTTCAGGAGGGTTAAAAAAGGGGATCTGAAATTTATATGGAAAAAATAGAGGGAGAGGGAGAGAAAATAACTAACTAGAGTAAATGTGAAAGAGTCTTGGGATTTTCTGACTTCATGCTTTAGGACATAAACCAGCAACTCACTCACTGTCTGGGACTAGAGAAACTTCTCCCCTAGATAATTTATGCAATAACTTTGTCACAATAGAAAAAGTGGAATATCCAGAGCACCCATTAGCATCAATGTCCCACTGTACTAGGCACTGTATAAAATGCAAAAGCAAGGCAGACCCTTGCTTCAAAAAGCTTTAGGTATTTTTCTTGTGATAGGACGGTAGACTAGAAAGTCCATTCTATTTCTTTATTACATCAATATCACTGCAGTGTCACGGACTTGATAGTTACGATATTTTATAGTACTATTTTGTTTTTTCCACAAGTTTACTTTTAAAGTTACAATTAAACTCTGTAATGATCAGCCAACTCAAGTTCACCCAGAACCAAAACAGCAACATCTTGCATTTGAATTTTTGTTTTTATTTTAACAATCTATTTATTATAAGAACAGAACTGAAATTCCCCATGTTCTGTTCAGCTTGGCAGAATAAAATTTCTCCAATATTTTGTAAACTGGTTATGTGAGTGTGTATTACATTTGTGTACTGTCCCAAAGATTTTTAAATATACCCCACAATTCAGAAAATGCCACCAGCTTTTGAGGGGAGGGAAAGCTCTGTAGGAGATGGGAAGAGGATGTGTCAGAGTTATAGTTAATTTATTTCATTCTAACAGCACATACTACTATCTTTAAAGATACTGCATTCTTCAGGGGAAAACCAAAAACTCCTCTTTCATTTATTTCAGAATGCTGCCTACACAACACTCAAAACAAAAAAAACAAAACACAACCCACACAACAGGAGCTTCTTATTCATTCTAGGAAGTCACATCTGCGACACACCACACTTTTCTGATTAATAAAGATATCCATCCTACACATTCAGCATCCCACTCTCTTCATCCAGGTTCCTCTTTACCACCACTCATTCTCTGCCCTGTTTACTTTCTGTGCTGCCACAAACAAGGACAAAGTTAGTCATGGTTTGAACTCACTGAAGCAACTTGAGTTCTCTTTTTCTTGAAAGAATTGCTTTACCAAACAGATTTAAGAAGTTCCCTCAAAGGACTGGAAGCAGCTCTAACAATTCAGAAAAACAGTAGTAATCTTGTTGGATCAAAGAAACATGCCATCATGATAGCATTGCCTTCATTCTAAACCTTTATTTTCTTGGCCATCTCAATCTCAAGCAGCAAAGTACTAAAGATGATTAACACTGAAAGATTAACACCTAATCAAATTGTATTTAACTGTATTGGGAAAAAAATAATAGCAGCTGTTGGAGTGTGGTGTTTCAGCATCTGCTGAAAGAGAGAAGTATTTGCCTCTTTACAACAATTCTCTCCAAAATACTCTACTCTTGTACTCTTCTCTCATCTTTATGTGGTTTTCCCTCCATATGTTTTTATATCAACTCTAGTTTCTATTTCTATCCTCCCTCTTCCAGATTTACTTCCCACTCTCCGTTTTGCCTTATCCCCTCCCCCCAATTTTCATCCCTAAAATCCAAAGCCTCTAGTTCTGCTGTAAAACAAACATGTTTTGTTTAAGCTGCTCTTCTGCAACACTCTCTCCATGTACATCCTTGTTGGGCAATCAGAATAAAATTCAAAGCCAAGTTGGTGGTGCAGTCGCAATTCTGATGAGCAGCTGAAAAGAAAAGTTCATTTGTATAAATATTTAATCTAAGCTAGAAGAAAAAGTCATTCCTTTTCCTAAAGCCCTAGTTCCAGCATTTGTCTAAACTGGGTCTCCCTCTCTTGTTATAGCACAGATGTCTCACTCACAAAAAGCTGCAGCCTTATGCTGTGGACTTTCATTCATCACTCTAACACCAACTCTGACTTCATTATAAATACTGTTACCGTACACCATCTGAGCCCCAATCATAAAATTTCACTCTTGAGTAGCAGTGTAACTCAAATTTACAGTTTACAAATATTTCATTTCCCATGCAGGTTTTGCATATTTATTCATTCAAGGGATTCTACTTCTAACTAACTAAATTGTTCAGCTGAACATAGGACTGTGCACTTTCAGAGCAACATGGGTATTTCATGCAACTCATTACTCTAGCTCTATGCCTTATTGTGGTACGGCAAAGCAAATCAGTCTCAAGATGTCAAGACCACAAGCATAAGAGGATTAAAGGGCCACACCATATTTCTTCCACTGATCAGCAGAATTCTAAAGTTAGCTTCTGAATTTTTTTCTTCTCACATAGAACTAGATTAATTTGTCCAAATGTCTTTCATGAAATTGTTAACAAACATACTTACGACACAAACAAAATGGCAAACAGTGAGGTCAGCACAGATGAAAGGAAGAGGAACATACAGTATGACCATGTGGGGATATGGGGGGGTGGAAGTTTGCAGGCACTTAATAGATGCAGGGATTCCAAGGGCCAAAAGGGATCATTGTGATCATCCAGTGTGAGTTAGAATTCAGCCACAGAACTTCCCCAAACATTTCCCCAAACTTCGTAAACATTCCAGGGGATTTTTAAAACAATCGGGGGGGGGGGGGGAAATGACGTTGTTTGTAATGTGGCTTTGAAAAGGGAGTTGAGAATGAAAGATGGTGAGGTGAGAAAGAGGTGGTGGTTGGTGTGGAAAGCAGGGGTCGGGGAGGAAGGGAAGACAAACAGTTGAGGGAGAGACTGGCTCAAGGTAAACATACTTCAGTCCCTAAGGCCAGGTCTACAGGTCTATTCTGCTGACACAGCAATGTCAGGCAGGGATGTGATTTTTTTTGTTTTAAACTTATAAAACATAGCTCTTTTGCAAAAGACCTAGTGTGCCCAAAGTTATGGTGGCAAATAAGTGCTTTTGGCATGATAAGTGAGACTACGCTAGAAGGACTTTTCCAGCATAGCTATACGAGCAAAACTTAAGTGTAGACAAAGCCTTAATAACAAATGGCAGCCATAATACAAAAAGTCAGCATCTTCAAAGGGAGATTATATAACAAGAGGCGGTTGTAGAACACCAACCTCCACAGGGTTTTAGGCTGTTGGACTGTTGGTGGTTTGTTTGTTTTTTTAAAGAAAAACATTCACACCTTAGACATAGTGTGGAGAACAAAATTAGGAAATTAAAACCCATTAAACTGCAGGGAAGCTGCTTAAGAATATCCTTGCTTGGATACCACAATCTGGGATGGGGGGGGTTGGTGAAAACCAAAACAGTTAGAAGGAAGACAGAAAGACAAGTTTAGATATTTTTTAAACAGCAGTGACCCAGTCCACACTATGCTGATACAAATTGAAATTTTCACAGATAACATGGAGATTAAAAGGTCTAAGAAACTGATATTTAACAGCATCTGAATGAGAGATGTAGGGATACCCAAATTGGAAGCTCCCATTTATCCTTTATCTAAAGTAAAAGAAAGCTAATTTAAAACACCCAGGAAAATACATGCTTATCCATAAGTGCCTCAGGATATGTGTTACATTATAGTTAATTCCCTTCCCTCTTCAGCTATCAATGTCTATGATTCAGTCCACAAACAGATTACCATCTAGGACCAAGAAGAACTCACCATAAAATAATACAGCACAGATAGGACCCTACTTTTTTTAAAAAAACCCACAAATGTATTTATTTATTTTAAAGGTGAAGCAATATTTCCAGAACCTCTTTATCCAAGTTTTGAGAAGTGTGTCCAGGTACAGGAGATATCAACTGACAGCTGGGTTGCTGGGCAGCTATGGAAAGCATTAGTATAACTGTAAAGTCACATCTATCCATCCTGATCTCATGAGAAAGAACAGAATCCAAGTGCAAACTCTATTTACTGCTCCCACCATCCTATCCCTGTAGCATTAACAGTAGATGCAACAATAATAGATACGATTCTATGCTAAATGTGCTGCTCATACTGCCCAAATTATGCTGTCTTAGTGAGAGAATGTGAAAAGTGTGGGAGGTGGCAAATTCTGTGGGGGGTTTGGAGAGTGATGAAATGTGTATTTTCTGCATTATTGACATAGCTGTACTTAAACAACCAATAAAGCACCTAATAGTGCTATGTAATTGAATCACATTTTAACACTTTCCCGGGGAGGGGGCATTCAACATTGGTTAGCGTCAGAGGAAGGACAACAGTGTAGACAAAATGTTGCTTTAATCCAGTTTGGCAAATCTCATGTCTCTTTTCAACATTATATAAAGCAGGTCAGAAAATGTTAAGTATTTCCCCCCAAAAAAATTTTAAAACCCCAAATTTTGTTTAACTTTTTCCATGGAAGTTTTTGAAAACAAAAAATTGTTTTTGATGTTCTGCTTGTCACAACTTTAAAATGTCAAGAAACACATATTTCCATTTTAAAAGGCCATTTTTCATCAACCTGAAATTTTGACCAGCTCTAGTTTTATAGTATAACCATACTGAGCATATTTCAGACCAAAAATATTACTACAATTTAGATATTCTGCGTCTCCCAAAGAATATCTGCCACAGCACCATTCTAGTATCTTTCTACTGCGTATCAATTTCAAATCTGGTTTATTGTGAGAAAAGACATTTCTCCTTTCTGCCCTGGATTTATCTTTTGCTTGGTGTATTTACATGTTAATTTTGACTTCATTCAAGTCTCGTTTAAGGCATCAAGAGGCTTTTAGGCACACAATGGCAAAAACTGTAAAGAGAGAGCACCAGGGTTGCAAAAATATGGACTTTTTTGCTCCTGTACAATTTTCTGTAGATATTAAAGAGTTCTGGTTTGAAACATTATTGCTTTAAAGGATTTGTACTAACCTGAACTTTTCAGTTTGAGAGCATAATTTTTGTTAGTTTAAAAAAACCTTCAAACACACTATAGCACAAAAGTAAAGTGAAGTTGAAAGCTTAAGACTACAGCAACTGCAGGAAATTAGTTGCAACAGCAAAATTGACTTTGAATCATCTTTTGGAAACAATCACTGAGAATAAGCTTATAGAGTTGTGAACACAACTAATTTGAATGAGATCATATATATAAGAAAAATGTTTTTGTGAGTACTGCTGTACATTTGTATTGTGGAAACAGGGACCACTTCTGTGATGAATACTCAGTAAATCTACCCCAGGAGGAGTTTTGCCTCTTCCAGAATTTAGCATTTCCTATAGTTTCCATTTACAGCTATCTGAGAAGAGAACACTAATTACAGGGGGAAGTAGGTTTACCTCACAATTCCCTCTGATAAAATAGGTATTAGAACTCAGATGGAGACTATATCAAAGACATTAACTGTGTACAGCATACATTCAAAATGATAGGCTTTTAAAGAAAAAAAGTCTTTAACAACCACTTCATGGATAACTGACTAAGAAGTCGTCTCAGATCTCTTTACAAGCAAAACCTGAAAGAAAGAAAAAACATACAAAATTGAAGGGTCATGCATAAACTATATTATTAAAGAGCTTCAGTCATTTCAAAACCTTCTGTAAAATACATATTTCCTCCACTCACAAGCTTCCCTCCCAATGGAAAGCACTGCTAAGGTCTAACCAGATGTTTAGAGAATGTTTGGCCTCCAGATAGTTGCTTATCTCCCAAACAGGAGAGTACACTGTTGCCTTCCTGATTTACAGCTCAGGAAAATGCAGTGTGATTGGGCATAAGAAACATTGGAAAAATAAGCATTAGGTCTGAATAAAAATTGGGAGTGACTGGGTCATTACAAAACCTAATTTCCCCCTACTATTACTCACACCTTCTTGTGAACTGTTTGAAATAGACTACTGTCATTACCACTACAAAAAGGGATTTTTCCTCCCTTGGTATCCTACTGTTTATTAAATTGTCTCATTAGACTGACCTCCCACTTGGTAAGGCAACTCCCATCTTTTCATGTGCTGTGCATTTATACCTGCTACTGTATGTTCCATTCCATGCATCTGATTAAATGGGTTCTAGCCCACAAAACCTTATGCCCAAATAAATTTTAGGCTCAGAGAGCGACTTCTGCATTATAACAGGTGGAAATAACTCATTCTGAATAGTCGATCCACTAAGGTTCCACACATGACTTTGGGGTTTGCAGATTTCCACAGTGTCAAAGCTATGGTACATACAGAACTGACTGTCCAAGTACTGGCTCCTCACCCAGTATCCGAGCACACCACGGTCATTAGTGGATTTTATCCTCGCAGTACCCTTTTGAGGTTGGAAAGTATGATCCCCATTTTACAGACTGACAGTGGAGATAACAACCACATTAAGTGTCCTGCCCAAAGTCACCTCCATAGCAATTCACCCCCCATCTCTCAAGGCCCAGTCCAGCATCCTATCTAGGGGGACCATCCCTAATTGTGGGGGACAGAACCAAAATCTACATTTCAAGTCCTGGGCTGAATGACTCCAGGACAACATTTGTCCCTGATTTCCTGCAGAGCCAGTCTGTGCCTTCCCGAGGCTCAGGAGCAGCAACAGCCTCTTCCCAGGGGGAAGAGAAGCTGAGGTGGGCTCTAGTCTCCCTCTCCACAAGCCCCACCCTCTCCTCCTCTTCCCTCTGAGGCTCCAGAGACAGTCAGTAGGAAGAGCCGCCCATGGGGCCCAGGCTACTGTGGGGCACCCTGGTGTCCTGGACTCTTCACCTGCCCTGGGAGGCACACCACCAGGGCTACTCTTGGGAACCGCCTCCTGCCACTCAGTGCAGGTGGAGGGTCCAGGAGTCCCCACAGAGCCCACCCCTGGGTGGCTCTGGCCACTGGTCTGGCCAGGGGGCGGGACCTAAGCAGAGAAGAGGGGGAGCAAGGGGCAGAGCTATGGAGTGCGTCAGGGCTCCTGCAAGTGTCCCATTTTTGCGTTTTGAAAAGGTGGTTACCCGAACCCTATCCATTCACCCATGCTTCCTGTCTGATCTCCAGGAGGCACCCAGACCAAGGACACACTCAGGCTCCCAATCATGAGCATGAATTCCCAGGAAACAAAGAGCCATAATAAGGAACAAGGGGCGAGATGCTCCACCAATAACTCCTCAGTCTCAGGTATGTAGCTCAAGCATATGACTGGAGCAACACAGCAAAGACAAGAGAGATAAAGTGGGCAGACTGCACTTTCACTTCCTGTCTGCCCTTAAAGCACAGAGCCTCTGGGGTATGGGGGAGGTGTGGGGTGCCTCACATTCAGTGCACAGCAGGGGGCTGTCACTATGAGGGGAGGAGAAGCAGTAACTGTGGTACTGTACAACTTCTATGACTGCAATAGTCATCGCTGGGAAGCTGGGTCTGAAGAAGTCCCCAGAGAGAGAGAGAAAGATGGTTTATCCCCCACCGCAGTCTGGATCTGTAACATCAATGGAGTCACTGCAGCATTATTCTTACTTTAACTGAACAACGCATTGTCCAACTGCTCACCACAGAATCTGGGCTCCTTGCTCCCCGTCCCTTAGTGGCTGCTGGAGTTTGATAGGAGACTCCGACCCTCCACATTGGGTCACTGGTATATATTTTTAAAATCATAAATCCAAGAGTTTAACTTAATTTTATTTTCCTTAAGTCCTAGTAAAAGTGAAACACAATCAGTCTAGTAAAATTACTAGCGTGTCCGCCGAAAAGCCGCCGAAGTGAATGATTCCAGTTTCGGTGGCTTTTTGGCGGACACTCAGATGCGCTTGGCATGTCCGCCGAAATGTCGCTGAAAGTGGAAGGATTCAATTTGGTGGACATACATGGGTCGTGGAAACCTGCAGCGAAGGGGGAAAGGGCTGCCATGGGACAAAGTTTGAGAATCGCCGATCTAGTCTGACCTCCTGCATTAACACAGTGCACCCCTGAATGATTCCTAAAGAACATCTTTTAGAAAAACATCCAATCTCAATTTAAAAGTTCCCAGTGATGGAGAATCTACCACAACCCTTGGTAAATTGCTCCAATGGCTAATTTTCTCTCACTGTTTATAAATGTATGCCTTATTTCCAGTCTGAATTTGTCTCGCTTCAAATTCTGGCCACTGGAGCATGTTATACCATTCTCTGCTAGATTGAAGAGCCCATTATTAAATATTTGTTCCCCATGTAGGTACTTATATAGATTAATCAAATCTCTCCTTAACCCTGTTGCACTAAATAAATTGTGCTCCTCAAGTCTATCACTGTAAGGCATGTTTTCTAATCCTTTAATTATTCTCATGGCTCTTCTTCGAATCCTCTCCAATTTATCAACATCCTTCTTAAACTATAGACCCCAGAACAGGGTACAGTATTTCAGCAGGGGTTGCACCAGTGCCAAATACAGAGGTAAAATAACTGCTCTACTTGTACTCGAGATTCCCCTGTGCATGCATCCAAGGACCAGTCACTGGGAGTTCACATTCAGCAGATTATTCACTATGACCCAAAAATCTTTTTCAGAGTTGCTGCTTCCCAACAGAGTTCTGAAAGTAGGTCTTAAATTCTTTGTTCCTGGGTTTATATATTTAGCTACATTAAAATGTATATTATTTGCTTGTGCCAAGCTTACCAAGCGATCCAGATTGCTCTGTTATCAATCACCTGTCCTCTTCATTATCCACCACTCCACCAATTTCTGAGTCATCTAGAAACTTTATCAGTGATTACTATGTTTTCTTCTAGGGCATTCATAAGAATGTTAAATAGTATAGGACCAAGAATAGATTCCTGTAGAAACATCCGCTCAGTGAAGATTCCCGAGTCACAATGACATTTTGAGAGACTTATCAGTTGGCACACAAATGGATTAAAAGATAGCTACGTTAATTTTATATCTTTCTATTTTAAGTCAAAATGTTATTATGTGGTACCCAGTGAAACACCTCACAGAAGTCTAAATATAATAGATCAACACTATTTCTTTTATCAACAAAATTTGTAATCTCATCAACAAAACATATCAAGTTAGTTTGACAGGATCTATTTTCATAAACTGATGTTGATTTGGATTAATTGTATTATCCTCCATTAATTTTTTATTAATGAAGTCCTATATCAGCAGCTCCATTATGTTGCAAAGAATCAATATCAGACAGACAAGCCTATAATTATCTAGATTGTCTCCTTTATCCTTTCTAAATTTTGCCATGTTTGCTTTCTTCTGGAGCCTCCCCAGTGTTCCAAGACACATTGAAAATCATCATTAGTGGTCTGGAGAGCACCTAAGCTGGCTCTTTACAAACTCTTGGATGTAAGTGATCTGGACCTTCTGATTTTAAAATGTCTAACTGTATTAGCTGCTGTACAAAATTCTCTTCAGATACTAGTGGAATGGAATGAGTGTTGTCATATAATATGATTACATACTCTGTTTTTACCCCAAATACAGAAATATTTATTGAATGCTTCCACCTTTTGTGCAGCATTATTGATAATTCTACAATTTCCATTTTGTATTGGACCAATACCAGCTGTTAGGATTCTTTGTTCCCAATATAAAAATTCTATGGTCTTTAATTTTGCTAGCCATAGTTTATTTTTTTTCTTTTGTCCCTTTGCTTCCCTTAATTTTTTTCTACGATTCCTAGCTTCTGATATATACTCACTACCAACTTCCCCTTTCATTCATGTGTTATGTATTATTTATACAGCTGCCTTCACTACCCCCCTAAAGTAGGTTGTTTTTTTAACCAAGATGGCCGTCTTCCTTGATTTTAGGGTTCAGACTTTTTGGGCATCTAGGAAAGTGTTCATAAACAATTCCCACTTATTCACATTTTTCTGATTAAACTCCTCCTCCCAGCTAATCTGACTCAATTGTTTTCAGCTTTACAAAAATGACCTTTTTCAAAGCACCAAGTGTATATAGATTATTGGTCTGGACTTTACTCTGCTTGCACATTTTAAATATAATCAAGTTATGGTCACTTGTATCCAAGCTACCATTTTTGCTGACTTTGGTAGCCTGCCTGTCACTGTGGCAACAACAAGCACTACTGGTAGTTATGTGTACTTCCATGTGAGATGGGTCTGTTAGTTATCCAGTCTACTCTTCTCCAGTCATTAGGTGTAAAGTTCTATAATCTCCCAACTACTCCCAACTGATTGGGTAGAAAAAAATAAACTGTATCCAGTCCTCTGTTGTGGGGATTATGGTTATGGTTTAAACCCCAAGAGAGAGAAGGAAGAGAATGGGGCAGGGAAGCAAAGCTTTCAACCCTACTGTCTAACAGAATTTCAGTGCAACTCCCATCAGAAAAGCTGTATTAAGACTAACACCTGCAGCGTACATGAATCACGAACTTGGAAGTATTTTGAGCTGGGAGAACAGACTGGAACCAGAAACAAATTATAAAAGGTTTTCTACAATAAGAACAAGCTTGTTTGTAGTAAAGCAGAGACAAGGACCTTGAAAACAAAAACAAAACATCCACTACTGGCAAGAAGTCTTCAAATGGGAGAAGTGCTCTGGAAGAGTGGAAGTACTTTTAACTAGAAAATACTTTTAGGATACAGAAAAAAAAAAAATACTATCCCCAAGAGCATCCGTAGGTCTGGCTACAGATAAATGTGTTCCTTTGTAGGTAAGTGGTTAACTATTGTGACTGTAAATGTGTATTAGAACTATTTTTTCTACCTTTAAAGATCCTAATTATTCATATGCCAGACAATCCTAAATCTCTAGTAGATTGGAGTCCCCAAGAAAAATAAGACAAAAAAAATTCCATTTTTTTTTTAAAGTACCAAAGGAACCAGTGCAGAGATGTCAAAATGATATCAATGAGTTATCCAAAAAGTAACCCAAGACAGACCAGAGTTTAATGGAATGACAATTTTCAAACTTTTTAAAGCCATTTTACCTCAAAATGCATCAGGAATTAAAGTATGGGCTGAAAATTAAAACATTCTGGCCAATATATTCATGGACATGAATGTCTGTGGGATCAAAACTGAAGTGAAGTACTGAACAGTCACAATAAAGCAACTTCTGAATTTATAAATGCAAGTATCTGCGCACTAGAAAATAGATTCCAAGAGTTATACTACCCAAACACCATTTGACCTGCGTATCCAGTCAAAAACAACCAATAATTCAATACTGAGTACTTGCAAAGAGCCTACAGACTACAAATTATTCAAAAATTTAAATCATTCCAAACTGTTGGGGAAATTGTTAAGCTGCTGCAATTTGAGAATGAAAGCTGAAGTCAATTTATAAATTTACACCCTCAACTCTTAACTTCACTTTCGAAATAAAAGAAATGCCTGTTTCTACTTATGTTTAGTCATTCACAGTTTTACAGAATAGAATATAATTTTGATTGAAAACCATTAACAGATACATCTCTACGCACTAATAAGCTTCTCTCACTTTACAATAATGTGCAAAAACCTTCAAACATCTGAAAACTATAAGTGTTTAATGAACATGGAGTCTAGACTACTTTCTCATCCACAAAAACAATCCCACTGGAACAAGACTGAGGCAATGACATTTTAGTGGCTAGATAGATTTATAGCCCTGGAAACAGAGGATCTGTCACTTTCCACAAGCACTGAAGTTCATGTTACTTATGAAGAGAAAAAGCGTAAAGTAAAGATTGACTAAACCTCTCCTTTTGGGTCTTATGTTTATTGCCAAGTTTTCATTTGATTAACTAATTGGTTCTGCTCAACTCAACAGGTTCTGCCAACTGAAGATAAAGTTGGGGAGTCCCTCAAATAAAGACACACTTTTACAAACATCTGAGTGCTTTGTAACTCAAAGTTCCATTCCAATATGTATTCCTTTTTGGTGGGGTGGGGACAAGGGAGCTCTCTCTTTTTAATGCTCTGGCCGTATGTTCATTTTTAGTACAATAGTCTTGAAATAGAAACTGTAAGCATTCAGATAAATGGATTGAAATGTTTTGTTTCACTAACATGTCTGACGACTCACTGCTAAAATGATATTTCTTACCTTTCTGTAACAATAGTCCCCATGGATTGCAGTCAATAACTTCCTACAGGAACAGTAATACATTAAGACTAGAGATGGGCAAAACACGAGGGAATCAAAAATGTTAGTGCCTTATCAGTCCTGCAAAGTATCACAGAAGCAACTTCAGCCTCCCTCCCTCAATACAGCCACCTTTAAAGTTAAATTTTTGACATTAAGAAACCACCTACCCAAGAACGTAAGATAAGGGAAGTGGGAATGAAAGTCATCAGCTGTGTTTTTGTTGAGTGTGCATTTCATTCAGATTTTTCACTGACTCAGTGAAATACAGGGAAGCTGGTTTTTAAGAGCTGAAAAACCAAACACCTAAATGTTTTGCTGTTCATATGTCAGAACAGATCAGAGGTAAGGACAAACTGGAGAAAATACACGACTGTAGGATTTGTTCAGTTTGCAATACCAAGTGACTAAAGAACATGCTGTAGTGAGTTGTTGAGCAAGGTAGAGGTAGAAACAGTTTCTAACCAACATCTGCACTTACATGTGCAATAGTGATTTCTTAACATAAGGTATCAAGTTAAAATAATGCAACAGAGAGGGAGGCAAGCAGTGACAGCAGCAGAGTGATTATTCTACACGTTATAAACCACTGCAGCAACTATGCAATCACCTGCCAAATAAGGTTTGGCATCCACCCCACCTTCTTGAAATCAGGGACATGGCAGCATTTGTACATGTAGCAGTGACTGGATGTGACCAGTTCTAAAGCTAGGAAAGATAGGCCATGTGACAGGGAAAGTTAACATAGCAGAATCAGTCACAGGCCTACTAAAGGAGCAACTAAAACTGAGTGATTAGCAGAAAAGACCTTTTAATGAAGGTCTGGTGTAGTTGTGCTCAGTTTGATTGGGGATCCTTTGAGGCTGTTTTGATGAGACAAGAGTTGGCCTAATAAGGGTGGCCTCTTGTACATGTTTCATTGTAATTTTAAAATTGAAGACTCAAGCTGTTTTTTGCAAATAAACATGAGAAGTGTGCAGCTCAGCATGCCACTTAATCAAAATCAGAAGTGTTTAAACATCAGGAAAAAATTACTGAAATTTCTCTTTATGAGACTAGGAAGTAACTTCACAACAAGTGACCAGAATTTTTAAATAGGGAAACAGGAACTTAAAAAACGAACACCTTCCTCAAAAGTTACAGAATAGTCATTCATAACTCTTGGAAGTGCTGCAAAGGACATGGCCCAGAGACCTTTACATCATTCTAACAAAAGTTACAATGTCATGAGCATTTGTTGTGGATAGCCGTGTTTAGATTCTTCAGTACCTTAAAGCAGTAGTTCTGAAACTGCAGTACGCAAGCTCTTGTCTGTCATTACAAGAGGATTTTTCTCGCATACCCCCGGACAACATATCATGTTATCCCTTACAGACCTTTTTCCCCCCATTTTCATAGATATATAATGACCTTATCTCACATAGGGGTACACGGTGGACTACATTATTTGGCAAGAGGTACACAGCCTAAAAAGTTTGAAAACCACTGCCTTAAAGTGAAGGCAAAGCCTGTTGCATTGGCTTTCTTTTACAAGTCTTTAAATTAGGTTGTAGCAATTACAGGAATCTGGGCACAGCAGGTTTAGGCCAGTACAACACCAGAGGGACCCCACTCTCTCTTCCAAGGCCACTGCACCCTACTCAGCTTTGTGTATATTACTGCCTTTGCCTAATGGCAGTCCTGAGAGTGTTGCTGCCAGGCCCAGAAGCTGTGTTAGAAATGTGAGCACCCTTTCCTTAGGATTAAAGCTCCCTCTTAAGAGAAACATATGCAAGCATTTGGCTGTTTGTCCACAGCGATGGCAAAATTACTTTTCCCTCTGCTTGTCTGAAAACGTGCCTTACTTCGATCAAACGATCATCAAAAGTAAAGTACGGCAATGGCAGAGAATAATTTTATGCTCGGGATGGAGTAACATGGCTCAGTGTACTACAGCAATCTATGGAAACCAAAACTTTATGAGGTCTGGCTGCAGATGCAGGGCAACTTCTTGAGTTGCTTTCCAGATAATAATTTGGAGAGATGACTTTGGTCGTATTTAGCCTTCTGGAAAACCTCATGAATGGAAAGTGGGTTTTTTCCGTTTCCTTATTGTTGAGCTCTTATCTAATGGTGCACAATGTGGTGTTGTAATTGTACTGGATACAGATGCCAGCAACACAATCGGTACATGCTGTAGCACCAAGAAGCCCAATATAGAACAAGTGGAATTCCTCCACCACCAGCCTCCTCTTTCAATTCAGTAGACAAACTCTGCCATGCTGCCATTTTACAAGAGGCCTAGTACACCGCCTAAAAAGCATAGCAGGCCAGGCCAATATTTAAATTTATAAATGGGCACTCATTCTAGTTGCGGGTTCCAAGTTATCTGCTGTTACCTTTTGGGCAGTGAAGCTACAGCATTCATCATCAATTGAACCAGTAGCTCTCTCATAAGGATGCACTAGACACAAATAGCTCTTTTCTTCCCCCAGAAGATGAAGAAAGTTCCCCTCATCTTCCAAATGGCCTTGCAATGAAGATGAAGCATGGCTAAGGGCACATCTTCATTGGGAGAGAGTGCTCCCAGTGCTCTTAAAAAGCCACCTCCACGAGGGGCATGGCTCCAGTGCTGGTTCACAGTCTACATTAGCACTTTACAGCACCGAAACTTGCAGCACTTACGGGTGTGTTTTTTCACACCCCTGCCAAAAGGTTGCAGCATTGTAAAATGCCAATGTAGACAAGCCTTAAGGCAAGGAAGAATTTCACAAGAATAAATGGAAGAAGTGTCCTTGTTTGATATTAAATATATTTAATAAAGACAGGCTCTTCCTTTGGTTTCTCAGTACAGACATCACCATCCAGAGGTTAACCTTCTGATATCCTCACTGTCAATATGCACAGACAGAAGAAGAGTGAAGGGAGACTGATTAGATTTTGATAGGTTTTGTTTATTTGCTTTCCCACTAATAGTGGATTTCTTTTAACCTACACGTATAAAACAGCAACCACACTGTGGTTTACACTATAGGTTATATCAACTAAAGCTTTATTTAGTTTTAAACAGACTTCATAGCTTTCCTTTCTGATGGTTTCTTCTCCAGTCTTTGGTATCTGATTTTAGTAGATTAGGATCTACTGATGCAGATTTTTCTGGAGGATTGAGTATACCCTCCATTTCTGTATGTTCAGAGGCTGAGGTGTTTTTTTCCCCCCATGCCCTGTTCAAAGTGAGAACAACTAAGCCAGATAGTGATCTATTTCTAGACTGGTACAAGTCCAGCTTTGCGGATACGGATTTGCCAGACTGTACCTGTTTTACATTTCCTCAACCTCATCCAGCTACTGAGAGTGGTCCTATTTTTTGCCCTCCCTTGTCTAATTTTTTTGTCTCAAAGACAAAACCCAGGGCACAGAGCTCTGCTTAATATACTTATACAATGACAAGAGCATAGCATGTGTGGAAGTCCAATGGGTAAATGACAGGTAGCCGTAAGTGGTTCAGGTGATGGATGGCATCTGGTTACAAACTCAGAAATTTAACTCAACTTTTTTCCTTTAAGAAAAAAAGCTCAGCTGATAGAGGAGAGAATGCTGGTCCTGTCTGTACAAATACAAAAAGCTGTTGCTCACATTCAGCTGAAAATGGGATTTGATCTCACAAGAACAATTGTCCTGAGACCTCAAGTAACTCACTGTTTTGGCTGCATTAGAAATACCATAAAAACACATTTATGGCATTTTTACACTTTTAGGCAAGTACTCAGGAAACAGTAGTATGCTCACCAATAATTAAATGGGAAAAGTGCAAACATTTTGATTTAGCTTTGATTCAAAGTGTAGGCAAAGATATTTCTGTGCATTATATGAATATGCAGACCCATCCTAAATTAACAAGTAGTACTTTTTCCTCTCATGCTTTTTACTCTTGTAGAAGACACACTGGTCTCTGTTGTACTACATCTCTTCCTTCTCACTGTGACACCACAAAGTACGCCAGGATTTTTGCTGAATAAGTGCTGCTAGATCAGGCCTTTAAAGGGGTATTATCAGAAGATACTAGTGTGCTACCCTCATGCAGGGGTGAAAATAACTATAAGCACTTACTGGTGCGGTGCTGGGAGCCAACTCTGCCCCCGGAAGGGGTGGGGCCTCAGGCGAAAAGGGTGGGGCTGGGGGTCAGAGCCAGTCCCAGCATTCCCTATACCGCTACGTCCCTCCCCTTCCCCCCATAGCAGGTAGCAGCCAACCTGGGGGTTCTGGGCCCTTTAAATAGCGGCTGACCCCGTTGCTACCCCAGGGCTCTGGCGGCGGCTATTTAAAGGGGGAGCCCAGGGCCCCTTAAATGGGGGGGGGGGCTCCGCAGGCTATTTAAAGGGGCTGGGGCTTCCCTGCCTCTTCCGTCCGGTTCTTCAAAATAGCCGCCACTTCAGAAAACAGCAGCTATTTAAATAACCGGGGTGGCAGAGGCAGTGAAGCCCCAGGCCCTTTAAATTGCCTGAGCCTCCCCGCCACCCCCCGGCTCTGGGGGCTATTTAAGGGGGCCGGGGATCCCTTGCGTCTAAAGTCCTGGCCCTTCAAATAACCCCTAGAGCCCTGGGGAAGCGGCAGCAGTGCTCCAGCACCTCTTTAAAGGACCGGGGCGGCAGATGCAGTGGGAGCCCTGACCCTTTAAATAGTCCCCAGAGCCCCACTGCTGCAACTCCAGGGCTCCAGCAGTGGGGCTCTGGCAGCAATTAAAAGGGCCTGGGGCTCCAGCCACCGCTGGACGTCCCAAGCCCTTTAAATTGCAGCCTGGGAAAGCCAGGTGCCCTGGTAGGGCACAATGGCTCTTGCTGGTATGCTATCGGGGCATACCGGCTTACTTTCACCTCTGCCCTCATGTCATCTTGCATGACAATGAATTAAAAGGAAGTAGTCTAACCACATTTGAGAAATCAGCACATTGACAAGTTTGAATGCAGGAAATATTACTGTATTTTAAAGTAGTTGCAGTTGGAATAATCAGTAAGTATTGACAGAAACCTGGTGCAATAAGATTCAAGAAGCATTGCAGCCTGTGATTCAGTAGTTAAACAATGTAAGTGATAGCAAATCCAGCCTTAAAGATTTTCAAGAGGGTCACTGAGAAGATGCTTCACATTCCCCCCAAATCTTCAGACTATAGCCAACAACCACTGCTGCTAGAAGCAGAGTCCAGCTGCTTGTACTTGGATTTATGCACAGCTGTGAATATTAAAGGGAAAAAAGAAAGGGGGAGGGTAAGTGTCCTTAGAAGTTAGAAACCCCAAATCTAGGGTTGATTAAAAAAACAAACAAAAAAACAAACAAACAATGATTGTGTTAACAACTGGACTAATTTAAAACAGAATTTATTTCAATTAAATACACTTTTTTGTATTCTAAAAATTTAAAAATTAAATTTGAAACTGGCTACCAATGTTAAAGCCAAAATTATAGTCTAGTAATAGCATTTAAATTAAATACAAATAATAATTTTAAGTATTACATATTAGCTGACAAGTTTTAAAGAAAGCTGGACCACTGAACCGGTGGCAGTCACTGGCTAAACATCTGGTACCAGTGTTTGTTGAAATGCTTAACCAGATTTCATCAACAGTAGCCTCTTCTGCAGATTCAGGGAGAATATCTTTTTCATTTCAGTAATTCAACTAGTTCAGTTTAATAACTAGTTCGTTCAAAGTTAAGAAACCAACTGGGAGTTGAAAAAGCACAAAAGCAGCAGCTTGAAGGATACAGAGATCAGAAACACAGAGTTGAATTAACGACCTACAGTTAATACTTCTTTTGTTCAATAGGTCTGTTAGTTTTAAATGCAAAACTTTTTGATAATTTTTTATCATGTGACCAGTATATTTAAGGTAGTTTTATTTACTGCTTTTGTGCATTTTTAATTGAATTTGAATTTCCATCCAAAGAGAGCTTGGCACAAATTTCAACTAAAATATTAATATTCTAGTATATAAGAAAGGCATCAGTCACCATTTTCTAAATACAAAATGTAAAACTAATAATCTGAATGAATTTCAAGTAAGCTAAATAAATATGCATAGGTATAGTCCTTCTGGTTAGCAAAAAGTAGTATCCAATTTGGTGAAAAGACTATATTTCATTGCAAATCACCATGTTTTAAATGGTTACTAACCAATAAAAAATCCTCTCTTTAGGAAAATAATTGAACAGCACAAATACAAAACAATTAAAAATCAATAATTTAAATCAAAGGAGTTTAAATTAATTCACTCTGCCCAAATCCCTCAGAGATTTGTGCATATTCTGGTCAATTTTAGGTTTGGTCTTTCTCCAGCTGTTTCTTTGTACAATCCAAAATAGCCAGGTATCCTAATGTAATATACATGTAGAAATTCCAATACCTTTGCGCAAAACTTAGCGGAAAACATGGGAGCATTTAAAAAAAAAAAAAAAAAAAAAAAGCATAATGTGCCAGATCTGTCTCTTTACTCACTTGTTCCCAGCTTTGATTTCTTTATCCTTTCCTGTCACACTTGCTCACTCAACCTCCATAGCATTTACTTCTCTTCTCATTTCTGTATGGTATTCTCTTCCTCATTTCTTCTCTCAAGGTAATATGGACCAGACTTTCAAAGACCATTTGGCACTTCTAAAAACCCCACTATGCAACTATCTGCATTTTTAAATGCCTGAATACCTTTGAAAATCTGACTCTACCTTCTTTTCTCTGAGCCTTTCACATTCATACCCAAATCACTGGCCAGCCTCTTGCTCTACTATGCTGCATGGGATCATTTTCACCTTTTCTCCCCGGCCCCCTTTTGTTCTGTCCTCTTTACTGCTCATACGTTTAAAGTTTAATCTTATACATTAATTAAGTCTTCTTAAAATTGTCTTTCTTAGCATAATGCTACTGTCAAAGGAACATGTAGACAAAGAAATAAATTCCGTCTCCAAATTTCTGTTCTCCTGACTTACGTATTCAGATTTTACAAGCAAACTTAACATTTTATTGTAGTATCTAGAAGTGAAGTATAAACAGAACCGTATTTCCACTAGAAACTAAATAGTACAATATACTAAATTTAATGTTAGAAAAACCAAAATTTGCTAATGTTTTATATCTACCAAGTTAATTTTAGTTACCAAAGATCATTAACTATAAAACAAATAGCTATCAGTGTTTGCAATTTATCCTAGCAACAAGCCAAATGTTAATTTTGGGTGGAATTCTTTGGAAGTCTGTAGCCAGCAAAACCTTGCATAAAGTTTAAATAAAAATCAAAAGATCCTCTAGAAAGTGAAACCATAAAGTGTGCACATTATAGTTCACAATACACTGGCTATCACTTTAGAAATAAAACTGCGATTTTACAAGCTCTATAGTTTCATTTCCACCCACAGCCAAAAATAAAGTTATAAAGCATTCTTTAAAAGCAATTTCTAGCCAGATTTGGATTTAAAACAATGCTATATATTGAATGCATTATATTTTCAATCATATGCATTTTAAAAATCCTATTGTGTATGAAAAACATCTTTCTGTCCCAATGTTTGCTATTCTGGACTATCATGAAAATTCCATCTAGCAAAACTGTGTTACTAAATAGGGGATTTGCATTATATTTTTCAAAAAGATGGGTGTTTCAACTTGAGATTATATGGAAATACATACTGAAACAGAAAAGAGTACTAGGATGTCACCATCTATCATCCTGTTCTTTTTAGCATAACTGTCAGCACACACAGCAAAAGTTACATACTTTAATGAAATGGCTATGCAAATCCACACGCAGTTAAATGTTTTACAAGTAATAACAATTTTATTGGGAAAGAGAAGTACCTTTAAGAAATCCCATTAAAAAAGCATCTCTTTCCTTGAATTAAAACAAAACTGCAAATGCTTCTGTTCTGCTATGGTGTTAAATTCAGCTAATCCTAGAAAAAGCAGCAAGCAGGTATATAGCAGTACAAGGAAACAAACATGATAGGTGCCAGGTTGCAAGAAACTTACAGAAGCTGCTATGGTGAGAGAAGTCAAATGAGAGTTTTTTCAAATGTACTTCCCTCCACAACAGCCTTCTCATGTCTTTAAAAATTGGCATGGGAATCAACCATTGAGTTAACACACACAGCATATAATGGAATACTAAATTACAATACGAGACCACAAACAATCTACTCTGTAGACAATTTTCACTCATTGATATATTTTGCTTTCCTCTACCAACTCTCTGTATATTTTTTTGTCATGAGTAATGTACCTGAATGCATGGATGCTAAATATCTTAACTGTATTCTTAAATTAATTCACCTACATTTGGGTTATTGTTGATTATGCACCATATATATCTTATGTCTTTAAAAATAAACTTTGTATTCGTGGATAATTTAAGCACTACACCAAGATGTAAGGACACATTTCTCAACATATATTATATATATTTTTTAACATTAGCTTTAATACATTTTTTAGATTCTTAAGAGTACAACCTCATTTAAAATTAAGCTAGTTTTCTGCTAAGCCAATAGAGGCTGAAAAAATCCCCAAATTTTATCAATTATAAATCCCCTTTGAAAATAAAGCAACTCAAACCATTTTGGGTGGAGAAAGTTGGGATGGACCTAGGACTTCACATTTATAAGGCTACTGAAGCGCAATCATGAGAAGCCTCCTCAGAGCAGCACAGATGCACTTTTCTAAGCACATAAGGTCACCAACTCAATGGTGCTTTTCGTAACTGCAACTGCCCCAGATAAGACTGTTGTCATAACCATGCAGCTAAGGGTAGCCTAAAACTTCCCCTTACCTGGTTGGCACCTGACCAAAAGAACCAATGGGGGGAAAGAAGATACTTTCAAATCTGGGGGAGGGAAGAGGCTTTGTTAGTGCTCTTTTTTTGTGTGAGGGTTCGCTCTTGGGACTGAGAGGGACCAGACCAAAAAATCCATCTCATCCACACAATCCTAAGCAAGTCTCTCATATTAGAAAAATTGTAAATAAAAGCCAGGAAATGAGGGTTAAATTATCTTTTGTTTTAGCTTGTGAATTTTCCCTTTGCTAAAGGGAGACTTATTCCTTTTTTTTTTTAAGGGGGGGGGGGCTTTAAAACTAAGGCTAGAAGGGGTTCCTATGTGTTTTTGAATCTTTGTTACCCTGTAAGGTGATCTTTCATCCTGATTTTACAGAGGTTATTCTTTTACCTTTTCTTTAAAATAACATTATTATTTTAAGAACTGTGCTCATCTGTACCAATTGATGAGAATATTATTCTCAAGCCTTCCCAGGAAAGGGGGTGTGAAGCTTGGGGGGAATAGGAACTCCAAGGGGTCCTTCCCTAATTCTCTATCTAAATCACTTGGTGGTGGCAGCGATACCAAGGGCAAGGAAGGATTTGTGCCTTGGGGAAGTTTTTAACCTAAGCTGGAAAAATAAGCTTAGGGGGTCTTTCATGCAGGTCCCCGCATCTGTACCCCAAAGTTCAGAGTGGGGAAGGAACCCTGACAACTGTTTATACAGTAGTGGCTGTACCAGAGTGAGAGAGAGGACGAGCGTGTGCGGATACAAATTGACATTAAAACCTTTCATTTAAAAACTCATTACATTTTCTAGCCTTTAAAGCATAAGAACACAACTAGTTAAATTTCTGTATCTACCATCTAAAAGTTTTGCTACAAGTATAATTATCGGATTCTGACCAGTAAATCAGACATTAAAGGAGGAAATATTACACTTTCTAACATTTCACATCTATAATACACTTCAATACTGGCATAGATAACAGAAAATACCCAATGCATTATCTCTCTTATATACATTATTATATTATACATACCACATGGATGTATAATTGCTAGAATATAATAACAAGCTTCCTACTATTAGGAACAAACACAAGTTTTCAGGTCTGGATGCAAAAAGTTAGGCTCCTAAATATTCACATTCAGGCAGTTAAAAGAGCTGCACATCATTGTAATTACTCAGGACAGCAAGTGGCTAGCACCTTTGGGGGAAAAAAATCAGACCAATTTTATTTAGTTGTCAACTATGAATTTAGGCACCTACGTGGGTTTGAAAGTTGTAACCTGTAACCTCCATTGAGTCCCATTTGTAAATCTTGTAATGGTCAACTGCTGAGTGACGAAGCTAAAATAGATCAACCTGCTATAAGGTAGATCAAATCTAAAGCAAATCTTTTAGGTGATTTTTTTAAAATGCGTAAAACTGCATGGATAAAGATATATGCAACTGCATGCCTAATTTGCGCACACAACTGCATACCAGGTAACTGAACAAAAGACTTATGCAAGATGTGCAACACTGGACAGGTCTGCAAAGGTGGAATATCTGGATAATTCATTTGTGTTAACACTTCCCTAGCTAGTTAAGAAAACAAGGCAAGCAGAAACATGGGGAAGCTAAATACTGAATTCTACTTGAAGATTTTCTGAACCAGGACTGAGGCTGTGATGAAGCCTGCCAGGGCTGATAAGCCACATTGATAGTGCGCGCAGTGAGGATTTTTTTTTTTTTGTAAGTCTTAGCAGATAAATTGATAATGTAAATAGTGCCATCACCTTTGAGCATTGAGTTTTGTTTTTGTTTTTTTTTTAAAAGAAGATAGGGTGACCAGACAGCAAGTGCGAAAAATCGGGATGGGGGAGGAGGGGTTTATAGGAGCCTATGTAAGAAAAAGACCCAAAAATCAGGACTGTCCCTAAAAAAATTGGGTCATCTGATCACCCTAAAAGAAAGCTAAATGGGTGGTTGCATACACTCAACACCACCATTGAAGCCAAAAGAGAAAAGCTATACAAAGATCACAACTAGTTTAAAACAAAAAGCAAAATAGCATTTGTTTTCAAAACCTTTTAATGGCAGAATGATTTCTAGTTCTGTAAGCAGATCCAACAGCCTGCTGAGGCCAAACAATAAGCGTGTATTTGTCAGAACTGAAATTGGAGCAAGTTCGGACAGTGCTCTGAGGGATCATTTGGAGTGTGATCAGAAATACAGAGCAGTGTTTGCTAACAGAGGTTTGGTATTAAATGTTCCATAACTGCGGATGTTGTTGTCTATTAATGGAGACTTAGGAGAAATGTCCCAAGATAAGGGTGACGTTCACAAAAAAAAAAAATCAGTGTCACATTAGCTAGGAATCAGTATTGGCAACTTATTTTTGAAACATTTTCACTGTGGCAAACAAACCAGATAGGTCATTTCAAAGGAGAGATGTGATAGAAGTGCCTTTTTTTTAAAAAAATGACAAATTTCAGCACATATAAACACATTTATGACAAATGTAATAGAGAATCAAGAAGTTAGGAACCACAGGTAAGAGGTTCTCTGCTAATGGTGGGAGAAGCTCAGATAGACTATGACTAGAGTTGCAAAAGGATAGGAATCCTTAAACAATGCAACAGGGTCTGCAGCATGAATTCTCTTCCAGTAGGATCTCAGAAAGGTTATTTGGATTCATTTGCGTACGCTATTCTATCTTTGGACATAAACACAAGGTGGCCAGTGGATATTTTAAGACAAATCAGAAGTGTAAGGATGTGTGGCAATTTCACACTAAATTAATCCTGTTTTTAAAAACAAAATATCCCTAGATTACCAATAGGCAGGAGTGAAAAATGGACAAAGCACACTGGTGGTGATGAGCCCTGAATCTTAGGCACTGTTCACAATAATACCCAAACAGACTTTCATTGGGTTAATAGGCTGCCCTTTGGTGTAACATTAGCTCTTATGATATAGCCTCTGCTATACACGAGGTCAGACTAGATGATCACAATGGTCCATTCTGGCCTTGGAATCTGAATCTATTAATATGGCAAAGAGACAGGGAACAAGTGTTGCAAGGAATCCCTGGAACTCAGTGCTACTTTCATATCAGGAGAAAACTCATGCAGAACACAATCTACCTTAGGAGAGCATTACTGAGGCTCAGACAGTATGGGCTGAATGGGTGTGGTGTGGTGTGTGTGATCACATTCAATTGTTTCCAGAGAAAATTAAGTATTATGACCATGTGGTAAGAAACAAAATGGTCTGCAAATGTCAGAGGCTAAAGTAACTGTTATAAAGAAATTCCTGTATCCTGCAAAAGTTCACACAGGTTTTTTCCATTTCAGGATCTATATAATTACTAGAGGTTTTCTAGTCAAGCTTTTCAGTCATCCAGTACCCTTAGTATCAGCTGCTTAAGAATGTAGAAAGTGGCTGTAGATGAAAACTTATGCAGAAGCATTTAAGGAAGCCATGAGGTTTGTAATTTCTGATGTACAGCTCACACAACCCAGTCTTTACCGTGAGGCTGTCTTGCAACACATAACCCCATTGCACACATGCAAAAGACCAGTCACATTTGCATCTTGTTCATTTACACTAGCTGCCATAATAATTATGCACCAAGAGAGAGGCCCCATTTGGCTTACAGAGTGGAAAAGTTTACCAAAATTCATAGTCATCTTTTTACTTTAAAAGCAGACCACCAATCATCTGTATTCAATCCAGAAAGGTATTCCCATAAAGGCTGCTGATCAGGTTCAACATCAGACTTTGTTCTTTTATGGATATCAATATAAAACTGAATATAAAATTAATCTTTTAAATGCTTTGTTTTGAAAGCAAATTCCTCACCAGACAGTGGTAGTAGATCAGATCACATAGAGGCTTTACAAATAACCTGGGCAATGCCAAGAACTAGGAATAAATTCTATTTACAACCAATGTAAAAAGCTTCTCGGAAAGGATGGAAGGCTGAACACAAGTTTATTCTTTCTCCATTCTGTAGGCAGAATTCTTTATGATGGATGATTAAGGTGAGGCAAGTGAACAACCAGTCCTAAGGAAGCTGCAGCAACAAGTGCTGGAAGACTTGTATTTGACTACCGTATTTTTCGTCTTATAGGACGCTCCGGCCTATAAGACGCCCCCTCGTTTTTTAATAAAAAATCCGGAAAAAAAAAAAGCGCCTCGCTCTCCCGTCCCCGCCGCGTGGGCGGGCTGCCGAGGTTCCCCCCTCCCCGCCACGGGCGGGCTGCCGGGAGCGCTCCCGGCAGCCCGCCCGCGACGGGGAGGGGGGAACCGGGACGCTCCCGGCAGCCCGCCCGCGCGGCGGGGACGGGAGAGCGAGGCGCTTTTTTTTTTTTTTTTTTTTTGTCCGGCGGGGAGGGGAGGAACCGGGGCGCACATTTTTTTTTTGGTCCGGCGGGGAGGGGGGAACCTTGGCAGCCCGCCCGCGCGGCGGGGACGGGAGAGCGAGGCGCTTTTTTTTTTTTTTTTTTTTTCCCCCTATAAGACATTCGCCCTATAAGACGCACCAACTTTTCCCCCCCCCGTTTTGGGGAAGAAAAAGTGCGTCTTATAGGGCGAAAAATACGGTATCTACAGATGGCTAAAATTAATGCTTTGGCAAGAAGCTATGTTTGATAGCCAAAAACTGAGTGGCTAATTTGAGAAGTTAGCCAAAGGATGTACATTATGTTCAAATGTGAACAAAGCAATAATCCATTGTGAGTTGTAGTGGGAAGAGAGCCTGAAACAAGAGTGATAGAGGGTACCACGCTAGCACATATAAATTTTATAGAACATTTCCATAACCAAATGTGTCTTCTGACCCATGCCTACATAAAAGCTATCTATCTCATGTGTCATATATAACAATAGCACAGGACAATGAAGAACTGGTACACCACAGAAGATAAAATGGTAACGGTTCACAATATTACTTCATGAATTTCTCTAATTTCAATTATATTAGAGGAAATCCCATATTAACCATGACCCCCTGCCATCTATCCACCAATGCCTTGGTGGAACTATTGGTTTAAACATTAAGAGGATTGCAAGCTATGAAGTCAGAAAAGGGAACTCTAGGAAAGAAACTAACCAACTTAAATACCTAGATTATTTGCCTCATTTCTGGATGCTCTACTAAAGGAATCCTCAGCTACTCAAAGTGTGTGAATGCTTATGGGAACCCACAGGAGGCTTGAGCCTCTAAAACATCGTGCCTGGAAAATCTAGTATTTCTCTCCAAGCACACTGTACACAGAACACACTACCGAACATCTAGAGGCAAGGGGTACTCACGGCGACACCCTGGGAATATGTATGGTTAACTTATACTCACACAATATTGTAGACACCAAACATTCAAAAATTACGAGTCAATGGAGAAAAATCATGAGATCCTTTTAAAAACAAAAAAAAACAAACACAAAAAAACAACTCAAGCTTTTTAAGCCAAATGTGTTGTAGTTTCATTTGCTTTCTGGGTTTTATGCCTTTAAGGTTCACATATTCAAGCTCTTCTCTGCAACTATGAGGGCTGGAAATGTCCTTTTTAAAAAAAATTAAAGCTGAAACCCACACAAACGCCAAGAGAATGGGGGGGGGGTCCCCCCATAAGAAAGATCCAGCAAACATCACACCACTTGTGGTAAACTTGCAAGAGTTGACAACACAGAGCGAGAACACTTTGGAAGTTACAGGATGTTCTTGTATTGCTAGTTTTAATAAGGGCTAGTCTACACTGGCAATGCCAGAACTCTGCCATGGCAGCACTTGAACGTGGCTTTGTGTAGTCAGCACATTCGCAACCACCTCCAGGAGGGGTCCATGAGCAAGTTAAAGGGGGGCCCGCCAAGCAGAGCCAGTGTTAGACTCGCAGGGGCCCAGGGCAGAAAGCGGAAGCTGAAGCCCAGGGCCCAGAGCCCCGCACCTAGGGATGAAGCCAAAGCCTGAGCAAAGTAGCTTCAGGGGGACTCCTGTGGCATGGGGCCTCAGGCAATTGCCTTGGCTTTTATATGCAGAACACTATTTGTTGTGGCACAGGTGGGCCATGGAGTTTTTATAGCATGTTGGGGTGGGCCTCAGCAAGAAAAAAGGTTGAGAAACTCTGATCTATAACATATTCTTCCTAGCTGTAACATGCTCATAATATCTATTAGTCGTTTATTAACCTTTATAATCCAGCTATATAGGGGATCTTAAAGTAAAGTGTGACTGAGTGAAATAATATATAAACATTTATTGTGAATGTTTTCTTGAAGGAAAAAAAGTGCTTTCTGGTAAATAAATAGATATTCTGTGGGGGGAAAAATGCACCAGATGGTTAGTACTTTATTTTAAAGATAATACCTGCACTGTACATAGTGTACGTTTTTAGCTGTGACATGCTGAATACCTTTTCCGGATATGAAGAAGAGCTCTGTGTATCTTGAAACCTTGTCTCTTTCATGGAAAAAAACTGATCCAATGAAAGTTATTATTTCACCCATCCTGTGTCTCTGACACTGTATAGAGGCAGTTGCATAAAAAGACCAATCTTTGAGATGTGTCCATAAACCTAGAACATCTTGGGAGTCTTACAAACTGGACCTTAGCCATTGTAATCATGTAGTTAGGATTTAAAACTCCATCTTAATCAAATGAATAGGTAGTTGGGTCAACTTTGGTTTTTAAACATTGAAGCTTAGTGCAACTTTTAATCAACTCACACACAAGTCCAAAATAAAACTACTAAAAATCCAATGCTTACACTGAGCTGCCAGATAAACCAGTAAAATTTAGACTGACATGATTCTAGGACCTAAAAGAGAAAGTGCCTCAGGACTGGGTTACAGAAGACCGAAACAAAAATGGAAACATCTACTCTCTTCTGTGCTTTCTGCAGCATTTAAGGTAGGGTTGCCACCTGTCCGGTTTTCACCCAGACATTCTAGATGCCATTTGACAAGCCCTCATGTCCATTTTTTTGTTTTGTTTTTTAATCGGGGCAGGAGAAGAGGCGGAACAGAGGGCAAGGCCTTGGGGGTCCACTTACCAATCATTAAAAAGGAGGCAACTCTAATTTAAGGCTTCCTTACTTTCTCCTCTGCAATTTTTTAGTATTGCTACCTATCTGTAGGGAATTGTTTCTTCCTAGCACAGAGAATTATTGGTCATCTAGGAGGAAAGATGTGCTAAACTATTTTAAAAGTCACATTATCATCATCAAGTCAGCCAATCTAATAAAGTTTAGCCCATACAAGTACACAACACACGATGTGAAGTTAAAGGGATATCAATTTAAAGCCATCTGAAAATATTGCATCTCCTAAGTAACTCTTAAAACTACTATCACTGAAAGACAGAGAAGAGCTCTCTTTCCCTCTCCAGCTGGCATGGGCTTTTTGTGTTTTGGGTTTTTTTCCCCCCTTAAGTTATGCATTTGACTGTACTTTTTGTATGGAGAGTTTCACTTTTCTCTGGAGTCAGCAGTCCCCTGTTTGTGTGGTCTTTCACAGAGCAGCAGAAAAGAGAACATATTTTTAAATAGCCAACTGGTGTAAAACTGAAGTTCGAATGGATAATCCAGGGCAAGTGAAACAACTTTTAACCTTTAAAAAACGGACTATATTTTAGTTTGGCTATATCCCTTTAAATCACATCAACTGGACTTCATAAAGAGGAATCTTTTTATACATTCCCAACACAAGCTATGTAGTTTTAACCTTAAGCTAATCAGAGGTATGTAGGAACTTAGTTTGTGGGTTTCTTTGTACTTTTCCAATCTCCTTAATGGTATGAATTTGCTAATGAATTTACCATTGAGGTTTTAACTTCTACCTAAAAGCAAAAACTAAAAATCCTTAAGTCGCCTATACAAAGTTTTCCTCTCCACTAGAAGGCCTTCCTACGAAAAGCAATGGCCCAGGAACAAGATACCATAATACGGTGTAGAGGAAGAATATGGAAAACAATTAGGGGTTGGGTTTTTTTTTTTGTAGATTTTGTCATTTATCACTGCCTACATAAGGCAGTAAAGCCTTCTGTAGAATGAACTTTGATACTAAAAAACAGACTTTCTTCCCTCACATTCATTAACCAGTTTAAATAAACTTGATCTTTCTACAAATTATGGTGTTTCAACAGATGATACTTTGTTCCTCCTGGGAACATTAACATCTTTTTTAATTGGGGGGGAGTAAAGAAGATTCATGGAGGTAAAGTCCATAGATATCTCACACACACACCTTTATATGTATGTCATTGTAACCTATCAGAAAAGTTAAATGAAGGACAAAATGAAAAACTATTTTATAAAAAAAGAAAAAAACAGATGGATCCTGATATAATGACACTGAGAAGCCCTAGACAAGGTTCAGGGTCACTATGTGCTGGGATTGTACATATCAGAAAGAGTCCCTGCTACAAAGAGTTTACAGTGTGAAGCTCCACTATAATTTACAAAGCAAAGGTGGACTAGCTCTCATTGACTTCAGTGGGGGCTCTGTGTGGACATCAAAGTCTGCCTACGCACTATAAACCACATAATCAGGGACTATGTAAAAAGAAGCTAAAATAATTTTTATATATAATCAACTAAAATTCTTTGTATTAAATAGAATTATAAGTGTAGAATACACTAGGATAAATTATGACTGAAGAGTTGTAAACAAAACATTCTGAAGAGTGACAGATGACTAAACTACCATTGGTCTCTTTAATCAAACACCATACTTCAGAATGAAAAGTTGCATCACCCATAAAAACCACACACTAAAAATGAGCAGGGCCATAAACAGGAAAAAATTTTGCTTGCTGGAAGGATCTTGAACATACAAACAGCCCTACTGATTTCAGTGGGGCTCAGTGCATGTACAGAGATCCCTCTTGCCCCATACGACATATATTGCAGGATCAGGGCCTTAAAAAAAAAAAAAAAAAAAAAGGTCCTAAATTAGATTAACAGATTCAGACAGTTTACACTGTAATCACAATTTAGACTCCAATGTTCTCTAAGGCCATGTCTACACTACTGGCTGGGTCAGCAGATAGAGATCGATCTATTGAGGATCAATTTATCGCGTCACATCAAGATGTGATAAATTGATCCCAGTCTCGACACTGGAACTCCAGCTCCCCAAAAGGCACAAGGCAGAGTCGACGGGGGAGCCCTCTGTCGACAGCTGCCGCCATGAAGATGGCAGGTAAGTCAAACGAAGATGCATCAACTTCAGCTACGCTATTCACATAGCTGAAGTTGCATATTTTGGGTCAACCCTCCCCGCTAGTGCAGACCAGGCCTAAGTGTAGAAGTCTCTCTAGTCTGTAGCTGGTGGCAGATATTTTGATGAGCTGATGTGTAGTTGGGTTCTTTAGGCATCATTTCGATTAAACAAACACTGCAGATGAGACAAAACTTTGATTTGTAAATGTATTTATACATGTTTTTAGCCTCCTACACTTCCCACCTAACTTTAACATCCTGCTTTCTGCCCTATGTCTGAAAATAAGACCCTTCCCCACCCACGAGAATTGCTTGGTCTGCATTTCCATCATCAAGAGGAAGGTGAGGATAAACGCGGGGGGCGGGGGGAAGATTACTGAAGGAGTTGAAAAGCGACACCTCTATAGAACATGCTGCTAGATATCCACAAGCCATAAAAGCAAACCAGACACAACTCAAGGGTGAATGAAGTTGCTAGCAAAGACTGAAGAGAGGGCAAAAGCTAATAGGTGTTGCCACATTAGTTACCACTGTTCTGCCAACACAAAAGTCAGTACAACACAGTGAAAAGTCAAGTGCAGGCATCCCATGACACGGTGATGGCCTAGAACAAGTTATGGCCTGGTGAACGTTAGTCCAGGGGCAAGATGGAGATGTAGCACTAGAGACAGGCAACCCTCTGACTGCTGGTGAGGTTTGCAATGCCTTTAACACCCTTGAAATGGAAGGGTAAACTTGGTGTTGTCCATTTGCCCTTTTTCTCTAGAGGTGGGTGACCAGAGGAAAAGTAAGAAACAGCAAGGAATCCTTAACATTTCTCACAAAGCTCTGCTTCCACACACAGCAGATTAATGACAGTAAAGGGAAGTACGGGCTATGTGTTTCCTGGATGCAACCGGTACCCATTTATACTGTATTCTATTCTTGACTTTTCCGCTGACCTGCTGAGTGAGTGTCTGTCTCTTTGTTTCCCAATCTGTAAGAGTGGGAATAAGTATACTTATTTCCTCTGAAAGGACGGAAAGCTATGGATGAAGAGTGGCAAAAGAGAGCGAGGTATTATTATACCTGGTGCTTTTACTGTTCACTAGAAATTGAATTGAGAAAACACTCTGTGATCAAATCAGTCAAGATGAAACAGAGGTACTAAAAGCCAATTGCTAAGCAAACTAATACTTGTGATACCTTACCTTTCCATGCAGCTTTATGAAGAAAGTTGGCAATTATTAATGTAAGTCCTAGTAATTGTAACACACATACATTAAACCCACAAGAAATCAACCACACAACATTATGAAAGAAAACGATGTGAAGTTTATGGAAGTTACAGCTTCCTAACCGCTCAGCATGGAAACAAAGGTTATGTTTTAACCAAAGAAGTTATTTCTAACACTAATTCACTATCCACAATATAACTAGTCCTTGTGGTCCAAAATGTTTCAGTCATACCCTTCCAGCTCTGATTACGTGAAAAATATTTTCCAAGTTTCTCAAAGGGATGTGATTAGTATTTAGAAATGTCTGAAGATTAAAGTCAGTCAAATATCCAAAATCTTCATATATATTTCAAGACATGGTGGCAAATCCTAGTATAGAAACAGAATTCGCTCAAATCTAGATTAATGGTCTGACAAAAATATATTTAATTAGGTAATTTAAATTGCCTTCTGCAAACATTAAAATTAGATCCAAGTAACAGTAACTATAAATATAAAAACAGCAACTTTTAAAACAGTCTGTTTCCACTCATCATGAGAGTAGCTTTAATATAAGAAATCTTCAAGGCAGGATTTGAATATATTCGGGAGATAATTTAACTGAGAATAGCCCTGATTTGTCACTGGTCAAAACAAGCATATTTTTACTGAAGGATCAATACTAGAATTTCCTTCTTGCCCTCCTGCCCATGAAAAACGTTTACACATATTCAATCCAAAAAAATTACTTAAATATTAAATAGCATTATAAAGTCTGAGCACGTCTTAATGCAACTCCATTCTTTTTAAAAACTGGCTCAACATTTCTTTTTCAGAAAACGGATACATCTGTTTTCATTAAAATTGTATTACTTTCAATGGAGAGGACAGACATTTCTCCCCAGAAATGTTGTGAAATCAGTACATGTGAGCTAACAAGCAAAACTGACCAGTCTAATTTCACTGTCCAATTGGAGTGATAAGTGAAAACAGGAATAAAAGACAAAATTTAAAACTCAGTTGTAATAATTAAAAGTGTTATTAGTAGAAGTTTAAAAAGTGGTTGGCAACATTTCTTTAAATAAAATACTTCTTGCTCACACAGACAACTTCGCAGTTTCTGCAACAGTATGGACCACAGTATCAGTTAACAACTGAAATGAAGTTGATGGGAGGGAGGTCTTGAAAACCAACTTGCCTTTATGGGAAAAAAGCAGGCAGGTTCAGAGGGACAGCAACCATTACAAAAAAAAAAATAATACAGTCCCCTCCCCCCATTAAAAGACGAACTACCTACCTTTGGAGATGGATTTATGGTATTTTGCAGCCTCTTCCACCCCTCGGCCCCCACTTTAAAGAAGCCAACTATGGAGACTAGATGTAGTGTTTACACTGGGGTGAAGGGGAAGAGTATTCAGCGAGTCTCAGAGTCTTGATCTACAGATTCAGTCTCCCGCTCTGATTAAAAATCACTGTATAAACATTCCAAGTCAGATCCTAAACTGTCACCCTCCACCCTGAGCTTCAGAGCCTGAGTTCCTGTTTTAGCTGGAACCCCTACACAGTTTAGATGTGCCCTAGGAAGCTAAAGGCTTGTGTCTTTACAAGAAATCCGAGAATAAAACCTAATTATTTGGAAGGTATTAGGTTTTTGGATTGGCTTCTGGAGCTTGTCATAAATCTAGTTCTGTAGTTGGTTTTTTTTCCCTAGACCTATGAAGAAGCCAGGTTTCTTCCAGTTAAATTTACAAAATATCAGATCAGAACTGACTTGTTCTGGACAAAAGGAGGAGAATTTGAAATGTTTGACTGAATTACCTGCTCCAGCTCTTCCATTTTAGGCTTCAGTACTGGGAAAGCTCTACACTTCAGAACTCTGAACTCTCAAAGTGTTTACTGTAAAATTGGGTGGGAGAAGGGGCATGGCAGAGGATTACTAGGATGACACCTCCCCCCCCCCACACACAGCTACTGCCACTGGACCATGGGAAACAAAGTGAACAAAGTGGTCCTCCCCACCCCTGAAAGAGTTGTAACACAGGCAAACTGGGGATTATGGAATCTTGCTGATGCACACAAAGAGAGATTTGGTTTAAGGAATAAGAATTATTTTTTTGGTTGAACCATTTAAATTAGCATACCTGCAAGTAAAATAGTACCAGCACTGTCAACACCCACTAATGGAGAAATCTCTGAGCAAGTACCAATGAGTCAGCCAACACGATGCTATTAGCTTCCCAAGGACCGTTCAAGGGAAAAAGCAGTAATTTTGGGCAGGTAGACACCAAAATGTAAAGTGAAGCATCTTTAAGATTCAAGAGTTCATGTACCCATGGCTCTTGTAGACTGCAATTTAACTCACTCCAGTGGAAGAACTATGCAAATATATTTACAGTCTTCCCCATGACCCGCAATGCTACTGTGATTGCTTAAATGTCAGCACTATTTCTACATATCACCAAATCTCTAGATTATCCATGATCCTTCCTCTCCCGTTTCACAAGTAATCACCAATAACTTTTACTGTGCAAGCAGCACAGCAAGAAAGCCTCGATAAGTGTGAAAGGACAATTTATTTTCCTACTGGTTCAAATATCAATATGAGAACTAGATTTTAAAACTATATAATGAATAACACATATATGCTATATATAATAAAACTGCATACTGATTATATAGGCTATACACACATTATTCATGCACATATACATTTTAAAGATTTTCTTACGTGTCCTAAACACCTCATTAGACTGTAAAGCAGGGGTAGGCAACCTATGGCATGCGTGCCAAAGGCGGCACACGAGCTGATTTTCAGCAGCACACTGCCCAGGTCCTGGCCAGCGGTCTGGGGGGGGGGGGGGGGGCTCTGCATTTTAATTTAGTTTTAAATGAAGCTTCTTAAACATTTTACATACCTTATTTACTTTACATACAAAAATAGTTAAGTTATACATTAGACTTATAGAAGACTACCTTTAAAAATGTTAAAATGTAGAATTGACACTTTAAATTAGTGTGAATAAAAGACGACTCCGCACACCACTTCTGAACAGTTGCCGACCCCTGCTGTAAAGAATTTTATGCACTGGTTCACTTTTTGCTCCTCACTCAGACTGGACAGTGAAACTGGACTGACCTGTGTATATGATTTCACTTCAAGGTTCTTGTGAACTAATACAAATTTGCTGGATTTCTTTCAGAGCAGGGTTAATGTTAAGGTGAAAATATGTATTAAGTTTTAAACCACAACATTATGTAAAGAAAAAACTTCACACGCCTGTATTTTATTTTTCTTCTTTGAAGACTAAATTTGGGGGCTAAACAATTTGTGGTGTCCCTTTAAAATTGCTCATCTCATCTTACAATAAAAACCTGATACTTTTGTAGTATTAAAAAAAACCTCTGGACCATTCACCACTGGTACGACAATAGCACTTGGGAAATATATTTAAAAGTATTTTCTAGCTGAAAGTGCATGAAATGTTGGAACTGACTGATAAGCTTTAGTTTTCAATAATTTTCTAACCCACGAGTTTATCCAAGTTTAAGATATAAAAATGAATAACCACAAATGGTTGTGAAGAAGTTACAGGTTGCCTAAGAGAGAAAACACTCAAGTAGTAGTAAAGCAGGGTACTTGTTTGCTACATTTGACCATTAAAAAAAAAAAAAAAAAAAAGTTGTGTGAAGGACTTCCTTACTAGTGCCCTTGAAAAACTGCAATAAAACCTCCATTTTTATAGTTCAAAGACTATGACAAAAAAAGTCATGTCAAATTGCCAACTATCATACGCCAACCAGAAAGGAAAAGCCAGCACCACCAAATAAATGAGGTGATAGAAATAGGAATTATTTGGTAGAAAGCCACAAGTGCACAAAACACAAGAACAGGCATTAACTATATTACTGTGAGTTGGAAAGTGCTGCTGGAGATGAAGCAACTCAACCTTCTGTTACAGGTAAAACAGCTGTTTCCTCTCCCTCTCACCCCAATCATTTTGGTATTGGCTAAATGGAATTTAAAGTCTCACAGAATATGTTCTCGGTTGCATAAACATTAGAAAGTAATCAAAATGCTGTGGGGACAGTTTCTGGTCACTTTTGTTGTGTTCACTTCCACTAAAGGGAGATAGTTAAAAAGTGAGAATGTCAGATGCAGTTCCAGTAACAAGATTTGTTAGTTTTCCAGTTAATGGCACTCTCAATAATTTGCACATCCTTTTCATGCAACTTTTTTATAACACAGAAGGACTGTGTATTTGATTTGATTGTTTTATTCAAACAGTTCACAGAGAAGTACTGCAGCTCAAATAGTTCTCTTAATACTTCTAGAGGGCACCTTCTGTTTTGTTTCATTCATTAGTAGCAAAATATTAGTTTAAAAAAAAGGACTCCTGGTTTTTATTTAAGAACTAAAAAGCATGCAGGCTTTTTCCTTTAAAAAACAAACAAACCACGACAACATGAAATCAGACCAATGGGAATAAGCATACCTTATTTTTCTTTCACCACACAAAGCAAGATAGGTCCTACATGTGGTACAATAGGATTAAGTGCAACGTTTCTTGGTAACCACCAAGTCCAGAGGGGTCTGCTCCACTGATAAAGTAGGTGTTCCCTAGGACTGTCTGTTGATCTTTATAAGACTAAAGCGCCATGTCCATCCCAATTATCAGAGGGTTAGATTTTCACCAGTTTTATTGTAGTGGTTACAATCACTCACTAACTTATCCAGTAGCAAACCAAGCACCCATACACACACAGATCTTAGGACAGAACGTGTGCAATATTTCAGTTTATATTTACAGTTATGTAGTTCACAGACTACAGAAGATGGTTTTAAAAGTCATTAGCACAACTCAGTGTTTGTCTATTCCTCTGGTTACCAGGACCAAAAGCTCAGATTACTGTATTAGTGCCCAAAATACCAAGCCATTTACAGTTAATCTCTATTAATTTATTTCAAGTTATATGACCTGTCAATGTAAAGGCACAGGTAAGTGATACCTTCCTCTGGAGGTCACATGCTCAAAAAGAACATTTCAGAGCTTTTCTTAAGCGGGAGAATATCAAACATCATTATAAATAATTAACTAAGTGTTTTGGTTGTTTTTAAAGAGCACGTAGCTCTAGGTCAATGGTAGGTATACACATTATCCACTTGGATGCACGACGATGTTATTTTCATCTATTTGCTTCCATCATGAATGTGTGGACTGAAAGCTCAGTATCTAAACCAGAGCTTTCCAAACTGTGTGCCGGGACACATTAGTGTGTCGGCAGCAGTGTGTAGGTGTCTCGTGGGAACTAAAAGCACTTCCCTGGTCAAAACTGCTGGAAAGCAAGCTGCTGCTGGAAAGCAAGCTGCTGCAGGCTTGGCCAGTGCAGGCCAGCAGAAGGGGGGCGGGAGGGGCAGAAAGCCCACTCCCCTCCCTCCCCCTGCAGAGACAGTCGGGGGAAGGAGGATTGCACCGCGGCCGCGGCAGGAGACTCTGTGGGCCTTGCAGGCAGGTGCCGGGAGGGGGAAGGAGGGGAAGAGCCCAGAGAGCCTCCCCCCCACCCCGCAACCTGGCTCTGCCCCCCCCAAGGATCCCCCAGCCTCCCCTTGCTGCCCCCTTACACCTTCTCCCCAGGAGCAGAGCGTCCCTTCTCTTCAGTTCCCTGCAGCAACGTGCTGCCTCCGTTGCTGCAGGGTCCTAGCGCCCTCCTGCTTCTGCTGCCTGTGATGGGGGTGAGTGAGTATGCTGCTGCTGAGGGGTGGGGGCAGGAAAGGAGGAAGCTGACCCAGAGCTTGCTGCTGCTGGCAGGGAAAGGCCTGGGGGGAGTCCTCCTCTCTGGCTCCAGTCCCAGAGCAGCCTGCCTACACCCATCCCAAACTCATCCCCAGCCCTGCCCTACCCCAGAGCCCACACCCCAGCAAGAGCTTATCCCCCCGCACCCTAATACTCTTATTCCACCAAATATTGAAAAGCTGGGTTCATCCCATCAACCTTATACATCCCATTAAAATGGTAAGTAGTTATTGGTGGTGTTCAACTTTTTTTAATTCTTGCACATATTTACATACTGTTTCTCATAAATGACAACAATGTATGTTATCTTACAAATCATATATTTTTAAAAATATAAATGAAAGGTTTTCATGAGATATGTTGTGTCCCCATACATTTCGTTATTACAATTTATGTATGTGTCCGTATCTCTTATAACGGGTTAGTTTAACCTCCGGTTTGCTAGTAAAACTGAATTACTGTGTTGCGAAATGATGCATGTCTAAAAAGTGTGTCACCAACATGAAAAGTTTGGAAAGCTCTGATCTAAACCAACACTTTCACAAAAGTCCCAATGCCAACAAGACTCACCCTGTATTGGCTCCTTATTTCAACAAGAAAAGATATAAACTAAATTAGTAAAAATTAACAGGCCACCACTGTGAAGAGCAGTGGAATACTAAGTTACTGTGGAAGAGATATTGCATCTTATGACACCACAGAAATCACGTGAGAAACTCAAGTAAGTTGAGAAGTAAGGTGTTATTAGAAGCCTCAATTGCTGTAATTTGCCTAAAGGTGCTGCATCCAAAATTATGGGCATTTCTGGCAGCCACAACTTCTACTACATGAAAACTTGTAGCAGCTTTGACTCAAAAAAAATTGCAAGAAAGAGTAGATGACATGGGGCATTGTCAAAATGTGGGTCACCAGCACTCCACCCTTACTAGTCAGTCCCAGATTTGTTTATCCTCCTCATCTGCGAGGATAAACAAAGTGATAATCAGACATAGGCTTTGGCTACACAACCAGGCTTTAAGCAACACCGCGGTGCTAATAAAAGGCATGCAGAGTTGCTGCTGTTTGCAGGCACAAGAGAGCTCTCCTGCCGACAAAAATCTTCCAACCCCCAAAAGCGGCAGGAGAGCACTCCTGCTGACAAATTGCTGTTCACACCCGCGCTTTTCCTCAGTAAAACTTTTGTCATTGGGGGGGGGGGGGGAGAAGAGGAGAGAGGAAATTAACACCCCTGAACGACAAAAGTTGTGCCAACCAAATGCCAGTGTACACAAAGCCTGAGACTCCCAAGCTGCAAATGTCTTTCTAATGTGTCTCCTGTCGCTCTCTACCTTAAAAAAATGTGTAATTTAATTAACAACAACTAAGTTATTAACAAATCAGGAATGCCTTTACTATGGTATAAACTAATTGTAGTTGATAATATAATACTTGGTCAGTCATTTTGCTGTGAGAATAATTATATATAAACACTAAATAATTCCCCGTCACACTGTTCAAGGATGAATAGATAATACTATAATAAATGAAACATTTAATTTATATTACTATGGCTCTTTTGGGTAATGTTGATCACTAATTTGAGTCCTGACCCACTGAAGCTTGAGTACCTACTTGTTTAACATAATACTTAAGGGAACACAGCCAACAGCATTTTGCAACTTAAAAAAAGTTTTAAAAAATTCATTACTGTTCCCAGAGATGTTTTCTCTCCAGCTCATGAAGGTGATAGACTCGCGAAGACTCCAAATTCAACTTAATTTCCAATAACAACACTGCCATGAAGAAAAGTCTTGACGCTCTACAGCAGGGGTAGGCAACCTATGGAACGCGCCGAAGGTGGCACGCGAGCTGATTTTCAGTGGCACTCACACTGCCCGGGTCCTGGCCACCAATCTGGGGGGCTCTGCATTTTAAATTTAAATTTAATTTTAAATGAAGCTTCTTAAACATTTACTTTACATACAACAATAGTTTAGTTATATATTATAGACTTATAGAAAGAGACCTTCTAAAAACATTAAAATGTATTACTGGCATGCAAAACTTTAAATTAGAGTGAATAAATGACAACTCAGCACACCACTTCTGAAAGGTTGCCGACCCCTGCCATCTACAGGATGATTTGTCAATGCTGACTAAATAGTTTGATATGTAAGAAAGAAAACTCCCTGATAAAGGTTACAGTTGAGGTGTCTGAAATGTTGGCCACTGAGCTCATGAAAGGACTCAAAGGTCTTTACAAACCACATTTCTACAACTGAAAATACTGAAAGGGATGGGGGGGGGAAATCTTAAATATTTGAAGCTTGTTTGTAGCTTTCCCTAAAGTTTGGAGCCAAGAGGGTTTTTCAAGAGTTGGGAGTCATGGGTAGGGTTGCCAACCTTTCAGGGTTGCCCTGCAGTCTCCACAAATTAAAGATTATGTCATGTGATGAAACCTCCAGGAATACGTCCAACTAAAATTGGCAAACTCTAGTCATGGTTGATTCGACTTTTTTTGTCCATTTTGTTTTGCATATGAAGAAATCCCAGGAATCAACTAATCATATTATTCCAAGTTTATGGGCAACAAGTTTTGTTTTAATGTTGTCAAGTGACATAAGGTTTGTACAGTCAAAGTACTTTTATATAGTAGCAGCCATTTAAATAGGAAAATATTTATGAAAATTATAAAATCATGGGTTGTGTCCTCCTTTATCTTGAAAGATTGAGAATTTGTTATAGAATGAGAATTTTCATATCTCCTCAGTTACAAGACAATGTAGAAAATAAACTTGAAAAGTACACAAGTGCAAAATAAAGATCAAAGGAGAAAGACACTCCAGGAAAGGGATATGTACACATTTGAGAAGTTAACAGATAAAACGTCTTTTTCCTGTACTCCATACCCCCTATCCAGAATAGTAACGTCCACGCAGTCAATAACAGGAGGGGAAAGAGGCAGAAATATGGCAGTGATAAGATCTCCCAATAAGAGGGGAAAACAAGTGATACTCTGTTTGGGCATTAACAATATTCCACAGTAACTCTCTGCAGCCATTTTATTAAACATTCTAGTTTAGAACACCTGTAGCTTTTGTTTTACCGAGTTTAAAGAGAAAAAAAACTTTTCCCTCATACATGGAGAGGAGGTACATGAACAGCAGTTAGAGTAATCTCTAGCAGGAAAGCAGCTAGAGGAAAGCATGAACATTCTTTTCAACCAAAGAAAATGAGACACAGGCACAACCTATAGGACTCAGCCAAAAAATGCCCCATTGACAGAAAAGGCTCCCACTTTGTAGTGAGAAGAATGGAGAGACACTCAGATAACACAACTGGAGCAAATCAGGCACAAGTCTATAATCTAGCCAAGTGTTCTTTGATGCATTAAAAGGCAATTAAAAATAAACTTTAAAGGGGCTCTTTGGTACAGAGACCATGCCTGCTTATGTTAGCATAGAGCCTGACATATTGTCTGCTATGGGGATTTTCTGCTGACCTGATCTGTTCATGATTAAGATCCCTTTTACAGATGCTAGGTACTTCTCCACCCACTCTATCTGCACTCGGGCTTTAGGATGCAACACGGAATACATTTCCCCCCTCCCTGTTTCTGTGGGTGCACCATAGTGGCCCAACCTGATAAGCAATAAACACAAACTGAATTCTTATGGAACTATGACGAGGCAGATCGGAGCCCAACAGCTGTGGCAAGTTGCAGTATTCCTTAATAGTTTATTCAGTAACTTCCCGTGTCACGCAATAACTGTGTAAATTATTTGTGAATAAATTTTTCCAATACTCAGCCAGCCACACAGATGGTTAATGACTCACTACTCAGGTAAATTAGCAAGATGCGTTAGGAAAATATCAAGCATTATACATAATGTTGTCCATTGTTTGTCCAGTTGTGCTACCTGCTCAGTTCTAGGCAGTCTATATGGAATAACTTCTCTTGCAGGCATCAGGCGCCCTGCACGAGAGTCTTCAATGTGTATGCCAGTATGTGTTTTTTCCCTTGTTATCAAAGAGACTGGATGTTGCATGTGGAAGCACATGTGCCTCTCCAGCTTCCTGCTCGTGGTGGTAGGAGTCCAACTGCATTACCGCAGAAGGAATCCCCTAACTTCTCCCATTTAAAGCATTATCTAGAGTGGACCTAGACCTTATGGGGGAGGCTTTTCTTGTCAGAGTCCTGAATTTGGTCAACTCTTGCATGATAATTAACCCAGGAGCCAGTAGCGTCCAACTTGTTGCTTTGTAGCAACATCCATAAAAAGAGGTTGTCCTATTTTTGTAGGTGTAGATACACCAGGGACTTGAACACTTTTACCACAATAATTAGTAGTTTGGTTAATACCATTTACTTTAGGTAACCCAAATGGCTGTTTGAACAGAATCAGCAGAAAGATTCAGAGGCATGGTGCTATTGCAAGAGACAGGTATCTCTCTCGCACACAAATTCAGGTCAATAAGTGTTCCAATGAAGTGGCTTCAGGGTCTTTGTGTGAACTTTCTCAAATATTTAGTGAATTCTGAGAGCTAGCATATCCCTAACATTGTCACACTTGCCAGTTTCTAATGGTTGAGGTATTTTCTGCTGTATCTAGATCCAAAACAGCAAGAAATTGTTGACTCATTTTCAGAATTTAAACCATGAGTTATGTCTAGAACTAACCTAGCGTAAGTGTAATTTTTCCTATTCTGCTGTAAAGCACCTCAGCCTGACCACTAGACATGCTGAAAATTGGAATATCAGGGAGAGTTGTGCATTGAAACCAGAGCTACTGTTTAATAAGAAAGACCAGTTTGGTCTGGGCTTATCTTGTCCTATTGTTGCAATACTTGCTTGTCAGAGAGTGGATCCAAAATCATCTTCTGGTATCTACCGCTCCCAGGCAAACGATTTTGCCGCGCTTCTCTGAATAAGCTGCCTCCTTTCTACTTGCAAAGGAGAACATTTAGTAGTGTGGAATAAATTTTAGGAAAGCTATGGATGTATCTGCATAAACTGTCATTAGCATCAATTTTAAGGATGAATTTTAATTTTTTTTCATCTCTGCTGGTTGCACAAAGCCAGATCTGCTTTGTCAACAAATATACTATACTAGCGAAAATACCCGGCGTTGCTCGGGTCAGTCGGCGGTGGGGAGGGGGCAGAGAGCTGAGCGAGTGCGGGGTCCGTTGGAGGGGGGAGGGGGCAGAGAGCAAACCTGACACCCCCACCTCATCCCCCCACCCAAACCCAACACCCCTACCTCACCCCCCTACCAACACCCCCTGACCAACACCCACACCTCACCCCCTGTAGACCAAACCTGACACACCCACCTCACTTTCCCCCCCAACCAAACCAGACACCCCTACCTACCACCACAAACAAACCCGACACCCACACCTCACTTACCCCTCGACCAACCCCGACCTCCCTCCCCCCAAACAAGCCCAACACCCCCACCTTACCCCCCCACCAAACCCAACACCCACACCTCACCCCCCCCCCGACACCTTCCCACCCCCCCGACCAAACCCGACACCCCCGGCTCACTTGCCCCCCCGACCAAACCCGACACCCCCGGCTCACTTACCCCCCGACCAAACCCGACACCCCCGGCTCACTTACCTCCGACCAAACCCGACACCCCCGGCTCACTTACCTCCGACCAAACCCAACTCGGGTCCGTCAGAGGTGGGGAGGGGGCAGAGAGCTGAGAGAGTGCGGAGTCTGTTGGAGGGGGGAGGGGGCAGAGAGCTGAGCGAGTGCGGGGTCTGTTGGAGGGGGCAGAGAGCTGAGCGAATGCAGGGTCCGTTGGAGGGGGTATTATGACATCATAACTATGTCACAGAGAACAGCAGCTGCCCAGCTGATGTGATTGGCCTTTAAATAATTTCGCCCCTGGGGGGCGTCAGAGGTGAGATTTGAAAAATTTTCAACTCTTACCCTGATTAGGACCCTAAGATCTATAACTACCAAATTTCAAGTCTCTAGCTCAAACGGTGTGGAAGGAGTAAGTGCACATACATACACGCATACACCATTTGACTTTTATATACATAGATAGTTGTCCAGAGAGCCGCAGGAACCATCTCGACAATTCTTCCTTTAGTTTTGGTTTATTATGAAGAAATCCTTTTCACTGAACATCATGGCATCTGCTAGATACCAAAACTACAGCACCCTTAGAAACAAACCAGGATTGGCTTGAACTGTTAAAATTTAAGAAAAATCAGCTGATCCACATTTACCTGTCTGAAATGTAAATTTTGCTAGGAAGATAACCTTCATAAATGAAAGGAAGAAAGAAGATGGCAATTTTTATCCCATTTACCTGCCAAAAATACACTTCTTTTTGCAGATTTTTCCCCCCACCATCGCTCAAAGGTGATTTCCTCTCTTGAATATGATTCAATTAAATTCTATATGGAGTTATCTAATCCCTCTACACTAGTTTCTTCCCCCCAAATACTGAGGAGCTACATATCCGACTAATTTCAACAAGTAACTTGTACTATTTTAGTTTTTTGCAGGATGAAGAGAAGTCAGTAGAAGCAGATGTTTTAGGAAGTCAAGAAAATGCAGTACAGTATTTATTTATTTTAAAGTTTCTTCTGTCCACATTCTTCTCATTTTAGAGGTTGTTTACCCATGCTATGAGAATAGATGATCCTTTAAGTGGTACCATAAGAAAAGTCTATGATCTCAGTCATCCAGCTCCACTATTCCTCTTTTTTTGGACCCAATAGATACATTTATAGATTCAAATTTTAAGGCTAGGGAACCATCATGATCATCTAGTCCAGTGGTTCTCAAACTTACTATCTGAGCGACCCCTTTTTGCAAACTTGTGGGACCTCGCGATGCAGGTATGTCAGTCGAAATGCCACTGAATTGAATGCTTCCGCCTTCAGCGGCATTTTGGTGGACATACCATGCACATCTTTGTGTCTGCCGAAATGGCACTGAAAGCGGAAACTGTCACTTCAGCAGTTTTTCGGCAGACACACTGACACGCATGGTATGTCTGCCAAAATGCCGCCGAAGGGGGAAGCATTCAATTCGGCAGTATTTCAGCAGTGTCGGGGGCTCACAACCCCCCTGGAATCGGGACACGACACCCCCCCCCCCCCCCATGGGGTCATGACACCCAGTTTGAGAACCACTGATCTAGTCTGACCTCCTGCACATTGCAGGCCACACTCACCCACTCCTGTAGTAGACCCATGAACTCTGGCTGAGTTACTGAAGTCCTCAATTCATGATTTCAAGACTTCAAGTAACAGAGAATCCACTATTTACACTATTTTAAACCTGCAATTGACCGATGCCCATAATGCAGAGGAAAGGAAAAAACTGCAGAGTCTCTGCAAATCTGACCCCAAATATGATCAGTCAAACTCTGAGCATGTATACAAGACCCACCAGCCAGACATCTGTGAAAGAATACTTTGTAGTAACTAATAGCCTTCCCCATCTAGTGCCCTGTCTCTGGCTGCTGGGGATTTTTGCTAGTAGCTGTCGCTAAAGGACCACATACCAGTAGGCAGTCTCTTCATACCATCTCCTTCATCAGCTTATCAAGCTCAGTCTTGAAGCCAGTTAGGTCTTTTGTCCCCATTGCACTCCCCTTGGAAGGCTTTTCCAGAACTTCACTCCTCTGATGGTGAGAAAACCTTCACCTAATTGAAGCCTACACTTGTTAATGACCAGTTAATAGCCATTTGTTACTGTTTCAACACTGGCACTTACCCGAAAGGGAGAGGAGTTATTTCAATTATTTATCCCTCTGATATATTAATAGAAACAATTGTACATCACCTTAGCCTTCATTTGGTTCAGCTAAACCAGTGGTTCTCAACCTGTGACCCAATCAGCACAGAGTTGTGGCCCATGTAACATCCTCAGGGCCATGCAGATAATACTGGATGCAGCCCTCATTGGTAAATAGGTTGACAACCACTGAGCCAAACAAAGTTCCACAAGTCTCCGCTCATAAAGTGGGTTTTTCCATTCCTCCAATCATCCTAGTAGCCATTCTCTGCACCTATCCCTGTTTGAATTCATTCTTTTAAACATGGGAGACTGGAACTGCACACACTATTCCAGATGAGGGCTCACCAGCACCTTGTAAAATGGTAATACTACTTCCCTATTCTACTGGAAATGCTTTGCCTGATGCATCCTAGGACTGCATTAGCCTTTTTCATGGTCACTTCACATTGGCAGCTCAGTCATCCTATAATCAGCCAATATACCCAGGTCGTCTTCCTCCTCTGTTTCTTCCAACCGATACATCCCCAGCTTATAGAAAAAACCGTTTTTGTTAGTCCCTAGGTGCATTAAACCTTGCACTTCACACTATTAAATTTCATCCCATTTCTTCTACTCCGATTATCAAGATCCTCTAGATCTTGCATGATAGTCTCATCTAACTCCATATTGGCTATACTTCCCAACTTTGTGTCATCCAAAAATTTTATTAGTGCACTCCTAACCTTTTGTGCCAAAGGTTATGAATGAAAACGTTAAATAAGATTGGTCCCAAGATCAATCCCCGAGGAACTCCACTAGTAACCTCCTTCCAATCTCATAATTCACCTTTCAGCATGACCCATTGTAGTACCCCCTTTTAACCAATTCCTTATCCATCTTTCAATTCTCATATCAATTGCCGTCTTCTCCAATTAAGTAAAGTTCCCATGTGGAATGACATATTCTTCCACCCTGCACCTAGGACAGAAGAATCCCATGCACTGCTACAGACTAGGGACCGAATGGCTAGGCAGCAGTTCTGCAGAAAAGGACCTTGAGTTACAGTGGATGAGAAGCTGAATATAAGTCAACAGTGGGCCCTTGTTGCCAAGAAGGCTAACGGCATTTTGGGTTGTATAAGTAGGGGCATTGCCAGCAGATGTGATCATTCCCCGCTATTTGGCATTGGTGAGGCCCCATCTGGAGTTCTGTGTCCAGTTTTGGGTGCCACATTACAAGAAGGATGTAGAAAAATTGGAAAGAATCCAGCGGAGGGCAACAAAAATCATTAGGGGGCTGGAGCACATGACTTACGAGGAGAGGCTGAGGGAACTGGGATTGTTTAGTCTGCAGAAGAGGAGAATGAGGGGGGATTTGATAGCTGCTTTCAACTACCTGAAAGGGGGTTCTAAAGGGGATGGATCTAGACTTTTCTCAGTGGTAGCAGATAACAGAACAAGGAGTAATGGTCTCAAGTTGCAATGGAGAGATTTAGGTTGGGGATATTAGGAAAAATCTTTTCAATAGGAGGGTACTGAAGCACTGGAATGGTTTACCTAGGGCGGTGGTGGAATCTCCTTCCTTAGGAGTTTTTAAGGTCAGGCTTGACAAAGCTCTGGCTGGGATGGTTTAGTTGGGAATTTGTCCTGTTTCGGGCAGAGGGTTGGACTAGATGACCTCCTGAGGTCCCTTCCAACCCTGATATTCTATGAAAACACCTAGCTGATGCGGCCGACTGGCAATTTTTTCCCAATGTGCCAGGGATCAGCACCATATTGTGCCATATTATCACCGTATTATCGAAGGAATGAGGTAAGTGCACGCTTGTGCATCTCATGCAAAATATGCTGTAGTGCAGTGGTTCTCAAACTTTTTGTATTGGTGACCCCTTTTGGACACCAGGCCTTTTGAGCGCAACCCCCCTTACGGGTCGGGGTCGGAACCAGCAGCCCCCCGTGGCAGGGGTCAGCGAGGTGGTGCCAGTCCACCACATCAGATAGTTTGAAAAGCACTGATCCAGATCATTTCCCCCTCCCCCCCATGTCTTAAAAATAGGTATGATATTGTCACTTACCCACAACAAACCTCTGGCAACACTTTAAGCCCTGGTCTACACGGGGGGGGGGGGGGGGGGGAGAAGAAATCTGCCTAACATACGCAACCTCAGTTACATGAATAGTGCCTGTACCTCTCGCCGAAGTGGAGTACAGGAGTAGACTGGAGAGCATGCAGGGATCGATTTATCATGTCTAGACTAGACACGATAAATCAACCCCCGAAAGATCAATCGCTACCTGCCAATCTGGTACAAGTAGCTGTGTGAAATAGACCTAACACAACTGTTTCGCTACCGGTATCTAGGTAGCAGTAGTAAAGCTGCCCAAGGACTTGAAATGTGTCTGCTGCTTCCTAGTAAAGTTACTAGCAAAAGGGGCACTGAAGTTGTCAGGAAGACAACATAAAAATTATAAATTCGGTTCATGTTTAAAAAAAAAAAAGTTACCTTGTTTATAATATCCAAATTTAAAATTTCTATAGAAATTTTATGGCTTAGATGCTGCATACATAGGAGAGCCTCGTTTGCCACTAGTGAGCAAAACAGACAGTTCAAAAAACAATGAAAAAATAACTGTAAAATCTTACATTTTGCCTCCCAGAGCATCTGATACCACCAGGGGTCTGCAGCAACCTCTCTGCAATTGTCCATGAGCTCTTAGAGAAAATCAACTCTTATCCTTCCCTATTCATTTTAATGCCTCCAGATAAAGAAAAGAGGATTGGCAATGTGGCAGGGACTTTAATACTATGCACGATGTTAGCATATGATAAAAACAAGAATCTCAAAATTCAGTTAATTTCAAACATTACAATGCAGGTAAGGACATGTGTTATCCTAGTCTTCCAAGAGTAAGACAGTAAATCCATCAACAGACAAGGGAAAGCTCAGCCACAAGTCATTCTCCTTCCTGGATTCCAGAGTGAATGGAGAGTTGTAGAATGCCTCGCACAACAGTGCCCAATCAGGTCTGAAGATGCTACCACAACATACATGTTGTTTAATGCTAATAAGCATACATTCAGGTTAAACATTTGCATAGTTTTGTTGAGATCTCTACTTTGATCTATGACCAGCATGGTACAGTGAGAAGACAAAACTAGGAATCTGGCCTGCCAGCACCTGATTTTGGGCAGACTGTGGCCTCAAACACGTAAACCCATTGCAGTCAGACAAAAGGCAATAAACTTCATTTAAACCATTTTCAAGTGTTTGCCTAAATGCACACAGTCATATAGGTTTCTTCCAAGTCTCCCTAGCACAACACAGATTACCAACCCCCTCGGGAAACAGTGACCTGCATTAAAAAAAAATAAGACTGTAAGCTCTTTGGGGCACCTATTTGGTAAGGGGAGGGGAGTGTGAGAAGACACCTACTACAATGGGCCCTGATCCTTGACAGGGGCCTCTAGGTACCACCACAATACAAATTACCAACAAACTATAAGGCACCAGTGTATAACATGTTCACTGACCATTCAATACAGTGATACATTGGTCTGGTTTCCCTTCTATAAAATGCAACTCTATTTTTAAAACCCCCAGAATTCCTTCCTTTTGAGGGAACTGAAAGAGGACTTTAGTGCAGAAAACAATATAGGGTATCCTCCTTAAAACAACTGCATTAGAAACAGACCAAGTCACACACAAATATTAGTTTCTTACCTTGTAACCTGGTTTCTCCAAGTCCCTCTATGCCGGTGCAAGCAGTCGATTGAGTTCTCTCACCAGCATATGGAGACAGGAAAAAGTAAAGATTTTGTACATTGACACCTTCTCCCTACAACAGCTGACTGGTTAGAAACTTCACCAGCAATATAATGCAATGTTTTCTACACAACTAAAACAGCCCCAACTCCACCAATGCAGCAAATGAACCATAAAATAACTGGCTTAGCACCGAATGACTGTAAAAAAACCTAATAGGTAAAATTGTTGCATCATCTGTTATGCCAGCCCACAAAATGGGCTCTTGAATACCAATGCCCATCTTAAATAGAAACACTGGGTACTTTGGGGCATGGGGCAGTTGCCAGCTGCAGCATACAGGGCTACCTACAGAGAAAGGTCATACACAGAGGTTGTTTTTATGATGAGATAGACAAGGATCCCTGCTCGAGACTTGAAAGTTTTACTGTTCTCCCTACCAAGCAAGTGGCCACAAGACAGTTTTAAGGATGACAAATCTAAGACGCACCCAACAGAGTTCAAAGGGAGCTCTTGCATGGACTTTTAGCACCAGGATCCAGTAACTATGCAGGTGAGAAAAGTTCTCCCATTGGTGTAGGAGCATCTTTACTAACTGTAGCGCTGTATATGAAGACAACACCAAAGAGTCTAATGAATTTAAACCTTCCCTTTTTAACATCTTACTCACACACTGAGATCCTGAAGTTCCTCATGTCTAGTTGGCTGTGTGTGGGGATGCAGAAGCATTTAGAATGATACCACAGGGGTAATTCCAGGACACTTCTGTTGTACCTTCCTATACCATTAATTGTGAACATACTCCTCTTCAGCACTTGCTAGAACAGGGTGGGCAAACTTTTTGGCCTGTGGGCCACATCGGAGTTGCAAAATTGTATGAAGGGCCGGGTAGGGAAGGCTGTGCCTAACTTTCCCCCTCAGAATCCCCAACCCATCAAACTCCTTATCCCCTGACAGCCCCCTCCAGAGACCGCCACCCCAACCATCCCACCCGCTATCCAACACCCCTGCTCCTTGTCCCCTGACCGTCACCTCCCAAGACCCCACCACCCTAACACCCCCCCACTCCTTGTCCCGACCCATAACCACTCCTCTCCACCCCACACCCAGGACTCCCACACCTATCCAACACCCCCTGTTCCCCATCTGCTGACCACCACCATCCCCAGAACCTCCACCTCGTCCAACCGCCCTCTGCCCCTTTTCTAACTGCCCGGCCCCCTTACCATGCCACTCAGAGCAGTGTATCTGGCTCCATGAGACACACTGCCACGCAGAAGTGTGCAGCCCTGCTCCCCCAGAGCACTGCCCATGTGGTGCGCTGAGGCTCTTGGGGAAGGGAGGACAGCGAGGGAGGGGCCAGAGGGAGCCTCCCCAGCTGGGAGCTCATGGGCCGGGCAGGAAGGTCCCGTGGGCCGGATGTGGCCTGCAGGCCAAATAGTTTGTCCACCCCTGTGCTAGAAGCTTTTTTTATGTGATTGAACTCACCCGACCTTTGTGCTAAACAGGTACGCTGCAGAACGCCTCACCAAGAGGCAGTCCCTATGACAAGGGGAGAAGCTCTCCCCTCAACATAGCGCTGTCTACGTATGGGGTATAACTTCATCGCTCAGGTATGTGTATTTTGCACACCTCTAAGAAACGCCGCTATAGACCGAAGCTTAGGAATCTTTTGGGAAGACACAGCCCATTCAGAAAGATGCTCACCTTAACTGAAATTCAACCAGAATGTCACCATAAAACAGTTACAACATTTTGGGGGACCAATTATACTAGGAGTTGAGGGAAAGCAGGACAGACATCTACTAGTGAGGTCAGAAATATAACGGTAATGAGATTTCTTTTAGTGAGAGACAGACTCAGACCAACAGATTGAGGTACACACAAGCATTTCAAGGAACTGGGTACAGCCATCATGATAAAGTTCAGAAATCTGAGAAAACTTTGCCACTGAAGAATGGCATAACACTGACACTATTTGCTCCCCATTAAGCCCTTACAAACCAAAAAACAAAGCTATTAAAAAAAAAAAAAACCCTTTGAACATCCACACACAACCAAAGGCAAAAACCCTACCCTCCCAGGCAGAGTTTTTATCCCCAAAATAAGTAGCACTGTATTGCCAGAGAATCCACAAAGCAAATAGAGACTTTGCTATATTGCTATAGCTATTGACTTTACATGGAAGGCATTCAGTCACCATGATGATGGGGACAGTATAAAACACTTTTATACAGATGGCTACTGTCCAACTGGGTGAAAACACAGGAGTGACTAGTGATGGATATTCTTATTCACAGATTCCATTGCCAGAAGGGACCATTGTGATCATCTAGTCTGACCTCCTCCATGAACACAGACCACAGAACTTTCCCCAAAGTAATTCCAAGAACATCTCACTAAAACATACAAACCTTGATCAGGGGCACTGGAAGGAACAATTCATACAGTCGGGGTGATGAGAGCCACTGAACCAAACTCTAAACCTTGTGTGTGATGGAAACCATTTCAAGCCAGGGGGTGTGGCAGCACCCCTCCGCCCCCCTATTCTAGCACTATGATCTTGATTTTAAAATGGCCAGTAATGGAAAAAAATCTACCCTGACCCCTGATAAGTTGTTCCAATGGTTAATTACTCTCACTGTTAAAAATTTACAGCTTATTTCTAGTCTGAATTTGTCTAACTTCAACTTCTAGCCAATGAACTATGTTAATCCTCTCTTTGCTAGATTGAAGAGCCCATTATTAAGTATCTGTTCCCCACATAGATACTCACAGCCTGTAACCAAGTCACCCTTAGCTTTCTCTCTGTTAAAATACATTGAGCTCTTTGAGTCTATACTATAAGGCAGGTTTTTCCAATCCTTAAATCATTCTCCTGGCTCTTCCCTGAACACTCTCCAATTTTTCAACAGTTCTTAAATTGTGGACACCAGAGCCAGACAGTATTCCAGAAGCAGCCAAACCAGAGCCGAATACAGAGATAATATAACCTCCCTCTTTCTACTCAAGATTCCCCAGTTTATCCACCCATAGATCACTTCAACCTTTCTCACATCAGCATCACACCGGCAGCTCAGGTTCAGTTGATATCCATTATGACCCCAAAATTTTCTTGAGAATCCCCCATCTTGTTCCTAGACATTTTTGCTTAGCTGCATTAAAATGCATACTATTTGCTTGCACCAAGTCTCCCAAGAGGTCCAGATCACTCTGAATGAATCAGTGGCCTGTCCTCTTCATTATTTACCATTCCCCCAGTTTTTGAGCCATCTGCAAACCTTATTGGTGATAATTTTATGTTTTTTAATCAAAATGTTGTGCAGTATCTTATTTTGCAATTTCCAGATTTGACAGTGAAAACCAGAAGGAGGGGATACGTGAACAAGGCTGTGTTCATAGCACACAAGCCCCTAAACGCAAGCCTGAACTGGAGAGAGCCCAGTCTTCAGTCTTTTAATCCAGAACAGGGCAAAACCTAGTAGATATTTTGCAGATGAAGTAGTTGCAGACAGAAAGACAACTGAACAGATCTGGCCAACCTGCTTCATCAGATGAATGACATTACAACTGAGGTGGGCAAACTACGGCCTGCAGGCTCCTCCTAACCAGCCCCTGAGCTCCAGCTGGGGAGGCTGCTCCACCTCCCACCCTCAGATCTCCATCTGCCAGCATGATGACTTACCATCAAGCTAGGCTAGGCTAGAGGGACACTTGAAAAATACATACTACAGTTTCCCACTTTGTGTGTGTGTAAAACAAAAAGATTTATCTTCATAACAACCCATCTTGTTCCTACCTACTGTAAAAATCACAACAGTTTATTTGTGGCATCACATGCAATTGCTATGGAAATGATGGGTGACAAGAGTGGATGATTTAATTGTACTGTATGAGCAAACCAGTTTCTATGTGTAGAATTACCATAATGTTTACCATTCGTGGAAAGGAAAAAAATATTGAAAGACAAGGGCTTAGTATTAAAGTTTTGCTGTTAAAACGTTCCCCCCCCCCCCCCAGGTATTTAAATCTGAACTTCCATAAGAGTGCTGAGTTCATATACCAGAAAATTCTGAAATGCCCAAACCTTCTGTCAAGGAGACTGACTGAATCAGGAAGTCAGCATTCACCCAAGAATCTATTTCAACATTTTTTTATGTTAACTCAGAGTATAAATGAAGGCAGTTATCCGAATTGCTTAGAAGGCTCTATTGTTCACACTTTCAAAGCATTCTTCCTTCATCCCCCTACACCAGAACAAAATGGGGCATGTGGGGGGGGGGGAGGGCAGGGGAAAGGCATGAAGTATTGTGGAGAAGAGAAACAGAAATATACAGCTTTAGATATAGATGTTTTAATTTTAAAATGTGAAATCCTACCTCCCATTGCAAGTGAGGCGGGATATTTCTGATCTGAAGTTTCCGACTCCTGCATATGAATTAAAGAAAATAGTTAAAAAACAGAAAAATCATTACAGCAAAAAGGTGTACATTTAAGCATATTTTCTAATAACCTAAGCAGAAGCAGATCCACAGTATACAAAGGCAAAACAATGAAGTACAAAGGGAGGAAGTTAGACCAAAACCAGTGTAAATCCAAGTCCATCAAACTGTTACAGTAATATTTGTTGTACATGTGGCAGCTGTGATATTTCATAAAAGCATGTAGCTTGAAAGCTAGTTTCAGTAAACCTTTTCAAGCAAGGCACAAGTATCACTCTAGCGCTTTGCATACAAAAGCATATACAAAATACTAGTTTTCCACCCCTCACTGTTTTTGAGAAAAAAATGTTATACCAGGAGGTTTCCAAGAGGAAACTTCAAATATTTGCTGCATTCTACAGCTCCTGCAAAAAGAAAACTAAAAACCCTGAATAAATAGGTCTGGTTTGAGATTAAGGGGCTTGCCTAATTGATCACATTTTAACACCTGAATTCCTCACATTCTTTGCCTCCAAAGTAGAAATCATTAAATTAGCTCATTATATTTTCATGTCAAATTTATATTAGCTTTCAGTCACTTATCTATTCACCAAAATATTTATTTTGAAGTACTACAGCAAAGATCAGTAATGTTCTGACTAGATCCTCAGCCAAATCCTTTGTCTCCTCCCTTCTCCCAAAGCAAGAGAACAAATAAATGCCAGAAATGCCACATAGCCCCTGGGATTGTCAAGAATGTGTAGATTAACACAGCCCCAGCTGTACTCAGGTAGAGTGTGTGCACCCATGTGGTCAGTTAAGCTTTTCTTGTAAGAAATAATGAAAACTGATAACATTATATCATAAAAGGAATCACTTAAAGCCCTTTGGAGGGATATGGAGTACAACTAAGTCTTAGTTGGCTAAGAATAGCTGAACAAACATTTTTGCCTCAGAATACATAACAATTGGTTCAAACACTTACTCTTTTTCTTTCCAATGTTTTAAAAGTTTGTTATAAAGTGAGCTGTATCAAAGTTCTGTGGTGTTGCAAAAAAGAAACAAATGATTTTTTTAAAATAAAACAAATGTACAGGCAAGTAGTGTCTTATGATGAAGTAGATAATGCTCACTTCTAGGGATTTTCTTGCCTAATGATGGCATGGAAGGCACTCTTTTTCTCTATGCAAATTTCTTCTATAATGGATTCCTTTTCTCACCCTCACTTACTCATCTTTCCAGCTAGTCTTTACATCTTGAAATACTCTGTTCAAAAGGTCTCATGTTAAACCGAACTCCAGTTGTATCCTTAACATTTTTGGTGTGTGAAGGTTCCCCATATCAGGCAATTAATTACCAGGCCCACTAGTCTAGCTGACTGTGTAAATAGCACACTTCCAAATCATCTATTTTTGATAGTTGCTATTTTAGTCAATTTAATTGCCCATCGTCTCAAAAACGTTAACTGCTATGTAACTGTAGAAGTATTTTATATACATTTACTTTCTTAAATAGGTAAAACACATATTTGGTCACTTCATGGTGGAGTTCACAATCAAGTAGACAGAATAAAAGTGGTCTCCAGTATAAATAATTAATAAACTAGACCTCCAGATTTTGAATTTCCAAGGTTTATAGAATAAAATCTGCTGGCAAAAGTCTGGAGCTACTTCAGCCTAAGGAGCAATAGGAAAAGTCGGAATATTTGCAGAAACTTTTGCAATCTCAGGCAACTTTATTATTAAAGGCTTTTCAAAATGTCTACATTTGTTATGTACTGTCCTGCATTATCAAAATATTCTTACTCCTCAACCCAAACAGTAAAACTGAATGGATGAACGTGTATTTTATAATCAAGTCTGTAATCATAGTTTAAAATATTAGAACATTCAAAGGCAAAGTATCAGCCATCTAAATGCTGTTCAATGTGCTTCAAAAGTGAGATATGTTATTATAGTCTTGCTCATTTGTAGATTCCAATTAAAATTCACTAAAGCATTCTGAGAGTGTCACTACTTGCTTATAGAAGGATCCAAATGTATTGACAAGATATACCACATGACAACAACAGGTTTAACCAAAAAGAGCTCAACACCTGATGCAGAACTAGGCAATAGTTACTCTGAATATATATCATATCCGCTGGTGAATTTCATGTACACAGTTCCCTGCTCCCATTTCATCTAGCAGGAAAACCCTGTATTTCTTCAACTTTACCTCAAAACACAAGACAGACATAATAAATCTTGTTTTATGCCCTTTATGCTTCTTTTACCAGGTCTCAATTTTTTTCATCTACTAAAGACAAAAACACTTGATGAAAGGTAATTTGGCCAGGCAGTTTATTTGCACACAGAAATAAGCATTTGGGGTGAAAATAAAAAGACCATAGTCCTAAAATGACCAGATCCCCTTTCATTGGTGGAGATGGGGGAAAACAAGGAGGATGGAAATGTTTCTGAAAGCTAGCCTCAAAAAGGTGTATTTTTCACATTATGCACTTCGGAACTTATGGCAATAGTGAGACACTTAGTAATACCATGTGAAAGTGAAAGCTCACATTTTTTAAATGAATACTTCACATTGTTGCCTAGAAGTTTAAGGCAAGGTCAGCTATACCATTCAGCAGCCATGTCCAAACGTAACAGCTCTAATTTCAACTCTGTTGTCTGCCAACAAGGCTTTTACATCATCTAGCTTTTCTTACACAGATCACAAAAACAGAAGTAGAAAGGTCAGGGGAATCCTTTCACATTCCTGTTGTATTGTAGTTGATACAGTTAGAACACACACATACACAAAGTTCAGTCCAAACTCAAAGTTGTCATGCAACTAATGTTACAGGAGAGACCGACACTTTCTAGAAAAAGATTGCAAAATAATTATTTCTTTGAAGTAAAATGGTGTAAGGCTTTTCACCCTTTTCACCCAAAAGCAATTGGAAGTAGGAGGGGGGCAGAAGATACTGTATCATGCCATATAGCAGCCTCACCAGGGATCAGGAATGTACACCAATGCACGAGGTTCTCAGCTGCTCGAGCTTGGACAGGATTGTACCTACCACCGCTGCTGTACACTTTGCCAACGTTTTTTAACAGCTTGTCATGCCAATAAAATATTATTGAATTACATTCATCTGATCTGTGGACACACTCCCATGCAGGATTACCACACCACTTCACTTCAATAATTTATGAGAAAGTATCATGAATCAAACCACATGCAAAATCAGTTAATATGGTCCATACTAAGGGACAAATCTTGGTAATTGATTTCAGTGAGACAAACACCACTATCTAGCTTTCATTAGACCAGGATTTTTCTCCAAGAAAATACACACTTAGGGTGCTTAAAGTGTGGAATATTCATTTTAAAAAGATGCCTCAATCCTGGGGTGGGGGGAGGGGAGGGGATGGAAGTCAATCTCATTGCAGAGACTTTTTCTATTTCAGTGACTATCAGCTCACATACATCCCTTCTAAATGCTGCTGCTCTCTTTGGCAAGGTATAGCCTGCTAGGTTTTAATGTGCTCCTGGGTCATGCTCAATCAATTCTGTTATATTAATATTTATTAATGAATTTATAAAAAATTAAGCCAACTGCAATCACCCAAGATTTAAATAAATGACTGATTCGTTCTTAACTTTATGACTATTTTACTTATTGAATTAATTTTTTTGGTGATAACGTGATACCTAAGACTGCATGAGCATCTTAATAGATCTTTATAAATCTAGTTAGTGTGACCAAGGCCTCTGGTTCACTTGAGTTCTACAGTTAGTTACTTATTAAAATCAGACATATACATCTGATTTTAATAATGTGCTGTTACATCTAACTTTTCAAAAGTATCTGATGTAAACTATGTTCATTTCCCTCTCTCAAAATACACACAACAGCCCTTTTCCAGAAAGAATGAAAGAAACATTTTTTAGTTCATGTGTTAGGCTTGCTCCAAAACTGCAAATGAAGAAAAGAACTGGATGAACTCGAATACTATTATTTCAATTGCACTTTTGGTGCAGTGTTGGAAACTGGATCCAAACACAAGTATCAATGGTGACTTGAAGAAGTGCATTAACAGATTTATACTGTGCCCACATCAGTTTGATATGCTTACAGGTTTCACTGTGCTCATTGGCAGAGAAAAGTGCAGTTCTTTACTAAATAACTGTACAGTGGTATGTTTAAGTAATGTACCACAGATTACTCAACAGAGCAATTTTTATACATCTTAGAAAGAACTTCTGAACTAGGGTACAGGCAAAACATGTTTTGGACACACAATGCCTGTGGCCAAGCAGAACGCTGTAGGTTTAGAATAGCACTAAACAGGGATTGTAAATGAAAGGAAATACTGAAATGATTTGCTTTTCCCGCCTCCCAAGAACTTCTTGGGGTGAAGATACTCAAACACTGCCATGCACATATCTCTGTCTTAAATACATTTCAGTATTCTCATTCCTGTGTGATGAACTGGGTGATATCTGACCAAGGCAAATTCATAGACGTTTGTTCTTTTGTTGCAGGAGGGGAGATGAAGATTTTGCTGCACAAATGTGTTTGCAAGGAATACCAAAAACATCTCCAACTTTTGCTCAGCGTTCCTAATCTTTATATCCAACATTTTTACAGCAACTGAAAGATTTTGCTTCTGTATTGCTATTGTGCGCAAAGCCTTTTCCAAACACCTCCCATGAAAAAATGACAACTTCCCTACTCCAAAGTGTTTGTATCTGAATTGTTGTGTAAATTATGCTGTGTGGTTATAGCTGTCGTGCAGTACTCGTCTATTCAATTTGACTTAACCATTCAGAATAAAAATATACAAGTAAAATTACCATCTTACAAGGGAAAGATGTCAGCATAAAACATGGCATTTTAAGTCAAAATGGTTCTCACACAGGACAGAAATGACTTTGTACATTTGAAAGTGTCACGAGTAGTCAACTCTTTTCTGAAGATCTACAATTTTACTTCAAATCAACTGCAAGAGATTCAGCTTCACACAAAGTTGAAAATAAGCCGTCTTGATTTATGCAGTTAAGAACTTTGTAATGAATGGAAGGGTAATTCATTTCTGTTATGCCTATTTAGAACTGATAAACTGCAACCATCCATGTCTTAATATACTGGCTAATTACTGCACCTGGCCGAAAAAAACCAAAAACCCACCAAATAATAGTATTTTGAAACTTAAAGTTGAGATCTGCTACAAATAGTATACGGTCTAATAAGGAACTGGAGTATCCAAAAAGCTGTCCAGATATTCAAACTGAATTAACCAGACACTGAGTGTAAAATTAAAGATTCTTGTACCAATTCAGCAAATTCCTGTTAATGAATCAGACTTCAAAAGATTTTGCTGGCTGCAGGAAAAATAAACATGGCATTTATATTTAGTTTATTACCTCTACTAGTTAACCATAAAACAAAAACTAAAATGATTAATGCCACTTTGTAGGGGTTTTTTTAAAAGCTACTCTATACAGTGCCTAATACTCTTCCCCCAACAGTTTCAGCCACCATGACAACAGAGTTACTCCTGATTCACACCAGTGAGAAGGAGAATCAGGTCCATATTCTACAATTACAAAAATTAAAACTATTCACGAGAACTCATGATATTCTCTGCGTAGCAAATATAAATTGGTCACACCAAGTACCAACTAAAGTAACATCATAGTGGGGGATTTTTTAAGCTAGCAATGGAATAGCTTTTCCTGTAATTAATATTACAGTCAATTTGCTTGCCAGTTGAGTAAGTGATTTTGAAAGACTGGGAAGATATAGTAGTTAAAATTTAATTCCACTTTTTTAAAAAAGCATGTAGGAAATAAGTAAAAAACAAAATCCTTTGAATAAAGATATTGAATACATGTGCCTTATTTTAAGTCACCTGTAAGTTCCAAATATTGTGGCCCTACCAGTTCATTTGCTCCTAATGAGCAATTCAGATAAATGTTTTAAAAACCAAGTTTTGTTTTCATATCCTTTTGCTAAAAGGAGAATTACACTGCATAGCTTTTAAAAATACACACACACACACACTTGAGATTGTTACCCTGGAAACGATGTTTAGAATTGACAAATGGCTAGTGAAGTTTTACATTATTCTATAAAAAGCTAAGCAATTTCTAATGTGTATTTCTATAGAATAATAGGGGAATAATTGCTATATTTTACCTTATTTGGGCCATAAATGGATAAAACCAACCAAAATGCTTGCCAGCAGAAGGAATACTGGGGAACAGGCTTCAAATACTTAAGTTGTCAACATTATAATACTGTTAGCATTTAAGATGAAGATTTTTTCTGAAACAATGAAGTATTTTCCCCCTCAGAATACCAGATGTGCAAGTTTAATCAAATTGCTCAACAAGAAAAGATAGTTGCTAGCTACAAGTAATTTCTCGAATACTAAAACACAGATATACCATAGCATCTCTATTTTACTGAAGAGGGACATCCATGAACTGCAAATCCTACTGCCGCTATTCAGATTAAAAATACTATTACTCACACAAATGGAGGCTTAGGTAACAAGCTATGTGTTACACAGCCGTGGTACTTCCCCTCCCCCAGTTTAAGAACACCATGCGTCACTACATGCAGAACAGGAAAGGTTTTAAAGTTTCAACAAAGTAAGATCTCTCAAAACTCAAAGCATGCTAGATTTAAATTTGAGGATCTGATTCTAATCTCAGACATGATGCATGTCTCATTTTCCTTTTGCAGATACAAACCCAACCATAGAAGCAACTCTGGAGAGGTGCACACATCTATTATCAACACGTAAGATGAAAACGTGGCCCTTATGTTGTCGCAAAAAAGAATATTCAGCTCTCCCTTACCAAACAAATTTTCAAGGTATGATCAGTTGTTCCCCCCACAACGCAGATGTACACAATACAATACATGTGTGTGTGCTTGGATCTCTCTACCAGAGATTTTTAAGAGTAACTCTGAACACGTATGGCCAATGTTTTATACATCTCCATTCTTATGTCACAAACCACTAACTACTTGACACCAGTGCACAGCAATTTAGTGTCAGTGTAGGTTTATATTCTAAAAGAGAATCTTTTGGTGTGTGAAAGGCCAAGGCTCTCTCTCCCCTTTTGTTTTGCAGACTAGATTTTTGAGGGTGGGAATTGCTTTGGAATGCATGAAACCTAAAGGCTATTTCTAGCAGCATGTCCAAATTAGCTCACACTGCATAGTCAAATTATAAGCCTGTAGTCCTTATATTTATACAAATAAATTAGATAACAGGCTTTCAGCTAAGGACACTTCAAGACATAATTTTGACTATTTATCACACTTCTAATTAGACTAAATTCTTATATTCATTATTTGTAAATTCCCAAGTGTGGAATAAATAAATAAATAAGATTTAATATGGAAAATTATTAAAAGACACTGCTACTATTACCATATTTCAATTTAAATTCTCAGATATTTAAAGAAAGTTACTTGCATTTTCCAGGAGTTTTACCACAATGAAATGCTGTTTCAAGAGTTTTAACTTATTCAAAAATTGATAACACCACTATACGTATTCTGTGGTGAGTTCCATCATCCACCAGTAAGAATATGGTCTTTAATTTTACAGCCACTGAGTTTTCAATGGATCTGTGATGATACTCCACAGTCCTCTTTATTTCCCCCACCCCACTCCTTTAGAAAAGAAGCTGCACGTTTCTTGAAAGCTAATTTCTGCCTGCCCCACCCCCCACTCAGATGAAGGAGCAAACAACTGTACCTCTAACTAAACTCATTTTGTTGACTGAATGCTTTAAAATTGTATAGCTTTTGCCACTTCTCCTTCCACTCCCCACCGACTGGTATCTGGATCACTGTAAGTTGTCCACCTAAAAACTACAATGAAGAACCAAAACACAATGCCTTTTGCAAGCAGAAACACACTTGCAAATATGCAAAAGGAATGTTTATGAACCATCTTAGCTGCAAAGCCTTCTAATCCCTTAGTAATAAATAGCACACAATGCTAATCTTCTCTCCCCCGCCCCCTTTTTTTTTAAAATACCAACTTAATTAAAGGCTCTTCTACCTCCTCAAATGTTGTAGTGGCGCCTACTAGTGCTTCTGGTGTTGAGGCCATCACCATTTCCATTAGAAACCCAGTTTTCACTGATCTGTATAAGCCATAAGAAGCATCTCCAAGCTGAAACTTGCATACAAAGTGTCTGCTGCAAACTGTAGTCGGTTTGGAGGAGGGTGTGAAAGGAAAGGCGCGTTTTACAATCTTCACTAGCAATTTCTGCTATTTTTACACTACAAGAGGGGGGAAAAAAGTCATCTAAGCATATATTAAAAGCCATTTTTAGGCAAATATAGGCATTAATGCCTGTAATTAAGTGAAGTAACTTGTTGACTCTTCAAATAGCAGCCGTGGAACAGAAACAGTCAAAACATCTATTTCACAGATATTCTCTGAGAAGTTTTGCCTGTGTGCCCATCAGCTAGAAGCTTGATGTAAATATGTATTGATCTATCTCATTGACAGTGGCTATAAAGTCTGGGGGGAGGGGCTTTTGGGATGGGGCAAGATGATGGGCTGTTAATCCAGGAAGTACGAGTCACTAAGCTGACCTGAAGACTAAATTTAAACAATCAATAAGCACAATAATGTTTATAGTTAAACCTACTAGTCTAAGTATTACCAATACAAATATATTCAAAAATTGTGAGATTGGCTTAAATAAAAGACATTTCCCTTCTGGTTTCCTAGCCTTTAATGTCACATTTTCAAGGTTCTCTCTGCAGTTATAAGGGCTAGAAACTTTTACAATGGAATCTTAGATTCTCACACACAGTCACATGACGCCAGAATCCAGGGCTTTGAGAAAAATAGATACAATAATGTGATCCTTGACCACAGTACATCCTGCTCTTCAGTCTCAACGGCCTGAAGTTAGCAATTAAGGTTATCTTGATCTGTCTCCTTTCCGATTACAAATTGATTCTAACTTTTAAATGTTACACCTTGAAACAAATGTCTATTTAAAGTGAGTTTAAAGTAGTTTAACATTGTACACCTCTCCCTAAAATCCCCCATCACACTGCCAAAGTGTTTGGAGGTTTGTTTGTTTTAATACACCAGTGATACTCAGACTGAAGCTCGGGAACCTCAAGCAGCTTTTCAATGCATTTCTGTGGCATATTAAAATACTGTGTGATTTAATTAATCACCAAACAGGATGCTTTTACTGTGTTAATAACCAATTGTAGTTGATAAAATAATACTTGATCAGTCATTTTACTAAGATAATTATTTTATAGATGCACACATCCACCCCAGAATTTTTCGGTCATACTGCTGAAATATGAATATATAGTACTTTAGTAAATGAAACAATTAATTCACGCTACTGTGGCTCTTCTGGGTAATGCTGATCACTAATTTAGCTAATGAACCACTGAGATCTGAGTATCACTGTTATACACAAACTTGTTTTCCTTTTACAGGAAAAAAAAATGTTTTCTCTCTCATTTTGCTACACGAGAGACCCTGACAAAGATGGGAAATGAAGACCCTGATTATGGAGAGAGCTCCATGATGGAAGACCAGATTCTACTTGGACTATACAGGGAAGATAATTAAACAGAGTGCTGGAAAACGCACAAACTAAACTTAAAAAACAAATCTTAGGTGCTGTAACAAGAGTGGGCGAACGTTCAGGAAAGTATAATTTTCAGTTGACATTCATGTTTGTGAGACTAGAGAGTTTATGACGACATTTTGGAAGATCTATAATTAATGTTATAAGACGAGGAAGACTTTGTAGCACCTTAGAAACTAACTAGTTTATTTCAGCATAAGCTTTTGTGGGCTATAGCCCGCCTCAGCCGATGAAGTGGGCTATAGCCCACGAAAGCTTATGCTGAAATAAACTAGTTAGTCTCTAAGGTGCTATAAAGTCTTCCTCGTTTTATTTACGGATACAGATTAACACAGCTGCTAATCTTAAACCTGAATTAATGTTATGTTTACCCTGATGGTGAAAAGTTCTAATTTGATTAGGCAGATTCAGATTATTTTCTTTGACTAGATGGCAAAAATCTTAATACTTTTAATGCTCAGAAGTATTGTTTTTTAAACACAGAAATATTAACCACAAAGAAAAACTAAAAGCAGAATTTATAAAAGCTCTCAGTTCTTCAAACACAGTGTTTAAGGCACTGTCATATGATTAGTGGCTATGTTTTAGGTTCTATCTAGCTTTTAGCCACCTCTGGTAACTGGAAGTTTTAGCCAACAGGGCCACATTGTGGAGGTATAGTTGTACATTGTTTGTGTTTCTTAATTTTTATATAAAACCTCCCTATTTAACTTCAAGAGTAACTTTTTACTAAATTCTGCTAGCTGTGCATTTAGAAACACTGTATTGGGTCAATGATTTAATGATTAAACAAGATAAGCTTAAAGCTCTATAAAGCTCTATTTGTACAGCGGTCACAATTTAATATTTCCGTACAATTTTTTCCTTTCTAAAAAGAGATTAACTATTATCGAATATAACAAAGCCAGTTAAATATCCTGTTTCCTTCCCACCCTATACTTCCAACCTTCCAAGAATTAAAAATAAGTAAGGAATGCGGATGGCTACTGGTGGATCTTCTAGAACTCTGAACAAGAATAACTAACAGAATTTACACTTCACATTCTGCAACAGCAGAGATTGCCTGGTAAATTTACCAGTCAAGTTGCCATTAATAGGTTTATTTTATTTTTTTTTTAACCAGTTTGACCAGAAATTTATTTGCACTCACTCAAAGTAGCAGAACAGTGCGAATTCACACTAAGAACTATTGTAAATTATTTGCTACTTCACAACATTTAGTAAGCGAACACAATTAAAACAAGCCAATACATTCATAAATGGTTCATATATTTTGGCAAGTTTAGTTAGGATTAGCTGATAATAATGCTTTAGTAATTGTTCTCCAGAAAATTATTACAGAAATACTAAAATCTAAATAGCTGTAAGAGGAAACAGCATCAGCTTATTGCTCCCTTTTAGGAGCCCAATTCAATTGTACCACCAAATTAAAGTCTGTTCTTTAAAAAAAAAATTTAAAAAATTAAAAATTAAAAAAAAAAAAAAAACTTAAAATCACTGCACGTCTCTCCCTTAGCCCCAAATGCAGAATACTCTCAAAAGCAGAGTAAAAAGCAAACAAACAAAAGTAATAATTTTATATAATAAATAGTTAATTACTTGTCAACGACAACATAGCTTAGAAGTTTTCAGAATCGCAGTGTGATTTTTAACCTAAATGCCCATTAAGTTCTCTGTTTGGTTAGAAACCTCAAGTGGACTGTGTTTGAATTATGAGAAAGACAGATTAGCAACAGTCTACTGGAATTTATTCCACATCTGTAATCTCTCTATTATTTTAAGCGTACCATTTGAAAAAATTCCCTCTCTTTACCCTACAAAAAGGGGCAAAAGAACAAGAGCTTTCAGATTGTAAATAAATTTCCTACTACATTAATAATAGTGAATTCACCCTTATGTTCAGCAAGATGACCAATATCTGACAATGTAATAGTTCTAGATATCTGGAATGTGAACGAAATCTCTAGGCAATAAAGCCTGGCGCTCAGAAAAGATTTCGTATAAATGTAACTATTTGGATTGGGAGCCTCTGGGGGCACGAATCAGCGTTCATGTCCCACTTTGGTTTAGTATCCGGCCCGGGGAAGCTAATGATTCAACCAGTGGACCAAATTTGGTGATGATTCCTCGCCGAGTGACACCTGAGGCATCTGGTGTATATTCTAAGAAGGCGCCCCCACAACCACACACTTCCCCAAAATAGCTATACCAGTACAATCCCCAGTGTGGATACAATTATACCAGTATAGACTATTCCCCCTTCCCATATGGGAATAAGGTTTAACCAGTCTAAACACAGTCACACTTTGTGCCTACGCTGGGGCAGGAGGGGTGTCTTTCACTGCTTGAACTATACTGGAATAGTTAATTTATACAATTTGTATTTAGATTATGTCCACCCAGTGTATTTCTTTTAAGGTAGCTTACTTCAGTACTTATGTAAATCTATTTTTAAGTCATAGTATTTTTCAGATATAGCATTGAATAAAAGTTATGATAACTTGGTGTTTTACTTCATAAGCTTTGTTTAGCCTACTGATTTAAATAATATCGTAACTCACAAAAATTGTAAACATGTCCATTGAACATTTGCATCAGGCCTTACAAAAAGTGTGAAAACAGATTTTATCCCATTCCATTGACAAATTCAGCTGCTCACAAAAATATAACTTTGCAATACTTCGGTCATACTTAGTTTTACGTTATATTTTAAGCTATCCCGCAGAAGCAGTTTATATTACAGTAAAGTTACATGTATACAAATTATGCAAATTTCCTTTTAACCCAATAATTGTGAATTCTATTTAACAAGGCAAAGATTTTCATCCATTGGCTTCACAACACTATGAAAAATTACCATGGAGTTTCAAGACACATATATTAAGTGGAGTGATAATTTAGCTCCCACCCCCCATCTTTCAAACAACTTATTTCCTTTCCTGAAAAGAAGAAATGTGTTTTGAAGACAAAACACAGTATTATAACAAATATTAACCTCTCTTTTTAAGCCATATACTGCATTGGTAAAAAATGTAAGTGGTTTTCATGTTATGGAACAGTGCAAACCTAGAACATGCAAGCTACTGTATAATCAGAGAACTACTCCAAAAGTTACAATATGTTTCTACTATTCCCTCAACTATGCTATTCAAAGTAATGATATCTTTAGATCTTTGTGTCCCCAAAGATAAACATAAAGGAACACTGAAATTGATCTTCGCTTCATCAATTACATTTTAACTTGCTACAGATTTTCAATTACAGTGAACACTGTAAAATCAAATTGGTTTTATTTATTTTACTTTATTTGAAACTCACTTGAGTATAGCACAACCAAATATATTAACCTGGTACTTGTTAAATTCTTAACTATATTTTTAAGTTAAGGTTGTTTGTATTTATTGACTTGTAGGTCTACTAAATGCCCTCCTTTTTATTTGTGGGATACTTTAAGACTGAAGGACAGAATATACTGATTGCAATGAGTATTTGCCCACATTTAAGAAAACTAACCATTTTTTTTTAAAAAAAAAAAAGGTCTGTTTATATCTATGGAACTATTACCACACGGAGAAGATAACATCATAATTTCTCTTCAACAATTACACAATACAATTTTATCACGTGATAATTTTAGTAGTTCCACTACGAACGCAGATGTGTTATTTGCCATAACAATGTGATAAACTGTTCACTTTCTGTACCACCAGATATAACCCCACCCACCTCCCATGAGACAGAAACTTGCACTTGATCAATAATGTAAACCAAAAACATTTAGAAAAATCTTGAAAAATTAGCTATTCATCCTAAAATGAACAAGTTACGACCCAAAATCAAGCCTCATTAAACTATGAAAAGGCAACAGAACACTAAAATACAGAATTACCCGAGATCATCATGAGGAAAGCTATATTAGAACCTAACAAATGTTCAAAACCCAAGCATTAAATTATCACTATTTACTAGGAGTTATTATACAATTTCTACATTAGCTTGCATTACAAAAGATTGCAAATATTTAGTTTATTTCAGAACACTGAATACCTACTCATTTCAATTACTGGACAAGACAACATAAATCAAATTACAGCAAAAAACAGAACTATAGTTATGAACCTCAAGACAGAGAAACTGATCCAAAATAAGTGGTTTAATAGAGAACACAGATCGCAAACATACGCATGTTCTCTATAGAGTGCAAGTAAAGTTCATAGAACTGTATGTTAAAGATGGAAGAAATAGGGGCAGGTCTTCTAATCAGCCTCTTAAAACCAGGGAAGATTTTCCTTAACTGAATATTCACAAGAGCTTTATCTAGTTTAAGTTGCCTGTGACAGAGCATGTATACTGGTCTTCAGAAAACTTTCTATGCCAAAGTGCCACTACATTTTTGACACATGCCCAACTTTCCTAAGGTCTTGCCCACAATGATTATAATGATGCGAGTCAGGTATATTCAACGGAACTCCTCACTGACACATGACCCTGCACGTAATTTCAAGCAACTCCCAACAGTTAAAGAGAGTCAAAACAGCTTAAAACGTTCATTTCAATAGCCATTCTGAAAAGCTGTGGTTCAAAACATAGCACTGGCATAGAGCAGAAAGCTGCCTGTAGCTCTAAGTAGTAAGATGGACCTCTACTACCGATCATGCATTCAAAGCAGTGTCCCAGATTCTAAAATCACTGGATTTTATCCCACACACGCAGGAGTATTAAGATTTAGAATAAATGAACTGTGAATACACAGTGTAGTCAACGTGGGGAGCAGGGACAAAAGGCAACGTACATTAATTCAAAAATATTTGTCAAAGAAAAATAGTAGAGAAAAATATTAGTTTGTGGGTCTTTTTGCCAACAAGCCAGGAAGAAACCCCATACATGTAAAGTTATCTTTACTTGCCAGTGTCTATGTACTTAAAGGGGTCAACATACTGATCTTTGTTTGCCAAATTAATAATGGCAAAGGATCTAGAACTATTTGCTGTTGCTTATTCAACTGTTGTCTTTGAAGCATTCTTAGCAGTACTGTCCCATATAACTGACAATGACTCCGTTTTAGTAGCACTCTACTGTGAACTGATACAGTAGCTACATGGGTACGAGTGCACACAAGTTAAAAGTTATACTAGAGTGCACTTTCCATTTCTATACTAAATGCAAGGTTTTCAGAATGTTTAACAGCAAAATCAACAGTTTCTTGGTTGAAACAATGGCCAAACACAGATATTTAGACAATCTGTGAAAATTCTACTGCAACTGACTTTTGGTCACACCTACTAAAAAAAATGCATTTTTTTTTGTAGTTAGGTAGATTTATGCCAACATGCACATAATAATCAACCTAAAATAAGGTTATTCAAGTAGACAGCAGAGCCTTACTGATTTGCATTAATGGCTAGAAAGTCCTCTGAGGATCACCAAATTTGGGTATTTAATGAATAAATGAACCAATAATACACACTCAAGTACTATAACATATTTACATACTTTAGAAAATTGTAGATTAGTAGGGTTTTTTTTATAATACTTCACATACTAGTAAATGTTTGTCTATTTTCTAAGAGTGAGTCTTCACAATATGAGACCTTGTTGCATCATTCTGCTACTGAATCTTTGAGAAGTGGGATTAAACTCATCAGGAGTTTTGAGAGAATTATCAGTTTGGAAGACGGAATGTATATATATATATATATATATTAAATTACCATATCTATTAAAAAGGCAGCCACCTGATTATACTTTGTTGTACTTCCCATTTGTCTTTTCCAAGTTTTATTATAAACTCCAAGTTTATAACTTTTGTTTACTGCTCTATAGACTTAGACTTCCAGATCCCCCCATTTTAATTGTTATCAAATATACAGACTGTATGTCAAAATTACACAGTTTCTGGTAACACAATTCAAATGAAATAAAAATCTAACTCTATACATGTTTACTTAAGTGTCTAACCTGGCAGAAAGATTACTGGTTCTCTTACAAATGTTCTGGGTTAAGAACTTCTGCACATATGAGGAAATATAATCACGTACAACTGTTAAATAAAAATGGCTTCTTTTAAGGCCAAATTCTGACATCCTTAATCAAGAAAACTCCTGGTGACGTCAATCGAATTTTGCTTGTTTAAGACAAATTTTAGCTCTTTGTTACTAAATTACACAATTGGGGGAAATATCTTAACCTTCATTAAAAATCACTTCTTAGAAGCATGCCCTATATACTGGGTTTAATAAATTTTCTTATTTTTGAGCTACTAGCAGTAAGACTGTGACTGGCTTTAAGAAAATGTAACAAAATTTACACTAACAAAAGGAACACACACTGGAGAGCTCTCTCCACACACTGGAATATGTATTAAGACCACTAAATCTGCATATTATCATTGTCAAGATATCTGAATCATCTCAGCCAAAGAGAAAGATGATATAAACTCAAGTGTTATATACTGTAGTAATTCACATAAGAAACAGAGCATACATACAGCAAGACATCAGACTGTGGCCAGTACATGTGATATTAGCAACTAGACATTTGGAAGGCAACTTCAAAGTGAGTAATATGATTCCAAAAGACAAGAGATTTTTTTTAAGTTTCCTTCTGCCATTTCAGTGCTGCAACAGCCGCCATGATATATTCAGATTGTCAATGAACTTTCACAGGCAATTTCCTCCAATAGTTTCCACCAGAATTATACTTACATTCTTTACTCATGTGAGTAACTATACACGCAGGGCAATTACAAAAAAAAAGAGTGTTTGATATCTGCAGGGTTTAAATTTAGAAGCCAAAGAAAGTTAGGGAACGGACTAAAAATTCTTCCCTTCTAAATAATGTTAATTTTAAATATTTCTTATTCTAAAAAAAGTAGAAAAGAAAATGTTCATTAACTAGGAGCAACCCGTCATGTTGTCTTCACATCCAGAATACTCCCACAGTGTAAACACTAAAGATGTGAGCTTTATTCCGATTAAGTTTAAAACTAAATTATTTAGGATAACATTTCAGATAAATGCCTTTCTGAACATTTGATCTGAACACAACTAAAACCAAGTTTTGTAGACATACAGCGACACAATGAAACATTGTTGCTCATGGAACACCATAAGTACAGGCTTGCTATACCCAAAATTTCCATTTGCACTTGACAACACAATAGAATATTTAGAACTCTCAGAGTTCATCATGAACACATACCACTTTTGAGTTTTACCTACATATACACAATATGAATGACCTCTATTTACCAAAACAATACTAATCAGCTATTGCCAGAGAAAAAGAGATGTATTATACAGATAAGGTAGACTTACATATCTTAAAACAGCATCCCAAGTATTCAGAGAGCACGCAAATTAATCTTTCAAAAGTGAATAGTAAACTCCAATTGTACCAATATTGAAAAAAGGAAATTTAACTATTTTGATCATTTTTTTAGACACTAAACTATTTTCTACTTAAATACCAAGTGGTTCTTTGTGATGTAATCTTGATTAAAAGGCATTTTATCTGAAACACTGTTCTGTATATTATTGTCTGATTATTTTGAAATGCCGTGATCTCAAACACTCCACATACCAAAATGTAAAGATTAAAACAGAAACTGCAGTCCTTTTCCACCTTTCATGTTTGAACATTTTAATATTTCACTTCCTAATCAAAAAAGGAATTATTCTTTGTATAATTTTAATAATGTATGCTTTTGTCAAATTATGATTAAAACATGCAACTACTTCTCCATCCAAAGCCCAGTTGTTAGACCCAAATACCCTTGATTTTGAAGAGAGCATCTTATTTTGAGCAATTTAATGTAATGGTAAATATATCTTTACAAACGGCCAATTTTTAGTTGAGTACAATCCCACTATACCTAAAAGAAAGAGGCAACATCTAAGAGTAGCTGGTATGCAAACAGAAAGGGGGCTAGGGAAGATTCCTAAGGAAAAACTACACAGAACACAAGGTAAAACTTACATTCTGTATTTCAGATTTTTCTCACAATAACTATTTTGAAGGGGAACTAGCTTTAGCAAAGTAACGAGAATATAAGAATGTGCTGTATTTTAGCGTGTAGTACAGATTTGCTATTGTAAACATGACAAATAACCTCTTCTGCAGGGGAACATCATTCATTTGAGACTAAATCACTATAGGTTCTGTAAAACCCATAATGCAGGTTATTTCCAGCAACCTACAGTAATTGATTCATAATATACACAGCTCCTTAAACATTATGATAAGTAATAAACATATGTAAACTAGTTTGCATCTTGACTTGCTAAAAAATGGAGTAAAGGAAAATAGACGACTGGGATTAAATGGATTTTAAAAGCTGTGATAATTGTCTTAACCTACCAAAAGTAAAACTGAAGTTTTACTGTACAGACAGTAATTAAATGCCAAAATACTCCTTTCAGTAGATGAATTGAAAAAAGGAAATAGCAGCTGCCTCAGTGGCAGGTTAAGTGGACAGGTGGATTGGAAATTATAGACACAGGTAAGCATGGAACTACTTACTACCACCTTCATCCCAGCACACCACAAGCTTCAATGAAAGGCCATATGACATTCTATTATATGCTGCAGCTCTTTTTGAAATCTGTTGCCCTATTTAGGTAGGAAAAGGAAGGGTCACATACACGAACAACCACAGGATAGAAGGCCAGACAAATGTGTATTTTGCCAGTTATCAAGTATATATAAGTAGACTCTTAAGGCTCAATTTAAACACACTTCCTGAATATTCCACTTGACAAAGCCAGTTTTTCAAAAAATATTGATTCCTTCAGAAGTGAGGCCGGAACAAAAGACACATTTGTATACCAGTTTCCATTTGTATAAGTTTTTACTGTGTACCACTTTATGCAGATTTGACAATCAAACAATTAACTGACTCAGGTACGCAAATAGATTTTTATGCATACAGAAATTTAGAAAGCACAAAATTGAAACAATACATTGAGGTTTTCTGGGAAAGTATTATGGAACTGTATTTCAACTTTTTGTAACTACTTGTACTGCATACAAATTTTCCTGTCTTATTCTCTTAGAAAAATATTTAAAGCAATTTCCTTATTTCTGATTTTAACATTTAAATTTATTTTAATTGTGTTACCATTTTTTAGAATGGCTAATCCACAGCCTATGTGGCTCGTACAATACAAAGTGATAATACACAAAATATACCAAACATACGTCTACACTGCAACTAAACACCCATGGCTCGACCATGTTAGCTGACTTAGGCTCACAGGGCTTGGACTTCAGCCTGAGCCCAAATGTCTACACTGCAATTTTACAGCTCAATGAGCCTAAGTTAGCTGACATAGGCCAGAGGTGTTTAGTGCAATGTAGACACACCCCAATAGTTTTCAGCCCCTGACATGCCACATTTGCCGAAACAGCAAATCATAATAGGTCTATCCACTTTCTATGCCATCACACACTGCCTTATCAAAAGGCTAAAAAGGAAAAAAAATCTTTTGACCAAGAAGGGAAGCAACTTCCAGAGTTGAGGATCCACCACAGAAAATACTCTGCCAGCAGGCTCCCTATATCCTCTAAACTGGAGGTATATTCACACCACTGATCACAACTAAAAAGAGAAGTAACGTCTTGGGTAGCCAATGCCAAACCATTTAAGGATTTATAGGTCAAAATCAACCCCCTAAACTCCACCCAGAAACTAATCGGAAGCAAGAAAAGACTCTAGGGCAGTGTTTCCCAAAGTGTGGTACATGTACCCCTGGTGGTACGCGAAAGGGTTTCAAGGGGTACACAGCAGGATTTTTTATTTTACTTTATCATGGGGGTGGGGGGGGGGTGTTAGCACCAGAAAACAATTCACTAAAATTTAATATAGAAGAATGGTGTACATTTGAACACTAGAAATACACACAGGTTTACATTGTAACTAATATGATAACTCGTTCAGTAACATCTAATATACATACATCTAATGTGACATTTCTACTAAAATTTGTTTCAACTATATGTAATATAATTTTGTATTTATTTCTAATCAACATTTAATCCAGAATTAAACAAATTAGGAGTATGTTATAAAAAAGTGGCTACCACTCCCCCCAAAAAAATTATCTTAGCCAGAGAAGGGGTACGCCAGTAATACAAATGTCTCAAAAAGGGTACGCGAATGTTGTAAATTTGGGAAACACTGCTCTAGAGTACTGGAGTAATGTGTTCTCTATGCAAAGTACCACTTACAAAGAAGGCAGCTGGATTCTGCAATAATTTCAACTTCTAGAAGGCCTCAACCTCTACCCCCCAGTAGAAAGCTCTGCTGTATTTTTCAGGGGGGTTAATTAGTATAGAAATAAATAGAAAAAAAATCTGATTAATACTCCCTATTTACAGTCCTTTGATTATGCTGAGAGGGAAAAAATGTTTAAAGCTTTACCTAAAATTTAAATAAAAAGCCATGTGCTTTTATAGTTCACCCCACTTTATGAGACTGCAACAAAACGGGTGTTCTTATGTGCACTGTTATCTTATTGTGAGAAGGCTAGTCTAGGTGCTACAGAACTGCAATTTCCTAGAATATAATTCTCCATAAACTGGGTAAATAAGAATCTACACTCACTATAACTATGTACTGCATGCATGAGAGCCACAACAACTGGCCAAATTTATGTTTTCCACCATTAACAATAATTAGCTTCACATTAAAAAAAATCCACTATTCACATCTGCAAAAACAAATGTAGATATGAGGCACTAAGAACCAGACTTGCTAAGCAGAATTTTGACTCCTAATTCCTGCAACAGATTCTCGCTCATTTTGAGCCATGTGAGATATTCAGTCGCATGTGCTCCACTCCCTCCATGTAACAGACACTGAGCATAATGAACAGATCATTAATATGTCATAAAACAAAAGTGCTCTGTACTTTGCAATTTTATATGCTTGTGTACAGTGTATTAACCCCATGTGACATTAGCATGGTGTTTACCCCGCCTTATAGTCACATACTATATCAAAAACAAAAAGCTACAAGCATTGTCCCTAACTTAAAAATCTGTTCACTTAAAATATGAACACCACATACAGCTCAATCACCCCTTAGAATTTCTGACATAAGCCATTCATCCCCTCACTCCTAGTACACATACGTTCATGTTAAATTATACACAAATTTTAATCCACAACTGACAGTATGAAGCTCGTATGCATCTCACTAAACAATTTTATTTTAAAAAGGTCTATTTCTTCTCAAACCAAACTTCACATTAATTGAGATTTTAGGTGAAGTGTAATTAGAAACTTATTTAGGTTTCCTGTAACAGAGTTACTAGTGGACAAAGTGACTGGTTAAAATGCACTGGCTGTGACCTATCTGCCCTACTCCATCATTCCTCCCCCACTATCACAAAATATTTTTTAAAGGCATCAGATTAGGATTCTTAATCTGTTTTTAAAAACAAAGCAAGAGAGTCAGAGGTGGAACAGTATCCATCCTCCCAGTTAGAAAAATGCTTCATTAGTACCATAATATCTGAGTTTTAAGTGTAAACTAACTGTTTTAAGCTCCTAAAGAAAGTCCTGGCAAGAAAATAAAAATCTAATTTTAGGTGAAGGTCTATACATTTTAGAGATTTAAGAATGTTCTCAGAAATTTTAAAGGACTGACTCAATCAATGTACAATCCTCAGGTGGCCTGTGTCAGCTCCCTACCCTTCCCTCTCCCTCCCCCCAAGCTAAACTGCACATCACACCAATGACATCAGTGCTATCTGAATAATCAAATTGCAGCATGTACATTGCCCCACTAGATACCAGCTGCTCTTGAGTCACAGAAAAGGGGTCCCTAAAGGACTCCACCACAAGTGTACATATACATAAATCTTGCTATATTTTTGTTTCTCAAAACAAAATTAATGTGAAGCGTTGATCAGAACTAACAATGCTCTGTATTCTACTGAGAAGCAGGACTAGCACTCAAAATTGTTACAACGCCTTCTCCAAGTTTTGAATGAAGTGACTTAAAGTGCTATGAAGTACTGCAATAGTATTCCGTGATTCATAAGGTCTGAATGCAAAAATTCCACATTTCCCTTTCACATTCCCTTGAGATTTCAGTAGTAAATCAGGAATAAACTTTTGTTTTATGAAACAGTAGGCACCTCCCACCCAAAAATCTCCACCCTTCTTGCAAGTAAACCTTTACCCTCCCCCACCCCAGCTACAGCTGCAATGTATATAGCATCTGTCTTAATGCTTCAGTGGGCTTTCCACAGTACCATATTCCCAACCTGACTTTTACAGCAGGTATAAAGGTAATTTTTGCAAATGTGGGTGTGCCCACTTCAGACTGGAATGTCCACTAAAGTTTGGAATACAGTGACTACTGGGTCTAAGAATTTCACTCTGAATAGCAAACCAGGCTTCCAAATCACAATGGCAACCCTAACTGACACCACCTCTTGACCTTCCTTTCCATGATAAAGTTATGGATTACAAGATCGCTACCTTCACACCTAATACACAACCTCATCAGCCTCTGGGGGCGGGTGGAAGGTAAATGCAGACAAATGCAAAAATGCATATTTTTTAAAAATTGAGCATGAACTTCCCACTCAGCAGCAACACAGTGATAGAGGTTAATACAACAGTATACACTCAACAATTTAAATACACTACAAAAAACTTTTGCTGTTATGCAGCAATAATTTGATCATGCTGTTAATTGTACAGCTACGCATGCTAAAAGAAGGACATGACTATATTCCACATAATTTTCTTTACTGTATTTAACCAAACAAAACACACTGGTACAAGCTGAGCTCCATGGAAAACTAACCCTAGACTTTCAACATACTAAAAAACTGGGTGGGTCTTTTGAACACCACCACAAAGGATTCTCCACAGAACTGTGACTCTCTCATTAACAACTATATCTGCCACCCTTACTATGTACAGATATGTACAGGCTTTTTTAAAATACATCTTTTAAAGCCATACTTTGAACACATGTAAATCTCTTTTTTTCTAAATTACTTATTTAGCCCAACATTTGAAGACTTAACATTTAAAGATATCTAGTAACTCTGGAAACATAACAACAAGGCAATAAATACTCAGAAAGATCCATGGTAGGACCAAAAAAAATTTTTTTTTAACTTGTTGAGCTAGTGGAAGGGTAGTACTACACAGTTTTGGAAGGAAAGCAAGGAAAACTACTTTTGTATGGACATTACTGAATAAATTTTAACATAGATTTCTACAAGAATTTTTATGAATGCAATTTAATTTTCTATTAAAAAGTCCAGAAATATTCTGATCAGACACACCATGTTTAAACAGTGTTTAATAGACATGGTTTGAAATGGGAAATAATACTATTTTGGTAACTAAAAATAAATAAAAATACTATTTTGATAACTAAATATTCATAAAAATACAAATATGGATATGTACCAGTATCCATGCAATATATTTTGGAAACTTAACTTTACTCTCAAGTTTTATATAACATTTCTCCAATAAATTACAGAATTACAAACAAAAAAGGGAAGTTGTAGAAGAGAAAGTGCTAGTTCACACAAATATGAAAACATGCCTACCCCAACATGAAGAACAATGTATTTTTATATTTTCAATTGAACTCTATTAAAAGCAGGGAAATACACATTAAACACATCAAAAATGGTACAGAAGTTTTTCTAAACTACATTTGTGGTTACTATAAAATTAATGTGTTTAGATTATGTAAATGATGTATGTATCAGTGCAATTTTTGTATGTCCTTCAGATTAATAAATTTCTGTTTACAACTGAATTGCTATATTACCATATATTACAAAGACTGGAATGTACTTTTGAGACTGATCAATTCCTACATTTGCCATTGTATTTTCTTCTATTTAACCCTAATTACCTTTTCAATATACAAGAATGTATGTAACCAATATTATACATTCAAAAAGTTGAATATACGCTACTGTAATTTGCAGTTGACACATTTATCTTGCATAATAAACAAGTCTGTATATTACACTAGTTTCCAAACAACTAACCAGATACTATATACACACACACACACACACACAAAGACTTTCCTACTAGCATTAAATCAACAAAACCCCCACAACCATACTTTCTCAAGTGAAACTTCCCTCCACTGCTAAATAAAGATTAACCCCACAATCAGATTCCCAACAATAAAACAACTAAAATTTATACACACCTTTTTAATCAACTGTTTGAGAAATTCTGTATTTTTGTAAAAGTCAAAAGGATGTGTTAGGAGCACGTTTTAAATAAAGTTATTTAATCTGGGAAGTATGGCTGCTTGTATAATGGAGGGCAGGAACAAGTAAGTGCAAAGTTTGATCTATTTTGTTACTACTCTCTAGAAAACCTAGAGTGCAGTATAATTTAAACATTAGTGAAAAAAAGCAGCATACAATGCTCTTAGCAGTACAGAATTAGTACTCTGCTTTGCTGCAAGAATCTGAGTATTGTTTCTTCACCTCAGGGCCACAAAACTACATGTTACTGAGCCCTGAAGTACTCACTTTGCAAAAATTAAACACACACATAAATAAAGGATGCATAAATCATGTCTTTACTAAAGAGGAATCAGAGTTTCCTCATATGTCTGTACATGCCAGATCAAAACAATAAAGAAATACTCCTAATTAAATCTAGATGAAACTTACACTACTTAGCTATAAAATGCTGCAGCCTCCAGCATGGCAGGATCAAAAAACTATGTATACAAGTATATTTACAAGATGCTTTTTGCTGCCGAGCAAAGCTCACGTGCTTGCCTGTTACACAGTTCAAAACATCCCATTTCATTTCCTGCTAATACATAAAATGTAACTTCTAAGGGATTTAATTTTTTTAATAATTATTTGTCATTCAGTCACAACCTGCTTCCTCCATGAACAGGACTGGTTTCTATAAATCCACTGCAGGATTATAATACATTACATTAAAAATATAAGGGTACAATTCTGGAATTATTTCTGATATTGTAGTGGGATTTTAGTTTATTAAAGTAGCTAATTTATCCACAAGGAAGGCAAACAACTTTTTCCCCCCCTTTTCCTTGTTTTGTTTTTTAAACTGTGGTAGACTAGTTATGGAGGACAAGGGAAAAAATTATTTACCTTTGTCTTTTAGGGACCGAATGTTCAACTTCTATGAGTTTACCATGCAGTTCCACTTTACCTGCAAATACAAACAAAATTAGGGAGAAGTGTTTTTAAATGTGTTTGAATGTCTCCCTCATCTCCCCCCCCCCTTCCCCAAACTGAATTTGTGGTGTTTCAAAACAGCACAGGAAATTAAAAGTGCAACATGTTAGCTTATTCATTAATAACTGATGTTGCAGTTTGCCACTATGCTCTTGCTATCACAAGCCAAGGGACTGGACTTTTAATGATTCCTTCTAGCACAATAATTGTCCGAAGAGGTAAGTGAATGACGCTCTTTTAAAGTTGACCTCTTCCTTTATTTGAGCCATTTTCTCCCAGGGCTCTGTAATATAGAGATACTCCAATTCCGCTCGGATGAGCTGATCAGGGCCCTACCGCTCAAAGAGAGACAGGAGAGATTGGGAATGCTTCAGGCTTGTGTGAAAATGCTTGTGTCTTCCCTACTTGCCTATTCTGGGCAGGGCGCCCCTCCCTCCCCCGGCTACCTCCAACGCGTCCCGCAGGGCGACAGGCCTCAATTTAAACTTCATGGCATTTTCGGGGGGGGGGGGGGTAGATTGGGAGTGAAGAGAGCGCATTTCAGAAGGGGTCTCGCAGCCCCGGGGAACCTCCCCCCCCTGAAGCCTCTGCAAACTGTATGTACCAGGCAACATTACATTTTACACAAAAACAGGATGTAGAGGTAGAGGGGCGGCCTGGCTGCTGCCAGCAGCGATGGGTGCGGGAGAGGCAGCCAAAGGGAAAGCGAAATAAAGACTCCCGAAGGAATGCAGCCCTCCGGAGCCCGAGCCCTGCCAGCCCCTCTGGCCGGGCTTGGGAGGGGGGCGATGGCTTTTCCCTCCCGAGTTTGGGTTCCTCTCCTCCCCGGCGGGGAAAGCGACAGCATGCGTCGCCTCTGTGCAACAACCCGCGTGGGGCTGGGAGCTTCGCCAGCCAACTCCTTCCAAGTGCACTCAGAAGGCGGCTTCCGCCAAGCCCGCAGCCTGGCTGCCGGGGCTACACGCCGGGCAGGGGATGCGGGGCCAAGGGCGCCTATAGGTGCGCGCTGGATCTCAGGGGCAAGGCTCGTCCGCCCCGCCGTCCCTGCACGTTATGCCGGAAGCGGGGCTCAGTTTCCCCTCCGCACCATGCAAACAGTAAATCGCCCGGCCTCCCTCCTTCCACCCCCAATTCCCGGGAGGCCCGCAGGGAAGCCAGGATTTTCCGGGGGGGGGGGGTGAGGAAATAGGGGAGCCACATCGTGGTAGGTTTCTGGGCCCAGCCTGCTGCCTCTTGCCCTGGCCTGTTACGACCGGGGGAGGGGGGGGGGACGACACCTCCTCGGCCGCCTTCCCCGCCGCCGGAGCCAGCCAGCCTGCCTAGCGCCCGCCGGGCCCCGTCCCACAGTCCGCATGGCTGCAGCGCAACCCCCGGGCGCGGGGAAGGCCAGAAGGCGGCTGGATGTCAAACGCCGGCGTGCACGTTACCTGCCGTGCCCGGGATCCGCAGCCCCCCAGCTCCCGCGGCCAGGCACCGCGGCAGACCCCCAGCCCCGGCCGCCTGCAGCCCGGGCTCACACCGGCCCCGGGTAGCCGCCTCTCGCTTCGCCCCCCACCCCCTAGCAGTGAAAGGGGCAGAGAGGCAGATTTCGGGGTCCCCCCAGGGTTGAACCGGGGAGGTAATGCGGGGGGGGGGTTCCTCTCTATGTGGGCAGGAAACAGGGGGAGAGGTGCGGGGGTGGGGGCCCGGCGTGGAGGGTGCGGGGGGCCGGGAGCGCCCGGAGGGACTCACCTGAAAGTGCTTCGATGGCCTTCATCGCCCAGTTCTCATCGGGGCAGTCGACGAACGCGTATCCCGTCTTGACCAGAAACTGGCCGCTGAACGGGATCTTGGACTCCTTAAAGAGACTTTCCAGGTCCAGCGGGCTGACGGTCTCGCCGAGGTTGCCGATGTACAGCTTATTCATGGTCTTGTTCGTTTAAAAAAAAAAACCCACAATCCACACGCACGCCCCACAATTTACAGCCTCGGCTCGCAAAACAAGGTGGGGAGGGGGGATTAAAATAAAATGCGATGGAGGAGAGAGAAAGAGAGAGAGAGAGAGAAAGCGAGCGCGAGGTGGAAAAAAATCAGATCTGCAGCCTGAGTCCCTCCCACTCTCCCTTCCTCTCTCAGGGGGTAAAAAAAAAAACTGTATCCAAATCGGAATCCGGAGTGTTCGCCGTGTGATGCGGGCGCGGAGGGGAGAAAGGGGGGGAAACACCCAGCTTGGGGACCTGGATGGCGGGCGGAGAAAGGATTGGAAAAACTACTTTTTTTGTCTTGCCCCCAAGCCCGTTTGGCAGCGGCCGCAGCAGCAGGCGGACTATGAAAATGTCACACTACGTGCATGCTGGCACCGCCTCTCAATTAAAAAAAAAAAAACCCCAGCGAGGAGGCGGGGGGGAGTGGAAGAAAATTACTTGAATATTCCGGCTTTTTGAATGAGCCACGTGTTCAAACTACAAATCAACTTCTCACGTGAGGAATCCCGGCGCCTCAATTAGATAGTAGCTGTAGCTCGGCTCGCTCACACACACTCACCGGAGGAGGAGGAGAGACTGGGGGAGGGACGGGCGGGGAGGAGGAGAGAGGCTGGCTGCACACAACAGAGACAACTTTAGAGAGGGCTGCTGGTGCTGCTGGGGAGTTTTCTGCCTCTATTCAGCGTCCTTGTTGACAGCGGCTCGGACCCCTTCCCCCCTTGCAAATAACGCCCGGCCTCGCTTCTCGGGGGCCAACCTCTCCGGGCTCGCTCCCAGGCGAGCGTGCACAGACAGCGGGGGGGAGACGAGGACGCGCTGTCTCCCGGGGCGGGTGCAGCCGCCCAAGGTACTCCAGGAAGGAGGGAAAACACGCCATGTACTGCCCACGCCTCCCCCTTCCCCCGTGATGCGGAGCCACCGTGTTATTCATAGGGGTCGTTCGTGCAAGCTCTGCTCCTCTGGCGCGATGGCTGGAGCACTTCGCGTGGGTGGGTCAGCGGGGAGGGGGACTTAGGAAGGCTGCCTACGGCTGGGGTCATATTCTTATTAGCAGCGCCCTGAGCGATCTCTCCATGCGCAGCACCTTCGCCTGCGATTTCATGTTTGGTGGCTTTCGGGTTCTCGTTTGCCATTGGCTGCGCGCTGCAGAAAGACAAGGGACTGAGGGAGGGAGGGGAGCGGGAAGGGGGAAATGAGGGTCTCTCCAGCCTCGAAGGAGCCCCCCTCCCCCCATCTGGTAATGTTTCTGGCGGGTCGATTAGCGTGGGTTGGAGGGGCTCTAGAACTGAGCAGTATGGAAAAAAGGACAAAGGGGCGGAGGGTGGGGGTGGATGGAGGACAGTTGGGGGATGATTGAGAAGTGGGAGAGACCAGAGTGAGAGAAATAACGTGCTCTGCTAGTTCCTACCAAAAGGGGAAAAAATGTTTCCTTCTTTCTTTTAATCTAGTTAATGGTGGCTCTTATCTTAGAAAATGCGAAGAACGACCAGCCAACGTTCCCCTAGGATGGTAACAACACACCCAGGAATTTTGAGATCTTTTCCCCTCCCCCCTTTGGTTTAAAGAACCATTCATAATTTTCAACATTTGTAAAGAGTACAATGGGGGGTTGGGGGGGAGGGGTTTGGGTATGTGGAGCCTTTCCAGTGCAAACAAAATGTTGCCTGAAGATGAAGAAAGGATACGGAAATGAAACCCAGCACTGTATTTAATATAGCAATCTAGTAGGTTTTGTTTAATAATTTAATGCACTTTAGTAGAAGGTTTCCTTTATTCCATGCTCGATTTTTTTTTCCTGGTAAATTTTAATAAGTATTCCATGGAAAATAGTTAAGTACATGTATTAGTTAACAGTGAATGCATTTCCACATGTGCTGTATTTTATGTGGAAATATGCATAAACAGAAATTCCTTAAGGTTGGCAGTTTTGTATCTCACTTCTACAAATTAAATAAGTAAATTCACATAATTTAATTTAACTGGCAAATGTTGTTGATGAATGTTGACAAGTTCTTTTGTTGTTGTACTTTGGACACTACAGGCTGTTGTACTATTACACGTGGTTTACAAAAAGCACAGTAAAGACAGTTATTGAAGATTTAGCACAGAGTGGTATAATTCAATGTGGCATTCTTAAAATAAGAACAGCAGTTAACATGAAATAATCTCATATGGATTGTAACATTTCAGTTTAACTTTTGAGGCATAATTTTTTGTGAACCAGTATGTATAATTTTACTAGAGCTTATCAAGAAACTAATCTCTATCATTTAAATCCATTGTTTGTTAGTTTAATTGATGACTTACTTGTAGTAAACAAAAGGAATTATTGTGTTCCACTTTCTAGACCTTAAACAACTTCTATTTTGTAGAAAATGGACAAATGGTTCCTTAGTTTAGATAAATCTTCACTCAACAGTACCAGTTTACAGCAGTGTGGTCTGGACGAGATGTTTTTCTTAAATGAACTTGTATTTATTGTAATATCTTGTAAAGTCTGATTAAAAAGAGAATACCTGTGTGTTAATTTTTTTTAAATGATCTATTTTGCAAAGTGGTTTAGTCAGTGTTCTCTAAAAAGTATCCAGAGTTCTTTAACTTTGATTTGTATGGAATTTATCTATCCATCTGCCTGTGTGGTCTAAATACTGTACAAATATTTTCTCTTTACACTGTTAAATATAGAATGTATATATTTTATTGAATGCTCTAGTTTGCTAATCTGTTTTGCTACCCACTTTTTTCTTTAGAAAAGTCAGAAGTGGGAATTTAAGTCAAACCATACATCAGCTGTCCAACAATTTACAAATATTTAATTGTCCACCACTGTAAGAGGGGAGGAAAAAGCCTGCATATTAACGTCAGCCATACATACTGAAAATGTATTTTTAAACAAAGGGCAAAAACGTTGCTTAGCAGGTTTATTCAGAACTATATTGTATTGTTTTATTTGTAATGTAAAGAAGTAAATTAGCTAGTGTTCAAAATTAAGTTGTAAATATTAACATAAAACATTGTTTAGGCTATTAGATAATTAGGGCTCTTCAGATTACTATACAAAATTTAATTTAACACCCAAAATTTAATTAGATGACCATCTTTTTTACATACAACTTATAATTTGATATGTAATTTATTTTGTTAAGACCAAATTAAATGATTTACAATATATCATTTTATAGTTAACTAGATATTTAGCAAATGAGTGTGCTAGAAATGTGTGGATCCAGTTTTACCAAATTCAAAACTTTTGAGCTGTTATTTTAACGTATGAAAAAGTAGCAAAAAAAATAATCAAAGAAATTACTGAATTTTACCACAAGGAAGATGAACAAGACTAACCTTTAATTGGCTTGATTTCCTTTTAAAACAATATTTTCATAGGAAAAACTAACTACTAAAGTTTTATCACTTGTGTAATAGAAAGTGTAATCATTTATCTACAGCTTCCCCTCCCTCAGTGAGAAAACGTGCTGCCTTTACACATGTCAAGAAAGAAAGAGAAAGAGACTGTTGGTGAAATTATTTTCCTCATAATACTAGTACACACAATATATTGAAATGAAGCAATAGTATTTGCCATCAGATGTGGATTTCTTTAACGAGTACTGCTCCATCACAGGGTTGTAAAATTAATGCTTTAAAAAAAAATACAGGTGAGTATGTTCTGAAGATTATATTTTATAAAACATTATTTTTTTATTTTAAAAGTTTCTGTTTAAGTGATAATTAAGGTGGAAAACGAGAAGGAGGGATGTATTGGTCTCTCTGCCATAAAAATAACAATCTAGAAATCATAATATACTTATGGGGAAGAGGTATTTGAAGGGCCCGTGAATGATCTAGTAAACTCTTACCTGTTTAGACAGAGTTCAACTGGCATTAGATAAGGGTTGGGATACAATAGAGATCTGGCATCCATAATCTGCATGAAGACTATGCATTGTACTTGTTTTAGGAATATTGCAGTTGCTTATATAATGCAAGGAGTTGAAAGGTCATTGAAGGGGAGCCTCTTTTCCACTGTATCAGGCCCAAAACAAGGTAAGAGAGATGCATACCATTTTAGGGGAAGAAGATTGTATTAACTGCCCCCTGATTAGAAAATGTTAGAAATATCATTAATTGATCAGCATTCTGGTGCGTTCTCCTCCTCCCCTCCCCCTTCAAACACCTCCCCCATTCTTCAAGGCCCTGCCTTGTCTTTGCTCCTACTAAAGCTTCCTACGCTTGCAGCGCCCTTTAATTGGCTTGAACATGAATGCATAACTGACTCATGCATGAAGCTAACACCCTAGACGAAGAGGACATCCCAAAAGCAGTTGAAGGAGGAAAAAAACAAAAAAACCCACACTGCCCACCGTAGCACCACATTAACACGGAGCCAGACGAACCCCACTGCAGAAGACGCATAAGCTCTATAAATATTAAACCACCTTATTGTCATGAGCCCATTAATGGGAAAGACAACGGACTGGATCGTGCAGAAGTTCTTTGCCAGCTGGAAACTACCCTCCGCCGCCTCCTACAAAAGCCCGTTGACCAAACTCAGCACGTAGAGCAAAGGCGCAAGGTTGCAGTTTAGCAACAAGCGCAGGGCGCCTGGGAGGGAGCCGCCGTAGTAATCGTAGTAAGCAGAGCATTGAGCTCACAGCTGTGACTCTGAGGCTGGGAGTGAGCGCCGCGTCCTATTGGCTCAGAGCTGCACCTACCAGCTCTCCCAGCCTCGTTTGCGCTGAGGCCACGGGCTGCCTGATTTGTTTGCTCTCTCCCCATTCATTGGCCTCCTGCGTGCATTCCCCGCAGCTGGAGTGGTTGTGGCGCGAAAACAGCCCCCTTTCCTCTCCCGGGTGTTTTTGTTTCTTTCCTCTGATTGTTCTGTTGGGCCCCTAAAAAAGGAAACAAAGTGTTACTGGGTAGGATGAGGCGATACAATGTGTAGTTCTTCCTGCGATTCGTTCTCCCTCTCATGGCTGATGGAGGGTTCTGCTGCGGCTGGTGCTTTGTAAACGTGTAAGTTTGTACCACGCTGCAGCACAAGCAACGCAGCTTCTCACCATTTTCGTGTGCCTCTTTTCCACTTCTGACTGTGCCTTAGCTGTTAAGATCCGTTGTGGGTATCTAGAATACTTTTTTTTGTAAAATGTCTGCTAAGTTTCTAACGTTTCGAAAGAAGCTAGGAGCTTTCCCCAGAGTTCCTAAAGCTAAATTTTAAAATATTGTAATAAAAAGACTAACAAAACAATACATCATTATTTTGCAATGGACAAAATACATAAAAGAACCTTTTTGGTTGAATCAGCTACAGAATAGGTAAGGTTGCTGCAGTTTTATGGCCGAGCAGCTAGTTCTAGGATGTCTGATCCAGCCTAATTTTGTGAAGCTGTAAAAAATTGGTGATGGGGGGTAGCAAGGCACAAATAAATCCAGTTCAGAGACCAACAGAAAACAATGAAACCGTAATCTTCAAGATGAACAGCAGAAAGGCTGAAAAAAGAGCATTCACCAAGGTGCTGCAGTTCATTTTGTCACTCGATTACATGATAGTCCAATATCTGATCAATAATGCTACTATTTGCATTCAAAAACTATCAAGCATATAACCACATACAGTGTTGTTTTTTTGCAGGTTTCACTGGAATAATCACTTACACCAGCCAATACCTGTCATATTGATTTGTGTTGCTAATAAGACTGAATGAAAACATCCATTGAGAACTAAATGATGTATTTTGTATGAGTATAAATAACTTTTAAAACATTTAAGATAATTATATCAAATTAATCACTTAGAAATAAATATGAAATCCAGCTAAACATAAGAAACTATTCATAACTTATGTAGTGAGCTGGGATGAAAGCAGTTTTAACACTTTTACTGTTTTTTGCTATTAGCAAAGTTACAACAGTATAGAAATTCTTTACAGGCCATTTACTGAAGAACAGTTATTTATGTAGTTATCAATTACTTTATTGAAGTTTTAATCTTGAATCCATAACAGTAAGTGAATGAACAAAATCAGTATAATGTATATGTGTGCAGTTATTTGCTATTGATACTAATAATGATACATGAGATCTATATTGCGTTTTAGTGGTTGGGATAAAAATAATTGTAACAAAGAAATCTGTTTAATTTTTTCACTTAATGTTAAGGAAAATATATAGAAGTTAACTTTTGTGGCTTGATTTACCAAAGAAGTTATTTTTGCTTTATTTATTTGTAATGCTCAGAAGAGTTGCTAAAGAGTTTAGATCAAAATTTAAATAATTGTAGAAACAAAATGTAAATATTGCATTATAATCTGAAAGAAAAATCATTGCAATGTATGCATGATGCTATATACTTTGGTGGAAAATTAAATAACTTGCTCTTACGTATTATGGAAGAATATTCTTGTGCAGTAACTGATCTCTGTTTATTGTGTTTCTAATTGTAAGACATTCCCCAAACAGTTCTTGCAAAATGTAAACCTGATTATTTTTGTATGTTTACATTAGATAAATGTAGCCTAAACTCCTTCAAGATTGCTTATATGTAAAACAGATATTCAGCACAATATTAATTTTCATGGCACAAATGGATTTAAAGTTTGAGCTTCAAAATGACTTGCAACTATTTGGTGTATTAATATCTAAAACTTTGTAGATAATTTTACAGGAGGAAAGATGGTTATTTGTATGGAAAATATCTCTCTTAAATTATAAACCTCATGTAAAACATATCTAGTGAAGAACCAGGAAAATTCAAAAAGTGACAGTAGTAATTGTTTATGTATCTTCCTCTAAATACAAAGGGATTGTGGACCCTTTATAAGAAATCAGGAACTGTAAATTAAATAATTTCACAGACAGTAAAAATGCTTGTTCTAATTTAAATATAATTTATCTCACATATGTATGTGTATATATATATAACATATCTATCTATCTATCTATCTATCATATATATATATATATATATATATATATATATATATATATATATATATATATATATATATATATATATATATATATATATATATATATATATATATATATATATTGCATTTGGAAGAAGTCAGAATATGTTTCTTGTTTGCTATTCATTTGATCCAGCAGTTCTTTTGCCAAGGGGAAAAATGTATTAACTAATGGAGTAAAATGGGACAGCAACCCAAGCATGAAATCCCACTGGAGAGAACAATGAGAAGCTTCTCTCCACTATAATAAGCAAAACATATTTTGATGTTTTCAGCTAGTATTCAACATCATAGGTACCTGATCAACATAGTTAGAACTTTTCTTTATCTGTAGGTTACAGTAAGGGATCCTTAAATTTGCTTTTTAATACTGCTTTGTAGTTGGATCTTGGTCTGTCCTTTCTCTCTAACATCCATAGATTACATTTCCATTGGGAAGATTTCAAAATTTACCTCATTTCATGATTTGTGAAGAAAAATTTGATGCAGTGCCAGTCTCTGACAAAACTCTATAAGACTTACACACCTGTAATAGTACTCGATTCTGTGATGTCAACAAAAGAAAGTTAAACTTGCTAATGTTTTAAAGTTTCCTAAGATTTAATTAGTCCCATGTCTTAAAAGTAATTTATTTTGTAAGGCTGAGGTTGATGTGTGTAATTCAGTTAATTAATGTTGAGTTTAGATTTTGTTTCTCTCTTTTACAAATTGTATTTTATTAGACTGAAATATTAAAATTTCAAGGAAATAATTATCAAAATAGTTGCTTTCAATATAAAATTAGTTGCTTACAATTTTATACTTGAAACATTTGGTCAGTAATTTTTTGTAAAGCAAATTTGCAAACACATTAGGGTTTTATTGTTTGCTGCTTTTTATTTTTCTCAGGATCATAAAGTAACAATGTTAATTGCAACAGAGTTTTGTTGCTCTTCAGTTCTTTCCTCAATGTAGCTGAAGGAGCTGAGATTGGTTCCTCCTGAAGACAGTAGTGCTTATACCCTTAGTAATTTTGTCACTTCGGTTATTTTTACTTAGTTTTAAACAAATCCTCCTTAGTTGTATGTTTTTCATATAAACCATATAACTGTTTCTTCTGTAACTGGTTAGCTTAACATATTGTTGCTCTTCAAAATAATATGTTAAGAAAATTAAACTACCAATGATGTATTCATGTAACCATTGCCAACCTAAAATAATCTGCACAATAATATGTAATGAAAATACATAGACCATCCTTTTTATTCAGTTATGGCACTGCAAGTGTTAAATAGTCAGAACACATTTACTTATGTTCCCAGATGTTGTAAAACATCATCTGGTACAACCAAGAACTAAGACTTATACAAAGATTATTTTTATTAGATTGATAATCACTGTTTCAACAATATAATTCTTTGTCCCTGGAAGAAAAAATCCCATATTCCAAAAAGTATCTTGTCATCATAATGATAATTTGTGGAAATAAATGTAACTTAATTTGGCAAGGAAAAATACTGCTACTCCCAAACTAACTAATTCTGGTTTTAAAATATCTAATTTACATCCAAGTTGTGTTATCCTTGGTAAAATTTGAGCCATTAGAATGTTTCTATTGATAAATAAGTGGTTTCTGTATATTAAGATTATTTTTTTTCCATAAAGACTGTTTTTAAATGTCTAATATAAGTGATAAAATCCTATGTTCTGAAGTATAGGCAATGAAACAACTTACCCATGTGTCTACTTCACATGTAAAGCCTCCTGTGAACTAAAGTTGGAATTCTGAGCAACAATAAAATACAGAGAAAAACTAAACAATATGATTAGATAAGCCTGAAAGTTTAATACTGAATTCACTCTATTTTGTTATTTTATGGTGAACTTGTATGAGGTTTGTGGTTCATGCATTTAAAAACTCAGTGTGCCTTCAGTGACCTAAATAGTATAATAGGGGTCACAGAGGCCACAGGGAAAAAAATCAGCTTTGCTGCATCAGACCTGTTGTAAACCTTCAACCTATATGTAAACATTCTGTGACACATTCTGATATGAAGTAGTTTAAGTGCAGAATAATATCAACATTATTTGCTATAACTTAACATTGCTAAAATAACTTTATTTTTACAAAGACATACCAATACTTTGGTCTATGTTTGTTCTTTGTTTTGTTTTTTTAAAGGGAGACCTTGAATGATGCTGTTGAAAAATTGGATATCATTCTTTTTGAAATTAAATAATAGCCTCAAGAAGGTTAAAAAAATGTATTTTTATATCACTGTCTTTTGTATATGCATATCTGCTTTGGTTACAATGTTAAAATAATAGTCTAAGCTAAAATCAAAATGTTGAGCAAAAAACAAGATCATGGGCAAAATAAGATCTTAATCTTTTTTCAAAATAGGAAATTAAAATGTTGACTTTTAGTACTAACGTAAGTAAAATGCAAAATAACCTAATCTAATTCAGTGTTAAGGTTGCTTAATTAAACCATAAATCAGGAAACTCAGGTTAGAGTTCCCAGGGATGTGTGAAGCTAGTCAAAATGCACATCCTTCTAAGATTTAACAATATCAAAATATATTTATTAAGCTATACATTTTAAGAAAAACAGGAATAGAAATTAGGCTAGTTCTGTGAATCTTAACTTCAGTTTCCTGATCTTGTGATTTTTAGCTGTGAGGTCTTAATGTTGCATTAAATCTTTTGACAATGTATAGTCTTAAGTTTTATATTAATATATTTACCTGGAGTGTTAGGAGTTTTTTGGTGGTGATGTTTTTTGTTTTGTTTTGTTTTATTGAGTGAGAGAAAAGGGGTGGTGGGTGGTAAACAGAGAAAGGAGTGGGAACAGGACAAAAGTGTTCACTGATATAGAGAAAACAGGCTCAAAATAAGTCAAAGGCCAACAGGTGCCTGCTCAGTTCCTCACCGAAGCACATACTGGCCTAAGTAAGAGGTACTACTCAATAGCTATTAATGTGCATTTTTAAATGCCCACTATTGAAAAAACATACACACTGTGTCTATCTATAAGTGCAAATTCTCAGATTTAGTGACATTGTCTCCCGTGTCCACTATGTAAATTTCAGATGTTCAAAACAAACTTCTAGTCTTTTTTTTAATTCATACTTGTTCATGGATGTATTCCAGTGAGAACTAGCTAAATGTCAAGTTTAAAAGTATAGCTACCTTTTAATTATTGGGGATGTGGGGGTGCCACTTTTTTAAAAATAGAAAATGTACTGCCATTCCTTCCGCATACACACACACATCCAACTTAAGTCACTTTTGAGCAGAAAATAAGCATGAAAACATTAGCCTAAAATAATTTTTTTTTCACAAGATTATGAGTGATTAAAAGAGATGGGAAGATTATAACTGAAACTAGCATGAAAACATTAGTATACAGGAGCATCAAGGTTTTCATCTTCTAAAAATAAAAATTTCGGTCTAACTAACTTTTTTGTTGCCCACAATGCAACACTTGCATTTATATATACCCATTTTGGGTAAGTCTTTCAGTGCGTGTTGGGAGGTGATAAAACAAGATAGGGCTTGCTGCCATTTTGAAGTTCTAGGTCAAACAATGTGTAGCACTGAACATTCTCGAGATCGTGTTACCAAATTACTGTTCCAGATTCTAAAGCTACATGTACATAGCTAAACACAACATTTATTTTAGAATCTACACTACTTTTTCTTCTTTTTTGAGTAGTACTGGATTTCTGAAATGATAAAGCAGATTTTTTTTTTAGATTGAGTTTTTCTGTTTCCCTATTCTGTCTAGTTAAATGTTTGTTGCATTAGAATAAGTTATTTTACTAATAGTATTTAATTTAAGACTTTTTACATAAATAATTCCATGGACATTTAACTTTTCTATTAATCATTATTCCCTCATCTTTTACTCCGAGTTGTCTTTATAGACTTTCTGTTATTGTCCTCCATAGTCCTTGATATATAAAGCTTTCTTAGAACCAAAATATTAGACATTATCTCTTAATGTCAATGGAATAGAATACAGTAATGGTGATGTTGTGTGAGAGATGAGGCATTTATTGGAATTAAATATTGAGGCACTGCACTTAACATTTTCAAAGTGATCTGTCTATTCTTTTCCATAGTTCTTTCCTTTGCAGCATACCTGTAAACTTAGGAAAATATTTTAGACATGGCCACAAATTAAGTTTTCTGAGTGGCCATCAGTTAGGATTGTTGCTGCAATCAAGTGACAGTTTAACATCTTTCTTTTCCTTAGCAGAGAGAAAATACTTTTTTCATGTTTAGTCATGTATTAGTTTCAATACTATTAAGTATTGACATATTTTCAACTGGATACAACTGAAAATATTGGATTAATATGAAATAAATTAATATAACATTTTACCTTACTAAGCTCTCACTGGTCTTGTCTCTTTACTGTAAGAGAAAATGGTCACACAACTAAGTACTGTTTGCTTTATAATAAATGTCACTGTACTTTCTGGTAAATTTCACCTATATTCTGGCAAATCTGATGGATAGTGTTGAGGAAATATACTAGCTAAGTAATGTGCAATGTGTTTGGTTGGACCTAGAAAGATAATGGAAGGAAGAGGAAATAGCTGCCTGTGAGACTGATGAGTGGTGTAGGTGAGGTATTTCGTCTTTCATGCACCCCAACTCCCCAGGCTGCAGGTGCAGAGAGAGAATTGTCCTTTGGAAAATACCTTTAGAACAAATCATTTTTACCTGTATTCTACTTTACAGTAAGTGCAAAGTTACTGCTTTTATTATTTCTATTAGGGATAGACCTACACTGTTGCTATGGGTGATAGATGACCATATATATACCACTTTATGTGTAAAACTACAGCTTCCAGTTTCATATTGTGGAATCCACTGAATGGAGGTTGGATAGTAATCTACTATTAAACCCAATAAATTTAGTGACATTTACAAGCTCATAAAACAAGTTCTTATTATCAATCTAGCAGATAATTTAGGGGCAGTGGTGGAACTTGGTTTTATACCCACGATTCCCTTAAAGAACTAGGGTGACCAGACAGCAAATGTGAAAAATCAAGACGGGGTGGGGTGTAATAGGAGCCTTTATAAGAAAAAGACCCCAAAATTGGGACTGTCTGTATAAAATCGGGACATCTGGTCACCCTAAAAGAACACCTATTGGACTTCAACTAATTAATCTAAATCCAGGTGAGTAAATGGTGCATTTGTGGTAGTGATTCTACAGTATACAAAATGAACTGGGAGGCTTTTTGACTTAAGAATTGGCTCTCTTCTGCCTCTGCTTTAAAATGCAATTGAACCCTGGTGATGAATAAAAACTGCCAAAATACCAGTTTACTTCAGGAAACCACAGGAAAGTCATCTTCCTCTGCTGCTCATCTGCTAGTGCAAGGGGTGGGAAAGGCAGAATTAAATTATGCAAAACTATGGGCACCAAACAATAATAGTTTTAATTTACTGGAAAGGTACTAAAAACCTGGTGGGAGGAAAGTGCATAGGATAGAAGCTAGAAGTAGCACTGTTACTGGTAGAATGAGATTGACACCACTATCAGAGAGAGAGTTGCCAGAAACTTTGCATTCTAAAGTCTTGTTTCCACTCCATTTAATTCTCCCCTCCCCCCCCCAAAAAAATCCTTTTGGGACTGAAATGTCATGTTTGTTTAATCCCAAAGGCAAATGTTTGTTTGAAAATGTGAGATTTTTAAATGAGGAGCTACTCTAGTAGAGAGCTGAAAAAGATTTTTTTTGTTCATGTTCATAACAAATGTGCAGCTTATAACTTCAAAACCTGCTCGTTTAAAACCAAACTTGCCACATTGTATGACAGGAGAATTTTGAAGGAATTGCATCCTATAATTATAGCTGTGGAAACTTTAAACCCTCTAGCTAACTAATGGCAGCATGGGCAGTTTGAGCACTGTGAAATGTAGATCTCCAGTCATCTGCAAGTGTGGCTCATTGGGGATGTGCATATTCCCAGTGCATTACCTTCTCTCTCCTCCAGCTGCCTCAAGCCCTCCCATCCCCCACTGAGCTGCCAACTGTCCCTTCCCACCCAATAGAAAACCTCTCTTCTCTCCTTTCTCCCAAGCCTCTGCAGACCCTGTCTCCTTATGCCATGACCGAGAAGAGGAGACAAATCACTGCTTGGGGCCCTCGCTGTGTAAGCAGGGGTGAGGGAGATGCGGGGAGAGGGAGTGGTTGTTCTCCACTGGCTGTAGCAAATTCTCAGCTTATGTGAGGTGCAGTGCAGCAGTCACTGAAGACCAGGTATACACAAGAGAAGTCCTCATTCCTGAGCAGCAGCAGAAGAGGCATCACTAATATTTTCTCCCCATTAACTCCACAAGAGGAGCCCCAAGTCTGAGATGGTTTGGACTCTCCCTCACCCCAGACTGCTGTGTGTGTTTTTTAAAATGTGCATATTTTGTATGCCCAATTAACAAGTGCTGTTTGAATTTAAATAGGGGTATTTTTAAGTTTGCACCTATTTAAACAAGTCCCTGCAGTTGGGTACTGGTTTCTCTTCTCCTTGGTTGCAGTCTCCAGCAAAGGTTGTGGAAAGTCCTTTTCTCCTTGTTGGCAGGTCCTAAAGTTTTTGTGGAGTGTGGGAAATATTATTTCTTTCTCTGACTGATGCATGTTCATTTTCATTATCTGAGTCAGATGCCACTAACAGACAGTTGATTTTCTTTTTTGGGGGGTTGGGTTCTGTAGTTTCTGCATTGGAGTGTTGCACATGCTTTCAGAATCTTAAAAGAGCCACACCTTGTCCCTCTCAGATTTTGGAAGGCACTTCAGATTCTTAAATCTTGAGTTAGGTGCCATAGCTATCTTTAGAAATCTCACATTGGTACCTTCTTTGCATTTTGTGAAATCTGCAGTGAAAGTGTTCTTGAAATAAACATGTGCTGGGTCATCATCCAAAACTGCTATAACATGAAATATATAGCAGAGCAGGGGACATACAATTCTCCAATGAGTTCAGTCATATATTTAATTAAAGCTTTTAATTTTATTTTTTTTAAATGAGCATCATCTGCATGGAAGCATGTCCTCTGGAATGGTGTCCGAAGCATGAAGGGGCAGACAAATGTTTAGCATATCTGGCCCGTAAATATTTTATAATGCTGGCAACAGAATTGCCTGTTCTCACTTTCTGGTGACACTGTAAATAAGAAGAGGGTAGCATTATCTCCTGAAAATGTAAACAAACTTGTTTGTCTGAGCAATTGGCTGAACAAGAAGTAGAACTGAGTGGACCTGCAGGCTCTGAAGTTTTAGCTTTTTTGTTTGTTTTTTTTAATGCAGCTATGTAACAAAAAAGCCCTACCTTTGTAAGTTGTACTTTCATGACAGAAATTGCACTATAGTTCGTGTACGAGGTGAATTGAAAAATATTATTAATTTTATCTTTTACAATGGAAATATTTGTAATAAATATAATATATACTTTGATTTCAATTACAACACAATAAAATATAGATGAAAATGTGGACAATCATCCAACATCTTTAATACATTTCAATTGGTACTCTATTGTTTAGCAGTGCAATCAAAACTGTGATTACTGTGATTTTTTTATCACAATTTTTTGAGTTAATCGTTTGAGTTAAATGTGATTACTTCACAGCCCTAATTAAAATATATATAATCTCTTCGTGAGACTTTCCCTAACATGCAGCTTGTAATGAACATGGATTAATTACCATAATCCAGTGCAGGTTTGTTCTGTTTCTCACTATACAGTACTAACCTCAGTCCCGTGTTTAGACTGCAGGTTCTCAGGTAGAGGAATCTTAATTGTTCAGCGCAGATGGCCCGTTGTACTGTGACACTGTACACTTTTATACAAATACATACCAAATATTTACTAACCTGAAAGATGTGATCTGATTTCTTTTCCTTTTCTATCTTCCCCCTGCTCTCACTCTTCTCTCTCTCTCTTGTTTTTCTTGCACTTCTTGTTTCGTCTTTCATTTCTCTTCTTCACCCATCTCTTAATATTTAGCCCTCACGCATTTGTCTCTCTCAAGTTTTGCTATATGTTCCCCATTCTCTTTTTCTTTTACCTATTTCCCCTGCCTCGCAATGTTGTTAAATGCAAAGTAATGCACACTGAAAAACATAATCCCAGCTATACATATAAAATGATGATGTCTAAATTAGCTGTTATCACTCAAGAAAGATACCTTGGAGTCATTGTGGATAGTTCTCTGAAAACATCCACTCAATGTGCAGTGGCAGTCAAAAAAGCAAACAGAATGTTGGGAATCAGCAGGGAAGGGATAGATAATAAAACAGAAACTACCATAGTGCCTATGTATAAATCTATGATACACCCATCTTAATACGGCATGCAGATGTGGTCACTCCATTTCAAAAAAGATATATTGGAAAGATTCAGAAAAGGGAAACAAACATTATTAGGGGTTATGGGACAACTTCCATAGAGGCGAGATTAAAGACAGGCACTGTTCAGCTTGGAAAAGAGACAACTGAAGGGGGCTATGATGGAGGTCAATAAAATCATGACTGGTGTGTCATTTGGTCCACATAACACAAGAACTGGGGCTTTCCTAATGAAATGAATAAAACAAACAAAAGGGTGTATTTCTTCACACAATACGCCAGGGGTGGTCAAACTATGGCCTGCGGGCATGTTCTGCCCTGCTCCTGAGCCCCCAGCCAGGAAGGCTAGCCTCCCCTGCAGCCACGCCACCACACGGGCAGCACTCTGGGGGTCAGGGCAGCACAGAAGCGTGTCTGGCTCCGGCCGGACTGTGCGTCTGCCAAATATGCTCCTCTGAGCAGCATGGTAAAGGGATTGGGTGGGGGTTTGGATAAGGGACAGGGGGTCTTGAAGGGTAGTCGGGGTCTCGGAGAGCAGTCAGGGAACAGGGGGGCTTAGATGGTGGTGGGATCCCGGAAGGGCTGGGGGGAGTCTCAAGAGAGGGCAGTCAGGGGACAAGGAGCAGGGGAGGTTGGATGGGTCAGGGATTCTGAGAGGGGCAGTCAAGGGGCGGGAAGTGGAAGGGAGTTGGAGGGGGGCAGGGCCAGACTGTTTGCGGCACAGCATTCCTTACAGGGCCCTCCATACAATTTTTCAACCCCGATGTGGCCCTCGGGCCAAAGATTTTGCCCACACCTGCAATACACAGTAAACCTGTGGAACTCTTTGCCGGAGGATGTTGTGAAGGTCAAGACTATAACAGGGTTCAAAAAAGAACTGGATAAGTTCAAGGAGGATACGTCCATCAATGGCTATTAGCCAGGATGGTCAGGCATGCAAAACCATGTTTGCCAGAAGCTGGGAATGTTCATAGTTTTTGTTTTTTGTGACCATGTCAGTGCATTCATTTTGGTGATGTTGGCCAACCTAATAATTTCAAATTATGATTTGTAAGCAAAGTCTAAATGAGCTCTCCCTGACAGCCAGTGATGAGCTGGGTGTTGGGGGGAAAGGCTTCAGGACCAGATTGTATTTACATTCACACCTAATCTACCTAGATGTCCAGCAAACAGAGCTGTGTTGCCCAAGTGATAGATTTTGGCTGGGGTTGGGTTACAAATCACTTGAATGAGGGGGAAGAAGGGTAATGAAATGTTATTCTTATTGGATGAGTAATGGGCTGTAGAACTGTACTTAGCTTGTGCTGATTGAGAGAGGGTGGGGACAGGTGTTTTGCTTGATGGTCTGCCTGAGTCACAAGTACTATTTGACCTGCCCCTCTCCCCTGATTAAACTTTGTGGAGAGTCCTTTGGTTTGTTAAGGGACCACTTGAGGTGAAATCTCTGATAATCAGGTCTAAGTGCTTAGACCTGCTGTGGGACAATGTTTCTGTGGAAGAGATGGCCCAGCTTGCACTAGCACCGAGGTTCCCCCCGAGAGCTGAAATCACTGAGGGTCGAGTGAACCACGAGAGACCAACTCACAGAGGTCACAGTGGCAGGCAGCAGCAGAAGGTGACAGTGCAGGGCCATTGGGGCAGAGCAATAGAGTGAACAGTATCATGACAAACAACAGCGGCCAGAGCATTGGACTGGTTTTTTTGTGTGTGACTTTTCTCCAGAAGCTACATTTGTGACTGGGAAACGTATATAAATATATGTTTCCTAGTAGGCCAAAAATTTTTAAATGCCTTATTTGCCAAGGTCATTATCTCACATCATTGCTATCGCAAGAGGTCATTATCTTGGGATGTTTCTGTACTGAACTTTTTTATTATTATAATTATTTTTTATGTAAGAATGGCTATATTGGGTCAGATCAATGGTCCATCTATCCCAGTGTCCTGTCTTCCAACAGTGACTGTTCCAGGTTCTTCAGAGGGAATGAACAGAACAGGGAATTATCGATTGATCCATCCCCTGTCGTCCACGCCTAGCTTCTGGCGAACAGAGTCTCCGGACACTCAGATCATGATGTTGCATCCCTACCCATCCTGGCTAATAGCCATGGATGGACCTATCCTCCATGAATTTATCTAGTTCTTCTTTGAACCCTATTATAATTTTGGCCTTTGCAACATCCCTGGCAATAAATTCCACAGATTATTGTGCATTGTGTGAAGAAATACTTCCTTTGTTTGTTTTAAACTTACTGTCTATTAATTTCATTGGGTGTCCCCTGGTTCTTGTGTTAAGTGAAGGGGTAAATACTACTTCCCTATTCTTTTTCTCCACACCAATCAAGATTTTATAAGATTCTATCATATCCACTCTTGGTCTTCTCTTTTCCAAGCTGAAAAGGCCCATTCTTTGTAATCTCTCCCCATATGGAATGTGTTCCATACCCGTAATCATTTTTGTTGCCCTTTGTACCTTTTCCAATTCCAATATCACTTTTTTGAGATGGTATGACCAGAACTACATGCAGTATTTAAGATGTGGACATGTCATGGAATTTATAAAGTAAAAGTGGAGGAGCTTGGTTTGCCAGACTGATCAGCTAAGCCAATACTGACAACCTATATGAAAAGTCTGCAAAACTTCATGCCTTTGGACTGCATCAACAAAGCAATATAAGCCATATGTGGTGCAACAGTGAAAGACTCAGCAGTTGAAAAAGTGAAGAACTCTCTTACCATATTCAAAATATGTGCATACATGGCCAACAAATGCACCAGTGCAAATATGCATCAAGTATTAAGTCATTCTGTATGTTATCTTGATGTCTGTGGTAGGCCCATAGATGCATTCTAGATGTTCCGGTTATAGAAGACACATCGACTGCATCTGTGACATCTTAGAAGAGTTAAATACTTGTAAATTGAACCCCAAACAGATGGCTACTTGTGCATTTGATAGAGCTACAAACTTCTCTGGAACACGAAATGAAGTAAAGCTTTGCTCAGAGAAAAGTGTAACCCTAATCTCTCCGATACACACTGTAAAGGCCTTCTACTCCAGCTAGCACTAGTACAAGCTGCAGAAACTTCAAAAGATATTAAAAAGCCACAAATTTAATGGCTTTTTATACTTTTTTTTTTTTTTAGTAAGAATCCAAAAAGACTGAACATTTTGTAAACAAATAGAAGATACACTGGGATTGAAGTTCAAATGAGTCCAACTTGGGGAAACCTGCTGGCTTTCTCCTGTCTGATTCTTGGCAGTTATCTTAAAATTACTGCAACTGTTATTATTGGCTTTGGAAAGTATATCCACCAAGATAGGACAGATCTAATTAGTGAGGTTGGTGGACTACTTTTGTTACTAAGTTTGGAGAAGACTATCACCATTTTCTGTCTCGTAAGTCTACTGTTGAAACCACCTGGGTCATTAAACAATGTCATGGTGGCATCTACTACGACAGTAGTAGATCTTTCTCCAGCAATAGAAGCTATCCTTGGATCAATCAGAGATATCTGTTGAAAATGTACTGGAAGAAACAAAGATTTCAGTCCAGACGTTGACTAATGAAGGTATTTATATTGACTCCATAAGTGAAGAGGACAAGAAGTATTTATTAAGCCAGCTGAAAAAGTACATAGGCTTGATTCTTACAAATCTACAATAGAGATTTCTGGATTCTACTTAACCTCCACAAAGCTTTTATAGGTGTCTGTCATATAAAACACCTACAGTTGAGTGGAGTGAGGCACTACCAGCAATGGGGCTGCTATGTGATCAGGACAGAATAGAGAATTTTGAACACAGAGTGGAATATCATACGACGAACGAATGAAGATTTAACTTCAACTTCTTTATCACCACTAGTGGTTCAACCCAATCTTTGTGCTATTTTTCCTGAGATGAAAGTAGGAATTAATCTCCTGCTACTCCCAGTCACAACAGCTACAGCTGAGTGTAATTTTTCTTCATAGAATTTTGAATAGAATTTTGAATAGAATAGAATTTTCAATAGAATTTTGTGTTCTGAAAGAAGTCGCCTTCTGCTTGATCATGGGCATATCATGGAGGACTGGAAGTAACGGACACACAAGAAGACACCAAAGAATGCAAAATTACAAGAAACCAAGATGGATATAGATGTAGTGCTTCATAGTAGGCTTGAGTAGCCAACTTTAATTTTTGTGATGATTTTAAAACATGAGTTAAATCTAATAAAATGATTGTGAAACATTTTTCAGTTTTTACTATGGTGCCATACAGCCCACCTTTGCCCTCATGATCTCAGCCCTCATCGGCCCTCATCTCCTCCCCTAATTTCAATTCCTGGGGAAAACACTGTACCCGAGCTCACACGAATCACACCTTGCAGGATCCCCCTTCCAGGCTGTCTCTCTAAACCTTGTGCCCGCTTCCCCTTTCCCCCCCCTCCTTGCAATCCCTTGAATAGTTTTTCCTCCTCCTCCAGGCAACAACTCATGTGATGCTCCTAATAGCAGTGAGCCAGGCTGGGGATCCAAAGCATCACATGCTGCCCTACAGCAATTGGGAGCAGAGAGCAGTTTCATTCTCCATCACAGCCTAAGAGGCAGAAGAGCAGCCAGCAGGGGTGGAAGGGCCACACTGGCACTGCTGCAGCTGTGCACCACAGAATAGGAGGGAAAGAAATTAAGGAAGCCCTAAGGCAGAGAGGAGAAGGGTCTGTAAACCTGAAGGGCAGGGACTTTGGCACCCTCTGTACTGCAGCACCCTAGATGGCCACCCTATTGGTAGATCATTGTGTATTTTGACAATGGCAAAGAAGAAATCAAATTAAAAAATCACCCCACAGCAGTGGCACCTGCCCCCTGGGTCTGGGCACAGCTGCCTGCTCCAAGCGGTATAATTCAACAAAATATTTAAGAGTTGGTGTTCAGCTGAATACACTAAAAGTGGGTTTGTTGCAGATCTGCTTTCTGTAACAGGAAACTTGGTTCTCAGAGGAGATGCTACCTGATAGGGTTCATAGTTCTGAGGAGACACGGAGAGGGCGAGTGGTTTTGGCAGTTAGTGAGGGAGTGGGACATATGCATAGCTACCTATTTACTAGGATGTGAAGACTGCAAGAAAGCATAAGATGAATTGCAATGCCTGCCATTCAGTGCCCTGAGTGCTGTACCAAGGGGATTAAAGATTTCCCACCTGCACAAATTATTTCCCATCCACCTGCTCCAGAACCCTCATGAACCCACCCACCCCATAACATCTCCCTCAAACCAGAGAAACCCACAGTATTTCAGTAAGTCTTGAACTCTGGTCTCCATCAAACCGGGGCAAGCATTCCGGATTTGAGGACTCCTCACTGAGGAGTCCTGGCCCTCAGGGTGGCTCTTGGCCCCATCACATTGCCTCAGCTAATTGCAGCTGATGTGATGTATCCTATGTGGGGAGGGGCGATCTTCTATAGCACCCAGAACCCAAACTCTTTAAAACATTACAGGGAAAAACCTACAATTTAATGTAGCCATGGCTATAAAAACAACCAATGTTAGTTTTTACAGGAGTTGGCTCAGTAACTCAAAACGCATGCAGTGCAGCCTCTTGACTCTGGGGAGTGCTCTTGTACTCTTTTGGTTCAGGCCGGACACTGCGTCTCCATCTTTTTCTGAACCTGAGTCTGCTCCCTCTCTTGCTGCTTGGAGTAGTTGAGAGCAAAAGTCAGCTGCAGGTTCCCTGTCTGTCCACCATCAGCAGGTTCTCCCTTCCTTCCAGGTAACAGGTGGAGGACAGGGACAATGGGGCTTTTGAGAGAGAGATTCCCCTTGGAGATGGGAGTTAGGAAGAGAGGAAATTTGGGAGGATAAACAGGGCTGAGGAAAGCTGGAAGGAGGCAGGCACATGGGGACCTTGGGGAGGAGTTTTTTCAGGGCTTGGTGAGTATGGAATAGGGAGGCACACTCAGACTAGGTCTCTATTATGCCTGCAGTGATTAGTTGTGAAGGTAGGCTACCAAGCCTGCTTCAGAGTTGACTGGGATATGCTAGGGCCTCAGGTTTGCTGCCTTAAACTTCAGATGGGAATACATTGTTAGCCACCAATGTGCTGTCTGTGGGAAGGGTCTCTTAACAGGCAAGTAACTCTGTTCTGCATTATTATTAATTATTTGTATGACCATAGTGCCTAAGAGCTGTAGTCATAGACCAGGAACCCATTGTGCTAGGCACTGTACAAACACAGACTAAAAAGTCTGTCCCAATGCAAATGGCTAGATTTAGGTGGGACCCCATTGTAGAGCACAAATAAGAGCATGTGTGTGTTGTGTTGTCCATAAGAGAATGGTTTTCTGGCGCTGGGCCTGACTTCTATTCCCAAGCTTACTGGATCTGACCCCAGAAATAACAGCCCTCGATGTGGGCCATGGGGGAGAGACCCATGAAATTCTTTATCCTTTTTTGTTTTATTTCTTAGGAATTTCTTGCTAATTTGTTTTATCCATTCCATTCCCCATCCCAGGGATTGGTAGCCCTGCGGGATAGCTTGCAGAGCAAGCCTGTTCCTGTCTTGCAGGGTTGGGCCTGGCTCCCTGCTCTGGGCATTTTGACCTGGAGCATGGGGTCACACTGCCACTCAGGTTTGCTCATTGAGTTGGTGAGACTTTATGATGATAGCAGTGAGATTTGCTAGAAAGATGGTGAGATGTTTCCACAAATAAATAGGGAAGCCAGAGCACAGAATATTAGCTTTAGAGAGAGTCCAAGAGACCTCCTTAATTTTCCTCTTACATCCAATTCCACCAGCTTTCTTCCCTAGTTACAGAACTCCTTCCAATCAAACCAAGGGACTGTTTGTGATTTGTGTTACAAACTCGTTCCCCCCCGCCCCATTTTGTTATCTTCTTGCTTCAGCAACTTCACTTTTTCCTGTCTGCCTCCTATGGTTTCAACCCCATACAACACTTCTCTGTTTTTTACTCTCTTCCCTAAAGACAATATCCATGATACTTCCCTGTTTATCCAGGATCTTACCAGTTTCTTTCAGGAAAAATTGACTCTTTCTAGCTGGACTTTTCCTGACCCTGAGAGACCTCTCAGTTTCTTATTCCTCAGCCTATTCTTTTATTACCTCCTCTCATTTTCTGACTCACTTTCTTCTCTCATCTTTTCCCTTATTTTCAACTTCTTTCACCTGGCTCCTTTTCTTCAGCCCTCATCTATCCTCTTGTAGCTCTTATCCTAAAAAAAGTTCTCCTTTCACCTCCCCTTAATTGATCATCCAACTATTCCTCTATTTCCTTTCTCCAGAGCCCACACCGTCTCGGAGATCTGTAAGCACATTTCTGCTTTCTGTCGTGGCATGTGTGCCTAGCAATTCAATTTCTGTGCTAGATGCTCCACTGAAACTCTTTGTACCAAAGTCACCAGTGATCTCCTGACCAAAACTGACAACCGCTTCTGTGCTTTCATCTCCCTCTGTCCAGTCACCATCCTCAGTGAACAAGAAAGAGTCCATAATCTCCATGATCTACCATTCCTATATTCAGATTGCCGTGATTCTGAACTGCCCTGGTTCTCCTGCTTCTTCAAATGGTCCTATATCCCCAGCTTGACAATCTGTTGAGATTTCTGTCCCCTCTCTTTACTTTAACTTTTGGATAGCCTCCTCTTTTCTCATGCCTTCATCTGTATTGATGACTTCCAAAGCTACTTCTGATCTTCTCAACTCCAGTGTATCCCTACCTACGGTCTCATGTTTCTGAGTCTCCATCTCCCCCTGGATAACAACTCTCAGCATAGCAAAAATTAAACTCTTGTCTCTACCACTCCCTCCTTTCTTTATGCACGTCACATTCCGTTATCCTTCCAGTCACTCAGGCTCACAATCTTAGTGTAGTGTTCAATTCCTCTTCCCATACATCCATCCTGTCACCAAATTCTGTCTGTTTCTTTCTCTATCCCCTCTCTAAACACCATTTACCTCCATTTCTCTCTCAGTGGGAATTTTCTAACCACTTTGTATATAAGATTATTCTGATTCAGATTGCATTGACCCTTTTTATAGAGGCAGTGCATTACCATGGTGGGAGAAGGTACAAATGCAGTCTTCCCTGCTTACGTCTGATCTATTTCATTCTGTGAAGTTCCGGAAGTTCTTGGCAGGTCTGGGTTGAGACTTGACATTTTGACCCATGATCTTCCTGATTGGTAAAAGATTGTGGTAGGACTCTGCATAGAGGGTTATCAGTTATGCTTCTCTTTTGGAAAACAAAGTGGCAGCAGCCCTTAAATGAGCAGTTGTTAAGAAATGGATATGTAAGTATTATCTTGACAACTGCCGCAGTTGCTCACCTTTCTTTCTGAGGAGAAACAAAAGGAGACAACAGTAGGTAAGTTCATCCCCACCCCCCCAAAGGGTCCAGAGAATGGTATTGGATTAATGCCCTAGTTGCTCTTCAGTCCTGAGGGATTTCTTATGTGGGCAGGATTCCATTCTGGCACCTCTCCTGCTCATTGCGAGGCTAGTGGGGGAGACTGAATACCTCCATTATATGATTGACAATTGCCTCTATATTGCCATTTCTTTCAGCCCAAACAGCGTAGGTGATGGACTCTCTCGTTTCTTGGCTGAGACTGAACCTAGATTATTGCTGGCTGTCCAGGCTCAACCACAGGAGTTGGTGGAAGGAGTTATCAGCCTTCTTGCTTGAGGAGGTTTATCTTTCCCTTTTAGCTAAGTGTTATGATGTGACTGTCGATGGCTATTCTGATAGCAGCAGTAGCCAAGAGTAAATTTTTCCTTATCAAAGCCTAGTGGAAGATTGGTGCTGCTAATCCTTTTGATACAGATCTTACCCTGGAGAACCATTGCTTTTTCACCTCCAAACCAGATTAATCTCTGAGGAGTTAGGCCTTGGTTACACTGGCACTTTATAGCTCTATAAAGCCTCCAGGAGCGCTATAGCTCCCTACCCGTCCACACTGGCAAGGCACGTAATGCGCTATAAGTCCGAGTTTATAGCGCTTGTGGTAATCCACCTCCGCACAGGGAATAAGGGCTGTAGCGCTACCACTGTAGCGCTACGGCGCAAATGTGGACACCCATTGCGCGTTAATTATCCTCCAGCCTGGCCCACAATTCCCGTTCAAGCCACTCTGCTCATCAGTTTCAAACTCTTCTGTCGCATCCTCAGGTGACCACACGTCAGACCCGCCCTTTAAATTCCCAGGGAAATTTGAAAATCCCCTTCCTGTTTGCTCCAGCCAGGCGTGGAGTGCTCCTCAGGTAACCATTTTGCTTGGCCATGGTTCCACATGCCATGCCTCCTCGCAATAAGCGAGCTTCATTGTGGAACAATAGCGAGGTGATGGACCTCATCAGTTGTTGGGGGGGGGGGAAGAGGCTGTCCAGTCTCAGCTGCGGTCTAGCCACAGGAATTACGATAGTTATGTCCTGATATCACGGGCCATGGTGGAAAGAGCCCATGACCGGGACACTCTGCAGTGCCGGGCAAAAGTAAAGGAGCTTAGGATTGCCTATCGCAAAGCCTGTGATGCAAACAGCCGCTCTGAGGCAGCCCTTGTGACGTGCAAGTTCTACAAGGAGCTGGACGCAATACTTGGTGGTGATCCAACATGCACTCCACCGACCACCCAGGACACTTCTTCCCAGCCCACCAGTGAAGGGGCGGGGGAGAGGAGGCCGAAGAAGAGGAGGATGGAGAGGAGCAGGATGGAGAGGAGGAGGAGGAGGAGGCAGCGGCCACAGCAGCGACCCAGGGCACGGAGGAGTCACAGGACATATGCAGCCAGGAACTCTTCTCAAGCCCGGAGGACAGCCAGAGCCAGCCACAGCATCCGGCGGTTGCGGGGGGCAGGGCAGCAGCAGTGGATTGCACAGGTACAGCTACTTTTCTATTGGGAAAGCAGGCAGCTTGGCTGGGGTGAAAGGGATGCTGGCCGCATGCTTGTCTACATGTGGAATAGTGCACTGATGTACTCTATCACATCACAGTAATCGTCATCAGTAATTTCTTCAAAGGTCTCAATAAGAGCTCTTGCAATGTGCCTGCACAGGTTTCTCGGGAGAGTCAGTGTGGTCCCTGTCCCGGCCACGGTCACTAGTCCCCTCCACTGTTCTAAGAGGGGTGGGGGGGGGGGGGAATTGCTGCACAGAGGCAAGCTGCATATGGCCGAGACTGAAATCCGCATCTGATTAGAATGCCCTCCCTTTCTTGCTCCGTCACCCGCAGCAGCGAGATATCTTCCAGCACGAACACCTACACACAGAATGTTGGGACAGTGCTCAGAGTATGGTTCCCGCAAATGCCCTCCGCTCCCCCCAAGCCATAGGACAGCAAGGCAGGGAAACAATCATTCCCCCTGCATCCTGAGACAACTCACCATGGCAGGGGCTCCGTTGCTGTCTGTGTGCTATAGCTGTGTGGGACAGGCAAACAGGACAGAGAAACATGGAATGCGTGGGAATCATAGCACTGTTGTGAACAAGGGAATACTCTGTTTTAACTTTGCACTGACTTTCCTTTCCCTAGTTTCGTCCTTGAACACCCCATCAACGTCAGTCTTATCTGCAGCTGAGAAGCTGAGAAGGATTCGAAAGAGACCACGGAAGAGCAAGGAAGACCTTTTAAAACAAGTTATGCAACAGGCTGCAACGAAGAATCGCATTGCACAGGAGTGGCGGGAGAATGAGAGCAAGCGGAGGGAGAATGAGAGCAAGCGGAGGGAGAATGAGAGCAAGCGGAGGGAGAATGAGAGCAAGCGGAGGGATGAACAGATCCAGTTGAGGGAGATGGCTCGCGAGCAGCGCGCTAACAAGCGCGCTGACAAGCTGTTCACATTATTACGGCTGCAAATAGAGACTCTGCAGCGGATCGCTGCCGTTCAGGAGGAGAAGCAGCACCGTGCTCGCCGCCCCTATTGTCAGTTGCCCCCTAACCCTTCCCCTTCTGGCCCTCTGGCCCCTTCAGGCCACTATCAACAGCTGCCTGGTTATTACCACCCATGGCTACTTCTAACCCCCCTGCCTTCACCGACCAACCCACAGACCCAGCACCCTTATCCACTGCACTCAACCCCTAATAACAAGCATAATCACCCTCCGCAAATGGGGTTTGGGGAACACAGCAACTCGAAGGGCATTGGAGGTTATGAGGCCAGGACATATGCCAATCTCTGACTGACCCCTTCCCATCCCAATTGCACCCCCCTCCTCCCTCACACATTTTACTTTTTTTCAACTTTTATTTCAAATTCTGAAAAAACTGTTCAATAAATGAATTCTTTTTAATAAATGGGTTTCTTTATTCGGTGCACATATGTATCTAATAACTACAGAAAAGCAAATGTCTTATCCTATTAACAGAATGCACCCTCCCTCCCTCCCTCTGGAATTCCCATTAGAACTCACTTTCAGCATCAAAATGCTCCCTCAAGGCATCCCTGATCCTTGTAGCCTCGCGCTGGGCCCCTCTAAGAGCCCTGCTCTCTGGCTGTGCATACGTGGCCTCCAGCTGCTGAACCTCTGAGGACCATGCCATAGTGAAGCCTTTGCCCTTCCGCTCACAGAGATTATGTAGGGCATAGCACGCGGAAATAACCGCGGGGATACTTCCCTCTGCCAAGTCTAGCTTCCCACAAAGACAGCGCCAGCGCACCTTGAGATGCCCAAAAGCACACTCCATAGTCATTCGACAGCGGCTCAGCCTGTAGTTGAACCTTTCCTGGCTGCTGTCCAGGCTGTCCGTGTAGGGTTTCATGAGCCAGGGCATTCGAGGGTAAGCGGGGTCACCAAGAATCACAATGAGCATTTCAACTTCCCCCACAGGGATCCTCTGGTCTGGAAAAAAAGTGCTTTCTTGCAGCTTCCTGAACAGGCTGGTGTTGCGGAAGATGCGTGTGTCATGCACCTTTCCCGACCAGCCTGCATTAATGTCAGTAAAATGCCCACGGTGATCCACAAGCGCCTGAAGAACCATGGAGAAGTACCCTTTTCGGTTAATGTACTCGTCTGCCAGGTGGTCGGGCGCCAGAATAGGTATATGGGTCCCATCGATCGCCCCTCCACAGTTAGGGAAACCCATCTGTTCAAAGCCAGCCACGATGTCACGCACATCACCAAGAGTCACGATTTTTCGTAGCAGGCGGCGATTAATGGCCCTGCACACTTGCATCAGCACAACTCTAATGGTCGACTTCCCCACCCCAAAGTGGTTGGCCACCGATCGGTAGTTGTCTGGGGTGGCCAGCTTCCAGAGTGCTAGAGCCACCCGCTTCTCCACCAGGATGGCAGCTCTCAATCTGGTGCCCTTGTGCTGCAGGGCGGGGGCGAGTTCAGCACACAGCCCCATGAAAGTGGCTTTTCTCATGCAAAAGTTTTGCAGCCACTGCTCATCGTCCCACACTTGCATGACGATGCGATCCCACCATTCAGTGCTTGTTTCCCGTGCCCAGAAGCGGCGTTCCACAGTCGTGAGCGTGTCCGTTAAAGCAATGATCAGTTTAGTGTCCAATGCATTCCTCGGCTCGAGCTCGTCTTCTTCAGAACCATCACTACTGTCACCTTCCATGTCGAGAATGAACTCCGCTGCGCAGAGAGTTGCGCTGGCGACACTCACCATCATGCTCCTCAGCAGTTTGCGATCCATTACGGCACAGGAAAACAGATGACAGAGCGCGTGCGCCTTGCTGAAACCGTTGAAAGATGACGCCTGAGGTGGATGGAAACAGGGATTGCTGGGATATGCCACAAAGCATCACGGGGAGTTGGAACAGGATGCAGAATGGCCGCAAGTGACACCCCCCTTCCCACAAGGCATTGTGCCAGATTGGGAAGAGGTGCTCTGTGGGATACCTGCCCTATTGCGCTGCCATGCTGTAGCGCTGGCAGGTGTGAGTGTGCACAAGCTCTAGCGCAATACCTATTGCTGTATATGGGGCACACTATAACCAAAAGCGCTATATAATCCTGTAAGTTTAACCAAGCCTCTCATTTGAAAGTCACTCACAAACCTGATAGTCCAAGAAGCAAATCCTCCCTCAATGAGCAGTATTGCACAGGTATATAACATATTAGGTTAGACTGTAATTGCAGGATTGAGTAAAAGGAAAAACTAGGTGAAAATGTAACCAGCCAAAATACATATTAGCTTGAAGGCAGGGAAGCCGTCAGCTGCAAAATGACCATTAGGGTTGCATTTGGTTGTCTCTCTCAGGTTTAAACCATCAGCTACTGGAAAGGAGTATGGTAGTGAGAAAGCACACATTAAACCTAAGCAATAACAATAATTCTCCATTTAGAATATAAAGAAATACTTTTCCAGAAACACTTCCAAATGGCTACTGTTCCCTTTCTGCTTTTTTATAGGGTAAGACCAGAGAAAAAGGAGAAGGCACAAGGAGAAGCAGAAAATCTCACTAAGACAAAAAGCCCACAATGGGGAACAGCTGTTCTTTCACAACTTGAAACTTTTTGGTATAATTTCTCCTTATGTCCTGCAAACAAACAAGTAATTTTATGCACAGAAGTCCCAGTGAAGTCAAAGGGACTACACGTGCGTCGTGTATTTACAGGACTGGATCACCGGAAGGGATTCCTGGCTTTTAGTTACCTGCAAACCATGATGTGTACCTTTGTAAATAACAAGTGAGCACTCTGAGATCACCTGCAAGGCATCCTCCCTTTTCAATTTTTTCAGTGGGATGTTTGAGGTGGACTGGGAGACACAGGACACCTACCCATAGATCACCCGGCTATCAAAAAGGAGTACAATAGAAAACATCCATACATCTCAGTTCTTTAACAAAGGAGTAATTGAACAGCTCCGGGATTCAATGATTTACCCAATATTACCCAGGGCAGGGTTACAGACAACCATTTTGAATTCGGTAGGTAACCCAGCTTCACATATTGCATGCTGCTTATCCTCTTTCTTAAGCCCACTTCCCAACTCATCCACAACATAATACAGATAATTTGTATGTGGGAATGGACAGTAAAATTGTCTCACCAAAGAGAGTGTAATGGAGGCTTGATTTTTTTTTTTTTTTTGTACAAGAGGGTAACAAAGTGTATCTTAACTAATTTTGGATAGATCACATACTACAATTTAAAATATAGTATTAATTTCTCTTTCTTTTTGCTCTCCCCCCCTCCCTTTTTTTTGTGGGAACCTGAGGTATCTAGAAATGGTGAATCCAAGTACTTTGGATTAAAGTGGATTTGGGGGGGACTGTCACATTGTTACATAAATAAAATTCCCACTATAAAATGTCTGAATTTCAGACTTATTTTTGTTTGTTTGCAGAATAGACTGTAGCAGATACAGGGTCTCCCACTACTCAGAACCAATAACTCTTGTGAGGGCAGCAGAAGCAGCAACGGTTTCCCAGCATCCTCTGCTTTCACAGAACAGTGTTAAAGGACATATGATGTTTTCATGGGAAATGGATGGAGGGGCACTATTGTTTGTTTTCACAGCACACCTCTGAACAGGGTGCATGCAGTGTTTGATAAGGACTCTTTATTCTTTTTGGTGGGGTTGGAGGCCAGGTGAACAGATTTGAATGTTACCAGATGCTTAGATAAAAAGAATACCAAGCAAAGCTGGCTTTTCTTTGAATTTGTAAGAAAGTTTAAATTTAATTTAGGGCTGCACGTACTTTGCTCCTATTTCCTAATGATAGGCTGAAGCTGGGACTGAAGTCACTCCAGCGATGACATGTATAGCACTAGACAGTAGCTCAAGTGGGAGCTCAGTCTGAGATACTGTCACAGCTAAAGTAAAAATCCCCCTCTCCCACATTCTCTAGCTCCATAATGGAGAGGTAGAGCGAATTTGATTCCCAGCACTACATATGTAGGTGTTGCCTTCTAAGCTCCTGATTATTGAGGGAGAGGAGCCAATGTGTTAATAAAGTCACAATGGAGCAGTGAGAAATAAAACAAGAAAAATGTTTAAATTTGTGTGACGTTAGGATGAGGCAGTTCTTGTCCTTCCCATGTATCTGGCACTATTTGCAGCTCATCTCGCCAGTGTAGATGCAACAGCCTTCTCCACTGCAATGCCTGAGACAACTTCTCTAAAGCCATCTGCTTGCCCACCTTCTTTAAGACCTCTATTTTTCCCCTTTCTTATGGAAATATTAAGTATTAGTAATTGTTACAGCATTTCCTCTCCTGCTAAACAACTGAATCCCAACCCAGTATAAATGATGCACATAGTCTCTAGAGAGCTAGCCTTAAAGGTTCAATAAAGCCAACATTACAAAGCTGGTTATTAATTCAGATAAGCTGTGCAGTAATATTACACAGCTGGAAATGACCACATTACATATTTCACTGTATCTTTGAAAACACAGGGCTTTTGGGGATTAGCTCCTACCATTAATGTACATGTAATTTATACTTTTACACTGTGTTCACAAATCGTGACACTATACTGCTATGTCTACACTAGAAAATCCTATGATGTTTGACAAAAGAGTTTAACATCTGGCACTGGCCACTGTAAGAGAACAGGATACTGGGTTAGGTGGAGCATTGGTCTGACCCAGTATGGCCATTCTTGTGTTTAAGGCTTCTCCAGACTTCCCATTGAGGAGTTACAAATGGATTGCCCCATAGATCTGGAGAGGATTGGATTCTCCCCTCCCCCCCCCCCAAGCCAATAAACTGCTCTGCACCATAAACTTCAGAGTCTAAGTGTTAAGAGGGATTTTAAATGTTGTTCAGCCCTGACAAAGACTCTTTACAAGTCTACAAATCTGTTTGTTTCCTTAGATAAAATAAGCCTGTAAGAGATTCTAGAGCAATAATTTTGTGGTGAAATAAAAACTGTCAATATGAGCAGAAGACCCCTGTACCTCAACATCAGTTTGTACATGCTGTACAACAGACAAATCACTGCTCCCTCTAAGGCAGAGGGCAATGGATTTAGGGGCACTATATCAGCCCCTCCCTCTACCCCAGGTCTGAAACAGTTCCAAAATCTATTGCTGTTCAGGACACACTGCATAGTCCATTAATGTGAACAAGCATTTGGGGATGTGGGTGGAATTTAAGTATTTTTCTCCTAAGCTTTGGGGTGGGGCTGTTTTGTTAAGGGTTCTTGCTGTTTAGGGAGGGAGCTGCTGCTTCTTTGTTTTGACTTGTGTTTTTAATGGTTGTCAGGGCGCCTTCTGGGATAGTCATCCCTTAAAATGTTAAATTTCAATAAATGGTATGGATCTAGTTTCACTCTTTGTAGCTCCCTGCTGTCTAAACCTATCACCATTCCACAAGGCTGACTTTGATTAGAGTTTTCCAAACTGCCACTCAGGAAAAGTTCACCTCCTTGTTCTTGCTGCTCCTCATTCCTAGCTATTATTCAGTCTTATTTTGAAACATAGAAAAAGAGGGGTCAGACAACAAAAGGAGAATTACCTACCATTAACTGTGTGTGTTGCCATCCTCCCTTATTTAATCCTTGTCTATCTATCTAAAATCTTTGTCTGTTACATTTTTCATTGAGAGGAAGATGGTGGAGAGTGGATAATTACATGCTGCACCTGGGATCGATAATGTCATTTTAATTCCCACTTTTTAGTGGTGCTAGTGGCTTTAATGCTTGTTGTGCAGAGTATTGGTTTGTGTTCCACTAATACTGACAATAACCGGCAGTGCCCCATGTGTTGTGTGGCACATCAGCCCTAAATTCTGCAGCAAGGGCCCCTGATTTCTGACATGGTGCTGAGTCTTGTGATAGCATAAAAAGCACAGTAAAAAGGGAGGTTATATTGAAATAGTGTTAAACTGACAGTGCAATACTGAGTTTCATACAAACCTCAGTGTTTGAATGGTTTTCCATACATTTCAAATCTGCTGTGCAATTTACAGCCCACTGTGGAATGCAAGACAGGTGTATGTATAGACTCAGAGCCCTTACTCCAGATACTGCCCAGATCAATAGTGCTAAATTTGGGATGGGAAATGGGGCCTCAGCCCCTTCTCTCATTGCGTCAAGGAAGTGGGATTCTCTGTTCCTTAATTTCCTACCAACTGGGAAAAGAAGACTCTAACCCATCCCTTCATCCTAGCTCCAGAGTGAAGGGCTCTGAAAAATCCCCTACAAAGACTCAAACTCTTCCTTGTCATGGGAACACTCGTGTTGTGTCAAACCAGTGGTCCATCTAGTCTAGCATTTTGTTTCACAGTGAAGAGAACCAGATGATTCAGAAGGTGCGAGAACCCCATCATGAACAATTACAAAATAACTTGCCCATTGAGGAAGTTTTCTTCCTAACCTTTGTCAGTTGGAAGCTGTTTTATGTCCTGGAGCATGAGGATTTAGAATTCTGTAACTTTTATCTTGTCTAATATAACTATTATTTGTATTACAGGAGAATGTAGAGCTCTGGAGCTTGAGAGCCCTGGTGCTTGCTAAGCATTGTCCCTGTTCTGAAGAACTCATCATTAATACAGGTAAAAGTTGGGAGAAAGTAAATATTATCCCCATTTTAATATCCGTGAACTTGAGGCAAGGAGCGATTTAAGTGACTTGTCCAAGGTTATGCAAGTAGGCTGTGGCATTTCTAAGAACTAAATTGAGATCTCCTGTTCTCATTAGCCATACCCATGTCTAATCCTTTTTTGTACTCTGTTAAGCTCTTGGCTTTAATATAGTATGGCAATGAGTTTCTGCTATTAATTGTAAAAAGTACTACTTATTCTTTATTTTAAATCTGCTGTTTTTCAATATCACTACACTATTGTAATATAAAAAGGATGAATAGGACACAATTTACTTTCTGCACATTCTTTATTTTGTATATATCTGTGTCAGGTCGCTGTTGTCTCCTTTCTAAACATTTCTACTCTTGGTTTCCGGGTGTTTCCTCTTCTAGCCTTCCACAGACATAAGTTAAACCATTTTACAAAAAATGTGTGTCCAAAGACACTGTAAATCTCTAATTTAGAATGTTGTGTTAAAAACAGGAAAATATGGTTGTCTGCATTGATGTGTGTAATCAGAATGGAGTATTTTAAAAGAAAATTTGTTCTAGCTACCTTCCCTCAAGACCAAAGCAGCTGACCTGACTTGCATTTAAAACCCTGGGTGCATCAACTGATTGAATCTAGTACTGGCTTCCCATCTCCGTTACACCTCCATACAGTACTCTGAGGAGAGTACACCCCATCTTCCATGTTTACTGGATGGTGTCAGAGAAGGAATGGAGTTAATTAGAAGGGTAGGCAAATCACCCATTTCTCAAAACTGTGTGGAGCTTTTAACAAGCTGAGGCAAGAGGCCAGTTTTCATTGTTGGCTGCTGTCTGGGTGTATAGATCAGTCAACTTTTAATGAGTGTACCCAAAGTATTTATTATTTGTATTACCACAGCAGCACCTAGGAGCCCCAGGCATGGACCAGGACCCATTGTGCTAAATGCTGTACAAACAGCAATACATTTCCTTTGTATTGCTATTCAGACAAGCAATACGTCTCAAGTGCAGCCCCGTCGTGAGAAGGGACAGAATGTTGGTATTGATGTTCTGGAAGGTTCTGTGCCATTTGGGATGGAAAGAGATGCCTCAAGGAAGCAGAATGAAGGCAGCAGTCTCCACTCCCCTCCCCCAACCCATGGAGGAGACAGATCAGAAGCAAGCAGTGAAAGAAGGTCCCATAGGAAGCAGGGTAAAGTGTGTGGAGCAGCTGCATAAGGGAATTTCAAGTATTCTGTAGCAGGGGAAAAAGAGAGGGGCAGCAAAAGAAACAACCAATGGAATTAGGGAGAGAACAGAGAAAGAAAAACAAAACTGCCCTGCCTCCTCCCTCACCCCCAGATAAGTGATCTGCTCTTTGTTACTGTTGGTTCATTGAATGTATGAAGGGATTGAACTGCTGCATAACCACTCATTTAAATATGAAGAGTCAGCCTTAACTGCAGCGATAAGCAATTGCAGATACTATTATAAAAACTCTTTTTCCCCCACAGTTGAATGGCCTTGAAGGCAATCGTTCATTTTGTGAGGGATAAACAGGTTTAGTGGTTATTACTACAAATTCAGAGGTATTTATGGATTGTGCTGTGGTTATTTGGGGCTGCGGCCATGAGTTCTAGAATCAGGGACTCCAAATCTATTCTTTAATTATCATCCATCCTTAATTAAATGCATGTGGAATTCTTAAATGCAGGCAGCTTGTCCAAGGGGCACTAAATAATATTTGTCATCTGGACTAGGTTTTTGGGCTGTCGGGCAATAGTATATGCGTATGCTTAGCCTACGCAGACATAATCAAACAGGGAGGAGGGTGAGTGTAGACTTATCTCCCCATCATGCTGTCCATTCCACCTAGTATTTAAAGGAAAGAGGAGGACTGAACCATTTTTGTAATTTGCACTCTACTCCTTGACTTGACCAATGCCTAGGTAAAATGAAGCACTGACTGGAGCAATGTGTCTGCTCAGCCTGGACATGAGAAAGCCAATCAGAGCAGGGCATAGATTTTTGCAGCAAGCCCTATATCAGCAGCAATATGGGGAAGGCATGGGGCTCTGGTGATAGAACAATGGTGTTGGAACCCCTGTGTTAGATTTCCTATGATAAGAACTCATTGGTCTGGAAGAAGAGGGGACTATTTCCAGCAGTTCAAGGAGTCACACAAATACAGTTCTGGAAATAATTGGGATGAAGTCTCCCACTAGAAAGTTTTCTGTTAAGTTTTTAATGAGCCTCTTCCCCCGAGACAAGCTTCTAAAGACTTCCATACACTTACTGAACAATAAACCATTGCACTGTATAACCCATGACCTGAAACTGCTGCAATACATAGCAATTCTTACTGAAAGGGTGGGGTCTTTAGGACTGCTGGATTCTTGATAGAAGACAAATTTAGAAGTAACTGCCAGACAATTGTTGTGCCCAGAATTTTTAAATACTAGACCAGCAGCTAGTTCTTGAGGTAACTTCCCCCTACCCCATTCTCATACACAAAATGAAATAGTCTGGAGGAAGAGGAACTATTAGCAACTAGAAAGCAGACAGAAATAGAGGACAAATAAGAGGAAGAAATAGGAATACGAAGAAAGCATAGCACACCGCAAAATTCAACAAGTGAAAGACATCCACCTTATACACAGCCATGTTGCTGCTCTCCACATTGCGTAAAACAGGGTTACTTACCTGTAACTGTTGTTCTTCGAGATGTGTTGCTCACATCCATTCCACTATAGGTCAGGCACGCGCTGCGGGCCTGGTTGCCGGGTAGATTTTTCCCCTAGCTACAGACTGGGCGAGCAGGGAGCCCCCTGGAGTGGCGCCACTGAGGCACTCTATAAGTACCCCTGCGACACAGTCTGGCCCTCAGTTCCTTCTTTGCCGGCTAACCCGACAGTGGGGAAGGAGGGCGGGTCTGGAATGGATGTGAGCAACACATCTCGAAGAACAACAGTTACAGGTAAGTAACCCTGTTTTCTTCTTCGAGTGATTGCTCACATGCATTCCACTATAGGTGACTACAAGCAATACCTAGGAGGTGGGGTCGGGTGGACCCATTGCTGATCGTAAGACCGCTGACCCAAACGCCGCATCGTCCCTGGTTTGCTGGACTATGGCGTAGTGGGCGGCGAAGGTGTGGACGGAGGACCAGGTAGCCGCCCTGCAAATGTCCGTGATAGGGACTCCTTCCCGGAAGGCCGCAGAGGACGCCTGCGCTCTCGTGGAATGTGCTGTTACTCTCTCAAGCGGCTTGCCCGCGAGTTCATAACAGGTGTGAATGCACGAGGTGATCCAGGAGGAGAGCCTTTGGGCGGAAACTGGCTGGCCCTTCATTCTCTCCGCAACAGCCACGAAAAGTTGCGTTGTTTTCCTGAATTGCTTTGTTCTGTCTAAATAAAAAGCAAGAGCCCTCCTAACGTCCAACGTGTGTAATTGTTGTTCCCTTCCAGAGGTGTGTGGCTTAGGATAAAAGACTGGGAGACAAATGTCTTGGTTCACATGGAAGGGGGAGACCACCTTAGGCAGGAAGGCCGGGTGGGGACGTAGCTGCACCTTGTCATTGTGGAAGATAGTGTAGGGCGGCTCGGAGGTCAGCGCACGGATCTCTGACACTCTACGAGCCGAGGTGATAGCTACTAGGAATGCCACCTTCCAGGAAAGGTGGAGTAAGGAACACGTGGCGAGGGGCTCGAACGGGGGCATTATAAGGCGTGAGAGCACCAGGTTGAGGTCCCAGGGTGGTATGGGACGCTTGACGTTCGGGTACAGTTTATCCAGGCCCCTGAGGAAACGGTATACCACAGGATCTGAGAAGACCGAGTGGTTCGACTGGCCCGGATGAAAGGCCGATATGGCAGCGAGGTGGACGCGTATGGTGGAAGTAGAAAGGCCTTGGTTTCTAAGGCCTAAGAGGTAGTCCAGTACACGCGGGATGGCAGCCTCACTTGGGACTATATCATGTAGTCTGCACCATGCAGAAAAGCGGGTCCACTTGGCTGTATAGGTACTTCTGGTGGATGGTTTCCTACTTCCCAGAAGGACATTCTGTACCTCCGTCGAGCATAAGAGTTCAGGACCTCTCAGCCATGGAGTAGCCACGCTGTGAGGTGAAGGGACTGCAAGTCCGGATGCAGGAGGCGACCGTGATCCTGGGAGATCAGGTCTGGCCACAGCGGGAGGCTGATGGGAGGGGCCCTGGACAGCTGGAGGAGGGACGCATACCAGCATTGCCTGGGCCAGGCCGGGGCTATGAGGATGACGTGTGCCCTGTCCCGTCTGATCTTCAGGATCACCTTGTGGAGAAGCGGGATCGGAGGGAACGCGTAGAACAGGTGCCCCGTCCAGGGTAGGAGAAAGGCATCTGTCAGGGATCCCCGGGAGCTGCCTCGAAAGGAGCAGAACTGGAGGCACTTCCTGTTCTGTCTGGAGGCGAAGAGATCGATGTGGGGAAACCCCCACCTCAGGAAGATCGGTCGGATGACATCCGGCCGAAGGGACCACTCGTGGGACATGAATGACCTGCTGAGGTGGTCCGCCAGTGTGTTCTGAATCCCGGGGAGGAAAGAGGCCACAGGGTGAATATCGTGGGCTATACAAAACTCCCATAGGAGAATCGCCTCTTGGCACAGGGGACTGGAGCGGGCCCCGCCCTGCTTGTTTATGTAGTGTTGGGCTGTGGTGTTGTCTGTCAGCACCGCCACACAGTGACCCTGTAGCGTGTCCCGGAACGCGTGGCACGCAAGTCGGACGGCCCTCAGCTCCCGGACATTGATGTGGAGGCCGAGGTCTGATTCCGACCAGCGGCCTTGTGTCCTGAGATCCCCTAGGTGAGCTCCCCAACCCAGCGACGAGGCGTCCGTCACCAGGGACATGGACGGGCTGGGGGGGAGGAAGGGGACCCCTCGGCACGCATTGTTCTGGTCTTCCCACCAAGCCAGAGCGGATAGGGCGGCTCTGGGGATGGAAAGGAGGGTGTCCAAACTGTCCCTTCTTGGCCGGTAGGCCCCTGCGAGCCACGACTGCAGTGGGCGTAGCCGCAGTCTGGCGTGCTGTATGACGTAGGTGCACGATGCCATGTGGCCTAACAGGCTGAGGAAGACTCTGACCGTGGTCATCGGGCAGTTGCGAAGCTGTCTGATGGCCGACTGGATGGTGAGAAACCGGGGCTGGGGCAGGGATGCCCTTGCCACCTTGGAGTCTAGCAGGGCCCCAATGAACTCTATGCTCTGGGTAGGCTCCAGGGTGGACTTCCCCTCGTTGAGGAGGATTCCCAAGTGGTCGAACGTGTTGATAACAAGACGCACGTGCGCTGACACTTGGTCCCTGGAGGTGCCCCGGATTAGCCAATCGTCGAGGTACGGGTATACTTGTACCCCGCGGCGCCGCAGGAACGCCGCCACTACCGCCATGCACTTCGTGAATACCCTGGGCGCGGTGGATAGGCCGAAGGGCAGGACTGCAAATTGATAATGTTCTTCCGCTATTAGGAAGCGGAGGTAGCGCCTGTGAGAAGGTTTGATGCTCACGTGGAAGTAGGCATCCTTCATGTCGAGGGCAGCGAACCAATCTCCTGGATCCAGGGAGGGAATGATAGTGCCCAAGGTGACCATGCGGAACTTGAACTTGATCATGAAGGTGTTGAGTTCGCGCAGGTCCAGGATGGGCCGGAGGCCCCCTTTCGCCTTGGGAATTAGGAAGTAGCGGGAGTAGAACCCCTTTCCTCTGAACTCCTGTGGTACAGGTTCGATGGCTCCCAGTGCGAGGAGCGACCTGACCTCCTGTACGAGCAGTTGCTCGTGAGAGGGGTCCCTGAAGAGGGATGAGGGAGGTGGGTGGGTGGGAGGAGTGGAGGAGAGCTGGAGGGAGTATCCCACCTCCACCGTGTGGAGGACCCACTGGTCTGATGTAATGTCCGACCATGCACGGTGGAAGTGAGACAGACGGTCTCCGAAAGGAGGATCCAGGACTGTGGAAAACACGCTGCCCCCGGGCGCACCATCAAAAGTTGGACCTAGGCCCTTGGGGAGGCTTAGAGCCCCGCTGTTTCCCGCCCTGCCTGGGCCCCTGACGCTTGCGGAAGGGGCGGTTTCTCCTGTTGGAGGAGTCCTGCGGTTGGCGGGCGGGTGGGAAGAACTTCCGGCGCGGAGGGATGAAGGGGCGCCTTTGCGGGCCCGGGGTGTGCATGCCCAGGCCCTTGAGGGTAACCCCCCTGTCCTTGAGGGCCTGGAGCCGCGTGTCTGTGTCCTCTGAAAAGAGGGCCTGTCCCTCAAACGGGAGGTCCTGTATTTTGTACTGCATAGCCGGGGCAAGGCTGGATGAGCAGAGCCATGCTGCCCGGCGAAGGGCTATGCCCGAGGCCATTGTTCTGGCCGCCGAGTCTGCCGAGTCCAGGGCCGCTTGCAGGGTGTGTCTCGAAATGTCCCTGCTCTGGGTCAGGAGGGCTTTGAATTCCTGTCTGCTCTCCTGGGGGAGAGCGGTTTCGAATTTGGTGAGGGCCTCCACCGTATCAAAATGGTGTCTACTCATTAGGGCCTGATGGTTAGCCACCCTGAGTTGGAGGCCCCCGGAGGAATAAACCTTCCTGCCAAAGTGGTCCAGCCTCTTGGCGTCCTTGGCCTTAGGTACCTGAGCCTCCTGACCATTGCGCTCTTTATTGTTCACCGACTCCACCACCAGGGAGGAGGGCGTAGGGTGAACATATAGATACTCATATCCCTTGGCCGGGACAAAGTAGCGCTTCTCTACCCCCCGGGCGGTGGGGGGGATGGAGGCGGGGGTCTTCCAGACCGATGTGGTGTGCGCTTTAATAGTGTTAATAAATGGCACAGCCACACGTGCCGGGGTGCCCTTCGTTAGCATGGTGGTGACGGGGTCATCCACCATTTGGACCTCCTCAAGGGGCAGGTTCATGTTTTTTGCTACTGCCTGGAGGAGGTGTTGGTAATTAGAGAGTTCCAGGGCGGGCGGGCTATTGGAAGAGGTGCCCGCCACCGCCTCTACCCCCACCGGGGAGGCGTAAGGACCTGGCTCTCGGGGGCTGTGTATCGCCGACGGCTGGCTGGCCGAAGATGGCCCCGGTAGGTCCTGCCGAGCACCCCTCGCACACACTGGGAACCCTGGCTCAGATTGGGTTTCCCCAGGCTGATCATACTCCCACGCCACCCATTCTGGCCAGGCAGGGTTTTGGGTGGCTGGGGCTGGCCCCATTACTGGAGGGGACGCTGAGGCGGAGGAGTGCCATGGGGCCGCAGTAGTGGCTGACTGGAGGGCCTTGGGCGGAGAGTCAGGCCTGGTTTGTGTACCAGCAGACTCTCTACTCGTCCGGCGCCGAGGGCTTCTCGCCCGGTGCCGGGAGAAGTGACTGCCCCCTGAAGAGCGGCTGCTGCTGGATCCGCTCCTTCTGCGAGATCCACGGTGCCGCGATGACGACCGGCGCCGGTCGGATCGCCGGTGCCGTGACGAGGTCCGGTACCGGGGCGAGCGGCGGTGCCGCCTAGACGTGGAGCGCCGATCTCTACGGTGCCGCGACGACGAACGGTGCCGAGGTGATCGGTGCCGTGTGGAGCGTGACCGGTGCCGCGACGACGAACGGTGCCTGGAAGACGAGCGGCTTGGCGATCGGCGTCTGGAGCGGCCCCTATGGCAGCTGACGGACCGGTGCCGGGAGTGCGACCGGTGCCGAGAGTACGACCGGCGTCTGTCCGTGCGAGAGTGCCGGGACTCCGATCGGCGCCAGGACTCGGACCGGCGGCCAGAGCGCGATCTGCGCGATCAGCCATGAGGAGACCCGGAGCATGGTCTCAACTCAGTGCGGCGCCGAGACTGCGACCGGTGCCGGGAAGCTGACCGGTACCGGGAGTTCGATCGGCGCCGCGAGATCGATCGGCGTCCATGCCCAGCCGGGCTTCGAGCCACGATCTCCGTCACGGTCATGGGCGGCTTGCCCCTAGACCGGACAGGTTGCTGAGGGGTATCCTCGGAGAGCAACCTCCTCGCAGCAGCGAACGCCTCCGGCGTGGAGGGAAGCTGCTGCGGAATCGGCACCCTGAGTGGCAAGACCACTGGCACCGGACTCGACAGGGCCTCCTGCGGCGCCGGAGTCGTCGGTGCGGGTGCAGGCGGCTGTGCCTCTGGTCGGCTCCCCGGCGGCGACCGTGGACGTGTGAGCGGCGCCGGCGGCTGCACGCGGTCTGGTGCCGATGCTGGGCGCGGTTCAGAGTCCTTTCTGCGCTTAGCGCTGGGGGAACGCGACCGGTGCCGAGGCTTGGATTTAGCCGGCTTGGGTGCGGGGCCCGGTGCCGCACTCGAGTCCGGGGTAAGGGCCGCCTCTAACAGGATCTGCCGCAAGCGGGATTCTCTGTCCTTGCGGGTCCTGGGTTTGAAGGCTCTGCAGATCTTGCATGCGTCAGCTAAGTGCGCTTCCCCGAGGCACTTGAGGCACTTGGAGTGTGGGTCCCCCGCAGGCATGGGCTTCCCGCACTCCGCACAGTGCTTGAATCCTGGAGCCTTAGTTGACATGGCTCCGGTGGCAGGGGGAACCCCTGCACTTAACTTATTTACACTATAAACTAACTAACTACAACTAATTAACAAGAACGATATAATAACAATGGAGTTAACAGCTAGGAGATAAGGAGAACGCTCAAGAGCAGTACTCCTGTTCCGACTACCAGCACGAGCGGTGAAGAAGGAACTGAGGGCCAGACTGTGTCGCAGGGGTACTTATAGAGTGCCTCAGTGGCGCCACTCCAGGGGGCTCCCTGCTCGCCCAGTCTGTAGCTAGGGGAAAAATCTACCCGGCAACCAGGCCCGCAGCGCGTGCCTGACCTATAGTGGAATGCATGTGAGCAATCACTCGAAGAAGAATAAAACACTTTCTCATTGCCCATGTGGTAGCCACTGAACTAGTTATGTCCTAATCCTTGATGAAGTTTTACATGATCTTTTCTAAGATTAGCTGATAAAAAAAACAAGTTACCTTTCCGTAACTGGTGTTCTTTGAGATGTGTTGCTCATGTCCATTCCACGTTAGGGAAGTGTGCTTGCCACATACACAGGGGCCAAAAGTTTTTCCCTCAGTAGTATCTGTGAGGTTGTGGTTCTGGAACCCTCTGGAATGGCATGGTATAACGGGTGCCACCGGCTCCCATCACCCTCAGTTCCTTCTCACCAGAAACTCCCACAGTGGGGAAGAAGGGAGCGTCATGGAGCAGGTGAATGGTGGTGGGACATCCCCTGTAATGGGGAGCGGTATTGTTGAGGCGAGAATGGATGGAAAGGACCTGAGGTCTGGGCACCGTCGGGGCCAGTGTGGGCAGCACTGGGAGAGTCAGGACCTCCTGCGCAGCCTGGAGTGCTTCAGGCATCGACAGCACCTGAAGCTGATAAAGGCCCACCTCTGTGTCTGGGCTTCCAGGCAAGGAACGGCATCGGCTACATCGCTTGATGTGAGCTGAGGCCCGACTTCCCAACAGGGGAGATGAGCTACCTGGTGCAAGTCTTAGCTCACCCCCAGCCCTGTGCTTTCTCTTGCAGGGAGTAGGAGACCATCTGCTACTGGCCTTCTTCAACTTCTTGGCCTGGCTATTGATGAAGACCAGTGCTGGCTCATCGACAACATTGGGGTGGGGCACTTTGTCTGATGTAACGCTCTTTCTTGGTCCTAGGATTAAAGGATTTGCAGATTTGGCACTTATCACTTATGTGTCCTTCACCGAGGCACCTGAGACAGCTACTATGTGGATCACTCACCGGCATGGGCCAGTTGCAGTGACTGCAGGGCTTAAACTCTACTGCTAAAGGCCAACTAGCTCCATTATTATGTACACTAACTTTACAAGGACTCTCGTTTGTATGAACGAAGCCTAAGCAATGCTAGTAAGAGCAGCAAATGTTCCGTGCACCGTCACTGGCAGCAAGAAGGAACGGAGGGTGGGGGGAGCTGGCGGCACCTCTTATACCATACCATGTGGTTGCCACTCCAGAAGACACTAGGGCCACTCCCCTATGGATACTGCTGGGGGGAAAACTTCTGGCCCTGATGCATGTGGCAAGCACATGGACATGAGTAAGCACTCAACATAGGCAGATTGTGTTTTTTCATAAAAAGAGGTTACTTATAGATCCAAAGGGCAGAAGAGCCCACTGAGACCATAGTCTGACCACCTGCATACCCAAGCCATAGAATGTCCCCAAATTAATTCCCAGAGCATCTCTTTCGGAAAATACATCCAACCTTGATTTAAAACTTGCCATTGATGAGAATCTACCATGACCTTGGGTATGTTGTTCCAATGGTTAATTACTCTCACCGTTAAAAATGTATGCTTTATTTCTAGTCTGATTTTGTCTAGCTTCAACTTCCACACATAGGATCATGTTATACATTTCTCTGCTAGATTAAAGAGCTCACTATTAAAAGTTTGCTCCCCATGGAGGTACTTGGAATGTAGTCAAGCTACCCTTAACACCTTCTCTTTGTTAAACTAAGTAGACTGAGCACTTGAGTCTATCACTGTAAGATATGTTTTTTAATCCTTAAAATTTTTAATTGTTCTTGTGGCTCTTCACTGAATCCTCTCCAATTTACTAATATCATTCTTGAATTGTGGACACTAGAACTGGTCAGTGTTCCAGTAGTGGTCACACCAGTGCCAAACAGAGAAGTGAAATAGTCTCTCTACTCACACTCGAGATTCCTCTGTTCAGACAGCCAAGGATTGCATTAGACCTTTTGGTCACAGCATCACACTGGGAACTCATGTTCATCTGATGATCCTCCTCACCACCACCCCCAAAACGTTTTCAGTCACTGCTTCCTAGAATAGAATCTGCCAGCCTGTATGACCTGTTTTTTATTGGCAGATATATATGCTTACATTTAACTATATTAAAATACATATTTTTTGCTTATGGCCAGGTTAACCAAGTGATCCAGATCTCTCTGTATCAGTGGTGTGTCCTCTATTATTTACCACTCCCCCCAATTTTGGGGGTCATCTGCAAACCTTTATCAGTGATAACTTTTTCTTCTAGGTCATCAGTAAAAATGTTAAATAGGATAGGGACAAAAACAGATTCCCAACAGGACCTCAATACAAACACATTTGATAATTCCCCATTTACAATTATATTTTGAGATCTGATCTATCAGATGTCCAAGTTTTAATCCATTTGCTTAGCAGAGTAGCTCTTGTTCTCTGTATGTATTGCCTCCGCAGAACCATGCTGTAGGATTGCATGCCTGGTTCCACAGAGCTTTTATAATTGGATGGGCAATTGGACACACACGAATTCCTGAAGCTTAATAGTGCATTGACCACAGATATAAATATCCTACACACCTTCCAACAAGGCTTCAGTCCCTCTCTCCCTACAGTAGGGAGAACAAAGAGTGACGCAAAGAGGAGGGTCAATGTGGATCTGTGGAGGTGATGCTGTTGAAGAATGTATTGGTGTGGTAGACTACCCTTTTTTGCTTTCATAACATTGCCTCAACAGCACTATCCTATAGAGAACTAGCTGCTGTGACAGTTGTCAGGACGTGGTCTGAGACCACCATTTATTTGTTGAACATTAGATAAAGCACTGTCATTTTTGAAGCCAGCATCTTGTTCTTTGTGAGAATAGTGATTTGTGAAGATGTGAACCAACCTCCATGGAGTAATGGTTTCTTGACACAAGATAGGGCCCCACCTCAGAAGCACTTGTCAAACAATTGATTACAGCATAACTCATTGGTCCCAATGAAACAAAATAATTATATAAACAGCATGCCTTGCCATGAAACTTTGGGTTCATCCTGCCAAGACTTCCCTGAAGCATCGTGTCACGTCCGATGGAACCCAGCTCCTCCTTACCTGCAATCAACCTAGATGTCCAGTAGATTGATCCGGACTCTGGACTGATAACTATAATAATCGACTGGCAGGACAAAGTATGGCTATATACTATAAATAGTATTTTTAAATGGTAGCTTCAGTAAAGCTATTTCCTCTCATAGCGAACATATTTTAGGCCTAACTACGACAAAGTTTCTGATAATTTCAGTAAACTTCTTATAAACAAACTACCACTTGCTTTTCACAGTAAGTACTGAAAGAATACCCATTGGTTTAACACATTTATACTATCCTGGGTAATCAGAGATTGTTTTGGACTCAGTGCCCTTTGCAAAACATTTTTCACAACCAGTACAAAATACACTAAACATTTTCAGACTAAGTTAGGTGTCTACATAAAAGTGGCACCTTCTGTGTCTACTGTGGTCCTGCCCTAAACCCACTGATGAAGGATCAAGGCCTCATGCTAAGACTGGTAATGCATAAACATTATGCTCAGAAAAACTTACAATCCCTCACTGAAAACATTCAATCCCTGATTAATGTTGGGTCTGCTTACTTTAGTAACAATACTTTTTACAGTTTTACTCATTATCCTGCAGAATTAACATAGCTATTGGATATGGATTTGATTCCTTGTGCATAAGAATTATTCCATTGTTACACCAATGCAAGTGCAAGGAGAGAATTTCACAGGGTCACTAAACAATCTCTATTTCCTTTCCTATGGGCATCTTCTCCCCCCCCCCCCTCTTTGCAGCAGTAAAAGGGGTTTATTACTTAATTTCTTTACAGCGGTGTTAGGTTTAATTCCATTTTTTAAAATTCCTTTCAGGGTCTCAGTGAAGGCACTATACACATACAAATAACTATTATTGTGGGACATTTTGAGCGCGTGGGAATTAAAAAAAGCTAATTTCAGCACAAAATTTAGAAGTCAAAACCCTAAAAAATTTAATTAAAAATGCAATAAAAATATTTTAAACATTCCTCCTTCATGCTGTGGTGTTCAAAAATGTTTCTAGTGCACAAGATTATGTAACTGAAGGAAACTATTTTGATTTTCTAAATTTTGTCAATGATTTGGGATGCTTTCTTTGGAGAAATGTACTTCCAAACTGGTAACCCTTTCTGTATGTGACCAGAGATCCACCTGTGCATACGTTTTACAAATCTAAAACTGAAGGAAATACAAAAAAAAAAAAAAAAGTAAATTAACTATTACTAATTAATTGTGGAAGTAAATTTAATAAGCTGGTTGTGAAAAAGTTAAATCAATATAAATAAAGTGTAATCTAAATCTAGTCTTGAACTGGATGATTTAGGAGATTCTTGGAATATGGATCTTCATCTCTAACACACTGGTTAGAATTTAGCCCATAGCAGTAGTAGTAGTACCTTTTTATTATCCAGATGATATGAAAATGCAAAATAAGAGACACAAAAATCCATTTCAGTGTAATTAACTTTATTTTGAGGAAGAGGTTTATATGCAACTATAATTTTTCTATCCATACCAGCAACTCCAGGAGGACAGGAAACAAATTTCCTTAACCATCATTGCAATACCGACATGAGTTTGTATGAACAGCAAATTATATAACTAATTGCTATGTTCAATAAATATTTTTTCTCCTGCACTGATTAAGGGGGAACACTACTTTGAGTTAAATTAAAAAAAAAAAATCAGATTTGTATGGTTTTAACTTCAAATATTATCCACTGTGTAGCAGTCTAGAAACTTTCCATCTATCAAACATAACCTTTATCTTCAGTGTACAAGAATCTGTTTGTCCACAGAAGTTAAACCAAACATGAAAATTGGCTTTAGCTTTAATATTCTACACTCAAAGCAATTTAACAACAACAACAACAAATCCATTGTGTTCATGACTATCTAGTGAACTTTGTCATTACAGAAAAGGTTCAGAGATGTTGCTTATTTTTCAAAATTAACAACCAAGCATTAACAGAAAGATTAACAAGTTATTTTTGGAAACAGATTTATATTAAAGTAGCTGTGTATTACACACAACATGCAAGCTTTAAAAAACATCAATGCTCTCTTCTCATTAGATTACCCAGTAGTACAATTGTTTTAAAAACAAAAACCGAATGACTTACAAAATGTAATAACACTTTGGGATTTCTATTTAGTTTTGCTTAAGATGTGTAAATACACAAAACTACAACAATTACAATTTTAAGAGTATTACAATAAAAAGGAGGTGGAAAACAGCAATACTTCAACTGAAAATATGTATCTTCTAAATGAACCAAAGATCTTGAGAGAATTGGGTGTGGGGAAGGGTGGGGAAGAGACCAAAGGGCAGAACTTTATTTAAAAATCAAGTCCACAACTGTAATTCTTCCATTCTTCAGTAGCGTCCTGGAAAAAGGTGACAATATTACTATAAAAATTGTGTTACCATAAAAATCATGTGTACATTTAAACATTCGAACTTGCAATAACAGGGCTGACACCAAGGTGAATTTTCTGTTGCCACATTCAAGATTTCTCCTTCATCACAAGTTTATTTTCCATTAAAACTAACAAATCAAGTCGTGATGCAGTAGCATGGTTTAATACAAACTATTTATACATATACTTACTTGGGCTATACGAGCGGGATCGTGACCGTGATCGATAGCGGCTATAATAAGGTGAAGGGGATCGTCTCCTTTAAAGAGAATATAAAGTTTTAGCTCTGTTATGAAAGTATCTTTATATAATCACTTCTATATGATACAGCTGTTCACTTGATAGTGGAAGATTGGACTGTATGGTTGATTTAAATCGGATTTGGCAGAGATTCTCAATGAAATATGTAAGGAGCTCCAAGCATCTTTATTCCAAAGTATTGTATTCAAACTTGCGAGTTTATTTAGCACGTTCATGATCCTATATGGTGCTCCAAAGTGTGCACAGCACTTCTGCAGACATGTCGAAACAATTCCCTGCCCCCAAAGAATTTATTTAACTAGACAACTTTGACAAAGGAGAAGTATTTTTAAATAGATTTGACCTCATACTTAACCATCCCTTTAGTGGCTTTTATTTTCAATATGACATTTTCCATTTTGTTTTAATATTTCCCTCTTTAAATTATATTTGCACCGCTGTCAATTTACATCCATTCTTCTTAACTTGGGTTCAGAGATATTTCCTCCTCCCACTTATGAAACCTCACCTATTACATTAGCCTTTCCTCCAGCTCCCTGACATTATTTCCCTTTCTTCACCATTATTCCTCTAGAAATCAGTATGTGGACTGCTAAATATGTTATTTAGTTGACATAACTGTATTATGTAAGGCTACAAGGCTTGCTTTTGCTGATCTCTTTCCTAGCAGTCACTTGAAATGTAAGGATACCAGATATGTATGAGAGTTGCAAGTCTCCTCACAGCTGCTACCTTTATTAAAAAATTAAAATGAAAGAATCAAATAATCCAACTGGTTACCTGTACCGATAGTCATATTCTTCATATCTGTCATATCCTCTATCATATCCCCTATCATAGTAGGAATCACGACGACGACCTGCTCCTCCTCCTCCACCTCCACCACCGCCACCTCCACTGCTATTTAAAAAAGGAATAAAATGGAAGCATAAACATCTGCATTCTTTCTTGTGCATTTTAAGGTCTCAAATTATCTTCAACATCCCCAAATGAAAACTACTCACTGGACACTCAATCTCTCAGGCTCAGTAGATCCCACATTTCAAGAAAATCACTTAAGTGCATTAATTAACCAGAGTGGGGTGGGTTTAGACATTTAGCCCTGGAACAATTTTCCCTTCCCATCTTGTTTATTTTTAATATATTCCTCACTCAGTAAGCTCTTGGGCTTTAAAAGATGTTCACCTTAAGAACTAAACTGGGGTTTAATAGTGTACCTCAGGATCAATTGCAACAAACCCACCCACTACAGCCGAGATAAGGGACAGCTTCCAAAGGGCAGACGACTGAAATCCTCACAAGAAATATACTGCTGGGAGTGTTTCCAGTTCACACAGGGGCCAAACGTTTAGTGTAACTCGATCTGAGGGCCGTTTGCACTGAATGAGGAGTAAATGCCTTACTGGGTTGGCCTGCCCATGTAGATGCCCGGGGTGGGGGTGTGCGCTCTCTTGGTGATGGAGTAATCCACGCGAATCCTCCTGCCGTCCAGCTCCATGCCATTTGCATGTTCCATCGCCTGCAGGGGAGACAGGGGCCCGGCCATTAGCTCGCGAGCTGCTGCACCACTTAATGAATAGGAGATAAAATGAGCGCTTCGCTTTTCAGCATGCGGCGCAAGCCCTGAACAAACGGGCTCTATTCAGGCTGGTTACTAGCGCCCCGCTGCGGCGAGCGGCGCGTCTCGCCCGCTGACATGCCCGTGACGGGCGGAGTGTTGCAGCGCTGCCTGCACTGGGGCGCTGGAGTTACGTGACGCGCGATCCCTTTGCGAGCCATTCACACACTGACGCTTTCCCCAGACCTCGACATTTAGCGAACAAAGAAGTGAACAGGCAGCAAAGCCGCTCTCCCTGCAAACGGCACCCTCCGAGCGCCTGCTCCGACGCGGCGGGGCCGGGCTCATTCAGAAGCCGCGCACACAGTGGCTTCCTGCGGGGTGCATATGGCCGCATTACTGCTAGTCGGCTGCCATTTCATGCGCTCTCTGCCTCCTGCCATCTCCCTTACAAGGACCTACTCCAGCACAGCTTAATAAAATGGCGGGTTCAGCCTACATGGATACCTAATTACAACTTTCCTCCCCACTCGCACGCTGTGCGGCGCACGAAACCGATACACATCAGGGACTAGGCTGGAAGGCTGCGCCCCCAGGCAGGGCTGGAACCCGCGCGCGCACTCATTCACTGGCCCCGATACTGGGGCTTTTCAATCAACTCAATGGCCCCCTAGCCCTGTTCCAAATCATGCAAACTGGAATTCAAAGGGGCATAACACACTTTGACGAGTTACGTTAATATAATCTAAGACTTCAGTCAAAAAGACTATTTACTATTAACTGCTATTTAAATACTTATTAGGTTACAATTGTTACTTGCAATAAAGCAGCAATTTCTGGCCCCTTCCATCTGTTCTCAGCTGCCAACAGGTCTCTGGGCAATTAGTTCACACCAACACTTAGTTTACCTGATTTCGATTGTATTTTCCTTTACCTAGCAGAGCTAAATGGAGTTTTATTAAAATTAGCATATCAAACTGTATTTGCATTTCATGGATTTTAAGTTAAACAACACACACCACACATAAGGATGTCTTGTAAATGATACACAAAACATTATTTTACAGACAGAAAGTAAATAAAATTGTAACCATTAATACAAAATTAGATTCAGAAACGGTTCCTATTGAAGCCCCTTTTTTGGCCAACAACAATTTTATAAATTTAATGTTAAATCAATGGAATAGGAACCATCTACAAGACACCACCATATGGTCACTGTTTATATCACTACCAAACTGGAAATAACAATTCTCCACTAACCTTTTTAATCCCACTTAGTTTGCTCTTTTATAATGCTGTTTAAATCTAGACTATATCGCCACCTAGTGTTATCTATTCAAGCTAAAAAAAAAGAAGCTAAATTTAGTACACTGATTGGCAGAGCAAAACCATGAGGGGATAATGAACAAGATCTCAATCTTTCAACATTACACTTAAACATATAAATACAAGGTTTTGCATACCCATAATCTTTTAAACTACTCCTATAATGCCATAAAATAAAATGCTGTTTAGCAAATATGCTCTAAAATATAAAAAAAGCAACTGGCTACAGAATACACTAGAACTCATTTTGATCATAGGCATTTCAGAAACTTGATCAAGTGAAATGAGGTTTAAAAAGGGGGGGTATTTTATATTCAGGTGGAAAATATTTTAAAATCTCAGGAAATATGAGCCAGTAATTTTGGTCAAGTCTTACAAAGCAAATATGGCTGAAGTGACAGCCAGTTCACAAATAGACAGACTTCTGATTGAGGTTTTTGTTTAACTGAAGAACTAACGCTACAGGAAAAGGAACTTCTATTTCAAATGGTCCCTTCCCTTTCAAGGGGAAGTCAGCCTTGAAGATGATCCATTTTGAGAGCGGCTATATACCAACAACATACCTAACTGGCAAATAAGATTTGAGAGTCTTAGTAACTGGAAGAAGGTCTTAGAACTACCATTACACGCCAGCTTGCATCCGACGAAGTGGGTATTAGCCCACGAAAGCTTATGCTTCAAAACTTTATAGTTAGTCTTTAAGGTGCCACAGGACTTTGTTACCTGTGCCAGTTAAGACACTTTCACATGTGGATCCTTTAGAAGCAGGAAATGGAAGGAGATTTTCAAAGTGGCCTTTGTTTAGTCATTTTACAATGATCCTTAGATGCCAAAAGCAGTCCATTAACTATTACATGGACTTCTGTTAGTTGCTTTGAGCTGTTAAGAATAGTACAGAGCATCATTAAGAAGAGTTGCTGGTGGCTGAAGGTGGGATCAGGTTATGAAAATGATTTGACTTTATATTTTTAAAATCTAGGCCCCATTGTTCTTGCTTGTTGGGTAAATAGATGTCTATAATAACTAATATGCATAGCTAAAAAAGGAAATTGCCTTACAGTTGTTTAAAAATCCTGACTAGGGTGCTTGACAGTTGCTTAGCTTTAGTTTTTATGTGAGGGGGGGGGAGGTTTGGGGGGGGGTGTCTTTTTAGATAAACATTTATTTGGGACACTAAGCAGGCCAGTCAGGTTTTCTGAAGGGCTGTGGAATTAAAAATTGAACTGTATAATTTTTATATTAAAATATGATTTACTTAATGTTCTTTGGGAAAACGGTTTATGAATATTTTGGGTCAAAATAAGACACTAGAATCATGCTGTCTTGAGATACATAGGTGTATAATCAGAGAAAGCTTATGCTTCAAAACTTTATAGTTAGTCTTTAAGGTGCCACAGGACTTTGTTACCTCTGCTATTCCAGACTAACACGGCTACCTCTTGATTCTTAACTGGCACAGACATTGTTGCTAGGGACACACATTAAGAATGCTAGTAACTTTTTATATTGTTTGCATTTCTGTATCTCAAACATACCAGTTTGTATGGATTTTTTTAAATCAGATGCAAAGCGTATTTTTATTTACTACTTACTGTAAAGTATATAATAAAGGTTTAAAATGTTTACTTGCCTACGGAAAGTTTCTCACAGTTAATCAAATTCTTTAAAACATTTGTAGCAAATATATTTTCAAATAGGATTGCACATCCATACAGCACAGGCTCAGAAATTCAGGGGGGATTTTTTTGTCAAAAGGGAGGAAAACATTACCGATTTGAATGTCTGGAAAACTTATAATAGTTGCCCAAATTTAAGAGGAAAATTGTTAGTTTTAATTTTGGTTTTAAACATTACGATATACTACCATTCCAGGGACATTATATGTTTTCTCCTGTTGATTTTGTCCTTTTCTATTTGAACACTAATTTTCTCCCCAATACCTACCTGAATGTTTCTAGCGGGCCTGAAATGACCATAGCTTTTATAAGATGATGCAACAGGCAGCTCTTATACAGAAACAAGTTTTTAGTAGTTTACTTGTGATTACATGGGCAAAACTTTGTAAGTCACTGTCTTCACAAAGGGAGAAAGAGTGGAAGCATATGAACATTGGTAACTGCATGTGAATCCTTCAGTTTTAAATTACTCTCTTAAACCTGGAACAGCTTAGTTAATATCCTTACAGCTGTTCAGTGAGCTATTAACTTTAAGTTGGTAGCTTGTGTAAGTATCCTAATGCACTGGTATACAACCTTTACCCTAGGTGAGAATGGCCAAGGATTCAACAGGCAGAGAAATCAACTACTCTTTCACCCCCCTAGAACAGAGGTTTCCCAACAGTGGTATGCATACCCCCTGGGGATACATGGGAGAAATTGTGCCATGGTGGATTTTATTTATTGCATTTTCATAATAAACTAGTCAAAGCTTTAAAACTGTGGGAATTTGTTATATAAAATAGAGTAGTTAATTTACTCCAAGATGTATCGAAAATGGATATACAGAGACACTGATGTACAGAGTCCTCACCTCCAATCATCCTACAGCATGGGTTCAGTTGCTCAATAACTGTCCAGTCTAACTGAGCTCAGAAGTTAGTGAGTTTTTTTGTTTTGTTTTATGTATGTTGTACTATAACTATCTGTATGAAACAGTAAAATATGGACAGATGGCTAAAGACAGGTAGTGTTTAGAACACAAAATTTATCAGTGATGAGAAGGCTAGAGTATACAGGCAGCTGATAGAGCTGGAAGGGAGTATGTAACAACAAAAGTTTGGGAACTTCTGCCTTAGAAAAACCCAGGGGAGGATTGAGGCATGTAGGAGGGCTTACGCCATCTGTGTGTGTTGCACTTATTCAGCAGATAGAGGATTTCGCTTTGTAGAGCTGTCAATATCTTTCATGAGGCCTAAAGTCACTAAAAATAATTGTGGAAATTACATGATGGGTTTTAAATAAGAGATACAACCCAAACTACGAACAGATCAAACATTAAAGGCCTTTATTTTACAGTCTCTCATTAACTAGTATGCACAGCTTTAAGAATTTGTGAAACCAATGAAGCAGGCCAAATTAGTCATTTACTAATTCAAATGTAAAAGTAATACCTTTATACACTGTAAAAATATTTTAAATAAAAACTTCCAGCTATAACTTCTAAATAGTAGTTAATGACTTTTGGGACACATTCAAAAATTTCTACATATATTTACAGTATTTGTTACAAAGAAACAATGGAAAGAATTTCTACTAAGTCATTGGCTTCTGTTGCCTATTTCTTACCTGAAGTCCTTCCTATGTCATAATCACTTCCACAAAAACCAATTGTGATGCAATGGACAGAATTAAAAGGTGCTAGGACTAGTCACAATGAATAAATTAAGCTAAAGCTTTTGTGAAACCAATATATTGTTTAAGATCTAATTCAGATCAGAATAAAAATGCAAGCAAATTAAGGATATAAAAATAGCTTTTTTATTTACTGTAATCTGTGAAGTTTTACACTGAGGGCTCTATTTCCTTATAAGAGTGAGAGTTCCCTGCTCTGGTATAGGTATTTGTAATGTAAAATATGTTAGAAATTACAAGCAAGCCTGTATTTTACATATTTAAACATCCTGCTAAGAATTTGGGATCCTGTTTTTAAAAAGCTATAAAGAATCTAAAGGTAGATAAATACAGGATAGAAAACAAAATTATTTCAAACTAGAATGCTTTTAGTGTGTGTGTGAGCAATGTCAGGACATTTTACAATCCGCAAACGTTTTAAAATAGTCACTCCATAAGTCCAAAACTCTCAATGTCTGCTGGCGCATTTTGTTCTCAAGAGATCCTTCTGTATGATTTTTTTTTTTAAATGTGAACAATTTTTTTAAGCATTCACTGAATAATTTGTATGAGAATTTTTGAAGTCTGTAATAATAAACTATGTAAAGTTATTTCTGAACACACCAATAGGCCAGCTGTGTAGAGACTAATTAACACAGATCCAAAAAGATCACAAAAATTTCAATTCACATTTCAGTGCTTGGGAAAGGTGATGAATTGACTGCACTTCAGTTCTCATCTGAAGAACAGGAACACAAAGTACATCTAGCAACAGTGTCAAGTTCATGCTTTATTAATGTGTTCAGCTGACCGAGGGAAATTAATTTATAAAGGTCTAAAAAGCAGCGCAGTCTCTATGCCTACACAATCCTTGGTGCCGCCTTTACTTAGACTGCCAAGAGTGTAAATTACCACCACTTCTAAAAGTAGTTTTATAAGGTTAACAAAACTGGAAATTCCATAGAACTAGCATCGATAAAATTGAAAATTCTATATAATTACCAATACCCTGAATTATCCAGTCTCTCACAGTTAGAAGTTTCCTGGCACATTACTAAACAAATGCATAGTGTTACAGATATTCTACTTTGGGTTTTAGTGAGAAGGCATTCCACTTCCCCATATGTGCAACATTGTTACTGAAAGATGTTTTAGCTATGAATGTAGTAGTCGTTTTTCCCACTGTTATACATACTTAGTCAACACAAACAACATTCCTAACGATGCATGTTTTTTACAAAAGAAAAGAACCCCAAAACGCAAATAGGAAGTAAGTGGATAAGTGCGAATAGGCTAGAATTCCATCAAGGTATTTAAGTAACAATGCTGTAAAAAAAGTGGAGGTACGATGAATTTTCATTAGAATTTTATGATGGAATGCCAGTCTTGTGAATTATCTCCAAAGGGAGAGGATTACAGATGTGATAATCCCTTGTAATAAAATGCCATTCCTTAAACTCCTCATTCTTTGAGACTGAGTAACTCAAGGAAGATCAACACAAGTGACCACATACTGCAGCAGACAAGACAAATACCCAACTAAGTTTTTTAAGAAAATATGTAATAAAACATCTCCTTTCCTCTAAAAAAGCACAATCAGACAGGATCTCAAAAACTGTGCCCTCAGAAACAAACCTGTTTTACAATTGAGCTACTCAAATGAGAAACATCTTTAAAAGGACAAAAAATACTCCAGCAGGTAGAATAGTATGGGGTACCTCTGCTTTGAAAATAGCAACTAAAGACCAAACTGGACCCTTAAAAATTCTAAGTAACATTGTTTGAAAAAGAATGCACGAAGCACCACATGCAAACTGCATATATTTTGAAGCAAAACAGGTCTTAGGTTGGCAAGTGAAACAACCCTGCCTTATATAATAGTATGATAGTGCAGGACTGCTAAAAGCTTTATATAAGCAAGAAATGCACTCAACACTGCCTTTGTAGTAATAGTAACACCTATTCAGTTGGTGTTGGATACAAGAAGCTGGGTGGATTAAGACTGTTCAACAGCTGATCTTTTGGAAACACTGGAATATAAGTGTGAAGTCACTTATTGCATCTGTTGAAAACAAAGATGGATTTTGTCAGTTGACCCCATGTCTTGTAAGTTCAACAAGCAGATCTTCTCAGTACTCCACATGAGAGCTCGTTGGGAAGAAATTACTCGCTTTGTGAAAAGAACAGGAGTCCCTGAGGCACCTTAGAGACTAACAAATGTATCTGACCATAAGCTTTCATGGGCTAGAGAATAGGCTGTAGCCCATGAAAGCTTATGCTCAAATACATGTTAGTCTCCAACGTGCCACAAGTACACCTGTTCTTTTTGCGGATACAGACCAACATGGCTGCTACTCTGAAACCTGTCACTTTGTGAAATAACTGTGGTTCTTTGAGATGTCTCCTCCTCCAGGTTCACATTCATCCCTCAAAGCCCTTGATCAGAGGCAGTTAGCAGTGTCCATTCAGCCCATGCATGTTCCCCATGCCTCCTTGGGTGCAGTACCTAGGCTACTGCGGGGCACGCAGGTGAATTGCCCTTTCTTCTCCACCCAAACAGGAATAGTCTGAAGCAGAGGGGAAGAAGGGTGGGTACTGGAGTACCCATAGAGAGACATCTCAAAGAACCCAGGGATGCTGCAACAGGAGAGGCCAGGGGGCCTTGGCCCCATCACTTTTAAAAATGGGAGGGCATACCAGCCATAAAAGCAAGCGACTGGGAATGGGGGGGGGGGGGGGAGGGGGGGGAGGAGAGGGGAGGGATAGGGTCATAGTGGAGGGCCCCTAAGGGAAGGGACCACTGTTTGGGCACTGGTGGTCCCCACATTTTTAGGGAGCTTCTGCCACTTGTGAAATAACCAGTTACTGCACAAAATAACCAACATCATCTTTGAGAAGGGTCCCTCTGAGTGCTCCACTTCAGGTAACTTCTGAGCAGTCTACAGGAGGGAGCTTCAGAATAGAGTCAGGAACTGAAGACAGTACTGCAGAACCAAGCATGGACAGCATGGAGCAAGGCATAATATTTTGAAAACATACGTACTGAAGCCTGTTATAAGTGTGAAGGGTGCCTTGCCTGGGTGGGACTATGTTATCTAACACAGTGTGCCTTGCCTGGGTGGGGCTTGTTATCGGAGACAGGTAATGTAGGAGTTTCCCTGCCATGGGGGAGGGAGGAGCCTCGAGCCCATGAAGAAGGGAGGAGAAAAACAGTCAGTTCCATCTTTGCTGGCCTCCAGGGAGGAGGCAAAAGCCAGGGAGTTCCCTCTTGGCTGGTCTCCAGGGAGGAGGCTAGGGCCAGAGAGATCCATCTTGGTTGTCCATGAGGCAGGGAGCTTGCCAGGCAACATGGGCAAGGGTCCAGGAGTGTGTCTTTAGCTATGAAGATAACTCAGCTTTTCTTCTCTTATACTTCTACTTAGCTAATGTGAGTATTACCATTTGATTCTTCTATTAAGCTGTGCCTTTTGGGGTGTTCTTTCCTTTTCAGAACAAAGTGGGAAACCCCAAATATAAGTGTCTATCTCTGCTTTAACCTTTTCTTTATTAAATTTTCTAGTTATAAAACAGTTTGGTTTATTTCCCTTAGGGTTTTTCTCTGCTTCCAGTCTGGGAAGGGGGAAGGGAAGGGAATAGGAACCAGGGCAGCTAGGGGCCTAGCTAGAGTGTGAAGACTGTCTCTCCTTACCGTCAGATTAGACGGGGGAGGGAGGAAGCAGTCTTCAGGTGTCTGCCTCTCAGGTACAGAGAGACAGGGGTGGGGGAAGTCTGCCTTCAGCCGGGGAGGGTGAAGGACAGAAAGCAGCCTCCAGGTATCTGACTTTGAATCCCAGGAAGGGGTACAAGGTTAGGGTCTAGCTCTCAGGTTGAGAGAGACAGGGTTAAGGGAAGTCTGCCTTCAGCTGGTCAGGGTGAAGAGAAGCAGTCTTCAGGTTTCTAACTTTAAAACCCAGGGAGGGGGTACAAAGTCAGGGTTAGGGGAAGATCGGGGGCCCCTCCAAGGTTTTGGAAGTATACCCGATTGGTGGCAGCGATTGGTGACCCCAAGAACCCCAACTGGCAAGGTGGGGACGTGGGGGGAAAAGGACTTGTTGGTCTGGCATAGAAGAGGCCCAGCCTTTGTACTCAGGAGCATAGAGGCTGGGGTAACCCCCTCTTACAAAGCCCATGTAGTAGCCCCTACAATATTTCAGATACTAGTACACTCAATCAGTGATGCCGCAGATGTGGCCTACAATCTGGTTAAAAGTGCTACTGCCCTAGGAGGCGAGGGAGGGATGGATGAACACCTGCAGCATCATAACAAGTAATAAATACATCTAGATAGAGTGAGTAGAGATTGAAAACTGTGTGGATCCAACTGTAAAGAAAATAAAGAGCCTAGGTGTCTTCCTAAATTCCTTGGTCCCATCTAAGAAGGCCAATTTCCTTCTGACATTCAGGGTATATAAACAAAAATTGTGTAGAGAACTATGTAGCTCTGGAAAAAACACTAGTAAGTGAATGGCTTGAATAAAGTGGAACTCTGATAGAACCTCAGATAAGTATCATGGTGTGAATGTAAAGAGAACGTACCCTTAAAGACCACTGTAAATCGGGGGTGTAGGGAAAGGGAATCTGCCACCCAGGATCCAACCTCCCTGACCTTATGGTTGATGTGATGGCTACTAAAAAGGCTGTCTTCCTAGACAAAAGCAAGAGAGCAGGATGCCACTGGTTCAAATGGAGGTCTCATAAGGTGAGTGAGTACCAGTCTGAGATCTCATGTTGGGGCAGGGTTTCTAATCTGGAGATAGACATTCCTCAACCCTTTAATAAAATCTAGACCACACTGCGTGAGCAAATATGGAAAATCGTTCTAGTGGTGGATGAAAGGCTGATATTGCCTTAGTGTATCTGGAACTCCTGTGGTACCGAATATGGGATCGGTATTGACATAGTAGCGCAGGCCATGTTTACCAAAGTTGGTACTGCCAACAGTGGGCATACTGAAACAGAAGCTAATGGTGTGCAGTGCTGTTGCTTGCTGATGCCAAATGCATGGGTACTGACAGCTGGGGTGAACTTGATGATGCCAGTCCTGAGTGTCTGTGGTTGCCCTCGTTGGTGGTAGAAGGTTCCCCATCCTGATTGGTGCTCCAGTATTTTACAGCCCCTCTGGTACTGGATGAGGAATCCTTCGACTCAGTGGTATCAAGTTAAGAGGCAGAGCCTTCAGAGACCATAGTTCTCACCAGGGCCCTGGGCTATTTTTGGAGCTGGGTCCTTCCTTAAGGTAAGAGCCAATGTTGTTCTTTTTAGAAGCATTCCCTGAAATCTCCAAAGTTTTTTCCTTCCTTAGGAGAAGCCTGTGCTGAGGTAAAAAGGGTGCTGGGTCTGTCTGGAGACAGATGTAGTGTGTGTCTGTCTCCTGACCTGACTCAGCAACTCTCTGAATGGAGTAACAAGAGTCCTGTGGCACCTTAAAGACTAACTAAAGCCACAGGACTCTGTTACTTCTGCTATTCCAGACTAACACGGCTACCTCTCTGATTCTCTGAAGGGAGTTTCACTGCCCTGGATTTGAGGGCCACACAGAAATTGCACTGCTGCCAGACGTGGAACTTCCCAAGCAACCGACACACTTAGGGCTGGTCTCCACTGGGGGGAGGGGGGGGGGGGAGAAGAGAATGGGGATCGACAGCAGATAGGCATCACGTAGCTGAATTTGCGTATCTGCAGCCGACTTACCATCTGTCCTCATGGCAGCGGCGGCGCGCTCCCCCGTCGACTCCAGCTTGTGCCTCCTGGCAAACTGGAGTTCCGCAGTCGACGGGGGCACTGTGAGCGATCGATTTATCGCGTCTTCATAAGATGTGAGAAATCGATCGCCAGAAGATCGATCGCTACCCGCCGATTCGGCGGGTAGTGAAGACATACCCTTAGAGTGGCCATCTCTCACAAGTACAGCCTCTCAGCAGGAGAAGCAATGTTTGAAGCCTGGTGAGCCAGACATGTCCTACCAGGAAAAATAAAAGTCTCCCAGAGGGAAAAGAGTAAAACAATTATCTCACTACTTATCTAACTAAAACTATACTAACTATAAAAACTATAACACTAGAAATATTAGAACAGCCAAGGCACACTCAAGGAGGACACATTAAGGCTTCATCTCAGGCTGAGGCAATTGAGAAGAAACTCTCTCACCCCAATATAGCCTTGGTATCTGGCACAAGGAGGCATCAGGATGGATGAGCAGACTGAACGGACAGTGTTAAGTAAAAATCTCCAATCATGGGCTCGACAGGTGTATGTGTGCCTGAAGCAGAGCACCCATAGGGGCAACATTTGAAGAAGAGGAGCAGCTTTCCAACACCTCTATCTGGGTCCTGTTTAGTTGGAATGAGTAGTGTTATGCCATCTACTTTAGCTATGCCATTCAACAATAGAATCAAAAGCCAAAGTAAGGCTGAGGTTTGGCTTTTATACATACTTGGAGAGTGGCCATTAAATACTGCTACAAGGACTGGCGCTCTCTCAAGACCTATCTAAAGTTTGACAGAAAAATTCAAGATGTCTGCAGATATTAATTATATGTAATTTGTACTGCCTACGAGATGTACTCATGTACCAGGACCCCACTGTGACAGGCGCTCCATAAACACAGAACAAAAAAGGTTTGTGGCCCCAAGGAGCTTACAATCTAATTACACAAAAAGAGACAGAGTCCTAACAGAGAGCAGGGGAAGCAATGAGACAACATTGGCTAGCCTCACTGGCTACTGGTGTGCTGAGACCATAGCCCAACTGTTAAGTTTTTTGGGTGCTTCATGGGATAGGAGAGTTTTAAGGAGGCATCTGAAGGAGAACATTGAAGTGGTTTTGCAGATGTTTATAGGAAGCTCCTTCCAAGCGTGAAAGGCAGCATGGGAGAAAGCATGAAGGTCCTTGTTTGGAAATCTAAGAAGTGGGTAATGGAGGCTAGTATGAGCCAATCAGAGGTGGGAATCGGCATCTTGATACTTAATGAGAAATGAATGGGCGGGTCTATTAAGTGATGTTGAGTTTGGTTGTTACTACCTATGATGTTTTTACTTAAGTAGAGGGAGACTGGATAGCATATGGAGAGATGGAAGTTATGTATACTCCGACATGCTGGATGGACCTAATTCTACTGTGACAGAAATTTAGCACTCTGATGAAAGACTGGAAATTCCGCAGCAGTTTCACACTGAAGGAGTATTTTACGGAATTAAATACAAGCATGTTAAATTCAATTAAATGTTGCACCATAATTATCAGCTTCCTAATCGGCTGCAGAATTTTCTACTGAAAATACAGAATTGCATTGTGGAAGCTGGAAACAATCAGCTGGTAAGAGATAGTGGGGGGCTTTTGGAAACCGGGAAAACACTTTATGATTGTGAAATAAGCATAATAGCCAGATGTTTCCTCTAATGTGGTTAGCATTGTTATAGTTAACAAGGCTGATACAAACTGTCATAATTAGGTTCCAGAATCAACGCTCCATTGAGCAGGATAATTCACGCTTCTTAGACCTACTGTTTCAGACTGTTTACGCATGAGGAAGACAACACAGACAGTTTACACTCAATTCATGTTCTCTTCATAACCATGAGGGCTAGAAACTTTAAAATTAAATCTTAAATTTTGCTTAAGGTGGGGTCTCTGTAGCTAGTTACTCAGTAGCAGTAAACACAGGTACTAACTCAAAAGCTGATCAGCTTTTCCAGTGTCACATTAAAAGCTCACATTAGTGAAGTTTCATATTGTCAGAATGCACATGAACCTAATGGTCCAAAGAGACACTTGTCTATTTTGGACTAGTTCATGAAAGACTAAAGCATAACTTCATATTGAACAGGAAAGAAAGGTCAGCTGTTTTCATGGATCACTGATTATCTCCACTTTACAATAAGGAAACAACCTGCAAATTACTCATCTGTAGTTACACAAGAAATCTGTGGTGGAACCAGGAACTGAACCCAGATCTCTCAAGTCCCAGTCCAATGTTAACCACTAACCCATCCTTCCTCTTAATCAAAATGCCTTCTACCTTAGCAAAGGAAGATTTGTGTGTCTCAGCCCCTGGAGTGCAATCAATCCGATAGCTACCACCTCATGACCCACTTGGGGAGAAAGTAGGGGAGCTGTCACATCCCAGTATTTGAGAAACTAGTTTAATGGCAGCAGCATTGACTGCAAACTTGAAACTGCTGATGTGGTGTCTTTTTCATTTTGACAGAGCATAGTTTAGAAAAACTGGAGATACAGTATCTTTAACTGAGGTTGCCTCACAGCCACAAAAGTTTCAATATAATTTCATACCTAGGAAAAAGTAACAATATACCTGTTTTTTTTTAAAAAAAGACACTAATTTTCTATAGTATTCTGTACCCTTTGTGCAAAAATCAATTTAAATTCTTGGTTTCCATTCTTTCCTCCTCAACTGACCATATCATGGATTGAGAATGATCAATCCCAGGGGCAAGATGTGTCTTAAGTGTTTTGCATTGATTAGTAACCCACTGACCAATGAAGGGCCACACGTACAGGTCAAAGTAAGCTTTCCAAATCTTGTTCCTTAAAACTAGGCCTGCACAACATGCGGCCGGCCTGCATGGGCTCACTGTGTGGCCCGTGGGGGGGTGGGGGTGGAGGTGAGTAGGGGTGGGGCAAGCCAAGCAGGGGAGTTGGGGGGAAGCAGATGGGGGCGGGGCGAGGGTGGGGCTTTTCACCCCCCAGCTGGGTTTTTTGCAGTAATATGGCCCTCGCTGCTTTTCGAGTTGTGCAGGCCTTCTTAAAACAATGGTGACAGATAAAAGACTGAGGGAAAACAACGGTATTTCTCACGATTCTGACAGATAAGAGACTGCTCAGGGGGAGAGAGAACTTTTAACATGGAGATACTTAAAAAGTTTAATGAAGTTAAAATCCATGCCACTCCAAAGATTTTTTTTCCATTTTGTAATAGATGTAGTGAGGCAAAACAGGGCTTGCATTAGTGGGGAGTTATGATTCTGTTAATGGGTGTATATTGATTCCACTTTACAACTGTCAAGCTTGATAATCTTTGCAAATTACATCCCATTGCTTAAACAGTATATTGGTATATAAAACTGCAGAGTTTTATAAACACCAAATTACTTCTTATGAATTTCACCAATATACTATTTAAACAGCGATTTTCAGCATGAGATTCACAAAATACATTTAAATTCTTTAGTTTATAAAAATATTTGTTAAGATTTTTAAATCTGTAATAAGAATGAACTATAGTCAAGAGCAGTAAATATTTATTTACCTCTTTAGAATCATCTATTCTCTCAAAATAAACAAAAGCGAATCCTCTTGATCGTCCAGTCCTCTGATCATAAACCACATTGACGCCACTCAAAGGTCCATAACGGGAAAAGACTTCACGCAAGTCTCGCTCAGTGGTGTACAAACTGAGGCCAAACACTCCCAGGCATGTGTTAGGATCTGGATTAGCCTGTTAAAACAAAAGTTTGAAATATATTCCATTAAAATGCTATTACTCTCATATCGGCCAACTACTATTTGTTTCCTGGTTATTCAAAGCTTAGCACTTCAATCTTAATAAATGAAGAGATATTTTCAAAAATCCAATTTAATTTTTTGATTAAAATCTATTACAGCAAATTAAATATTAGCAAACAATGCTGATGTCACAGTACTAGAAACCCAAGTCCTTTATTCACCTACAATTCACAAGTACAATGTAGACAGCTGGTCCAGAGGCTTTCCAATAGCTATCCCTAACTAATATGCTATTGGCCCGATTTAGAAGGACAGACACTAGTGGTAAGAATAGCACTACTCTCCAATGAGATTCCATCCTTGACCTCTCTGCAGACAGAGGAAGATCACTTAACACTATATTCATGAATATTTAGCATAGGTGGTGTCTGAATTACCAATTTATCTTTTGCTAGATAGGGACATCTCAACTATTACTGAGGTAACAAAGTCCTGTGGCACCTTAAAGACTAACTAAAGTATTGGAGCATAAGCTTTTGTGGGCTAATACCCACTTCGTTACTATACCTGTAATCTTCTCCAAAGACACTGAATATCTGTCACTTTCCCCCACAATAGTTCTATGTCTGTAAATAAAAGGCTCAATTTAGGTTTGTAAGGTGCATCTCTGTCCTATCCCTCGAAATTGAACAAGATTGCAAGCTCCTCTTATCAAGACAGTACAGATGTGTACTATTTTAAGGGTCCTTGGCACTCCAAAGCCAACAGGACCGGAGTTCTCCAGCAAGAGGCCAGGATTCTTACTTGGTAGACTGGAAATTCTTTGGCACCTTCATTTCAGTTGAATTTTACTACTTTTAACCTACTTTATTAAAATATAAAATTGAACCAATCAGTACAGTACTTTCTTCGTATTACATTTATTTTATGTTGTCTCCACATTCTCATTTTTTGATCCATTGGATACTTTAGTTTTAATACAATTCATTGTAGAAACTGTTTAGTAAGTTTTGGAGCTGTCAGAAGCACTTTAAGACTGTAGGATTAATTGCAGTAGCTGAATGTTTCAGCTACAATGATCAGCAGTGAAAGTTAATAAGGTTGAAATTTATTTAATCACTTGCAGATAGAACAATGATATGAATAGGGGCAATTCACACTTATCAGAACTATGGTTTCAGATTTTCTAGCCACAAAAAGTGCACTGGTTTACATGTAATTTTATTCACAGCTCTAGGGATCAGAGACAGTTCTCCCCCCACCCCCCACCATTTTGAAGCATGATTCCACAGCCATAGAATGAAGGTTGCATGCAGGTATGGTTGCCCCGTCTAAAAAAAAAGATATATTGGAATTGGAAAAGGCTCAGAAAAGGGCAACAAAAATTATTAGGGGTATGGAACAGCTGCCATATTAGGAGAGATTAATAAGATCAGGACTTTTCAGCCTGGAAAAGAGACAACTAAGGGGGATATCATAAGGTCTATAAAATCATGACTGCTCGGGAGAAAGTAAATAAGTGTTATTTACTGCTCCTAATAACACACGAATTAGAGGTCACCAAATGAAATTTTAATAGGCATCAGATTTAAAACAAACAAAAGGAAAAAATCCACCTATGGAACTCTTTACCAGAGAATGTTGTGAAGGCCAAGATTATAGCAGGGTTCAAAAAAGAACTAGATAAGTTCATGGAGGATAGGTCCATCAATGGCTATTAGCCAGAATGGGCAGGGATGGTATCCCTAGCCTCTGTTTGACAGAAGCTGGGAATGGGCAACAGGGAATGGATCATTTGATGACGTGTTCTATTCATCCCCTCTTGGGCACCTGGCATTGGCCACTGTCGGACGATAGACAGGGCTATATGGACCTTTGGTCTGACCCAGTATAGCTGTTCTTATGTATTTTGTTTAGAAAAACGGGTTATCTTCTCAAAGAAAGATCAAATTGGTCTGGCATCACCAACCTTTACCATGTTGCATTTTATCCCAATTACCATTTACCTCTTTGTCTTTAATTACTCTTTCAAAATTTGTTTGCAGACCTTACATACAGCTGAAGTCAAACTAACAGGCCTGTAGTTTCCCAAGTCACTTCTCCCCCAGCCTCCCAATTAAATATAGGCACTCTGTCTGTCTGTAATTCTCCAGTCACACGGTATGAAACCCAAGCTTAGGGATTCATTAAAAATCCTTGCTATTGGCTAGCAATTTCATGAGCCAGCTCCTGTAATATTCTTGGATGGAGATTAGCCAGGCCCCTCAATTTGATCTCATTAAGCTGTTTTGAGTTTGGCCTCCCCTTACGATGTGGTAGCTTCTACTTCCACATCCTTGTTTCCATCAGCAACCATATCACTGCCCCCAAGTGCCTTATTAAAAATTGAGGCAAAGTATTTATTTAGGTGTTAGGCCATACGTATTTTAATCTCCACCCTGTCCTCAGTGTATAGCAGTCCCACTTCCTTCCTTGTTTTCTTTTTGCTAATATGGCTAAAGAACCTTTTACTATTGGTTTTAATTTCCATTGTAAGGCCTAGCTCCACTTGATTTTTGGCACTTCTCATTTATCACTATGCTTTCTGATCTACATTGTTGGGTCAAGGAAAATTGTTCATTCTCTCAAATATACAAATAGCAAAAAAAAAAGTCTATTCAAAGGGAGAGATGTGATGAAATATTTAGACCTATTCATAAAGCTAAACAGAAGGAAAAAAAATGTGTAAAAAATGCACAATGTCATTACAGGAGGAACTGGTGCTAAGCTGTATATTTAGGTTTCCTTATGCTTTCCATTATATCAGATTCATGTAACTTTTTCCAGAAGCAATAACATCTACACCGTTCGCAGCAGTCTTTTGCAATTTGGCATCTAGAAAGCCCTTGGGTAGAGAAGTGCCTTTAATCCCATGAAATTCCTTTCAGATTTAAACAGTTAAAATAATTTCCTTTCTTTCACTAGCATTCCTTAGGAAAATTTTGTCTGTATGCCAGAATATTAACAGAACACAGACAATCTAATGTACCAGCCTGCCACAGGACATGATATATTAGGAACACCTGGGCTGTACCAGAGTAACTCTCAGAGTGCTGTTTAAGGAAGGAGCTAGACTAGGACCCCTAAATTCTGCAATCACATCACATAGGTAGAGTCCTGCCAATCTGCGGATATCTGCAGACTATATTTGCAGATTGGACACGGATACAAATTTTGTATCCGTCCAGCGCTCTACACATAGGACTCTGAGGTCATGATCTGGGTCTCTATCTCCCCTGCCCTTGGGAGCATCATATGGGGCAGGAGCTCCCTCAGTTCAGGGGGCAGTTGGGAAGGGAGTGGAGACAATCAGGTCAGGATCCTCACCCTACCCCAGTGACAATGCACATGCCACCTGCAGCCCACTCCTGCTTTGGGATAACTGACTTGTGCTGCTGCCGATTAATATGCTCAGTTCTCAAATGGTAGACATTTTGCTGTACTGATGAGGGGTTGAGGTCTCAAAACTTCCGTGATTATCCATGATGGTGATTGTTACAGCCATACAACCTGCTTTACATTTTTCCCTTTAACAAACCTAGGGAAGTGCAATACAAAAAAACTGTCTCAAAAGAAAACTGTTTAGGTTATGAAGCCAAGAATGCAGAAATTGTCCAGGTTTATAGTTGGTATGCAATCTTAATTCTGCAACTTTGTGCACATGCATTTTGAAACCATCTTTAATCACATACTCCCACCCCCGAAAAAAGACGTCTACCTCACTTAATCCACAGATTGTATGCACAAGGAGGAAGAATTTAGGTTGCATTGGCAACCATGAATCTGACATCCCCCAACTTTCAAGTTCTTTGCTTTGTAACTTAAATAACTAAGTGTACAGACGCTCCACGTATTATGCAAGATACGATTTACACAAATTCACACTTATGGGAAAAGTTCCATACGCTAAAAATAGGACCTTTTTTGGGGCCTAATGTTCGGAGATACGTCCGACTTACACAAAGCGTTCCGGAACAGAACGCTTGTGTAAGCTGGAGAACGTCTGTGGATTTTCTTAAATGTAATTTCCTTGGGTGTTTAATATACTTTTACATCTTAAATAACCTTTTTTAATGCATTTTTGTATATATGTATAGAATGTATACACTCCTCATTAAGTGAGAGTGCCTAAAAAGTTACCACTACTGTAAAACACATACTCATGTCATACACATGATCTAGGCTGGATTTTATTTATACCTGAAACACTGTATTGTGCAAACTAATAAATGAAATGGGCATATCGCCATATGCGAAATACTTTCCTCATTTGAACCTTTTAAAATATTTTAAGGTAGCAAGAGGTCAATAGCCACTTTTGATATGGAGAAACATACGGTCTTATATGGGACTGAAGTTGGCTACAATGGTTATATAAACTAGTGTCTTTCCCAAGTTGAGCAATTTAGACTGCTTATTGCTAAGTACAACAAAAATGTAAAGAACATGTAATCAGGCAAACTGAAGGCAAATGAAATTTTGTTCTACCTTACACGCTGACTTTCAGTGTCGCACTAGTCTGAAATTTAGTACTATTTTATTATTATTATTTTTTACAGTAGATTGCTAGATACTAAAAGCCTGAAAACGAACTAAAACCATCCCAAAGCTCCATCTGAAATTTCAAAAAAATGTGAAACATCTAATTATACATACATACACACATTAGATACAGAAATCTGAAAAATACCACTGATAATGTCGAATCAACAGGGGTCATGATAAACAGGCCTTTGATTCAGTAGGATTTATTTCTGCTGTAATCTGGGCTATGTCTAGTAATATCCCAAGTGAACTAGAATAGGCGGAGATAGGAGAACTAGGTCAGCCTTCTTCAAAGTTTTTGCTCCGCGGCCCCTTTTTCCTGTTCTGCCTCCACTCGTGGCTCCCGGGGTATGTCCGCCGAAATGCCACCAAATAGAAAACTTCCGCTTTCTTTCTGCAGCATTTTGGCAGACCAAAAATAGACCGCAACTTCGGCGGTCTCCCGGGCAGGATCGGTGGTGGCGTTGAGGTCTCGCGCACCACCGTGGGTGGTCTTGCGCACCGCACTTTGACGACCACTGAACTAGGTGATCATGGGTAAACAGAGGCCAGACTTTTACAAAAGGCAGTACAGATAGCTGTAGGTTGTGCCTGTTTAATCTCCTATTTGCACATAATATCCCAAAGACAGCTCAACCATTGCTATGACCTTTCTAATAGGAGACACAGATAGCTAGGTATAACAATAACTATGCCACTGTACCACATTACAAACATATGTAATAGGATACAATCCCCATTACAGGAGGCATTAATTTAATATTGCCTCCCATCACCATAGTATGTGAGAAACCTTTCACATAAAACCAACTGGAATAGTGATGCTAGTGTTTTTTTATAGCATCTCTGGCATTTGTCCATATATAGAAAAAATTCTTGGGCATTTTGTTTTCAATTTTTTAGATTTTATCAATTACTTTTTTGGAGACTAAGGGTTTTGACTAAGTTAAAAGGGAGGGAGATCAGTGTTTTGAGTGTCTCATGGTGGAAAGACTTTTTTTTCCCCCTATTATTCCCCCTTGCTCATCTTTAAAATAGGAGCTTGAGTTCTTAGTAAACAGTGCTTTGAGATAGATTTTGCCTTTCATAAGTATACATAATAAATTCATGTTTACACTCTAGCTGAATAAAAGTGTAGTTTATTTTTAAAAACTTACGTTTATTCTTCAAAAATCCATGCCACTTTTGTTCATTAAATACCAACAGATTTGTTCCCCCTTACATGCTACCGTGTTGCAGATGAGACTCTAGGGCAAGTCTAAATTCTGTGCTCCTCTGGCTGAAACCATTATATAGGCAGATTCCTGCATTATGTTCCCTCATCCCATCCAGTCAAAGCACTTAGCAGAACTAATTAACTCCAGATGCATCAAGATGTGAGCCCACAGAATACCTCCTTCACCAAGGCACAAGAAATATATCCTAATCAAGTGTCCTGAACACAGGACACTGCAAGCTATGCATGGATAGCCAATCCAGAAATCTCTTACTCCTCCAAGTCAGGCTTAGAGGCAGACATCTCCTGGAGTTTCTCTTGCCTTATTCATATACACAAAGAAAACTCAGTCAACTCATAAGCACTTAAAAACCTAGACTCCCTTATGACAAATGTCCACAGGGAGCTATACCTCACATCATTTATTTAAAATACTCAGCCTTGATTAATACCACATACTCTGCTGCCAGTGTGCCTTCTTCGGTTAGACATTGGAGAATGACTGCGGCTCCTTCGGCGACGATATTCGGGTGTGTACGATCTACTTCGAGATCGTCTCCGATGGGAATGAGAATGAGAATGGGACCTTGAGCGAGTGTAACGTCTGTGAGAGTGTCTTCTTGATCTGGACCTTTAATGAAGAAAAAAGTTTTCAGATATATACATATATATTATACATTATACACACACACAATAAATGCAATTAAATTTTTAAAAAAGTACACATCCCTAAAGAAGCTCTCTCAAATTCACTATCACCACACATACTTTACTTCAAATAGTGTTTAAATTCTACTTCTTAATGTATCCATAGATTTGACCACCGAGTCTGATCAGTAATAGGATTGAAACTCACATGGCAAATACATTCTAGTCCACATGCGTAAAGTGTATTTTAAATTCGAGAAGAGATTTCTAAGCTTACACACACAGCAAGTTAACATAAAATTACATCTATAACATGCAGTACATACTATAACCAATATACTATGTTTTAAGAAACAACATCAGCAGGGAAATGGACAGATATAGCAAGGCTTTTCTGTCTAACTTATATGACTGAGGTAAGCCTAGGCTCAACAGTAATCCAAAATTAAGGCCAGAAGGACCATGCCAGTTTCAGGTAGGCAGGTTATTCTTCACATCATTCACACATGTCCAGCTGTTCTCAGTAAGATGGTACAAAACTGTTCAAAGTGATGTGGTTTCACACACAAGTATCAGTCACGGGTACGGTACAACCTCCTGGCCTAGCAGTCCACGAGAGACATACTACAACAGCCAAAGAATGCCTGATAGCTTGCACAGTTCAATTCATGGTCTTCTGGCATTCATACTCATTATGAAACCTATTCTCTAACACTTCTCAACTAAATGCAAGTCAGAGAACCTGAAAAGTTTTGGTAAATCACAGAATTTGTCTGACAGTAATTATGAAGAAACCAGTTTGGTATGATTTGAAGTCACTGATCTCAATTACATAAGTTTAGAAATCATCCTCAGAAATGGCCTTTACAAAAACTTCACTGTGTCATTTAAAGTGTGGACATATTCAGGCATCTACAGATGACAGTTTAGTGATTGCAATCAACCTTTTCATATTCAATCAGTCTTGTAACATAGCCACATAGCTAGGAGCTTCCAGCTCAAAACTTCCTACCTTTATCATCACTCTGAATGGCCTCTGTGGTTGCTTTTCCTAGATTCTAGCTGTGGACACTTCCCTGGTGGCTAAACATCATTTTGCATTCCAATTGTGAGTACCAGTCAGCCCCAGGGTACATCTATACCCACACTACATGTGTAAGTGCAACTGCAGCACAGGCAACTATACCTACACTAGCTTTAATCTAGCTAGCGTGGGTAATAGTGATAGGTAGTGAGGATGTGATGCGGGGAGGGGAAACTACAGCAGTACAAGCCCTCTTGGGACTGCGGTTACTGCAAGCTATGCATGGCTAAAACAGTCAAGAAATACATGCACTACTCTTTCAGTCATTCCAACCCTTCCAGACTGAAGGTAGCACAAGTATGCCTACCCACATTACGATGTCACATTTGTGGTTCAGATATATTCCTGTATTCTTTACATTCCATATTTCCCTTCAAATAGCTTTCTCCAAAGACCAAAAGTCCCAGTTTGCCTTCATGCAGAGCAATAAAAACTGTCTGCCAGCCTAGTAACAATTGCTAGGTAAAGCATGAATTACAGCTCCACCAAGGATGAGAAGCTTGAATAAATGGTACAACGTCCTAGCCAATTTAATTTATACCCATTCTGTTTGAAACAGTCAGCAACTACACTCATGAACCATTATCCTTGCTCATATAGCCCTAAAATACTTTTGGTATGTTTTAATCTGGTTCATCAGGGTATTTTTATTCTACTGAACGCAGGGATGCACGTCGCTTCTGTAAGGATGGTCTTGGCCATGTTCATGAGAGCCTCATTTATTGGTAGGGCAATCTCAGACATTCTCCAGACTTCAGCTTCTTCTGACTCATGTTGAGACTCCACAACTTGTTCCAATGAGATCTCTAATAAACCTGTGGTTCTCTTACTAGTTCTCAGAACTGTTTAAAGTCATCCCCCATTGCATGTGGTGGAAGCATGATAGCTTCATCCAGAAAAGAGAATTAAAATCTGGTATCTGGGGTAACTTCTTGATCTGAATTCTCCTCCAGTTGCTCAACTGCCTCTTCCAGAGGTTCAGAGAGTACAGGTGCAAAAGGTGATGAGAAATGCCCAGTCTGTGTGAACTGGGAGGTTTAGGATAGTGTTTGCAGTACACTCCCCATGAGTCCCAATAAGACCATTGTGATGGAAATGGCATTGGTGGCAGCATCCATGGGTGTCTATACCATCCCTGAGTTTCAAGTCTGAGTTAGTACTCCTGTTGTATGGGACCTGGTCTGGTGTGGGTAGGCAAGGAGTACATTTCCCCTTCATCATCATCAGTCTCATCTCTGGATAAAGGAGGAGTTGATCTTGCTAGTGTGGTAAGTTGGTACAGTACTGAGCATGCTGGAGTAAGATCAGTACTGAGGAGTGGAGATTCCGGCACTGACGAGACTAAAAGATCCATATGCCAGAGGAATTGCTTCACTACAGAGAGCATCGATACCAAAGAGGGTATTGTCAGCACCTTTCCTGCAGTTACTGGTGCTGAGGACCTTAGGCTATATACTGTGGAGGCAGGAGATAGTGACAGATTTTAATGGTGCCAAGCTGCTTAGTGCCACATTTGATCAGCTTTGGCAGTACCAAGGTAGGGATTTGCCCGCTCCACCTTTTCCTGAGCCAGCCCTCTTAGAGTCTTCTGCTCACCCAGTACCAAATGGTCCACTATCTTAGAGTGGCTGGTCTCGGTGCAGTCAATACTGATGTTTCTGAAAGGCTGGAGAAAGTCTCTTTTTTGGCAGCTACCTGAGACAGGAAAGTTGGAACCTATTTGGGGAAGTGCTCTTTCCTCTGAGAGGGTGGTGGGGAGAGCCAGTCATGCCCCTTAGAATACAGTTCTCCCATAAGAGAGGGTAACTATACTATGCTAAGAACTATACTAACAACGGAAACTTCAACTCCTAAGGAAGAATTTTTTAAATTTTTTTTTAAAGAAAAATAAACAGGGAAAAGATAGGGCAGTTAACTATGAACTAACTGGGTTGTAACCTTGTAATCCGTGAGACAGGTACAGAGCATGTGTGGCCCAACTACGCACTGATACTAAAAATCTCAGATTCCGAGCACAGGCATGCAATGTCACCTAAAGTGGAGCAGCCACATTGACACTCCTCAAAGGAGAACACGGTGCTGTTTGAAACAGCACTATATTAAAGCACATTAGGGATTTTAGAGCAGACCAGCAGGGTCCAATTAATGCCCAACAAATTAAGCAACAGTCTACATTACTACTTCATGTAGACAAGACTTCAGATACAAGTAACCATTTCTGGCCTTTTCCCACTGTTTACTGGGTGTATCAAATTTCTATATTAGAGAGTAACTTGTGTTTCTTGGCCAAAACTGAAAATCAGAAGCTCTAGATATCTTACATCATACCCATTGATATATGATGCAGAATTAATTTTTATCAAATACAGTACATACCTTGATTTTGATCTTGACCGGGAGTGTGATTCAGAATGTTTGGAAGCTCTTGATGGACTACGAGATCCTGACCTGCTCTCCGATTTTACACGAGCAGGACTCCCAGCTGGAGATTTTGACTGGGAGCGAGACTCCTAACAAAAAAGATAGTATTACAAATGGTACTGGTCACATAAATGCCTAACTCCTAACATTTAAAGTAGCGTAATTATATTATTTTGATTGCTCCTGAAAGACAAATGGTTAGACAATACCCTCCAGAACAAATTTCAGTCTGTTAACCCACTGTTAATATTGTATGCTTTCCTCAAATAATTCCCTACTTGAACCAGATCACCAATTCTCTATTAACTAAGTAATCATGCAAATTCATCTACAACTTGATCATACAGACACTGGAACATAAACCATACATTTACTTAACCTAGGACCCATTCATTCTTCCAGATTCTTTTAATTCTACTTCACTCTTGCTTTCTACTTTTCTTCATTCTTCATTGAGTTTTTCATTTTTCATACTTCGTGTATTCTTCCCCAATTCAAACAATTCATTATAGCCTTAAAAAAACATTCAAGTGCTTCTATCTGACCAATCTTCTGTTCAATTTTTTCCCCCATTCAATTTTAATTTTCTGATCTTTAATATTTTTCATTAGCCTTCTTTTATCTTGATTTATCTTCCACAATCTTGGAAAAAACTCTTCAATTTCTTCACGAACATTAACCTTAATGGAAAAAGAACATTTAGTATATTTAAGCACTAGGGATTATAAAACTCTGCTGGAGTTCAGAATGTTATCTACCAAAATTGAAAAGCCAGCAGGTAAAGTGCAAGTAACTATTTTATAAAAACATTTTTTTTAAATCTTTAAAATTGTATTATTTCTAGGTTCTGACAATGAGTTTACTGATTTTCTCTAAATGTTTCAAAGCTGCCCTCCTCCCCTTTCAAATGATAGAATTCTCCTTATTTTTTAGAATTTCTACAAGATACAAACGTACTAAAAACTTAATTTGCACAAATATATTAAGATGATCTAATATAAAATAGATTTTTCCTAATATTAAATTTGCACTTTGATATTAAATACCTAAAATGCTAGTCTTACGTGGCTCTATTAAGCCATATTTAGTTCAACAGAATGTTAAAGCAGAGCTTTTCCAGTCAAAATAAATAAATTTGTCTATGCATAGATACATTCAGGGCCCAAACTAAACCTAAAGTTAATGATTCTCTAATAATTTTCTTTTCTTCCTATTGTTATCCTATTTTCCTTAAGTATTAAATCCATATTTAAAATAAAATGCATATTTGTAGTACAAAGTAACCCAAGAAGGGCCATTTTTACTTGTATGAACATACACACAAGAGACAACCAGGAAAACAAGCAGAGTGGGACAGGATTCACCCCCCTCCCCCAAATACTTTTTTTTCCCAGGTACCCTGGCCATATGTGGCTTAAATTTGCTTTAAGCAATTGTAAATGTTTAGATATGGATAAATATTAAATATGCACAAATAAATTTTAATTATGAAATCATAGCAAGCTTTCCCCCCACCTTTCAAGTTCTTTTATTTTCCTTTTGTTACATTCTGTTCCAGTTTTCACTACATCTTTTACTACCTGGTGTGAACACTCTCTCTCATTCTGTTTTACTAATTGTATTTCTTTGTCTGCTAATCTTACAGGATGTTTCTAAATTCATCTCTCATTCTTTAGTACCATGTTAACTGCAGAAACTGACCTTTCCTATTTTAAGAGGCGTTTCCCTTTTCTTACTTTTTTACAAGTACTAAAATGACCAGATTAATATAAATAGAAGTTAAAATCCTCTACTGAGCCTCATAACATGCAACTTGAGCTTTCCCAATGTAACTCAACAAGAATTCAAAAGAAAGAACGGAGAGATACATTCAGACTGCTAGCTATTCAGAATGCCCTCTGATGTCTACGGGAGTCCTCCATAGCGATCACAGGAAGAAGGTGGCTTTATGTATCTTTATTCTATCCCATGCATTATTCTCATATCTGGAACTCACTCAGAAAACATGTTCCCTTTCAGGCCCACAACTATTCCTGCCCTTTCTTTCCCATCCTCCTTACTCTTTCTGTACCCCTTCACTGTCTTTGAGAGCCTCCTCTATTTCTTCCTCTACACTTTATTCTCTGCAGCAATTCCCAATACCTACAGCCATCATTCCACTGCCTTCCTCATTAAAAGTGATCAGCAATTAAAGTTAATGCTGCAGAAGTGTCATTGATATATCAAATTAAGGAAAAGGTATGGTCCACAGCCTATACATTTGACATCTCTGGTATAAGAGGTTAAAGTTCAGTATCCCTGTCCATTCAAACTTAAAACTCTGCTGGCATTGCCAACATGGCTTCCAATTAATGCCATATTGACATGAATGCATCTGCCAGATATTTGAAAGGCAACACCTCATTTCATACAGGTCAAACTATAATCCTTTTTATTTTTAAATTATCTGTGCGCATCTAGAACAGTTTAAACTCACAGGACAGTTCAACTGTTCCAATTTTCAAGTGGCAGTGAGAGCACAGGTCCTTACAAGTTTCAAACCTCTAAAGATTCATAACAATTGGAGATATGCAGCTGAGGAGACAACTATTATCCATCAGCAGTTGTATACTACAGGTCAATGTCAGGCATTCAGTTTTCTGATGCAACACAGAACATTACTCCCACGGAACTTCAAAGTAGTATTGAAGGAATCTGTATAATGGTTTGAGATAATTTCAAGATCTAAGGAAAGCAAAGCAGCTAAGAAAATATTTTCCCCTCCTCCTGGTCTTTTGCTGAACTAGAACAGGTTTTCAACCTCTGGTAAATTACATTATATGGGATGAAGTCTTCTGTTGGGAAGGATTTTTTCCAGAGATCTTACCATTCCTAACCTTCTTTCCCCAACCTCTTCTCCCTCCCGCCCCAAACCAATATGGCATCTTTAAAGTTTTATCATTTACAATACAAACAGAGCAGATCTGATGGTTTTGTACACAAGGATTTTATGGGATGGATATCACCCAACCCACAAGCCTCATATATTATGTGCTGTCCTACAATATAATCCCTGTCCCAGGAAGTAAGATTTTTCCTTAGCACATAATCTTTAATGGATGGGGGGAAAAAATCTTCTGGGAAGATTTGAATTTTCTATGCAGTCACAAGGTCATAAAAATGATAAAAAGTACACCAAAATTAAGGGCTTGTCTGCACTAAAGCAATTGGTTATTGCTCTTCAACTGGTCACAAAGCACAGATGGAAATACCAACACGAGTCCACACTTGCTTCCCTAAATTGGTTTACATTTTGCCCTTGCGTCCACATTCATCATGGCAAATCCTAAATGAATGTGGCCCTGCAGACCAAAAACCACCTGCATTGATTTGAATTCACATGAAGGCTGCCCTAAAATAAAGATGTGGACAGTTATCTTTGACTGCTGCCTAAGCCAGCACATATCCTTACTTGCCAACTAAGAGTCCCCTCTCTGCCTTCCTCATCCTTTCTGAATATCCTGCTCCAGAGAAATGCCACTGAGCCATGCCCGCCCTCCCTCCTGTTCTGAAGGTCCTCAGTTTGTGACAGACCACCTCTTAAGGCTGTATTTCTTAAACCCCACTATAAATGTCCCATCCCACTGCCACCATAGGACAGAACACCTACATTAACGACTTCCCCTCTATCTGCTACTCAGTGAGTCACAAATGTTCACCAGTCAATCCTTTAACGAACTACAGGTAGTTTGTCAGAGTGAATGCTTCAGACAAATCCACAGATGATTCTCCAGCTCAAGAGGCAGCAAGAAGAGCACAACTAGCAACTGCCAGGCGGGATGCTCACTGCTCAACCCCTGGCTCTTACCACAGAATATGGCCAACTTTGCTTTAAATGGAGAAACAGATCTCTTAAATGGCTATTTTTTCTTATACCGTATTAAGAACCTGACAAATCAAAACATACGACCGCAAATCCTACAATATGACATGGGTACATTAAAGTATTTATGTATGAGTATTTCACCATATATGGGAGGAAGATGAATGGCTGCTAAAAAAGGTAATTTGCCAACTATACTGTGCAACAGAAAATATACTGATAAACATATTCAACTCACAATGTTAGTGAGTTACAAGATTATCAATAGAAAACCTTTACCCTGTATTGTCCAAAATATTGACTGGAGCTAAAAAGTCTTTGAAAATATTATTTACTGCTATATCCAAAAAGAGATATTCTGTTCTCTACTTAGGGTTTATTTAGGTGAGTATTTTTGTAGGTTTGTTTTCAAGTACTGCCCTATAAGTTAGGGAAGATAGGAACAAATCTCATTTTTGGAAACATAACAGTCCTGCTGGCTACCATGGCATGAAAAGTAGTTTAGCACTAACTACCAGCATTACTCAGCAACAAGATGAAAAGCTAAAGGGAACAAACAGGAATATTCAGACAACTAAAAAAAGTTATCCTCCTTTTTCATACTCTTATAAACCCAGACCATGGGATTATCAGAGCATTTCCCAAAGAACTGTGGGACTACCGAAGTGTGAAAACTGCCATTGCTATCTCCAACAGCTGCAACAAAATATGTCTACACTGTTGTCCTCAAATTCTTGTTGGGAGTGTCTGGTCTCTATTGAGGCAGTAGACTGCAGTTGGAGAATATGTTTTGACCCCAAAGGTTACAGATACAGCCTTCCCTAAAATTATCTTTGAGACAATGAGAGAACCACCAAGAGAATAGATGACCAGGATTTCCTTAATTTGTATATTTTAAAGATATACCTACAAAGTCCTCTTTTCAAGCCAATACTCCTTTCATAATTTCTCTGATCAAGCAAAGCACTTAAGTGCACAAGTAACCACGCTGACTTCAATGAGATTGCTCATGTGCTTAAAGCTACATACACTCTTAAGCACTTTTCTGGACTATGGCCAATGTTAGGATTTGTACAGAGTAGGATGAGATCTCAATTAAAACCAATGGTACGGACAAATTTAGGAAGATGAGAAATGTCTGACTGCTATGCTACTTTAATCTGGTGAAAAACTGAATAGCAATTCCTACAAGATAGTCAAGGAGTGATAGGCCTATCAAGGTAAACAGGTGCTGAAGACATTATTTTTTAGGGAAAGAATCTCAATTATCTACATCTAAAAGCATGGTTTTATATATTACATATGAGATGACAGGGATTGGGTAAACTGTAGTACTGCATTTTTAACATACTCCCCATGCTGTGCATAGGATGTTCTCAAGATAAAATAAAGAATACAGGCTTATTCACCTCTTTGAAAACAAACAAACCACTCTTTCTAGCTAGAAAGGGACATTAATCAAGGGATTAGGAATTAAACAGATCCTGAAATGGAAAGGAAAAGTGTAGTTTAGAGCAGTGGTCCCCAACCTTTTTTGCGGCACGGACCGGATTTTTTTTTTCTTCGCCGCCGCGGACCGGCTGTATGTCCGCCGAAAAGCCGCCGAATTCACTCCGAAAAGTGAAACTGCGGCTTTTCGGCGGACACTTCCGGGAACGCGTCCGCGGCCCGGTAGCGATCGATCCACGGCCCGGTACCGGTCCGCGGCCCGGGGGTTGGGGACCACTGGTTTAGAGCAATGATTTTCAGCCAGGGATACTCAGAGGTCATCCAGGGGCTACTCAATTCATCTAGATCAGTGTTCCTCAACTTTGGGGTTTCAGCAACATGTGGGGGGGAAGGTCATCAAGAGATGGGGGGGGGGGGGGTTGTTGTCACAAGTGATGGCCAGCATTAGGGGTGGGAAACAGGGCAATTAAGTAGCATGCTTCAGCCCCAGGCAGTAGGGCTCAGTCTTCAGATAAGGCTCACAAGTGAAAAACAAATGAGGAATACTTGTGGCACCTTAGAGATTAACCAGTTTATTTCAGTATGCTTTCGGGGTGCTATAGCCCACTTCATGGAACACAAAAGAAAGATGAATTTATATACACAGAAAGTATAAAAAGTTGGAAATTACCATACCAATTCAAACAGTGAAAAACAGTCTCAAGTATCACCTATGTATGACAACCAGCTGAACATGAAGGGAACAAAGACTTTCATATTTAAGTTTCTGTAATTTAGTAAGAATTTGCACAAAGTTTGCATAAGAGGTGAATAAGCCCATGTTTTTAATTTCACTCCAAAAACATCCTATAGGTAGCAGGGGGAGTATGTTAAAAATGCAGTACTACAACTTACTCAACCTCGGTCGCCTCATGTATAATATATGAAACCATTCTTTTAGATATAGATAACTGGGATTCTAGTGAAGCATTGTTCCCTGAAACAAGGAACACTCCCCTGACCTGAGAGAGGACAAAACCTTACAGTTTTGGGAACCAAAATGTAACAAAGGCCAAACTGGAGCTACCAGAATGAAAAGTTATTTTGTGAGTATGTGAGCCTAGGACAGTGGTTCTCAAACTGGGGTTGGAACCCCATTTTAATGGGGTCGCCAAAATTGGCATTAGGCTGCTGGGGTCTGGGGCTGAAGCCGAAGTGCGAGCCCCACTGATGGAAGCCAGGCCCAAGGGATTCAGCCCTGAGTGGCGGGGCTCAGGCTACAGGTCCCCCGCCTCGGGCTGACATCCTGGGGTTTCAGATTTGGACCCCTCACCTGAGGTAGTGGGGCTTGGGCGGGCTCAGGCTTAGGTCCCCCTCCTGGGATTGTGTAGTATTTTTTGTTGTCAGAAAGGAGTCAGATTGCAATGAAGTTTGAGCAGGGATATGACAAAAAAAATCCACTCTTGACAATCCCCTGGAAGGTGGAAAAGGAAGACTTCATCTTAGTATTGCAATTAGCAACCACCATATTCTCTTGGGAAGGTCTTAATGTTTGCCACATCAATAAGCACCTTAATTGAAAAGGTGAGGATATTTAATCTTTAATAAAAGCTTCCTTTATATATTTATCCAAAATATCAGGTGTTAAATAGCGTGTCACTGAATAAAAATCCTTTTCAAATTGCTCACCTTCCACCATTTTGACTCTAATGGGGTTACCATTTCACTAGTTTCCCAGTCAGTCAAAGAGGTCTTTTATCATTTTTAATGTAAAAACACAAGAAGGATTTTTTTCTTTTAAAACCACTTTCCTAGTCCTCCATATACATCATATATAAAAAAAGCAAATGCTCTTTTCTCCTCTTAGATCACCTTTAAGAGAGACATGAACTTGGAATCTACTCAATTTCAACAAAATAATTTTCAATAACTTCAGTTGCTATAATTGCCAAGTTATGGAAATTTCCCTAATTGTATTAAAGTTTGCCATGACTCAGTTTCCATACAAACATTCCTTTATTAGTTCAAAGGCCATTTGGTGCAAGTTACTCCAAAATAGCAATATAAGAATATATCCTTATAGTCTATAGCCTAACAATAATACAGTTATAAGCATTGGCCAACATGCTTATAAGTTCAGGCTCAAGAGACAGCTTCCACCCCCCCATCATGGCATGTCTCCAGAAGACTAAAGAAAACTGACAAAAACTCTAGAGAGCCTTACTTTTTATGCACTATAACAAACAAGTGATATCACTGCTGGTTATTGGACCTTAGCTAAAATCAACTGAAGCAGTTTAGGGCTGCACCATTTGCTCTCATCTCACTTTGCCATATTTTCCCCTAGCTGCAAGACTTGACTAAGCATTTCTAACTTCTTATTTACTGCACCTGGTGCTCAATTAACCAGGTTTTCTTTACTTCTATTGCTTAGCTCAAATCCTTAATAAGGTAACAGTGGTATTTCCAAAGCCATGACAAGTTTTAACACAACCAAGCCTGCTGTTATTTTTTTCTGATTGCATGCTTCAGACATACCACTTTGATTAAAATAAAAACAATGTAAAATCATAGTTTACTTAGGTCTAATGTGGGCCTATATTCCTACACCAAGACTTCCCAATTTTGAGGCTTGCAAATGATATTTATCTTTAGCGTGTGTGTTCTAGCCTACCACATGTATGGGGTAAGACACCCTTATAAAACAAGTCTTACTGATTATACAGGGAGAGACATTAAACTGACTATACATAGAGTGGTGTCAAATGCAAAGTAAAATTGACAAAATTCTCTAGCTTTTTCTATTTCGAATATAGTACACAGTGTTTGCAGCAATAGTACATAAAATAATTTCAGGTGTGATTTTTTTTAAATTTAAAATCTTATTTTAAATTGTATGGTTTATCAGACATTGTTGGGCGATTCTTAAGATAGTCTGCAACACCTTTTTTAAAGTTACTTTAACATACCTAGCTATTTATTACATCCACAACAGTGGTAATTCAGTTCAATTCATATTATTTTAGAACACAATAAAACACTCAAATGCACGTATCAAGGACACATGAAGATTAAGGTATGGCTAGTTGGGCTGATGTAGTGAAGAATACATACTTAACTAAGCAGCACCATACAGGACTTCAATTTTATTTTACTTAACTTTAGTGTAATTAATTTTTGTTGGATTTGGGAGAAGTGTTCAATCGTTAACAATTGAAAATGCAAGGCACAGATTTATTGCATCTTTAAAAAAAATGTTTTACACAAGTAAAAGAAAACCAGATGGAAAATAATTTTAGAATACTCCTAGAGTAACAGGAATTCGTGTTTGTGATTGCTTCTTGCTCTCATATGAACAAAAGTAAATATAGCACTAATTTTCTCTACCATTGCATTCAGCTGCATGGAAGACCATAAAATGGAAAATATATTGCCATTTGCTATGCTGGTTAAGAAATTTCATCATCATTGGAAATAAGGATAGGTGTACTCCCCAAAAGAACTGAAGTAAGGCTAATGACACACACTGACAAGTAAACTTTCCCCTCTAAATAGAGAGGGGACCAACTGCAACAGCAGTCACAGAAACCTAGCTTCAGAAATGCTTAGAGTAAACCCTTCTATTTCAATATCAGGCAGTTGAAAACATACACCATCTCTGAAGCTCATCATCAGTTTCATCACCTTCCTAACAACTGTTCTCTTAAACCAGATAAACTGATGAGAAAATATCTTTGACAAGAAAAGCAGGATACTGAAATACATAGTAAAAATGAATGGCAAACTAATGCTCAAAGAACATCATAAACTGTACAGAATTGCTGACAAGCAAGCACATTTGTTACCCAAGTTTTTCAAAGTAATATCTAAAAATATAAGTTCATTTTCCATTTGCTCATTAATTACATCAGAAACACCACAGCTAACAAAGCCACTTTTGCCAGAATAATCCACACTAGAACTGTTTTTGTTTACCTCACCTGAGGAAGCGGCAGCCAACACTACAGCAGTATATGGTGTGTCTAGCCTAGGGGCTATTTTTATTTAGTGTTACAAAAGTAACACTGTTTCAGTAGAGATACTTGTTGGAATACAACACTACACTGTCAGAATTTCATGGGTCATTTCCCTAGGCAGCATCAGGTTGCTGCAAAGCTGCTGCCACTGGTTCATCAGAGAAGGTCACAAAAAAGATCCTCTAAAGTTCTCTTCAAGAGCAACTCTTGTGAGGACACCAAAGATTTCCTACAACAAAACAGAGGTAAACAGGGATGGGATGAGGGCAGTGACCACCTGGACGTGAACATCTGTCCCACATTTCAAAGAGTATTAAGCAGTTTCTAATTCCTGCCATTGTCCATCACTAAAAAGTGTAGAGACCCGTGTACAGAAGGATTGCAGCAATCATTAGAGGGTGTGTGAGGCGCTCAGCCTAACAAGGCCAGGGGCCACCACACTCAGTAGGTGGCACAGGGTGGAAGTAGTAGTACGACGGGGTCATCAGTGAATTACACGGGGCAGTGGCGAAGATCCCCGGTGGCATCGGGAGTCTGGCTCAGAGGAAATCCCGATCACGGGCCATGGGACGGGAAGAGGCGGCTGGTCCCTGCGCTCTTCGGGCAAGTGACACGGCCAGTCTCTCGCACAGGCGGAGCCATTTTCCTCCGGGAAGAGGAGCTCCGGGAGTGGGACCCCGCGGTCCTGGGGGCTCGGGGCGCGCGAGCTGGACTCGGTGAACGAGAAGGAGAGAAGAGGGGCGGGCTCCAGCAAAACGCCGAGCGCGCTCCCCGGGGCTGCCGGCGAGAGGAAGGGGCCCCAGGCGGGCTCGAAGGGAGGGGAGCAGGCAGCGCAGCTCGCCGCCCGCATCAAGGAGGCGAGGCCCCGGTAGGGCACCCCAGGGTGGGGGGGGGGGAAGGGAGGGTGCTGGGCGAGTTAGGGCAGCGGGGCGCGGAGCCCGCCAGGGCGGGGGTAGCGGCGGGAGGCATCGATGGCTCAGCGCCGCCGAGGGGAGCCATCTTAGGAATAAGCTGCTGCGCCTCCCGGCCCGCCGGAAAAGGGCGCCTCTTCCCTCCCCTCCCCCACTCCCTGGAGGACCGGGCCGGCCTCCCCCCGCACGGCCCGGGCGGGCTCGCCACTCACCCTCCCCTCGAAGTTATTCTCCTCCACGTCGCTCATGGCGGCGGGGCGCTGGTGGCTGCGCTCAGCGAACGGGGACGCGAGTCCCAGGCAGCGGCCTCCTTCCCCGCAGAGCCTCCGGACCCGTCTTGCAGCAAGCGGCGGCAGCGCAAAATGGCGCCTCTGCCTCGTCTGCGCCCGACACCGCGCAGGGGGGGCGGAGCCTCCCCGCCAATCACAAAGGAGGCGCCCGGCGGCGGCGGCGGCGGGGCGGGGCGGGGACTGCGGTGAGGACCGGCCCTGCCCGCACAGACGTGCAAAGCCCAGGGAGCAGGGTACAATAGTTCTCCCTTTATCCGCAATTAGAGTGACCAGATGTCCCGATTTTACAGGGACAGTCCCCATATTTGAGGCTTTTTCTTATATAGGCTCTTGTTACCCCTACTCCCCCCCCCTCTCAGGTTTTCACAGCTGCTGTCTGATCACCCTAATCCCCATCCCTCCTCTGTGGTGCCATTCCCTAGTGCACACCCACAGGCCCCCTCCAACACGCAGTGCTGCATACATCCCCCCCCCCCCAGTTTGTATGAGCTACCCCCTAAATCAGGGGTAGCCAACCTGGGCCTGAGAAGGAGCCAGAATTTACCAATGTACATTGCCAAAGAGCCACAGTACTGTAATAGATCAGCAGTCCCAAATCAGCTCCCCTCCCAGTGCCTCCCTCCCAACAGCTGCCCTGCTGATCCGTGCCACCCCCTACACCCTGCACCTCCTGATCAGCTGTTTCTTGGCATGCAGGAGGCTCTGTGGGAGAGGGGGGAGAGACAGACAGACACCACCCAGGAAGGGGTGGAGTGGGCAGGTCCTGTGGCAGAGCCAGGGGTTGGGCAGTGAGCATCCCCCAGCACATTGGAAAGTTGGTGCCTGTAGCTCCAGCCTGGGAGTTGGTGCCTATACAGGGAGCTACATACGAATTTCTGAAGAGCTGCATGTGCCCCTGCAGAACAGGGAAATAAACACTGAACTGAGGCAGGGGTCCTAGCTGACAGGATTCCAGCCATAAGAGTGCTAAAGCATGTAGTGAGAGAAACCTTTTGCTTTGAATTCAGTTAACTTGTTAAATTAGGTGTTAGTTGCATTCCACCTTTTATTTCTTTAAATAAGATGAGGAAGACTTTGTAGCTCTTTAGAGACTAACCAGTTTATTTCAGCATAAACTTTCGTGGGCTATAGCCCACTTCATCGGATGCATAGACTGGAACAGAAGTAAGATGCATTTATACACAGAAAGCAGAAGTTAGTGTCTAAGGTGTTACAAAGTCTTCCTCATCTTATTTAAGGAATAGGAAGATACATCCTAAAGACAGGGTCAAAAGAACAATATGATGGGTAGGCTTGTTTGAACCAACATGTACCAGGGGAGAGGCAGCACCCTAATGCATAAAGGAGCCGTACCTCGATGTGCCAGGAGTGATGTGCAACCTGTTTGTACCTGAGTATAAGAAAGCGTCTCTGAGTGGATGTCTTTGTCCCTCCACTGACTGAGCTGTGCCTATTGTCAGGGAGCACATATGTACTAGCTATCAGAACCCTAGACATCTGATCTGGGAAGCAAGAGACTGTGTTTTGTTTGACAATAAACCTGTCTGGGTGCCTTCCTACCTTTTTAGAGTCTGTGGTCATTGGGGGTTCTCTCGGGGTCTGCTGTGTCAGTGATGTGCGCAGAGCTGGGGCAATACACAGAGGGAAAACATGCACGCAGCCCACCGTTCTCATTACTGAACGCAAGCAGAGGCAGAGCACCACACCGCTAGTGTCTGATGACAGCTGTTACCTAGGCACTTGGCTGAGCCGGACTGGCTGCTTGGCACCTTCTGAGTAGCACAGACACAACCACAGGTGGCGGAAGTGCAAGGTAGGGGGACCAGACAGCAAATGGGGGGTAGGGGTAATGGGAGCCTATAAAAGAAAAAAACCCCAAAGTCGGGACACCTGGTCACGCGGCCAGCCCAGCGCAAGGAGACCCGTCACCCAGCAAAGGCTGCGGAGGCGGCTTCCGTGCTGCGGTGAGGACTTATTACAGTACTAGCCGCTGACAGGGGCGATCCGGCAACCAACCCGCGCGCGCGCGCCCTGTAGCAAGACACGGGAACTTTAGCCTGGGACCCGCCCCCTTCTCTGGGGCGCGCGAAGAAGAGAACCGGAGGCACGCATGCGCTTGGCGCCCGGCTCGGCGAAGGCTGCGGATCCGTTTCCCGGCATGCGTTTGGGCGGAAGGGTTTGGGGGGCGGGGCTGCGGGATGAGCGGAAGCTCCTTGGGAGCCGGTGCAGCGCCTGACACCCAGGTAGGGAAGGAGCGAGAGCGCCGCCGCCGGGGGAGCCCGATACTTTGTTGGTAGGATCGGCCCGGGCGCCTTCGTGCCGCGAGGTGTGAGGGGACAGGGCCGGGCCCGTTCCCCAGGGGGCAGGGATGGGGCGCAGCAGGGCCGGGCCCGTTCCCCCGGGGGGTGTTTGAGATGGGGCGTGGCCGGGCCCGTTCCCCTGGGTGCCTGTGAGTACTCGAGTGGGACAGGGATGGAGAGATGAGAGCAGGGCTGCCTTGTGCGCTGCGTTGGGATTTGGGAATATGATGATGCGTTGTAGGGGTTTAGGTAATTGCAGGCAGGCCTGAGCTAGGGATTAGGTCCCTGTGTGTGTTCTGTGAACTGGGGCAGATATAAGGGTGAGTCTGAGAATCCGTATAGGATAGAGTTTGTTATACTAGGTGTTGGGGTGGTCGCAGTTGTTGAGTAAAGTGAGGTTATTATCTCATTATCAGTATCTTATTTTGATTCTTTTCTATAGATGTTTCCCTGGTCCAGGTCATGCTCTTTTCCTTCCTCCCCTCCCTGCTCCTGCCCACCCTATTTGTACATGTAATGATCTGCTTTTGCTCTGGTTTGTCCTATTCAAGCAGTTCCTGGTAGTGGTATGTCTGTGCACTTGGATTTTGATGGCAATAGCAATCCCTTCCCACCCCCTCAAATCCCTGTTGTTCATACCAATGTAATCTTCCCTGTGTACTTGTGAGGGGGTTGTTGCAGACCTCTCTTAACAGTGCCTCAGTGCAGTGTTCCATGGGAGGTAGCTTCCGTGACTCAGCCTTATTCTAGCATGGATCACCTGTATACTGCACATCTGTGCTGCAATGGCCCTGAGTTGTTTTGGAGTGAGTCTGGGTTTTACTATGTGTTATGCACAGTTAATAATGTATATGTTCCTAAATTGTCCTCTTAGGGGTCACAAGATCTGATGATTATCAATGTTAGGTTTATATAGTGCCCTTGTTACCAGAGAACCCTGTGAATGTCACAAACTTTAAATGTATTTATCCTCACAACACCTCTGTGGGGTAAGGAGGTGCTGTCACTCTTCTGTGGCTAAATCCAAATATAGCAATAAGTTCACAACTTGTTTATATTGTTTTGGGGAGAACAAGGGATATATTGAGGGAATAATGCATCAAATAGTCAAGTCTTCTCTTAATACCCAAATCTAGAATTTACTCAGGGTGCATAGTGATGTGATAATGACTTGGGATCTACTTAGGCCAATTTGCAGTAGTTTAGTACTCTGATACTTTTTCTTGGTGGCTCTAATCTTTGCTCATAATCCAGGTTACAGGTTACAGAAAAATAAGGCCCTTAGGTGTTATATTTGCCAACACCACCTTCAGAATGTGAACAAATTGTAAACTGTTGCAGTTTTAGCACACAGTTCTGAATGGTGAGTTTCTCTGTTTAATTTCAATAGCCCAGAAAGCATTATCTATTATGTTTTACCTCTGGAGCTAAAATAAGATTTAAATATCACTTTTATTACTATTACTAACTGCCTTTAAGCAGTTAAAAAATTAATTGTGATTAATGGTGTGATTAAAAAATAATAGTGTGATTACACAATAATAGAATACCATTTATGTAAATATTTTGGATATTTTCTACATTTTCAAATATATTGCATTCTGTACTGTAAATGAACTCAAAGTATACAGTGTTCACTTTATATTTACTTTTATTACAAATATTTTCACTGTAAAAACAAAAGAAATAGTATTTTTCAATTCACCTAATACAAGTACTGTAGTGCAATCTTTTTATCGTGAAAGTTGAACTTACAAATGTAGAATTATGTATTAAAAATAACTGCATTAAAAAAAAATCTAAAAGTTTAGAGCTTACATGTCCACTCAGTCCTATTTCAGCCAATCGCTCAGACAAATGAGTTTGATTACATTTATGGGAGATACTGCTGCCTGCTTTTTATTTACATCACCTGGAAGTGAGAGCAGGCATTCGCATGGCACTTTTGTAGTTGATTTGCAAGATATTTACATGCCAGATATGCTAAACATGCATATGCCCCTTCATGCTTCGGCCACCATTCCACAGGACATGCTTCTATATTGATGATGCTCTTTTTTTTTTTTTAAAGTGTTAATTAAATTTGTGACTTAACTCCTTGGGAGAGAACTGTATGTCTTCTGTTCTGTTTTACCCACATTCTGCCATATATTTCATGTTATAGCAGTCTTGGATGATGACTCGGCACGTGTTCATTTTAATAACACTTTTACAGCAGATTTGACAAAACTCAAAGAAGGTAGCAATGTGAGATTTCTAAAAATAGCTACAGCACTGGACTCAAGGTTTAAGAATCTGAAGTGCTGTCCAAAATCTGAGAGGGGCGAGGTGCTGAGCATACTTTCAGAAGCCTTAAAAGAGCAATTCTTGGATGTGGAAACTACAGAACCTGAACCACCAAAAAAATAAAATTAACCTTCTGCTACTGGCACCTGACTCAGATGATGAAAATGAACATGCATTGGTCTGCTCTGTTTGGATTGTTATCAAGCAGAACTTGTCATCAGCATGGATGCACGTCTTCTGGAATGGTGATTGAAGCATGAAAGGACACATGAATCTTTAGCACATCTGCCACGTAAATATCTTGCGATGCTGGTTACAGCAGTGCCATGTGAACGCCTGTTCTCACTTTCGGGGGACATTGTAAACAAGAAGCAGGCAGCATTGTCTCCTGAAAATTGTAACTAAACTTGTCTGTCTGAATGATTGGCTGAAATAGGACTGAGAGGACGTGTAGGCTCTAAAGTTTGACATTATTTTGTTTTTGAGTGCAGTTATGTAACAAAAAAAATCTACATTTGTAAGTTACACTTCCATGATAAAGAGATTGCACTACAGTACTTGTATGAGGTGAATTGAAAAATACTATTTATCATTTTTACAGTGAAAATATTTTTAATAAAAAATAATATAAAGTGAGCACTATGCTTTTTATTCTGTGTGTAGAAAAACATCAAACATATTTAATAAATTTCAATTGGTATTCTATTAAGTGTGATTAATTGCTATTTTGTTATCACAGTTTTTTTAGTTAACCACAATTAATCTATCTATTAATTCTACTTCATTTCTGAGTAAAGTATAGAAGGAACAATATGAAGATGAGTACAATCCACTTGGAGTGGTGTCTCATCTTCGTGTCATGAACTAATGGGTTTTGGTTTGTAGGTAGAAAGTGTAAAATTATCACTACTCTTGTCCCATTTTGACTCTCAGGATGTGATTCCCCTGTGTACACAGCCCATTGGCCTCACACCTTATTTCTTGCATTGTGTATTAGTCTAATTTGTTAATAACTTATTTGCAGTTATTTTACAGCTCCTGGGAATTATGCAGTGATTTCTGACAGGGCTTTGGAGTGGTGCTTCAGCTCCAGGCAAAAACCTACAGCTCCACACTCCAGCTCCGGGCTCCGCTCCAAAGCCCTGGTTTCTGAGTTCTCTGATCTAGTAAACAGGGATATTCCCCCAAACCTTAATGGATAAGTACATTTAAACTGCACTCCTTGTCAGGCCCTTGTGGTCCCTTTCCTCAAAGAAAACTCATCCTATCTTCTAACTGGTTGGAGATTCAGTGGGAGGCTGTGGTATTCCTTCTGAGCTAATTCTGATCAAATGATTGAGTAAGGTATTGAAGGTCACTCTAATACTAGAAGTGACTTCTTTTGCTGAAGGGAGATACTGAGGTCACGATCACTTACATTAAAAATCCCAGAACACTTTTCACAAGATTTAGGGGTGCTAATCCTTGTATCCAGTCTAAGTTATAACATTAGTCATTATGGAGTCTACACTAATTGCTATAGGCCTGGTCTACAATATCTGAAGACTAATTGGTGCTGGAGATAGTCAGCAAAGGGTTAACAATAGAATTTATCGGGGCTTTGTGGGGTTTAATAGTTAGCTGGTGATGCTGAACAAAATTAACCCTGGTCTAAACTGACTGCTAAAATGTGTTCAGCATTGTGTAAGTTAGCACGGACAACCCTGTTCAGATGTGGGTGAAATAGTGTGATGTAGGCCGTATCTTTTTATTTGGATGTGAGTAGGAGTCTTTACGTCCTCTTCTAAACTTCTTGTTAGGGCTGTTTTCTGTTAAACAGATGCTACATTCCATCCAGTGTAGAAGAAGCGATTTTCATACATAATATTTATGAAAGACATTGGGATCCTTTGAGATTAATACTGCTTTGTAAATGTAAGATATGGTTATTAACTTAGGTCTAAAATAGTGCTAAATTATCTATTTAAGTTTTCAAACTTTTTGTCATTATAGTTGGCGGGGAAGGGGGGAGGAGAAGAGGGGCGGACTTTATCTTGATTATGTTCATGAGCCTTGAATGTGTTAACTAACCACAAAATACTTTGTCACTCAAACCACTATGGTCCCCATATTTAGCTACTTTTTAATGTGATCCTGACTTTACTAAGATAATTGGCTAGTTCACTTAGTCAAGCTAGCAAGGATAATCCCAGAGGAACCGAAAGCACTGTCTTTACTGCCTATTGTGTGATTATTATTATTATTTAATCTTCTATTGGGTCAGTATGCTGTATCAGAAGTAAAACACATTGGAAAGAGAAATTTTAACTATTTGTACACTTTAGAGGATTCTAAATTAACTTTGTTAACTCAAGAAAGGTACCTGGACTTGCTATGTGCAACCCAATGAAGACCTTGACTCAATGTGCAGCTATGGTCCAGAAAACCAAGCTATTAGGATTCCTAAGGAACAGGATGGAGAATAATATGGAAAATATGATGCCATTATATAAATCAATCCTGACGCCTCACCTAGAATATTATGTGCAGTACTGGTTACCTAATTTCCAATGGGATATTGCGGAATTGGAAGAGGTCCAGAGAAGGATAACATATAATTAGAGACATGAGGAAAAACTTATTTAAAGAGAGACTGAAAAAAATGGGTTTGTTTAGCTAGGAAACAAATAAGAGGGAATATGAATATGTCAAAGGTAGATCCAGAGTTTTTGTTCTCCCAGACATGACATAAAACAAGGTGATGTTTTAATGAAATTAAAAGATGGAAGATACAAAACTTATAGAAGGAAATATTTTTTTCACAGATTATTAAACTGTGGAAGCCATTGCCACAGGATACTGTAGAGGCCAAATAGACTGTAAACAAGGATTTTAAAAGGCAAAGTAGCTACTTAAAAGAAGAAATCTTTGCCTGCCTTTCAAACAGAATAAGTGACTTTATGTATTGTGACAGACCGCCTTCTCACCCCTCCTCAGGAACAGGCAGGAAACCCTTCTTTTGCTCCAAACAGTGCTCTTTATTCCACAGTGCAGGCCCCACCACCAATATATACAGCTTTATACAGTTCAGTCCTTCAGCTGACAGCTCTACAGCTCCTAGCATACAACTCTATATAGTTCAGCTCTAAACACAGCTCTACAATTTACAGTTCTACAGCTTACAGCTCCGTCTCTCACTCCAGACTACCATTCCACCACCACCACAATGGGCTTCCTTCCTGGCAGCCTTTTATCCCCCTGAGGCTGCTGCCAGGTGCAACCCCTTCAGGCTAATTGCCCTGCAGCCCAGGTGGCTAATTAGCCTTCTGTGCAAGGGAGGTTTGCAGGCTTCTGCTCCCTCTTAAAGGGCCCGCAGGGCTGGCTCAGGCACTCCTGGCCAGCACCCTGCCACGGTATGTGAAATTTGTGTTTCTATGTATGCTAAGCCACGATATCTGATTCCAATAGTTATTTTAGTAATTTTGGGTTTTCAGACATAGTTGCTTACAATTAGGCACTGTTCAACTTGAGGTTCTTCCTTGAAAATGTTGGTCTTAACATAATATGCAGAACTTTATTTGAATAAACTTTGTTTGACATGCAGAGCTCTCTTTGAAGATGTATAGATGGTACTTCCTCGGAAGCTGGATATTTGGTTTATAAGTACTGATATGTTCCTGATCACTTCCACCCGAAGTCCTAATTTTTAGTGGCATCAAAATTGGTTGCTTTGGTAAGAATTATGTAACTAATGGATAATTATTAGGCCAAGTGCTATAAAGGAGGTTTAACTTCCTTATTTTTTATTAAAACACTGACAATGTGTTTGATGCTGTACAAAAGCAAATGAGGGCCTTGCCCAAGAAACTTAGTCTAAATATATTTCATGTTTAAGTTTCACCATAGCCTTGTGACTTTCAGTGGGGAATAAGCAACAGCTGCAGATGAATTTGAGGGACTTTTTTTGTGAAAATATGGCATAAACAATCCAAAATATATTGCTTATAAACCCAAATGCACTTTAAAAAGTTAATTACAATTACAGTAATTTAAAACTGAAGCAATGATGGCGGCATTGAAGCTGAATGGCAAAGCTGTAGAAGTAGGTGAGGTGAACAGGTATGTTTCTGTACCAATATGAATCCACAAAGAATTTCAAGAATATCTAATAATACTAACCTTGAAAACTGTTTTTTGTTCTTTTTCCTGGTGAATGAGCCTTTTGACTAATCTTGTAATACTTAAATTTAGGAATCAAGCGACATGGAGAAAACATGTTTAAGATGGTCCATCCAGAAGATCTGTTACTTTGTGAAGAACTTGTTTACTCTGACAACTTCAAATTGAATTATTTTTCTTGAAATCAAGACTCATCTGTTGCCTTCATCAGAAATGTTTTTAACATTTTCAAGAAAAAACATGTCCCAGAAACTGAGTTTGTTGTTGCTGGTGTTTGGATTCATTTGGGGCTTGATGTTGCTGCGCTATACTTTTCAGCATCCAAGGCACCAAAGCAGTGCTGAATTGCGTGAACTGATACTAGATTTAAGTAAAAGATATGTGAAAGCACTTGCAGAAGAAAATAAGAACATAATGAACGGTGGTAATGGAGCCTCAATGGCAGGATATGGTAAGATTAAATAAACCTGGCTACACAAACCTTTTTGTTCTAAGCTGCCTTTGGTACAACTTTTAAATCCTATTTTAAATGGTACATGGAACTTCTTTAAAAAAAAAAATTGTATGTGCTGACTGTTTGCTCATTGATAGGGCTTAATTTTAAGGCATAACTTTTTTAAACACTTGTTCTTTAAACATAGTTGTATGTATTATAGTAATTTGTCTGTCAGCATCAAAATTAGGTTGTCTTGTTTCTCCATCAATTTCAAATAGAGCTCTGGGTGGGTTTCTCCACAGTAACATGAAGGAGTACATTTATAATGTAGGAATTAAATGTAAAATTAAAACACTTCACTATTCAAACACTGTCACTTTGTGTGTTATTTCTACCTTTTTTTGTCTTTATCTTTTTTCCCTTAATATTCTTCTCTTCTACTATTAACAAACAATGAGGAGCAATCATGATGGTAGAATTGAGAGATGGGGGCATGATTACATATTTAGCAGAATCTGACCCTTATTTTACATATGGCAGTAAAATACTCCAAATCTCAAGTCTCCATTCTGTTTGCATCACCATATTCCCCTCTGACTTGACACCACCGTGCCCTGTTACCTGTGCACCTGCTCTATGTCTATAGCCCATGCTCATCTAGAATGCTAGAGATCTGTGTGTGATTTAGTTAAGATCGGTTTAATGTAAACATTGAAAATTTCTCACTTAAAAAATGTAATACTTTAAACTCTGCAACCCCAATCTTATAATTTGTCTAGGTGTGCTAATTTGCAATTTGACAGATACAATCTACTGAAATTTTCTACACTAGTCTCCAGTGTTTCATCCAGACTTAAATTTCTGAGAACTAGATAAAAGAAACTAATTGCCTGCCTGTATTCTGTCATGCAAACCAAAAACTTCTGTGATATGCATGTAATATAGACTTCAACAGGAATTAGGTTTCAGAGAAAGAGAGAAATTAGGATTTTACATACAGAGAGACTCCAGTACTATACTTACTGACCCGTCTTAGGAATGCTAGATGAGGGTAAACCTCTCTTTCTGTGTCTAGGTCAGGTTCAATATTTTAGGGTGTCAAAATCTTTAACTCAACAAGACCTGTAAAATGCGGGGGGGGGGGGGGGGGAGGAACAACATCTATAACTGGATCTGTTCCTTCATTTTGTGCAAAGGAATTTATTTGAAACACATTTAGAACAATAAAATTCATTAGTTTGTTCACTGATGCAGACTTACCATCTAAGGTTTGGCTTGAGAGAATAAGATAAATCCAAATATTTTTGCAAAATTCTTCTTTGTGTCAAAGAATTTGGTCAGACCAAATGGCGCTCAAATTCTGAGAAAATTAATTCTGAAAGAATACGTACAGCAAAGTGTTGATTTTTTTTGTTGAATTATGTTGATTACTGCATTGTTTGCTTAATAGTCTTGCCTATTGGTATTCTTCCTTCCCATTCCTTGATTAACTTTTTTATAATATCAGTAGGATTCTCTTCCATTCTGCTGCTGCTTCTCGATACATAGATAGGCTCATGATATATTTTTTTTGTCTAAATCTTTACATCCAAGAATTTTAAAATAGGAAAGAACATGTATCCCTTTCTGCTTTAAGAATCACATTTCATATTACAGTAATGCTTTAGCTTGTCCTTCTGGCAGACAGCAAGTTCTGAACTTGTAGAATAATTGAAAAGGAGCTGTAGAAGGAAATAATAAAGATCCATCTTATCTAGGGTGGAAAAACATAAGTGCTTTCTAATGCTCCCTAGTGCCAGAAGCTGTTGTACAGGCTAAATTTATTTCCTCTCTACTGCTGTTGTGGGTTGAAGTCCAAAATATTACCCTTAAATAGTCACTTATCTTTAAAAAAAAAAAATGGAGAAGGGAAGATTAATGTTCTTGTATAGTCTATGATTCAATGGGCCAATTCTCAGTTTACTATTGTGGCACTATCTTCTAGTATACAAAAAATAAGAAATACTACTTTAAATATTTAGAAGCCAAATGTTGGAGAATTAAAGCACACTCTACTTTTTCTCTATCCCAAACAAATCCAGGAAAAAAGAAAAGCAACCTTTGAAGACATAAATTAGATGTCCAAATCTGCAAATTTCTCACACACTGCTGATAATATAAATGAACACTATTCAATGCTACTTTCCTTGTTTTGTCTTCTTCAGCTGATCTCAAAAGAACAATTGCTGTTCTTCTGGATGACATCTTACAACGTCTGGTGAAATTGGAAAACAAAGTTGACTACATTGTTGTGAATGGCTCAGCAACAAATACCACCAATGGAACCAGTGGTAATCTGGTGCCAGTAACTACAAGTAAACGTGTAAATGCAGCAAACAATATTAGATAACATACAACATCACTTAATGCTGCTTTATCTATCATAGATTTGATTTGATTCAAGAAAAGCTTTTTACCTCTGGCTAGGCAAAGCAATAGTTGACACTAACATATCGTACACTGTTCTGTTATAGAATGTGCTGGGTATATGCAGTCCCAACTTCTGTACATAAGGTTCTCAAAGGATTAATTTGTTGCTTTCAGACAGTTCTGTTAAAGCAGTGCTGTACAATATCGTATTTCAAGATATGGTAACTTGGTTGATGTAGTATGCCAAATGGGTGATACTTTGTAAAGTCTGAAGTTAAACTAAAATGGAAAAATATATATTAACTTCTAAAATATATTTAAATAAAAATTTAACATATCTTTTTGGATTGATTATATAGCTTAATAATTTTTTGTGTGATCGGTTTTAAACAGGTAACTAAGGATAATGTTAGAAGATGTGTATTATTTACAGTACAGTATTTTGTACTTATTTGCTAGTGGAGAGAGAGAGAGATGTTGAAGATAACAGAGCTAATGTTATAAAATTGCAACCCAAAGAATGTCTTTATTTGCACTACCTGCTAGAATGGTTAGAATTTATTGTATATTAAAATATATATATATATATATATAATGAAAATCTTAGGTAGCAACACTGTTCTGATATCTTTGCTCCAGATATAGGTCGGTTAGATTATCAAAGACATAACAAGTCTCTGATATCATACATAGCTAAGTGTGCATTTTGTAACTTCAAATAAGTTATTTAAGAGATGGAAGTCAATTTTCAGATATGTGAATATTTTTGTTTCTTTTTAATATTTTAGTATCTTGCAGTGTGACAAATATAGCACATCATTTCCTTCAGTTACTTTTTTAAACAGGAGGGAGTAGGTAAATTAAGTTGAAAGGGAAGCAGAGCATCTTGGCATATACTCAAGAGATGTATGCACTAATGGTGTTTTAAGAGGGACGTAGGTGGAAGCTAAGGTTACATTGCCTTATATCTACGTTAGCCTTACAGCAATGAAATTGCAGTGAGGGTGCACTATATTCCAAAATGTGCTTTCTGCATCATAAATGCTAAAATGAAAGTGCCATTCAGCCCTCTGTTTTTTAAAACTATATTGAGTGGGGTGTGTTTTGGGTTTTTTTTAGAATTATGTTCAGGAATTTTTGCTTGAATATGCTGTGTAATAGCTTTTTAATATTTTATTTTAAAAAAACTGAATAAGACCAGAAGTGCTGGGTGACATATGGTCTCAATTTTTTCTGCTTTTCTCCCTGATGATCGTCTGGACTGGTCTAGAGGAAAGTAGAATATATAAGTAAAACTTGAGTTAGTGTCCATCTGTTTCTTATTTTGTGTTTGACATACTGCGTGTAAATTTTTTTTTCCAGGAAGAAAGAAAATAAAATTTTATTTGTATTTGTGAAAGTTTTTTGGTTTCTGGTTTGTTTTTTTTAATGAAATGATTTGCCTTTTCCTGTTTTTTTTTACACACATTCTCCAGGTACCTTGAGACTTTTGATCTTTGTAGTTTATCACTAATCATAAAGTTTTGATATTTATCTCATAGGCAATCCTGTGTATATATAGGAGTGGGTATAATTCACTTGGTTTTGGAGCCCCAATATTTCTCAAAAACTTTGCCCAGGTTGGAAAGGAGAAAAGAAAATTACTGCAATAGTTTTAGAGGGAGGAAGCTTTCAAAAGCACAGAAGACAGCTAGACATGTAACTTCTGTTGATGCATTTGAAAAATCTCTGACTAATCTGAAGGCACACTAATTTTCTGGATACTGGTTAATTTCACCAGGCAAGTTTTAGTAATATTTAGTAATGCATATATGAACTAGTGATTTGATTGCTCCTCTTGAAGAGCATGAAGTCCAAAAGAAAATTGTCAAGGACTACTAGGCATGAGTGGAGAAAGTTTCAAAAGTGGGCAGATGGATATCTTGGAACATAAGAGAGGCCATACTGGGTCAGACCAAAGGTCCATCTAGCCCAATATCCTGTCTTCCGACTGTGTCCAATGCCAGGTGCCCCAGAGGGAATGAACAGAACTGGTAATCATCAAGTGATCCATCCCCTGTCCATTAATTTACCTAGTTTTTTTGAACCCTGTTATAGTCTTGGCCCTTACAAGATCCTCTGGCAAGGATGTTCAGGAGGTTGACTGTGCATTGTGTGGAAAAAAATACTTCCTTTTGTTAGATTTTAATCTGCTACCTATTCATTTTATTTGGTGGCCCCTAGTTCTTGTGTTCTGAAAAGGGAGTAAATAACACTTCCTTATTTACTTTCTCCATGACAGTCATGATTTTGTAGACCTCTCTCGTATCCCCCCCCATTTAGTCGTCTCTCTTCCAACCTGAAAAGTCCCAATCTTATTAATCTCTCCTAATACGGCAGCCATTCCATACCCTTAATAATTTTTGTTGGCCTTTTCTGAACCTTTTTCAAGTCCCATATATCTTTTTTTAGATGGGGCAGCCACATCGGTACATCGTATTCAAGATGTGGGTTTACCATGGATTTATATAGAGGTAATGTGATATTTTCTGTCTTATCTATCCCTTTGTTAATGATTCCCAATATTCTGTTTGCATTTTTTGACTGCCGCTTCACATTGAATGGATGTTTTCAGAGAACTATCCACAATGACTCCAAGGTCTCTTTCTTGAGTGATAACAGCTAATTTAGACACTATCATTTTGTATGTATAGTTGGGATTATGTTTTCCAATGTGCATTACTTTTCATTTATCAACACTGAATTTCATCTACCATTTTGTTGCCCAGTCACCCAGTTTTGAGAGATACTTTTGTAGCTCTTTGCAGTCTGCCTGAGATTTAACTATTTTGAGTAGTTTTGTATCGTCTGCGAATTTTGCAACCTCACTGTTTACCCCTTTTCCCAGATCATTTATGAATGTTAAATAGGACTGGGCCCTGTATCGACCCCAGGGGGACACCACTATTTCCCTCTCTCCATTCTGAAAACTGACCATTTATTCCTTCCTACCCTTTTGTTTCCTATCTTTTAATCAGTTACTAATCCATGAGAGAACCTTCTTTCTCATCCCATGACACCCTACTTTCTTTAAGAGCCTTTGGTGAGGAACATTTTCACAGGCTTTCTGAAAATCTAAATATGCTATATTCACAGGATCCCCCTTGTCCACATGCTTGTTGAGCCCCTCAAAGAATTCTAATAGATTGGTGAGACATGATTTCCCTTTACAAAAACCATGTTGAGTATTCCCCCAACAAATTATGTTCATCTATGTGTCTGACAACTTTGTTTTTTACTATAGTTTCAACCAGTTTGCCCAGTACTGAAGTGAGGCTTACTGTCTTGTAATTGCCGGGGTCTCCTCTGGAGCCCTTTTAAAAAATTGGCCTCACATTAGGTATCCTCCAGTCATTTGGACAGTTAGTAGTCCTGTAATTTCACATTTGAGTTCTTTCAAAACTCAGGTGAATAACATCTGGTCCTGGGAACTTATTACTGTTTGTAGTTTATCAATTTATTCCAAAACCACCTCTGACAGCTCAATGTGGGACAGTTCCTCAGATTTGTCACCTAAAAAGAATGGTTCAGGTTTGTGAATCTCCCTCAAATCCTCAACTGTGAAGACCAATGCAAAGAATTAATTTAGTTTCTCTGTAATGGCCTTATCCTCCGTGAGTGCTCCTTTATCATCTTGATCGTTCAGTGGCCCCATTGGCTGTTCAGCAGGCTTTCTGCTTCTGATGTACTTAAACAAAATTTTTGCTATTGCTTTTTGAGTCTTTGGCTAGCTATTCTTCAAATTATTTTTTGGCCTTCCTAATTATAGATCCTCCCCTAAGGGATTTCCAAACTCTGTGCTTCTCCTCACCTGTTGGATTTCCCCCAGGCCTTAGTTTAAAAACAGAGCAGCAGAGTTCAGAGGGTTTAGGAACAGAGCCAGCTCTATCTTTTTTGTTGCCCCAAGCAGCTTTGCCGCTCTTTCCTGGCAGAGCTGCTGCAGCTATGCTGCCGATCCCGCAGCAGCTTCGCCACCAGAGTGCTGCCCTGACAGTGCCCAGAAGGCTGCCCTCTGCCGTTTGCCGCTCTGGGCACCTGCTTGCTAGGCTGGCACCTGGAGTTGGCCCTGGTTAGGAAGGGCATTGTGGGAGATCTCCTAGAGACCATTTACAGCAGGGATTCTGAAAGGAGTTTGGGATCACTGGGTGGGGGGAGGGGGGGACGTTTGTGATGTTATTACGTGGGAGGTTGTGAGCTGTCAGCCTCCACCCCAAACCCTGCTTTTCCTCCAACATTTATAATAGTGTTAAAAATATAAATGTTTTTAATTTATAAGGGGGTCACACTCAGGCATGCTGTGGGAAAGGGAGCACCAGTACAAAAGTTTGAGAACCACTGACAGGTAGGGTGACCAGATGTCCCAATTTTATAGGGACAGTCCTGATATTTGGGGCTTTTTCTTGCATAGGCTCCTATTGCCCCCCCACCCCGTCCCGATTTTTCACACTCGCTGTCTGGTCACTCTGTTTACAGGGACATAACCAAGTGCAGTGTCTACAGGGACACTTTGTTAATATAACGTTGCTGCAAAAGGCTCCCCCCTCCGCCGAGCTGGTTGTGTTATGTTGCCATAGCGAGGCAATCTCCTGGGAGGAGGCGCCTTTCACGGTGTTCCCCACCACCCCTGTGTCCACGAAAGGTGATGGTTGTCGAGAAACCTTTGTTCCGTGGCTAAGCCCCTGGGGTGGACCTGGCCTTATACCGGCATCAAGGCAACAGCAGCCTTGTCTACACTAGAACCCTCTTGCTGGCAAAGCTACACCCTGGGGCTGTATCACCAGCCCTCCTACCGCGGCGATTTTTCCTCCCCCCCCCCCGCGGAAAGACCAGCGGGAGGAGGGAAGCTCCGGGAGGGCGCGGTTGGACCCCCCCCCCCCCACACGCGTTGAACCGGCGCCAGCCTTAGCAACGGCCCAGGCGCGCGAAGGGCGGGGGGAACCGCTGGTCTCCCGCCTGAGCCGCCGCCTCCCCCCTCGGCTGGGAGGGAGGCGCTTCCGAGCGGGAAGTCGGCGCTGCCAGGCGGCCCCCCGGGCCTGGGGGACCGGCGCTAATGGAGCGGTGGCGGGTGCAGGCGGAGGGCGCGGCGGCGGTGGACGAGTACGTGGAGTACCGGAGGTGAGGGGCCGCCTGCGCTGGGAGGGAGGGAACCGGACTGAGCTCCGGGGTAACGTGAAGGCCCTTCCTGGTGTGTGTCCCCGCTCGGCTGGGGCGGGGGGTCACTGCCCCTCCCCCCGGTCCGGGGGATGCGGGCGCCTGCTGTGTAGCTGGCAGGCTGGGGTCCGGCTCCCTCTCCCCTACCCCCTGATCGGGCGGTGGCGGGTGCTGGTTGAAGAAGCGGGAGTCACTGTCCTCCCGGAGCACTTTAAAGCTGAAATACCGCTTTACGAGGGAATAAACGAGAATCCCCGGCGGGGAAGCTTTGGAGGATGCAGGTGGGGGAATCCGCGACGTTAAAAGTGTTGGACACTGGGTATCTCTCAGCCAGATCAGCCTCTGCTGGCAGATCCCTGGGAACCTGAGGTCACTTGGCAAAATTATAGCAATGTATTTTATTTGACGAGGTTCTCGTCTCCTGCAAATCTGTCACCATCCAAATATCTTTAGGAACCTCTGTGTGTGTGTGTATATGTATGTGTAATATATATATAATATATATATATAATTTGAGGCACGGAAAGATTGCTTTTTTCCTCCATGGAAACACCAAATCAACACAACTTCTTGCTTAGCAAAGGGGAGGAGTGCTTTATAAATACAACTGTTATTTAATACTCCACCCGAGGTTATAATCCTGATGTTCTACCTTTTCATAGAAGATTAGCGTTGGAAGGGACCGCAGGAGATCATGTAGTCCAACCCCCTGCTCAAAACAGGACCCATCCCCAATTAAATCAGATAAATAAATCTTTTGCTGCTGTTGCACAAATGGCTTCGTTTCTTTGGAGGCCTGTCCCAATTTACCTTCAAAGAACAGGTAGACACAGGAGATCTTGAATACAAGTTTATTTGCTCAGCAAATTGAAGCCACAGACTTAACACTCAAATTGTGGCTTGGCCCTATACATTGCCAAGACCTTTTTATACACTTTAGATGAAGGAGGGGCTAGAGGGGCCCCATACAAATTAACAGGTGAAAAAGTTTTATGACGTTCCCTGTCTATTTACTTATTTGTCTGAAAAGAACAGGACATACAAACACAAAGTTCCTATCTTGAAATGGTACATATGGGGTAAGAATACATACATATATAAGCTAAAATATATGAGATAAGACAAATGTATAAAATGTGCAGGACAAAATAAAAGTTTGACATACATGAGACGAGACAAAACGTATGAGACAAGACGTATAAGCAAAGACATATGAGACAAGATAAGAGCTTGACGTACATGAGAGGAACAGGAATGTATGTACCAAGATGAGTTAAGTTTCCCCTCCCTTTAGTGAGAGAGAAGAAATAGCTTAGAATACTGTTACAACATTTAAAATACATTTACTTATAATTTACACTTTTCCTACACTGCTAGATTTCTTTCTTTTCCTACTGTGCAGTATGCTCCTGCTGATTTTTAAGTTATCACTGATTGAAATTCTCGAGAGGAGAGCTCAGCAAATTTTAGGATTCATCAGTACTCTGCAGTGTTTTCATGAGTTCTGGGGCTACGTCAGAACACTTTTGAACTTTTTTGTAAAAAAGTTTTTTTCAAAGGCAAGGGGAGGAAAATCTTCCAACTACCCTGTACAATGCCTTTGTCTCTGATTTTATGGCTCTATTAATATTTGTCTCTACTAGCTTTGTCTGTGAATATTTTGACATGCATATTTTCTGTTGCCATGTATAAACACATCTTTTAGATATTATATCTCAGTTGAAATATGAGAGTTGAAATTATGTTTCTGTTTCCCATGCCCAGGCTCTTGCCTGACATCTGCCCAAGAGTAAACTTTTGTGAAATAGTTTAAGAGAACAGTAAGTCAGTTCTATTTTTTTCAGGAAATACAAGCTGATACACATTTTATTGTGACAACTATAAAAATGTCCCCATTTGTAAGAATCTCTAGTTGCATCTTGTTAAAATAATCCCCAAAAGTGAATTACCTCCTGTTTGCATGCTATTTTTAGCTTAAGAAAATATTCAGTAAAATATGAAAGATGCAGGTAGTCATACTTTTTATCCATATATGTTCAAAAGACTTTAAAAAGGAGGGTAAGTTTCAATAAATTGTGATATCAGGTGTTGATGAAATATATTACATATTACTGTGATATTGTACATTACTGATATATTGTGAATTTGCATGTGGATATCCACACTGTAGCTTACAGAAAAACAGGCCCACTTTATATGTATTGTAGAATATCTTAAGACATGTAACCTATCATAATAATACTACACATTTGTATAGCATTTTATAAACATGAATGAATTAAGTTTCACAACTCCATGAGGAAGGTATTTTTCCTGTTTTACACATCAGGAAACCAAAGACCTTTTAGGGCTTGTCCTCACTGTAGAGTTAACAAGAATGATAACTTCAGTATTGCCCCTTGAGTCCTGTCCACATACACAAATCTGTAACTTGAGCATAGTTACTTCAAACTGTGTGGCCTATTGGGATGTAGCTTACTGCTCTGGTTAGCACGGCTCATCAGCAGTTTATAGCAGTGGTCCGCAACTGGGTTATGTGTACCCCTGGGGGTATGCAAAGGTTTTCCAGAGGTGTACATCAACTCATCTTAATATTTACCTAATTTTACACCAGACTGCATAAAAAGCACCAAAGTCAGCACAAACTAAAATTGAATATAGACAAAATGAGAAAGTAAGCAGTTTTTCAGGCATCGTGTGCTGTGACACGTCTATATTTTTATGTCTGATTTTGTCAGCGAGTAGTTTAAATTAGGTGAAACTTGGTATACAAGGCAAATCAAGACTTCTGAAAGGGGTACAGTAGTCTGGAAGGTTGAAACCTACTGGCTTATGCAATCACTTTGCTGCTAAATACACTACTATTTGATACAACTTGAGTGTTAGTTCATGGTGTGGCAGCTCTTCAAGCTGGGCTAACATCAGAAGAGTTAACTCAAGTATAGATAACTCTACAGTGAAGACATAGCCATGTAGCAGTGGCCCCTGAACATTTTAGGGTCATGCCCCCCCTTACTCCTCTCTGCGACTCCCCGATCCCCGAGCCAGGAAGTCTGAGTCAGATCCAGGAAGACTCCAGAACTCCTGATTTATAATCCACTAGGAAAAATACCCGGCGTTGCTCGGGGTCTTTGTAATTGGAAACTGGGATGTAAAAAGACTACAATGTTTTTTATTAATACAAATTTTGTTCAGAAGTCTCATTTTGTCTAATTAATTTCATTCTCTTGCATTTAGATGTGGGGGGGAGGGGGGAGAGAGCTGAGAGAGTGCGGGGGCTGTTGGAGGGGGGGAGGGGGGAAGGATTTAAAAAATTTTCAATTCTTACCTGAGGGGAGAGAGAGCTGAGCGAGTGCAGGGGCTGTTGGAGCGGGGGAGGAGGGAGAGAGCTGAGTGAGTGGGGGGCTGTTGGAAGGGGGAGAGAGCTGAGCGAGTGGGGGGGTGTTGGAGGGGGGAGAGAGCTGAGCGAGTGGGGGGGTGTTGGAGGGGGGAGAGAGCTGAGCGAGTGGGGGGGCCGTTGGAGGGGGGAGAGAGAGCTGAGCGAGTGGGGGGGCCGTTGGAGGGGGAAGAGAGAGCTGAGCGAGTGGGGGGGGGTGTTGGAGGGGAGAGAGAGCTGAGCGAGTGGGGGGGGCGTTGGAGGGGGGAGAGCTGAGCAAGTGGGGGGGCCGTTGGAGGGGGGAGAGCTGAGCGAGTGGGGGGGCCGTTGGAGGGGGGAGAGCTGAGCGAGTGGGGGGGCCGTTGGAGGGGGGAGAGAGCTGAGCGAGTGGGGGGGCCGTTGGAGGGGGGAGAGAGCTGAGCGAGTGGGGGGGTCCGTTGGAGGGGGGAGAGAGCTGAGCGAGTGGGGGGGTCCGTTGGAGGGGGGGAGAGCTGAGTGAGTGCGGGGGCAGTTGGAGGGGGAGAGAGCTGAGCGAGTGGGGGGCCCTTGGAGGGGGGAGGGAGCTGAGTGAGTGGGGGGGGTCATTGGGGAGGGGGGAGAGAGCTGAGCGAGTGCGGGGGCCGTTGGAGGGGGTTATTATTACATCATAACTATGTCACAGAGAACAGCAGCTATTAACCTGCTGACCAGCTGATGTTAATGGGCTTTAAAGAATTTCACCCCTAGGGGGTGTAAGAGGTGAGATTTGAATAATTTTCTATCCTTACCCTGCTTAGGACCCTAAAGCCTATAACTGTACCAAATTTCAAGTCTCTAGCTCAAATGATGTGGAAGGAGTAAGAGAACATACATACACACACCATTTGACTTTTATATATATAGATTTTCTTCAATGTATAAAGGGACTTGGTAGTTTGCCTCTCCACTCCATCCTTCTCGAGACACTTTTCATACCATTAAAGCCATTTTATAAGCATTTGTGTAAAAACTTGAATTCAGTTCCTTACAAAGGCCATCTCTAGGGCACTATTATGGAAGATAAAGTAATGTTCAGTGTTGATTCCTGGTGCATCATTATACAGTATATTTTCAGAATTGCAACCTACCTTTGGCTCCCTCAATTTTATGAAAGTGTAATTAAAATATTATGAAACCCACTTACATGTTGCAGAATTGTAGGTGATGACGATAGAGGGAAACTCTTTACCCCAGAGCAATATGAAGAATACAAAAGAAAAATGTTACCAATACGATTACAAAACAGATTGTATGTGAGTTGGAGATCACCGACTGGGATGGACTGTAAACTTGTGGGCCCAGAGACACTCTGTTTTTGTACCCATCGGTGAGATTTTTTTTTCTTGCTGCTGAACTTTCTTTTTAGTTAGAAAATGTAAAATGCTTATAAAAAGCACTGTCATATCAATAGTTAACTTGAGAATCTAGGGATGTAAAGATTGATGGAATTTAAGGAAGCATTTTTGAGCCAAAATAAATCATTCTTCTTTATGTTCCATAAATGCAGTTTATGCTTGGAACCGTGAGTCTATCAGAGATTGAAGTGGTCAGAGGTAAATTCAAGAGTTTAGAGTTTTGAGTCTACTAATATATTTATACTTACTGTGTTGATCTATGGTTATGTGATTCCATCACCACATGCTGGTTTGAAAATATATACAGTAAACCCTCGATTTAACGGACCTCAATTTAACGGACTTCGGATGCAACGGACAAAATTTCTAAGCAAGTCTGATGCATCCGTCCATTTGTCGGGGGCTGGCTGCGGGCTCCCGGCTGCCGCCCAGGTCCAGGCAGCGGGCGGGCTGGCTGCCGGCTCCCGGCTGCCGCTCGGGTCCAGGCAGCTGGAGGGCTGGCTGCCGGTTCCCGGCTCCCGCGGGCTGGCTGGCTGCCGGGTCCTGCCTGTGGGCGGGCTGGCTGCCGGCTCCCGCCTGCAGGCAGGCTGCCGGCTCCCGGCCGGCTCCCTCCTGTGGGCGGTTGGGCTGCTGGCTCCCGCCCGGCTCCCACCTGCGGGTGGGCTGCCGGCTCCTGCCCGGCTCCCACCTCACTCAAGTCCCACCAGTGGGCGGGCTGCCGGTTCCCGGCTCCCGCCCGGGTCCCACCTGCGGGCTGGCTGGCTGCCAGCTCCCGCCCGGGTCCCGCCTGCAGGCGGGCTGCCGGCTCCCGGCCGGCTCCCTCCTGTGGGCGGGTGGGCTGCTGGCTCCCGCCCGGCTCCCACCTGCGGGTGGGCTGCCGGCTCCTGCCCGGCTCCCACCTCACCCAAGTCCCACCAGCGGGCGGGCTGCCGGTTCCCGGCTCCCGCCCGGGTCCCACCTGCGGGCGGGCTGGCTGCCGGCTCCCGCCCGAGTCCCGCCAGCGGGCGGGCTGGCTGACGGGTCCCGGCTGCCACCCAGGTCCCAGCAGCCGGGACCCAGGCGGGCTGGCTGACGGCTCCCGGCTGCCGCCCGGGTCCCGGCAGCAGGCAGGCTGTGGAGCTGCCGCACCGGCCCTGTGGCGGGTGGGCTGCTGCTCCAACAGCTTGTTTTTTTTTTATTATTAAATAACGGACTTTCTGATTTAATGGACACCCCCTTGCCCGAATTAGTCCGTTAAATCGAGGTTTTACTGTACTTGTAACAGTGCCAAAATTAAATGTAAAGGTCTGGCATATTTTTTCACTAGATAATAACTTAAAAAACACTTAAAACCCGACACCGCATTGAAAACTATCTTTTGTGAGAATGAGCACATTTTTTTGTCTGTAGAAGAACTAAATGGATCTCTGCATTAAGCATGAAATCTAAGTTATACATTTCTTAAAGAATTTTTTAATGGTAAATGCTGAATGACTTTGAGCTGTAATTGTTTGCAGTGTTGTTGCAGCCATGTTGGTACCTCACCGATCTTGTCTCTTAGAACTGTAATGGTATTATAACTAATATGCATGTGTACTAAATTTATTTTTTTCTGTTTTTAGGTATAAACAACACAAAACGGATTATGAAGAGATTCCAAAAGATCGTCCTATTTGTGTACCCTGTCGAGTGAGCCGTTGCCAGTGCAAATCCTACCACTATGTCCCTCTAAATGGCACTCAGCCCATTCGGTGTAGATGCAAGCACTTTGCTGATCAGCATAGCGCAGCACCTGGATTTTCCTGTAACTCCTGTAAATTAGTTTCCTATAAATACACTTTCAGTATTCATTACTACTAACTTAAGAAGTTTAGCCTTTCAGTACAGGTATATTTTCTAAGCTTAGCAGGAAATAGCACTTTGTGCCCATGCAAGATTATTGGTAATACTAATGATTAAATCTTGGTATCACTGAATTCATTGAGAGTTTTGCTATTGACTGTAGTGGGACTATGATTTGGCCCTAAAACAGGAATTATTAACATCAGCAGTTAAACTGTGAACTCAAGTATCAGAGGGTAGCTGTGTTAGTCTTTATCTACAAAAACAACGAGGAGTCCAATGGCACCACCTTAAAGACTAACAGATTTATTTAGGCATAAGCGTTCATGGGTAAAAAACATGCTTCTTCAGACGCAAACTATGTGCTGATTTTCTGTCTTTTAGATCTCTTCGAATGACATATTGATGGATATTTTTAGGTAGATTTCTAGATTGTCAGTAAATTGATTGCTTGAAGTATATGAAATAATTTATACAGGAAGGATCTCATAAACCAGTTTTGCTTGCAGAATAGGAAAACATCTAACAGAATAATATACAACACTGATATAACATCCTTTCAAGAATTTAATCTAAATCATGTGTAGCATAAACCAGTTTTGCTTGCAGAAAGGGAAAATAATATCTAACAGAATAATATACAACACTGATATAACATCCTTTCAATAATTTAATCTAAATCATGTGTAGCAAATTATTTTAAGTGTAACTGGGTTGTTTCATACTGAATCCTTAAACTACAAATGACTATAATAATTTTGAATGACAGGTCATATTATTCATTTGTAGTTTAAGGATTCAGTATGAATCAACCCAGTTACACCAATGTTGAAACCAGAACAAATGGATATAAACTGGCCATAAATAGGTTTAGCTTTGAAATTGGATGAAGGTTTCTAGCCATTAGAGGGGTCAAGATCTGGGACGGTCTTCCGAGGGATGAAGTGGGGCAAAAAACCTAACTGGTATAAGTTTATGGAGGGGATGGTATAATGAAACTGCTTAAAATGGCATATGCTGCCCCATCAGTAACTATTAGTCTATGCCTGTAAATAACTTTCCCAAGGTCACATGGAGTTCATGGCAGAGCTGGGAAGTGAACCTAGGTTGCTGAAATCCCAGGCCTGTGACTGATCAATTGGACCATTCTGTACTCTGATTTAGGTACATGAATGCTTCTTGTCTGGGCATATGTTGGGCTGTATGCTGCTGCTTCTGGTTGATTCTGTGACCATTCGACAGAACAGCTAGAGTCAATTGGCAACTGTTGCTGCCATCTGGGGGAACATCACAGCAGTGGCTATCACTCACTAATTGTTACCTTAGCTCAGGGGTGGGCAAACGTTTTGGCTGAGGGTCACATCTGGATATGGAAATTGTGTGGTAGGCCATGAATGCTCATGAAATTGGGGGCTGAGGTGCGGGAGGGGATGATGCTCCAGCTGTGGGTATGGGCTCTGGGGTGGGGCCAGAAATGAGTTCAGGGTGTAGGAGGGTGCTCTAGGCTGGGGCAAGAGGTTGGGATGTGGAAGGGGGTGAGGATTCCAGGGTGGGGCCAGGGATCAGGGGTTTGAGATGCAGGAGGGGGCAGAGCAGAGGGGTTCAGAGTATGGGAGTGGGCTCTGGGCTGAGGCAGGGAGCTGGGGTGTGGGAGGGGGTACAGGCTCTGGGCTGGAGGTGCAGGTTGAAGGGTGGGTCTGGGGATGAGGAGCTTGGGGTACAGGCTCTGGCTGGTACTTACCTCAGGAAGGTCCCGGAAGCAGCGGCATGTCTCCCCTCTGAGTCTGGCTCCTACGTGGAGGCACGGCCAGGTGGCTCTGCGAGCTGCCCGACCTGCAGGCCACACCTCTGCAGCTCCCAGAAGCAGCAGCATATTCCGCCTCTGAGTTCTACATGGAGGCACAGCACCAGCCAAGCAGCTCTGCTTGCTGACCCATCTGCAAGTGCCTGTTGCAGCCAATGGGAGCTGCAGAGCTAGTGCTTGGGGCAAGGGTAGCATGTGGAGCCCCCTGGCTGCTCCTACATGTAGGAGCTGGAGGGGGGACATGCCGCTGCTTCCGGAAGCTGCTTAGAGCCACAGCACAAGTGGGGCAAGCCCCTGACCCTGCTCCCTGGTGGGAGATCGAGGGACAGATTGAAAGGTCTGACGGTCTGAAAGCAGCCTGCAGGCTGTAGTTTGCCCACTGTGGCAGGGTGGGCTTGACCCAGCCTGCCGCCCCTTTAAGAGGGAGGGAAGCCCTCTGCAAACCTCCCTTGCAGGAAGGCTAATAAGCCACCTGGGCTGCAGAGCCATCAATTGGATGGGTTGCAGCCTCCTCTGGGGGATATAAGGCTGCCAGGAAGGAAGCCCAGGGTGGTGGTGGCATGAGCTATCTAGAGCTGTATGTTTGAGCTATCTAGAGCTGTATGTTAAAGAGCTATTTAGAGCTGTATGTTAAAGAGCTATTTAGAGCTGTATGTTAAAGAGCTATTTAGAGCTGTAAACTGTAAGCTGGACTATATAGAGTCTGTAGAGCTGTGAGCTGTAAGCTGGACTATATAGAGTCTGTAGAGCTGTGAGCTGTAAGAGCTGTAAATTGTATAAAGCTGTATATATTGGTGGTGGGGTCCTGCACTGTTAATTAAAGAGCACTGTTTGGAGCAAAAAAAGGGTTCCTGCCTGTATTCCTGAGGGGGGTGAGATGGCGGTCCGTCACACCACCCTTGCCTCATCTGAAGCTGTCTCCAATGTGTTGAAAGTGTTTGATACACAGAGTGCACAATCAATCCTTTGATTTGCCCGAGACTAATTCCAGGAATAGAACTCTGATCTCCCGAGTCCCATGATTTAACCACATGTTCATCCTTTTTCTTGTAGAGCTTCCAAATGGGAAGTGTGGTTGGGTACTTACTTATGCATGGAAGGAAATCAGTAGAGCTTTGGAAAGCAACAATTTAGGGAAACTCTCTAGTGTATGGTATAATGAATGAACAGACTCCATTATCATCTCACGCTGAGTACTTTTTATTTAGGTTCCAAATGTTCAGGATTTCACAGCTGCTTTACCTGTGGTTGTGGTCAGCCAACATATGCTCATGAAACGGTTGTGGAAACTAAACAGGAGCGCTTAGCCCAGGGAAAACCTGTGGGGCAGGATGTTCCTTATGCTGCAATGGGAGGATTAACTGGCTTTAGTTCACTGGCCGAAGGCTACATGAGACTTGATGACAGCGGAGTAGGTAAGTGCAGGAGACTTCGGATAACATTTTGATTCTTTGTCTATTTCATTTTCATATTTGAAAATTTGCTGAAATATTAAGTTTCAGGGCAAGTTAGAACTTCCCATAGGATGGGGAATCCAAATCACTGATTTTTTTTCATGGATTTAAAGGTCAGAAGAGATCATTATGATCATCTTCTCTAACTTCTTATAGAAAAGAAGCTATAAAAATTAGAAGCTATGACATAGTTGGCATCTGTAACGGGGCGGCGCGGCTACATGCCGCCCGCGCCCAGAATAGCCCCTGGCCGCGGCCGGAGGGAGCCGCGCCAGCACGGGGTGAGCCCCGCCCCCGGAGAGCCCCGGGCGGGCGAGAGAAGCCCCGGCTGACGGCGGGCCGCACGCCGCGGCTGGAAGAAGCCGCCGCGGCCCCGGGACGGCCCCGCCCTCGGAGATTCGAGGGCGGAGGAGAGGAGACGCGGCCGCCAGTGGACCGCACGCCGGGGGGGAGCCGCGCCCTCGCCAGGTCAGCCCTGCCCCCGGAGAGCCAAGGGCGGGAGAGGGGAGACCCTGCCGCCGACGGGCCGCACGCCGCGGCAGGGAGGGGCCACAGTAGTGCCGGGTCAGCCCCGCCCCCGGAACTCCGGGGGTGGCCCCGGCTGGATAAAATGGCGGCCGCCAGGCACAGACGGGGGAGAGTCAGCAGTGAAGGAAGTCCCTCAAGGGCTGCCTCCGCTACAGCACCTCCCCGACCAGCAGCCTTCCCGATATTGGGAAAGGCCGCCGTCTCTGCCACTCGGCTATTACCCCGAGGAGCCGCTGGACCCTCAACTGGAGGACCGGCTGAGGGCACCGACCGCCTGCCATCCCGAGGACCGGTGGGAGCCGCCACCGGACCGCTACTGGGACCAGCCGCCAGCTCTACCGTCCGGCCCCTACCCCGAGGAGGGACCAGACGTGCCACCCAACCACCAACCCGGGGACCGGCTGCCGGCCCCGACTCCACCGACAGCCTTCTACCCCGAGGAACCCCCGACTGAGCTAGCTTGCTCCCACGACGACCTACCCGACCTGCCACCAGACAGTGACACAGAAGAACCCATGACCCTCGCCGACACCGAGGACTCCACGACCGACCAGGTACCCAGGGAGGGGGAGTCCGGAGTCCACGGGGGAGAGAGCCCCGAGCCAATGACAGTGTGCCTCAGCCAGGCCCACCACTGAACACCGCCACACCCCGCGGCCAAGGCCCAGACGGGATTCCCGACTAACCCACGAGACAGGCCTGAGCCTGACGGCAACCCCGCCCCACGAGCGGCGGGATTCCGGGTCCGCGACCCCGCTAATTCCCCTAAGGGTCGCCGACCACGGACAAGAGCAAGACGGTTTCTGGCCGGACCCGCAAGAAGAGGGCCGCACCCGCCGACGCGACCCTTACACATCACAGAGACTTGATGGAATAATATACAACAGGAATATTGGCATAGAAGGATACAGCTTGCTCAGAAAGGACAGCAGGGAAAAAAGGGAGGCGATGTCTCGCATGACCTCATAAACAAACTAGGGAAATACAACCTAGATGGAGCTACTATAATGTGGGTGTATAAGTGGTTGGAAAATCGTTCCCAGAGAGTAGTTATCAGTGGTTCACAGTCATGCTGGAAGGGCATAACGAGTGGGGTCCTGCAAGGACAGGTTCTGGGTCTGGTTCTGTTCAATATCTTCATCAATGATTTAGATAAAGGCATAGAGAGTACACTTATAAAATTTGTGGACGATACTAAGCTGGGAGGGGTTGCAAGTGCTTTGGAGGATAGGATTAAAATTCAAAATGATCTGGACAAACTTGAGAAATGGTCTGAAGCAAATAGAACGACATTCAATAAGGACAAATGCAAAGTACTCCACTTAGGAAGGAACAATTAGTTACATACATACAAAATGGGAAATGACTGCCTAGGAATGAGTACTGTGGAAAGGGATCTGGGGGACATAGCGAATCACAAGCTAAATATGAGTCAACAATGTAACGCTGTTGCAAAAAAGGCAAACATTCTTGGATGTATTAGCGGGAGTATTGTAAGAAAGACATGAGAAGTAATTCTGCTCTACTCCACGCTGATTAGGCGTCAACTGGAGTATTGACTCCAGTTCTGGGTGCTACATTTCAGGAAGGATGTGGACAAATTGGAGAAAGTCCAGAGATGAGCAACAAAAATAATTAATGGTCTAGAGAACATGACCTATGAGGGAAGATTGAAAATATTGGGTTTGTTTAGTCTGGTGAAAAGAAGACTGAAAGGGGACAGTTTTCAGGTACATAAAAGGTTGTTACAAGGAGGAAGGGGAAAAATTGTTTTTCTTAACCTCTGAGGATAGGACAAGAAGCAGTGGTCTTAAGGTGACGGTTTAGGTTGATCATTAGGAAAAGCTTCCTGTCAGTGGTTAAGCATTGGAATAAATTGCCTACGGAAGTTGTGGATTCTCCTTCATTGGGGATTTTGGAGGCAGGTTGGAAAACACCTGTCAGGGATGGTCTAGATAATACTAAGTCCTGCCTCGAATGCCAGGGACTGGACTAAGACCTCTCAAAGTCCCTTCCAGTTCTATGATTCTATGGAATTCATTCATTAATTTCTGTATCCAGAAGAGTACATTCTGGTTGAATGACAATGACATTCAATGAAGACACTGAAAACTCCTAATTAATATTCCCGTTTCTATATTCAAGAACTGAGTTGGCGGTCTTAGCCACAGAATTATATTGGGATCTCATGTGCCACTTGGTTATCTAACCCATAGTGTAAGTCCTCATCAGAAGCACTTCTTTCCAAGATACAGTCCCCCATCCTACATATGTGATCTAATTCTTTGTTCTTTAGATGTGTGATTTTGCATTTGGCCATGCTGAAATGCATGTTATTTGAATGAGCCCCGTTCACCACATGATTCAGATCATTCTGCATAACTGACTTTTCCTGATCATTGTTTACCATTCCACCAATTTTTGTGTCATCTACAAAATTTACTAGCCATGATTTTATATATTTTTTTCCAGGTCACTTGTAAAGATGTTGAATGACATTGGGCCAAGAACAGATGCCCATTAGAAACAGTCCCATTTATTGATTCCCCATTAACAGTCCTGTGGCACCTTAAAGACTAACAAAAATATTGAAGCATAAGCTTTCGTGGGCTAGTACCCACTTCGTCAGATGCATCTTTAAGGTACCCCAGGTCTCTGTCGATTCTGCAAATCCAGACTAACACAGCTACCTCTCTGATTCTCCCCATTAACAGTTACATGTTGCGGTATCTTCCTATTTTCTCTTAACATTATTCATTTTAAGTTTTGAGCCTGACAAATACAGGTAAATGATTTTTCCCCCCCAGTGTAAGCCACAATTCATAGCGGGATTTCAAAATGATTTGTTATAAGTGTACAATTAATACTCAGTATAGAAAATTGGGCATATGTAGAACTGGGTTATTATCTTACACCACTGGTTTTTAGAAAACTGATTCTCTCTGCTCCCCTGTTATGGAGTTTTGAATGTAGGAGTCTTTATTCTGAAATACTGTTGGTATTTAATTATATGTTAAAATCTTGGTCTGGTCTTCCTCATCTTTCTGCAATGTAGTTACCATATACAGTCACAGTGACAAGAAGAGCTCAGCCATTTCATTTCAAGCTATACTTTGGTTCTTCACCACACCTATTTTCTTCTAGTATTCTGGATGATACACAATGTGTATTTTTTCCCATGCTGTTTATTAAGTATCAGCATTATTTATTTTAACTGGTAGGTACGTTTGGTTTCCATCATGTATGACTCCTTAACGCTTTGTGTGAAGCTAAAATTTTTCCAATATGTTTTCTATTAGGGGCACCCTCTGCTGAATTTCTAGAGTCAGCTAGTATTGGCATGGACCATCCATTTCTAAAAGCATTCCAAGGCCCATCCAGTTCTGCACAAGCCAGCTCACAATTAACAGGTGGTAATGAAATGAACTGACCATGCTTTTTTTTTTTTTTTTAATTATTGTGTATTATTAAAATCAGATTGCCTTTATACTGAGTACACTGTATAATGTTGACTTTTTGATGAGTTAAGGAAAGCTTAAAGGTGTACATTAGAGTTCAAAACTAAAGTGAGTATTTAAGATTACCTCCTCTAGGGGTATATGTAATTAATATACATACTTCTGTGTAATCAAGATTTTCAAAATAACAGAAGGGTTTTTTGTTGTTTGAGAGAATCTCTCTCCCATTAGCTAAATATTAAACTAGATTTTCTTGCTTTTGATCCCCGCCGCCGCACCTGTTTCCTTTCTTATTAATGGAATCACCTATTCACTGGAATAACATCTCTCCATTTTTGTTTCCCAGTAAGAGATTGTTGTCTGTGAACACACACTCAGTGTCACAACTGCTTTCTCCCTATATTGACATAGCTGTGAGGTCACTTCTGCCCCATTGTATCTCCTATGGCTAATAAGATAGTAGTCACAATGTAGCTCCACTGAGGCCTCTCATAGAAACTACTAGTTTTTTCACTCCAGACCTAGTTTACAATGCCGCTTACTTGGCTGGAGGTATTGCTTTTAAGCAAAATAGGGTACTTCTCCCTTGTGGAGACTGAAATTTTCATTTGAAACTCTTTTTCCAAATATAAAGCATATTGAAATCAATAAAACAACAAGTATTTTTAATAGACTTTTTTTTCCAGGTGGTTCAAGTGCAGCAAAGCAAGTTTCTAATTTAAGGAGTTCTGAAGAAGATGACATGGCTTACTTTGAAAAACAGTACCAGGAACGTGTAAGTCATTGTATTTAGAGCTTATTACAAACATGTTCCTTAAAAATAAAGGGGCTCAATATAAGGTGGATAAACTTACGATTGAACTTGCCCACACTGGTGCACATTGCTTTAATTGCTATTCTGATCCGGAAAAATGTATTAGCATTTCAAAATGAGGGTTACAACATAGTGACCTAATAGTGTAGATCTATATGCCAATCATATCTGGAATGGTTCAGTGAGCTTTCCACCTAGATCAGGCAGATTTAATTAAAAAGTGTGGCAGGGTGGGCCTGACCCAGCCTGCCGCCCCTTTAAGAGGGAGCAGAAGCCCTCTGCAAACCTCCCTCGCAGGAAGGCTAATTAGCCACCTGAGGTGCAGGCCAATCAGCCTGCATGAGTTGCACCTGGCAGCCTCCTCTGGGGGATATAAGGCTGCCAGGAAGGAAGCCCAGTGTGGTGGTGGTGTCTGAGTGATCAAGAGCTGTGTGAGTTTGTGTATGAGCTATCAAGAGCTGTGTGAGTTTGTGTATGAGCTATCAAGAGCTGTGTGAGTTTGTGTATGAGCTATCAAGAGCTGTGTTTGTATTATTGTATTAGGGGCTGAACTATATAGAGTTTGTAGAGCCAGAACCTGTGGAGCTATTTAGAGCTGGGTATTAATGAGCTGTTTAAGAGCTGGATATTAATGAGCTGTATATTAATGAGCTACTTAGAGCTGGATGTTAATGAACTGTTTTGACCTGTATATATTGGTGGTGGGGTCCTGCACTGTAAATTAAAGGGCACTGTTGGAGCAAAAAAGGGTTTCCTGCCTGTGTTCCTGAGGGGGGTGAGAAGGCGGTCTGTCACAAAAGCTTAACTTGCTTTGGCCAGAGGAAAGGAAAAGCATAACTGCACCAAAATATGAAACAATCAGAGAAATAAAAAACTCTGTAATTGTTTTGGACAACTAAGAGAAACTGTGTAAAAAAACAAATCCACAAACATCCTTCAGATACCCAGGAAAACATGGACTGCTACTCTCAAGCACAAATCTGCTTAATACCCCTTTAATTTATATGTGGTCATTCAGATTCTGGTTTAACTCCGTATTACTTAACTCCACCATCTTAGCCAGAAGTGAATTCTACCCATTTACCAGTTTCTCTTGCATCAGGTGGTGTTTGTTTCTGTCAGAACTGTTCTTTGAAACTCTGAATCTTTTCTTGAGAAACATTACAAAAATAAAGAAGAGATGTGCTACAAATTTTTGCAAATGCAATAGTTTATAGATATAGCATTACCAAGTCTCAAGACATTTTCCAGTGTTTTCTTTTCCTTGGTGAAGAGGTTGTAAGAATTTCAGATATTTGATACAGTCCTGCAAAGACTGAGGCATGTGCTGTTTCTTGAGCACAAGTAGTCCCACAACAGGTCTACTTACCCGAGTGCATAATTTTAAGCATGTACGTCTTTGCAGGGTCAGGGCCATACTCCCTTTTTTTGACAATCTTCCCAATGGGGACCCAGCACCAATGGCAGCAGCTGGGTCCATCTCTAGCTGGCCCCAGACACAACCAGCATCAGCAGAAACTGCAGGGGAGTACCTTCAGTCACTTACTACTTTCCAGAAAATTTTCTTTAATTTTCAAAAGATTAAAGTGAGGCTGTGACTCCTCTCCCAGTCCCTCCCTCAGCTCAAGAACCATCACCAGGAATGCGGCAGCCTAAGGGCTTTGTTCTTTTAAAAGGAAGGAGCCCCAGCCCTGCTCCTCTAGACACCTCTTCACCTGCTGGCCAGGAGTCCACTTTTCAGCTCTTACTCAGACAAGACTAAAAGGTAAGTGCTATTGCTCATCCTCTACATTGCCCTCCCAAAGCAGGTAAGAGCAACAGGGATGTCATGAAAACACAGACAGTTTATTTCAAGGAAATGGATGTCTGATGCCATTGACACTTCCTCTTGCTGGGTTCAGCCTTATTATTGTCATTTTTTACAGTTCCCATTCCTGTTATGTCACCATGCTTCCAGCATACCCACCACTGCTCCAGCTCTACCCCTTCCCAGGACTTAGCCAAGTTACAGCTGCAAAATATATCCAACAGAGCTGGTTGTCTGATTCACCAGTTGCCATTGGAAAGATAGCTCTGTTGGATATATTTTGGAGCTGTCATTTGGCTGAGTCCTACTTCACTGAAAAGATCACACGCATTTAGGAAGTCTTCTCAAACAGCATGGATCTGCTCTGCCTGCACTCACAAACCAAGAACCACCTGCATTCTCAGAATTCAGTACGTTGACTCATCAAGAAGTTCTGAGCACCCTAAAGAAGTCCTGATCCTAGACTTGTTCGTGACTTTCACAAGCCAGGAAGGGCATTGGTCAGATTCACAACCAGTGCCACTCCTGAGTGAAATAGCCAATGCTATGGTCATGCTGTCTAGTGTGGTTCATGACTGAGTGCCAGCCTCAGGGCAGACAAACTGACAAAAGCAGGGCAGATATCTCAAAGTAGTGGTAAGTATTATAATTAGATTTTACCAGTCCAGTAACAAATTTGAACTACTGGATAACTGTAACAGTCTTAACAGGGAGTCACAGACCATCCCCTTGCGCTCTCCAATCTATCTTGCCACCCAGGCAGGCTGGATTTAGTGATAAATGGTCACTTACACCAGAAATCATACAATATTTTGGTTCTGACCAGGTATTTACTCCACATCAATTTGTACCTTAGATCTCATACCAAAGACAATGCTGGTAGCCAATCCATAGTAAATTAGCAGAGGATTTATTAACTAGGAAAAGGAAACAAGAGAATTATTTACAGGTTAAAGCAGGCAACATATATATACAAATGAGTTCAGCCTATGACTTCATGTCAGCTATCTTTATTTCCCTCTTGCAACATTCCAACTCATGGGATGAGGCCTTCTGCATGTATTTCTTCATGGGTGGATGAGGCAATTAAACTTTTTTCCTACAATGCCCACAACTTTGATAGCCCTCCTGGATGAGCTGGGGGAGCCACTTTTCCCTTGTGAGTTCACAAGTTGGGAGCAGGCATTTAAAAAGTTATAAAACAAATTTATATTTTACCTTGCAGCATAGTATACAGACATTACAATTGTAATGTTAACACATGCAGCTACTTAGTCATTTTATAACATTGAAACACAAGTTTAACACCATCTACAACAATATTAGCATATAGGTGAGCTGGTCTAGTTTCCAGCTATGAATTTCTCAGTACTCAGAAAGTGCTGGCACTTGGTTTACCAGCATCACAGCCTAATTCAGAGATGGAATCTTCCTCCTTCAAACACAGAATAGTCTGACCAACATTGAAGAAACCGATGCTGGCCAACCCAGCACTAGCTAGTTGGTACTAGCCAACTATCAGTGTCAAATCTCCCGTTCCTGAGCAAACTCAGAGAAACTAGCAAAGGGCCCAATTACAAATTAATCTAACAGAAGCTAACACCTACACCTGCCACAATCTGGATTCAGGCCAGGACACGGAACTGAAACTGCATTAGTAGCACTGATGGATGATCTCCTGCTGTCAGTAATAGAAAGATGGACATTCATTCTCATCAACTGCAGCATTCAGCACTGTTGACCATGAGGTACTGCTGTATCATCTTAGAGAAACAACAGGAGTCCAGGGCAATGCACTAAAAGGGTTTGAGTTCCACAAGGATCAGTTCTCTCTCTGACCTTTTTCAACATCTCATGCAATCACTAGGTGAACTGATCAGATGACATGGACTCAGATTCCAGCAATATGCAGGTGACACACAGCTCTACCTTTCCTTCTCACATATGACCACACCACTCCCACCAGGATGGCCCAGTGGTTAGACGAAATCAGTTAATAGCTGAAGAATAGCTGGCTGAAGCTGAATCCGAGCAGAACAGAGATGATCCTGGTGAGCAAAAGGAAGTATTTTGAGGTGTTTGCAGCAACTATGCTGGGTCCCTTGGCTTAGGGTTCATAGCCACAATTGGCCAATTCAGTTTGTAGCCTAGGAGTACTCTTGGATTCTTTGCTGACACTGAGTCCTCACATCACAACAGTCACCACAGGTAACACTTTCAGCTGTGTCTGGAGTGTCATGGGGTCCACTTACTGCACATGGCACCTCCTGCTGGCAGCTCTTGGGATTGGTTCTTGCCTGGCAGTGTATCTGCCCGTCATCGCTTTCACTCTATGGCCCATTTTGCTATCAGAGCTGCAGCTTTCTGTTCATGGCTGGGCCCTCCAGCCAGGTCACTAAGGTCCTCCCCTTTCAGGGAAATCAAAGTCCTTCCAGACCAGCTGTCTGGCTGGTGTCTCCAATGCCCTGTGCCACTTTTCAGTGGCTGAAAGGGGAACCAAGGCTCACTCACTACTCCAGATTCCAGCCTGGGACCCTATAACAGCGGCTCTCAACCTTTCCAGACTACTGTACCCCTTTCAGGTGTCTGATTTGTCTTGCATACCCCTGAGTTTCACCTCACTTAAACACTACTTACTTACAAAATCAGACATAAAAATACAAAAGTATCACAGCACACTATTACTGAAAAATTGCTTACTTTCTTATTTTTACCATATAATTATAAAATAAATTAACTGGAATATAAATATTGTACTTACATTTCAGTGTATAGTATGTAAAGCAGTATAAACAAGATATTGTCTGTATGAATTTTTAGTCTGTACTGACTTCACTAGTGCTTTTTTTGGTAGCCTGTTGTAAAACTAGGCAAATATCGAGATGAGTTCCCCCCAGAAGACCTCTGTCTACCTCCAGGGGTATACATACCCCTGGCTGAGAACCATTGACCTATAACAAGCAGCCAATGTCTGTATGGTTCAACCCCTTGCTGATGTTTCCCTGGGCTTCTTCCTAAGTATCTGGCTTCCCCCTTTTTCTGGGTTTGCCAGAAAAAGCTCCCTCCTCCCAGAGAGTGACTATAGACTACTTCCTTGAAGTACCTCTTGTTGCTCACAGCTTCTGGGCTTTATGTAGGCTCCTCCTGTTCCTGCCAAGATTAGCCCATTTCCAGTTAGTGACCTGCTCCCCGTCTCCTTCTCCAGGTGTAGCCTAGGCAGTTAATTGGTCTGCTTAGCCACTTTAACCCCTCAGGTCTTGTGTGGGTTGGACACCCCATCATGGATTAGCTAGAAGACTCTTTCCCATCCTGGTGGAGGAAAAACTGGCTGAACTACTACAGTAATGTAATATACCTGAACATGAAACCTTTTCACTTAGAAAACTCCAGCTAGTACAAAATGCTGCAACTAGTCTCCTCAGCAACACAGGCTACTGTGAGCATATCACACTTGTTCTCTATTCTCTATACAGTAAAACCTCGATATAACGGACGGCGAGGGGGTGTCCGTTAAAGCCGAAAGTCCGTTATTTAATAATAATAAAAAAAAAAAACGAGCAGCCCGCCCGAATTAGTCTGTTATATCGAGGTTTTACTGTATAATGTTAGACTATCACGGCAGCCGGGAGCTGTGAGTCAGCCCGCCCGGGTCCCGGCTGCTGGGACCCGGGCGGGAGCCGTTAGCCAGCCCGCCCGCCCGAGTCCCGGCTGCTGGGACCCGGGCGGGAGCCGTCAGCCAGCCCTCCCGCCCGGGTCCTGGCTGCTGGGACCCGGGCGGGAGCCTTCAGCCAGCCCGCCCGCCCAGGTCCCAGCAGCTGGGACCCGGACGGGAGCCGTCAGCCAGCCCGCCCGCCCGGGTCCCGGCTGTTGGGACCCGGGCGGGAGCCGTCAGCCACCCTGCCCGGGTCCCGGCTGCTGGGACCCGGGCAGCAGCCAGCTGCCGGGACCCGGGCGGGCTGGCAGCGGGGAGCCGGCAGGCAGCCCGCCCGCTACCTGGACTGGGGAGGCAGCGGGGAGCCGGCAGCCAGCCCGCCCGCTGCCTGGACCCGGGCGGCAGCGGGGAGCCGGCAGGCAGCCTGCCCGCTGCCTGGACCCGGGCGGCAGCGGGGAGCCGGCAGGCAGCCCGCCCGCTGCCTGGACTGGGGAGGCAGCGGGGAGCCGGCAGGCAGCCCGCCCGCTGCCTGGACCGGGGAGGCAGCGGGGAGTCGGCAGGCAGCCCGCCCGCTGCCTGGACCCGGGCGGCAGCGGGGAGCCGGCAGGCAGCCCGCCCGCTGCCTGGACCCGGGCGGACCGGGGAGGCAGCGGGGAGTCGGCAGGCAGCCCGCCCGCTGCCTGGACCCGGACGGCAGCGGGGAGCCGGCAGGCAGCCCGCCCGCTGCCTGGACCCGGGCGGCAGCGGGGAGCCGGCAGGCAGCCCGCCCGCTGCCTGGACTGGGGAGGCAGCGGGGAGCCGGCAGGCAGCCCGCCCGCTGTCTGGACCGGGGAGGCAGCGGGGAGCCGGCAGCCAGCCCGCCCGCTGCCTGGTCCCGGGAGGCAGCGGGGAGCCGGCAGTCAGCCCGCCGGCTGCCAGGACCCGGGCGGCAGCGGGGAGCCAGCCCCCGAAAAAAGGATTTTGGATGCATCGGACTTGCTCATAAATTTTGTCCGTTGCATCCGAAGTCCGTTAAATCGGGGTCCGTTAAATCGGGGTTTTACTGTACTGGCTTCCCATAGAATTTTTAGTTGAGTTCAAGGTCTCAGTTTTTATCTTCAGAGAGCTCCATGACCTCAGCCCAGGATACCTAAAAGACTGTCAGATGCTCTGGGATGAAGACAATGGTGGACAGTTTCATTTCTCTGGCATAATGGAACTCTCAACAGTAAGAATAAAGCTTATCTGTGCAGAAGACATAACTTTTTTTCAGGAATGGTCTGAGTCTGGAATTAACTTAACCCTCAAGCTTCTGCAACCACTATCCCTGCCAACATATATTCTTCTGTAACCTCAGGCTATGCATTCAGCTAATTCTACTTCCCTTCATGCTTGTTTTGTATCTTTCTAATACACTCATCTCTGTTTTTTCCCAACCTTTCTCTACACCACTATTATCCTCCTTGATCTTTTTATGTCCTACAACCTCTCCAAAATGACCATCATACTCCTGCCAAACTAATCAAATATAAATTAAGAAAGAAGGAACAAAATATGTACTGCATGAAACTCAGCAACTATTTAATCTTGTTTTGTGGAAAATCTCCCCCTGGCTAAATGGGTTTTCCTGTATCATACCTTATCCCAGAGGTCAGCAACCTTTCAGAAGTGGTGTGCCGAGTCTTCATTTATTCACTCTAATTTAAGGTTCCACGTGCCGGTAATACATTTTAAACATTTTTAGAAGGTTTCTTTCTACAAGTCTATGATATATAACTAAACTATTGTTGTATGTAAATTAAATAAGGGGTTTAAAATGTTTAAGAAGCTTAATTTAAAATTAAATTAAAATGCAGAGCCCCTGGACTGGTGGCCGGGAGCTGGGTAATGGGAAAGCTATTGAAAATCAACTCGCATGCCGCCTTCAGCACGTGTGCCATAGGTTTCCTACCCCTGCCTTGTCTATTTTAGATTGTTTGCTCCTTGTGGTAGGAGATGTGTATTTATTTTCTCTGTACAATGCCATGCAGAACTATGATATATATAAATATGTATTAAGTCTGTCACACTCTTTAGCTGAAATACTTATTAAATTAATTAAAATGCATAATAGGATAGCCCATATCCATTTAATGTTAAATATAAATATATATTAAAAATCGCTGCTGCTGAGAATTTTTAAAATAAAAATAGGTAGCTTTTTATATAGGATTTCTAAAGATGAATTTGAGCTTCCCCTGTTGATTCTAGCACAGTGTTATCTAATGAACAAACACTCTAACATATGCTATGCTAATGCAGAAACTTTGAAGTAAACATGAAGTTACATGTTCATTTTAAAAACAACAAGGAATCCTTGTGGTACCTTAGAGACTAACAGATGTATTTGGGCATATGCCTTCGTGGGCTAAACCCCACTTCATCAGATACATTGAGTGAAAAATACAGTAAGCCATATATATATACAGCACATGAAAAGATGGGGCTGCCAGTGGGCAGTAGATGCTGGGCAAGGGAGCTGGGGAGGCTGCTGACATATTACTGTTGCTCTTTGGCAATGTACATTGGTAAATTCCGGCTCCTTCTCAGGCTCAGGTTGGCCTCCCCTGTTTTACATGATTAGCAGTTTCCTTTACAGTATTCTCCAGGGGTTCTTTTCCTGAATGTAACCAGGATGAGACATGTTAAAATAGTGATGAGTTTCTGAGGTGGTGTTGCACAAATGTGTTCGTTCCTTTGGAGGTCTCCCAATCACCTTCAAAGAACAGGCAGAGTCTCAAGGTAACCTGAATAACAAAAGGTTTATTTGTGCACGAATAGGGGGTTAGGGGGTTAACACTCCAAAGCCTGACTGCCCCAGAACACTGGGCGGTCCAAAACATATATACAAGGTTTGATTCTCGTCATAGCTACACACAACCAATACATTCAAAGAGTGTCACAGCTTCATACAGCCAATAATCTGATGCCACATACAAAGCCTGTATACAGATTTGAAAAGCATCATAACCACCGGCCGTTGGCTCATAACACTTCCTGATACAAGTATGGCAAACAATGTTGCAGATGCATGACATGAGCTGACAGGTCTACCTGCAGTCTCAGTCCTAGATTATGGCTGTATGCCCATCCAGCTGATCGACTCCATTTTAAAAATCAGACTCCATCTTAGATATACAGTTTTACAGGTTTGCATCCGACGAAGTGGGTATTAGCCCACAAAAGCTTATGCTTCTATACTTTATAGTTAGTCTTTCAGGTGCCACAGGACTCTTTGTTACTTCTGCTATTCCAGACTAACACGGCTACCTCTCTGATTCTTGAGTTTTACAGCAGTTAACCAGAAGCAGACAACACATTCTACACAATAAGCAGTTAACATTTTATAACTCCATTTTTGCCACAGTGTGAGCCTTAATATTTATCTTTTAAAAGAAAAAGATTAATCGTATGAGCACATAGGCTGTGTTGGGAACTTTTAATAGGATAGTTGCAGTTAATATTTATGTTATGGTAGTGTTTTCTTGTGCTGGGTGCTGTACAAACATAGAAAAGAAATAATCCCTTTCCTGAGTGCTTGCAATCAAAGGGAAGTGGAGGTGGGTACAATGTACCAGCAAATTAATACTGTGAATAATTGGCACAACTGTCGTTACATGAAGCACAGTTTTGGTTTATGGTGGTAGAAGCAGGAAGTGGGAGAAAGACCAAAAGAGAAAAGAAAAAAACCTGTCTTCCTGTCTCCTAGCAGTGGTTTTTCTTCTGGTCTAGCAAAAAAAATGCTGTATTTTTCACAAACATATCCACAACATAAACATGGCAGTTAGGTTGATCTCTCCTGCTCATAAGCACAAGGCAGTGTGTCTCAGTGCCTTTGGTGTCACACTCAGGGTTAAGTATTAGGGTTTGAATTTTGGTTGGAGGTATTCCTGGAGATCTCATCCCCACACAGTCTTTGATTGTAGATTTAATTATGCACACTTTAATCCCTGGAGAGTGCAGGGCAATTTCAGAGGGTTGGATACCCTCCATTAAGCACTGATGTAACGCCACGTTCAAGCAAAGACTCAAACCGGAAGAAGCATCTATTGTAAGGGACCCAGGGGAAGGGGAGATGCTAAGAAGAGACCCCGGCACCCGCTGAAGAGTGGCGGGGGAGCGAGTTCTGGGAAGTGATATTGCAGGGAAGAGGTAAAGGAGGCTGCCACGCGCTGGCGATGCAGGGCAGCTGTGTCGGGGAGTGATGCCCCCAGGCAGGGCCTCGTGCTCCAGGCGGTGCGACGCCCTTTGCCGGTGCGGGCGGGGAGAGGATTTAAAAAGAAAAATTCCAACTATTTGTTCTGTTTCGGAGCCGCCCCGCCCCCCCAGCGCGGCCCTCACTGAGGCCGGAGGCGCCGAGCCGCGGAGGGCAGCGCGCCGAACTCTGCTGTCGCTTCGCAGCCGCACGAGGCCGGTCAGCAGCCCGGGGCCGGCGCGCGCCTCGTGAGAGGGGGAACCGGCTGGGCGTGGGCGGGTTTCCGTGCGCATGCGCAAGGGCGGGGAGCGTCGCGGCCCCTCCTTAGCTCGCCGGGCGGGCGGGCGCGCGTGCTTCTCTGGAGACTGCGGCACGTGCAGCACGGGGAGCGGTTGCTGCGGGTAACCTGCCCCCCTCCCAGCCCCCGGGCTGGCTTTCCAGGGGAACGGGCGCAATACGGGCCGGGGCAGGGGCGGTCTAAGGCCGGGGAAGGTGTGAAGGGCAGCAGCGGGGACGGCTTCTCGCAGCTCCCCTGGCCTGAGCTCTGGGAGCCAGGTCCCCGGCAAGCGGCCACGGATCTCCCGGATCCACTGCCACTGAATGCTCGCAGCAGCCTTGGGTGCAGCACGTAAAAGGCAGGCCGCAGGGGCCCTTCCCAGAAAGGGTAACTAGAGGAACTTCGTGTCCAAACCAGTTGGTTGGTTTCAGATCACGGTAAACTGCTATAAACCAAGCTAAGTAAACTAGGAGCTTTCACTGGTGGAGCTTCCCTAGCCAGGTGACGGCCCTATAAGAAAAAGTTAAAATGTGAATTAATGATCAGACACTTGAATATATTTCCTGGAAGTTGGCAGTTGAGACCGTGGTCTAGGATCACTAAGATGAACAGACTGATGGGATCTCTTGAAGATTGTGTTAAACTTTTACCATGCTACAGTTCTACCTATACTGTCAACAGTTTAGGTGAAGTGGGATTGTCTCTGGGGAAGCTGCTATTTTGCTGTCTAGAACAGATCAGAAGTACAGTACAAAGTTGTTTCCATAGGGCCATGCTTAAAATATGCCCTCTCTACACACAGTTATAGATTTGATGGTAACATTTAGATGCTATTAGGCTATCCTAAACTGTATTCCTACAATTCTAATCTGGGAAAAAATCCTCCAGGTTATTAAATACAGTTCTTCAAAAGAAGCCCTCTGCTCTCCCATATGTATTGGGGGTGGGGAGGAGAATGGTGCCACTATTAGTTTTGATGTCTTTAGGAAAAATGTCCTCTCCTTCCTTTGTTGGTTCTGATCACACTATTTAGTGGACAGATTCTATTTCCAGGTCTATAGTGTAATTTCATTTATAGCCTGAAAAGAGACTGGAAAACGTTATTGTGTGGCTCCATGTCTCTGTGAATTCCAGATTGATTTAACTAGTAAAGTGGTTATTTGTTTAAACTTGAAACTCTGCAAACTTAAACTAGAATCTGAAAACTAAGTCTGGGTGTTTCTGATTCTTGCATCACCAGTAATATAGATCCAATACACAGGACTTAATTTTTAGCTGGGTAAGCAGATATGATTTTGATTGTACACAGATGGTAGATCTCTTAAGCAAGAATACTACTGTTACATTGTCATTTTTCTTTGCATAATTCAACTGTTAATTGCTGGTGCAGGTGAAAAAGATTTAATAAGCTTACCATGATAGTTAAGGCTTTAACAAAAAAAAATGTATTTTTAGCAACATTCAAAAACAAAAAAGAGAGAGAGAGAAATCGTAGAATCTTAGGGTTGGAAGGGACCTCTGGAGGTCATCTAGTCTAACCCCCTGCTTAAAGCAGGACCAGTCCCCAACTAAATCATCCCAGCCTGGGCTTTATCAAGCCTGACCTTAAAAACCTCTAAGGAAGGTGATTCTACCACCTCCGTAGGTAACCCACTCCAATGCTTCACCACCCTCCTAGTGAAATTTTTTTCCCCTAATATCCAATCTAAACCTTCCCAACTGCAACTTGAGACCATCCTTGTTCGGTCATCTGCTACCACTGAGATCCATCCTCTTTACCCTTTCAGGTAGTTGAAAGCAGCTATCAAATCTCCCCTCAGTTTTCTCTGTAGACTAAACAATCCCAATTCTCTCAGCCTCTCCTCATAAATCATGCGCTCCAGGCCCCTAATAATTTTTGTTGCCCTTCTCTGGACTCTTTCCAATTTTTCCACATCCTTCTTGTAGTGTGGGCCCCAGAACTGGACACAGTACTCCAGATGAGGCCTCACCAATGTTGAATAGAGGGGAACAATCATGTCCCTCGATCTGCTGGCAATGCCCCTACTTATACAGCCCAAAATGCCATTAGCCTTCTTGGCAACAAGGGCACACTGACTCATATCCAGCTTCTCATCCACTGTAATCCCTAGGTCCTTTTCTGCAGAATTGCTGCCTAGCCATTCGGTCCCTAGTCTGTAGCAGTGCATGGGATTCTTCCATCCTAAGTGCAGGACTCTGCATATCTCCTTGTTGAACCTCATCAAATTTCTTTTGGCCCAGTCCTTTAATTTGTCTAGGTCCCTCTGTATCCTATCCCTGCCCTCCAGTGACACTCTGCCCAGTTTAGTGTCATCTGCAAACTTGCTGAGGGTGCAGTCCACACCATCCTCCAGATCATTAATAAAGATATTGAATAAAACCGGCCCCAGGACCAATCCTTGGGGCACTCCGCTCGATACCGGCTGCCAGCTAGACATGGAGCCATTGATCACTACCTGTTGAGCCCGATGATCCAGCCAGCTTTCTATCCACCTTATGGTCCATTCATCCAGCCCATAGTTCTTTAACTTATTGGCAAGAATATTGTGGGAGACCGTATCAAAAGTTTTGCTAAAGTCAAGGAACAACACATCCACTGCTTTCCCCTCATCCACAGAGCCAGTTATCTCATCGTAGAAGGCAATTAGGTTAGTCAGGCATGATTTGCCCTTGGTGAGTCCATGTTGACTGTTCCTGCTCACTTTCCTCTCCTCTAAGTGCTTCAGGATTGATTCCTTGAGGACCTGCTGTCACGGTACTGAAATAATTTGGTACCGTATGGATCGCTGGGGTATGAAATATTATGTGAAGGGGGTCATAACAGTTGTCTATGACCATATGTGTGTATCTATTTTGGAACTGAAGTTATGGATATTGGATATAGGGTGCCTGTACTTCAAACTTAGGCTTGGCTCCTGGGTGAAATCTCAGACAAGCTGGTGCTAACTTGAATGGCCTGCCTGATGGCCCATTAAAGGGCCATCAACTGCGCAATGAACTCTGTCCACACCCAAGGAACTTCCCCAGGGATGGAACATGCCTGGGCAGAACCTAAATCCTGGAGAGTCTGGTGATTGGACCTTGTGGCTATGGACCTCCATTTTGCAACCAGACTCTGCAAAAGGAGGAGGAGGGTCTTGGCCCAGAAGAGAGAGTCTATAAAAGCTGGAAGAAGCGTCCTCCATTTTGTCTTCTGCCTTCAGCCTGTCTTGCTTCCAGCTCTGAATGGACTTTGCTACACAGGTGAACTCTGGACTAAGGTGCTGACCCATCCCTAAATGGGATGCTTTCTAAGGACTTTGATTTAAACCTGCAGTTATTCTACCTTTGCTGCAAGCCTGAATCAAGAGATGTGCCATTACTGCATGTAATTGATTTCTTTTAACCATTCCTAACCCTCACCTATACCTTTCCCTTGTATAATAAACCTTTAGTTCTAGATTCTAAAGGATTGGCAACGGCGTAATTTGTGGGAAGATCTGATTTGTATATTGACCTGGGTCTGGGGCCTGATTCTTTGGAATTGGGGAGAACCGTTTTCTTTATTTGGGGTATTGGTTTTCATAACCATTGATTCCCCAGGACAGGTGGCTGCTGGTGGTGATACTGGGAACCTGGAGTGTCTAAGGGAATTGCTTGTGTCACTTGTGGTTAGCCAGTGGGGCGAAACCAAAGTCTTTTCTGTTTGGCTGGTTTGGTTTGCCTTAATGTGGAAAACCCCAGCTTTGGGCTGTAATTGCCCCTTTGGAAGCAATCTGTCCTGATCTGACACTCACAGTTGGATCCCACCAGAACAGCTCCGTCACACCTGCTCCATGATTTTTCCAGGCACTGAGGTGAGGCTGACTGGCCTGTAGTTCCCTGGATCCTCCTCCTTCCCTTTTTTTAAAAGATGGGCACTACATTAGCCTTTTTCCAGTCATCCGGGACCTCCCCCGATCGCCATGAGTTTTCAAAGATAATGGCCAATGGCTCTGCAATCACATCAGCCAACTCCTTTAGCACCCTTGGATGCAGTGCATCCGGCCCCATGGACTTGTACTCGTCTAGCTTTTCTAAATAGTCTTGAACCACTTCTTTTTCCACAGACGGCTGGTCACCTCCTCCCCAAGCTGTGCTGCCCAGTGCAGTAGTCTGGGAGCTGACCTTGTTCGTGAAGACAGAGGCAAAAAAAGCATTGAGTACATTTGCTTTTTCCACATCCTCTGTCACTAGATTGCTTCCATCATTCAGTAAGGGGCCCACACTTTCCTTGACTTTTTTCTTGTTGCTAGCATACCTAAAGAAACCCTTCTTGTTACCTTTAACATCCCTTGCTAGCTGCAACTCCAAGTGTGATTTAGCCTTCCTCATTTCACTCCTGTATGCCTGAGCAATATTTTTATATTCCTCCCTGGTCATTTGCCCAATCATCCACTTCTTGTAAGCTTCTTTTTTTGCATTTAAGATCAGCAAGGATTTCACTGTTCAACCAAGCTGGTCGCCTGCCATATTTACTATTCTTTCTACATATCGGGATGGTTTGTTCCTGCAACCTCAATAAGGATTCTTTAAAATACAGCCAGCTCTCTTGGACTCCTTTCCCCTTCATGTTCATCTCCCAGGGGATCCTGCCCATGAGGGAGTCAAAGTCTGCTTTTCTGAAGTCCAGGGTCCGTATTCTGCTGCTCTCCTTTTTTCCCTGTGTCCGGATCCTGAACTCGACCATCTCATGGTCACTGCCTCCCAGGTTCCCATCCACTTTTCCGTCCTCTACTAATTCTTCACGGTTTGTGAAGAATGAAGAACCATGCTTCCCCAATGGAAAGAAGTCATCACCAATTCCTGAACATACAAAGGAATCCCATTTGATATAAGGAGGATAAAAGTATGTAAATCAGGGCTTTAAAATGCACTGAAGTCACATTTTTCACATCTTTTGAAATTGGTGCAAAGTCTTATCATATTTGTTTTGTGATAGTGCCTGGTGGCCTCCACCAAGTCAGAGCCCCATTGTGCTAGATGCTGTACAGACATATTAAATGACTGCCCCTTCCTCAAATTCCTTGCAGTCTCAAAAAAAGATATTCCCAATGGATGAGACTTCCCCCCCCCCAAAAAAAAAAAAAAGAAAAAAAAAGGATGAGGTAGGTTGGTGAAGGTGGGAGAAGTGGAGTAGCAAAAATAACAATTAATGAAACATTCAATAATAGTGCGTAGTTTAAGAATCCAGTGTTGTCATTAAAGGTATCAAGGCTTTGGTTTTAATCTACACATATACAGAAGCAGTTTTCATAAAAGTTATTAAATATTTTATGGATGTCTGTGCAGATTCAAATCAAGGCCTCAATATGCAGAGCTCAGTACAGGACCAGGGCCCAACTCAGTAAATTATTATGTTCCTTAATTTCTACAATTAGGTTTAACTCTAGATGTTTTGTATTGTTTCAGGATTTGTCATAATGGATGAAGACACAGGATACAATAAAGGTACTAAAGGAAAATAGATTGTTTCCTTTGTTAACACTGAAATTCAGAATTGATTTAAAATATTCTTTTTTCCTCCCAGTTGAAGATGTGGTTGGTTGTCATGTTGAAGATGCTGTGACATTTTGGGCGCAGGTGATGTAAAATAACCTTCTTGAATAATATAATTTCAATAAGGTGTTTGTTTACTCTAGTTTCACACACCAATGGCAGAGGTGTACTTACACAAAATTTAAAATGCCCAATGGATATATGAATGGGACTTGGGGTAAAAAATAAACTACTGTAGGTTCCAAAGTTGAACATCTAACAATTTGGTTAAAATATTCCATCCAACTGTTCAGTTGCTTAATACTGACATAAACAGGAGTTGCATATAATTGGATTAGAAAACTATTGACCATCAGCCAGCTCAGATTTTTCATGGACTTACTCTATTCAATGTACAGTAGGTTCCACGTAAAAGCTTGAATGTTAGGATTATCGATGTTGGATCAGGAATAGTATGGAAACTTTTAATATGACTAACTTTAACATTCTAACAAAACAATAATAATGGAAAAATCTATTGTGATTCTCAAGTTAGAATGGGAGACTGAACACCAGGTTGGAGGTCTCTGTAACTTTTTGTGGCTTTTAGTGAGAACTTGGTCTGTGTTGCTCATTCCCAGGTACATAACTTTAAACAGTGAACGTGCTATCTTTTGGGTATGTAAGCGATGCATATTTTTTGTCAGGTGTGTGGTGTTAACTGAAAAATGAGGAAAAAAATGCCAATTGTCTTCCGCAACTTAATCCTAGAATTTTTCTAGTATTCTGTACGCTACTATTCTTTTCGTAGATAAGCAAGTCATTTTTATTAAACTAACTTTTTCTCCCTTTCTCCACACTTTAGATTTTCCACACTTTGAACTTGAAATAAAATATAATAGATGTCTCATCTTCTGTAGTTGATACAGGTTTTTACAACTTGATAAATGAAAATACAATTAAATGGACTTGTTCACATCAGTCATACCAATTATTTTTACAAATAAGAAAACAAGAGAAAAAAAAGTTGTTGCCTTGTTGGAAGAGTGCTACATACATATAATGTGAGCATTCATGAGTTTTTGGGATTGAGTTTTTAAATCACATTTTTTGAGAGCTCTCTTATGACTGTCATTTTCACAAAATCTCCAAATAAATAATTAAATAAAAAATGTTAAGCCGTTAAAGTAAATGTTTTTTGTTTTTTTTTTTAAGACCAATTTTTGCTGGAATGACATCTCACCATAGTATGTTCCCAAACCCCAGAAAGTCAATTTCCAGGGTTGGAAAGAAATTACAAACAAACATATATACAGTTCAAAATTTAGAAGGGAAACTTGTCAGGACAGTGCAGTGGTGTGAGGATTAGTAGATCTTTTGACTTATTTATTGGATTTGCAACAGATGTTTAAAGGCTTTCACACTTTTTACTCTCCCCTCCTACTTCTTAGGACATCAGTAGAAGTAATGACATCTTGAAATTAAGTCAAGCACTGGCTGAAGTTTGTCCTCAGGCCAACTCAGTTTTTGGCAATCCTGATTTTACTAAGGTAAGTGTGTGTGGCATGTGCGATTTTTTTTTTTTTTTAAACACATGTAAAAATCTTTATTCTACACAACTGATTTCTTAGATATTTTCTTGATTCTTTTATTATAATATGACTTTTATTCTCACAACTGGAAAATAAATCCCAGCTATTCAGGGGAAAAAAAGCAAAATAGAGTAATAATGAAAATTTTCTAGGGCATGTATGTATGTATGTATGTATATGTTTATATAACATTTGTGCACACATTTAGGTGCTACTTAAGTTTACCTATAACTTGTTTCATAGTAGACTGACTACCTTATCTCCTGAACTGCATATGTGTGCAGGTAAATTAGATTATTCTTATGATCCCCTTCTTGATTTCGTTTAAAAAATAAGATCCAGAAATCTCTACGATATTGTGGTTGGCATTTACCTTCTTCATATCTACTATTATTGTTATTTCTTACTAGCGAAAATACCTGGCGTTGCTTGGGTCCGTCGGAGGTGGGGAGGGGGCAGAGAGCTGAGCGAGTGCGGGGTCCGTTGGAGGGGGGAGGGGGCAGAGAGCAAACCTGACACCCCCACCTCACCCCCCGACCAAACCCGACACCCCCACCTCACTTACCCCTCGACCAACCCCGACTCACATTTTCACCCCCCCACCCAAACCCAACACCCCCACGTCACCCCCTACCAACACCCCCTGACCAACACCCACACCTCACCCCCCGTAGACCAAACCTGACACCCCCACCTCACTTACCCCCTCGACCAACCCCGACTCACATTTTCACCCCCCACCCAAACCCAACACCCCACGTCGCCCCCTACCAACACCCCCTGACCAACACCCACACCTCACCCCCCGTAGATCAAACCTGACACACCCACCTCACTTTCCCCCCCAACCAAACCCAACACCCCTACCTACCACCACAAACAAACCTGACATCCACATCTCACTTACCCCTCAACCAACCCCGACCCCCCTCCTCGCCCCCCCAAACAAACCCAACACCCCCACCTTACCCCCCCACCAAACCCAACACCCCCTGACCAACCCCAACACCCACACCTCACCTCCCACCCCCCCGACACCTTCCCACCCCCCCCAGACCAAACCCAACACCCCCGGCTCACTTACCCCCCGACCAAACCCGACACCCCTACCTCACTTACCCTCCGACCAAACCCAACTCTGGTCCATCGGAGGTGGGGAGCGGGCAGAGAGCTGAGCGAGTGCGGGGTCCGTCGGAGGTGGGGAGGGGGCAGAGAGCTGAGCGAGTGCGGGGTCCGTTGGAGGGGGTATTATGACATCATAACTATGTCACAGAGAACAGCAGCTGCCCAGCTGATGTGATTGGCCTTTAAATAATTTCACCCCTGGGGGGGGGTCAGAGGTGAGATTTGAAAAATTTTCGACTCTTACCCTGATTAGGACCCTAAGACCTATAACTGTACCAAATTTCAAGTTTCTAGCTCAAACGGTGTGGAAGGAGTAAGTGCACGTACATACACGCATACATACACGCATACACCATTTGACTTTTATATATATATATAGATTTATTATTGTCAGTAAAACTGTGTAGCATGGCACATATAGCAAAAGCTCTATGAATCCAATATATAACATGTTTTGCAGCAAAGTATAGTATTGTATAACTAGATGTATTGAGGGTTATATTTTGAAGCGTCCAGCATATGCTAGCGTAGGAGACCTGATACTGGGTTAGGTGAACTGTAACTCTGTTTCAATATTGTGCAAATATCCAGATTACAAACTTTTGAAAAATAAGTGTTGTAATGGACTGTGGTGTATAATTTTGAGGTGCACTTATGCTTACAGAATTCTACTTTCTCTTCTGATCTACAGATCTATGGTGGATGTTTTTCTGAAGATAAATACTGGTATAGATGCAAAGTACAGCAAGTGATCAGTGGTGAAAAGGCAGGAAATACGTTTTAGGACATTGTTCTTTATTGCTGAATCGCTTTTAAAATCAAATATATGGAAACAAAAAATACTATATTTCAGAGGCTTATGGTTGCCTAAGAAAATCTGCATCTGTGGTTACTTGCCTGTGGTCGCATCCGGCCCATCAGACCTTTTAATCTGGTTCTTGAGCTCTGACTGGGGAGTGGTGTCGGGGGCTTGCCCCACTCTGCACAGCTTCCGGAAGCAGAAGGAAGTTTCCCCCTCTGGCTCCTACGTGTAGGGACAGCCAGGGGGCTCTGCACACTGCCATCAACCCCCCAAGCGCCAGCTCTGGAGCTCCCATTGGCTAGGAACCCTCTCATCCCTAGGCCCACCCTAGAGCTTGCATCCCCAGCAAGAGCCCTGGACCTGATCCCCTTCTGTCCTCCAATCCCTCGATCACAGTCTGGAACACCCCCTTGCAACTCCAAACCCCTCATTCCCAGCCCAACCCCAGAACACTCAAACCCCCTCTTCCCCTGCATCAAAAACCCCACTGCCCCAGCTTGGAGCCCCCTCCCACACCCTGAGTTCCTAATTTCTGGCCCTGCCCCAGAGCCCACATCCTCAGCTTGTGCCTTAATCCCCTCCCTCACTCCAACCCCCAATTTCATGAGCATTCATGGCCCGACATACAATTTCCATACCCAGATGTGGCCCTCAGGCCAAAATGTTTGCCCACCTGTGCGTTAAAGTAATTTGCCCTTGGGAACCTTTAAGTTGATGGGATGATTGGTAAAGTTGGTGTCTGCCTTTGAAGTGACACAAACACACACGCACCCCCCTAGTTGCTAGTATTATCAAGCAGCACCTTTTCACTTCAAAACTTCTGAGAAGAGACAATGGGAGTTGGGATCTGGCTGATAACATTCATTCATAGACTCACAGAATGTCAGGGTTGGAAGGGACCTCAGGAGGTCATCTAGTCCACCCCCCTGCTGAAAGCAGGACCATTCATTGAAACAATATTAGAGCTGATACTGGCTTTTAGGTGCCCCCCCCCTTTTTTTTTTAATTATTTTATTTTATTTTTTTATGCTCCCAGGCTAGGGTTGTTTGATTTTGATGCACAAACCCAAGAAGTTTATTACCATCACTTGAAATAGTGTTCTCCACACTGGCTCATGCATAACTTTCTTTTAATTTTACCTCTGCCCTTGAAGACGATCTGATTTCACAAATTTTCCTATGTCATTTCATAGCCAGATTTAAAACTGGAAAAATTATCAGTAAAAATCTGTTTTGTTGCTAAAAATGAAGCTCAAATTTAGAGTGAGGCGCTAAATTTGGGATTTTCCCCAAACTCAGTGTTTTTCAACCTTTGGGTCACGACCCAGTACTGGGTGGCGGTATGTAAGGCACTGGGTCACTCTGGCCAGCAGTGGCAACCGGGACGTTAAAAAGTTCCATCAGCAGTGCTGCCCAGCTGAGGCAGGCTAGTGCCTACCTGTTCGAACACTGTGCTGCGCCCCGGATGTCCACCTTCTAGGCAGGGGGCCCACAGGACTCCACGCGCTGCTCCTGCCCCGAGCTGCTTGCACTTCTCCTGTCTAGGAGCCAGACCTGCTGTTGGCCACTTCCACGGCACAGTGTGGTCCACAGTGCCAGGACAGCCAGGAAGCCTGCCTCTGCGCCTCGGCTGTGCTGCTGACCGGGAGCCACCAGAGGCAATCCTGTACCCCAATCCCCAGCCCTGACCCCCCCCAAACCTCTTCCTGTACCCCAAAACCCTCATCCCTGGCCTGCACCCCCAGCCCAGAGCCTTGACCCCCTCCCACACCCAAGCCCTGAGCGCCCCTCCTGCATCCCAGACCCTCATCCCCTGCTCTACCCCAGAGCTTGCAAACCCAGCCCATAGCCCTGACCCCCTCCTTCACCCCAATCCCCAGCCCCCCCCCGCAGCTTGGAGCCCCTCCTGCATCCCAAACCCCTCATCCCTGGCCCCACCCCAGAGCCTGGACCCAGAGCCCTGACCCCGTCTTGCATCCCAACCGCCTGCCCCACCCCAGAGCACCCCTGAAACAGTCATTCCCGACCCCACCCTCCAGCCCTCTTTCTGCACCCTAACCCTCTGCCCCAGCCCTGAGCCCCTTCCACACCCCAAACCCCTCATCCCCAGCTCTGTTGGGTTGCGGGCATCAACAATTTTCTTCAACCGGGTCCCCAGGAAAAAAAGTTTGAAAACTACTGCCCTAATTTAATTCCCTTTATTAAAAGAGAACTCCAAATGTAATACAACTACATATACAAATACATATACATACTTCCCAAAAACTCAAGCTGCTAGCAAGTTAACACTTCAACTATTAGAAGAAAAGTAAGACTGAATGTGGTTTTCCATTTTAAAAACATTGGTACACAAACTGTTGAATTAACATAAGCAAATTGTAAAAACACCATAGAACTTTCTTAACCTTTCTAATGTCCTGCTTTTCAGACCTACTTTTAATCATCAAATATATCTCCTTCTTGGAAATACCACAAAAACTGTAGCCTGCACTGTGAGACTCGAATGGGCTGAAGTGCGCTAATGAATGGATATTTCTAAAGATTGCTCTGAACTTTTTCTAACTGTATACTTAGTAAATATTTAGCTGTTTATGCAAAGTCTTAGAACAAAACTGCTAAGATTTCCTTTAAAGAGTCTGTTGTAATTTCAGGCACACTTACTACCTTTTGTATCTCCATCTTACTGTTTTTTTTTATTTTATACCTGATACAATTTTTTCTTCAGATATTGAAACTGAAAGATACTTCTTGACAAACAACTAATGTCTTTTGGCAGCCGTCAATTGGGAGCTTGTTGCACTGAAAATGATAGTTTTGTACTTGAGAAGAAATCACAGTTGCTTTCTCTAAATGACATCATCCCATCTTACGAGAAGGGGTGCTATGAGCAATGATTATTCTGTATAGAGAATAGATTTACATCGGAAGAGATGAGGATAATAAATGTTTAGGGTTTTTAAACAGAAAATGGAAAAGCATTGTCCTTGAAAACTCATTATGCTGACCATAAAGATGATACAGTAATTTTAGGACAATAAATTTTATATTTGTAAATTAAGATTTTATTTTTAATTTTCAGTTTTGATGGTGTAGTTTGAGCTGTGACGTCTCCTGCCATGTAGGTGTGCTTCTATCAGGGTTTAGCTATCTCTTTTGAATATTGCCTTTGATCAGATGTAGAACTACCTTTCGGACCCACACACTAGGATCACAAGTGATCTATATTTCTCTAAGTACTGTATATTTTAATACATGCTACTGTAGTAGACTTGTAACAGCTATGCTTATTTATATTTTATATTCTTGCCACAGTGTCAGGTATTATACATTGATTATGGAAATTCTGAGATTCTAAATCGATCAGAAATAGTTGAGATTCCAAAGAACTTACAGTCTCCCAGCATTGCTAAAAAGTATAGACTCTGGGGACTACAGATTCCTCCTGCTCAAGATTTAAATCAATTTGACCAGGTAAGATATAGACTGCTGAATGCATGGATGATGAACTGTGTAACAAATAAAGGCAAACTATCTACCATTTTTCATCCCTAGGAATCTATAAAAGATGAATGGTGAGAATGTCTTTACTCATCAAGCTGAGACTTATGGGGGATATCTATAAGATTGTCAGATCTCTCACCATTAATGAACTTTAAAGGCCAAAATAGCCATCTTAAAAAATCATTGGAGATACTATCTAGATAGCCAGTAGCAGATGGAGGATGGTCTTTGGAGTTCTAGGTTCTGTCCCTGGCTCTGTCGGACTCTCTGACCTTGACCAAGTGACATGGTGTTCTCTCTGTTTCAGTGCCCATCTTTAACAGGAAATACTTCCCTAAATCAAAAGGGAAGTATTCCCTGTTCAAATGAATAATGAATCCATTGACGTTTGTGGGTTGCTCAGGGATGATCATGCTGAGTGCCACAGAAAATAATTAAATTCAGTGGAAAGAATTCTGGGTTGATGGATGGAACTAGAAAAATACCTGACCTCTTGCCATCAGTGAGTGTGAATTTGCTTCCTCTTTGGCACTTCTGCATTCAACTGGTGGCTTAGAGGTGAATTGGGATATCGTTGTTCATTTTATAGTTGGAGGTAGTAACAGTGCCTTTAGTAAAGGCTGTGTAACAAATTCCATTGTAACCCACTGTTTCCAGCTACTTATAACTGTGCCAAACGTTAACTAGTAGGGCTAAATTTTTCCATATCTGCTTTCTGCCTCAGGCTGAACTTTTTTTTTTTTCTTTTTTTTTTTTTTTTTGGGCGAGGGGTGAGGGGACTTCAGCAAAAACAGCTTATTCAAAGAAATGGCTGAGTTAAGGGTAGTTTTCTGTTAAGGTGTTTTCAGCCACTTCTTTGAAGGGCTGCACCACATCCCATTCTTCTCTGCCTTCAAACCTGCCAGTGTCTGACACTAGCAGTCAAACTAGTAACTGCAGTTCTGGCATTTCCTAACTTTTGAATGCTTGATTTTTCAGTCTTGACATTCCAATGTTGATATTCACAATGTCGATTTTTATATGTAATAATGTAATTACATTTGCATTCCATTTCAAGTGGTGGATATGGTGCTGATCACACATTTTTATATAATTTGCTGTGTAGTAGTGAGGATTTATTTCAATGGGAGATATTTAGTGCTGTGATTAAGCTTTAGCGATTTCATTTACGTGACTATGACCAATGTGGATAAAATGTTGACAGCTAAAATGACGGGGGAAAGGGTTAGAAGAATGACACATCACATTATTTATAATAAAATATTTTCCTGTATTACTGAAAGGTTAACTTCTTTGTATAATGCTGTTAAATATTTGCCCTGGGATTTTCCAAGTGACCTAATGTAGTTAGGCTTTCAATGAAAGTTGGGCACCAATTTCCTCTAGGCTCCACTGAAGTCGTTAACAGGTTTGTTTGCTGATGGAAAGTTAGTTGAGTTAAGCAAAGACAAACTATTCACTATGAGCATTTTTATGACTTCTCTACATTTATTTTACAGGGGAGAAAGTTCTTATGCAGTTTAATTTTTGACAAAGAAATAAAAATGCGACACACAGGCAGATACCAGGATGGTACCATTGTTGCCCGTGCAGAGTATGGAAAAGTGGATATTGGGGAAGAGGTGGCTAAGAAGGGGTTTGCTGAAAAATGTAAATCCCCTATAAATGCTAACAGTGATGAGAAAAAAATAGATGTCGCTCAGTACCAACCCTGGAATGCAAAGGTTTCAGCACCAGCACGGGAGAACAGACCCAACCCTTCCGTATCCAACCGACTGAAAGGGTGTTTTGGTGACCACATAGATACCAACATGAGGAATGAAAATCACACTGGGAACTATGTGCCTTTTGCAAAGTAAGACAGAGTGGGGTCTGATAGTGAGTGTGTCACTGTTTTGATATAGACTCATTACTGAGCAGTGTGTATGTAGGAGAGGAAGGTGGGAAAAGCAAAAAATGAGCAACTAAAGACAATACATTTCAGCCTTTAAGGACGTTTTGTCTCATAAAATCTCCCTTTTATTAAAGAAAATATATTGGATTTTTTGGTGTGGATTATGTGTCCAATCGTTAGTTAAGGGATAATTTTTTATTATTTTATATTGCACAAAACAATAAATAGCTGCCGAGATTAAGCGGTGCATGTGCCTTGTTTTTGCTTAATCCCAGAAGCCATTTTGTTCTGCATAACTACAAAGCAAGAGATGTTACTGCTATCATACAACAAACTATAAGAAGATAAAAATATTATTAGTTTTAAAAATGCTGCACTTGTCTCTTGGACTTTCTAGCAATATAATGGGTCCTGATGAGAGCCTGTTCTAAATGATTAATAAACTGGAGTTTGCACTCGAGGGGCTGGCTTTTTGAAACTGGGCTGTGTTTATGTACACACGGGGTGACCTTTCCGCTCACTGTATATGACTACTGCCGTGAATTGAAAGGGAAATTTATGAATGACTTGTGGGCGCGGGGTCAAAACTGGCCCTGCAAAAAAGGAAGCCTGGTGTGAAAATCAGGCCGAAAGACTTTACATAGTTCCCATGAGAGGTCTGTGCAGAATGAGGTTGGGAGACAAACATTTTTGGCATCCTATAGAACCAAATATAGAAGGCATGATAAATTGTTCTTGTCCATCTCCTAATTCACTCTTTTTTTCATGTTTTGGTTTTCTTTTCTTCTTTACTTTTATGTTTTTAAAAAAGAAAGACTCCACCTTTCTTAAGTAAGTGCTTAGTGCATAGTGTAGGAAACTCCAGCCCCTTTAAGGGCTTTCAAGTTGGTATTCCAAAATCACTGGACACTTTTGAAACCTTTGCCTGATGCTCTTAATTATTATTATTTTTTTTCTAGCTGAAACTTGTCTGTCTTACTAAAGATGGTTTCTGCTCTGACTGATTTCATTTGAGCTTTTATTTTCTTCAGTGTTATTACTCTTGTCTTTACTATTTTATTAATCTTTGCACTTGTGTAGCAGAGAGAGAGAGAGGGTGTCATGCAGTGAGAGCACAGCTAATTCTCTATATATTAACTATCTGAAGAATCCCTGCCCGCTTCCCCTTCCTCCCCCGCTCTTGGAAGAGTTTGGGGCCTGGCTGTTAAGAGGTGTGGGAGAGACTAGAAACATTGATGAAAGTTGGGACTTTCCAGTGGTTCCAAGGTAAGGGAGAAGATGATGTGGGAAGATTTAGTCGAGGATTAAAGTCGCAAGGCATTAGTCCCTGCAATAATTTTGCAAAAGAGTCCTAATTCAGTCCGGCCATGTTAATTTATCTGAATAGTTTAAAAAGTTCGCTGTCCAAAAATACAAAGTATAAAAGTATAACTTTTGTCTTTGGGGAAGTGAGTACAAGGGGTGTACAAAAGGTGGTGATGCTGGTCACAAATCTTTAAAAAGAAACTCATGGTATCTAGAGTTTCCAGGGCTACAATTTGCTGAAGATCACTGAAGCATCTGAGGGCATGACTTTCCCTCATGTTGTGTTGCAAGATCACATTCTGGATCACCAGGATGTTTGTTCCCACTGATGTTTGTTGGGACCATAATTTGGAATGCAGCTCAGTTAGCTTGATAGTAAACTGCCTTGTCCCTCAATTCTTTGAAGTAGCCATGACTGGTTCCTGAATTTTAGAGAAGCTCAGAGTCTGGTAAACAATCCATTCTTTCTTTCTTCCTGCTGCAGCAGCATTGTCCTCCATAATGTCCAGACTGGCCTAGAGAAATGTGCACCTCCTAGCAGCAAGAAGATCCTAGCTTTCTACTTCCACTCATTCCCATGGCTGTTTTTAATAATTTCTATGCATATCCCAACCTTTATTTAGCGAGGTCTTGTGTATAATTGCCCATGAAGGTAACTGAGGCACAGAGAGGGTGTGGCATACCCAAGGTCACAAAGGTAGTTTATGGCTGAGGTGAGAACTCCGATAAACTGCTTCAAATCACTGTTCTTAGATATAGGGATAATATTTCTTGCCTGTCTTTGTAGAGGTTTACACCTGAACGCTAACTGTAAAGAGCTTGGATCCATTTTATAGACTGAAAATCTGAGTTACAGCAGGTTTAGACTTCCCAGTGCAGCAGTGCGATGTACTGAGTCTTTTGTTTTTTGGGGAGGGCAGGAGGAAGAGAGAGGAATTTGATTTAAAATCTTTTACTGAAAATACTTGAATGTAGAAGAAGGTTAGTCCCAAGCAAGTGAAACCAAATAAAGGTTGTGTACAAATCATTTTTGAAGACCAGATCATGTTTCATTGTTGTGTACAAATCTGTTTGAAAACCAGCCTGGGAAGGTCACACTTCTAAAGAAATGTAGCATAATTTATAATTGCTTATACGATATATTTCTGTTCTTGATCTGCATGACTTAGGTGTTCTTGACAGTCATGATTAAAGAATTGTACCATTAAGCATCTTAATTCAGTTAATATTCATTTATCTTTAATAGGGAAAAATTGATGGCTTGTGACATTAATATGGGGTCAAACATCAGTTTGGCGAAAATAAAACAGGATCAGAAACTGATTGAAGAGAATGAAAAGCTTCAAAAGGAGAAAGAGATTCTCCAGGCGGAGAATGAAATTCTCCTCAATAATTGTAAAGAACTAGAATCAACAATTGCTCAGTTGAACCATCAAGTGCAGGTATGTGAAAAAGCGAGGGAGATTTTCCTGGTGCCCTTTCGGTCCTCACCATCAAGATTGCTCAAGATTGGTAACTGCATAATCTTGCAGTAGTAGGTTACTTACTCACCTGTCTAATAGACTCATCTGATTAATTTCTGTGGAAATCTGTCTTCCACAATAGACTGAATCTTGCTTCTGGCGTATAGACTGAAATTTGTCGTACAGAAGAGAAGTCACATTGGCTTTCAAAACATCAGGCTGTGTTGAATCATCCACAACTTGTTGAGTCGCAGAGCTGGATGAATAGATTGCTTCCCTAACTGTGGTGCCAAGTAAAACACAAGTGTATGTGTGATACTCCACAGTGAAAGATGTTTATTCTAATTGAGAAAACATGGTATTTAGTACCAGATTTACTGACTTATTTTCAAAATAAATAAGTGGAATATGGTGTGAAAGAAAATGCTTGATGCAAATTATCAAAATGAGAGCAAGTCTCATATGTTAAAAGTATCTTTTCTGTTAGCTCAGGTTTGAAGAACCTGTGCTATGTACTTTTCAGAACTGTTAAAAGAGCAGGTTACCTTTTGAACTGATTCGTTGAGGTTGGGTGCCTGAGGTGGGTGGGTGTGTCTGTCTTATTCTTCCAGAGATGTGCATTTCTGGAGGTCAATCTTCCACTGTGAATACAGTTTTTGGGGTGTTGGTAGAGTAACCTGCACACAGGTGCCAGTCTCTTCTCCCACTCCTGCTGGACAGCAGATCAAACTGAAACAGACAGGGAGGAGACATCCGGTCTGGGGGTGCATGTGAGATGGAGCAGGAATGTTCAGAACCAGTTATGCTGCCTGTAAAGGTGTGATGACTCACCCCTGTGGCGCCTCCTGCTGGCCGTCTGGGAGTTAGCTCTTCGAGCTCAGTGCCCTCTGCAGGCTGAGGTCTCGCTGGCCCCGTGTCCCTCCCAGCCCCCAGTGCCCTTTTTCCTGGGGTTCGTCCCCCTGGCAATACCCCCACACTCTGCCTCTGGGTCTCCCTTCCCCAGGGGACCCCAACCCTCTGTCCCCACCTTGCCTCAGTCTAGGGCTACTGTCAGTCAGCATCAAGTTCCCACTCTCTGGGGCAGACTGCAGGGTAAAAGCCAGTCATCACAGGCAAGGGGGGTGTTTTTTTGGACCTGCTGTCTTTTCCTGCAGCCCAGTACCCTTTTCAGGCCTTCCATCAGGCCACAGCCTGGGAGGTCGCCAGGCCTGAGATCCCCGGCTCAGCCTCCCCCTTCCCCAACACTGCTCCGTCCTCAGTACCCTTAGCTTAAAGGCAGCTAGGTCCATCCTCTTCCTCAGCTAGAGGTTTCTATTTATGGTGGCATGACCATAAATAGACATTTTGTCTGTGCTGGACACAGGCTTCTCTGTATTTCATTTCTAGTTAAAAAGCCCAATAATACTGTGTTTTAGTAATCTAGGCTAATGATTTAACTATTGTTTGTGTCTTTTGTCACCCCTTCCCTCTCCCCGCCCCTGTCAAAAAATCATTAATGCAGGAAGAAAAGGAAACATCTAAGGAAATTCTTGAACATTTCGGGGAAACTCTGCATACGTATGTAGGGACTAAAATGAGCAGTTTGGCTGCTCAGTTTGAGGTACTGAAAGAGGTTAGGTATGTACAAATTTTATACCTGTACCAAATTACCATTGCTATATTTTTTCTTTTAAAATGCGTGCATGATATTTGTCCCCTCATGCAGTTTTAATTTTTATAGTCGTCATCTTATTCTGCTATTTTCCTTTTAACAAAACTAACATGAAAAGGCTTAGCGAAGTTTTTTGGACTTGCTACTACAATTCTTGCCTGAACTCTGTAGCTTTTGTGTCCAGCTGTCAAGGTGGCAGACTAGTTCCTGCCTTCCAGTGTTGGTTAGATAGTTCTGAAGAGTTTAGATCTTTGTATTTCTTTCTTATTATCATAGCAAACAGCTTGAAATTCCTATTTAGAATCCTGAAGCAGGTAGTTTCTGATTAAAGTTGTTAAAAAGTATGGACACAGTGAAATACATTCACGGCTGATCATCGGCTAGCCATTCAAGTTACACCGCCCCTATCTGGGGTGGGCTTTTAGAGTGCATGCTGCTAGATCAGAGCTGGCTCCGATATGGCTGTATGTGCTGCGGTCACACCTTTGATTGCAGTGTAGACATAAGTCTTTCCTGTGGTTCCCTCTCTGAGTTGCCTTTTTGTTGTGTTGTAGGTTGCAGAGTGAAACATAATGAATCAGTATAGGGCAGCCATGGAAAGGGGCTGTGTTGGGAGAAGTCTAGGATAGAAGTGACCATCAATTCTAGTGAGAAGGAAGTTGCTCTTGTGTGTGTAAGAGATAAAATGGATGAGCTTTTCAAAGAGAGAGGTGCTTGGGGTAAAGCATAAACAAATCTAAGAAAAATGAATAGACATACTATAAAGGGAGGGAATGAGAAAGATCAGAGCAAGAGAGAACACAAGTGTAGCCTCTTATGCTATTGAATATTCATATATAACTGTTATTTGCTACAATATTGTGTTACTTGCTGGCAGATGTCATACTGTTTCATTATCTTCCTTTTTGAGATGGGAGTGGGTAAGAATACCTGCAGGGACAAGTGAAATTTCTGCTGACTCACTGTTATTGGATATGAAATTAAGTTAGTGGCAGGTTTTTAAAAACAATTATGTGCACCACTATTGAGTAGTATTATTTCTAGCTATGAAGTAAAGTGTTTTCCAGCTAAATATTCTTGTTTAATTCCTTCTCTCCTCACCACCCAGGTGCGCAAATATGAATTTTCATTTTGGAGATGACCTCTTCAGAGCTGTAAAAGAGGTTACAGAAAGATGTCTCCTTGCTCCATCGTCTTTGAAAAAGTTGGAGAAGATTTGGGCAGAGTACAACTTGGCTCAAGAGATGATTCAGTTGTGCAAAAATGTGGTGAGTTGGATGTTTTTTCCTCAGAGCTGTAATTTATAGGCTGTTGATAGAGTTAATCTTAGAAAGTGAATTCTGGTATCATGAATAGAGAATGGAAAGAATCTACCTCAGCTTGAGTAACTGCAGTATTTTCCAGGAATGATAATTTTGGATTAAGAACATAAGAATGGCCGTCCATACAGTTTTTTGAGCTCCCTCTATAACTCAGTAATACAGCAATGAGTGTGGTGGTCTAGTGTAGGAGAGAGCATGCCATTGGCAGCCTCTTTACGTCAGGTTAACTTGATTGGAGCGGGTCTGAATCAGGGAAGGTTCTAGTTATGTGCTTTACTGGTGATTGATGGGCAGGGTCTCAGTCTATGGGAAAGGGGGATCCCCCTCTCCATGCCCCCATGTATGGCTCCAGCATTGGGAGAAATCAGAGAGGAGTGGTTGAAACCAGTTTCCTAAGGAGTCCTTGAGACCAGCAAGAGAAATCAATGTTGTTGCATGTGTTTTGGGGACAAAAATGAGGGGAGTATAGTTCCACTAGCAGGAGGCTGCTTCTACCACAGGTACTTCACCAAAGCTACCCAGGGAAACTTGGGAAGGAACTGTTATCCACACAGCAGCCCTCTCCACTCTGTGTGCTCATTTTCCCCTGCTTGTGCTCCTGAGTGGTGGCTCCTATAGGCTTCCCTTACGGGTTTCTTGTGAACCACATCCGTCCTTGGTGCTGGCTTGTTCTGCTGCATGGTCTGTAATGTTTATCTACCTCATAGTTCTGCTATAGAGGCTAAAATAATGTTTGCAAGGAGTCTTGAGTTTTTTTTTTTTTTTAATATGGAGGATGCTGTAATAAAGCTTAATCCATCTATCTCAAAGGAGTTTGCAGAGCAAGGTAAGATTATCATATCATTAACATATTTATCTCTTTCTGTATAACTTTCCTACCTGGGCCAAGTTCAATAGTTCCACAGATAAAGTGAATCCTGAGGATTCATCATTGCTAGAAAAGATAATTTTATCTTATGAAATGAGACCAGTAGACAGTGTTATGAATTTTTTCCTAAATTTAAGAAAAAACATTTTAAGTAAGTCTGTTTACTTCCCAAGCCCTGCAGAACTATACAGATGCATTAGCTCATGAAATGGACTGGAAAAATTCCTGTAAATAGAAGAGAAACAAGTCAATTTTCCTCACCCTACATGAGAAATATTAAAACCAAACAATAGTGTAAAAAAACCTATTTTTAAATTTTCAGTTTTTAATGATTCAGTAGGTTAATTGTAAACAATGTAAAGAGATTTGTTTTTAAAAATATTTAACTTTGCACTGCATGAGTAACACCCACTATGAACATCTACATTAACAGTAAAACAAATGAGTTTGTTATAATTTGTTTCTAGAGAGGTGGTCAGTAATGAAGAGAAATAGGCTGGTTGCCAGGGCTTTGGTATCCAAGGTTGTTTAAGTATAGCACCAGTGAACAAAGAGAAAGGAGGAGCTTACAGGCCTAGAGCAGTCTTAAGAATTAGTTTAAATAACTTTTCCTTGGGAACATCCATCATCCCAGATGAAGCAGCAGCAGTTGGAATCTTTTTGAGATACATGGATTAATCATATTTGAGCAGCAGAGGACAAATAAAACAAAGATCCAGGCTAAGAGTGAAATCAGCACTTCAATGATCTGCAGCATTCATGTTAAGGTCTCCCCCTCTCACCACTCTTGATTTGCTACAGTTCATTTATGGAAAAATCACTTAAAAAAAAAAAAGCCAAGCTAATGCTAGAAATAGTGAAGTGACCTGATGCGTGAAGAGAATCTCTCTAGTCTCAACATGTTTGTTCTCTGTGAGATAATTGGATAAGTTTGGAATCATCTGCAACCAGCCTGTAGTTTTATGTGAAGTGATTTTCTAATAGTCTATCAGAGAACATAGAATTGTTACATGATAAACATCAAAAGATCTCTTCACATGGCAAATTTTTGTTAATCCTGATTTGCTCTAATTGGTGGGATGTAGCATTGGGGTTCTGCTCCCTGCTTGTTATGGATGGCTAATAGTATGACACATGCTACCCACCAGCAGAAAATTTACTTTTTACAAAACTATACTTTGGGTCATGCTTGACCTGATATGTCTCCAGTTACATAGAATCTAGCTAGCATTTTGTTTGGAATCTTGTTTGAGCACTCTGACTGTGAAGTGAGGAGAACAAGCGTTGTTGCGGCAATGTTACAAGTAACACGAAGAGGAAAAGTTGAATGGACAGGTAATACTGCTAGGGAACAGGCAGGCCTGAGAGGAGCAGAGGACATACAAACGGGAAAGTGTGTTCACACTTGGTGTCTACATTAATTTTTCAGACTGCTCTAATTCCCCAGGTGAAGGGGCAGCAGCTAGAGGCAGAAAATTTTGCAGCTCCAGTGGAATTTGTGGCAAGTGCCCATGAGATCTTTGGGAAATTTAGAAGAAAGAATTTGAGTTGTAGTGACTCAATACAAAAACCACCTTTCTTAAATAGAAAAGAAAGTTCTTGTTTTTAACAAAAGCTGCCCTGTTTTTAAAGGACCTCATGGTAGTAAGGCCTTTTCTAATGAATTACCTAAATTTAAAATTAATGTGCAAGTGGAATAACACACTCCATACAGTGTTAGTTAATAAGCACATCTATTAGATTGATGAAAATACAAGGCACGCACCTCAAAGGTTGATTAATATGCACCTAGTCATCATTAAATACATTTAAATGTTGACTTTTAATCTATCTACAGTTGAACAGATCTAAAAGTTTGAGAAATATTTATTGTCTGCAAAATTCTCTGATGGTTGAATTCCATCTGCAGTTTGAAATGAAGTGCGTAAAAACCCAGTGAGCCCATATAGGCAATGGACAGAAAATTGTCAATTTATGTCTACACCAAAGGCTCTTTAGGACACAAAGTAGCCACGGGATAAAAAAGGAAAGTTCTCCCATGGATCAGTAACTACAGAGGTTGGGAACAACAGTTGGTTTTCACAATGGAGAGAGCTGAACAGCAGGGTCTTCCAAGGATCTGTACTGGGACCTGTGCTGTTCAGCGTATTAATTAATGATCTGGAAAAGGAGGTGAACAGTGAAGTGATAAGTTTGCAGATGATTCAAAATCGTTCAAGATGGTTAAGTGACATGCAGACTGTGATGAGTTAGAGGGAGCTCACAAAACTGGGTGACCGGCAACTCAGTAACAGATGAAATTCAGTGTAGATAAGTGCAAAGTAATGCATATTGGAAAAAATAATCCCAACTCTACATATACAACGATAGGTAAAGTTAAGGTTTTGTCACAATTATTTTTAGTAAAAGTCACAGGTTGCAGGCATTAAACAAAAATTCACAGAAGCCCGTGACCTGCTTTTAACTTCTACTATAACTAATGGGGTAGGGAGCTCACTGTCAGGGTGGGGAGCGGACAGCTGCGGGACTCCTGGGCTTTCCCCAGCAGAGCTTGAGAACTCCGGGCCCGGGGCTGAAGCAGAAAATGTCATGGCAGTCTCTGAAAGTCACAGAATCTGTAACAAAATCTTATACTTAATGAGAGGTTCTAAATTATCTTTTACTACCTAACAAGTAGATGTTGGAGTCATCCTAGATAGTTCTCTGAAAACTTGTGCTTAATGCATCCCAAAGATCAGAAAGCCTAACAGTACATTTGGAATTATTAGCAGAGCTTTAGAGAAGGGAAGCGAAGTTATGATCAAGAATATGGAAGGCTTCTGTCTGAGGAGAGACTAAAAATTTAGGGTTATTCAACTTAGAAAAGAGACGAGTAAGGGATGATATAGTGGTCATCTATAAAATCAAGAATAGTGTGGAAAAAGAGAATAGAAAAAGTGTTGTTTACCCTTTTCCACAATATAAAAACCAGATATTATCAGAGGAAATCAATAGGCAGCAGGTTTAGTACAAACAAGAAGAGGTACTTTTTCACACAATGCACAGCTAACCTTTGGAACTTGTTGCCAGGAGATGTGAAAGTCAAAAAGTATAATTGGGTTCAAAAATGAACTGGATAAGTTTATGGAGGAAAGGTCCATCAATGGCTGTGAGCCAAGGATGCCACCCAATACTCAGGGTGACCTTAAACCTCTGACTATCAGAAGCCAGGAGTGGAAGACACGGGTGAATCACTTCATAATTGTCCGTTTCTGTACACTCCCCCTGAAGCTCTCATTTTGGCCACTATCGGAGACAGGATACTGGGCAAGATGGACCATGGTGTAACCCAATGTGGCAACTCTTGTGTTCTTAGATTGATTGGGGCTAGTCCAGAGTACTATCTGTGCTTTTCTTAACCTGGTTTTATTCTCTGTTTTGTTGCACCTTTTGCTCTGCTTTTTGATGTTTTGAGGAATTATTTTGTGTTTTTGTTAGAATTGTCTGTTCTGTATTGCAGGGTCTTCAGGGCAAGGAATATTTATCTGTTTGTAAATTGACCTGACACTTTGCATTGTTATATAACTGTTTTGTAAGCATGAGCTTTTGTTTTGAGGGGCAAAACAATACTAAGCCTATAAAATATTTCATATCCAGTTGGATATCAGTGGTGCTTATAATGATTAGGGACAGCAGTGCTCCCTAGGGGTTAAAGCATGTTAATAGATTTTTAAGGCCAGAAGAGACCATTATGATAACCTAGTCTGACCTGTATAACATGAGCCATAGAAGAGTTTTCATCCAGTTCTGGTTGAGCTGGGGCATGGGGACTTTCAGAAAGACATGCTACATTATTTAAAGACTTCAGGTGATGGAGAATGTACTCCATTCCTAAGTAAATTGTTCCCCAGTGGTAACCATTGTTAATTTTTAAATTTTTTTTGTCTACCTTCAGCTTCTAGCCATTGAGCTTTTTAGTTTCTTACTGTAATGTGGGTTTTCCAGATTTTGTTCTTCTTGCAGCTACTTTCTGAATGCTTTCTATTTTGTCAGTAGCTTTTATTAAAATATGGGCTCCAAAACTTGCACATTGTATAGCAGTAATGGCCTCATTAATGCCATATAAAGTGGCAATACCACCTCTCTACTGCTAGTCGTCATTCCTCGACTTAACATTGTCAAATACCTTGTAGAAGTTTTCAGTATATTATGTAACAATTATTTTTATCAACCAAGCCTTCAGTCTTTTCAAAAAGTGATATCAAGTTTGTTTGACAAGGTCTGTTTTCCACGAAGCCATGTTGATTGACATTAATTATGTTACCATCCTTTAATTCTTAATTGATTGTGTCCCGTATCCACCATTTCATGGTTTTCCCCATGATTGATGTCACACTAACCAACCTATAATTACTCATATCATACCAGTTATCTTTTTTACTCATATCATACCAGTTATCTTTTTAAAAAAATATTGGCTTCAGTACCTTTTGTACAGATTAGTAATGAGTTTTTACAGCAAGTTTGGAAAGCTGTAGTTTGGTTTTACGTTCATATATCTACTAGCCCCTATGGAAAAGTCTCTTATACTTCTGCGAAAGTTGCACCCAATGGAATTCTTTTAATCCTAATTCTTAAGTTTTTGACAGGTAAGCAAGTTTATTATTTTGAGGGAATTCTACAAATGTACCATTGAGTCACACATTTCAATATGCATGTTTTCTTATCTGTGATTCTTTCTGTTATCTACCATATCCGTTTCTACAGTGAGGTTTCCCTTTGCCTACAGTTTTAGTGGCAGAACCAGTCTTGTCAGTTACCACTTGGAGCTTTAACTCGCTCTTCTGGAAAATTGTCCTTCGGTTTAATCTGCCTTTTGGCAAATAGCAACAGGCAGTTTTCCAGACCATCTTCCTCCCAAACTACAGATCATGGAAGAAAACCTACTAAACTGTCAGTTTGGCTCCATAATCTTCTTTCCTTTGTTTCTTCTTGCTAGGAAGTTTTTCCATCTCTGACTTTTGGGAGGTCCTGCTTGTTTTTTGACTGCAGTGCATTGAAGAAAGACAGTGAAAATCTCTCATCAGCTAGGCAACAAGAAGGAAAACGAGAAAGCAACAAAAAGCAGCCAATCCCTTTTTTGGCTTTTTTTACTGTTGCTACTCAGTCTGTCCCCCTCTCTCCTGGAGGGTGAAGAAATGGTTGGAAATAGGTGTCTATCATTCTAATAGTCCCCATTTTCCGCAGAGATCTTGTTTCTCAGATCTGATGGGGCTGTCCTTGCATCCCTTGCTGCGTCTATGGTCAGCAGGGTTAAGGGCAATAAGGAATTTTTAAAAGGATATTAGGAACAAAAATAATTCTGACAGTGGTACTGGTCTATTACTAAATGGGTATGGTAGAATTATCAATAATAATGCAGAAGAGACAGATGTATTCAGTAAATGTTTCTGTTCTGTATAGGTGAAGAAAACAGATGATGTAGTTATGTTACATCATAACACTCTCTATTCCACTAGATCTCAGAAGGATATTAAATAGCAATTACTAAACTTCAACATTTTTAAAATATGTGGTCTGAATAACCTGAATCCAAGAGCTTTTAAAGAGCTGGCTGAGGAGTTCACTGGATTGCTAGTATTGATTTTCGGGATTTGATTTTGATTGCTAGTATTGAAGTTTCAGGAGACTGGAAGAAAGGTCATCTTGTGCCAGTATTTAAAAAGGGCAAAGGAGGTGACCCAGGTAATTATAATTTTGTCATTCTGACACTGATCCTGGGCAAGATAATGAAGCAGCTGATAAGGGTCTCTGTTAATAGTGAAATTAAAGAAGGATACTATGATTTAAGCCCGTGTTGGGCTGCTCTTCCACTCCTGGGCCTACGATGGCACTGTCAACTGCCTAGAGCATTGAGTCTGATGCAGGACCCTCTGCCAATACCTGGAAGCCACTGTGGTATCAGCAGTCTTACTGTTTCATCGACACTGGAGGCTTTCCAAGTTGCGAGGGACCTACTTTCTCTGCCAGTCCCCACAACTTCTGGGGACTGAAAGAGAAAGTAGGTCCCTCACAACTTCCGGAAGCAGGAAGGAATAAGAGGTGTTGGGCTCCTTCTTGGCACCCTATAGAAGCAAACCTATTCTGGACCTGTGTTGTCTCAAGAAATATCTCAAGAAACTGAGGTGCCGTGTGGTCCCTCACCGCCATTATTTCCTCCCTAGATCCAGGAGACAGGTATGCTGCCCTTGCCTTAAAGGACACATACTTTTACATTTCTCTCTTCTGTGGCCACAGAAGATATCAGAGGTTTGTTGTGAGTTAAAGCCACTATCAATTCGCCGCTCTTCCCTTTGGCCTGTCGGTGGCCTCCTAGGTCCTCATGAATTGTAAGGCAGTGGTAGTAGCAGCCTTCCTCAGATGATGAGGCATCCAGGTCTGTTTGTACCTCGAAGCTCAATGACTGGCTGATCAAGGGTCGGTCACAGGCTCACATTCAGAACAGCATCAGCATGGTCCAAGCCACCTTCTAAGCGCTGGGCCCACTGATAAACTGTCAGAAGTCAACTCTTGTTCTGATTCAGAGAATAGCTATTATTAGGGTGGTGCTTGACTTGACCCAAGTGAGGGGGACTTGACCCTGCTGGAGGCCTGATTCCGGACCATGTCGGATCTAATATCCAGTGTAATGGTCCACCTAATTAAGACAGCTCAGGTTTGCCTCACGCTACTGGAGCACATGAAAGCATGTACTTATGTGGTTCAATGTGGAAAAATGTGCCTCAGGCCCTTCCAGATGTCACTAGCATCAGTATAGTCACCGAGCAGACACCGATTGGACTCTGTGCTGATGGTTCCTCACCTCCCTGGAATGGTGGAAAGACCTCAAATTGGTAATGATGGAGGGTGTCCTTTGTTACCTTTCGACCATCAGTAGCTTTAATCTCGGACGCTTAGCTTGCTAAGTGTTCCCCAGATCCCAGGCGAGGCGGTGCAAGTCCTGACAGACAGTACCATGGACATTTCTATATCAAGCAGGGAGGGGCCCAGTCTTCAGCTCTGTGTCAGGAGGATGTCCGTCTATGGGACTTCTGCACAAAGCACTCTGTTCATCTCAAGAGAATGTATTGGCAGATCACCTCAGCAGATCCTTTTGCTCTTTTCATGAGTGGTTCCTTCATCTGAAGGTCACCAGGTTTATCTTTTGAAGGTGGAGGCCTCCCCAGGTGGACCTGTGTGCTACCAGAGAGAATAGGAAATGCCATTAGTTTTGCTTGGTACCTGGGCACAGCCCCCTCTGCTTTCCTGTTCCCACGGAAGAAGATTTTGTATTCTACATCTTTCCTCCAATCCTTCTAGTCCATAAAGTCCTCCTAAAAGTCAAACAAGACAAGGGAAGAGTTACTCTGATAGCCCTGGCTTGGCCACGCCAACACTAGTTTGACCCACTCTTGGACCTGTCAGTAGAAGCTCCACTCTATCTCCCACTCTGTCCGGACCTAATCTCAAAGATCACAGCCGGTTGATTCACCCAAACCTTGTCATCTTGCACCTAATTGCATGGATGCTGCATGGCTGAGCCCAGAAGAACAAGCTTACTCGGAATAGGTCCGGTAGATGTTACTAGGTGGTAGAAAGCTGTTCATGAGGGTTTCCTACCTGACTAATTGGAAATGCTTTTTGACATGGGCATCTCAAAAACTCTCTCCATCTCTATTTTCCCTTCAGTCTATCTTGGCGATCACCTTGGCCAGAAGGGTCTCTGAAATCAAGGCCCTGTCATCAGAACTCCCTTGCATGATATTTTTCAAGGACAAGATCAAACTGTGCCCCCATTTGGCCTTCCTGAGTAAGATGGTGTCACAATTTCCATAACAGTCTGGCTATTTTTCTACCAGTCTGCCTCACAAGAACTCTGAGGAACGGTGGCTTCACTCATTAGATGTTAGGCACGCCCTCACCTTTTATATTGAGAGGACTAAACCCTTCCACAAATCAACATAGCTCTTCATCGCAATAGCAAAAAGGATGAGAGGGCTCCTTATGATCTTGTCCTGAATAATTGCATGTATTTGGGCATGCTACAAGCAGGTGAATGTCCTACCTCCATCCACCATCTTAAACAATCACTCCACAAGAGCCCAGGCTTCGTCAGTAGTGTTCCTTGCACAGGTCCCAATCCGGGACATCTGCAGGGCCACAACTTGCAAAGGTATGCACCAATGACCATCTCACTATGTCATTACCCAACAGGCCCAGAATGATGCCAGTTTCAGGAGAGCGGTGTTACTGTCAGCATGTCCATGAACTCTGAGCCCACCTTCTGGGGTACTTTTTGAGAGTCATCTAACATGGAATGAACCTGAGCAAGCACTTGAAGAAGAAAAAAGGGTCACTAACCTTTTTGTAACCGATGTTCCTCAAGATATGTTGCTCATGTCCATTCCACAACCAACCTTCCTACCCCTCTGTTGGAGTTAATGGCAAGAAGGAACTGAGAGGGTGAGTGGCTGGCAGCACCCTGTATACTGGCACATGCTCATGTGGCTCGAGAGAGCACTAGGCATGATGGATATCACTGAGGTAAAAATCTCTGGCAATAGTGCATGCAGAGTGCACATACCGAACATGGAACGTAGCCTTTTTTCTTCTGACTTTTTTGCAGAAAGGTGAGTCAGAGAAAGCTGAGGTAAAACTGTGGAATTGCAATACTCTGAAATCCACAGTCACAAGATGGTTTCTAAATATTCCTGTGTTGTAAATTTTTTGGAGCAAAGACTGACATGGTAAATGTGTGTAAAACATCTAGTCAAATGGAACCCCTAATCCTTTAAAGGGATCTCTCAGTACCACTGTAATACAAATAATAAATAATCCAAAAGAAAACCTGTACATGTTAGATGTTCGCAATAACAGTCAAAATCCACTGGGTATGAACTCAGTCAAACGGAAATCAACCACTGTGTTTGTACTCTACTAGCTTGTATTGTCGGCATCCTTAGGTGTGATGGATATGGCATTTCCAGGGGTGGATATAACAGGAATGTGGATCCCTTGGAATTGTGTCTAAAGCAGGGGTGAGCAAACTACGGCCTGCGATCCACATCCGGCCTACGGGACTGTCCCACCTGGCCCCTGAGCTCCTGGCTGGGGAGGCTACCCTTGGGCCCTCCCCCGCCATCCCCTCTCCTCTGTAGCCATGCTTCCGCACGGACCCTGCGCTGAGGGGGCAGTGCTGCATGGGGGTTGGGCGTTCTGAGGGGGGTGCAAAGTGGGAGAGGGCAGATGCAGGGCAGGGGCCAGGCTGTTTAGGGAGGTATAGCCTTCCCTACCCAGCCCTCCATACAGATTTGCAACCCTGATGTGGCCCTCGGGTCTAAAGCCTCTTAATTTCATGTGTCACTCATTCTTATTCAAGTGTGATGCATTGTAACCTAACTAGTTAAACTCACCTTTTATAAATAGGAAGAAATTTTACTTCATAAGGAATCTGAAGGAAAATATCTTGATAGCGTTTCTTGTTATGTTGTGCTTGCAAGGAGTTTAGATGTGATCTCTGACTGCTATTTCTTTTACATAGAATGAAAGTGATATCTTGATTCTCAAGAGAAATGAAGTGCAACAGAATTTGTACTCTGCAGTGGAAGAATTCATTCTGGAAGTGGATGAGCTACCTCTCTCTGAGCGTTCAGCTGTTTTGCAGGTTGGAAGAAAACTTCGTATTACTATTAAACACCTCTAATCTGATCTTGAATTTTTTTTGAAGTTCAGTGTGTTAGAATTGGAGGTTTCAACAGCAATAAATTGAGCTTAGTGTGTTACTTGGCTAGGCTTTACACCTTTGCTAAATTTATCTCTTTCGTTTGATTTACTCAGTAAGCACAACAACTTGCAATACTCTTTTTAAAAGTTCTAGTCATTTTTGTTCAAAATATGTAATTAGTCAAATATTTTTACAGTGTTATACACTGAGGTTCCCTGTAGTGTTGTTTTTTTTCCCTCACATGAAAAATGGAAGAGTAGTGGGAAATTATTTAAAACCATATACAGACACGTTTTAAAATATTCAAAAACCGTTCAGCTCTGAAAAATAGTATCAAGCCTGTAATCCTGTTTGTGGAGTATTGTAATTTGAAGGCAAAAGAATGTGAAAACCAAAAATTGCTATAATCCAAAATTATTAAACATTTTTCATCTTTGTATTAAGCCCCAGCCTGTAACAGTTTACTGTTTTGACCCTTAAACCATTAGGAAAATGACCAGTTGCTGATTGATTGTAAGCAGTGTGTCCCTGTAACCACAGGAACTCTTCATTTGGTGTTGAAAAGGGGTTAGATGCTAGTTAAGGCAGAGCAAATCCGTATTCAGCACATTCACAGAAAGCATGATTGAAACCAAGGTTGTGATAATCAAGCTCAGTTCCCCTGTAACACGAGATGACTTCGAAACCTGGCCTGTGAAAGCAAGTGCTAGTATTGTATATTGGCTCATGGCCACCTAGTGCACATTTGCAAGACTTTTTTTTCTACTTTTTTCTTTTTTACTCTGTTGTGATACTCACTTGAAAATGTGACTGTTACATTTGCAAATAAATTCTTTTATAACCAACATTTCAGTGTGTTTGAGGGATTTTTAATGGAGAAGCTTTATTGTAGTGAATAACGACAAGCAAATATACATTCTTCTTCATTAAGCTGTACCACTCAGGATCATAGTAACAAGGAGTCATCTGAGTTCATGCAAACAAATGAGAACCCAAACTTCAGCCAACCTGTTCAAGTCTGGCACGGATCTGATCAACAGTGTGTCAATAAAAATTAGCTTTATTGAAAACATTTGAATTGGGAGTGTTTTTTAAAAGTGCATTCAGAAGTAGAGTTAGATTTTTTTTTTCTGATTCTGCTGCAGAACTGTGTGTGTTTGATTTACTAGAAAATGAATTCATATAAATAGATCAGGGGCAGGCAACCCATGGCACGCGTGCCAAAGGCGGCACACAAGCTGACTGTTAGTGGCACGCACACTGCCCAGGTCCAGGCCACTGGTCTGTGGGGTCTCTGCATTTTAATTTAATTTTAAATGAAGCTTCTTAAACATTTTAAAAACCTTATTTATTCTACATACAACAATAGTTTAGTTCTATATTATAGACTTATACAAAGAGACCTTCTAAAAATGTTAAAATGTATTACTGGCATGCGAAACCTTAAATTGGAGTGAATAAATGAAGACTAGGCACACTGCTTCTGAAAGGTTGCCGACTTCTGAAATAGATTATCAGGGTCTGGCATTATTGGAAAGAATGAAATGTCTGGACCTAATAGTTTCAAATAGAACAAAACTGATTTTTTCCCTAGCTGCATTACAAGATTGTGCTGGTTTAGCGCCACTAGGTGGTAGTCTTTAAACATTTTTTAGATGCTGTACCGGAATAGAATTGCAGCAAGATTTTTCAGATCGTTAATAGTGTCTTGAATGTTGAGTGCATTCAGACCTTCTCCTATTAGTTGTGTTCAACAAAATAAACTTTTGTCTTGTTCTTTAAGATAACTCTGCTCATAGACTCAACTGGTATTTTAAAATGGAGGGTGATAGACTAAAATAATGCTAAAACTGGTTTGGTTATAGACTAGTCTGTAATATAGTTGCTTGGGTTTTCAGTTACTGTGTTTACTGAGTAAGAACAATTATGAAAAAATAGGATTCAATTTACAGGATTTTAACAAGAAAGTTTTCAGGAGAGAAGCCTGCACAGTTCCTTGCAGTGTTCCCCTCTTGCAAGTTTGTCACTGTTAAGTGTCTTACTTCTCCACAAGTGGTCAGGGAGTATTTCTCTGATCTTAAGGTCAGCATAGTGGGTGTCACCTCTAAATCTGCTCTGCCTACTTTCTCACCACACCAGTGATACTATTCATCCATAGAGAATCTTGGACAGATTTTCAGTTGCGCTCCTTGCTGTCCTAATTGCCATCATTAAGCAATGGTTGCTTGAGTACTGCAGTCTGGTCTCCGTCAGCTCTGTGATCCAGTTGCTGTCAGGGCCATGAAAGTGATCAAGTGGTCATTGGAAGACTCCAGGCAAGTCACATAGTTCTTGTGTAATGTCATTTTTGGTAGTGCCCAGTTGGTCCTCAGTTCTGTTGGTGTCTCCAAGCATAGCTGCAGGCAGGTTTAGCTCTGGAACTAGAAGGATGACCTACCTGCAAAGATTAAGCTTGCTGCCAGATTCTTTTTAAAGGAACTGACCTCTTTGGAGAAGGCCTATGTTACACAACCTGAGCATTCTGAGGCCTAAGATAACCCATTGTCTCAGTTTTCAAAACATCCTGCATCAAACAAGCCTTTCAGCCTCATTATCTCAGAGTTACGTTAAGTCCTTTTGATGCAGGGAAAAATCTAGACAAGTGAAATCACCGGTTCACCACCATAAAACTCACAATCTGATCGGAAGCTGTTTAGCACAAAAAATACTGTCAGCCATTCAAATCCCTTCTTTTCTGGAGAGCTTTATCCTTTGGTCACAGAATATCAAATGCCATCATCAAAAAGGAGCACACAAATATTCCCCAGCATGGAACTTCTTATCCAAGTGCACAACCCGGGGTTCAGAAAATCACTTTTTGCTAGGATGGGTCAGCAGAGAACTGACTTAGAATTTTCTTCCATTCATTTGGCAGATCTTTTTTTCTTTAAAAGTGTCGGTGTTCTCCCTAAGCTTTGGACTGAAAACCATCTCTCTTTCATGCTGACTTAGTTTTTCCCCCCTGCAAGTTCCATATATGGAGGGAAACTCCATGCTTCAAGTATTTATGTTGTATTTAAGTCTAACTAGAAGTTTTCAGGATTGGAAAAGCCCTGTTGATTAGGGTCTTGGGGATTGTTATCTCTTAGAATATGACCAAAAGAGCTCAGGAGAGATTTGACTAGACCTGTGTCTCCTGACATCAGTTTAGAACATCGGAGCTGTTACGTGGTTGACATATCTCACTACCCACTTGTTCGCTGCATTTGGACCGCTCTGTAGGGAGCAGTCTAAAGTGAGCTCCTTTTTTTCTTAGTACTGTTGATCACATCCACACCCAGTTCTTGGTCATAGGGAAGAAGAGATTTGAGAAAGGGAAAATTACTTTATTGTAGTCTCTTCTCACTCCTCTCCCTCTGACCTGTTTTTTGTATGCTATTAGATATGTGTGGAAGTGTTTGATTAGAAAGGCAGGAGCCTGGTTATGTAGATGCCACCATGATTCACAGACGCTTTGCCATCTTACCTCTGGCAGGTGAGACACATCGCACAGCCAGTACTGAGAGGAAAAGAGGAAACTACACACTTAGTAATAAATAATAGTGTATTTTGCAACTTGAATAGGATGTGGGTCTAGATTTCCAGAAGTGAAAAGAGCTGTAGTGATTCAGCACACAAGCTTAAGTCTTTCAGTTGTGATCATACATTAAATGTCTTTTAACTGCCTATTTATAGGACATCCATGAAGTTCCTTTCTGTTTGCATACCTGGTCTTTTTTCTTTTTTCTTTTTTGCTTACCTTGTACAGGAACTGTCTGGCTCTTTGGAGGCAGTATATGGTCAAGTTAGTGAAGCAGATGACTCTGAGGAGGCATTTCAGCAGTTTTTTGAGTGGAAGCAAACTAAACTGGAGGAATTCAGTCGTGTCAGAAGTGGTACAAATGCTTCCCTACAGATTCTTGCAACATGGTTCAGTGGCATGATAAAGGTAGAACAGACTTTACTTCTGTCCTGTAATGTATGTGAAAAAGACACCGTTCTGCATGCAGACAGCAATCTTGTGCAATAGATGTTAGTGCCTGACAGGCTGGCATTATGGGAGAGCTAAATACAGGTTTCCATAGTTGTACGTAAGAAGAGTGCGACTTGGTGCCAGTGTTTCAGTGCAAAGAGGACTGCGCTCAGTGAGGACCAGATTACTATCTTACCTCAGTGCCTAATACAGATTGGAGTCCACTGGTACAATATATAAATTCACGCTTTTGGGTTAGAGGACATGTTTCATTGTTCAGTTAAGTGTTTTCCTGGTCTGACCTAATATAAGCATATCATGGGAGGTGGGGGTGTGTGTGAAGAACTGCGCAGTGCATTAAAATAATCTGTTCAGACTTTTCCAATAATTAAACAAAAACATCCCCATTGCTCCTTTCATACTACTTTAAACTAAAGACTTGAGAGTAAATTAAAGGAATCTAATCAAACATTGATGCTGAAATAGTCTGAGGAGAGAGGGAAAAAAACAAGGATTACCAAATGAATGAACAGGCTGTTTCTGATTTTAAAATGCTCTAGGTACAGATTACCTTTTTCTTGCCTTGAATATTAAGCAGAGAAATTAATGCAAATTGGAAGGTTGTCTAGTATTATATTTTTATGTAGTATTGTTCATGAGCTGATGTGCTATTCTAATTCTATCTTATAGCTTCTTACAACAGTGCTTAGTCTATATCCAGCAGTTTCACATTGGGTAGGGTTGTGTAACCTCCCCTTCCTTCTCCACCTTCCACAAGAAATCGGAGAATCCTCTTTAGAACTTTGCCAGATCAGAATACTGACCCTTGCACCACTGATGCAAGATGATGTTCTTTAAGTGCATACAAGAAAATGGAGGACTCTTTTGTTTTACTGGCAGTCAGTTTTATTTTCCTTGTTAAACTGTGGTAGTGAGTGCCAGACAGGTTTAGAAGATGCTCCTGAGTGGTGCTGTTGCAGCATTTTCTTTTAAGCTCTATGGAAATGAGTCCGTAACATTGTGGAACAGCCTTTTGGCTATGTCTACACAGCCATTAAACGTCCGTGGCTGGACCGGCTTACAGGGCTCAGGCTGCAGAGCTGTAAAATTGCTGTGTAGAGATTCAGGCTCGAACTGGAGCCTGAGTTCTGGACCCCATGAGAGGAAAGGGTCCCAGAGCTTGGACTCCAGCTCAAGTTTGAACATGTACATCACAATTACACAGCCCTGCAGCCTGAGCCCTACGAGCCTGAGTAAGCTGACTCTGGTCAGCTGTGAGTGTTTAATTGCTGTGTAGACATACTCTGTGAGTCTGGAAGGTGTCAGGCAGTGGCTGCCTAAAGACAACTGCTTCTTAGGAGCAGTTGGACAATGGTTTGGGGTCAGGAAGAGGTAAGACTAAGACAATAAAAATGACCTGAACTTCCAGGGATGTTTTAAAAGAGAAAAACACAGTCTGCTTGAATGAGAACGGATAATATTATGCGGGAGAGACATTTATTAACAGTGAATAGTATCAGCCACTTAGGCCTACTCCATACTACAATATTTTACTATAACTTAAGTACTGCTGTGAACAGCTGGGTTACCTGACATGATGAATGCTGTTTGGTAGTCAGTATTGACTGGAGTGGGCTGCGTTCAGCATGATTTCATTTAACATAATTATTCACAACTGTGCTGAGTTGCGGTTCAAGAGTATCAGACCTTAGAAACACAGTTCCAGTTAAAGCACTTTTAGTTATGTGACAGATATTATGTATGATCCAAAATAGCAATATTCTATCAAATACAAGGGGTATTTTTGTGTGCTGGTATAACTACACAAGCTGATGCATTCATTCAAATCTAAACTCTGAAAATAGTCCAGGGAGTTGGGGAATTTCCAGATTTATGCAGCTGTGGTTTTGGATGGGGGAGGGAGCTTTCAGCCCCATGAACTTTCATCAGATTCAGTTGTGATTTTAAGATTACTCCATTTTAATTGGTTGGACATTACAGTTCCTGTTTTTGTGAAAAAAGGGTGACCAGACTGAACAGAGAAGCTATTTTAAACTCACTACTTTAGTTAACTTGAAAAAAAAATCCCTTTAAATGTTTACTACTTTCACTGCAGGTCCATTCTTAACATGAATCCTTGTCTGTTTCCATGAAACCTACAATGGAAATGGCAGTCCACAGCAGACATGTTGTGGCTATCATTTTCAAATGTACTACTCCAGACTGTTTGAGCCAATGTGTTCTTCAGGCCTCCATTGTTACATACCTACTGTAATTTTAGCTTTTTATTTTGTGAAGTTCTTAAAATTAAAGCAAAAACACATTTTCAAGATATGAATATACACTCTGATTAGATGGTTGATTGAATTAATCTGAATAGGGCAAGTATGTAGTATAGCTCCATATCTCTGGTGCATAGGCTGTGTATTAATTACAGGGATCAGATTTCCACGTTAATGTGGTTGCTGCTGTTAATTTAATACTCCTACATGCACAATGAGAGAGAGAGAGAGCTATTTATCTACAGTAGACTCTTGATTATCCAGGATTGGGTTAACCAGAATGTGGGTTAACCAGGATGTCAAAAAAAATATGCATAACTCGCAGGGCCGGCTTTGTTGCCGCCCCAAGAACAAACAAACGAAAAAACCCACCAGGGTGCAGGGTGGCCAGTGAACCAACACCCCATCCCCCTGGTGCAGGGTGGCTGGTGAACCAACCCTCCTTCCCCATATTTCCTATGGATGGTGATTATCCGGGATTTTATTAACCAGGATTAATTTTTTCCCTATCATCCTGGATAATCTAGAGTCTATTGTATTCTAAAACATTTGGCATTGCAATTAACATTTGGTGTAGCCACAGGCTATTCTTGCTCCATTGATTTATTCTCTGCTCTGTGGCATCCTAAACTTCATGCACAGGGGAAAATTAAATTGTTTTCTTTACAGGAAAAGCCCGTGCTTCATGTTGGGCACATCTTTAAGTTCATATAGCACAACAAACCAATCACTTGTTTGCTCTTTACTGTGGTCTCTGAAACAGCCTGCAGTGTAGGAAGTACAGAATTCCTCCTATTTTGGAATAACATCACGAGAGTTCCTTTCTCTCAGGGCTCACTAGAACATTTTAATTTTGGAAGTGTGCAGCTCTTTTTATTCCCCCAAACCCTATCCACCAACTGTTAAAATGTAACATGGATCCCAAAATACATTTGTGCACAGTCTTCTACTTTTTCATTAAAATGGCTCAGCTGCTTAGTTCACCTCACTTAAAAACTACTTGCTTACAAAATCAGATGAAAATATAGAAATGTCACCGCACACTATTACTGAAATTGCTTACTTTCTCATTTTGTTTGTATTAAATTTTAGTTTATACTGTCTTTGCTAGTGCTTTTTATGTGTCCTGTTGTTAAAACTAGGCGAATATCTAAATGAGTTGATGTACCCCCTGGAAGATCTCTGTGTACCCCCACGGGTTATGTTTACTCCTGTTTGAGAACCACTGGGCTAATTTGTTAGCAAAAACATTTTAATCCTATGATGATAGTACATGGAAAAAGCTGAGCTAAACACAGTTTCACCACACTGAGATCAAGAACCAAGCAAGCTCTGATTACAGCCTTTGTTTCTATAATGAAAGGTCTGGGTAATAGAATACATCAGCTATCCATGTGTCCATTTCACTTACAATTAAACACTGTGCAAGAGTAAGGTGTGCATTCCTGGGCTATTGGTACAAATCTTGTGTTCAAGCATGAGGCAGAAAAAAAGCATCTTTCACCACTTTGCACCAAAGGTTTTGAAGTGCTTTTTGATGTTGAAGCATTTTAAAAAAGAAAAATCTTATAGCAATTTAGAGCAATTAACAGCTTCAGAAATATTTTTTTATATCGCTGTGTCTCCGCAAATATATCTCCACTATCATTTTTTCACAGGTGGCTAAAATTGCTTAATTTAGCTTTGATGTTGCTTTCTCTTTTTTGCATTTTTAAAGAGGGAGAAGCCAACTAACAGCTGTTTTAGCATCACTAGATGTTGTCAAAAGGTTTCTCAGTAAAGAAACCTAAAAGTACCTGTGTAGAAACATGAAGATGGGGAAGGGAATGGGTTTAAAACATCCCCTTTATTTTTCTCTGGAAAGATGATTAAAAACACAAAATGAAAGGCTCTGTCAGAGAAACTAAAGGGTTGTTTAACCCAGTGGTTTTCCAGACTACTGTATGCCTTTCAGGAGACTGATTTGTTTTTATATCCCCAAGTTTCACCTCACTTGCAAAGTACTTGCTTACAAAATCAGACACAAAAATACAAAAGTGTCACAGCACACTACCACTGAAAATATTACTTACTTTCTCATTTTTACCATATAATTTATAAAATAAATTGTGACCTCCCAATTTGAGAAAATCTGATATAGGATATAGGGCAGTATAAATAAATCATCTATATGAAATTTTAGTTTATACTGACTTCGCTTGTGCTTTACATGAAAAGCACAAATGCCTAGATGAATTGATGTACCTGCTTGAGGACCTCTGCTTACCACAAGGGATATGCATCCGCTGGGCCGAGAACCACTGGATTAATTTATCAGTTTTGTCTTGGTCATTTTCTGTTTCATTGTGTTAGTGAGGAAAATATGTTGTTTTCAACATCAGAAAGTCAACAGGTGAGGGATTTGTGATTCCTCTGCCACTTACATTAGTTTTAGTTTTTAATTTAGATAAAATCAGGGTGAGCATTGGAAAAAAGAATTGGAGGAAGGAGAGATTCACTTTATATATTTTTTTCTAGTGATGGGGCACAGTCTATGCCATATGTTCTCTAGGAGTTGTATCACCTGCAAAAGTCTCAATAAGCCAATAAGAACCTGGCATTAGACTCTGATGGCCTGATTTCCAGAAGTGCTTGCTTGGCATTTGTGCCAAAGCACTGTTTTAATAGGAAGTACTAATTCTTTGCTGGTATTGTGTATTAACTTGTAATTATAGCATTCAGTTCTCTTTCCCCTCAAGTTTTTTGACTTGACATCAGAAGTATCTTTGAAGTCAGAAGAAGTGGTTGGCAACGTGGATGAAGTTCTTGATAAGATTGAGTCACATATCTGCAAAGAGCTGGAGATTTCTCTAGTTGTAAGTTCCTATCATCTCTAACTTGTTCATACTTCTGAATGTTTTACACAACTGTGATCCCAGTTACAACTTTTAATTTATGGATGGGTTTCTATTAATCATCGCAACTTAGGCAGCATCTTTTTCACAGAAATGAGATGAAAAAGATGTATTAAGTTTTATATAGGTTGTCCTCTGCTGATGTAAGTGCCAGCATTATACAGTGGCCTGAGCGTAAAACTGGGAACTAGGAATTCCTGAGTTGTAATCTCAGCTCTATCACCAGCTTGCTGCATTGCCTTGGGCAAATCAGTGCCCCATCTGTATAATGGGAATAATACTTCAGAGTACTATTTTGAAGTTTAATGTAAGTGTGCTCTGAAAATGTTAAGTGCACAAAGTATTGTAGCAGTATTAGATAATTTAGTCTGTTTCCATGCTAGTTCTTAGCACAGTATATTCTCCAGTGCTTTGTCCATTCTTAAATGGTTTTCACCACCTCTTTGAAGACTTACTCCATTCTGCTCTGATTAGGAAATGACTGAACATCAGAAAACTATTTTTTTTTCTTCACTTATTTATCTTTTGTGATAAAGAGGATTGCTCCATTCTCTTTGTTTAATAATACTTCTCTGAACTCCTTGCACTGTCTCAACAGTACAAGTCCCTGCTGTACCAGAGAGAGACAGCCAGGAACAGAAATTGAATCAGTCTCTTGATAACATAATGCTACTAGAACATCAGTTCAGTCAACACTTATTTTGACTGCAATCTGCAACAGAGCAGGTGACTTGCTTTTTGGAGGTGAAGATGATGCACATCTTGACATTTAGTATTCATTTAAAAAAAATCTAAGCTGTTAAGCTTTTTTATACAGTACAAAATATCACGACAAAAATGAAGCTTTTGTATGGAAATGCCAATCAGTCTTTATTTTACTTCAACTCTTTGGTGAACTCTTACTTGTGAGCTTTCCATTTCCAGTCTCCTCAAGAAAAGAAATAAAAATCTGACTTTAGAGCCATTCCATTAACATTGGTATTTTCAGTAGAATTTTGTATCTTAGATGTTGACACTTACAAATTGAGAATAACTGCAAGCCTTTTATCTACTTCTTGTGTGTAATTCAACCCAGGATCAAGATGAGACAGATAAGGACATAATCTTAATTGCTTACAATAAAGTTGTATGGAAGATCCGTCAGGAGCAACATCTAATCAGTCTAGTACAGAGCAAGTATTTGGCCAGTGTTGAGGTCAGTTTACCCCTTTACCTGCCTGTTTATCTGTTTACTGTTCAATATTTTCTGGACTCATTTGTGTTTTAGGGTGTTCTTTAACTTTTCTTTTTATACTGAAGATTGTGTGTCTGGTTCTGGTGGTACTTTGCTTTTTATTTTGGAAATATGAGAACTGCTGGTCTCCTGTTCTGAACTTAATTTAGAAATTCTTTTTATAAATAAATAACTTAAGATCTGAGTCTACAAAACTCTTTTTAAAAATTCATGAAGTATAACTTTAAGGAGACTGTTATTAGATTACTTTTTCCTGAAAGATGATTTTAAGATTGTACTTGTAAAAGAAGCCTGCTCCTATAGGCAAGTAGTAATCTGTCCTACAAAAACTAAATTAAATAGTTGGCTTCAGCCAGTCTTTTTTTCTAAATGTATTAGGACATGTATGGAAGTACATTTACTAACTGTTTCCTTTTTTAAAACTTTAGTTTAAAAAGCAGATTGTGGAATGGTTGAATAAAAGCCCCAACATTGACAATTTGTTATCAATTAAGAAGACTTTGAAAAATGTAAAGGCACAACTCCGATGGAAGTTGGTTGAAAAGAGCAACTTGGAAGAAGTATGTAAATGTTCCCATTTTGTTTTAAACATACTACAGAGACATTAAATTACTTATTCCAGCTAAGTGGTAACTAGTGGTTATAGTTTGCTAGATTGAAGAAGTTTCCTATAAGTTTTGACTAAACAGGCATGTATTTGAAGACCAATTTTAAGTTAAGCAGTTTTGACAAAAAAAAGCTGTTCAGATTAGAAGCTTTACAAATATATTCGATAGTCCGGGCCTGGGTAGCTATGAAGTCAGCTCTTTTTTGGGAAGGGGGAGTTTTGTGTAGTGATGTAGTCCTATTTCATGTCATATTAAGCAAAAATATCTATCTTACTTTCCATTGTTCATTGTGTGACCCCTTTCACCTTATTTGGTTTCTCTGATTCCATTTTTGTTCACCTCCCTGTGGGTTATACTTTGGTGTTCATCGATCACGTCTTGGTTTTTCTATGAATATTTTGTGTCTTCCCTATTTAAGTGTGGGAAACCATCCTTGGGTGACACGACTATTTACCTCTCTCCATTCTGAAAACTGACACTTATTCCTATCCTTTGTGTCCTATCTTCCAATACTGCAAAGTTCCAAAGGGATCTCATAAAAATGGCTGACTTGGCAACAAAATGGCAAATATAATGCAATGCTGATAAATGCAAAGTAATGCACATTGGAAAACATAATCCCAACTATACATGCAAAATAGTGGGGTCTAAATTAGCTGTTCTCACTTGAGAGAGAGATCTTAAAATCATTGTGGATAGTTCTCTGAAAACATCTGCTTAATGTGCAGTGGCAGTCAAAAATGCTAACAATGTTAAGAACCATTAGGATATGGATAGATAATAATACAGAAAATATAATAATGCCACTATATAAGTTCATGGTATGCTCAAACATTGAATACTGCAAGCAGTTCTGGTCGCCCCATCTCAAAATAAGATATATTGGAATTGGAAAAGGGACAGAGAATGTCAACAAAAAAGATGGGCTATGGAACAGCTTCCTTATGAGGAGAGATTAAAAAAGACTATTCATGTTGGAAAAGAGATGATTAAGGAGGCATGTGATAGAGGTCTATAAAATCATGAATGTTCTGGAGAAAGTGAATACGAAATGTTATTTACCCTTCCACATAACACAAAAACCAGGGGTTGCCCTATGAAATTAATAGGCAGCAGGCTTAAAACAAAAGGAATTACTATTTCATACAGTTCACAGTCAACCTGTGGGACACATTGCCAGGGGATATTGTGAAAGCCAAAATATAACTGGGTTCAAAAAAAGAATTAGATAAGTTCATGGAGGATAGATCCATCAATGGCTATTACTCAAAATTGTCAAGGATGCAACCCCATGCTCTAGATGTCTCTATGCTTCTGACTGCCAGAAGCTGGGAGTGGATGATGAGATGGATCACTCAATAATTGCTTTGTTGTGCTCGTTCCTTCTGAAGCACCTGGAATTGGACACTGTTGGAACACAGGATAGTAGGCTACATGGATCATTGGTGTGACCCAGTATGGCCGTTCTTATCTAAAAGAACAAGAACTCTAAATATTTACGTCTTGCTACCCTCAAGAGTGTATATACAGAAGACACCATCCTTCCCTCCAGATGCTACATCTAAAACTTTACAATCTTGAGTTTTAGATGTAGCACAGGTGAGAGTGACACATCAAAAAGTAATTGGGTAGGGTTGGATGATGGTTACAGTAATGCCATCGTGCTTATATTCAGTTTGTGTATGCACATTTTGATGTTTTTTTTTTAAAAAAAACACCACATGCCACAGTGATTGTGAGCACTGTAGGGTAGATGAGCTTTCAAGGGAGATTTAAAATGAGAGGGGCTAATGGACCAGAGAAGGAAGATTCCATGCATAGGGAATGGCATAAACCCTCCCCCCCCCATCCCGCTCCAGCAATGCTTATGATTATGGGAGAAACGGGTAAATGGACTGTGAAGACTAGTGTCATTGGTGGAGAAAGTTGGAGCAATTACACTATAAGAGACAGAAGATTTGGCAGTTGGAAGGGAAGAGTTATGTAGGGCCTTGAAAAGGAGGACAAATTTTTTTTAGAACTCCAGTTGTGCAGATTCCTGGGGAAGTTCAGACTTGTCCATGAGACTCTAAGGTTTTGTCTACTTTCCTCACCATATTCTCTTCCTCTGGAGCAGCGATTCAGCACTCCCATCTTATCTATCACAGCCCAGCATTTAAAGATAATTTTGAGATTGCTGGAAGCGACAGAGTCCTGTGGCACCTTAAAGACTAACAAAAGTATTGAAGCATAAGCCTTTGTGGGCTAATACCACTTCGAAGGATCTCTTTTGAGATCACTGTCTTCTCTTCTTTATTGAGCCAAAATTTCAGGGCCTCATTTCTCTGACTAGCATCACCTGCCACGCACCTTTCTTCTGTTATTTCTCCCTTCCAGCATGGAAGAGGTGGCCAAAGGAATTGAGCTGAAGGGCAACCTGGTCCTCTGTCTGCAAGAAGATATTCCCTGAAGCCACAGAAGAGAAGTTCTGAGGAGATTACTCTCTGCCCAGTGCCCTCCCTGAGTCAGGAGGAAAAGGTTCTTTATGAGCACCTTGTTGAGGCTTCTGTATCTCACAACACCAGCCAAAACTCTCCCAGAAAACACCTCCACTGGTTCTACTCTGCTCTTGGGAGTCTGGAGATATCCGTGCTGTCACTGATTAAGAGTTCTTTAAGGGTGTAAGTCCAGTCTCCCTCAAAAGGAGAAAAAAATCTAGTTGTGCATCTCAGGTTTTTAATGGGTTAATTGAGTCATTAGTCAAGGGATCCATCATCCTTTCAGACCATTGTTCTTTGGGATCTCTTAAGGACAGTCCCCTCTTCTTCCTCCCCAGTTCTGCATTACATGATGAGGCACAACAGGGCTCAAAGCAAATTGTCTTTGCCCAGGCTAAGACTTCAAAAAGAACACTAGACTAGGAGAGACTGATCCTCTGGGGATTCTCGCTCTGTAAAATACATTAGAAATCCAAAAAAGGCTTAAAATAACACAGGAAAAAAGCACAGCAGGTCTTCAGCTCATGGAGGGATCCTGAAGTAGGGGAACTGTTCGTTTTGGATCATGACAACATTGAGGAACAGATGTGCTTGAAACTTGGCATGAAGGTTGTTGGACACCACTGGCATTTAGCCAGAGAGAGAGGGCGTGAAAAGGGTAATATTTATTCAATTCAAAACTAATAATTTGCTGTCTCCTTATTTCTCCTTCAAGAGAATCACAAGGAAGGGCTGGAAAATGGCCCACAAAGGGAAGAGGCTGAGGCTGATAGCCTTCCACGTTCTAGAATTCCAAGATTCTCTCTTCATCCTTCCTCAGCTGTGGTGTCCCTGTAAAGGACATATTAATTTCTGCCAAGGGGAGATGTCTTCAATATCTTCAGGCAGGAAGATGGAAGCCGCCCTTAGAAGAGAATTAGAAATGTTAGCATAGCCCTTTGAGTCTCACTGGTCATGCTTTGTGCAGTGTCAGTATCCTGATGGGATCCCCTTAAAGAGCTCTGACACCCCCACTCCCCTCCGAACCATGTCAGTACTAGATAAAATATCCCTGGTGATGTGTTTATGGAGGATGGAGCCATCAGTTCCATGAGGCTGGCAGCAAGAGTTATGAAAACAAACTAAGTGGCCAGGTGCCAACTCCTGCCAGTTAGTATGTCTGCGTCTGAATGCCCACCCCCATCCAGAATGCAGGCTGTCAGGCAGGATCATCCTACTTAGACTCCTGGTTCAAGCAGTAGCACAAAAACAACCACCAAATTTGAGTGTCTTGTGATCCCGTGTGCCAGGTTGCAATATCACTCACTCAGATATGGTCTGGCTGCCCCTCCATTATGCCAACAAGGAAGGGCTCCTCTGTTACACCACCCAATTCTGGTCAGAGGCCAGTTGGGGAGGATGGGGGTCCCCTTTTGTTTGCCTCTGCCTAGTTTTGATTTTCAAAAGGTGGGAGTGTGGCCCTCTGTTTAAAAAGTGGGGGGCATTGCCCCTCTCTAGTCTCCAGTACCCAGGGTCCAAGTTGTCCCATGCTGGAAGGTATAAGGGGAAAAAGTATGTGTGTTGCATTCTGGAGATTCAAGCTCCTGCATGTCCTTTCTTTCCCCCTCTTTCCAGCCTCAATAGACCGTGACAAGCACCCGCAAGGAAATTTCACACCTAGAATTATTTGCGACAGATGCTGTTCCTCAGAGCAAAAAAATCAAGAGCTCTAATCTCTTCACAGCAAGAAAAAACCTGACTGAATCTAGGCGGAGTTAGACTTTAAGAGGCAGAGTGGCTTGGAGGAGAAGACTGAACACAGGATGCAGACTCTACTTCGCTTTTGTTGCACTCTCCCTAGGAGAGCTGATAATGGACCTGGTAGGAGCTTATCTGCATAGTTGTGGAAGGCCCTGATACCTGTAGTTCCTTCAGGATGCTTATAAAAATAGCCACTGTCAGTACGAAGTGTTACCATGCAGTCTGTCCTCCACACACAGAATGTTCACAAATCTACTGATAGAAATAGTGTCCTGTCTGAGGAGTGTAGGGACTCAGATTCCTCTTTTCTTAAACTAAATACTCGCCTCCCACAGTCTTGCAAGAAGCAACCTAACCAGACCTGCATGCTGTAGGCACTTTTGTCTGTGTCAAACTTAAAGAAGAGCTCTCTGATTCCCTTTCAGAGGACCATCTGCCAAGCTTGATGCAGAGACAACATGGTCACAGCGCAGGAAAGCGTTGATAATTCAGGCATTGATCTGCACGTCGAGGAATACCATGTGTGTTCATCCGTACCAGCTCCTAGGATTTCCAATCTATTTTCATTAGGGGTTATTCTGTGGATAAAATTGCACTAGAAAGGTTAAAGGATTGATTTTAAGGTCCTGCAACAGTTTCCACAGGAGATGTAAAGGAATGTGAGGATACTATGTAGTGATCAGGTCCCTAAGTTCATGGAAACAGCAAATCCGTGTGATGGTAGCATCCTTCCTGCACAATCCAGAATCTAAAATTGTGACCATGGATATTGATGTTGCAGGGTAGCTGACACACCATGGGAAAGTCATCAAGATCAGAGAGGCTCTTGAGAAACTAATTCCTAGGGATCAGTGAGTTGCTGATTCTTTGAGACTTCCAGGACAGTCCGAAGGAGGATCATACATTGGATCAGTTAGACAACTCAATGATTATGAAATACATAAAATGGCAAGGGAGTCAAGACTAAACACCGTAACGCACAGACTTCTCTGAGCAAAATGTCTCCATTAGAGAGATTCACATAAGTGATACTGAACACACAAGCAAACAACCTCTCTAGTCAACAGATGAACCACTCAAATGGTCACCGAACCAAGAAGTTTTCCAACTGATACTATTTGGGGTATCTTCCCCCCATTTACCTATTTATACCCAATCCAAGCACAAGAACGATAGTCATCACTGGGGAAGGAGGTATAAGATCACCAGGGACAGATGCTTTGTCTAATCTCATTTCTCTTTCCTTCTAAGTTTTCCTTACAATGTGCTACATCCTGCATGTCTTGGAGAGGTGGGTATGATCCAGAATGGACAATTGTTAATGTATTACCTTTTTCGTACTGCTCTTTCCCCACAAATTTGTCCCACTCCAGATAAGGCCTTCCAGTATCCTTTGTGATGGCCTCTTCCATGCATGTCAGCAATATAATGAAATAAGGCTTTACCATTTAGCTTACATTTAATCTGTTCGTAAGAATTTAGTGTTTCCGCTCAATGCTGAGCAATAGTCATCTGGAGAGAGTGTGCAGTGTTGTTCATCCCAGGATATTAGAGACACAAAGTGGGTGAGGTAATATCTTGTATTGGACCAATGTCTGTTGGTGAGAGAGAGAGACTTCTGAGCTGCAAAGAACTCTTCCTCAGGTCTTAGAGAAAGTGCTCTGTGTAGCTCAGTCTGTCTCTCACCACAGACATTGGTCCGATAAAAGATAGTACCTCGCTCACATCATCTGGAGAGAGAGCAGTTGCGGTTTAGCCAGGCACTGGCACCTCAAGGATAAGTCTTACTCTCTAACCTTGGTTATTTGCAGGAAGAGAAGTGCGGCTCATATATTTTTTTTAATACGAGATCTGTGCAAGAAAGGACAATGCAGATTATTTCCATTTGCTTTAGTAGAGGCTAATGGAAAAATTCAAAGGGTGATGTAGTTTAATGGGGGCTAGGAAGTTTTAGCTGTTGCGTTTCGGGTGGACTGTGTGCGGCGTGTAGATCAGAGAGGAAGAGGTAACAGTTGAGATGAGAGATGGTTAGGGTACAGATGAGTGTTTTCACTGTCAGGATATCAAGGACAGGTCAGATCTTCTAAATGTGTAGAAGTACTACAAAGTTTTGGGAGAATGAGAGAGGAGGTCAAGCTGATTTAAAATTAGAGTTGGTCAAAAAATGCAGTTTAGTCAAAACCAAAATATTTCTTGAAATAGTGTAGGTTTCACTGAAATTTTGTTTGATGGAATTTTTCTCTTCTTTTTCCTAAACTGTCAAAACATCCTGCGATTAACTCGCAATAGAATACTAAGTGAAATTTATTAATTTTTTTAGGATGTTTTTCTGCATTTTCAAATATATTGATTTCTTTTAAAACTCAGAACACAGAGTGTACAGTGCTGGCTTGATATAATTATTTTTATTACAAATATTTGCACTGTAAAAATTATAAAATGGTGTTTTTCAGTTCACCTCACACAATCACTGTAGCTCAATCTCTTTTTCATGAAAGTGTAACTTACTATTGTAGATTTTTGTTACATAACTGCACTCAAAAACAAAAAAATGTAAAACTTTAAAGCCTCCAAGTCCACTCAGTCCTACTTCTTGTTCAACCAACTGCTAAGACAAACAAGTTTGTTTACATTTATGGGAGATACTGATGACTGCTTCTTATTTACAATGTCACCTGAAATTGAGAACAGGTGTTTGCATGGCACTTTTGTAGCCAGCGTTGCAAGGTATTTACGTGCCAGCTATGCTAAACATTCATATGTCCCTTCATGAACATAATCATGTCCCTTCATGATTTAACCACCATTCCAGAGGACATGCTTCCATGCTGCTGATGCTCTTGGAAAAAAAAAAGTTTAATTACAGTCGTGACTGAATTCCTTCAGGGAGAATTGTTGTCTCCTGTTCTGTTTTACCCACTTTCTGCCATATATTTCATGTTATAGCAGTTTCGCATGATGACACAGCACATGTTTGTTTTAAGAACACTTTCACAGCAGATTTGACAAAATGCAAAGAAGGTACTGATGTGAGATTTATAAGGATAGATACAGAACTCGACCCAAAGTTTAAGAATCTGAATTGGTGTGGAGAATGCTTTCATGTCTTAAAAAAATAACACTCTGCGGAAACTACAGAACCTGAACCACCAAAAAAGAAAATCAGCCTTCTGCTGGTGGCATCAGAATCAGATGATGAAAATGAATATGCGTTGGTCCACTCTGCTTTGAATTGTTATCAAGCAGAACTTGTCATTGGCATGGATCCATGTCTTCTGGAGTGGTGGTTGAAGCATGACATGAAGGGACATATTAATCTTAAACACATCTGGCACATAAATATCTTGTGATGCTGGCTACAACAGTGCCATGCGAACACCTGTTCTCACTTTCAGGTGACATTGTAAACAAGATGTAGGCAGCATTATCTCCTGCAAATTGTAACCAAACTTGTTTGAGTGGCTAATGTAGGACTGAGTGGACTTTTAGGTTCTAAAGTTTTACATTGTTTTTTATTTTTAAATGCAGTTATTTTTTGTACATAATTCTATATTTTTAAGTTCCACTTTCATGATAAAAAGATTGCACTACAGTACTTGTATTAAGTGAATGGAAAAATACCATTTATTTTGTTTTTTACAATGCAAATATTTGTAATAAAAATAAATATAAAGTGAGCACTGTACACTTTAGTCTGTGTTGTAATTGAAACTTGACATTTTTAATATATTTGAAAATGTAGAAAACACCCAAAATATTTTAAATGGTATTTTATTATTAACAGTGTGATTAATCACAATTAATTTTAATGTGTGATTAATTGCGATTAATTTTTATAATCACTTGACAACCCTAATTTTGATTTGTCCATTTGAAATTACTTTTTTCTATTTTTTGTTTTATTTTCTACATTAGGATATGAAATTTTGAAAAGTCAAAGTGAATATGTAACAAATTTTCTTTCACAAAGTATTTTGAAATTTTCAGGTTTTGTTTCAAATTGGAATGTGAACAGATTTTGAAATCTCAAACTCCACTGTGAAATAGAATTTGAATTTCTTTCCCCAGATCTATTTAAAACATTTCCTATTCTAGTACATTTCACAGGGCCTAATCTCCAGTTGCCAGATACGCAAGTGTTTGCATTTCTACTGAGCAAGTATCACCTACTTTGATAAGTGCACCCTTAGCCGTGTAGATACACAAATGTTGATTTGCGTATTTGCATCCATATGTGTGCTTTTCCATGTACAGAAAAGTTTCAGTGTGTTTGTCCCTCACTTCTCTTTCTCGGCCAGTGTGCCTGCTTTGGGTCTGAAAATTGGATCCAAAAGTTCCACTAATGTATCTGATAGAGAATGGTTCAAAAAAAATTATAGGAATCATGGGGGGAAAAAAAAGTTCCTCCTCAGAGAGAGAGAGTGAGAGAGAATCTCCAATGTGTACTACTGAAGTGAACACACCCTCTAGTCCAGGGTTTCTCAAACTGGGGGTCGCGACGGGGACCGGTGTGTGTGTGTGTGTGTGTGTGACGTCGCAGCCGGCCGGCCGCAGCAGGGACCCGGGGGGGGGGGGGGGGGAGGGGGAGGCATCGCAGCCGGCTGGAAGCAGCGGAGACCCGGGGGGGGGGGTGTCGCACCACGGCCGGCTGCCGGACCGGAGGGGTCGCGGCGCGCCAACGGCACAGGAAAAGGGGTTGTGGTCTCAATAAGTTTGAGAACCGCTGCTCTAGTCTGATTTTTTTTTCCTCTCTCCTCCTGTCCAGGTTCTGTAAAATTTATTTCTAAAACGAAGCCAATGGCCAGGAACTATCAAATAAGATCTAAATCTGGTGTAGCATCTTGTCCAGTCATTCAAACCCCTAATTTTATTGTGACAATAATCTAGGCTACCCACCTGGATGAACTGAATGCCCTTTCTAACCATTAGATTTTATTGGTGTCCAGAGGATTTCCAAAAAGGAGACTGAAGAATATTATAGCAAATAGATAATTTAGAAAAGCAAAAAGAGGTCTGATGTGCTAGTAACTTTCCTTCATCCTAGAATACTTTTGAGAATATACGGCATTCTCAAATTATATGATATGGACGCTGCTTTTTAGCTCTAATGTACTAGGTTACATTATATAGTATGATTTATTGAGGCATTTACGATGGTAATTTTATTGTTTTTGCCTGCAGTCTGATGATTACAGTGAGTATGAAATAACAAAAATTAAAGAAGAAATAACTGGACTGAGAAACAATCTCATTCAGGAAATATACAATGAACAAGAAGAATATGTAAGTATCAGTTATGTACATAACTTAAACTATGTAGTTGTATGAACTACATTTACATATAAATTTGTAAATAAATAAATTGTTAGTCTCTTTATTAGCTACAAGGACTCTTCCTTGGTTTTGCTGCTACAGACTAAAACGGCTACCACTCTGAAACCTATTTACATTTCAGTTGCTTTATTATATACATTAATTCTCAGTAAAATCTAAAGGATGAATATTACAGTACTGAAAGGAAAGACTAAAGACACACTCCTATTCAGTAAAGCCTTTGAAATGAAATAGTACTTTCCAAGGTGCAGGGAGATAATTATCAGTTTTCCCCTTTTCCACTGATACAGCTTTTTTTCCAAAATGAATAGTAGAGGAAAATCTGGAAGTGTGAGCCCCATTCCCCTCACCAGAGCAGTAGGAAGATGATTAGGCAGCATAGCAGCTGAAGAAAGTCTTTATCTCTGTGATATGGGGATAGAATCAGGGCAGTGAAGAGGGAGGTCCTTCCTTCAAGTTGAAGGCAGGACTGACACCAGTGATCTCCCACTTCCTAAATGCTCTGCATGGAGGGAGGAATCCAGAATCCATGGCCACTTCTCTTTAGAAGTAGAAGGGGGAGGACAGGAACAGTACCTCTGGTAATGGGATGCTGGTCATAAGTAATAGCAACTCCTAAATTTTACAGGTTTGTGGGGTGGCTGGAGGTGGCAACAGCTGTGGCCTGTTTCACCAACTCTAAAGTTTGGCCACCTTGCTTCTGATTTCCTCTGTTTGCTCCTGCTGAGGTTGGCCTGCCTCTGGTAGTGGTACTGGGGTTGTTCTTAGAGTGCTTGTTCGTATCCATTCCAATCAAGTGCATGCACATGTATGTTGGCCGGAAGATTTTTTCCACTAACAGCATATGTCAGGTTGGCCTGGGCACCTTTTGGAGTCGCTCCTTCATGGCGCCCAATATAGAGCCCTGCCAACCCACCACCTCCAGTGGCAGTGGCTGGAACTTCCCTTAGCTCTTGCTCAGCAGGTTCACTCTCTATCCAGTTGTACATAGTTGGGTGTTAGTGTTGTTAAAGTTATTAGAGTTCAGTATAGTGTTTGTTGGGGGTGTCTTCCCCCCCCCCCCACTCTGGTTCCTGGAGCCGTAGTATGCCGCTGTCCCTGGGCTTCAAAAACTGTGTGGCTTGTGCCAAGCGCATGCCAAAGAGTGACCTGCGCTCATTGTGTCTATGGTACCTGGGGGGAGACCCATCAGAAAGATCGCTGTAAGAGCCGTTGCGAGTTCCGTCCGAGAACCCTTGAGGAAAGGGAACAGCAGCTCAAGGTGATCCTAAAGGAGGAAGCTCTACGCCCCCGCTCCAACCCAGGCTCAGGAGACACAGACCCTCCTATGGCGCCCTCGAAACAGAGAACCCTGGTGCTGTTCCCAAGCTCGGCACTGAGAAAGGATTCTTCCTGAGATGCTCGGCACAATCACAGCTCCTAATGGGGCCTGTCTGTCTGTGTGACAGTAGGTTCCACTCCCACTTCCCAATCCCCCTCGAAAGAAGAAAAAGCCAGATGATCGTTCTCCGGCTAAGCCACGAGATGTAACCCCAGGTGGTCCACCCCTCGAGATCTCCTTCCCGGCCTCTGTCGATTCCTGCCCAGGTGTGGCAGTTGAGTTCGGTCCCATCTCGATCACCAGCACCTACACAACACCTGCAGCCCCCCTCCACGCCAGAAGCTAACCAGGTTGCTCGGGACCTCCTCCATCTGACGGCACTGTTCTCGCCTGCCACGGAGGAACCCTCAGCACTGGCGGACCCACATGCTCTGGTGCATTCGAAGGGGAAGCCAACTAGAATGTTGAGATGCTCCCCCCTCCCTGCCACGTCCCTTGGCACCTACCCGCTCCGACAGAGAGCCTACCCGCTCCCTGAGCTCTTGATGTTCAAGGCACTGAGGATCAGCTCCTCCGTGTTCTTCAGTGTCCAAGACCTCGGAGTCAGAATCCGAGTCCTATCGCTCTGGTAGGAGCAGGAATTGTAGATTAAGGTCCGGTAGAGACCGAGCCCCAGGCTTGGCCTCCGCAGTGGCAGGATCTGCCTCAGTGGCCCTTCTGGACCTCCTGGGCTTTTCACTAGGTCCAGGGAGGAACCCAGGGTCCATGCTCAGCAACATTTTCCGTAGCCTCCGCTACCTTCATGCCACGTTGTGCTGCGCATCTGCCTTCGGCACCTACGGTTCTGATGCCTCTGCCTCCAGCTCCGTCGTCAGCTCTGGCAGTGTGCTCGTCTCTGACCTCAGCACTGCTTTTCACGGCATTGACACACCCGTCCCCCATGCCTGCACCATTGTCGATGTCAACCTTGATGCAGGCATCTGCGGCCCTATTGCTGTTGTCGGCACCAGGCCCCCTACTTCCGGTGGCTCCTGTGAGTGTGCCAAGACCGCTTCTTCCTGTAGGACTGATGCCAGCGCCTGTTCCAATGCCCATAGTCCCAGCACCATCAGTGGCATCACTACCTCCAGCACTGCCCTGGGAGTCACGTAACCTCTTGGGGGCAGATTGTAGGGAGCTTCCACTACTGGCGCACACTTCCTCCTCCTCGTCGGAGGAGGAAATGTTGGTGGGGACAGCAGTAGCTCCTGCATTAGAGGACAATGGAATCCTGCAGCAGTTGGTGCGCAGGGCTGCCCAGGGTCTGGATATCAAGGCCGAGGAGGTGGTAGAAGAGGGGGATCCCATGGTGGACATCCTGGCACCCTCGGGACTTTCATGTATAACCTTGCACCTTATAAAGATGGTTGTTGACACCACTAAGACCTTGTGGCAGATGCCAGCATCCTTGCCACCTACTGCCAAGCGCAATGAGAGGTGGTATTTCGTCCCCTCCAGAGGGTTCGAGCATTTATACTCCCACCTGCTTCCAGACTGCCTGGTGGTCAATGAAGCTAACCAGCGGGAGAGACAGGGCTTCCAAGTTTAAGATTAGCAGCCGTGTTAGTCCATAAATAAGACGAGGAATACTTGTGGCACCTTAGAGACTAACCAGTTTATTTCAGCATAAGCTTTTGTGGGCTATAGCCCACTTCATCAGATGCATAGAATGGAACCGAAGTAAGATGTATATAAATAAATTCAGGAAGTCGGTCCAGCTCTTTTTGGCAGTGGTGGACAGGATGAAAGGTCAGCCCGTTTCAGCCTGGTGCATTTCATCATGGATCGTGGCCTGTATCAGCAAGTGCTACCTGGCAGGAGTTCCCGCTCCTTTAGCGCACTCTACCAGGGCAGAGGCTTCATCGATGGAGTTCCTGGCTCACCACACAGGAAATCTGCAGAGTGGCGATGTGGTCATCCATACACACTTTTGCCACGCACTATGCAATCCACCTGGCAAGCCAGAGACAATGCGGTCTTCAGAAGAGCAGCACTCCAATCAGTGGACAGCTCTGATCCCACCTCCTGAATTTGCCTTGGGAGTCACCTGGTTGGAATGGACACGAACAAACTCTCGAAGAAAAAAGGGTTACTCACTTCTCTTAAGTGTTCTTTGAGATGTGGTGTTCATGTCCATTCTAATACCCATCCTTCTATCCCTCTATCGGAGTAGCCGGCTTGAAGGAACTGAAGGGGTGGTGAGTTGGAGACTCTCTATTGGGTGCCATGAAGGCGTGACTCTAGGGGGTGCCCAGGCCGACCCTATAGTTGCTGCTAGGGGAAAAATCTTCCGGCCAACCTGTGTGTGTGTGTGTGCACGCACACACCTGATTGCAATGGACACGGACAGCACATCTCGAAGAATAACAGTTACAAGAAGGTGAGTAACTGTTTCTCCCCCCCCCTCCCCTTGTCCTTTGAACTACCTTCAGGTTGGAGAAGGAGAGGAGAGTAAGAAGGAATTCTCTTTGGCAGCTGGTCTCTCTCCAGCTGCTTTCCCCTTGCTACTTTGATGAGGAAGGGGCTCAGTTTATGGGAAGAGGTGGATCATATTTTTCTAAGGGATGGGGAGATCCAGAAGTCCCTAAAATTACCCCACAAACTCTGTTTTTAAAAATACATCCAATTGGGCTGTTACAGTACTGATGCTGTGAAAAAGTGAAAGGAGTTGCATTCCGAGTGATGTAACTGGAAGAGGGTAGATTCTGCTCTTCATATTTTCAGAAATCAACCTTTTGTGGGGATACAGTCCAAACGTCAGTGAATGTATTTTCTGGCATATGCTTGTATGTACTGCATGCGGAGATGGTAGACATTGATGAATGTATCCCTTATTCAGGAGAGGCTTACTTGCCTGGTACAGAAATGGTTCCCTGAGCTGCCACTCCTTCACCCGGAAGCAGGAATTCTCAAGTACATGGTAAGAGGCCCATGTTGCGTTTCTAAGGGCAAGGAACTGGAAGTATGTATTTGAGTAGGGGAAGTAGCTTCATTAAACATATCTTAAAGCAAGAGATGCCAAAGATTCTAGTAAGTGATGAAGGCTTTAAGGGCAGTAGTCCGATTACAAGTTTAACAACTGAACATATTGTCACGGGCCAAATGAAAACTTGAAAGAGTAAGTGAGAGATTTTATTATTCACACCCCAAAGAGACTCCTCTCTCACATACTTGCAGTGTCACCCACTCATGCCAGTAAATCTATATACAGTAAACCCTCGATTTAACGGACCCCGATTTAACGGACTTCGGATGCAACGGACAAAATTTCCGATGCATCCGAAATCCGTTATTGGGGGCTGCCGGCTCCCGCCCCAGGGAGCCGGCAGCTCTCGCTCAGCTCTCTGCCCCCTCCCCCATCCAACGGCCCCCGCACTCGCTCAGCTCTCTCCCCCCCTCCAACGGACCCCGCACTCGCTCAGCTCTCTCCCCCCTCCCCACCTCCGACGGACCCGAGCAACGCCGGGTATTTTTGCTAGTAGAAAATAAGTTCAAATATGGTGTTCAGACTTCAGTAGAATTACGCAGTCAGCTTTATTGGTCATGTTATGGTTTAGTTCACCAATAGTAACACCTAAATGGTGCCCCAGCCAAAAATGCTGAGACTGTCTGTGTCTGCAGCAGGATGAAGGGAGGAGAAAGTAAAAATCATGTGTTATGCATGTCAGGAGCTCAGGTTTTTAACGTCTATGAAGTAGATGGGCGGTGAGTGGCTGATGTATATGACACTGACTGATTAAATCCAAATTATTTGTATTGAAGGAATGAAGGTACACAGGAAGGGGGGAATCACCAAATGTAATCTTTCTCTTTATTTTAAAAGAGTACTTAATTTAAGCCTAAATTTGACCTTTCTTACATTGATAAGTGTCCTGCATTATCTATGGTGGTAGAGAAATATTAAGCATTGAGCAATGCCAAGAATGTTTAAATATATGATGTGTCTGGATTAGTAAACTAGTTAGTGGCATTTTGGTTGTGTTTGCATGTGTGTGCTCCAGAACTCTGGCGGACTTCTGACAGTCAGCTTAGAACGGGACCTCCTCGATGCTGAACCCTTGAAGGAATTGAGCACAAAGCACCCAGTAGTGTGTTCGGAAGTTCAAGAACAGAAGGTTCTTTTAAAGGTAATTTTCTGTCACTGACTTTCAATTCTTAGCTGTCCGTGGAGCTCTTGGTAACTTAGAGTATATTGATCTGTTTGAACTCAGTAACTGCTCCTTTACTACTTTGAAGCGTACCCTTGTAAATGCTAATAACTCGGGTGAGGCTCTTGGATCACTACCAAAGCCGTGTTATTTTTTTACTGTTTGTCTCCCTCTCTCTTCTCCTCTTTCACTTTTCTGATGGCAGCTGCAAGTGTGTTCCTTCCTTTTGCTGACTGCCATTCCTGCGAGTCAGTGGGCCCTGACTCTTACTGGCTATCACTCCCTGTTCTTGGTGCATTCAGTCTCCATCCTGCTCATACTGACACCTTCCCTACTGATTTCTGGGTGTCTCCTCTGCTTTCCACGGCCACGCTTCCCCTCTTACCCACCAGTGTTTGGGAGATCAAAAAGTATGGAGTTAATGGTGGGACAGTGTAAACCAGTGGTGGGCAGCCTGTGGCCCTAGGCTACATGCAGCCCGTCAGGGTAATCCGCGGGGCCATAGGGATGTGCTAGCTGCTGCTTCTGACAGCTCCCATTGTCCTGGAACGGCGAACTGCAGCCACTGGGAGCTGCGGGCGGCTGTGCCTGAGGACGGTCAATGTAAATAAACGATCTCGTGGCTCACCAGCGGATTACACTGATGGGTCACAGGTTGCCCACCACTCGTATAATCACTGCTTGTTAACTTGGCTATGATACTGTTCAGGCAATGGGAACACTGGACTTGTATTGCTCGTCCGACAATTTTAAACGTTCACAAAGAAAATTTGGGGCTTCTCTCTCAGATCCCAGTTTGAGCATTATAATACAGTGTAACCAGGAGGTCACTCAATAGAATTTGTCATGTAATTGTTTTTAAAAATAAAATATAGTAATTCCACATTAACAATGTTAATTTAGGAATCAGCTGAAAATTCTTTGTTTTCAGGGCTATTTGGTAGATGTGAAAACAGAGGCAAAAGTCATAGAAAGAGCAGCCAAATATCACAGAACTTGGAGTGAATTTAAGGAGAAATCTGGATTATTACAGTTGATGTTCTTTTTTTTGTGCAAGGTAAATTCCAGATTGACATCCTTTTTTGATTGTTGTTTTTCATCTAGAAGATTCATAATTTGTTCTTAAAGTTTTTTGTTTTTTAACCAAAGTGTTACATAGAAAAACTTCCATGCAGAACTTATGTAAATAATCAAATGAAATTCATTTGGTTTAGTGAGGACTTAATATTTGCTAAATGTGTAATAAAAGGTAACTTTGCAATAAATTGGTAATTGTAACTGAAATCCCCTTCTTTGTCAGCCTATTGTCTTTGGTTTTGTTTGTTTGTTTTTTAAAGTCTGATCCTTTGGTATATCTGATGGTCCCATATTACCCAGGAGCAAGTCTAGGAGCATTGCAAAATAGTACACCTTTAACTTCAGAAGTAAGTAATAGGATCATTTATTCACAATCTCAGCAAGGTTTTTTAACAAATATTTAAACCAACTTGATCCTCTCTTCTCTTATTACACCTTTTTATTTGCTGGCCAGTGGCAATATAACGTGCATTCACGGTGAGCATTGTTGATAAAACCCTGCAAAGGAATAGGCTGGTTTGTGTTTTTTATGAATACCTCAATTTAGTGTCCAGTCACTGGGGCTGGGATTTTCAAAGGACTGTGGTGGTGGAGACTTAACTCATTTATGCTCCTTTGAATATTCCAGCCTTTGTTGTTGTTTTGTTATCTTTAAAAAATATTGGCAAGCAAATTTTAAAATACTATGATCATGATTACTCTTGCCTGAGTCTTCATCCTATCATATTCTTTTCTACCTTTCCTTCCCCCGAATGACTTTCAACTGTAAACAAGCCATTTGACCGCATAGTCTTCTTTTTAAATAAATGGTCATAAGTTTTGTGAATGGCTTTTTCTCTTGCATTGCTTGTCAGGACAGAGACAGTTATCAATCCATATATTCAAATGGGTATTTACATTTTGTTTTCAATTTTGTTTTCAAAATGATTAATCCAGGTGTGACTGGGTTCTTTTTTGACTGGCTCTGCAACTCTTTAGAATCTTATTGAGTGTTGTGTAACTTCCCATTCAGAATACTTGCAGTGGTTCTGCACGGGAAGCCTGAGAAGTTTTTTCACTTGGCTCCTTCAGTTTTTAAAATTGTGTATTTTTATCAGGAAATATTGAAAGTGATGGAAGGAGTGGCTTGTGGTCTGCATACGCTGCACAAAGCGAATATAGTTCATGGATCTCTGCATACAAATAATGTGTTTGCTGTGAATCGAAAACAAGGAATTGTTGGAGATTTTGACTTCACCAAATCAGTGGTAATTTTCCCCCCAAATATATTCAAGGGTTTCCTTAATCTCACTCAGAATTCTTCATTATGAGTTATATCATGAATGCCTTTGCTATTTTTTTTGGTACCCCTTATTGTGAAAATATAAAGTAGGTTTTATTGATAAATTCTTCATTTGCCAGTGTATTTTAAATATTACTACAAATGTGAAAGCATGGTGTATGCAATGATTCTGAATAATTCCAAGATAGTGTTAGAAGTACTGGTGGAATACATTTCTGTAGACATTATAACCTGAAAAAAATATGATCTTTACTGAGTATGGCCCTGGTTCAGCAAAGCAGTTAAAAAAACAAACAAAAACAACAACGACATGGGAATAGTTGTATTGGGTCATCCTTGTCCAGGTCTAGGTTTGTCTAATTCAGTGTCCAGTCTCCAACAGTGGTAGCTAAATTCTTTGAAGATTGTGTATGCACTGAGCACGTTCCAACTCGATCCTCTCTTCTCTTATTACACCTTTGTAGGCACTGAGCATGTTCCATCCACGGGCTGCAGGGACTGGTCAGGACTTTCCCTGCCACTGCTCCTCCTGGCAATCATGGGGTGGTGGTGTGCTGGGCACAAGAACGGAGAGCAGGAAATGTGTTTGCTGTACTCTAGCTAATACTGGAGTCCAGGCAGCCAGGAGGAGGAGAGATGCAGCTGACTCGGATGTGGACCTGAGACAGAAAAGGCAGGAAGCCTGACAAAACTGAGACTAGAACCTAGTTCTTCTGAGACCCAGTCCAGTGCTTTACTGCAAGGCCCACCTTCCTTTTCTGGGCTGAGAAGGAATGCTGCCCCCTAGAGTTATGTACAACTAAGGCAGCCAGCTGGATATCTTTACATACCTCTTCAAATTTCACCAGATGACATTTTTGATAAGTGGGTCCTGTGTACTGTAGTCTGTTAATCTGCTTTGTGGTTACTTACCCTTTGTTTTGGAGTTGTAGGTTTCTATCAATGTTCTGTCTGTGTCTAGAATGGCTTAGAGGAATTTTGGAGAACAATAGCTTCCCAAATTTTCTTTATTTCAACCATAACATCGCAGTCTGTGTTTCTCGCGGTACTGGAGTAGTTTTTCACATGTAGTTTTTTTAATTTGAATTGTTATTTTTCATTATGTGTGAGCAAGAACCAGCTAGTCCTGTGTTTTAAAAGTGATGCTTTCTTGCCTTTTATTCCCCCTCTGCTCCATTTCTGGTGGTAGGAGGTCTTTACAGTCCCCTGTCTGGGCCATCATTAAAAGAAGAAATGTAAGACAAAGGTGTTCATGTGAGATCATGAGGAATGGGAAGGAATGTTCATTTTACTGTATTGCCAGTTTGATTTAAAATTGCTGATAGTAATATCCCTTCTAGGATCAACGTGCCTCTGCGAACTCTATGGTAGTGGGTAACTTGAGCTTAATTTCCCCTGAATTAAGAATGGGACACCTGGCATCTCCATCCTCGGACATGTATGCCTATGGCTGCCTTCTATTCTGGGTATGTTATTGCATATGCAAATGATGTTTTGTTAATATCATGAAAATATAGTAGGCATTATAAATAGCAATAAATGTTATGTCCCTCATCTGTTTTAACCTGTCCTATTGTAATGAATGCTTATATTTTAAATTGAGTGCTGTGAGCAGAGGGAATGGGAATTAGGTCTGTGAGCAGAAGAATGCATTTTTCAATATAATTTACAGTGTGGCTTGTCTCCCTAAACAGCAGCACTTAATAAAATGAGGTTTTTGTTCTGTACACTGCAGCTTGTCAGTACTATTCTATTTCTTATCCTTTCTGTGTAAGGTGCTTTCTCTAGCTTCATCTGCAGGTCAGTAGATAGTTGCCTTCCTTTTCCATCCCTCCTGTGATCTGAATCAAGAATGGGTTTGTCAGGTTATCTTTTTCCTGCAGTGTCACTTGGATTTCCATTCCACCTGTGGTATCAAGTCAGTGCCTCATTTTCAGTTAGTTACTGTGTTATGTTAGGTAATATGCTCTGCAGTAACTCATGCTGCCCTCATCCATCCTGGTTTTCTGATGTTTTACTTCTGTGACCCCTTGCTTAGGGTTCTGAGGATTGTAAGAACATAAATATGGCCGTTGTAGAGAGATGTTTGTGCAAAATTCTAATTTAGAGACGCTCCGTCATAAGGGTCAGTATTATGAACACAGGAATTGGCCAGGAAGCGGGGTGGAGAACACAGTGTAGCTTTGCCCAGCAGTCCACCAGAGAGGCTCTCTAGTTTGTTTTTAATAATGTTTATTCCTGTCTCTTTCGCTGATTTGCTGTTTAATGAGAACCTCAAGATTATTACATGGTGTCAGAAGTGCCATATGTAAAGGAGAATGTAGTATTTTGAGGTTTAGTCCTGTGTTTGAAACAGAAAGGGGAACACGTGGAGCAGCAAACAGAGAAAAATAAAGGTTATTGTATATATTTTCTGAGCATAAAAGTAGCACGACTAGCTTAAGAAAGGAAGAAAGCCAAAAATGGATGTGTTACAACCTCCATCCAGTCTGCAGTTGACAGACAATGCTTCAGAGAACTGAAAAAAATTCCGATAGATTTGGCTTGTGCTTAAGCAGCCGTAGAGACAGAGGAGAAAAATTATAAAGTGAAATCCTCACTCTTTTTAATGATGTTGGTGAGGATGCTTTGGATATTTGTACCAATTTTAAGTTTGAAGAAGATGAAAGAATGAGATTAGGTAAAATTTTGACTTAATTTGAGGAACATTGCATGCCAGAAAGGAATGAGATCTTTGAGAAAGACACATTTTTTCTAAATGCATGCAAAAAACTGGCAATATCCTAGAGCAATATGTGGCAGAATTAAGGAGACTCGGTAAGACATGTGACTCTGGTGAGCTGATGGAGTTTCTGGTCAGAGATAAAATAATGTGTCGCATTCAAGACAACACATAGAGAGAGAGCTCCTTGAAGGAGATTTAACTTTAGGAAAAGCTCTCCAGATGTGCAGAGTAGCAGAAATAACGAAAATGCAAGCCAAAGAACTGAATTCACAAGAAGGGGTTATCCACAAACTAAGTAGTAAAGAATATAGTCAAAAAAGGTCAAATCAAAAAGCAGAACCACTCGCTATGAAAATCACTGCTGCAGAGAGACTGGGAATACACAGTTATGAGGAGTGCGTGGATCACAGCATGTCTGCAAACCGTGTATTGCCTTTGGGGGAAACTTTCATAAATGTGAGAAAAATAATCATTTTGCAACATGTTGCACATCCCAAATGCAGAAAAGTCAAGTGCATTCAGTTGATGGCAACATGGTTGAGAAGTTTTACATAGAGATGCTGGGATCAAACAGACCTAATGAGGGACTGCATTCTGCCTATGAAAGTGAATGCAACAATTATTCCACTCAAAATGGACACAGGAACTCGGGTTAATATTCTATCTGAACAAGACTGAGACTTAAAATAAGACTAAAACTTGGATCAACAGAAATAAAAGTAACTGATTATTTTGGAACAAATATACCTGCATCACCTATTAAAAAAAACCCATATACAGGTTCTTGTTCATTGCAGTGCCAAAGGAGCTGATACCAATCTTAGGCCATGCCACCTGTGAAAAACTCAAACTGATATAATGGATGCTCTCACTACAAGGTCATACTGAACCTGGCTATGAGGGACTCATTTGGAACTTTGATCTGTTTCAAGGATTGGGTTGATTGCAGGGTGAACACTCAGTCCAGATAAACAAGCAGATCCCCCCCCAGTTTTCCATCCATTTGGAAAGGTGCCATTTGCATGCTGTGATAAACTCAGGGCTGAGCTCACAAGGATGGAAGCAATGCAAGTAATACAAAAAATTGAGGAGCCAATGGAATGGATAAGCTAAGCTCCCTGGTCATGGTGGGGAAAAATAATGGCAAGCTGCATATACGTGTATGTCTGAGAGACCTCAGTAAGGCTATAAAAAGAGAAGATTTCAAACTAGCAACCAGATTATGCTTTAATTTTCAAGTGCATGATATTTCAGTAAATTGGATGCATCCTCAGATTTTTGGCAGCTAAAATTAACTGAAGAAAGCTCAAAGCTATGCACATTTAATACCAGATTTGGAAGATACAGATTCTTACACTTCAGCATTGGAAGACACAGATTCTTACACTTCAGCATTGGAAGATACAGATGCTTATACTTCAGCATAACTTCAATGCCAGAAGTGTACCACAAAACCATACATATGATCTGTGAATGTATTCATGATGTTGACACCTCAATAGATGGCATCATCATCTGGGACTCAGTTAAAAAGGATCATGATCATAGACCTCAGGAAGTCTTGGTTGCAACTAGAGGAGCTAAATTGAAACTAAATAGGGAGAAATGTGTTTAGGGGTTACAGAACTGACTTTTGTTGTAGATATTTTTTCCAGTGAAGGTGTAAAACCTGATAAGGTTTCAGCCATTGAAAGGATGCCTTATCCCCATTCAAAGAAGGGATGTCCAATGGTTCCTGGAAATTATTAATTATCTTAAAAAATTCATACCTATTCTGCCTACAAAAGCAGCTGCTTTGAGGAAAGTCCTAGAAAAACAAGAATGGTACTGGGGTGCAGAACAGGAGGAATCTGGGAAGGTTTGAAACAACAGCCGATGCACGAGCCAGTGACGAAGTTCTATGCACTAGGCAGACCTATTAAAATTTCAGCAGATGCTTCACAGTCTGGGTTAGATGTAGTGATTCTACAGAAACACAGGGATTGTTGGCAATCAGTAGCATACACATCCAGATCATTGACAGATATAGAAACAAGATGTGTATAGATTGAGAAGGAGCTTTTAGGAATATTGTTTGCCTGTGAAAGAGCCAATCAGTATATTTATGTCCAGGTAGAGGTTGTTGAAATTAGCACCCCAATTAGCATTATTTGGCAAATGATTAGATGGCTGTACCTTAGGATACAAAGAATGATGATAAAGCTGCAAAAGTATTATTTGGTTGTAACCTACACACCTGGTAAATTCATCTTCACTGCAGATGCACTTTCCAGAGCAGTGACTCCCACTACTAAACCAGAGAGGACCTTGGAGTTAGAGTAGATTTGGTTTGTAAATCAATTCCCTTAAGTTACAAGAAACAGCAGCAGATAAGAGGGAAAACAGAGAAAGATGAATCACTAGTGTGGGAATGCTTAAAAAAGTGATAATTATAGGGTGGCCTGAAGAAATAAGCAGTTGCTCCAAGTACAAGAGCAAGCATTAACTTACAATGATAGATGAAGTGATTTTCAAGAGCAGCAAGGTTACAATACCAATGATCCTCTGGGAAGAAATGCTATAGAAGATCATTGAGGGTCATTTAGGAATTGAGAAGTATAATTGTTTACAGTGAGCATGAGAGGGGTGATGTGTTGGCTGTGGATCAATCTAACCACTTTTCATGCTTGAAATACAAGTCATGCCAACAGACAGAGCCACTAAGACCTCAACCAGTTTCACAAAGGGCTTATGACAAAGTAGGCCTTGATTTATTTAGCTGGAAATCAAAGAATAATTTAATAATCACAGATCATTATTCTCTGTATTCAGAAATGTGCACAGCACTAATAGTAAGTCAGTGACAGCTGCCATGAAGAGACTCTTCTCCCGACATGGAATTTCAAATGAAGTCTTTAGCGATAATGGGATGCAGTTTTCCAGTGCAGATTTTAGGCAGTTTGCCATGGATTGGAATTTTCATCACAAAACATCATGTCCAAATTCAGTCAAATCAATTTATGGAAAGGTCTGCTTGGATTGTAAAGAACTTTACAAGAAAGACTTTTAACAGTGGGGGTGATTTGTATAAAGCATATATATAAAAATGTTTATATATGTTACACATACTTACATATAAAGTTAATTTTTTAAAGGGGGAAGATGAAGAGATGTTTGTGCAAGGCTCCCTCGTAAGGGTCACTATTATGAATACAGGAATTTGGAGGCATGCTCTGGAAGCAGTGGGGAGAACACAGTGTAGCTGTGCTCAGCATTCCACTGCAGATGTTCTTTAGTTTGTCTTTAATAAAACCTTTATTTCCTCTCTCATTCACTGGTTTGTTTAATGAACCCCAAGATTATTATAGCAACGGTCAGGTATTTAATGACATTAAACAGCTCTGAATTAATGTCAAGCATCCACATTCCCAAGCTGTGATTTTAGTAGGAACGTTCCTTACGTCTCATAACTGCCTCACCGGGGGGCCAGTTATAGCTGGAAGTAAATGACTGGGCATTCCTGACAGCTGTCAGCAGGTTAAAGAGGTCCCACTCCATCAGCTGCAGGGAGATAGGTTTGATAATATCTTTGGTGCCAGAGCATGATAGTGTTTAATTATAGACTTCACTTTGGTAATTGACCCTGGACCTGTTGCATGGATGCTTGCGATGAGGAAACCTTAACTCCTTGTGCTGAACAGGTAAAAGTTTAGTGGTTAGACTGGCTAGTTAGTCACTTTTCAATAAGTTTTCTTCTTGATTTATTTAGGAAATGATAGGTAAAAATTAAGCAGTCTCTGTGTTTGTAAATTTGATTATTTCTAGTAAAATAAGAAATTCTTAAATCCAAAACTAACAAATATTTAATCACCATAACAGCAGCTAGTTGTAAAGTATTAATGCAATAGGGCTCGTCGTATATGTTTTCAGTAGTTTAAAGCCACATGGTTGAAAAATAGTTTTATTGTATAGGAGGGCCCGGGGCACTTGGCATAATAAATAGGTTAAAGTATATGTATTCCTGTATGTAGGGAGTAATGTGAATTTTACATACAAATCACACCATTCTGAGAAGAAATGAAAAGAATACGACTCAAGCTTTAGACCAAAACAAGTTCAATCCTAAATTCATTGCTGACATAAGCAGGTATTGCCCCTATTTCTCAGTATTATGAAAAGAGTGTCATTGATGGAGTTAAGAAGGGAGTGGTAACCTCTACTGTGCCTTTATCCAGCATTGACTGCTTAGCCATGCCTGTGGCCACTGGAATGTTGCTAAAGAACACTTTGGTACTGGTGATGTTTCTTCCCGGTGAATTGTAAATTCTTTGTCCTTGGCCTGCATTACCACTGGGAGTGTGTATGGGGGAGGGAAATCTTCTGGTACTTTTCACAAGAAAAGAAACCCTCCTACTCCCTAACCACTTGAAAATGTTGTTCATAGCTGTAGGAAAAATCAGCTAGAAGTTCCTAGTGGGTACGGGAGTTAGTGGTGGCTGGCAGGGTGAAGCAAAAGGGTGTGTAGGGGTGTCTGCACACGCTGAGGAGTGGCAAACGGACTGGAACGTGGTTAACAGTTGCAGTTGTACCAGTGACCCTGGAAAGAGGCAGGAAAAAGTGGCCAATATGGGAGGAGAAGGAAAAGTGAATAAAGAGGTACAGAATTAGCTGACGAAGGCTGGCTCTGCCTAAAGAAGGATTTGTAATATGATGTGACAGTAACATCCCTCTGAAATCTCATCAATTTCATAGGTACAGCTATCTGTTTCATGCCCAAATTCCAGATTGATTAATACACATGTAATCATATCGCTCCCTTATTCAAATTAGTATGTAGTGTCACCATACTTCACTGGGTCACAGCTGAGAATACCAAATTCAGGCCAGACTCTGAGAAATAGGGCAGACTCATCCCAAACTGGTGGTTATTCTATCATTACATTATACCAAGATGTGATAAATAAAGGGACAGAGGGGTTAGCTCCCTTTTATGGACACCCAGGCAGCCACTTAGCTATGAAGTCCATAGCTGTTCTCTGCTTGCTTTACCTGTAAAGGGTTAATAAAGTCTCCCAGGCAAAGGAAAGGGAGTGAGCAATTGACCAAAAGAGCCAATGGGAAGGCTAAAACTTTTTAAAATAGGGGGAAAAAACCTTCCCCCTTGACTCTCTGGTTCCCCGGGAAAGAGGGGAACAGGGAGCAGTTATGCTATGAGAAGCTTTAAGCCAGGAATGATCATAGATAATCAGATCATACCTAGAACTACTTATTTGGAACCCCCAAATGTGTAAGTTGATCAGGAATGTTTAGAAAGATGTGATGAGATTTATTTCTGTTTATTTCTTATGGCTAGTGGACTCCTGTGCTAACCCCACATGCTTTTGTTTGATTGTACCCTTTAAACTGAACCCCCAATAAAACTATTTTGGGTGCTTAATTTTTGGAATTGCTCTTTTTAAAATCTAGCAAAAGCCCAAGTTCCAGATGTATTTTCTTTCTTTTTGTTTTTAATAAAATTTACCCTTTTTAAGAACAGGATTAGATTTTTCGTGTCCTAAGAGGTTTCTGCATATGTTGTTTAATTAGCTGGTGGCAACAGCTAATTTTCTTTTCTTTCTCAGCACTTCCCTGGAGGGGTGTGTGTGAAAGAGCTTGAGGGTACTCCACAGGAAGGATTCCCAAGTGCACTTCCCTTGGTTCCATAAAAAGGGGTTTTGCATTTGGGTGTTGGCAGCGTTTACCAAACCAAGGTGGGGAAAAAAATCTGTAATCTTGAGAGTTTAATACAAGCCTGGAATGGCAAGTATTAATTTTTTTAAATCCTTGCGGGCCCCCATCTTCTGCACTCAAAGTGCCACAGTGTGGAATCAGCCGTGACACAAGCTAATAACAAAAATGAATTTTTGTATCCCCGCACTAGTTAACAAGAGGTCAAAAATGCAGACTCCATAGGCATTCCGGCCCTTGGCTCACCACTCGGACACTGGAGTTCACGATGAGTGTTTACTGAAAACCAGTTTTATCAGATATAGGGTCTTCCCAATCCCAAGTGATCAGCCACATAGCCAAGTCAATATATAACTCAGATCTTATGCAATAATTATGCTGATACCAATTCTTTAGTAGCTAAAAACTAAAGGTTTAATCTAAAAAAGAGGGAAAAGAAGAGAGTTATTGAATGGTTAAAGGATCAAAACTACTGGCTTGCAGAAGTCTCTCTGTAATGAGATTGGGGGTCATCAGTCCTTGTTTAAAGCTTCATTGTTAGAAATCCAGTCCAGAGAAATAAAGACAAAATGAAGATCTTTCAGGGGTCTTTTATATTCTCTGCCATGTGCATGGAATTTTTACTGTCCCAAACAAAGCCCATAGCCTGTTTTGTGGAATGTTACTGGCCCAAGGTGGATTCCAGGGTAACATGAGCATATCCCATGTTTTGTTGAGTCACAAAGATTGGCCATTGGCTCCTCTGTGTCTGAGGAATCTTCAGGGAGAGCTGTGTGGGCGGTCTGAGCTTTTGTACGGCCATTGTGAAAATGGAATGTCCTTGATCAGCCATCAACACACAGGTGCTAGCCTTGATGTAAATCTATTTGAGGGGTGTCACCCAGGAACACACACAGTTGAGATACAAATAATAGCCAATATTCAGAACTTTAGATATAAAGATGATGCATGGATTTAACCAGGATAATCATATTTGATATCTTGTAACTTTTCCATTGACACCTTACATGACACACTTTGTAGAAGCTTTGCTGCAGTTGTATAACCAGTGGTCATATAAATTATATAAATGGTCATATTCAGTCATACAACATCACAGGTAGTATTTATTGTTTTGACACAAACTCTTATGCAGTGATACTGTGCAGCCTTAAACAGCTGCCACGGTTTTGTCTCAGACTCTGCAGAAAAGATGTAATATCCCTCATTGATTGTAGATTGTTGTTTGCCATCAGAGGTGAGGTAAGTCTCTGTTTAGTCAGTATTGTGCACTTTCCTGTAGACTTTTGGCTCTTGCAACATGGGCACTGACAATGGAGACATTGCCATTCTCAGTTTGGTCCATGAGGTTTAGAGTTGTGGGCTCAAGCACTGTTCCATACACTAAAGACTCATAGGCCTGATGTCTGTCTGTTCATTCCATCTTGATCTGAAGATGTTTCTCCTACAAGTTCCTTTGGTCATAGTTTAGAATTTTTTACAAGGCGGTCATGACAAGAACCTTATTGCTCTTATGGGTAGGATACAGGAATGACTGAGGGGTGGAAGACAGGGCTAATCATCTTAAAATATACTAGTAAGGCTTCTTTTAGTAGTACATATGCAACCAGATCCATGACTCTGGAGTTTGAATCTCATTTTTAAAAGGCTCTGCTCATTTCCCTTGGAGCCTCTGATGGCTTTATCTACTTTTGATACTAAAAGTAAAATTTCTAATGGTGATTATATCTATACAGATAATGTAGGTAGACTGGAAGCCGGTGTGGGTTTTCCAGTACTATCATTCTGTACTTAAGATTTTTGGAGACTTTTAATTCCAAAGCTAGTATTCCCGCTTCATTTGGGGAAAAAAACCCTCCTTGACCAGTGTTTCCCCTTCTGTAAAACTAGAGGTGAGATATTAGCATGCTTTAGAGATGAGACTAATCTTTCACTGAACCATACACAGTCATATTTGAAGTTATGCAGGGATTGTATTTTTAATTTACAGCTGTTCGTTGGAGATCAAGAATTTAAAATTAAGGAAAATGGAACCCCGGAAGTGGATGGACTTAATATGGTATGTGAACTTCCTCATTTGGCAGCTAAGTGAGAGACACAGAATATAGGCCAGTGCTGTACAGTTGTTTTTATTAAATGTTTGATTAAAATACCATGTTTATAAAATATTTAATTGACACTTTGGCTGTAAGAATTCTCAATAGCAAACACAAATGAAATCATTATTGAAAAGGGTGGAAGAGGCTGAAGTTCTCTTCATATTTGACCCTGTTCTCCACGAGAAGTAAAACCGTTGCTTCTAATGTGTTAATTTAATAAAGCTAGTTTACGTACATACAATTTTACAAGTTTAGGGCAAAATTTCAAATATGGATGCCTTAAATTATGCACCTAAATAAGCATCTGATTTTTTCAGAGGTGCTGAACACCTACATATGAAAATGTTGGCCTTAGTGCTTCCTGACTGCTCTAAGACACATGTTCTCATGTTAATGCTGAAGTATTACCCCATAATTCTAATGGAAATTGCCTAATCTTTTAAGTGTTTATTGATATTACAAAAATTTATTCTGTGTCCTTCCCATGTAATTTAGGTGTCACTATAAAACACACATTAATTTATATTAATATTAAATATTTTATTATTAGCCATAAACCGGAAATCAACTATTTTACTGGTAATGTCAATTATAACAAATGATTACTATCTATTTGAAAAACTGCAAAACAGAATTGAAGAGGTGGTCTATGAAATAGCCTGGCCCTATTCCATTTAAGATTTCATTGATTTCCTTCCTTCTGTCCCTCTGTCTGCTCTTTCCTATGCATTTGTTTCCCCATATACTTGTTTTTACCAAAGTCTTCAACACCCTCCCAGTGAAGTCCTGTGCCTAATTCACAAAACCCCTGTTTGTCATTGTCACATCTTTAGTAAAAGTAAAAAAAAAAAAAAAGTTTGTGCTCTATTTATACAATGATTACATGTACAAAAGTGACAGTCATCTAGCAATACAGTGTTTATTACAAATGGGAAACATTAACTTTGAAATAATAAAAACTTCACTTTGGCTGAGAAGCCATCCATTCAACTAACAAGTTTAGTCTATCGTGGGAAAGCTGTGCAGATTTATTAAAAGTTAAAGGATTAGGCTGTTGTGAAAACAATATTGTAAGACAAAAACAAAACTGATTAGTTCACATGAAAATATCAGTTGTGACTGCCCTAGGATTTAAAAAGCTAAACAAAACCCAAAGTTTACACAGACCCATTTGCCCATTGTATATTTCAGCACATTGTTATGGTAGAGGAGACAGTCTCTTTGAGATGGGAGTTTGCTGAAATACCTAACATCCAGTTTCAGGAAGGCTAACATATCATATAAAGAAATCTGTCTGTAGTTCAACACAGAGCAGGCATGATTATCCATGATCATGCACCTTGCACAATCACTTGCATCTGTGCAAAACGCTACCACAGGTATGAGTGGAGAATTCTGACTATCCAGAGTACAAGGCAGTGGAGAATCATCCCAGCCTCTCTAAAACCTGTAACATTGTTTAATTCTTAAATACAAAAAAAAATTAACCTCCCCCTTGCTACTTAAGGCATACAGAAAAACCTTAATTTTTCAGGAAAACAGAAATAACAAAATCCTTAGGAGATCAACAGTATCAGGGTTAACAGTAGCTGTCATGATTTATGCTGTAATAAAATACCGGTACGAATTTTATCAAATGTACTCTAAATTACATGCATCCAGACTCAAATGGGTGATTCCAGCTTGCGACCTTTGTTTGTTTTTTCTCTGATCCAATTGTTTAAATACATTTGGAGAGGTGAAGAAATGCTTTTTCTACCCAAAACCAATTAAGAATTCTTGTTGGGAATAGTAATGCATCATTTAATTTTATAGTTTTTAGCTGGTAGAGAGCAAGATTTCCTTTCATCACTGAATAAATTCGAATGCACCAGGCAATATGGTTCCAATGAGTATACTATCATTGGTCGTTTGAGATTCATCCCTTCTGTGTTTTGTACACAAAACATCTGAGGCCAAGGGGAAAGGCTTCCATGCTGCTCTTGGATTCCAAGAATTTCAGTAAGAAAACTTTGAGTGCTTGCTCAAGTCCATTCTAATGAAGGTGTGTGCACGCCACATGCACTGCTGCTGGAAAGTTTTTTCCCTCCGTGGTATCGGTTGGGTTGGCTTTGGTGCCCCCTGGAGTTGTACCCTCATAGTGCCAATATATAGTGTCCTGTTAAACCCCTGCCCCCTGAGTTTCTTTTTAACGCCCATGAAATTCTTGGGAACTTCTGCTCTTCCTTGCATTCATGCAAGTAGTCTCCTCAGTGGATTTTACCTTTTCTTCCCTGTATAAAGTTAATTATAGTATCTAAGATTTACAGTGTAGTATTTGTTAGTAGTTATTAGATTAGAACACTGGTAAATGTGGTTACCCTGGTATTCGGGCATGACCCAGTCCCCGGGGTTTAAGCTATGTATGTCTTACCATAAGCCCATGACATTACTGATCCCCATTCTAGCTGCCCACCTATGGGAGCACTGTAGGATTTGTAAAGGGTTCAAACCCTGCACCTTAAAGGACAAAGACCAGAGACTTAAGTTCCTCATTATGGAGGTGGTTCTCCACCCCTCGGAGCTGAGCCAAGATGTCTTGGTACTGAGCATATCTACTTCGGTGACAAGTGCACTGTCTTCTCTGAGAGACGCAGCTTGGCCTCACCAGCACCGGTTCAAGAGGGTTTTTCTAGGGAACAGAAAACCATCCTGGCGAAGTGGAAAAGCTTCTCAATCTGGTCAGAAAGGGGTCTCAGCCCTGCGATCATCAGAACTGTGTATTCTGGAGTACTTGCTACACCGGAAGCAGCCAGGGCTATCCGTGTCTTCAGTTAGAGTCCACCTGGCAGCGATCTTGGTTTTTCACTCATGGGTGAACAGCAGGTCCATCTTTGCAAACTCACTCTGGTAGTTGCTTTCTCAAGGGGTTGGATAGGCTGTACGCCCCGGTGACAGCTGATCCTGCCCTGGGACCTTAACCTGATGTTGTCAAGACTCAAGGATCCCCCACTGGAGCCCTTGGTAAGGTGCTCTGGTGGCCATCACCTGCGCCAGAAGGGTTTTGGAAATCAGGGCTCTTACTTCAGATCCTCCATACATGGTCTTCAAGGATAAGGTTCAAATGCGCCCTCACCTAGCCTTTTCCCCAAAGCGGTGTTGCAATTCCACAACAATCAGGACATTTTTTCCCGGTCTTCTACCCAAAGCCAACTGCCAGAAAGGCTCCATGTATTGGATGTCAGGTGGGCACTTGCCTTTTACATAGAAAGGACTAAATGGTTTAGGAAACTACTCCGTTTTTCGTGACAGACAGGATGAAAGGCCTCCCAGTCTCAACACAGAGTATTTCATCGTGGATCACTTCTTGTATCTGCGTGGGCTGTGACCTGCTGAAATTCCCTCCTCTGGTCCTGACGGCACGTTCCACAAGGGCCAAACATCTTCAGTTGTATTTGTGGCACAAGTGCCCATCCAAGATATCTGTGGAGCAGCAATGCACTCTTTGGTCTGCACCTTTGCAACTTACTGTACCATCACTCAGCAAGCCAGAGAGAACTTGCTGAAACCTAGAACTCTCTTCTAGGCCTCAGCAACTTTTAATGTGTTAAGCTTTTGGACCATAGAGTCCAAATGTTCTAAGGTATAAATGAAGGGTCGATGATAAATTTAGCTGCTGTTGGTTTACTTTCCATTTTTTTAATCTGTCAAAGTTGGGACTAACAAGTGGAAAAGTAAATCTTGAACATGACAAAAACTACAATAACTAAAATGAACGTAGTGGAGGGCACAAGAGAGTTTTAATTAACCTTTTAATTACCATACTGGTGTTCAGAAGTTCCCCAACGATGGCAAATTATAAATGGATGTTTTTATGGCTGTGGGAACTGGCACTGTGGACCATGACATGTTACTGAAGAAATTGCCTGAGTGTGAGATCCACGAGTGTTAAAAAGGTAACCATGCTCGTTTTTGTCAAGTTGTTAACAAGTACCACCTCTGTTTAATGTGCTTAGTACTGGAATTATATTAGGTCAGCGCTGGTTTTTGCATGTGCAATATCTCTGGGCTCCAAGTACTTGGAAGGAACATTGAGGAAATATTGGGATGTTAATGGGCATTTATGGAGGTGGAGGCCTGTATGTTTCTCCTGCTAAGTAACTCTCTTCACTCGCTTTACCCTCCCTCTTCCCTTTTGTTTTCTCTTAGGATGATAAGGTTAAATCTCTACTCTTGAAACTGATCTCCAGTAACAGAATGACAGCTGAGCAGGTGCTGAATGATGACTGTTTCTTGTTGCCTGATGTGATCCCAGCTCCACCGCAGAATGAACCTGGTGAAGAACTTGAATGTGAAAAGACAGAGGAAAAAGGCGAGGATGTCATCAGTTCTGACAAGACAGATGACAATTAGGAAATAGACCCTTCTCAGTAGGCCAGAGGACTTGCCAGCCATTCGTTTATTTTTATTTTGTTTTGAGTTCTAAAAAAATAAATAAAAACTGACAAGGGATCTGAAAGTAGTTGTCCTAGGCTCAAATATTCAAAATATAAAAGGGTTTGGTAAGCCTAATTATTTGATGTAATTACAGGTGTGGTCCCTTCCTTGGGATTTCCTTTAAAAAAGTATGTTTCTTAATAACTGTTTGAAGTTAAGAGCATGATGATACTAATTGAGGCAGTAGCAAGGAGAAATGCTCTTAAGTTTGTCAACACTTTTTCACTTTGACCATTGCGAGGACCTTTCAAGGAGATGTTCTCTAAAGGCAGTAGAGCTGTTAGCCAGATATCAGGAGATCAGACACATGGAATCATGACTCCTTTTCATGCCTGCTATCCTCTCCTTCTTTCCCCTGCTCCTGCTCTGCTCCCTTCCAAGATGTTCCTGTTAAAATAGATGACTGCTGCTCCGTGGCTAGTGATGCATTTTGTTAGATAGCCAGGCAGATATTCCAGCAGCAGCTGCCTCAAAGACAAAAACCACCTGTGGTGCCTTGAGAACTGGTCAGCAGAACATACTAAGTGGAGAGAGCTATCAGACCTGTTTTCCCTGCCCAGAGTCCAGGCAAGGTATGTTTGAGCCCCTCTGGCTAAGCTGGCAAAGGGCCGGGGATATTGTCTCATATTTGCAGTGCTGTCACCATGCCACCTGGCTGGCCAAATAAAATATTATGCCTTGTTGTTGCAAGAAAATCCTGCTTGTCTGTTTATAAAACGGGTGTTTTTTTTATAGGAAAATCATTTAATATCTTTCAGGTTTTGATCCCTGAAAAACATAAATAAGATTTCTGAATGTTTGTCTAAATATATTTTGAAAACTGCAGATTTTCACCATGGGGGGAGGGGGGGAGGGGAGGGAAGGGTTGTTTGAATGAACAAAAGAAGAAAACCTCAAAGTATTATGCAAAATTTGGAACAACTCTATTTATAATTACTGGGGTGCAAGTCACTCCGGACTTGCATGTTACTGAAGCCACTGCTTAGTCACTCTTTCATTCAGTAGTGTATTTGGAGACTGAAATGGGAAGGAAGGAGCAGCAGTGGAAAAGAAAAAGGACCAGAGACATAATTCCTGTAAAAATATATCTGGCCACAAGGTGTTGCTCTTGACTGGTGATATTGCTCTTGGACAGCGTTTTAGCCAGAGTCTAGATGTAGGGGAACTTTTAGCAGAATTGCTGTAATAGGCCGTTACCATTTGAAGAATGTACAGTGTTGTGTTTTTGGGAAAGACTTGGAAGTTTCAGGTATAGTGATACAGTCAATACTAGACTTAAGATGCAGTCTTGGAATTGCTTCTGTAACATTAAAAAATGTTTTGCCGGGAGTGGTATTTCAGCTTTAATTGATGTTTGATTTGTTTTTCTGACTTTGTTTTGTTATAGAATATTTGATTAAAATGTTGTCTTATTTCTCTGATTAGAGGACACTGATTTTCAGATATTTGTATCTATAATAAAAATCAGTGATAGCAAAATCTTTGTAAAGTGGTTTTGGTTTTAAAATTGTTGCTTAGGGTTGACAAATTTTTTGATTACAAAAAAGTCACAGATGCATAGTATATTAAAATGTGTATTGGAGTAAAAAACAAAATATACAACATTTTAAAAACAGTACTTTCATATTGTTGAATAAAGCTTTTATTAATTTGGGGGTTTTAAATAAATGCAGCAGTAAGCATCATCTAGAGAGCTCACCTAATATTTGGGTTTTACTTTAGATACAGTACAACCTCGATTTAACGGACTAATTCGGGCGACTGGGTGTCCGTTAAACCCAAAAGTCCGTTATTTAATAATTAAAAAAACCCAGCCTGCCCAATTAATCCTTAATTCGAAGTTGTACTGTACTTCCTCAACAAACTGTACAGTACTTAAACAAAACAATAACAACAAAAAAACGTGCCCTGGACCCCCATGCGCCCCGGGCCAGTCCCCGCTGGCGGCCAGGGCTCGGGGATCCAGCCGCCGCCTGTGGATCACGGCTCGAGCCTCGGGGCTCCGTCCGCCACACTCCTCGGGGCTCCAGCCGCTCCCCGGGGAGCGGGGCTGGATCCGCGCTGCTCGGGGCTCCCCCGGGGCTCGGGGCTCTCGGTGCCGCGCTCCCCGGGGCTCGCGGCTTCAGCCGCCGCCCGGGGAGCGCGGCTTGATCTCCGCTGCTCGGGGCTCCCCCGGGGCTCGGGGCTCCACGCGCCGCGCTCCCCGGGCCTCGCGGCTTCAGCCGCCGCCCGGGGAGTGCGGCTTGATCTCCGCTGCTCGGGGCTCCCCCGGGGCTCCACGCGCCGCGCTCCCCGGGGCTCGCGGCTTCAGCCGCCGCCCAGGGAGCGTGGCTTGATCTGTGCTGCTCGGGGCTCCCCCGGGGCTCGGGGCTCCACGCGCCGCGCTCCCCGGGGCTCGCGGCTTCAGCCGCCGCCCGGGGAGCGCGGCTTGATCTGCGCTCCCCGGGGCTCCCCCGGGGCTCGCGGCTTTAGCCGCCGCCCGGGGAGTGCGGCTTGATCTGCGCTCCCCGGGGCTCCCCCGGGGCTCGCGGCTTCAGCCGCCGCCCGGGGAGCGCGGCTTGATCTGCGCTCCCCGGGGCTAGGGGCTCCAGCTGGCTGCCAGGACCCGGGCGGCAGCGGGGAGCCAGGAGCCGGCAGCCCGCCCGCTGCCTGGACCCCAGCGGCAGCAGGGAGCCCGCAGCCGGACCTCCACAAACGGATTTTGGATTCATCGGACTTTCTTAAAAATTTTGTCCGTTGCATCCGAAGTCCGTTAAATCGAGGTCCGTTAAATCGAGGGTTTACTGTACTGCATTGAAGGTTCAGGTTGGGGAGGTATAGTATACACAACTCCTTCCAACATGCTTTTTTGTGCCCTAGAATCTAAACTGTAATCTTATTATTGCTTACCTATGGTTCACTTAGGAGTCCCAATCATGAAGAAGGACCCCGTTGTGTGAGGTGCTGTACAAACATGAACCAAAAGATGGTCTATGTCTCAGAGCTTACAATCTAAAGCTTGCATCTTGAATAAAAAAATTTCTAGGCCTTGTGGTTGTGAAGAAAACCTTCAAAATATGAACCAAGTGTAACCAGTGCAGTGAGGTTGGAGTTTGCAGCTAGCCTGAAACAATAGCTTTGAAAAAAGGGAATCTGTTCCTGTTCATTTTAATGTTAGCACCAATGCCTAATGATGATTTAAGTCCTGAACTAGTTCACTGATGACCAAAGCATGTAAGATAATAGAGGCAGGATGATGATATAAATCTACTGTGCCTAACATCTCATTCTGGCACCATGAGAAGTGGTACTTGTAAGCATACTGCTACTTATTGTGGAATCTGTTGCTGGGTCTGCATCACAGTGAAGGAGACACCAATGATGTGGGTGGGAGTCTGAGTATATTCTAAATGTGACTTGTTTTAGTTAAACACATATACCAATCCTGGAACAGTGGTCGTTACAAACAACATGCTGGTTATCTTATCTTTCAGAAATCTCAACCTGTCACTTAATGCCCTGTTCTCAGAAAGCAGTTCTGCCTTAAGAATTGACTTCAGAGAGCAAAGTCTCCTGCTGCTTGCTCAGTTCTCTTTACAGAGAATCTTGCATAACAAAAAGTAATAGCATATCTTTCCAAGACTAAACATATGCTTGCACATTTAAGAAGAACTTGGAAGACTGTATTACAGCACAACCTTATGACACCTGCCTTCACATTTTTACCCAATCAAGAAAGAGCTATGCCTAATGAGCTCACCAATTTGCATAATCATATTAGAACTTTTGCACGATCTAGTGAGAGTGGCATCTCATTTTTGCCATCTTAGCTAAGTGGAACTTAGTTTATGGGAGAGTATAATTGCTCTTGTTTTCTCTTTTTGTTTTCTTTTCTCTTTGTTTCTCCCCTGGTTTAATTCTTGACTTTGTTTTCTACATGAAATCACAGATTCTGGAGCTCAAGATAGCAACCTCCAGAATAAAGTACCTGTCTGCTAATCTCCAGTGAGCAGTCCAATCTGACCACTCAGCAATAAAATCAGATCTGAAATAGAACCAAAACAGAATCTTGTTAGCAATTCGTTAAAAAAAGAAATTCAGATGCAGTCTCAGATATCTGGAATAGTGTGTTCTTGTTGTTTGACTACGAAGTTACTGTGATTTTTGGGTTTATAGTATGATTATTCAGGAATCCTAATGCATCAGGAAGGACATAGACATTAACTATATTGAGGAAAGAAATTTAATATAGATGGGAAAAAATTTATTCCAAGTGAGTTGCATAGTCAGCTTCTAATTGAATTGCTACACTATGTATAATGCACTATAATTTAACATACAGTGAAACCTCGATATAACGGACTAATTCGGGCGAGGGGGTGTCCGTTAAAGCCGAGAGTCTGTTATTTAATAATTTTTTTAAATTATTAAGTAACGGACTTTCGGCTGACAATGGACACCCCCCTCGCCCGAATTAGTCAGTTATATAGAGGTTTTACTTTTAGTGAGCAGCCCGCCCGGCGCCAGCCAGCAGCCCGCCCGTCCGGGACCCCGGCTGCTGGGACTCGGGCGGGAGCCGTCAACCCGCCCACCCGGGTCCCGGCTGCGGGGAGCTGGGCGGGGGGGTTGACAGCTGGGGAGCCGGGCGGGCGGGCTGACAGCTCCCACCCGGCTCCCCGCTGTGGGGAGCTGGGCGGGAGCTGTCAACCCGCCCGCCCGGGACCCCGGCTGCTGGGACCCGGGCGGGAGCTGTCAACTCGCCCGCCCCGCTCCCGGAAGCGGGGAGCTGGGCAGGAGCTCTCAACCCCCCCCCCTGCCCGGCTCCCCGCAGCGGGGAGCCCAGCGGGAGCTGTCAACCCCCCCCCCCCCGCCCGGCTCCCCTTAGAGCCAGGTGGTGGTGGGGGGGGGTTGACAGCTCCCGCCGGGCTCCCCGCTGCGGGGAGCCGGGCAGGAGCTGTCAACTTGCCCGCCGGGCTCCCCGCTGCGGGGAGCCGGGCGGGAGCTGTCAACCTCTGCGGGGAGTGACAGCTCCTGCCCAGCTCCCCGGGGCGGGAGCCGGCAGCCCCCGAATAACGGATTTCGGATGCATCAGAAATTTTGTCCGTTGCATCCGAAGTCCGTTAAATCGGGGTCCGTTAAATTGAGGGTTTACTGTACTAAAAATCTGAGTAGGGTGTATTTTAAGAAATGAAGCCCATAAGTACTTGTGCAGTATCATCTAATGTGTTGTGGTAGGGTGCTGGCCAGGAGTGCCTGAGCCAGCCCTGCTGGCCCTTGAAGGGGGGAAAAAACCTCTGAAAGCCTCCCCTTGCAGGGAAGGCTGATTAGCCACCTGGGGGTAACCCTGGGTAACAGAGGACCTTATGTGCTGCACCTGGCAGCCTCCCTGGGGGATATAAGGCCCGGGAGGAAGGAAGCCCAGTGTGGTGTGGTGGTGGTGTTGGTGGTGGTTGTGTGGTAGAGAGAGAGAGGTGCAGAGACAAAGAGCGAGGAAGTAGAGCTGAGGCTAGGAGCCTACCAGAGCTGACTGCTTCCTGAGGCCAGCCAGGCTGAGGGCTGGGCCTCAGCTCACTGAGCTAAACTGTAGAGCTGTACATAGTAGGTGGTGGGGTTTGCACTGACTGAATAAAGAGCACTGTTGAGTCACAGAAGAGTCTCCTGCCTGTTTGTGGAGTGGGGCGAGAAGCGGATCTCCTACAGTGTAGAGTACTGGACTGGAACACAGGAGAATGGGTTATATTCCTGCTCAGCTGGAGGTCTGCTGGGTGATTTTGGGAACTCACTTAATCTTTTTGTGCCTTGGTTTCCCCATCTGTAAAATGGAGATAATGGTGCTGCTTTCACTTTTAAAGTGCTTTGATATCTATGGACAAAAAGAGCTATATAAGAGCTAGACAGTGGCATTCTTATTGTTTGTTATTCCATATCTTGTCTTCATGGTCCATACAGTTTAGCTGATATGGAATTAAAAAGTTGCTGTCACAAGATCTTGTTTTACTCATTTTTACTGTTTTCTTAGGGAGCTGGAGATTCAGGTCTTTCCCATTTTTAATTCCTTGTAATAAATATGTGTGTGTAGCTCTAGTGAAAGAATTTCAAGTATTGTCAAAGCTGCTTGAATTGGTTTTCTTCTTCTAAAAATATTTAAATTCAAACAATCAAAATGGTTGTGTTTGCTATGTCCCAGAACTGACCACACATATTCTGTCTTTATCTGTTGGCTTCTCTTACAGTATCTGACACTATGAAATATTTGGGGAGTATATACCTGTGGAATGAGACTGATGCATTGCTAGAGACAGGAGAAAGATACAGGGCAATTCTGGGGGATTACTACTTGAGTTATTGCTAGGGGTCCTACCAAATTTACGACCATGAAAAACGCATTGAGGACCATGAAATCTGGTCTCCCTCCCCTGAAATCTGGTCTTTTTTGTACTTTTACTCCATACTAAACAGATTCCACGGGGGAGACCAATGTTTCTTAAATTGGGGGTCCTGACTCAAAAGAGAGTGGCACGGGGTAACAAGGTTATTTTAGGGGTGTCACAGTTTTGCCACCCTTCTGCGCTGCCTTCAGAGCTGGGCGACTGGAGAGTGGTGGCGGTTGGCCGGGTGCCCAGCTGTGAAGGCAGTGCGCTGTCAGCAGCAGTGTAGAAGGAAGGGTGGCAATACCATACCATGTCATCAGCTCCAGGGTGGTCATTCCTCCCAAAGCTGTCATCCTTATATCTTAGTGACTGAACCAGCCAGGAAAGATCATAGTGGGAGTGCCCTTCACCCCTTGTACCCTCAGGGCCATCATTGTGACTGGTGCCTCCCTTCTGGGGTGGAGTCCTCACCCTCACAACCACACTGCTCAAGATACTTCGACCCCTGCAAGATACCAGACTCCATATAAACTTACTGGAACTGAAGGTGGTCCACCTTGCATGCAAGGCCTTCCTTTGACTTGTACGCTTGTTCCATATTCACATAATGTCAGACAATATCCCCACAATGGTCTATGTAAGCATACAGGCAGGAGCAAGATCTCATCCTCTTTTCCAGGAAGCTGTTCGACTTTGGAACCACATCACTACACAAGCCTGATATCTTCCCGGTATGTACAACTCCCTGGCAGACTAGTTAAGCAGAAGCTTCTTGATAGAACACAAGTGGGAGATTCACAACATGTTTGTGAGTGAGATATTTGCACAGTGGGGTACTCTGCTATGGGGTCTCTTTGCATCCCAAATGAAAAGGCAGCTTCCTCTATCTTGCTCCAGGGGAGCCATGGATTATGACTAGGCTGACCATACGTCCCGTTTTGAACTGGACAGTCCCATTTTTTACATATTTTCCGACTGTCCTGTCTTTTTAACATAAATATCAAATTTGTCCCGTTTTTGCTTTTTGCAGGGACCCACGGCCCGGTCCCACCTCCTCCCACCCTCTCCCGCAGCCCTTCAGTCCCTCCCTTCCCCTCACAGCCTCGGGCCCCCCTCCCTGGCCTGCTCCCCCCCCCCCTCCACCACCGCAGAGCCTGTGCGATTGGCTGGGCCGCCCCCACGTGGGGTGGAGTGGAGCTGGTGGCCGGGCAGGGGCTGCCTGGTGCCCCGCTCCCCCCATGTGGAGGAAACACCACATGCGGCCCAATGAGGGGGCGGCACGGGAGGCGCGAGTGCGGGGATTGCGAGCTCAGGGAGCCAGGGGGTGAGGCCGACAGCTGGGGCGGGTGCCGAGCGGAGCCGGAGGCAGCGCGAGCCCGGGCGGGGAGGAGGCGGCGCTGCCCCGGGCCCCATGGAGCTGGAGAACATAGTCACCAACACTGTGCTGCTCAAGGCGCGCGAAGGTGGGGGGATCTGGTGGGGGGGCATGGGGTGGAGGGGGGAGGGAGTATGGGGTGGGGGGCCATGGCTGCGTGTGAGGGGGGCAGGGGGAAAGGGGTGTGTAGGGGCCACGTGTGAAAGTGGGTGGAAGTGGAGGGCACAGGGTTGTGTGTGAAGGGAGGTACTGGCTGGGGCTGCATGTGAAGAGGGGCACAGGGGAAGTGGGGGGGCATGGCTGTTTGTGAAGGGGGTGGTAGGTGGTGGGCACAAGGCTGTGTATGAAGGGCGTACTAGGGGAGTGGGGGGGCATGGAATGGGGGGCACAGGGTTGTGTGTGAAGGGAGGGTACTGGGGGGGTCCAGGGCTGTGAGTGAAGAGGGTGGGGGGGCATGGGGCCATGTGTAAAGGTGGGTGGGGGAGTGGGGGGCACAGGGTGTCTGTGAAGGGAGGTACTGGGGAGTCCAGGGCTGTGAGTGAAGGGGGTGGGGAGGAAGTGGGGGGCACAGGGTTGTGTGTGAAGGAGGGTACTGGGGGGGTCCAGGGCTGTGAGTGAAGGGGGAGGAAGTGGGGGGCACAGGGTTGTCTGTGAAAGGAGGTACTGGGGAGTCCAGGGCTGGATGTGAAGAGGGGCAAGGGGTGGGTAGGGGAGATAGCAGGTGGGTAGGGGTACCATGGTTAACCCCCTCCCTGAACACATGGATGCGGGGGTTGGGCCAAGCCTCAGAGCCCATTCGGGGCGTCAGTCTTCAAGGCACAGCTAAGGCCTGGGCAGGTGGCTGTGGCATGCGTGGGCGATGCGGTGGGGTTGGTGAGAAGCCGTGTTTCTGCTGCAGGAGATGTAGGGAGAGGACTTGGTCAGTCAGAAGGGTTACTGATAGTGGAGGCGGTTGGGGGCCTGCCTGGAGGAGGAAGGCAGAGTGGCTGGCCTGGGGGAAGCTCTTGTTGCACAAGTTTCTGCCTCTGAGATGCTACGCAGGAAACTGAGCCATAGCCACAAGCTGATGTGGTTGGGGGAGGCAAATAGGGGGTCATTTGAGGTGGCTGAAGAGAATCATGGAGTGTGAGAAGTTCTATGATAAGGTATTGAAAGACCGAAATTTGCTGCGTAAGATTACTTCATCGGAGAAATATTCCTGGTGCGATCGTGGTGAAATACAGTCCCCCTTTACGTCTACCTAAATTTTTGTATGAGTTCTGTCACTGAAGAATAATTGTTAGCTCAAGTCAATACAGTAGACTCCCGATTATCCGGGCACCGGTTAACCAGGCTGCGGATTAACCAGGATGTCTAAACGGGTCAGTAGGGGAAGCCCCAAAGCGGCGGTGGGCTCAGCCTTAGCCTGCCACTGCTTTGGGGCTTCTCCCACTGGCCCCTTACGAGCTGGGGTCTCAGCCTGCTTCCAGCCTGGGTGTAGGAAACCCAGACTGGCAGCGGGCTGAGACCCTGGCTGGCAGGCAGGGCCAGCGACAGAAATTTGGGGGCCCCCTACTCTGATTGGGGGCCCCCCCAGCCCAGCCGCCCCCCCCCCAGCCCAGCCTGCGCTCCTCCCCCCAGCTGACAGTGGCTCCTCCGGGAGCGGCGCGAGCCGCCCTTGCTGCTCTTTCTCCCTCCCCCCTCCCCCCCCCCCCCCCCCCCCCGGCGCGCCCTTTCTCCATCGATCTGCGCCGCTGCCACCGTCCAGGCTCACTGCTCCTGCCGGGGACACACACGCTCGTCCGGAGGAGAGCCGCGCTGCCTCCCCGCCCCTTTCCCCGCTCTCCTGGCCTTGCGACAAGGGGAGATGGGTACAGGTACAGCTGTGTACCAGGGCCCCCCTAAAGTCCAGGGCCTGGTACAGCTCTACCCGTAGTACCCCCCTGTCACCGCCCTGCTGGCAGGAGCCTGGGGGGAAAGCCCAAAGCAGCAGCAGGCTGGGTGCTGAGCCCGCCGCTGCTCTGGGCTGTCTCCCCAGGCTCCTGCCGCCTGCCTCAGTCAGCTCCCGCTGCCAGCCTGGGTGTAGGGAACCCAGGCTGGCAGCGGGAGCTGAGACCCCGGCTGGCAGGAGCCTGGGGGGAATCCCAAAGTGGCGGCAGGTTGAGCACTCAGCCGGCTGCCGCTTTAGCGTTTCCCCGCAGGCTCCTGCTAGCCGGGGTCTGAGCTCCCGCTGCCAGCCTGGGTTCCCCACACCCAGGCTGGCAGCGGGAGCTGACTGGGGCAGGTGGTGGGACCACCACCTTCCCGCCATCCTCTCCCCCCCCCCCCCCCGCACCCCACAGCGGCAGCGAACCCCCCCCCCCCAGTAGGCGCTTGATTATCGGGGATTTTATTAACCGGGATTAAGGTTTTCCCAATCATCCCGGATAATTGAGAGTCTACTGTATGTTCATGTAATAAAACTTTTTTTATCGTCTTACTTTTTCATGAATACAGAATATTACATAACCCCGTCCCGTTTTTGCTATCCCAATGTCCCGTTTTTGTCTCAAGGAAATATGGTCAGCCTAGTTATGACTCCCAAAATGATGTTCCACTCATGTCTTGGACCAACAGCTCAAGATAAGGAAGCTCTGTCTTTACTCACCCGGCTACAGTACAATTCATGATTGGGACCTTCCCACCAGCGCTTGAATCTATCCCTCAATCGGACTTTAATCTTATCTTGTCCAAGATCACTAGTCTACCTTTCGAACCCATGGCAATGTGTACCATGGCCCACCTGGCTATGAAGGTGGTGGTGGTAGTTACTATCACCTCAGCTTGGTGGGCAGCAAGCTCGGAGTCGTCATGGGAGACTCTCCTTATAGTGTTTCACAAATAAAAGGTTTATCTTAGACTACTCTCCAGATTATTCCCCAAGATTATTTCCGAGTTCTATATCAATCGAGTGATATACTTCAAGCTATATTTTTCCAAAAATCCCCTGCTGCTTCTGATAACAAGAGACTTCCTTGACATTCAGCATGCCCTGGCATTCTACCTGCGGAGAACCAAACCCATTAGGAAATGACAGAAACTCTTTATTGCCATAACCGAGCGGTCATTAAGTGAAATATATCTATTTTATTTCACTTAAGACCCCAATAAAATATGGGAAGGTTGGCATTTCGTGTGTGAGAGAATATAGAACTTAGATGCAACTTTTGGGCTCCCAGGCAAATTGCTAATGCAGCTCTGGGTGCACTAGTTATGAAACCTCTGGCTTTTCCTTCACCCACCAATATATTTCAGTATTTCATTCTATACTTTGTCCTGTCAGATGTCCCTGTTGCATAGACCAAAATGAGTAGTGCTGTTGATCACGTTGAGCTGCCTCTATTTGCTTAGCTTTTCACAGTATCTCAGGAATGCAGCTACTGAATACAATGGTGAAGGAGTTAAATGTACAAATGATCAGTGGATTTCTGATTCATTGTTTAGAGATGGCTGTCTGGCCTAGTTGGTAAACAGCAGACTGAGTTCAGGAGAGACGAGCCTTCAGCATGCAATGGATATGCAGTGTAGGTGGTGCTATGCATGTGTTATGGCAGACGTAGTATAGAAGCTGCTAAGCTTAAAATAAAAATTGGGGTTGTAAAGTTCAGAGCTTCTTTGTTCATAGTCTTCTTACCCAGTGCTTGGGAGAGTGATGCTGGGTGGCACCAGAGGAGACGCTGGATATCTATACACAGTAGTTGGGTTCGGAATACTTTTTGTTCCTTCCTAGTATTGCCATTTTTATAAAAGTTCCCTTAAAAAGGGAAGTATATCTTTTGATAGTGAGATTGGGAAATATGCACTGAAATGTATTTTTAAGAAACTCATAACAGAGCCAAATATTGCTTTCTGAAGGTGTGATTATTTTACGATGGCCATTCATTTCCCAGGAGTTAGCCTTTTTCCTTTCACAAGAATTCTGTGGTGAGAATCTGCATTTTATTGCTGCCAGAAGAGCCAAACTGCTGAACTCAACTAATTATTGGAAATGTAAAACATTTTCTAGTCAAAAAGTATCGGCAGACCTATCTGTTCTGTTAATACCTTGAAGTCTCTATAATTGCTCTGAGGTACAGTTCAAAGTTAATCTTTTGACAGTTTTATTTGCTATTTTGTTGAACATCACGATTCATTTTTATCTTTTAGGAGTTCCATTTATGGCTGTCATTTAATTGGTGGTAACTACAAATTATACTAGCAGCAAAGGAACACATAAAAGATGCAAGTAGTGTAATTTGGAACATGGTAATCTTAGTAGTGTGAGTCATGGATTGCATCATCCACTGCAGTTAGTATCATTTTATGATTCATAAGTTTGTTCATTTCTTTTTTGGTGTGTCATCAGATAAATAGCTCAACTACAGAATGGCAAAACTGTATTGCGTGCAGCGCTGTTGGCAAGAGAGAATTTGGTTCTCACCTGCTCCTTTGTGTACACAGTAAATCTGTCCAGCTTTCCTATAGTCACTCAGTAAACCTCTTCGAAAAAAGCAGTTTCCAGGGACAGCAAGGCATTTTCAGTTAAAACAATTTTATTTCCAGAGTGTTAAGTAACTGATCTCCTTAATTAAATTTTAAAACCTTTTGATTTAAAATTTTTAAACCTTTTTGTTTTTACACTTGCTCAAATGGGTTATTACTGGAGATTAGCATGACAGCACCATGTAAAACAAACCAGTGATCTAAGCTTGGAGCAGCCCACATTTGCCTTAATGCTAAATCTGCATTGTGGAAAAAGTTCAGATGGACCCTTGAATAGCTGCTGCTAATATCTTAAAATTTAAGTAAATAAAATATTCGGTCTCACTCTGTTGGTTCACACTTGTCCTAAGATTTTCAAAAGTGACTAGCTGACTAGATTTTTAAGGCAACTTGAGATGCCTTAAAGATGCCAACTACCTGTTCTCTGACAATCTGGCTCCCTTAAAGGTGTCTCAGATTAGAAAGTTAGACACTCAAAAATCGAGCCAACCCAAATCACTTGTCACTTTGGAAAATTATGTAAAGTGTAAAAGTGAAAACTACATTGAGGAGAAGCATCTTCCACAGATTGCACCCTGCTTTTTCTCGAGCCCAGGATGGAGTGGGGAGGGGAAGTAAGGTAAACTTTATCGGGGCAGACATGGTAAATCTATAGTGTGTGTATATTTCTAGCAGGTTTATAAAGTCAGTATATTTCCTTTCTGTTAAGCTTGTAAGCTTATGCTAATATAAATCTGTTATAGAAGCTTAATGCCTTGGAGGATTAGCTGTAGGCACTGGCAGACACCTTGATAGCCAGAAGTAACAATGTAATCATAGAGTGCCAGAAAAAAGTTACCCTGAAGCCAACCTAGTTTTATATAATATAGCCAGGATCATGTGGTGGACATCAAGTGCCGCTCAAACTGTACCCTTTATATATATATATATATATATATATATATATAATAGAATTCAAATGCTGTTAAGATTTATTTTTACAATTTTAATTTCCTACAACTTTTCCCTTCCATCCCAGCGATATTATGAATTTGTGATTGAACTGTGCAATTGGAATGACTTTCTGTGTTAACTGTGAAAGGATCCATGAAATGCCAGCTACTCTGGCCAGGACCTTTTTGCCTTTGACTCATTTCAATAAATAAATAACCTAGCACAGCAGCTCATGCTCATTTGTGCACGTTGCCATTTGTGCAAGTTTTGTCTATGTCACAGATGTATTCAAAATCATGTATTTGAATAATCAGAAACCTTTTCGCTAGGCAGGCCATCATTTCTTAATTTGATCCAAAATTGTTTTTTAGAATGTGGATTTCATGCACAATCTTCTAGGTGATTTTCAAACACATCAGGAGGAACAGTCACAGTCCTGAAAAGCCTAAGCTAAGTCTAGCTTCTTACTTCTCTTAATGTTTGTTTGACTTGTATTGTCTCAAAGGCAGACTGACATTTGCCCAGATCTGATCTCTCTGAATGTTACATCCTGCCTAACAGGATGACTTTAGTAAAGACACTGAATAAGACTGAACAATTGATATATTTGTAAATCAGTTTTACAGCATTTTAATTTACTTAACAGAGGTCTGTTTTCTTGAGTTATCAAATGACTGGCTACAAGTAACTGTCTTCTGTGGCCAGAACGTTGTGGATATTTGATTAGTACTATATTGTGCCTTGTATTGAAGCAGCGCCTAAAACACCCACTGTTGCCTCATGGACATCCTTTAGGGAAGCATTTATATTTACAGACCATTCTGCCTGCATATCAAATCTCCCATGGGGGAGAATTGTCAAAAATCCCACCATCTTGCAGTGAGTAGTCACTAGGGGGGCTGCATCTGAATCACTATTGCACCGTTCACCAATATAATCATAGAACAAAAAAGGTCGTGAAGAGGCATCAAAGCAGAGACTAAATTTTTTACTGTTTTTATTCCCTGTTTTTATTACAAAGTATATTTTATATGAAAATATCTTTTTTCCCCTTAGGTCATCAGCCTCTGCGGTTGATCCTTCCTTCCCCCCCCCATCCCCAACTTGATATAACTAGCTTGTTTGGCACAGCATGACTATCTGCCACAGAGATGGTTTTGATTCTCTAGTCACAATTGACTTCAGGTGGGAAATGAACAGTGGGAGATCAAGTTCAGGTGGGGGAATGAATAGCAGGAGAGGAACTTCTGAAAAACCTGCATCCTATTTTTTATTCAACTGTCCCTAGTAGCCACATAAAAATAATAAAAAACCACAAACAGCATATGATACACAAACAAAATGATTTCTAAATGGAATTATTTGCCAGGAGTTCCAGAAGAGGTCAATAATAGCATATTTTGAACTGGTAACAAAGAGTCCTGTGGCACCTTAAAGACTAACTATAATGTACTGAAGCATAAGCTTTCGTGGGCTAATACCCGCTTTGTTGGAACTGTTATCTCTGGCCTGACTCAGTGCTATTAGTCTTTCATTTTCAGGAGGTCTAAAAATCAAAGCTCGAAAGACTCAAGGGTGGGAGGAGGGGAAGAGTTAAAGAAAAGGTAGAAGGAAAGGCTGTGTTTGTTCTGTCCTTTTCAAATATCTTAAGAGTTGTAAACAGAACTGAAAATGGTTCCTTCTCACACAGAGGGGTTAATGGGAACCTTAAGCACTGCTGTATTCACCACTTTTACCTAGTCTGTTCAGAATGTAGCTGCTGTGATTTTTGCAGTTCATTGATTTGAGTAGAAGTCTTCCAGAGTTTCAACAGGGCCTATGCCACGGGGGCTTTCAGTGACTCAGGTTTTAGGTTGATGCTCTAATCACCACACACCACGTCCTTTCAGCATGTGCAGTATTATTCCTCCTTCCCATTAAGGCCTTGATTCAGCAAAGCACTTTTAAGTATGTACATAAAATCCTTGTGGAACAGTGTAAACATGTAGTTTAGGTGTTCTGTTGAGTTGGGGCCTGTGCTGCACTTTCCCCTGCCACGTGCTCACAGCTGTGCAACACAAGCCAGGTGACTTGGAGGTCTGACACACCCTTTAATCTGAACTCCAGCCCTATGCTAGTTAGTACTCACATTTTTTTCAGAGACCATTAATGTCTCCCGTATTATGAACTCAGCCCCTTCTCCCATGCATTTCAACTATCTTTCTCTTTAGATGAAATTTACTGTAAATTGTCCCCAAAATGCTGAATTTGATGTGTATGGAACTCTACACACTGCATCCATTTCTTTTATCTAGACTGTTAGCACCAATTTTGTACTTTTGTGCTTTACAGTGGAATAATTTTCACTACAGAAATTCTATCCTTCACGTGTTACTGTATTCAAACTTCCATGCAAATTCCCCAACTCAACCCTCTTCTCACATCTTCAAGTTTATTCCCTCCTCCTCAGACCCAGGTGAAAAGGGCAGTTTTGCGGTGCACCTGTAGGGCTAACACATTCTGGCTCTGAAGAACCAAGATAGGAAAAAGAGTTCCAAAATCAAGGGCCTTTATGGAGAACTCATTGTGGTAGTCACCACTATAGTTGGGTTGCAGTTGTAATGGTATCACACAGAGAGACTGCTTTTCAGGTGATCTGTTTTTTAGGCTTTATTCTGACAGGTTAAAATGAGTCCCTTGATTTGCCCTGGGATTCCTATTGTTAGCCAAGGCAGATAGATGGTGGTGCACCAGTGTAACGTGCTTTCTGTGTGATGTAGTCCTTAATAAGCCAGGAACTCATTCCACACTAGATCAGTTTCCAACTTCTCTCAATGTATAGCCTCACATGGAGCATGTACCTCTGAATTAAAATGAGTATGTTTTAGTAGTATAGGGGCAGGTACTTTTGGGTGTCTGGTTTGTGTGGGCCTTTTCAGCTCAAGAGGATCTTGGACTGGAGTCTAGCATGGATGTTGTATTGGTGACCCAAAGTGAAATGCAACATGGGCAGAGCATGTTTCCCATCAAGTGCTCTTTCCCATCAAGTCTACTGCTTTTTGTGGCTTCTCTGGTCACTTCCAAATTTTATACACTTTGCGATCACATAGAAGAAACGAATAAACTGAGAGTTGTCATCACTTTGGAGAAGGTTAAAATTCACTACCTCCAATAAATAGGAAAAATTTCACCCTGGGACTGCATCCAAACACCCATGCCAGCAGCATCTCTTGTGGATTTGGTATCATTCTGTTGCTATGTTAGGTGTGGATTAAAAGTGAGACAGCATTCTTGTAATTTTTCTTGCCTTCCTTGCAAAAAGCTTGGTAACTAAGTGAAGCATTGAAAAGGAGATGAAAATTCACATGCTGTTAATAGAAAACAGCATGGGATAAGTTTGTGTGCTTGGAGGGAAAGGGGGTTTAAGGCTGGAAAGGCTCTTTCTTTATACTTGTTACTGCTGATCTACCAATAAATACCTGTAAAAATACCATATTGAAATAGAATAATTTTGATGAAAGTACAGAGAGGAATTTTTGCATTATTGCAGTGAGCTGCTCAGATAACATGTCTGTTTTGTGAATACACTCTTTGCTCTCTATATAACAATTCTTCATGGAACAGACTATCCTAACAAGGAAGATGTGTTCTGTGCAAGGTACTTCATACAGCATCTTTCTTAATTAATTATTATTCAGAAAAGGTATATTTGATCTTATTTGAGAACATTATTATGCTGAAGAATGCTTTTGAAATCCAAAGTAAGATCTTTGAGTTAGAGTGAGGACTCTATGTATTCCCCTTAGCCAGCTGAGGTTCATGGTGATAAAGATCTGGGGTGCTAACTATATTTTAACGTATATTAACATAACATATATTTAAAATTTTTTTTGGGGAGTATAGTATTAGCCAAGAGGTTCTGGGTGTAGTGGTACAGGAGTACTGTTAGTCTACTAAATTTTTTTTTTATGTTGATATCATGTCTGCATTCCTAGGTACATGCAAGTATCTTATTGATATTGGAATTATTTATAGGAGCAGGATAGATTCCATAGCTGTGCATCTTCCTTTTACAGATCTTTAAAAAGCCTGATGTTTCAATTACTATTTCATTTCAAACTAGTCATTTGATTTGATTTGTATGGAGTTTCTCTCATCTGCAGTATTTGGACAACTGTTCTGATATTGCTCTAACTTCATCTAAGCTTGGGAAGTGGGTTTAAAAATTCTGGATTCTAATGAAACGTATACTTAATGTGTAGATGGAAAGTAACAAACCCAGCTTTTATAACTACGTAATTTTTGCTGCTCTTCTCAAATGAATTCGTAATAATCTTATCTACATACAGCCACAGGCATTTGCTGCTACTTGGTAATGAAATTTCTGCTCAAATTAAACAAAATACTATTTGTGTGGTTTCCAAGGATTTGGAGACTGTAACTATCACCTGTATATGACTCCATTTGATACGGCTACAACAAAGTAATAAGTGAAACAGATTGAATCTGAATTAATTTTTTCTGCAGTAACCCATTTAACGTGTGAATAGGTTTAATTATACCAAACCTAAGAGCTTGTAGAAATGCATCAGGAATCAAAGGAAAACTGGAAAATGTTAAGTTGCCACTCTATTCCAAGCAAGTTTCCAGTTTACTCCTCTTCTTCACTGAAATGTAGTGCAGTGGAACAGTTTGACAATAGGATTGCATTAATGTGACCTTTGCCTTGGCATGGGGAGAGATTTTTACTGTGGGTCAGTAGCAATCACTCCATAGCTATAGTTGCAATGAATTTCCATTTAGAAGCCCAATTTTTCACCCCACCCTTTAAAATTAACAAAATAGTTATTAGCCTTATGGTGGTAGCTTACATATGGCTGGGGTAGATTTGCAGAAAAAAAATGCTGCCAAATTTGAAGTGAATTAGCCACAAAATTCCTGAGCATTGATACTCTAATACAGGGATCAGCAACTTTGGCACATAGGCCCCCAGGGTAAGCACCTTTGGCGGGGCCGGCTGGTTTCTTTACCTGCCGCATCCGCAGGTTCGGCTGATCGCAGCTCTCACTGGCCGAGTTCACTGCTCCGGTCCAATAGGGGCTTTTACTAGTGATCAAGCTTTCAATTTTGGGAAAAGTTTGTCACAATTAAAAAAGGTGAATTTTAATTTTTTTCTATGAAAATATAGTAAAGGAATAATTTAGGTGATATCCAGATGTCTCTTATGATGCCGTCCAAAGCTGGAATAAAGTGTGAAAATTGATTTATGCTTCAAAAGTAATTTAAACAATCGACATAATTTCTTATCCTACTCCAGATATGTCAGATAATGTTAAAAAACAAGTAAACAATTAGCTGATGTAAATAATTGTCACCTTTTGATAACTAAAATGGTTCAAAAGGATGTTTCTTGCTGATAGTTTAGAAAAGGATGGACAAAAATATTTTCCTTTCTCTTGTTTTGTCTGTTCTGATTTTAAAGATTATCAGGAAAAAAATAATTAGAAACTCCAGGGAGGTATGCAGAGTCTACATTTCTTGCAGACTAACCAGTGAGAACATAAGTTGTGGGTAAAACTTGGTCAAGAAATTGCAAGTTACAGCTGAGGGACCATTTTTCTCAGATCTGTAGACTTCCCCTTTGCTACTTATCACTTGTGTGCCTATAGTGCATCCCATTTCTGTATTATCTGAGAATCTCACAATCTTTAGTTTAGTTACCTCACAACACCCAAATGCGAGAGGGAAGTACATTTATTCCCTCTGAGGCCCAGAGAGACGAGATGATTTGCCCAAGGTGACACAGGCATTGAACCTGCATCTCTCCTAAGTCCAAGGCTAATGCCCTAACTACTCAATATTGGTCCTGTAATGGACCTGGCCTCCTCTGACCTCAGACATTGAGTTAGAATCATATAAGGGTTGGAAGGGACTTCAGGAGATTATCTGGTCCAACCCCCTGCTCAAAGCAGGACCAATCCCCAACTAAATCATCCCAGCCAGGGGTTTGTCAAGCCTGACTTTAAAAACCTAAGTTGTCCTTAGCCAAGCTGCCACTGAGTGAGCCCCAAAGCGAAAGTTATTGAAGTCACTTCTAGGCATTAACAGCTGCTTTTTATTTATATGTATATGTATATATGTATATATGTATATTTATTTATTTTAGAAGAGGTCATTGACCTGGAAACCTTCTGTACAGAGATCACAGCTGTCAGTCTCATTTTTAGACTAGGATTAGTGTCTCTCTCTCAGCATCTCACCTGGAGTTGCATCCCTACTAACTCCTTTAAGCCCTTGTACACTTTATATGGCTGTTCTGAAGCCTCCTTTAGTTTAATGCTAAAGATGTTCATTCCATGATTTATAGTTGTCATATCATAAATGTATGCTAACCAGCTGGTACGGTGTGTATAAAAATCTATCAATCATCTCCTGGTATTCAAATGAATACATCTCTCCTACCAGTGGACATCCTTATACTTAGCCAATAGGATGGGGGTGGGCAAACTTTTTGGCCTGAGGGTCATATCTGGGTATAGAAATTGTAGGGTGGTCCATGAATGCTCATGAAATTGGGGATTGGGTGTGGGAGGGGGTGAGCCCACCAGCTGGGGGTGCCAGAAATGAGGAGTTCAGGGTGCGGAAAGGGGCTCTGGGCTGGGCCAGGGGGGACGGGGTGTTGAGGTCTCTGGAGTGGTGCTGGGGATGAGGGTTTTGGGGTGTAGGAGGGTGCTCCAGGTCAGGATTGAGAGGTTCAGAGGGCGGGAAGGGTATCAAGGCTGGGAGAGGGGGTTGGGGTGTGGGAGGAGATTGAGTGCAGGCTCCAGGTGGTGCTTACCTCGAGCAGCTCCCGGAAGGAGTGGCATGTCTTCTCTCTAGCTCCTACATGTAGGGGCAGCCAGAGGGCTCTGCACACTACCCTGTCCTCAGGTGCTGCCACTGCAGCTCCCATTGGCCGTGGTTCTGGCCAATGGGAGTGCAGCGCTGGCGCTTGGGGCGGGGGCAGTGTGCGTAGGAACCAGAGCGGGGACATGCTGCTGCTTCTGGGAGCTGAATGGGACAAGATCCTGAATGGGAATTTGAGGGCTGGATTAAAAGATCTGATAGGCTAGATGTGGCTCATGGGCCGTAGTTTGCCCACCCCGCCACAGGAGCCAACAGCTGCAGTTTTGTGTGTGTTCAGCACAGGGTAGGAAGTAGGCCATGTAGAAATTGTCAGCACACTGCTTTATAGTGGGAGGCCAGTACCTGGCCTGTAGTTAATGTTGCCTTTATAAACCCAATTTTCAACCTATCCTTCCAGCTGCCACGAAAGCAGTTTCCCCGAAATCTCACATGCTACATACCATCTCATAGTGTTTTCTAGGATGTTTGGGGGAGAAACTTCTGGTCTGCTTAAAATTGTAGGCATGTGGCTTTTTGACCCAATCCTGGACAACGTGGGATGCCTCCACTGAAGTGAGCTTCGATGTGAACAAGGTCTGTGTGAGACAGACCATAAATAGTCACTAATTGTCACACACTGGTGGCTGGAACTAGGATTTTGCTTCTTTGACTCTTAAAAACACAGGCTTATACTACTTGACCTCTGGGAGATCCCTCGTAGCTGGCAACTCTTGCCATTGTTTACATTGTTCAGAGGGAGATGATGTAGGGAGAATAAAGGGTTTATATATAAACCCTTCCCTCTGAACAATGTAAACAATGGTGTGTGAGTGTGTGTGTATGTGTGTATATATATACACACACACACACATTCTTCTTACCTTACGTTTGATTGTAAGCTCTTAGGGGCAGGGGCCATGTCTTGTACTGTTTCTAACTGCACAAAGAGGAGCTCTGCATGTGTGCAGATGACCACCTACGTTCCATTAATTTAAATGGACCTATGCATAGGTGCAGATTTCATTGCAAATTTCAATAGCTGCTAATGGATTCACTGGTACAGTTTTTCAGAGAACTAATTAATTTTCTCAGTAGCTGGCATCTTTTCAGCCATGCTTTAATATGTATAAAATGCCCAATGGCAATTTAATTTTGTTGTAATCAGTGTTGATTTTCTTTGCAGGGTGGGGAGGGAAGGGAATTTAGTTTTTCCTTTTGCATTTGCCAAGTGAGGATGCCAGAAATAAACATGGTCACACAGTGAATGACAACTTAATTTAAGAACCCATGAGTATATGTCTCTCTCCTGTTTTTGTGCTGCGACTCAACATAGCTGTTCTCCTCCAGGAGTCTCTAAATGTTAGGGAAAAGCCTATTTGCACCTTAGATTGTCAACTCCAAGCTCAGTTGCTGACAGAGACACCGTGAGACACTCAGAAATATCCAATCTGAAAGCTGACATTTCAGCTTAATCTTCCCCAGTGATGTGAATAACTGAGGGCATATCAAAGCGGGCATCACAACAGTAACAAACATGTGTACGTACCGTGTTTCCCCGAAAATAAGACAGTGTCTTATATTAATTTTTGCTCCCAAAATTACATTACATTATATTACAGCGAGAGGCAAAATTGGAAGTACGTCTTATTTTCGGGGGATGTCTTACTTTCGGGGAAACAGGGTATGTACTGTGTATGTCTCTATCTAAAGATATGAAGGTGATAGGCATGTGATAAACTTGGAACCTTCTAATAAATTAATTTACCGTGCCTCTTTGACTGCCTTTGTGGCAGTGTGTGGGCTAATCCACCGTTCTGGGATTTAGTCTAATAGTCCAAAACCCTGAGCAGCCTCCAACAGCTGACATTTAAAACAAATATATCATCCTCCCACAGGTGTGTTTTATTCCCCACTCCAATAAAGGGAAAACTCATTTCCAGACATCCAAACTCAGGGTATTTGTGCACACAATTGGCTAGCTGGATGACCATTTGCATGTGTAAGTACCTGATGTGTAATCTGTAACTCTCCATGTTATACTGGTAACTGCACATGCACAGGTTTACAAACTGAGCCCTAAATATTTGAGACCTAATTGGATTAAAATGTACTATCTTTTGTCACTTGCCTGAAATGAGAAACTGCTTTGGTGGTGACATAGGCAATTGGATGAGGAGTTCTGAAGATTGTAATGAATAAGAATACAGAGATTTACTGCAAGGTCTTCCATAATATCTACGAGAAATCAGACAAGTAATGATGGCTCGGCTGAGCAGCAGTTGAAAATACGTTTATATTTATTTATACACTCTAAAATTGATGTAGATCTGAAGGCTGTGTACGCAGCTAGATTAACCATATGATACTTTTATGGTTACTCTTCTCCCCACCCCCTTCCTATGTTTTATTACTTTTTGCATCAGTATGAAATTAGAGCATAAGATCTCTCTGACAGGGACTCTTGTATTGTTCAGCACACAAAACAAGGGCCCTCAGAATCTGACTGGGGCTATTGCAATACAAATAATAGCTTGCAAGCTGTACAGATACTGAAAACTACCTAGTATTCCTATGTTCCGGCTGGTTGAGACTATTCATTTTCAGTGTAATTCAATATGTCACCTGTTCACTTCAATAACAGTGGGTGCTTTAATTCTAAAGCATGTCACCTGTGAGAGAAATGGAGACAAATTTGTCAGGTTATATCAATGATGGTGAACCAAGGAGGCATCTGTGTCTAATCGAGCAAGCCACCCCTACCTAGAACAATATAAAATCTGTATTCCTTTCATTTATTTTTATGCATCCAGCATGTTACAATTTTAGCTTTGTTGGTTTTCTTTCTTTGATTTTTTGACTATTTTAACTTTAAGGAGGTTTGGAGAATATTTGAAAGACCTTCCTTTGGGCCTTCTATTCAGGTTCCTATTCTATACTGTCACCGTGGTATCTGAGTGCCTCTTCATGTGGATCAACCCCTTTTCTTGCTGCTATTAAGAGATTTTTGGTGCTGATTGCCGGAAAAAGCATATTTATGACACACACATATATATCTGCAGGCTAGCATACTGCAGCCTGTTGTAAACTCATTAATTGTCCTCAGTCATGACAACATCAGGCTTCCATGGCTAATCTATGCAGAAAGGCACCAGCAATGCTGACACTCAGGATGACTTGCTTTGTCAGTTTATTGCCACAGAACCCAACGATTTGGAGACCTGGTGCTTTGCACCAAATGTAGCAAATGATTGGTTTTGAAAGATCTTGAGAAAGAGACTGCTTTTGCCAAAGGAACTTATTTGAAACAATGTCATATTTGGCTCTAATTTCACATAAAGCCAAAAGAAGTACACAGGTTCTGCTGAAAGAAATTCAACTGTAGGGTGACAGAACAAGGATCTACAGCCTGGGGTTTTTAAAAATAACTTTAACTTCTGTATATGGCACCCAAACACTGTGACATCCTAGGAATTCCTTGAGAAACATACTTGCTGTTACTTTCCACAACCACCGCTGCAAAGGATGAACTCCTGTTTTCTTTTGCAGCATAATAGAGTGGTGCCTAGCTTGTACATGCCATTAGTTGTCTGAAGTGAATTTGAGGTTGTTTGACAAAATATTTATTTTGTGAGTTTTTTAATTTCCCACCCTTGTTTCATTTAATGTCCCTTTGTTCTGTTCTCCCTAACTCATATCACAGGTTTCTGGCCTACCTTCTTGAGGCCAGTCATTATTTTATATACTTGCATCATGTCCCCTTTCTAAAGGTACATCTACAGTATGAAATGATATCTAATTTATAGAAATCTATTTTTCTGAACAGATTTTATACATTCAATTGTGTATGTCCCCACTAAACGTGCTAAGTCGGCGGAGTGCGTTCCCAGTACCAAGGCTAGCTTAGACTCTGGGTAGCTATCCCACAGTTTCCAAAGTCTCTGCCACCCATTGAATTCTGGGTTTAGCTCTCAGTGCATGATGGGGCAAAAACATTCTTGCAGGTTTTCCTAGGCGCATCTCCTCATTCGCCCCTCCCTCCGTGCAAGGTACAGCAGACAATCGTTTTGTGCAATATCACAGAAAGCATGGAGCCCGCTCAGCTCACCGTTGAAGTTGTGACCATTGTAAATACCTCTCACATTATCCAGCAGTATGTGCAGAATCTGAAAAACCAGCTGAGGAAGCAACAACTTTGCGATTACAATAGTGATGAGGACATGGACACAGACGTTCTTAGAAGAAAGCCATGTGGCGATTGGGACATCATGGTACGTTGGGCCAGGTTCATGCCATGGAACGCCGATTCTGGGCCCAGGAAATAAGCACAGACTGGTGTTGCAGATATCAGATGATTCCCAGTGGCTGCAAAACTTTCACATGCAAAGGGCCACTTTCATGGAACTTTTTGACTTGCTGTCTCCCGCCCTGAAGTGCAAAGACACCAAAATGAGAGCTGCCCTCACAGTTGAGAAGCGAGTGGCCATAGCCCTGTGGAAGCTTGCAACGGACGACAGCTACCGGTCAGAGGGAAGAGCAGGAGAGAACATTGTAAGACAGTTGGGCAGTATGGCATGTCCAGGAGAGCAGAGTGAGAAGAGAATGAGATGTCTGGACATCATGTCTAGGGAGCAAGTACATGTAAAATGTCATGTACTTGAGACTAGTAATAGTACTTCTCTCTCTGGCTCTGGTGTAATCGTAGCTGGATTATTGTGTTCAGTTATGCGTCCCAGGAAGGATATTGGAAAATAGCAGTTTTTTTGAGAAGATAAGCTAAAGTGAGTCCGGACTGGAAGACTAATTTATGAGGTGAGACTAAAAAACCTAAATATGTGTAACTTGGCTAAGAAAAACAAAATGAGTTTGGAGAAGACAAGAGGGTTGACAAATGTTTGAAGGGTGTAGCATAGAGAGTGAAATCCTGGCCACTTTAGAATTCTGTGGCACAGTTCTCACTTCAGTAGGGCCAGGATTTCACCACAAGATTGATGAAGAATTACTCTAGCTGGTGCAAGGTGAAGGAGTGAAACTTGATGAACATCAGGAAGACTTCCTGTCAGTGAAATGTGTTAGACTATAGAATAGTCCTTCAAAGGATGTAACAGCAGCCCACTGGCTGGCTCTTTTAGAACCAAACTGGACAAATCATTAGAGAATAGAGTGTGATCAGAGAACAATCTCACACTGACAGGGAGTGAGGGCTGGGTCACCTAAATAAGTCTCTTCCATTCTCCAGTGTGTATGATATACATGAGAATGCATTGGATGTAGTGGCTAATTTACCAGAGACCATCCCATGAGCCATAGCAAAACACACAGTAGAATCAGGTCACTATGAAAATGGAAACATTTGAGAAAAATCTTTTCTTTATTGAGCACTGGTTACTGCCACTCACTGTTGCCCCAGACCTTGGCTTATCTGCGCTGTAGGTAGCATAATTGATTACACTCGTGTAAGAGGATCCGCTTTCCCCCCATGTCACAACAGGCAGGAGACTCTTTTGTGGCTTCCAACAGTGCTCTTTATTCACAGTGCAAGCCCCACCACCAATATACAGCTTTACAGGTTTCAGGACAGCTCAGGCCCAGCCCTCACTTGGCTGGCCTCAGGAATAGTTAGCTCAGCTACCTTCCTCAGCTCTACTCCCTTCCCTGTACCTTCTCTGTCTCCTTCTCTCTCCACGCTACTAGCTCCTCTACCACACCACCACCACCCTGGGCTTCCTCCCCGGCAGGCTTTTATCCTCTGGAGAGGCTGCCAGGTGCAGCACATAACCCTGAGCCCTCTGCAGCCCAGGTGGCTGATTAGCCTTTCCTGCTAGGGGAGGCTTTTAGAGGTTTTTTTCCCCTCTTAAAGGGCCAGCAGGGCTGGCTCAGGCACTCCTGAGCAGCACCCTGCCACACTCATTATAAAAACAACGAGGCTGTGGGTTTTAGCCCATGAAAGCTTCTGCTAAATAAATTTGTTAGTCTCCAACGTGCCACAAGGACTCCACGTTGTTTTTGCTGATATAGGCTAACATGGTTGTCACTCTGAAACCTGTCACTCAGTATAAAGATTTTGTTACTTCTTGTCTTACTTTATTGCAATCCAATCTTTTTTCACCTGGCACAAAAGAAAAAGAGAGGGAGAGTGGTCAGTATGCTGTGACTGGTATCCATTAGCCAGCTCTGCTCCTTGCTTGTTTAGTGCAAATCCAAAGAGAAACCCTACCTTGAGCACTTAGCTTTCACAGGAACTGAGATTCAAACATCCCACCATAACCTAATACGTACATAGATAGGCCAGAAGGAATCTCTGTGATCATTTAGTCAGACCTCCTGCATAATATAGGCCATAGGATTTCCCTAAATTAATTCCTGTTTTAAGTAAGTCATATGTTTTAGAAAAATATCCAATCAGAATTTAAATCCAGCAATGAACAATCCACCACCACCCTTGGTAAATTGTTCTAATGGTTAATTACCTTCACTGTTAAAAATGTGAACTTTTTTGCTAGTCTGAATTTATCCAGCTATTGTATGTTGTTATACCCTGTATCTTTGCTAAGTTGAAGAGCCCATTATCAAATGTTTTGTTCTCCACGTAGATACTTGGCGTGTAATGAAGTCGTCCCTTCTTTTAGTTAAGCTAACTAGATTGAGCTCCTTGTGTCTCTCACTGTATGGCATGTTTTCCGGTTCTTTAATCATTCTCATGGCTCTTCTCGAAAGCCTCTCTAATTTATCAACATCGAAATGTAGTCACAAGAGCAGCACACAGTACATTAGTTAGGTCTCCCCAGAGCTCAATACAGAGATGGTATGGCCTCCTTACTCTTACTCACTATTTCCCTGTTGACGTATCTAAGGATCACATTAGCCCTTGGCCACAGTGTTGCACTGAAGCTCCAGTTCAACTGACTATCCACCATGTTCCCTCAAGTCCTTTTCAGAGTCACTGCTTCCCAGGACAGTCTCTCCCATTGCATGAGTATGGCCTACATTGTTTGTTTCTAGACGTGTACTTTCACATTTAGCTGTATTAAAATGCATATTTTTTTGCTTATGCCCAGCTAACCAAGTGATCCAGATCACTCTGTATCCATGAATAGTCCTCTTCAGTATTTACCATTCTCACTTCTTGTCATCTGCAAACTTTATCAGTGATATTATGTTTTCTTTTAGGTCATTGATAAAAATGTTAAATAGCATAGAGCCAAGAACCGATCCCTGAGGGACCCCATTAACAACTAACCTGCTTGATGAGGATTCCCTGTTTACACTTACATTTTGAGACCTGTCACTTTGCCAGTTTTAATCCATTTAATGGGTCCCATGTTAATTTTGTATTATTTCAGTATTTTAATAAAAATGAATACCAAGTCAAATGCCATACAGAAGTCTTAGTATATTACATCAATCATAATACAAATGATTTTAAACAGAATTAGAGAAATATTTGCTATCCATCCACATTTATATGGATATAACCCACCTGCTGCAGCTCCCAACCCCTAATGCACAAGCTGCAGATACTGTGTAAAAACAAAAACCCAATAACTCTACTTTCCTGCACTTGAAATTAGTCACTGGTTCTTCCCTTTCAGAAATGGCACTTTCAGATGACAGCAATTCCTCTGGACCACACATGTCGTAGCACTTCAGACTTACAGTCCAGCTCATCCAACAGGATTACTTGTGGCATCTGCTTTTCAAACACTGTACCTCTTCTTCTCTTCTGATCTCTCAGGGCACCTTGCGAGGCTCCTGATATCTTGCTCTCTAGCGGTCCGCCCTTGACCTTGTCAGGATGAGAACAATAGCCTGGCCTCTCCTGGGGCATGGGAATTGTGAGTGAGTCTATTCCTGACCGCTTCGGAGAAGACCTCCCACCCTCCCTCCCTCCCCCAACTAATTCTTTTCTCAGAAACTGTAGCTCTCTCCCTGAGGAGTTACTGCCCCCCAAAATGTTTGTTTTTGCACAGCCAGCAAAAGTGTTCTCAGGGAACAGGGAAGTGTTCTCTGCCAACAGCTTTTTTAGGCCACTTCATTCATTGAAGCACCAGCTGTCTTTCCCTCCCACACTCCAGTTTTCCTAACAGCCATCTCGGGTCCCAACGTTCCATTCTGCTGCTGACCTCTTCAGCTTCAGTCATTTGTGGTGTACCCGTCAAAGAGCCACCTCTGTCATCTTCCATTGCAGCGTCCTCTGCAGCAACTCGTGAAGTGCTCTGAACAGTGCATAATCTTCCTCCGGAGGAGGAGCTAGTAACATATAGGACCCTTGAGCAGACGCCTTGCCACAAGATACATATCCCTTATGTGCCTCTCAGTTCAGTTCCATTACCCAAGAAAATCTGAGTTTGTCTGCCATTGTGGAGAATCCCAAAGTGTCTCTGGAGGGACTTTGGTAGGAAGCTTATGCAAAACTTTGAATGCAACCCTCTGTTCACCAATAAATGGGGTCAAATAGCTCTTTCTCTCTCTTCTGGAGCATCTGATTATCTGGAGTTTGGGGTAAACAGCTTACGAAATGACTCTGTGGCTGTTCTCCCCCACAGCCACCAATTCGCCAGCAGGTAAAAGCAGAGAGTTCCTGACCTCAAGGCTTACGTGTGATATCGATAGCCTAGGAGTCTTAAGGTCTCTCTGTCCACCAAACAGGGCAGCAGCAATGCAAGCTCTGCAATGCTACCTCAGCACTACGCCTCAGCTCTGACCTGGAAGGACAACTTTAAATGGGCTGGGAGGTCCTAGGTTCAGCTCCATATCTGTTCAGTCCTTGGCATCTCTGCTGAAACGGCTTCAAAAACAGGCTGGAAAAAGTCATGGCCAAACAGCTGCTACAGAATAGAGAATGTTCCGATTAAGTTGATTTTAGCCCACAAAAGCTTATGCCCAAATAAATGTGTTAGTTTCTAAGGTTCCCCAAGGACTCCTCATTGTTTTTGCTGATACAGACTAACACGGCTACCACTCTGAAACCTGTCAGAATAGAGACTGTAGCACATCCTGGGTAAATTGTGTTTGAAATACTTAGAAGTTGTTAACCTACGAGTGTGAAGGCTTTAAGAGATATTTTGAATTTCCCAAGCCAAAGACTGTTTTCTTTTTTTAGACATACATGGGTCAATCAAATTAGTTGACAAACCAGTTATCTCATGACATTTTAATTGTTGCTGTTTCATTCTGAAAATAAAGCGTTCTCTTCAAACCCATTTTGGTAAGCAAGGATGTAGACACATAATTATAGGATGCTTTTGTTATAAAAAAGTTAAATGAAATGACTAATCTGTTCTGATGCTAGAAGTGACAGCTGTAACAAACCCGCTGTTCTATCAGCCATAATCTTTTATCCCTGCCTTGAACTAATGAATAAATCATTTTATTATTACATAAAATTACATTCTAATCATTCCCACGTCAGTCTATTTCGCATTAGACCTGAGCAATCTAAGGCTCTCTTGGTGCTTGGATTTCCCCCTTCTGCTTTATTGCTGTGAAGTCACATTTACAAGCACTAAGGAAGGGATTGGGTGCGGGAACTGGCAGCAAGGGAAGGAGACAGAGAAGTAGGGAGGGAACTAGGAGGAGGAAGGAGACAGCGGAAGAGAAATATGTGAAGAGAGGGCTTGAAAGGAAATTTGAGAAAAAGGGGCACAAAGGGGGAAAAATAAGAATAAAAAAGGAAAAACCTGAAGGAATATACAGACGAGGAAAAAACCATATAAAACCAATAAGTGGTGAATGAGCAGGGCCGGCGACGGGGGTACAACGGGTACAGCTGTACTGGGCCCCGGACTTCAGGGGGGCCCCCTGAAGTCCGGGGCGGGTACTCAGTTGTACCCGTTGTCGCCGGGGCTGTGAGCAAGGCGCGGCTCGGGCAGCCGCTGCAGCGCTCACCAGCCCCCTCCCCCGGCACCCAGCAGACTCCCCCGCCCCCCTTTGCTTCTGGCCGGGCCACGCGGCCGCAGCACATGCGAGGGTTGGGGCCCGCGGCAGGTAGGAGACCGGCGGGGGGGGGAGCCCTCGGGCGGGGGGGGGGCGCGGGAGGCAGGAGAGCGGCCGGGGGGTGGCCCGCGGGAGGCAGGAGACCGGCAGGGGGGCGCCTCGGGCGGCGGGAGATCAGTGGGGGGGCCCGCGGGAGGCAGGAGAGTGGCCGGGGGGGGGCCGCGGGAGGTCGGCCGTGAGGGGGCCCGCGGGAGGCTGGGGGGGGCCGCGGGAGGCAGGAGAGCGGCTGGGGGGGCCCGCGGGAGATCGGCGGGGGGGGCCGTGGGAGGCAGGAGACCGGCGGGGGAGCCGTGGGAGGCAGGAGACCGGCGGGGGGGGGGGGAGCCGTGGGAGGCAGGAGACCGGCGGGGGGGGGGGAGCCGTGGGAGGCAGGAGACCGGCGGGGGGGGGGAGCCGTGGGAGGCAGGAGACCGGCGGGGAGGGGGAGCCGTGGGAGGCAGGAGACCGGCGGGGGGGGGGGGGAGCCGTGGGAGGCAGGAGACCGGCGGGGGGGGGGGGGAGCCGTGGGAGGCAGGAGACCGGCGGGGGGGGGGGGAGCCGTGGGAGGCAGGAGACCGGCGGGGGGGGGGGGAGCCGTGGGAGGCAGGAGACCGGCGGGGGGGGGGAGCCGTGGGAGGCAGGAGACCGGCGGGGGGGGGGAGCCGTGGGAGGCAGGAGAGCGGGCGGGGGGGGGGAGCCGTGGGAGGCAGGAGAGCGGGCGGGGGGGGGGGAGCCGTGGGAGGCAGGAGAGCGGGCGGGGGGGGGGGAGCCGTGGGAGGCAGGAGAGCGGGCGGGGGGGGGAGCCGTGGGAGGCAGGAGAGCGGGCGGGGGGGGGAGCCGTGGGAGGCAGGAGAGCGGGCGGGGGGGGGAGCCGTGGGAGGCAGGAGAGCGGGCGGGGGGCATACGGTCTGCCGTACGGGGCCCCAAAATTCCTGTCGCCGGCCCTGTGAATGAGAGGAGAGAGAAGATGAATCATAACCATGTAGGTTATGGGGGTGGGGGCCTTTTACATGCATCTGCTGGAAACTGGGGGTTTCAACGGCAAATGGTTGGGATTGGCCACTGATTCGCGCAGATAGTGGAGTCAGCAGGCAAGTGCTGAGCTTGAGAAAGTGTCCGAACACAAATATTGGGAGTGCCATAAGATGCCATTCCAGCATTATTGGGGAACAGAGAAGATACTCCACCATCCTGCACCTGGGAATTAAAGGGCAGTGCATTTACCTTAATGAAAATGTGACAAGGAGTCCTAACACGGCTACCTCTCTGATCCTTAGTGAAAATGGGATCTCAACTAGCCTGGGTTGAAGATGCTGCAAAAGGTGTTGGGTGAGATAAGACTTCTTTAGACGGGTGGTTAGCCTGTTAAGTTTAGGCTCTAGAAAGCAAGTTAGAATTTTCTTTTATATTCAACCCTTTTGTTTCCATTACCTTACTCACTCTCTCTTGATTCTTTGATGATAAACTTACTGTTGTTTTCACTATAAATCTATCTCAGTGCTGTGGTATTAAGCTAAGGGCTTAATCCTTAATCCTGAGCTGAACCATACAAGCTTGTGTGTACGCTGTTGCCTTGGGAACAGCAGACCTGGTGTTTCTGTGAGTGTTCAGTGGCAAAGGGGTTGGACACTACAGAGAAATGTTTCAAAGGAAGTTGGGGATGGGTGCACCTATTGTTGACTTATAAGCAAGTTAAGGGCTGGCCTAGCCCACAGGAAAGTGCTTTGTGGCTTACAGGCTAATAGGATCAAGGAGTGGACACCCAGTTAAGCACAAACAAGTCTTCCTCTTGGTGGAAGCTGGGGCTAACAAAGTGACTCTCAGTCCTGGGTGCCCCAAGAACCATTATGTATTGAATCAGTCTTTTGCCTTTATTTACAGACAGGGTGATCCCTTTGCTGTCCTATTTTGGTTCCTTTGCTTCCTTTTCACCCCAAAATGTGAAGCGCATAATTTTCCATATAGTTACATTATTGCTTAAATACAACTCGTACACACATTGCACAATGATTTTAATACTGAAAATTTACAAGTCTTCAGTAGAGGCATCAAATGCTACCCTTTATGGATAAATACCATAAAAGCAGTGTATTAGGTATAGTGAGTTTGTCAGGTCTGGGATGGGAATTGCTTGTAAAGAACAGTGAACGCTTTGCCCGTTGACACCAATGGAGATGAATTAAAATTCCACATCTCCCAGTATGCAAAAACAGAGTCTTTCGAAGCTATACCCTGAGGAATGAGCCATTGTCTGCTGGTCATCTATTACATGAGATCAAGATCAAAAGCCCAAGCTATATAAAGCCTTGGTGTTTCTAAACTTGTTACACCGGGGAAAACCCACTTATGGGGTTTTGGAAGACTGACATCTACCAGAGCCTAAGGCTGGAGTTGGGGTGACCTCTGGTAATGTTTTTAGCATGCATGTAGGTTCTTTTATCCTCTTCCGTATTTTTTATTATGTTTTCTCTATAGTGCTTTCACCTTAAGAAATGTATTTTACTTCTGTTCCATTCTATGCATCCGATGAAGTGGGCTATAGCCCATGAAAGCTTATGCTGAAATGAACTGGCTAGTCTCTAAGGGCTGGTCCCCACTACGTCTTAATGTCGCCTGTAGCGTTGTTACGTCGGAATAAAACTGTACCCGTCCTCACACGGATGCCATTTGCGTCGATTTTAAGGGCCCTCAAAATCGATTTCTGAACTCCTCCCTAACCAGAGGAGTAGCGCTGAAATCGACCTCTATGGGTCGATTGTGGAGTAGTGAGGATGCATGGGACGTTATTGGGCTCCAGAGGCTGTCCCACAATGCTCCATTCTGACCGCTCTGGACAGCCTCACTTCTCCACTGTGACTGCTCTGCACAGCACTCTCAATTCACTGCTCTGGCCAGGTAAACAGGAAAAGACCCGGGAACATTTGAATTGCATTTCCTGTTTGGTCAGCGTGATGAGCTCACCTGCACAGGTCAGTCGCCATGCAGAGCTCAGCAGCACAGGAGACCAGCCAGAGGAGAAGAGCTCCAGCATGGTCCACGCATGAGGTGTTGGATCTGATCGCTATCTGGGGAGAGGAATCTGTGATGTTGGAACTCCGTCACAACAAACTGAATCCCAACACATTTGCCAGAGTCTCCAAGGCCATGCTGGAAAGGGGCCACAACAGGGACACCCAACAGTGCCGCGTAAAAATTAAGGAGCTGAGGCAAGTGTTCCAGAAAACAAAAGAGGCAAACGGACGCTCTGGGGGCCTGCCGCGGACTGGCGGTTCTACAATGAACTGAATCAGATAATGGGGGGTGCCCCCACCACCGTCGCACCGGTCTCCATGGACTCCACCAATGGGATAATCATCAGGCCTGAGGAGGATTCAGATGACGACCAAGGTGATGGGGATGGAAATATTACGGAGCAGCAGGAGGCAAGCCAAGAAACCCTGTTAGCAGACAGCCAGGAGCTGTTTATCACCCTGGACCCATTACCCTCACAGCCATCCCAATCTGCTGCTACCCCAACCGGCGAAGGAACCTCTGGTGAGTGTGCCTTTTAGGGATTAGATGACTCATGATTTTAAAAGGAAGCATTTATTGATGATTAACTTGCCCTAAGCACTTGGCATGCATTCATTGCTGGTCCCTTTTACTGAAACAGTCTGTTAATGTACTCCGGTATGGAGTGGAAATCCTCTATGGACATTTCCATGAAACTTTCGAGCAAGTAGCGATGAACCTTACACAACAGGTTTCTGGGGAGAGCCGCCTTATTTGGTCCTCCGTGATAGGAAACCATTCCATGCCTTGAAATTAGTAAATAGTCTGGTATCATTGAGTAACACAGCATTGCAGCATATGGACCAGGAGTTTTAAGAGACTCTAGTAACATGCGTTCTCTATCTCTCTGAGAAATTCTAAGGAGAGTGATGTCATTCATGGTTGCCTGTTTGAAATACGGACTGAAATTAGTAGGGCGACAGATGTTCCCAGCTGTAAAGTAAACTTCCCCATCCCGTAGCAAGAGCAGGCAGGGATTTTTGGTTTTGCTGCTTGCGGCTGCTTCCAAAGGAGACCCAACGTGCTGCGCCACCCCCGACCTGAGCGTAGCAAGAGCAGGCAGGAATTTTTGGTTTTGTTTTGCAGTTCGCGGTTCACTGGGAGCCACGCAGTGGAGGGAGGGGGGATCCAGTCACTTTTTAGGTGCGGAATGTGACCTTGCACAGAAATCATATCAGGCCTGTGAATACTGTGGTTCACCGTTAAATAGTACTCCCAGTGTGCTGCAAGAATGTATCTGTCTTATAACCTTGTCCCTTTCTTTGCCCACAGCAGCTGCACATTTATCTCAGGATCCCCCGTCCTTCCCCTCATGCCGTCTATCGCACATATGAAAGCGTAAAAAGAAAACATGTGATGACATGTTTAACGAACTACTGCACAACTCTCACACTGAGGCCACTCAGCAGAGTGAATGGAGAGAGAGATTGCTAGAGTCAAGGCAAGAGTCTAGGGCTGCAGCAGAGAGGTGGATGCAGCGCGAAGAAAAGCGACAGAAGCATGAAGAAAAGCGGATGGATGCGATGCTGCGGATAATGGAGGACCAAAGCGACATACTGCAGTGTCTGGTGGAGCTTCAGCAGGACCAAAGATTGCCTCTACAGCCTCTGTCTAACCACCTTCCTCCCTCCCCAAGTCCCATAGCTTCCCCACCCAGACGCGGAGTGAGAACCCGGGGGAGGGAGGGAAGCTCCATGGACCGACCCGTTCTACCCCACAAGACAGCACAAGCAGCAGCAGGCTGAGTTTATGTAAAAAGTTTTAAAAGGTGTTGTGTCTTGCCCCCCCCCCACCTCCTCCTCTCCCTTCTCCTCTCCCCCCTCCTCCACCACTCCGACTGCTGGTTTCCCTCCTCACCCACCCCTTCTGGGCTACCTTTCCAGTCATCCCCTGTGTTTGTGAAGAAGCAATATAGAATGCATGATTTTCAAAACAGTGAATTTATTTCCTCTGCAAGCATCGGGAGGGGGGAGGGAAAGAGGGTGCAAGGACGGCAGGCTTAGGGCTGAGCAGATCAAGGGAGTGGGTTTTCAAACGCCATCTTGGGCACTCATAAAACTGTCTTTCAAGGCGTCTCTGAGGCGCAGCGCCTCCTGGTGCGCTCTTCTACTTTCCCTGCTGTCTGGCTGCTGGTAAGCAGCAGACAGGAAATTTGCCTCTGCCTCCCACCCCGCCATAAACGTCTCCCCCTTGCTCTCACAGACATTGTGGAGCACAGAGCAAGCAGCAATAACAATGGGCACATTTCTGTTGCTGATATCTGAGCGAATGAGTATTGAACGCCATCGCCCTTTGAGGCGGCCAAATGCACACTCAACTGCCATTCTGCACTTGCTCAGCCTGTAGCTGAACAGCTCCTGACCCCTGTCCAGGGCTCCTGTGTAGGGCTTCATAAGCCAGGGCATTAAGGGGTAGGCTGGCTCCCCAAGGATAACAATCGGCATTTCCACCCTCCACATTTATTTTCTGGTCTGGGAAGAAAATCCCTTACTGCAGCTCTCTAAATATCCTAGAGTTCCTGAAAACACGAGCGTCATGAACCTTTCCCGGCCACCCCACGTACAGGTCGGTGAAACGTCCCTTGTGGTCAACCAGTGCTTGCATGAGGGATATGAGGCCCATCTATAGCCCCACCACAGTTAGGGAATCCCATGGCGGCAAAGCCATCTATTGTAGCTTGCAGGTTTCCAAGGTTTATAACCCGGTGTAGCAGCTGCTCAACGATTGCCCTGCTTACTTGCATCACAGCAAAGCCCACTGTAGACCTACCCACCCCAAACTGATTCGCGACTGACCGGTAGCTGTCTGGCGTTGGAAGCTTCCAGAGGGCTATCGCCACTCGCTTCTCAACTGTGAGGGCCGCTCTCATTTTGGTATTCTCGCGCCGGAGGGCCGGGGAAAGCAAGTCACAAAGTTCCATGAATGTGCCCTTACGCATGTGAAAGTTTCTGAGCCTCTGGGAGTCATCCCACACCCGCAGCACTATGTGATCCCACCAGTCAGTGCTTGTTTCCCTGGCCCAGAATCAGCGTTCCATAGCATGAGCCTGCCCCATTGCCACCAAATTTGCCACCAGATTTCCGGTCCCCCTACTTCCAAAAATATAAGTGTCCCTGTCCCTGCTGTGCACGTCCAGGTCCATCTCCTCATCACTGTCATCAGTTTCCGGAAAGTGCAGTTGTGTCCTGTGGCAGGGTGGGCTTGACCCAGCCTGCCGCCCCTTTAAGAGGGAGAAAAGCCCTCTGCAAACCCCCGGGCAGGAAGGCTAATTAGCCACCTGAGGTGCAGGCCAATCAGCCTGCATGAGTTGCACCTGGCAGCCTCCTCTGGGGGATATAAGGCTGCCAGGAAGGAAGCCCAGTGCATGGTGGTGGCACGAGCTATTCAGAGCTGTGTGTGTGTGTTGAGCTATCCAGAGCTGTGTGTGTTTGTGAGCTAACCAGAGCTGTGTATTAATGAGCTGTTGAGCTGTGTATTAATAAGCTGTTTTAAGCTGTATATATTGGTGGTGGGGTCCTGCACTGTAAATTAAAGAGCACTGTTTGGAGCAAAGAGGGGTTTCCTGCCTGTTCCTGAGGGGGGTGAGAGGGCGGTCTGTCACAGTCCGGAGCTCCTTCCTCTGCAGACGATGCAGCATAATGTCCACAACAATGCACGAGGACTTTACAACAGCCAGTACTGCAGCGGTGGCCTCAGCGGGCTCCATGCTTGCAGTGCTATGGCGTTAGCGCAGCGCGGAGAAAGGGCGCGAATATGGGATGCCTACCCACAGTGCACCGCTCGAAATGGCGTTGGCGGTGTGAAAAAAGGGTGCGAAATAATGAAATGCCTACCCAGAGTGCAGCACTTGAAATGGTGCCTGCTGGGGACTCCGGGAACTGTGGGATAGCTACCCACAGTGCACCACTCGCTATGTCGACGCTTGCCACAGTTGTGTGGACAGACAATGCTGACTTGCTGTGCTTTGTGGGGACGCACAAAATCGACTCTATACAGTTAAAACAGGTTAAACAGGGCTGTGGCTGGGGGCAAGCAGCTCCCAGGCTGATTGACCCAGCCACAGCTGTGGCTGCTCTGCCCAATTAGGACCCAGCTGGTCCTGATAAAAGGGCTGAGAGTTTAGTGCTCAGGCAGCATTTTCTCTAGCTGTGGAGGGAGACAGGCCTGGCTGCTTGGGAGTTTGACTAGGGTACCTGGAATGCAGCAGGGTTGGGGGAAGGCCATAGGAGCTGCGGAGCTCCGGCCTGGAAATCCCCCCCCTCCCCCCCCCCCCCCCCCGCTGTAGGGCCTAGGAGATGGCCAAAAAGGAGTACTGAGGTTGCAGGGGCAGCCCACGGTAGGCAAAGGTAGCAGGCCAACCCTCTTGGCCTATGATGACTGGACTGCAGTCATCCCTAGTGAAAGGGGGCTTGGTGGTGACTGGCAGTAGCCCATAGGCTGAGGCAAAGTGGAGATTAGGGGGTTGGGGGTTCCCTGGGGAGGGGAGACCCAGACAGAGTGAGGGGGAACTGCCAGGGGGTAGCACTCCAAGTAAAAGGGGCACCGGGGTCCAGGGAGGGACACGGGGTCAGTGGCAAGCAGGACAACGGCCTGCAGAGGGCACTCCGGAGGCTGGAACACTAATTCCCCAGAAGACAAGCAGGAGGCACCGCAGGGGTGAGTCATCGCCCCACTACAGGGATTGATGGAGTATTAATGCTGCTTTATCGGATTATGTATTTGAAAGGCACTTTCTTTAGCAGTTTTAGTTTGTATTTGTTTAATTGCTTTTCTGTTGTTTAGTCCATATTGTGATTCTAATGAAAGTGTAAAGATGCATGGGTTTCCGTTCGCTGTTTTCTCTCTCTTGTGTCTTTGTGTACTGAAGGGGGTGAGGTCTCTAATAAGCATGTAAATCTGAATTCTGTGGGTATGCATAATGACTGCTCCCTTTTCAGAAGTCTTCAGTAATACCAAGCATTCATCTCACTGCTGGAATATTCTTGTCTAGTGGCTGCAAACACACTTCTGCAGGCAGACATTTGCCTGAGCCTCTTCGCATTTAAGCCAATAGGAATTTTTGCACTTGACGTTGGCAGGCACTGGCTAAGGCATATTATGCTGATGAAAGTAGAATAGTTTGTAGGTACCATGTATAAACTAGGGTCATAGGGATAGGTAGACCCGTGATTTTATAATATGCTGAATCTGACTTTGTATCTCAGCCGCTGTCCTTCTAGTCAGCAGACACTGGGAGCAACTAGGTTTTTTTGTGGACAGAAACCCCCCCCCCCAGATCTATGAGGAAGAACTTGAATTTGTGCTGGTGGTGACTAAGTATAGAGAAAACAAAAAATGGGAATGAAACAGCATACCAATATAGATAAATGAGGCATGAAAGAGCAGCATGCCACAGCGGTGATACTGCATTAAACAATGAGAAGTATTTTGTGCTTCAAACAGAATTAATCTGGTGAGGACAAGAGATGAGGAAAAACAGACAAAACTGGAGAAACATCTGGTGTGGTCGATAGCCTCCTCTTTCACACTGGTCTGGAAGGTGTATGTAACACCTGGGGGATTAATAGGAAAGGATGTCAGTTGTTATAGAAGAGATGGAAATGGTGTTAAGGAGATGAAATGACCTTTTTAAAAAGAGATGTCTTGTCAATCCCTGAAAGAGAGGGAGAATCTGAGAGAAAATGGGTTTGCAGGAGCCAATATTCATTCAGGCTGGTGATGTTTCAGGGGTGACTGACACAAAATTTCCACCAGAGCCAGTCCATGAAAATCTGTGTGACAGGATTGTGTCCTGTGGTGGGAGATCTGCAGAACATGGCAGAAAGGACGGCACTTCTCAGCTGCCATCACTGTAAATTTAGGAATAAAAGGTCAGCTAATCTAAGGGTATGTCTACACTATGAAATTATATTGTTTTATTGAAGTTGATCTTTAGAAAGCAATTTTATACAGTCGATTGTGCATGTCCCCACTAAACGCATTAAATTGGTGGAGTGTGTCCTCAATACCATGGCTAGCATCGACTCATGGAGCGGTGCACCATGGGTAGCTATCTCACAGGCCCCTCAGTCTCCGCTGCCCACTGAAATTCTGGATTAAGCTTCCAATGCCCGATAGGGCAAAAACATTGTTGCGGGTGGATTTGGATACGTGTCATCAGTCTCCCCTCCCTCCCTTTGTGAAAGCATCAGCAGACAATCATGTCACGCCTTTTTTCGTGGGTTACCTGTACAGACGCCATAGCACAGCAAGCATGGAGCCCGCTCATCTCACTGCTGCTGTTGTGAGTACTGTACACACTTTGCACATTATCCTGCAGTATGTGCAGAACCTGGCTAGAAGCCACCAGCACGAGTATGATTCTGAGGACGACATGGTCACAGATGTTCCTGAAAGCACGGGATGTTGCAATTGGGGCATCATGGCAGCAGTGGGGCAGATTGATACAGTGGAATGCTGATTCTGGGCCCGGCAAACAAGCACAGACTGGTGGGACTGCATAGTGTTGCAGGTATGGGATGATTCCCAGTGCCTGCAAAACTTCTACATGCGTAAGGCCACTTTCCTGGAACTTCGTGAGTTCCTTTCCCCTGCCCTGAAGCACAGGAATACCAAGATGAGAGCTTCCCTAACAGTTGAGAAGCAAGTGGCAATAGCGCTGTGGAAGCTTGCAATGCCTGACTGCTACCGGTCAGTTGGGAATCAATATGAAGTGGGCAAGTCTACTGTGGGGGCTGCTGTGAACCAAGTAGCCAACACAATCACTAACCTTCTGCTAGCAAGGGTAGTGATTCTTGGAAATGTGTAGGTCATAGTGCACATGGTCATTGCTGCAGTGGGGTTCTCTCTCTTTGGTGGGGCAATAGATGGAACGCATATCCCCTATCTTGGCACCAGACTACCTGGCCAACCAGTACATAAAACACAATGTGTACTTCTCAATGATGCTGCAAGCACTGGTGGATCACAAGGGATGTTTCACTGACATCAGCATGGGATGGGTGGGAAAGGTGCATGGCGCTCTCATCTTTAGGAACTCTGGGCTGTTTGAACAGCTGCAGGGAGGGACTTACTTCCCAGACCAGAAAATTACTGTTTGGGATGTTGAAATGCCAATAGTTCTTCTTGGAGACCCAACCTACCCCTTGCTCCAATGGCTCATGAAGCCACACACAGGCAGCCTGGACAGTTGTAAGGAGCAGTTCAACTATAGGCTGAGCAAGTGCAGAATGGTGGTAGAATGTGCATTGGGATGTTTAAAAGCTCACTAGTGCTGTTTGCTGACTGGGTTCAACCTCAGTGCCATCAATATTCCCATTGTTATTGCTGCTTATGTCAGGGTGGGAGGTTGAGGCAAAAAGCCTGACAGCCAGTTTTGAGCAGCCTGACACCAGGGTGATTATAAGAGCATAGCTACCACGTGGCAATTCTCTGGGATGATTCTTCCACCCCCCTACCCCCCAATGTGGCTCATCTCAGGGATGATCCCTTTTAGCCAAACACAAAAATCCCAGCGTGAACGGGGTCCTTTGACTGTTCCCTTACAAAATTTCCCCTATTTCAACCAGGTGGCCATGAATGATATCACTCTCCTGAGGCTAAGCAGAAAGTTATAGACTGAATGTTGCTTGAATGTGACAAGAACCATTCACTGCCATACCTTGTGCTTCAGTGATTTCAGGCTACTTGCTACTGGCTTGGTGTGGTAAAGTCTCCTACTATGGAGGATGAAATAAGGCAGCCCTCCCCAGAAAACTTCTGCAAAGGGCTTTCAGAGTACCTCCAGGAGAGCTTCATGGAGCTGTTCCTGTAGGATTCCCGCTCCATCCCCAGACACTTTAACAGACTTTTCCAGTAAGTGTACAGGCCGCGAATGCATCTCATTATCAGGGAAAATCAAGCATAATACACAATTGCTTTCAAACCCTATAGTGTAGTTAAAAATGTGCACTCACCAGAGGTGCTTTCTCTGGCTTCAGGGTCCGGGAACCTGGCTTGGGAGGGTATTGGCCCAGGGTAATGAAAAGGTCCTGGCTGCTGGGAAAAAGGGATTCTCTGCTTGCCTGCTGCACATTCTTCTCCTCTTCCTCCTTCCTGTTGCATGAGAATTCCCCCCTCCCCCCACGGTAGGTGTCCTCGGACAGTGATGGGAGTAGTGGTAGGGTCCTCCCCAGAATGGCATACAGCTGATCACAGAATTGGCATGTATGGGGCTCTGACCCAGAGTGACCGTTTGCCTCCTTTGACTTTTGATAGGCTTGCCTGCGTCCTTCACTTTCACGCGACACTGCTGTGTGTCCCTGTTATAGCCTCTCTCCACCATACCCTGTGCAATTTTGGCATATATATTAGCATTTCTTCTTTTTGATCGGTGTTTGGCCTGCACAGATTTTTCTCCACATACAGAAATCAGTTCGAGTGTCTCCAGTTCAGTCCATACTGGAGCTCCTTTGTGATTCTGGGACTGCACGGTCACCTGTCCTGCTGAGCTTGCCACGCTGACCAAACAGGGAAATGAAATTCAAAATTTCCTGGGGGTTTCCTGTATACCTGGCTAGTGCATCAGAGTTGAAAGTGCTGTCCAGAGCAGTTACATTGGAGTGCTCTGAGATAGCTTCCAGAGGTTAATACCATTGAATTGCGTCTGCACTACCCCAAATTTGACCCAGCAAGGTCAATTTTAGCGCTATTTCCCCCTCGCCAGGGAGGATTACAGCAGTCGATTTTAAGAGCCTTTTAGGTCGACGGAATGGGGTTGGATGTGTAGATGCATTGTTTATAAAATTGACCTAATATGGCTAAATTTGATCTAACCTCACATTGTAGACCAGGGGTAAGAGTAATGGAATGCTGTAGTTTTAAACAATTTAAAATAGTCTCTAAAATGGCCAGAGTAGCAGTAAGGAAGATTTTAACTACTCAGATACAGGCTGAAATAGTGTGTACATCAAATGGCAAAACCAATAGAATTAGATCGAGTAGAAGGGAAGATTTCTAAAGCTGATATCTGACTTATTGTAACAAGGAATGGAACAATACTGGACTTAATACTGAATAATACAGAGGATATAATTGAAGGCATGTGCTGTAGGCAGGCATGAATTTAGGAAGCAGTGATCAGTGTCTTAATAAAAAAAGTGAGCGAGAGAATGAAAAGCTTAGTCTTTGGAATAGGAAAAGATCATAAATTATGGGGTATACTAAGTAAAACTAAACCGAATGCAGACCTCAGAAAGCCTAGAGAAGGAAAGAAAAGAGTCCCAAAATGGAGAAAGCTCTATGGGTAAAATTTTGGCTCCATTGAAGTAAATACGTTTTTTCATTGACTTCAGAGGGGTCAGGATTTCACTGTGCGTGCGCCCCAAAGACACTGGGTGAGAATGGGTAGCTAGTTTTGGATATAATAAGAATCAAGCTCAGTTTTCATCCTGAACTTAAAGCTGAAACCATTTTCCATTTTTGCAAATCCTTACTTCTCCTAGTTCCTAGGAGACCTAAATACCTCAAGAAATTCTTTCTTGTGATATCTGTGGCCAAAATAGTATCAGGAAGTCTGTTCTGACAAGATATCTAGCCTAGTGTGTTTGCAACAATTCAGTTATAGTTCTGAGATCCAATGCTTTTCTAACCAGAACCACGGAGCCTTTTGAGATTTGCCCAACATTATTTGTAAGTAATTTTAATCTTTTTAAATTCCATGTGGATAAATCACAGAAATTAATTAAAGGTCAATTCCGAGAGAGACAACTCTCCCTGACTTCAAAAGCACTGAATAAGAGCATAGGTTTTGACCCTCAGAGGGTCAGCTGTCCCCCCATTTTAAATCAAAGACAAAACACCTGGTGGCCTTAGTAAGAGCAGATCCATAGACCACAACCCTGCAGCTGACTCATCAGGACTGAACCTGCGTGCAGCCAGTTGCAGAATTGGGCTTTAGTGATTAAGGAAAAGGCGTCAGCTTGAGATGTATGAAAAATACCAGGCACATACAGGGAGAAGGTAGGTTGAAAAACCAAATGGAAAAGAGCTAAGCAGTAAATGAAATGGAAAAACTAACGGGGAACAGAGATGAATTGGTAAGACTTTGTTTAAACATGTAAGAAACAAGCTGCCAGGTACAGTGTCAGTGGGGCATGCATTAAGTGACTGAGTGGGAAGTTAATAACAGAGGAGGTTAATATTGTTGAAGAACCCAGTGCATTTTTTGTGTTAGGATTTGTGAAAAGAACAGAGGGTCATTTTAGGGAGACGTTTTTCTTGGGGAGGAAATTGCATGTTAACAGGCTATATGACTATGTCAAATCAGATATATAAACAGTTGAAACCATTAAATATAGGGTAATGCACGGCTGGTAACCATTACAAACCTCTTACTCATTAGGGGGGTTCTGATCACTAAAGAGTAATCAACCAAAAGAGCAACGTCAATTCACGTACAGCTTAAGTAATGGCCTGTGCATTAGAATTTGTAATAGTGCTGGTAGAAATAAATCTTTTTAAATATTTAATATAATATATTAAAAATCACACACACGCATTAAGCATCTGTCTCATTGGAAATGTACCTGATACATTAAAGGTCAACGTATAGAGCAAGTGACATTACAGACCACAGCAGACCATGGATGGGTCAGAGTGATCAGAATCTTGAGACTGATTCTGAAGCAGTGTTTTGTAAGGGGCTTCTAGAATATACTGATCCATCAAGTGGTCCTGGATTTGGGGTAAAAGCAGATGTGGCTAAATGAATGCTTCTCATTCTTTCCCTCATTGGTCAATAAAGAGGGGAAAAAAACAAGAGTGGGAGCATAGAATAGTAATGAGAATCTTGTACATAATCTCCAAACCCCAAACCACTTCATTTTCCATATCTATCCTTACCTGGGTACTTCTGCTAGTCTGATATTGTTAGACTTGGGTCTCATTGGAGTCAGACCTAGACAAACCCATCTCCGTGCAGAAGCAGCAAAGTGATGGAGAGTGAAAATGGCTAGTATATCCCTTCAGAACAAAGTACTGTAGGAATGGTCCAATACATGGGTGGTTTCATGAGTTACACCAAAGTGCTTAGGTACTACAGGGATGAGTGCTATAGAATATTTCAAAATAGATAAGATTATAGATCTTTCACCTTTTAGATACAATCTATGCTCAGATATTCATCGATCTCCAACCCCACTGTTGATGAGCAAAGGCCAGGTGTGTCATGCCTACTACTGTGAACAGTCCCATTAATTCAGCGGGGACTTCTCTTTGCTGCTTGCCAGGCTAGGCATCTTTATTCACAGAAAAAAGTGACCTCCTCTCATTTAGTGATAAAGATAGGGATAGGTGGTCATAGCCTTTACACCTGAAGGGTTGTCCCTTAGTGAGTGTGGCTTGCCTCCAATACTCCACTCCACATTGGCAGGGATTGCAGTGTGACTTTTTATTATCCAGGCTCTTCTAATCAGCTCACTATCTGGTGCCCGTTTATATTCCAGCTGGAAGTGCTTGGCTGTGTTTTCTTGCCACCACATGAGACTGGCATGTGAAGGAGGTGGAGGAAAAGTTGGATGGCTGCACGATTGTGTGTGTGTGTGTGTGTATGCAGGCTGGGAGGACTAGAAAGTGGAGTGACTGGGAGGCAAAAATAATATGAGGGGACAATGGAATGACTGAGGGAATGGGGCGGGGGGCAAGCTGGGAGATATAACAGAAAGAAAAGGTGGGCCTTCATTGTGTACCTCATTTCAGGAGGTCTTAGTCCCCTATTGCTAGTTTGACAGGTATCCTCATTCCCACAGCGTCCTGCCTTGCACCAGCTCTGTACGATGCTGGTCCAGGACCATAACGCTGGCTCTGGGTTGTTTATTAGCTAACACTTCTTCATTCTTACATTCATTAATTGACTCTCAGAACACCAAACTTTCAGTTAACATAGCTGAGGAGAACTAACTCCAGACAAACTCTGTATTTGCACCTGGTACATCTTGAATAATTCTTCTGGTACCAGACCCAGAAATATCAGTCCAGCTGGTGGGTTTGCTATGGCAGGACTTTAGTCACTCCTTTAAAAATATCACAAGCTTTCAATTTAACTTAAAAACCTCCAAATTGTTAAAAGCAGAGAATTGAAGCCCTGCTGATAACACACCTGGAAATCACCTATTCCTTAGAAATACGACCTCACTTCTAATGTCACATTTTAATAACCAAAGCATCATGGAGTTTTGCTTCTTTTCATCCTATGGCTCTTTTTGTAAGACAAAAGAATGAGAGCACTTACTGTACATGGCTTGCTATGTGGCCTCTTTCTGGTCTTTGTTTTGCTTTGATGATTTTGTCACACCATTAAAAACCCTGCTCATATGTCAGTGCAGCATCCAAGAAAACATGCCCTATCATTCCCTGATTGAGGCAAAATTATTAAATCCAAAGACCATCTGCTGAAAGACATAATTTCCTTCTGCTGAATGGCTAGAGTGCTTCAGTTATAATAGAAAGCTGCATGTGAGCCATTCCAAGACAGACACACACTGACAGACAGACCTACCTGCCCTCCCTACACTTTTTGAGAGAATGGTATATTGTAATTGGAAAACATAGTTTATTTCCAGATAATTGGCTCTTTAAAGGACATCTGTAAGACCCAAATATCTCCTGGCATACTGTTTGAACCATTGACTTGAGAGTGTAGCAGAGGTTAGACTTAATTGACTCATTTATAGTTAATGATTTCAGCATTGCTGTTGCCATTTTGTCTGAAGATAATTGCTTAGACCTGATTTTCTCCTTCTGACGTCTTGATTCATAAGAACAAATGAAGTTCCCATTTTGCAGGTGAGAGTGCTACTTTATTTAGGGCAAACAGCTCACACCTTTTCTGTATGTCATTCAAATCTCTGAAAAGTTGTTAAATCCATGGAAGATAGAGGCTGCTAAGAGAGAAGGGACATGAGTCAAATTCTGCGACAGTGGTGTAAATCAGGAGTAACTCCATTGACTTCAGTGCAATTAATCTTGATCACCAATGAAACTTGCTCAGGCATGTTCACTATGTAATTTGCATATTTTAAAATAAATTTTAGATTGAGAAGATTACTGCAAATTTATGGCACATTTACATTAATTTTCCAGAATTATTGACTTTGTCATGGATCCTGTTCTGCCCTTTCTAATAACAGGCTGGTCTCTTGTTATTCCATCAATAAAATGAAAGCTATATCACATGACTGTTCCATTTCAGTTATGTCAGATCAGTGTTTTGTACCCTTTGTTAACAGTTTGGGCTTTTAAAATGAATTTAGTTCATGTGAAAGTTTTGAATTAAAACGTGTTAGACAGTGAAATCCTCACATCATCAAGAAGAGAGGTACAAGGTCAACAACTGCCATTCAGTCTTCTCTCACTGCCCCAACAAGGATCCTCAATACTGGGATGGAAGGGCTCATCTCTAGAGGTGAAAAGTCCTTCCTTCTCCATGGCCAACAGAGGGCCTGTCTCATACTGTCACTAACAGCACCAATTGTAATACAGTGGTGGTTTTTGTGTTTAGTGTGTGTGTGTGTTTCATGAGAGATCTAGATTCCTGCCCACCACAATTTATGGTGGAGAGACAGATCTCTGAATTATTCATAGATTTTAAAGCCAAAAGAGAGCATTGTGATCATCTAGTGACTCTTATCTCCTGTGTAAGAAGGCCATAGAACTTCTCTGAATTAATTCCTGTTTGAACCAGAGCAAAGAGAACCTGCACAGCACTTTTAAACGACAAGCCTGGGATCTTAAATTAATACCTCTGCTAGATACGAAGGCTATGTCTACACTGGTAATTGTGTTAAACCCTCCCCTCAGCCCCGAAAGACACAAGTTTTGCCTTGACAAGTGTCAGTGTGAACAGCATTGTTGGCCGGAGCACTCTCCTGCCAACAGTGCAAAAGCTGCTTGTTGAGGGTGAAAGTTTTTTGTCAGCAGGAGAGCCAACAAACAGCAGCTAAATTGCACAACTTTGAGCGGCACAGCTGTAGCGACACAACCATGTGGCTAAAAGCTATGTAATGTAGACTTCTCCAGACCCACTAAATCAGCACTGCTGCATCAATTGATTTACCAGTAGAGTAGATATGGTCTCAGAGTGCCAAATGCATCTTACTTCTGTTTGTTCCATTCTATGCATCCGATGAAGTGGCCTATACCCCATGAAAGCTTATGCTGAAATAAACTAGTTAGTCTCTAAGGTGCTTCAAATATTCCTCGTTTTCTTTATAGTCATGGTGAGAACTGAACAGTAGTGGAAGACCGTATTGATCGATAGGAAGACCACCAGACTGGTGCTATTCTACATGATCAGATTTACATTTCAGATCAGTTGGATGCTGTCCAGAATATCAACAAAATGAGTTAAGTATTAAATTTTATACTTGAATTTAAAATAAATTATATATAATCTGTTCTGACTGTCTAAAATGGAGAGGAGAGTGACATTTTAATGTATGTTAAAGTGAGTAGTAAAAATGTAATAATAAAATTATGAGAGAGAGACTGCGAGCGTGGAACAGGAAAATAGAAAGGAAAAATTCTGGCATAATAGTTGAAAACCCAATGTAGAGAAAAATGCCTTTAGACAATTGCAGCAACAGCAATATTTTATTTAAATTTTCTTAAGAGAATGAGACCATAGCCTCCAAATTAGAACTGTGTTTTCTTTTTAGATAACCAAATTTGAGGTGTTAGCTGTGAGCAGAAGAAAATTGTCCTGAGCCTTTTTCCATATCTGTCAGAAATTTAAGCAGGTTCCCTTTGCCCTGAACAAGCAGAATTATTTCCAGATCTCAATTTCTGCCTTAAGATAAGAATAACTGTAATTAGAGCATCTTGAAAATATTTTGATGGAACAGTTTGCCATTGAAAACGGCGGTTTAGTCAAAATTGAAATGTTTTGTGGGAATGTGTCAATTTCACTAACAGTGTTCTAAGGGAAGAAGCCTAAATATTTACTTTCAACAGTGTCATTTTGATTAATTTGATTTCAATATTTATATTATTTAAATATTATGTTTATATAATATTTAATATAAAACACTACATGAAATGTATCGAAGGGAACATCTTCACTACCCACCGGATCAACCGGTAGTGATTGATCTATCTGGGATTGATTTATTGTGTCTACTGTAGATGCGATAAATTGATCCCCAAGTGCTCGCTCTGTTGACTCTGGTACTCCACCTCCGCAAGAGGCGGAAGCAGAGTCAATGGGGGAGCAGCAGCAGTTGACTCACCACCGTGTGGACGGCCAGGAAGTCGCCCTAAGATACTCTGACTTCAGCTACGCTATTCACGTAGCTCAAGTTGCATATCTTAGGTCACCCCCCTCCCCCCCCCCCCCAGTGTAGCTCAGGCCGAAGTGTCACTACTGAAATGAAACTTTTTGATAGTTTCAAACTGAATTTTTTTCCCTCAATTTTGATTTTATGGGAAATTTTGACTTTTGTTCTAATTTGGGGCAATTCCTCTTCCCCCCCCCCCCCCCAAATTGTTGGGATTTCTTGTGGAATGAAAATTCAGGTTCCCGGACAGCTCTTGTCATAATGTCTTTCATTATTCCTAACATGCCATTGCACAATCAATCTGTGCTTGTTTCAGGCATTGCTTTGTTACTATAAGACCGAGGTCAACAACGTTCGGCATGCAGTGCGTCAGGGTAATTTGCTGGTGGGCTGCGAGATATTTTGTTTATGTTGATTGTCCATAGGTATGGCCTCCCGCAGCTCCCAGTGGCCCATGGCTGCGGGGCCATGCCGTTGGATGGGGTCAATGTAAAGAAAATGTCTCGCAGCCCGCCAACAGATTACCCTGATGGGCTGCATGCTGAAGGTTGCTGACCCCTGCCTTAAGAGGATTTGCTCTCTTCAGGAGTATTCCCTTTTCGTTCTCATCCACACTGAGCTTTAAGATAAATCACTCTGATAGTATACATCATTCAATATAAGTATTCAAAATATGCTCTAGCTCGTGCATTTAGAAAACCTTCAACTACTGTAACAGCCCACCAAATTATATCCACTGGAGCAGAATAATTTAAAAGCGTGGAGCTTAGTATTCCATTGCTATGTGACAGCAAAAGGGGATTTACTTGGATGCTGATAACAAATGTTTGTAATTTGCACAATTTAACATTCAAATTTTCAGTGTCAGGTCATACAGCCATAATCATTACATTTCCTATACCCAGCGCTGCACGCTCATCGTAAAATCCTTCTTAATCATAAAAAAGTCCTGGAATTGCCTTCACTATAGGGTCAATAATTTTCTAAAGATTTTACTGAAACTCCAATAAGATGTCATATATGTTTCATATTTTCTTTCCTCCTTCTTATCATTGCTGATTCACCAATCCATATAAATAACTTTTTATAATCTGCCCCCTCCTCCTCAATTTCTTTGTGACATGGTTCTTAAAGCGGTGGGCTGTGAGGTGATTTCCTCTATATGGCAGGCCAAATCTGAAATGTTTAAATTACTCCTTACTCATTCCTTACTTAGGAAGTTTCCCTGAGTAAGTCAATGGGAGCAAGATCATGCCATAGTAGAGCAAAGGGATGCTAAACGGTATTAAAAAGAAATTCCTTATCAAGTAAGACAGTTGGAACTACAAGATCAACGTTAATAGGTTATGAAAATACTGACTGTGAGACACTATATTGTGTGTTAATATAGCTCAGGAATGTAGATGGGCCCAAGTCATGCAGTTCTGATCCAACTTTTTCAAAGCTCCAAGAAAGTTGGATCCAGGATTTTCGTTCAGACCATTAAAATGCTAGTTGCCATATGTGAAGTTTGGATATAAACTGTTTAAACTTATGGGTATTTGGATCCAGGATTTTGGTTTGGGTCCATCTAGCTTTCTGCTCAGGACCCAAAGAATCATTGTTTGCCACCACTATATAAAGGAATACTCCTTTATAAGGTGTACATTTTTAATTAACCATTGGAACAATTTACCTAGGGACATGGTGGATTCTCCATTCCTTGAAGACTTTAATCAAGACTGGATGACTTTCTAAAATCTGTGCTCTAGCCAACCAGAAGTGATGGGTTTGATGCAGGGACCACTCAGTGAAATTCTCTAGCTTGTGTTATACAGGATTTCAGGGTAGATGGTTGTAATGGTCCCTTCTGGCCTTAAAAATCTATGAAATTCTTCAGTAAATGTTACAATTGCTCCTTAAAACAGCATCTTAATATGACTCTTCTCATAAATAAATCTTGCTACCTCCATGAAAATGATATAATTTATTTATAACCAGAGCAGAGAGAGACTCTTATGGATTCAGATTTTAAATTAATAGTATTCATTATAAGTGAATACAGGATTATAAATTTACAGCTGGGAAAATACACTCCCACCCAAGATTAGCTGTGTTTTAAATGTATCATGTATAAATGGCAAAGCAGACTATTGTTTGCAAAATTAATCCACCTTTGGGTAGGTTCTTTTGCTGAGGAATTTATTTGAACAGTAACATAAGGGCAATTTATTTCTATAAATATAAGGGAGAAATCTTTATGCCTTTTGGTCCACAAATAGCACTCACTATTGTAACATCTCTCGTAACATATTAACTTAGAACCCCTGACACAGCTAATTAATGAACTGTAAGATAATACATAATTTATATTCTTCTATATATTATTATTGCCTGGTTAGTTATGACTGTATGTGTCCTTTCAACTTAATGTATTTGGCAACCATGTTGTGGCAAAGACTGCTAAATTGTTACCAGTTAGCTTCTGGAAAGCTATCTGCTCCCAGAAGAGCTGTGTTCGTTCAGTTTCTGAGTGGAGTGTTTGGATGCAGTAAGGTAGTACGCTAGATAGGGGATATCTTTTCCAATAATTTTTGTATCTTTCCCACCAAATTGAATTCTGACTGAGCACATACCCTTGAGAGAATTACAAACCCAACCCAACCAACCAATCAATCCCAAACAAAAATACCTTTCAGGCTGGGCAAAGAACCCGGGAAAATTATATACCCAATTGTGCAAAGTGCGGAGCACCCTCAACTCCCACTGATTGCAATGGCCCTTCTTGACATAGGATTAGGTCCCAAATGGATTATGTCCCTCTCCTGTTAAACCATCTGACAATAGCAAAGAAAACAGCTAGTCACTCTGTATTTTTTAGAAAGTGACAGTTAAATGGTTAGAGTGGAATTCTAGTCCCACTGAAGTCAATGGGAATTCTACAACTGACTTTAAAAGGGCCAGGATTTCACCCGTAGTTCTTTATTAAGTAGTGGAAGGATGATCAATTCTAGGGTTCGGAAGTGTTCTGTTGTATTCTAGTTTTAGTTTTTATTCATGCTGAAGCACTTGCTTTCATTTTAAACTGTACAAAAGGCCAGTGAACAGGGGCTGGGAATTACAATACCGCTGATTTATCATGGGTCAATGATCTTTGAATTGCTGTGGCCACTACTAGCCCGCAGCTGTTAGTTGTCTCGCTGACCTTTTCTATAAAATTGTTTGTACATTTCCCTCCTGTACTTTCCATGTTTTTGACAGCAGGCTTGATGTATGTTCAAGTGGCCATTTCCCCCCAAATGGTCTTACCTTAAACCCTTTCTCTGATGTAGTTTTTCTGAAGTGCTGTTAGCATATACTGTATTGTGAAGGGCATGTCAGATATCTTGTCAGCTAAATCTGGATAGATGTGATTGATGAACTGTGTAAGGCTGTTGGATGCGAATACAGTTAACAGGCATGTTATAGGCACCCCACGATAATAACCACCTCTGTAATAAATGCTTTTTGAGTGTATTCTAACAGAAAATGGGTCCATAGATAGCCTGATTGTTCAGGCTGAAGTCAATGGGACACAAATTTGTTGGCTTACATGACAAGGAACTTGCTGTCCAGGAACCGAGGGTAAATCTATTTCTGATATATGACTGTTTGATGAGTCAAATGAAATTCTGTTTGTCAGAACACAGCATGTATTTGAAGAAGCCAAAAAATATACAGTGGCAACCTGCCTAACCCACTCTCAGTGATTCATCAAGAGAGTTGTAAGTTAGTGAATTTTGTGTCAATAATCAAATAAAAGCAGCAAAAAACCCACCTCTTGGCTTTTTATGAAACTGGTTTAAAATTAGGTTTACCTCCCTTGAGACATTATATTTTCAACTGAATCATGTATTTTTGTGATTTTGTTCAGTTTTCAGAGGGACAATCATTCCTGCCTCTTTTTTTATTAAAATCTGGTTTTACGTACATTTGTTTTGGAAATTCTGAGGGGTATTCGCTCTTGACTGGTTTGATGCCCCTGTCCTCCGTTGCTTGTCCTGTGGTCTCGCTCTGTGGACGCAGGTTACTCCCTCTTTGTGATGTGGCCCTCTGGCCAGGTCACTATAGTCCTTGATTTCGGAGTATCAAACTCTACTGGACAGATTGTCCCAGGCAGGCAGTCTTCTGATCTACTGCCCAGCCTGTGCCAGTGGCTGGCAGGGTTACTTGGGCCTGCCCACTACTCTAGGTTTCAGCCCAGGGACCCTTTGCCCAGCAAACACGGTCTGCTTGAGCTCTGAGTTCATTGCTGTTTCCCTGGTTTCTTTTCTACCTCTCTGGAAAGTAACTGCCTTTCCCCTCCTATCTTCTGACCTACCCCCAGGTTACCACTGGAGCGTCCTCTGCTTTCTGTGGATACTTCACTCCCCCTTAGGTTCTTGCCAGAGTCTGTAGTCCAAGGCAGGATCCCAGGCCTCAATTTCCCCCCTAGAAATTCCTCCTTGTACCTAACTGACTCCCTTCCTCTCTAGGGAGTGACCAGAGAGCTCCTCCCTGCCCCACTCTTACCATCAGCTTCCACTCTTTATATCTATTCTTGCCTTCCCGCCCCTCTCCCCTCAGCGGGGCTTCATCAGCCATTAGGCTGCCTCCAGGGCTTGGCTTCCCCCCAGGTGCAGACTATAAAGTTAATTGGCCTAGTTTAAAGGCTTGGTTACACTGGCACTTTATAGCGCTATAAAGCCTCCTGGAGTGCTATAACTCCCTACCCGTCCACACTGGCAAGGCATGTATTGCGCTATAAACCCACAGTTTATACCGCTCCTGGTAATCCTCCCGTCCTTGAGGAATCACAGCTATTGCGTATTCACTATCGCAAGTGTGAATGGGCATTAAGATTACTACGCTATAAGTGATCTCTGGCAATGCCTCTGAGCCATGTAAGGCAATTGACGTCTCTTCATTTGTTTTGAACTCGAATGGAGGAATGCTGAAGTACCTTTTCAGAGTTTCTCTCTTAACTCGGCAGATAAGCACTGCAAATGTTTACGGAGTGACCCTGTGTGACCGAGAAAACTAGCAGGCTCTGAATTTCAAAGGACACCCACTGACAAGACTCTCAGCCCGTAGAAAATCCCCTCGCTCTCTCCGTCCGCATACACGCAACACGTTCCCCTTCACCCCCATTTGAAAAGCACGTTGCACCCAGATGAATGCTGGGATAGCTGCCAATAATGAACCACTCTCTGTGCCACTCCAAGTGCCGCAAATGTGGCCACGCCAGGACACACTATAGCGCTATACCTATTGCTGTATATGGGGACAGCTATAACCAAAAGCGATATAATCCTGTAAGTGTAACCATGCCCTTACTCTCTATGTTTTATGTGGGGTGGAGTCCCCATGACAGAGATTAAGATGAATGTAATTTCCCCTGGGCTCTTTGCTTTGATTCTGTGCCGTGGGTGCTGTTAGAAGTTAGGTTCCCCCTGCCGGTTTCAGTGAGGTTTAACAGCTGTCCTTCTTTTGGGATAGATGTAAGAAATAAGAAGGGCCTCAAAGCAAAACACAGGAACATGTCACTGCTAGAGCTGGGTGAAATCTTTTGGATTAATAATGTATTGGTAGGGCCCTTTGCTATTTGCTTTTACTTAGTTTTAAATGTCCTGAGAATTTTAATGTTTGTTGCAAAATTTTTTAAAAATCACTAACCACCAAAAATTCAGGGCAATGAGTAGAGAAGAGGGGTGTCAGGTAATCCCAGGGTGGATGATGGGGAAGAGGGCAGTTGAGAAATCCTTCCACTTCTTGTGGGCCTGTTGCTGCAGTGGTCAAATGGTTTCAGTCTGGCAGGAACTTTGCAACGGGGAAGCTGGGTCTTGCAAAAGCCAAAATTCAGGTGACCCCCCATGGAAGCCAAATATGTTTTTTTCAAAGCCCAAGAATTTATTCACGTTTCTGGGTAAATACCAAAAACAAAGGGCCATGTTTATTAACTGAAAAATGCAGTTTCAGGTTGACAAACTATGTACAAATGTGTGTTGAGTTAGTCAAACAGTTTCAGTTGAACTGAAGAACTCTAAAATTTTTGGTAACGTTGAAACAAAATGTTTCGTTTCAACCTGAAAAAAATGTATATAGATTTGGAGGCGTTTTGAGAGAAAAAAGCAAGGGATTCACAAAATGGTGGTAGCAGAAGGGGTTTTGGTGATGCCTTCCATATAAGCTTTAGCTCAGCCTCAGAACACTCTCCTAGGATGTGGGAGACCTGGTTCTATTCCCCCTCTTGCCTAAAGTAGAGAAGGGATGTGAACTTGGCTCTTCAACTTTGAGGAAAAGTGCCTTCTAGTGATCTATGACATATTCTGGTCTGGGGTTTTCTTAGTCTCTCCTCTCCTTTCTCTCAGTCCACCTTTTATAACTGGTCACTGCAGCAGGAACTTGAGCTTGGGTTTCCCACATGAGTGCCTAGCTCCCAGGCTGTAGAATCACTCTCACTTGCTTTCCCTGGCCCGATGACTATTCACTGTTACTCAGACTGGTACTTCATAGTCATTCATGAAGATAATGAATAGTTAGTTGGGACACAGAAAAAAGAGGGAGAATGACTCTCTGACTCTGGCAGTTGTATATCTGAAAGAGAGCGACAGAAAGCAGAGTTTGAATTCCTTAGATTCAGATGTTTGAGTTATCAAAGTTTTGAGAGAAAGTATGATCCAATAGATAGGGCAGTAGTGTAGGATATGGAAAGCCTGGATTTGAGTCCTTGCTTGGCCACAGACTTCTTGGGTGATCTTGGGTAAGTCACTTCGGGAATGTCTACGCTGCAACAAAAGACCCCCAACACAGCTGTGGTTGGCCTGGGTCAGCTGACTGGGGCTCAGGCTGTGCGGGCTAAACATTGCAATATAGATGCTTGTGATGGAGCGTGGGGTCTGAAACCCCCACAGGGTGAAACGTCTCAGAACCTGGGCTTAAGCCTGAACATCAACGCTGCAATTTTTAGCCCTGCAAGGTGAGTCAATTGACTGGGGCTCTGAGACTCCGTGCCACAATTTTTTTTTTACTGCAGGGTAAACCCTCAGCCTCTCTGTGCCTCTCTTCCCCACCTGTAATATAAGGCTAATAGCACCTCCCTACTTCAGAGGAGGTGGTGTGAGGTAAATACATTAAAGCTTGTGAGGCACTCAGATACTATGGTAACAGGGCCATACAAATAACGTCGATATCTAAGATAGATCAAAGTGCAAAATTTCTGACTGGACTAAAGGGTTTGTCAGATATCAAGCACTAACTTCCTTTAGAAGGCCATTTTTAACTGCAGATCTCTGTACCTAGTGAGAACAATTGTTTTCCACAAACATTTGCTAAAGTTACTGTGAACAATGCCTGAAATGCACCTGAGAAAATCTTAGTGTGTAACTTTTTCCTCTTTAGATTACCATTTAAAAGGAAGTTAAAACACAGAGGCAAAACAACATTCAACATATTACATAAGATGTTCATCAAAAATCAATAATAGATTTTAAAAATTACCGGTATTTGTAACATTTAAAACTGTAATGCCTGTCTTTAGAGTGGTCTGGATCTGGTTAGTTTTTGTTTGTTTTTCCCCCTGAGTATGGCACTAACAGAAAAAGTTAAAAAGCACTCCATAACAAGATTAATTGTAAGAAAAAGCATTCAGATGATAGAGGAGGGATGATAAGAGGGAGAAAATTGCCAACAGTCTCACCATGTAAGGAAGGGGCTACTTGGCATTAACTGTTCCCTCTCCCACAAAGAACTAACGCTTCTGAGCTATGGGCTTCCATTGTGGGTTTATTTTAATGTCAAAATGCCATCTGCTGGGAAACCTTGCTTTGGAGTCTGGTTTATTCTAACAAGTACAGTATCTGCTCTTTGTTACTTCTTTCAGTATTATTTTGTGACTAGCTGGTATGGATCAAGAGATTTGCATGACTGCACTTATTTTTACTAAGGTCCAGAAGTGCTGCTCCATTTGAAATGGGTTGCTGAGCATGTGTTTTTCAGCAAGCTATATTTATATTAACCGTGTCCTGGAACAATTAGTAGATTCACAAAACAGCCATTTAGACTAGTACATTATCCAAATTTAAGGACAATGGTGAGATGAAAATTTTATTTCAATGGACTGAGATGCAGATGCTTATCTAAACATCTGATGGTTTCATTCCCAGATCACACTGAAGCTGAGCAAAAGAAAAATAATATTGGTCTTGTCTACTTTAGGAATTTATCTGGATGACCACTGTGATAGAGCCAGGCCAGTTGGGTACAGCAGAGTAGTCCTGTTGGTAGCCAGGAAATGGGCAGGCTTTGCTAAAGGACCTCCCCCCAGCCTAAGGGGAGGATCCACAGGTCCGGGAAACCAAATAATTCCGGGGGACAACTAAGGAGATAACGGGAATGGGAGTGAGGTCACAGGACTAAACTAAGGGAACCTGATGAGGGGTACAGCAGAGTAGTAGAAGGCAGATATACTGGCCACTGGATAAACAGATTTCTTTTCCCAGACTGACCATAGCAGGGGCTGCTCCAGACTAGGGTGGATACATGACTCCAATTAGCCTGCAAAGAGTCAGTTGAGGTCATTAAACTAATGTGAACATCTGACTCCAATCAAGGCCCCTCCGATACTATAAAAGGGCTCACTCTGGTCAGACCTATATTTGGTGGTGTGCCTGCTTGTGGCCAGACTTATTCTGCCATGGAATCCTCTTCTGTGTATCTTTTTTCTGTCTCATCATAGGAGAATCCTACAGACTAGGCCAGAACAGACATTCAGAACCTGGGATGAACACGATGACTGGGTGCAGAATCCTGATCCTGCAAGCTGACGTGTTTGGTAAGGGTTCCTAACCTGGTCTGAACTATTCACAGCCCTTTGCGGAAGAGAGCATTATGAAGCCAGAAGTTTTGTAAGGTTTAGTAAAACTGCTCCAGTTAGGGAGGCAAGAGGCAAAGTGTGTTGATGCGCTTTAGTAAGTTAAAGAAGGTCTTAGAATGGAGTGACAAGACCATAATCAGGGCAGGCTTGGGCTAATTGAGAGATGTTGGTTTATTAGATTGACAGCAACGGGAGAGCACTACTCTGGTTTCAGAACAAAGATTAACAGCAAGAAAACTGTCTAATTTGAAGCAGCATTTGCTTTCTGAAGTGGCAGATAACAGCTGAGCGGCACAAGGACTATATTCATATAGACAGGCTCATTATAGAAAGGAAATAGAAGATTAAGCCACTGTTGATTCTCATTGCTTTGGCTGACTCAAAATCCAAGAGCTCCTCACAGTTTGCATTCTGTAATCTTGCCCTCCCGTTTCCTCCTTGCCTTTTGAGAACATTTCTGAACGTGCTAGGCAAAGATTTTTATTTAGACTCCTTCTGAGACTGAAATGTATTGACAAGCTGAATACGTCAAGGATGCTTACGTATTTTATTGCCTAATAATAATAACTCCTCAAAACCACCGTGAGGCTTTTCTGCCAGGCCTGCAGCTCACGCCGGAAACTCGAATGATCCTGACCACTGCAGGATCACTGGAACACGCTCTCCTCGGGGGGTAAGGCTGTGATTAGCTTTCTGCTCTAAGCCCAAATTCACCCCCCCACACCCCATCTCTCTTCAACAAAAGTAATTCAGTGTGCTTGACTGTTCTCATGTTTGATCTTCTATTTAAAGCTTAGAGGGTTTTGGTTTTGAAAGACTGGTGGGAGCGGGACAAAACCTTCATGAAACAGGATATTTTGCAAGGTTTCCTCTTTTATTTTTTGTCATAATATAGCTTAAAACCCCCCAAAACACACAACCTTAGCGTAGAAACTCCAAATCTGATTTAATTCTGTTGTCCTCAGTAAGGACTAGTGCCTTTGAGTAATTTCTACTTTTCAACAAATTGGTGGGATAATTTTGAAGGTAGTTCAAAAGTAGAATTAGTAATTTATGAGAACTCTGCAGGGTTTATGAAACTTGAAAAAAATAAAAATAATGGATTTAATGCAGATTGAAAGGTCCAGGTAAAAATCCAAATTGTGTAGGCCTATCCCTCTTTTAAATCAGATTTCAAGAAATGTTACTCTAATTTGTGGTGAGTGCAATCTCCCTGGACTGTATAGCCCCATATAAAGTGTCAAAACACAGAACCAGTTAAATTTAAGACAGAATTGTTACATCATTAAAACAAACTCTAATTAGCTGGTTATACTCCTAAGCCAAGATCTAACTAGAACAGGGGTCTCCAAACTACGGCCCGCGGGCCGGATGCGGCCCGCGAGGCCCTCTCATCCGGCCCGCGGAGATATTTTTGGCTCCGCGCTGGGGCCTGGAAGCGCCGCGCGGGCCGCCGCCGCCAGCCGCGGGGCCTGGAAGCGCCGCGCGCTCGGCCGCCGCCGCCAGCCGCGGGGCCTGGAAGCGCCGCGCGCTCGGCCGCCGCCGCCAGCCGCCAGCCGCGGGGCCTAAGAAGCGCCGCGCGCTCGGCCGCCGCCGCCAGCCGCGGGGCCTAAGAAGCGCCGCGCGCTCGGCCGCCGCCGCCAGCCGCGGGGCCTGGAAGCGCCGCGCGCTCGGCCGCCGCCGCCAGCCGCGGGGCCGGGACGCGCCACGTGCTCGGCTGCAGGGACGGCTGGGAGCTGGGGCCGGGACGCGCCACGTGCTCGGCTGCAGGGACGGCTGGGAGCTGGGGCCGGGACGCGCCGCACAGCCACGCAGCGAACCGGTCTGTGGGGAGAGACCGGGTTGAGCAGGTCAGTTGGGGGGGTGAGAGACCGGGCTGGGTGGGTCAGTTGGGGGTGGGTGGGTGGGAGGGAAGGAGGTTTTGGGGTGAGACCCTGCTGGGTGCGTCAGTTGGGGGGGGGTGGGTGGGAGGAAAGGAGGTTTGGGGGTGAGAGACCCTGCTGGGTGCGTCAGTTGGGGAGTGGGGGGTGGGAGGAAAGGAGGTTTGGGGGTGAGAGACCCTGCTGGGTGCGTCAGTTGGGGGGTGGGTGGGAGGGAAGGAGGTTTTGGGGTGAGAGACCCTGCTGGGTGGGTCAGTTGGGGGTGGGGGGTGGGAGGAAAGGAGGTTTTGGGGTGAGAGACCCTGCTGGGTGGGTCAGTTGGGGGTGGGGGGTGGGAGGAAAGGAGGTTTTGGGGTGAGAGACCCTGCTGGGTGGGTCAGTTGGGGGTGGGGGGTGGGAGGAAAGGAGGTTTTGGGGTGAGAGACCCTGCTGGGTGGGTCAGTTGGGGGTGGGGGGTGGGAGGAAAGGAGGTTTTGGGGTGAGAGACCCTGCTGGGTGCGTCAGTTGGGGGGTGGGTGGGAGGGAAGGAGGTTTTGGGGTGAGACCCTGCTGGGTGCGTCAGTTGGGGGGGGGTGGGAGGGAGGAAAGGAGGTTTTGGGGTGAGAGACCCTGCTGGGTGGGTCAGTTGGGGTGGGTGGGAGGAAAGGAGGTTTTGGGGTGAGAGACCTGGCTGGGTGGGTCAGTTGGGGGGTGGGTGGGAGGAAAGGAGGTTTTGGGGTGAGAGACCTGGCTGGGTGGGTCAGTTGGGGGGGGGGGGTTGGAGGAAAGGAGGTTTTGGGGTGAGAGACCTGGCTGGGTGGGTCAGTTGGGGGGGGGGGGTTGGAGGAAAGGAGGTTTTGGGGTGAGAGACCTGGCTGGGTGGGTCAGTTGGGGGGGGGGGGTTGGAGGAAAGGAGGTTTTGGGGTGAGAGACCGGGCTGGGTGGGTCAGTTGGGGGGTGGGTGGGGACCCGGGGGGAGGGGGCCGCGGGAGGCAGGAGACGGGGGGGGGGGCGGGAGGTAGGAGACCGGCGGGGGGGGGCCCTTGGGCGGCGGGAGATCGGCGGGGGGGGCGCGGGAGGCGGGGGGGGGGGAGCGCAGGTGGCGGGAGACTGGCCGGGGGCGGGGGGGGCCGCGGGCGGCGGGAGACTGGCGGGGGGGGCCCCGTATGGTCTGCCGTACGGGGCCCCAAAATTCCTGTCGCCGGCCCTGCCCCCCCCCCCCCAGCCCTCTTACACCCGCCTCCCCCCCCCCCCGCCCTCTTATCTTGTCGGCCCCCGAACCGCTATTTAATAGTTAATGCGGCCCTCGGGCTGAAAAGTTTGGAGACCCCTGAACTAGAAGATCAAGCCATTGCTTCTACCATCTCAACATGTACACCATATTATCCAGTTAAACTAGAAATAATACTGAATTGAGAAGGATAAACTTTTCAGCTCTCAAAAGGGTAAGAGGCTAATTTCTGGTAAGTAGCAATGAAATCCTGTACCCCTTTACTGCAAATAGCACAGAAAAGCCCCACCTTTTTGAAGGTGGAGTTATTTAAACACCCCAGCCTCCAATCCTGCAAGCTGCTTTATGAGTTAAGAGCATCCATACAGTACAATTTGAAGGTTTGGGACCTTAGATTATAAACTCTTCAGGTGTGGGAAAGAGTGATAAAACTAGTCTGTTTTTCATACACCCAAAGGTGTTCTAGGTGTCCCACAGGAGCAAGCAGATACAGCCATCTGCCCTGTAGAGTTTACCATCTAAGGTCCCAATCCTCCAAACTGTTCTGTATGGGGGAACCCTGTGCTCTCAAAGCAGCTTGTGTGGAATACCTTAGTATACAAGACTGTTTTCACTATAAAAAAAATTGGTGTGTTTTTACGTTGAGATAGCTATCTGAAGAGGAAATGTAGATAGTTGAGGTCAACCCTTTACCCCAGCTTGGTGTTGACCTTGATTAGCTACATTGAGATAAAAACTGCCTGTGTCTTGTCTCCACTAGGATTTTACATATAGATAGCTGTCTCAAGTCTGCTATCTCAATGTAAAATCACACCTTTTCTTCTTGCAGTGAAGACACAGGCTTAGATGCAAAGATATTAGGCATTTTAGAAATACGTAAGAAAGACATTTTTTCTGTTCCACCTTTTTAGTGGAGGTTCATCACAAGGTACTCCCAAATTAATGCATTATTTTAATTGCAGTTATAGACACACATGATGACATGGTTTCTCAGTGTATGCCCACTCAAAATTGAACCCCCTCCTTTTTTTTGCTACTCCATCACACTGCAAGCTTTGCTTCATATCTAGAGTCCTTTCTCTCTGCTCAGCCATTTTTTTTTTGCATCTCCTCCTCAATGAGTGTCTACAAGTGGTTCACATGATCCATCTTCAGATGCATCTCCTTCCATCTTTTCAGATGAAACCTTTTTGGTATGAAATTGTATAAGCCACCTACATTTGCTACCCTTTAGATTCTCTGTTCTCCTTGGTGTTCTTAACACCCACCAATTCCCCGCAAAACAATTTTTTTTGTAGTTTATCGTGGAGATTCTTCTTCTGGATCATCAGAACTATAGTAAAACTTATTAGATTAGATGGTGTCTTGACTGCATGCTGTCCTATGGGCTGCAGAACTGGCATGAGGAGGTTTTTCTGAATTCCAAGATTGAGGCCTTGCAGAACCTACAAGTCTTGTCACAAGAACAGTAGGATATCACTGCTCATAATACTGGTTAGAAGTGACTATTTATCTTGGGTATGTTTACTACCATATTTATCTTTGTCATCTTGTAATTATAATTAATAATTTGACTTTGAAGCTTCCTGGCATGACTAATGCCCTGTTGGCTTGCCATAATGTCTGGAGATTGAAAATGTAGGACAATGAGTCACTACAGAAATCCTTCCATGCTCCTAGCTTGCAACCGCAGTACTGCTTATGCACGCTGTCAGCTGGTGAAACAAACTGCGTGTTACAAGACAGCTGCCATTACGGTTTTGCTACAGTTGTCAGCGATAGGATCTTTTACAGGTTCCTCGATCCACAATTGCCAAGTAGCGTGATGTTAGAATTCGCTTTGTTGGCATCTTATTATCAGCAAGAAGCTGGTACATCAGCTGTATTGTATCATACGTTTAACTTTTTGTACTTGAAAGAAAAGTCATCAGTTAAATTACTTGCCTGGAAGTAACAAATAAAGTACTGCAAATTGCATTCCTTTCACCTCAAATTGCGCTTGGAGCCTGCCACAAATGGGAGAAAAAAGGTTGTTTGATTTCTGTAGCATTAACAAAAAGATTGAGAAACATGTTGAATGGACGCCAAGTGTATCTGTCAGGTGCATCAAAGCAATGAAGAGACGATAATGTACTTTCATTTTCACGAAGGAAAGGAAGCTGTTCCTCTCTATTACTTTTATCAAAGTCATCAACCTTCGAGAAGCTTGTGCTTACTAACTGGCTTGAGACGTCATTGAGAGTTTATTACCATTATGCAAGTCAATACAATTTTCCATTTTCTTCCTTGAAAACTATATCAGCTGTCTTTGCATAACATCTTGCATGTCTGAATGTCTGCATTTTAAACCTGTTATGAGATGGTTTAGAGAGAGAACTCCTGAATGCTTAATAATATCCCATAGTAAAACCACAGCATTAATTAGATGACTATAAGTTTTGCCATGATGAATATTAGACAATGATGACTTATCCTTACAAGAATACATTATTTTATTATTCAGCATGCACTTATGAGATTTTTGGACTCAAAGGAGATATCTTGGTAGGAACCATAAACTATTCTGATTTTGCTTCATATTTTATTCCAATATGTATGCTGCTTAATAAAGAATTTTGAGAGACTGGACAGAAGGCAAAGAGAGAAAAATATTTGTTCATTTTATAATTTTCTGAGATGCTCAGATACTACAGTGATGGGTGCTATGAACTTTCATGATTAGATGACTGTAGTTGCGGGTATTCACAGCTCCAGCCTGAACCTTCTCTACACTATAAAATGTTCCTCCTATTGGATTGCTCAATGCCAGGCCCTAGATTCATTTGACTAGAGGATCATACCCATTTATTTGATATCTAAGGCGTCAACAAGCTTACACTTGCCTCAGTGAGTCGCCAGAGCTCAATAGCACCAACCTGTAGTGTTCTACCTAAAGCAGATCAAAATTTTTCCATCAGAACTATTTTTGAGCTGAAAAACAAAATATTGAAACATTTCAATTGAGGTTTACTGCTGCAGAGCCTCGGAGGAATTTAGTTCACATGCCTTGTGTTCCCATTCTCCTCTCTGGCACACTCATGAGCCGGACTTTATCTCCCATTCACCATGCTCATGAGACTCTCATGAGGCACCTTCCACTCTCAGGAGGAGGAGGAGGAGACTGTGTTCCATCATCGGAGCTGTAGTCTGACCAGCCTGTAGAGGAGAATGGGATCATGATGCACGCAAACTACAACTCCAATGCCCCACAGCACCATTTCTGGATTGAAATATTTCAGTGTTTGATTTTTTATTTTTTTGCTGAAAAGTCCATTTTCCACAGGAAAATAAACCATTTTTCAGCCAGCTTTCATTCTAACACTTGGTGACAAGCAGGCTCAGCTAAAGAACTCAACCAGCCTGCTACAGATTGATTATGTAAAGCATTTGCAAAAATATCTTCCAAAAGAAATTTAAACCAAACAAGATATTATTTTGTCTTAGTGTTTAACCTGCGGTCTGTGGCATGACTGTAAAAGCAATGGATCTTTACCCTGTTTTCTCTGCCTGATAGTTATGAGGATGAACACAGAACATGACAAATTAGGAAGGGCAAAGTGTACACATACATATGAAAAGAGCCACATGGGCACCTGATAATCGCCTTATAAATTACAGGCTTTCATGGCTTTGTATTTTACAGTGTGATCCTTCAGTGACAATATAAAGTGCATTAACTAAGGGGTATATTTTTCTTTGGACAAAAACAAGCAACGCCCAGTAATGTTAATAAGGGTTACACAGTCACATTGTGAAGCTCTTACAAGTTTAAAAGGAATTTTATTTTCCACGCCACAGCATGTTTTCATGGCCACAGCCTTGCTGTTTTGTTAGAAGAGCTGTGTGAGAAGTTTATTGAATAGGAAAGGCAGTAAGTGATGCAAAATACGTAGGGAAATATAGGGCCAGTGACAGGAGATGTTTATTTGAACTAGACTGGGCAGGAACTGGCTTGTATTTTATTTCTCTTCCAATGGCTACAAAATGAACCAGAAGCTGCCTGCACATTATTCATACTGTATACACCTTATCCTTCAAATATATATGCATATGCTTAACTGTACATTTTCATTGTGGATGACATTTCCTTGTTACATCTCATTCTCTAGTAAAATATCAATTTTCTCCATCTGTATGGATTCAAACTTCCATTTTCAAGTTTGTATGGACCCCAGAGAATTTCTGTTCTTAGAATCCAGATGGTTGGAGGAAATCCCTTCAAAAGAACTAATCTTTTAGGATGGTCAGCATTTTAAATATTTCTAATAATATTGGTAGGAAATCCTATTTGAACTGTATAGCTCTAGCAGATTTTGCTCTCTGAATATTCTTGAATGCAAATCTACTTTACCTTACCTATCCCTTGTGTGTGTGCAACTATATGCACAAATTTGCTCCAAGGCAATATTTTACAGTGTGTGATTTCTATTCAATCAAATATAACTTGGTGAAAATATCTCCCTTACTGCGTAAAATCCGGAGTGAAGTGCAGTACAATAAAAGCTCACCCTGTTTGTAGTATAAATACTTTTTGGTGGTAAAATGTCAGAAACAGCCTTTTTAGTTTTAGGGGAAAATTCAGAGCAAATATGATGAATGTTTTGCTCTCCTGAGAGTCCTTGAAAATATGAAATTTCCCAGTAGAGAGTTTTTTTTACATAGCTTCAGGGGTGAGTTTCCTGCTTGCTTCTTTGGAAGATTTTCATATAAATTGAAGGATTCTCTTTGAAATTATTTTTAGCTGGTCAGACCATAGAGGAATATCCTCCTAAGTGGAGCTGGCAAGAAAGGGTTTTGTTTAAAATACCCCTTCTGAAGATTATAACGTTGCTTGTTTTTCTGTATAAAGTGTCTTGTCTGTCTGATTTTTGAAATATTTGCCTGCAAAGAATTTTGCTCCATTTCAGACACACTTCAGGAATCCCCTTCTTTAACCACAGTCCTGCAATTTGGAAATTTGTAGGGCAAGAAAGAAGTTGAGAGAGATTACAAAGGTCTGCTCAGCACTGAGAGGCATTGAAGTCATTTAAAATGTTAAACATTTTTAAGACACACCCCCACAGCCCACATGAAACCTGTTGGAAAATAAATTGCTGTGGAAATGCTAAAGGAATAACATTTGAACTCTTCCATTTAACTCGAGCCTTTTATTTCCTATTACCTAGGTAGCTGTGAAGAGAAATAAATGAACACCCTGATTCAGTCCTCAGATCAGTCTGAGGAGATCTTAGCACAGTTGAGGAGGCAGGTCGTCTAAAGGTGGCCTTTAGTCACCTTATCACCTTCCCCAATTCCTAAGCAGTCCTGGCACAGTTATCATCTCTACCATAAATCAGAGCATCCCGAAGATTGCTTTAATCTACTTGGCTACCCATAACTCAGAGGGGTGGTTATTGGATACAGGGATGACGTGGCCTTTGAAGAGATGAATGTGTCCCATATAATCCTCTCCCTGATTCCAATTCCCTGGCCCCCTGTGACTATGCCATTGCCTTCTACCAGCTTTCACACTGATGCGCCTTCTCTGACTAGCCCATGATTATTCTAATTCCCTGCTTCTGGACTCACTCCATTCCTCTCTCCCAGTAACAAGTCCTGACCATTCCTCTTCCCAGTTAAAGAACTCTAATGGAATAACCAAGGACACTGGGTTTAACAAATTGCTATGGAATAAATAATGACCCACAAGTGTGTCAGGACCTCAGTTTTCCATCTCATCCTCAAGACAGCACCTTCAGCAGCCCAGTCTTTGCCGACACCATGCCTGCAGGTTGTGCAAGAAGTACTCTTTTGAATCACTAGCAATGCTTAAGAAAAATTCAATTCTATAATCACCCTGCATCTTTGTGTTACCATATCTAATGCAAAACACTAAGGGAAAGATTTTTCAGGGTTCGCTCTGTGCATCTGTGCGCACACTTTTATGTGCATATGTTTTATGAGGCAAATACACAGTGTGTGAATATAAATAGCTTATTTGGGTGTGCACTTTGAAATATATGTATGCAATTGTGCATGTAACTGAAAACCTGGCTCTAAAAGCCATGTGGTAAACAGATGAGGTAGTTGTTAATTTATTCATGTGTAAAGCCCTTTTCAAAAAGAAGGACACAAAATAGTTTTTACAGAAACTTGATCAATTAATTTCATCTCTTGAAAGATGCTTCATCAAAACTGAATGAAGGTGTAGGAGTAAAATATTTCTCTTTGGTGTATTAAATAATATTAAGATAATTTTGTGTTAGGCATTTTTTTAGGGATTCATCATCACTTTTCAGCTGCAGTGACAAACTGAGTTTCTACAGGATACTACATGCCTGTACAAAATGAAGAATTTTTTAAACAATATGTAAATAAATTCCTCCATGCTCTCTAGTAACAAAGAGAGAATGATTGCTACCCAGAATACTTGTTCATCTTGATGGTAAGATTGTCCAGAATCTGGTTTATTCATGTTCCTGAGCGACAGAGATAAGAAAATGAATTTACTAGAGTTCAGTTATGGAATCGATAAAATTTACCATAGCCTATGAACCATAGCTTTAATGTCAGTTTTACTTCATCCAGAATAGTAAGTGGTTAAGGAAACCGCAAGTTCACTGATCTTAGACCTTTAACATTGAGTAAGGCTGAAAGCTCAATTTTCTAACTAGAGAAAGTTATTTTTCCTAATTCTGAATTCTTTCCTCTGAAAGGCAAACAAAATCATGCAAAAAATACAGTCAGGTCTCAAGGGAAGAATATATGCAGTACAAATATTATTTCATGTAGCAATTGACACATGCAATGGTTGTTAAACTCTTTATTAATATATTCATTGGTAGGCTACTGGTTTTGCATGGTTTTTTGCAAATCTACAATCTATTGGTAAATTACAGAGGCCAAGCATTTGAATCGTCAGCAAACTACACTCTGGTTTAGGGAGCGTAAAATTCATAGCCCAAAATGAGGAAAACTTATCTATCCCAGAGATAGCGCATTACAAATTATGGGGTTAGAAAGAACATTGCAACATCACAACATGAGTATATTTGAAAGGTCAAGTTGGAGACAACACTCATGAAAAACTGTCTTGTACACCGGCAAAGACGTCACTGGGGAGAGGTTTTTTAAAATGTAAATTGAAATAAAAAAAAAAAGTCTTGCTTTCATTACTGCTTCTTTATGATAAAGAAGGTCTCAATGTTTATTTTTAAAAACAATTTCCCCTGCTTGTTTTTGCTTTTTACCTGTGGATAATCAGAGCTATCAGGTACTTGCTTTCCTCTCTTTGCTGGAAGACAAGATTTGGAGGGTCTGAACAGTGTGAGAGTTCTCCGGAAGTTAACCTGAACTGCAGGTGTTCCTCTCCACAGCTTAGAGGGAAGGAAATGTTTGATTCTTGAGAAATGCCGGAAAAGGATACATAGAACAAGACAAAGTGAAGAAAATGGAAGGTTTTGCCAATCGATTTGGAGGGCGTGCTGCAGTATTTAAAATTACTGTGATTTTTTACAAACTGCCTTTCAGGCACCCTATGCTCCATGGTGGCAGAGAGGTCCCTAATTATTGCGACAAAAATTATTATTAGAGTCTACAGCACTCTGGTTAGAAAGTGTGTGCAACGTTTCAGTGTGCACCTTGGGGAATTAGAATCCTGTCCAATTCCCACTGAAGTCAATGTGAAGGTTCCCATTAGTGAGAATTTTGGAGTTGGATTGTGTCCTTTGGGGAAAATGCTGGCTTCACTAGAGATAATGGCAAAACTTCCCTTGCCTTCAATGGGGCTGAAATGTCACTTTGATCTCTGTTGTGGACTTTTCAGTGGGCCAAAATTATGCCTACAACGAGAAAGGTCACTTATCTGAAAAATGTCTGCATTATTGACATCATTCATTATTGCGCTACATAGAACTGAATTGTTCCCAATGGAGATGATGAATTTTGTGGCTTCTTAAAATACACTGGTTTGATGAGTTAAATGTATGAAACCTTTCAGTTTATAAGAAATTTACAGAAAAAACTGTTTTTATTCTGTGACATGTAAAATAGCTGCTGATTTTTATTCTGGTCTGGTAAATGTAGAAGAAGGAAGATGATATTCAAAATCATACGCCAAATGCAGGTTTTCCCTTGATGGAGAATCTAGGAATTGGCTCCGAGCTTAGGGCCACCCTATCTTCTATTTAATGTTTTTAGGAAGGGAAGAAGATAAAGAACCTTATGTATATTCTTAAATATTTCTGTAAAATAGATAATAAAAGGTACAGCCCCTTTGAAATAAAGAAATGAACATGCTGACCAAAAATGTAAAACTTGGGAAACTAAAATAAGACCCTTGAATGAGTATTTGGGCATCTAAACCCGTGGCCTAAATTTCAGAGGATCTAAGCACCCTTTGCTCCTATTGAAACCCCCTGTTCAAATCAGGCCATTGAGTTAGGTGCTCGTTATTTGTCTGTAGGGGCCAGGTGCTGGTACCTTTACTCAGGGGAGTTGAGCATTATTTAGTGAGTAGTCCCATTGATTTCAATAGGATTAGAAGGATAAGGCTTCAGTATTTGACCATTTATACTAATGGTATATCAAACATGGCTTAGTCTGTTGCAAAATATTATGTTTCTTTATTATAAAATATACTATGAAGGAAACAATAAAGAGCGGCAACAGTGAAAGTGAGATAAACGTTAAGAGGGGGGCTTGAGACACTAAAGGAAGTCAACAAATCAAGAAGAAAGATGGATTGCAAAAGTTTGCCTTGAATATTTTTACTGGTTTCAATTACTTTGCTGCTGTTTCAAGAAACCAGTAATAAAGGCCCCAAAATCCACGGAGAAATACTAAGCAGACATCTAGCAAGAGATTCATCTTTATAAGAAATTAGGAAAAAGTAGACTAGAAGGAGACTTAACATCTACTGTAAAAAGTTACTGTGAGAACTCTGGAACTTTGGTTCTGGGAGGCAGGTTCCAATATTACAAAATGGCACTGCAAAGCAATTTTGCATTGGTTTGTAATTTTGGTAATGGTATATAGTTATTGCATTGCTGGGAGTATATTCTATATTGCTATGTCTGATTTAGATTTTAGTTTCCTCCATGTTTAAAAGTTTGTATAACTCAAGTATAACTGAACACAAGAGCTTTTTCTGTGAAGTTTGAGTGTGAAGGAAACAATGCATGAACGGAGAAAGAAGTGTTGAAACTGTATTGTTCAGGAGCCAGTCAGAATAACCAGATGTTTTTGTCATATGTGCTGAAACTGAGAGGAGCTATAGAAATTGGAGGACTTGGGGAAAACATTCTTAAGAAGCAGGGAATTTGTACTTCCCTGGTTGTTCCATTTCCTGATTTGACTTGTAGGATCAAGAGTTTCTTTTCCTTAGAGACTGGAATTGTTGGAACGATGTGTGGGTTAGCCGACTGTGCAAGGCCTCCTGCAACCTAAGGTAAAATGTCTTGATTTAGAACTTTAACTGTTTGCTTCCATATTTTTTAATAATTACTGAAGTTAAAGCTTAAAGAACAGCATTTCTTATAGACATTCACTTGTATAAGCGAAGTATATGCACATGGGCTCTAGAAGTAAATCTAAGGAGTCATATGTTAAAATTAGGGCTGTTGATTAATTGCAGTTAACTCATGAAATTAACTCAAGAAAATTAATTGCAATTAAAAAGATTAATCCCGATTAATCGCACTGTAAACAATAGGATACCAATTGAAATTTATTAAATATTTTTATTGTTTTTCTATGTTTTCAAATATATTGAGTTCTATTACAACTCAGAATACAGTGTACAGTGCTCACTTTATATTATTTTTTATTACAAATATTTATACTGTAAAAATAAATAATATTTTTCAATTTATCTCATACAAGTACTTTAGGGAAATCTCTTTATTGTGAAATTGTAACTTATAAATATAGATATTTTTGTTAGATAATTGCACTCAAAACCAAATCTCTGTTAAACTTTAGAGCAGTGATTCTCAAACTTTTTAGTGACCCCTTTCACACAGCAAGCCTCTGAGTAAGTGAGTATTTAACAGTATTATAAATGCTGGAGGCAAAGCAGGGTTTGGGGTGGAGGCTGACAGCTTGCGACCCCCCCACATAATAACTTCGACTCCCCTGTGGGGTCCTGACCCCAAATTTGAGAACCCCTCCTTTAGAGCTCACAAATCCACACAGTCCTACTTCTTATTCAGCCAATCACAAAGACAAACAAGTTTGTTTACATTTACGGGAGGTAATGCTGCCCACTTCTTACTTACAAGAGCACCAGAAAGTGAGAACGAATGTTCACATGGGACTTTTGTAGCTGGCATTGTAAGGTATTTACATGCCAGATATGTTAAGCTTTTGTATGCCCCTTCATACTTCAGCCACCATGACAGATGATGTGCTTCCATGCTGATGGCACTCGTTAAAAAAGAGTTAAATAAATTTGTGACTGAAATCCTTGAGGAAGAATTGTATGTCTTTGGCTCTGTTTTACCCACATTCTGCCATATATTACATATTCTGGTAGTTTCAGATGATGACTCAGCGCATGTTGTTCATTTCAAGAACACTTTCGCTGCAGATTTGACAAAATGCAAAGAAGATACCAATGTGAGATTTCTAAAGATAGCAACAGCATTTGACCCCAGGTTTAAGAATCTGAAGTGCCTTCCAAAATCTGAGAGGGACAAGGTGTGGCACATGCTTTCAAAAGTCTTAAAAGAGCCACAGTCCAATGCAGAAACTACAGAACCTGAACCACCAAAAAAGAAAATCAACCTTCTGCTTGGGGCATCTGACTCCAATAATTAAAATGAACATGCACTGGTCCGCACTGCTCTGGATTGTTATTGAACAGAACCTCTCATCATCATCATGGATGCATATCCTCTGGAATAGTGGATGAAAAATGAAGGGACATATGAATCTTTAGCGCATCTGGCATGTAAATATCTTGTAACACCAGCTGCAAGAGTGCCATGCGAATGCCTGTTCTCACTTTCAGGTGACACAGTGAACAAAAACAGGCATCATTATCTTTTGAAAATGTAAAAAAACTTGTCTGAGCAATTGGCTGAACAGGAAATAGGACTGAGTGGATTTGTAGGCGCTAAAGTTGTACATTGTTTTATTTTTGAATGCGGTTATTTTTTGTACATAATTCTACATTTGTAAATTCAACTTTCATAATAAAGAGATTGCACCACAGTACTTGTATTAGGTGAATTGAAAAATGCTATTTCTTTTTTAATTTTTACAGTGCAAATATTTGTGATAAAATAAATGAACACTGTACACTTTGTATTCTGTGTTGTAGTTGAAATCCATATATTTGAAAATGTAGAAAACATCCAAAGATATTTCAGTAAGTGGTTTTATTTATTGTTTAATAATGCAATTAATCACAATTTTTCAATTGCGTGACAGCCCTAAATAAGATCCAAGGAGTATTTTAATGTGTAGAGATTTAGGGAGGATTTTCATTGTAGAGTATGTTCCATTTTATGCATTGTAACCATTCAAATTCAGAACTCTGAAAACACAGGTTACAGGAGAGATATTAGAGCTGGATGACTTCTTTTTGGTGAATAATAAAGTTGCCCCAAAAGATTTATTTTGCGGGTGCCAAAACTATTCATGAATTTAGATTGAATTTCAAAAAAAGTCAAAACAATTCATTTTAGTCATTCCAAAATACTTCATTTCAACTTTTCATTCTGGAAAATGAAAACAATTTTCATTTATTAAAAAATAAAAAGGAAGGTGAAACAGGCTGGATAAAAAGCAATGATTGATTTAAAAAAATCAAAAAAAATTGATTTTTAAAATTTAAATCCTTTTTTTTTTAATTTAAATTGGATTTTTTTTGATAAAATGCTTTTTGGGGGAAAACATATCTAAAGATAGTTTTAGTTAAGATATATTATAGCTCAAAGATACCTCATCATGGAATAGGGATTATAAATTCTAATTCTATTGTATGACACTAGTTCATGGATTAGAAACCCAATGTTATGGGCTTTCAGGGGCTTCTTATAGATTATTTAGGTTAATCTTTCTATCTGCCCAAAGGGACTCAGTGCTCAGTCTAGAAGATACTATCAGAGATGCTTAGTTTTGCAGTCCTTAAACTGTGGATTTGTCTCTCCAGAGATGTCCATGGGACATCTGGTCACTTGTTAACGAGAATGACCAGATGTCCCAATTTTATAGGGACATTCCTGATTTTTGGATCTTTTTCTTATATAGGCTCCTATTTATCCCCCCACCCCATTTCAATTTTTCACACTTGCTGTCTGTTCATCTTCTTAACAGCAAAAATGTTTTTTAAATAAATATATACTATATAGAGGTGAGAAATAACACACCTCAACCCTATTGTCCCTCTGCAAATTTGTGTACACAGAGTCTATCCCTCACCTTTCTCTAAAAGTGCAAAGTTTCAACAAGTTCAATGAATAGAAGATTGTTGTGGGCAGAATATATCTGGACAAGGAGAAGAAGTCTGGAGATAAATGTGAGAAGGGAGGGGACAGCAGCAGAAACAAAAGTGAAGCTGTTTGAGCTGCATATTCCAGAAGTCTTATGTCTTTCTCAGTGTAACCTTCATTGATTTGAGATCTACCATGTCATTCTCCCATTAAAAGGGAAAACCTATAATGGCAGCAAGTCATAATAGAGACCCACTTTGGGAATATTTTAATGAAGTTCCTCTACCTGTGGGTAAGAGACATCCATGCAAAATGCAAACAGTGCAACAAAGAAATGCAAGGCCTTGTTGCCCGAATGAAACAACATCATGAGAAGTGTTCCTTCTCAGGAGGAAGCTGCATTGAAGATGATGAAGGAACATGTCTGAACATGCAGGATTTTCAGGCTGATCAACTTTTTTCTTTCATTCTTAAGAACTGCCTGTCTTCCTTCTGGACTATTCTTGAATTCTCATGTTTGAGGAAAAAAGTGAAAAAGTGTAAGTGGGAAGAACCAGCTAATTCTCCCACAAGGTGTGCAATGGAACTCAGGAGTGGACAGTTTTGAGCAGGATATCAAGATCTGGCCTAATCTGATGACAGTTTGTCATCAAAATTGTGAAAAAATAGGTGGTACTGTCACTGCCAAAGTTCTCAACATTGGGTTTAAGAGAAATGTTGAACACGTGCTGAGTACCCTGAAGCCTATTTCTGTAGCCTTGAACAAAATGCAGGGGCTTAGCTGTTTTATTGCTGACACTGGTGAAATTTGGAAGGAACTGGTGAGATCTTAAAAAGAGAACTATGCAAGGACAGAGTTAAATTACAAGCATTAATAAAACAAATGGGTCAAGCACTATCTCCAGCTCATTTTCTTGAAAATATTCTCAATACTCAGTACCAAAGTCAAACCTTAACTGCTGAAGAAGAGGAGTTGGCTATGACATGGACATCGAGCAATCATCCTTCCATCAAGTGCAGCTGTGGGCATAGTATGCAGTTAGCAGCTGCTGTGCTGGTGCAAAGCTCAAGTAGCAGGTCACTGGCTCCTTTGCCCAGGCAGAAGGCACTGCTTTTGGCAAAGGCTTATAGGGCCAAGATGAGCTTGCTGGGTTGCCTAGCAACCAGGCTGAGCACTTGCTGTGCTCCTGGCAGGTGCCAGTAGGGGAGACATGATAAAAAAGGCAGAACCTGGAGAGATATTAGCTAAAGTCCATATGACCCTATAGGCTGGTAGAGGCAGATGGGTAGTTCTGATAACCAGATTTAACGCATTCAACAACAAATTTAACTAAAAAACAGATCCTCACAAATGGTTTTCCATAAATTCTATGGATGACGCACTGGGGTCTAGATAAACAGTGGAAATAGGAACCTAAATCTCCCTCAAAAATAGCACTAAATGAAGGTTGCTAATTTGTCCTCTCACAATATTAGTTGTAAAGAATGTTGCAGTTAAATGTTTACAAGTCTGGAAATTCTCAAGTAAGACTTTTCTGTAAGGATAGTCTCAATATTCATGCTCAAAAAACTAACTTAAGGTATGTATCAATAGCCTAAGGATGCACAGCTTTCTGTATGAAACATGGTGGTCCTTCCCTTTTAGGGATAGAAAACCTGGGGCCATCTAAGCCCTGTTCCTTTACATGGCCCCTTTAAGGAAACTGGTATTCAAGGGAGCAGCAGCCTAGCTGGGAATGGGGCCAGGCACTGATCAGGTAGCAACTCTGAAACATAAAAGCCAAATTTTAGGGGACTCTCAAGAGGATAGAGAGCAGATAGCCTGGAATTGAAAATTACAAGGGACATCGAGTCAGGAGAAAGGCTCGCTGGGATGGGAACCAAACCCAGAAGGGCAATTGGTGGGATGGGGAGCCTGTCCAAAAGTGCCAAGAAGGAAATCTCACCCAGGGAAGGCAGGGGCTATAGTGGGACTGGCAGAGCTCCCCCCCCCAGTGGGAATTGGAGGGGAACCCAAAGTCTTGGGACAAGGAAGAGTTGGAAGCCCCAAGAGGGAAGGGCTTGGGCCAGAAGGGCCAAAGAGGCCTATATTTTATAAAGTCTTAAACATTCCTCTAGTTGGGGCTTAATCTATTAAGTACTCTGGGCTGTGAGTAAATTATTGGGAGAACTAGGGCAGAACTGAAGGTAGAGTGCCATCCAGGGCCCTATCATGCCATAGCAGGGACATGCTTGTGGACAGCACGCTGGCACACTGTGGCCTGTTGCTAAACTATCTACATAATTTCCCGAGCTTGCAATTTTAAATTGTTTTTGTATAAAGAGTATCTGGCCTTGTATATACTAGGAAAATTGTGCTAAAATTTCCCACTGATTCATCCTCACCAGTAGGAGTGCTAATGTAGACAAGTTACTGGCAACTGTTAGCATTTTAAGCATTGGATTCTATTCACCTGCTTTAATCAGAGCTAGATGACCTGGAATTCAAAAATACTGGCAGCTACTTACTACTTAGCCAGTACATCTGACTACAGATGTGACACAACCTTTCATGACAGCAGCTGATGATGCTCGTCTAAGGACAGCCTTTATGAAATGGGAGAGAGAGAGAGAGAAAAGGGGGGGGGGGAAGATGCAGACAGATTTTAAGATGCTAGCCTATTGCTATCAGTCTTTTAGCCCCTCTTTGGGGCTGGCGGGCTTCCTGCTCGGCTCGGTGTCTCTCTTGGGAAGTGGCCATCTTTTCTGGTTTCTAGATGGAGGGTCGTCCAGTGGGACTCCACGTGCTGCCCCCATCCTGAGCGCCACCCTGAGTGCCAGCTCTGCAGCTCCCATTGGCCAGGAACTGTGGCCAGTGGGAGCTGTGGGGGAGGCACCTGTGGGTGGGGGCAGCACGCGGAGCACATGACCTCTTCTCCCTAAGAACTTCCCAGGACCCTCCTGAGGCCAGCACTGCCCGACGCCCGCACCCCAAACCCCCTCCATACCCCAACACCCTGCCCCAGCCCTGAGTCCCATCCTGCACCCAGACTCTCCTGGAGCTAGCACCCCTTGCCCTCAACCTCCTGCTCCAGTCCTGAGTTCACTCCCACACTCTGAACCCCTCGGCCCCAGGCTGGAGCCCCTTCATGCACCCTAACCCCCTTATCCCTGGCCCCTCTCCAGAGCCTGGACCCACAGCCGGAGACCTCATCCCCTCCCATCCCCTTCCCCAGCCTGGTGAAAATGAGCAAGTGAGCATGGGTGGCAGAGAGCACATGAAGGCAGGGATGGAGTGAGTAAGGGGGAGGGCCCCAGGGAAAGGGCAAGGCAAGGGTGTTTGGTTTTCTGCACATCGAAAGTTGGCAACCCTACTCGAAGGTCATGTGATGGTTGCAGAATTCTGTAAGGAGCATAAGGAACCTGAGGCAGCTACCAGTGTGTCCAAGCAGCCCTATTCAGGGGTGGCCTGCTTGCCTCTCATCGATTTATGTTCTAATGCTCTAAGAACATAAGAACGGCTGTACTGGGTCAGATCAACAGTCCATCTAGTCCAGTATCCTGTCTACTGACAGTGGCCAGTGCCAGGTGCTCTGGAGTGAGTGAACTTAACTGGTAATGATCAAGTGATCTCTCTCCTGCCATCCATCACCCTGCTCTGACAAACAGAGGCTAGAGACACCATTCCTTACCCAATACTCTGCGCATGTATGCAAGAAATAAACAACAACAACAACAAAGTGGTGTAAACATATTTTCTGACCTTGACAGTAGCCATTTCAAGGACAGACTATGGTGATTGTCACTGCAAAGGATAGTAAGCCAGCACAGCAAAATTGAATATAAACACTAAGTTACAAATGCAGTGATTATCCATTAGACATAGTAGCGCGTAGTTGTTTTTTGATTTTTTTTCCAAACAATTTATCCTTGGTTCGCTAGCTATAAACAGATTTAGCTACATTAACCATTCTGTTATGATACAATCTAAAGGAAGTTCCTGAAATGAGGTATTATTAGAAGCATCTTAAAAATAGAAGAATAATTCTTGGAAAATCAATCTAGCATGTATTTTACCTTTTACTTCTCTATGAGAGAATAATTGCCCCAGTAGATGATTGTGGACTGTTATTAGATGTAATTTGTTCTGTCAGTTCTCTGAAATGTTTTACAGATTAGTACCTAAGAGCTGGTATTTACAAACCTCCTACTGAAGGTGATGTGTAGCAGTACTCGATACATTTTTCCATATAGCTATTTCTAGAACTGCTTATGTTTTCTATTTTTGTTTAAGGATGTGTATATTTAAAAATATTACACAGATCTCTGAACTCTTTATTAGGGAATGCAAATAATGGAACTGATCCTCCAAATAGACAACATGCACACATACCCTGAGTTCCCTTGCATGGGATAAGGGACCTCAGTTGGGGATCTGTTGTTTGCAGGATTAATCCCAATGATCAAGTTTTCCACTGTGCAGATTTATTTCAGAAGGGCTGGCAAGTCTTGCACTGTTGTGGTGGTTACTATTTATTTATATTCTGGTAATGTCTAGAGGTTCCAGTCAGGATCGGGGGCCTGCTGGGTGCAGTACAGCCTCAGTAAAAAACAGAGAGAGACCCTGCCTGGAAGAATTAAACCTGTGATCTGTTTCTCTATTTAGACTTTAAGGTGAAGGATGGTGAAGGATGCAACAGACATGAGAGTGAGGGGCAAACATTGTGGTAGCTCTGTTTTAAAAAATAATTATTTATATCACCGTGGGTTTTGTTTTGTTAAATAAGGCCGAAAAATTCAGGGGCTGAGTTAACTGGATCATAGGAGTCAGTAAAAGAAGGGAGGAAAGGGCATTATTGAGGGAAGAGGAGGATGAAGGCTTTTCTTGTAGTTATGAAACAGAAAGCCTGGCTGGGTCTCAGTCTGTTCTGTAATGAACAAGTGACCACATCACAAAAGTGACACCACAATTAACATTGATTTGCTGGTATCCTTGCTGGCAGTTTCAGGAAAGAAGACAATAGACTTCGAAATCTAAGATAGCTTGTGTCCCCCTAGAAGTGATCTCTCCACCTTTCACTGCATCGCTCTTTGTTCTGCATCTGCTATGGTCTCCAGGACTGGTAACCTAGCACCTATCGCTGGTGAGAAAATCATTTGATTTTCTTTGACATTAAGAAGGAAATAAAAAGAGCATTCCTAGATGTGGCAGGAGCAAGTTTTGTAGAATTTCTAAATCTAATCAATGCAGAATTTTTATGGTTAAGAAAATTGGGGTATTTTTTGGATGATAGACAAAACTTTTGGGAGAATGTATTTTTTTTTTTGATCATGGTTATAGTAAATTCAACAGGTTTTGTATTTGATGTTGCAAATCAGGCTTTAGTGTCTACCATATTTTTCGGTGCCGGCATAACTTGTCCCCTAAATGTCAGCCTCTTAATAGGCTTGCTCAATAAAGGAACATCTACTTCCCAGCTATTCTGGCTCATCATTTGAGAATTCCGTCTTAGTTCTCAATTTTCTGCATGGTTGCTTCTAAGATTTTGAAGATATACCTTTACTGGTTTGTCCAGGCCTTTGGTTGGTTAAAATACAGCAGTAAACATATGACAAGTTCACTTTAACACAAGTGAAAAGATGGAGTATCCACACTTGGGGGACCTGTGGGTAATGGGGAAAGTAAGTTTTAATGCCAGGATGAATTAGGTTTATTGCTTGGTCAAAATGGTGACTACGTAGATATTTCTTCTGTGGAGGAAGAAATGAGATTTTTGGATTACTGTGAGGATTTTCATACTGAGATAGCTATGCAAAGCTAAATTGAAATGTCCTATTACTGGGCTTTATAAATTACTCTTTGTACAAAATGTTCCCAAAAATGGGTGTGAGAGCTGTTTGTGAGAACATCAGGCGCAGATTATTGGATCATGATGGAAAACTAACATAAACAACAACCGAGGAAGAATGGTGGTGATATTCTATTCAAACCACACTTATAATTTCCTGATAACTATGGCCAAGAGTCAGACTGAATAGAAGAACTGGGGCATGGAAGGCAACAACTACCTGAGCAGCCTTCACATGCGCTGCTCCTATATAACAATCATCTGGCAGGTGCTGCAGGCCACATAGTGCCAGTGGACACTTGGGAAAACAAATAAGTTTGGAGGGGAAGAATGTGTGCATTGTACTGTACAAATTCCTTCCACTCTATTTGGCAAAATCAAGAGGTTGGTTGCAAGATATAGAATCATACATATAATGTATTCAATCCCACTGTGGCATCACAAGATGCCTCTTGTGGTGTTACTTACATAGCGATAATGTTGTGACAGCAGAGGTTCTCTGACATATGTACTGTGGGAATGCCCTATGGCATTGTTCTTAATTAGAATTCATTTAGCCTTGCAGCAGCAGCTTCATCTTAGGTTGAAGTTAATCATTAAAGGAGACATTTATAACTTACTGTCTTTGAGCCGTCTTGAAGACTCGAGAATCGCTTTGGCTACTAAGATAATCCTTCTCAACATGTGGAAAAAATACTAAGATCTGTATGAGATCTGGTGGAGCTATGCTCTCCTGGCGGTTGTTAAATTTGAGATGGCATCCTAATCCAGGTGAGTAAATTCCACATATCCAAGCAGATTTGGCATTCAGTTTTAAGCAGAGTAGTAGTTAACAATTTAGGTTAGAAATATCCAGTGTGTCTCATGATTAGGCTGACCATATTTCCTTGAGTCAAAAATGGGACATTGGGATAGCAAAAACGGGACGGGGTTATGTAATATTCTGTATTCATGAAAAAGTAAGATGATAAAATAAGTTTTATTACATGAACATAGAGTAGACTCTCGATTATCTGGGATGATTGGGAAAACCTTAATCTCGGTTAATAAAATCCCGGATAATCAAGCGTCTACTTGGGGGGAGGGGGGGGAGGTGGTTCGCCGCCGCCCTGGGGTGCGGGGGGGGGGGAGGGGGTGGGAGGTGGTGGTCCCACCACCTGCCCCAGTCAGCTCCCGCTGCCAGCCTGGGTGTAGGGAACCCAGGCTGGCAGCAGGAGCTCAGACCCCGGCTAGCAGGAGCCTGCGGGGAAACTCTAAAGCAGCAGCTGGCTGAGCGCTCAACCTGCTGCCGCTTTGGGGTTTTCCCCCCAGGCGCCTGCCAGCCGGGGTCTCATCCCGCTGCCAGCCTGGGCTTCCTACACCCAGGCTGGCTGCAGGCTGAGACCCCAGCTGGCCCCAGCTGGCAAGGGAGTTCCTGCCTCCCATTCTCATGCTCATACAGCATGCACTGTAGTTTGTATTATTATATATCTTTGCCTTTGTGAAGCTAAGAATATTCATTCAACAACTTTCACAGGGCAAGTTGTTGTTATTTAGCTTTTGGAACTGAGGAGCTGTTTCTGTAGCAAGTTTACCCTTTAATGATCATTTAGGAGGGGAGAGGCTCTTGATGTTTTTCTTGTGGAAAGAGTTGATAGATTTGATGCAGAGAACATGCGACTTATGAGCAGATGTCTTGAACTCCTTTCTGTTTGAGTAGTTTCTGTCGTCCACTGAAAAGAGTATGCAGGAGAGTGTCTGAACAGTAAGATTTTAAAAACAACAGAGAAAGAATAAACAAATACATTCTGGAACATGAATAATCACTAGATAATTTTCTTGGGAGAATTGTACGTATTTCTTGCAGACATCAAAAACAGCGGGTGTTGAAACAGAATCAGTAAAATGTACGAAAGGTGTCCCTAGTTTTCTGACATAGTGGTGTTGATTCTCCTTTGCCAGGTATGCATGTGACTGCTCCTAACCATTAATCTTTTGTATAATCATCACGGCGGTGTATATACCAGAGGCTAGGAGGAAAAACAATCGTCCCAACCTCAGAGACTGATGTGCATACACTTCATTAAATCTCTTTTAGCATGGTTTGGAAAGGGGAGGCAAACGAAAGCTGTTCAGCTATAGCTAATTGAAAGGTGGCTGTTAATGGAAAAGAAAATGTGTATGGATGAGAATGTGCTGCTGGTGCAGATGAGGTGTTGTACGGGTAGGATACCTCTATAATTATTCACATAGGCAATGCATATACCTTTCCAGTTCTACCACCCTTTCTGATTATGCTCTTTGAACACCTTCTTCAATGGTGTTGGCATCAACAAGGATCGATCCTTTGTGAAGGGATTCTCTATAATTTCTTTTTTTTTTTTGTATTGAGTCCCCACTTAGTCATCTGGGAACCTAGAACCACTCTGGGCACCTTTGCTAGCAAATCTGTATCCACTCGCAAACACTTTTTCGGGGGAGAGAAAGAAATGGAAAGGCCAGGTTGAACTGGGACAAATATTTACAATTTAACACCTTCCATCACTATTTACCTCAGTGTGCATAAGTCACTGTCCCAAACAATTTGAGCCAGAATGACTAATGCAGTTTGTTGTGCCTCCCACTTGCAGTTCCTGGGTCCCCCACTTCCCCACACAGTTTGTGGTTCCAAGAGTCCAGGAAAATGAGGGTCCCTGTTTCATCAGCAGCTGTGGGACTCTACCACCTGTCCTGCAGTAACAATTTCAGCAGCTAGAACAGTGAGGGCTCACCAGAGTCTCTAGGTTGATGTAGACAGTTGCTATGAATACTACTGTAGTGCATGCAACTGATCTCACTGTGCTGCTCTCCTGCTGGAAACTCTGGCCTGTGGGTGAATCCAACTGCTGCTATGGCTGGGCCCAACTGGTACCTTGCTTTGCCTGCTGCTCAGATGATCAGAACTGCTGCTGGGCTCTGACCACTGCCTGCCACTGGCTACACAACTGGAACATCTGGGAAGCTCTGCCCACATAAGGCAACTACAGTTCTTAGAGGAGCTCTTTCAGATAGAAGGGGATAAGTGTTCTTAGAAACACATCAGAGTCCCTGCTGCCCACAGTGACATTCCCAGCAGGGAACCAAAACCATGTCCATTCTCTCCTTTTGCCCGCTAGCTTAGTCCGGGGCCTCTTACCCCACCTCGGCAAATATCAGTTCATCATTAGGGTGATCCTGTTTCTAGTCACTGTCCAAGCTTTTCCCTGGTGGGTTCCCAACAGTGTAACCTTAAAAATATGGCCCCCAAGTACAAAACATAGTCAAACTATACTCCAATGTCCCTAAATTACCTAAAAATATTATGCAAATGAGGTACTTGTTCAGTTGACTCCCCTTGCTCTCCAGCAGATGCCAGCAGAGAGCTCACTCAATTATCTCTCTTCACTCCTGGGCTTCAGGCCACAAGGCTCACACTAACTGTTAAGATCCTAAATAGTTCAGATGTCATTTTAATTTCTTTGAAGTTATACTTATAACTTGATGTGAGGAGCAGCCAGCAGGAGCAGATGAAATGGAAAGAGACACCTAGATGGGACCCAAAAACATGGGCATCCAAGGTTAATGGACAATTGAAAAATTGGGTCTAAGTGCCTGTCTCTACTTCAGTTCTTGCTCCATTGAAGTCAGTGGATGTTTGTTATTGCCTTCAGTGAGCACAGGATAAGGGCCTAAGATTTCAGTCCTCCTGCAATGTTGTTACCCATGGGTGGAATATTCTGAGTCCCTGTGGAGCACTGTTGACTTTGTAGCATGGGGTCCTAAGTTTGTTGATTTATATATAATTTGAAGTGATCTTTGGTAATGACTTTTTGTAATTATGCCTCATGTCTGTGGAACTTACTACGTGGTGATATGTCTCCCCCCTTTTAAATCCAGATTCCAGGTTAAATTCTGCTTTTAATGGTACCGGTATTATAAAGTCCCCTCTTTTAACATTCACATTGATATTTTTATTATTACTATATTATTTAATTTTGGAGAAATATTACATTTTTAAAACTTCATAGCTGAATCTATTTTGATAACTTTTTCCAGAAATATAATTGAAATCTAGTTAAATAAAACAGTTCCCTTTTCTATTTTTCCAGGATATTTTTCTCTTTAGTGAATCTTGGGTGTCGGGGGTGGGTGGGGTGAGAATAGAACTGAGCCCACCACTAAACTTTAATCCATATTCTTTGTGCATGTACCATCTGTGGGTTAGAAGATAATGAACTTTATTTCTATTGATAAAAGGTAATTTTCTATTAAACTGACGCTAATGTCTATCTTACATCTTCATATACCAGCTTCCTTTGCACTGACATCTGGTTTATAGTGTCTGAAACAAATTGTATCTTTAAAAATGACCACAGTCATTCTAAATGAAACTTTGAAGGTACGTAAGCAATCTGGAAACAAAAAAATACAAAAAACTTTTCATGTTTAAAGCTGTCTTTAGAGATAGGGATATTTTGTGCTCTTTTTTTTTTCCTTTAACAGAGTCAGATTTCTTACACTAAAATAAATTGAGTTCTGATTTCTGAAATGCTGTGCAAGTTCTTGGGTCCATACATTTAAAGTCTGACACCAAATAAGAATGCTTCAAGGGAAACACATGATAAGGATCCTACTGTGAAGAAAGGCAGGTCTGGCTTATATAAAATTTGAAATTAAACTGTACTGGTAAAATGTCTTGTTAGCAGCCCAGAAAGGAAAGACATTTTGCATGATTTCAGGGGCAATTTTAAAGCTACCTTATAGGGAAAAATACCATCAGAATTATGATGATATGATCATAGATCAGATCAAGATCTTTAGACATTTTTGAAAGGGTAAACTTAATGATTTCTTCATCAGAACTGTCTTTATGTTCTCCTGATCCTGGCAGAAGAGATATTTAAAGGACATAGACAAAAACAGATTTATCTGAATATACCTATGCTGTGTAGAGAGCTTTTTAAAGCTTCAGTACAGTATACTTCTGTGAAATTATTCTCATCCCGGGGCAAAACAAATTGCTATGATTTAGAAATATCCAGTTTCTGCTGTTTGTTCCAGTTTGAATGTGAAGTGTTTTTCACATGTGCAGAACTTAAGCAAAAGTACGTGAAGATATTAGGCCAAATTTATCTCTAGAACATCTCCATAGAAGCCCTGGAATTGTTCCAAGGATGAATTTGTCCCATTTAATTTCTGTATATAGTTCAAATCAATAGTAAACCATTTTAAGGATTTTGATGGCAGTAGGTCAGGGCTGGATTAATTGGGTAGTGAGTTATCCCAACCAAATATTGTACATATAATTTGTTTCTTCCTTGTACCTTTTGTTTACTGTCAAGGAGAGACCCCCTAAATTATGTTTTCATGGTCTCTTTCGTGTTCTTGTTATCTAAACGAAGCTTATTTTTTTAAGTATAATTATACTAAATATTTGGAATAGTTCTTAGACATTCGTTATGGATTGCTCAGCAGCCTAGCAATGTCTCTTTGCTGAGAAAGTTGAATAATGTCAAATGCTGGGCATGTGAGGGACTCAGGATTAATGGTTACAAGGGCTAAGATCTCTTGATCCCTTTGATGATGGGCAGGGGGATGATAAAGCACAAAGAAGAGGTGGTGAAGGGGAGGATTTTGCATCCAACCTGTAATGCAGATCTGCTGCCCCAAAAGTATATTGAGTTAAGGATGCCCACCTGGTGGATGATGGGAAAAGAATAGGGTTGGTGTGTAAGTCACCGTGAGCCTGCTCCAACATTGGAGCCCAGATGGGGTGATCAGTTCTCCACAGTTATGGCACTGGAATAGTCAAAACTTAGTGTTCGGTGATTTTACTGTCCATGTATGTAGTTGGTAATTTCTGTGGATTGGCTGAGACTTTTATGCCTGCCACAGTAACACCGGTATTGTCCTGTAAGATCCACTCATAACTTTGGGCGCACTCTGGATCTGCCTGTTGGGAGGGAAGAATAATTCACCCTCTGCTGTAGACAGACAGTTGTCTCCTTTGGTTTCTGTTTGGAATGCACCTATCCCAACGTGGGGAGGGGGGACCTGTTTTAAGTATCCACCTTTGGAAGGCGATGAAGTCAGAGTTCTAGGCAGCTTTGAAGAATAAAGTTGTTCTGATCATCCACTCTGTTGATTGTTCATCAGGACTTATTAATAATCATTCATCCTCCACTACCAGTCCAGTGGCCCCTAAATTCCCTCTCTACTGGTCTCTGCCTCACAGGTCACTATGTCTGTAGCATGAGCTGCAAAAGATGAATGGGAGGAGAGTCCGCTAGAGTGCCAAAGACAGAAGTCTCAGGCTCAGCCCAACCATTTATGAAGTAGATTTTTAAAATAGATGCATGTTGTAAAGAGTTTTTTCAGCTCCGTCACAACATCCGCAGTTACACACAGCAGAATTGTTTGAAGTGGTTGACAGTCTTGCCTCTGCTTTATTAGAGTCAAGTTTTTCTCATGGTGAAGAATTTTCATGTTACTTTGCTGATACAATTGCTTGGATTCAGACTGACCTGTCTACTGTTGGAGACACAGAACAGTGGTTATGGGAGCACATTTTGTGCTGGAATTTCAGCCACTATTGCTCAGTGAGATGGTGGAACCACTGAAGTAGCTTTGTGTTACAGCCTGTGATCTGTACCCTCAACCTGCCTGGCTGGTGAAAGCGGGTGGGGAAATATTGTTTGAGATGTCATCTTTTCCTCATGTGTAGGGTAGGGGAGGATGCTAGTTGTTCTTAAAGGTTTTGTTATGAGGCCAGTGCTCAAGCTACCAACTCTTAACACTGACAATCTGGCTGCCTATTAATCCGTATCTAATCTTCTATTTTTTAGAAAGTTCATTGAAAGTGGTGGTTAAGTAATACTGGTGATTTCTTGAATCCTCAGATTTCCTTGAGCCCCTGTACACGATGTTTAGCAACTTGCTCATTGCTAACAACACTAATCTGCCTCTGTTCTGAAGAGTCTGCTCGAGAAAACTGAAAATTGTATTTTAGTGAATACTTTTCTTGATCCACATTTTAGACCTAAAGCTGTGGTTACCGTATATACAACATATTGCAGCTTATCTGTACACAGCGTTAATGAAGACATCTATAAAATATATAAAATGGTTTGGTGATGATGAAATTTCCCAGAGCACTGGATATATACTATCACAGGAAGCGGTAGTGCTAGGGCCAAGCAATGACACACATATTGTCACTGCAGATGGTCTTTATTTTTCCCCAGGTTATGTATTTGACAGTTATCCGAGTTCTACTGCATCCAGTAACACAGTTCGAGAGATGGAAAAAAAAACATTGCATCAGTAACAATGGACAAGAAAAACTAATGTGTGCTTTAACTTGCTCAGGGATCTAATGAAGCTAAATCCATGTGATTTAATATTATATTTATGTATAGTTTTCTTTCAGTTTATAAGATCATTCCCATCCAGTTCTCTAGGCACATGTGCAACCTCTGTAAAAATTAAATGAACAAAGACGACCTAACGGTCTAAAACTAAAGGTGGTTCCAAATCCCTACAATTTAAAACTCAAATTACTCCTGTAACACCCACCTTTTCACTCCTCACTTCCCTTCCGAAAGCCTGAGAGTACAGCTGAATCTTGAAGTGTGATCTGTCTCTGGTAAGCCAGATTTTCTACTCCAATTACCTGTAGTTTATAGATAAAGGAAAACAATAAATCACTTAGTATGGACCCTCAAAGGATTTACTTGATAAATCTCAAGACCTGGAAAATTCCCCTCCCTAACATGGAGAAGCCATTTAGTAAGGAAAAATGAACTACTTGTATACAGTAAGTGCGTGGAGTTCAAGTGAATATCCAGGTCAAAGAACAGAAGTAGTTATTATTTTTATATCTCTATATAGCACCTTTCAGCCGAGTACCTTAAAACACTTTGCAGTATAAATTAAACCTGACCAACCCTCTGCCCTACCTCCTGCCAGGAGGTAGGTATGAAAGGGTTAAATTCTGATTATCCTGATGGTACTATCACTTGCCTGTATATTTCAAAGGTCAGAATTTGAACCTACGACAGCTCATTTGGTGAAGGCAATATAAAGGTTCCATTTCTGACTTTGCCACTGGCACAAAATCACCTAGTACAAGAAGTCAAATTACCTTTTTGTGTAGTTTTGTCACTTGTAAAATGAAGCTAATACCCAACTCACAGCAGTGTTGTGAGGCTTGTTGTTTTTGTAAGCACTTTACATTCCCCAGATCAAAGCGTATATTGACCTTAATGTTTAGGGACAGTCTGTGAACCCTCTACCCATATTGAGGATCAATTACTCGGTGAGCAATCCCAATAAAATTAGTTGGGCTAGTTGTGTGAGTAGCTGCTTACCAGTTTGAGTTAAAAGGTTCACAATCTGGCCCTTATTAAATATCAAGATTTATTTTGCCTTGCAGTGTTAATCATCTTAAATACATTTACTTGATATTGACCTGTGAGCTTTTCCATCGCTACTCTCTGATCAAATGAATTTTTGTGTTTGTGTTACACAAGTAAAGCTTCAGTTGGGTCATTCTGGAGGAGAAGATTGGAGACATTCAGACAAATTGAACCAATTCTCTTCCCCTGCTGTAATGGCATATATACAGTGTGTTCAGCAAGAACCTTATTACACTGACATATTCTGTTATGCAGTATTTCTCTTAATGGATCTTACTTTAACCCTTTGCTTCTGCTCTGTCATTTGTAGAGGTGACCAAATGGTTGTAGAGTTTGATGACAGTTTCTATCGTGACAATATCTAACTTGACAAGAACATATTTCTAAGTATGGGGTGGATATCATTTGCTTGGACTACATTGGCATTTTCTTGCTTTCAGGATGTGCTACACACAGAGCAGTTTCCTTCAAAGGTTACATTTGCATTATCAGCAGAGAATATGGAAAACTGCACAATTTTAGCTGATTACAAACTAAAGAATCTTTAACCAGCTCTGTAATTTTAATTGCTTCTTGCTGGGTTCTTCAACAAAGTTTACCAGCTAATTTACACAACCATATTCAGCTGTGAAGAACTGGAGATCAGTCAAAGGCTGCAATAACTTCCTGTTTCCTTTGTTTGAAGCATCTGTTATGATAAAATAGTAAACAATTTATTTTTTGAATAATTCCCAAAGAATTCATTCAGTGTAATTCATCCTAAGGAAATCTTAGACAGCACACTGACTGACTCCTTTTGTTCTACAACTTCATACTATTAAGAATACATTCTATTATTGTGTGTGATGCCAAATGGAGCCTATTAAACAAATGAAACCGGAGTCTGCCAATTCAACTTCTGAGGGGCTGACCTTTACTGAAGCTTAAAAACAATGAAACGTCAGCCATTCAAAAACCAGCTTTTTCACAGCCATTCAGTAAACTTTTTTAAAAATTCAGCTTTTGGGGGGGGGGGGGGGGAGGGAGAAGAAAGCAGCTTCTGTGTGAATCACAAGAAAATGTTCTTAACTAAACCAAAATGTTGTTATGGTACTATAAGCAACAATTACTTCTGTGTGAGTTGTTAGGTCTGACAGGAATAAAATTCTTGCTCAATCTCTTCAACTGACAAACAAATATTTAGGCTTTTCCTCAATTTATTTCTGCTAAGAGTCACAACATTGCTCTGGCAAATTCTGTGACAACATCATATTCCATTGTCCGTAGCTTTTGATCAGATTGAATCAATTTCCTTCTTTACCTACAGGAATTTACCAAAATATTGTGCTATTTAAAATGAATGGGGGGAAATGTACTTAAGAGACTGGATGGCTCGGGGCTAGAAAGGGAATGTTCACCAATTTTATAAAATGAACAAGAATGCTATAAACTAAAGCTATGAACTAAAATCAGGCATTTTTTCGTACCTATGCTAAGTTCACGGTAAACTTTGTATAGCCTCTTGTTTCTGACAGCTCAGTAGAACAAAGAGGTATAAGATGTACCAAATATGAACTATTAGTGACAATGTCTCTAAGGTTTATTAATATCAAAAATATTAGTGTGTGCCTGGTACAGCATTCAATGGAGTATTAGTACAGAAGTTCCTGTCCCCTGAAAAGTAGATATGAAACTAAGATAAAGAAAAAGGGAGTGAGGTATTAGTCACCAGCTTGTTATAAACAAATCCTCCATAAATACAATTTGAATTAAATTCATACTTTGGAATAGAATTGAAGATACTGCATGGTGTTCTTTGGACTGCTGACATATTAACCCTTGCCTTTCTGTTTGTGCTGATCTTTCTGTGTTCAACAACACTGGGTTATCTGATGTTTCATCACTAAAATCCTTGAACCTTAAAAGGAATATAGAACTTTTTGGCTATAGATTGAAAAAGCTATAAACTTGCATTTGCAGATTGCTGTCTCAATGGGAGAAGAGCCCCGAAATAAGGCACGACCAGAGTGAGGGAAGGCGTTCAAACTGTGGTGCAATCCAGCACTGATGGAAGTCGGCTGCTCAACTGGTTGTTAATGGACTAAAGTAAAATCTGTAAAATAATTTTTTTTACCATTAACTCAAAGCTAAATCAAACTGGTATTCATCGAGTAAATGCCCCAATGAGAGACAGAAGATTAGTAGTAGATAAATCAGGGTATTGTGCAATTTATTAATTGGACAGAGAGCAAAATGTAAGGTTACTTTCCTTGTGACCATGTAGCACATTTACACACTGAGTGTATGCAGCTCGTGTTCCTCAGAGCCCAAGCACAAATCAGAGTTGCTAAACTGGTGGAGAAGAGAAACACAAAAGTATACATAGATAAAGCATATAGGAACATTAAGGAGCAGGCTCACTTCAGAGCTAGCTCCCCTGTCCTACAGGTATTCAGTGTTATAATGGGAGAGGGCAAAGGTGGAACTAGGGTGATCAGACAGCACATGTGAAAAATCGGGACAAGGTTGGGGATAATAGGAGCCTGTATAAGAGAGACCCAAAAATCAGGGCTGCCCCCTATAAAATTGGGACAGTTGGTCCCCCTAGGTGGAACAGATACGCTTAGGTGGGATCCATTTTCCAGTAAAAGATGATCATTCCTCACACACTGTGGACGTAGCTCCAGGAGATTATCTGGATATCGTATAGCCTGGAAAAGATAGGGTTAAAAGGGTATTCAATTATTAGAAATATAGCTAAGTTCATAGAGACCACCAGAGCAGTTCAGTGACTTATGGGAAGCAAAGATGAGGCTATCACAAGACTATTAGACAAACTTGTAATGAATTCTGGGAGAAGTCTGTGGTCAGGGTACATATTGGTACCCATAACTTCAGGAGCTGTAGGAAGGTGGTTTTGGAAACTAGAATTAGGTAACTAAAAAAAAAAAAAGCATAGATCTAGAGTCATGACAATGACCTTCTCTGAACTGTTTATAGTTATTCATACAAGGCTTTAAATTTATTAGGCATTGGGAAACTTTTGGGGGAAGACCGAGACTGCTAATAGAAAAACCTGACTAGAATTTTGAGGGTGACTGACTAGGGGCTGGCGAAAAAGATGTCAGGTGTTGAGGAGGGTTGCAAAAAGACATTTACAGCGGACATCAAAAATACCCTCTATTGGATAAAGGGTTGCCTTTGTGTGAGTGAATGTACAGCTGAACTGGAGAAAGGACAGGTTGAGGATGTAGAAATATATTCCAGAAAAATAACAGGGCATCAGAAAACATCGTTAAATAAAAAGAAGCACACAGCCAATATTGAATGCCTATATACTAATATGAGAAGCTTAAAATCAAAATTAAAAGCTAAAATAGTTCAACTGGAATGCCTGACAATGGAGGAAGACCTTGCTATAACAAGAATCAGGGAGGTAGCCGTGTTAGTCTGGAATAGCAGAGGTAACAAAGTCCTGTGGCACCTTAAAGACTAACTATAAAGTTTTGAAGCATGAGCTTTTGTGGGCTAATACCCACTTCGTCGGATGCAGGCAGTGGAAGTGTTCAGAGGCAGGTATAGAAAAGTAGGCAAGAACCAGGTGGGAGGTGAAAAGGTTAGTCCAATTAAGCTGAACCACTTTTCTATACCTGCCTCTGAACACTTCCACTGCCTGCATCCGACGAAGTGGGTATTAGCCCACGAAAGCTCATGCTTCAAAACTTTATAGTTAGTCTTTAAGGTGCCACAGGACTTTGTTACCTTGCTATAACAGGCATTTCTGAAACACTGATTGACCAAAAGCAGTGGGATACTGAATTTTTGGGTATAATCTATACAGAAAAACCAGATTATGTCATAGAGGTGAGGGAGTAAGTCTATACTAGAAAGATTCATAGACTCTAATGAGATAAAATTTCTTATTGGAGAGGACTGTACATGAGCATTTGCCTACACGGAGTCAACTGAAAAAGTTATTAAATAGTCACAAGATATGAAGTAAAGTACGTTCATGAATTAGAAACTGGCTAAGCAACATCAAAGACTAGAAATAATGCTAAATTTTCAGTTCCACAGATCTAGGGATGGTGTTAAATATACTAATAATCTGGGAAGAGCATGATCAGTGAGATGACATAATTTTCAGATAGCACAAAATGATTTAGGTCCACTAGAGACAATTATGAGCAACTCTTGAGAGACTTAATGAAGCTGGGTGGCTGACCAGTACAATGGCAGATAAAATTCATTGTTGCCAAAGCAAGGTAAAGCAACAGCTGAATTACTCATGAATTAGTGGGTTTTAAAGTAACAGTAACCACTCAGGAAAAAGAACTTCACATATATGCGGGCAGCTCAGTGGAAACATCTCTGTATGTGCAGTAGCAGTCCTATAACCAAAACAAAATAGTAAGAGATATAAAGCTAGAAAATCAATAACAATTCTTTATGAGGTAAAAGACCACATCTAAAATTCTTTCAAAATAATTCCACCTGTCCAATGCAGAATAAACCTAATTTGGAGCCATGTGTAATTTCCAGCAAGAGGAAGGATGATCTTGTGAACGGGGACTCTGAAGTTCTGTGATGAATTCCCAGCTGTGTCACAGACTTTCTTTGAACTTACTCAAATCTCTTAATCACTCTGTGCTTCAGCTGTAAAATGGAATTTCTTCATTTCTCTCACCATTTCTCAGGCTTATCTATTTAAGGAGAGACTTTTCAAAGAATTTAGGAGGTCAAATTGTGTATGTGCTCCAAATCCCATAAGCACTATTGATGACTAACCCCCCAGAAGCTGTAAATGTTTTGGGGTTCATATTTTACATATGCATAATGCTTAGCACAATGGGGCCCCAGTCTTGGTGGGGACCTCTAGGCCCTCGTGTAAGACAAATAATAATATTACCACTGCTTTCATTCAATCTTAGCAAAAATAGCTGTAATAATGATAATAATCCAAGTAATTAAAGAGACCCCCCCACACACAGTTTGCCTGATTAAAAATTCATGTCACAGTACAGAGGTCACACCAATTCTGTTCTTGAGGCCCTATGACAGCAAGACAAAGGACAGGCTTTTTAAGATCAAGATTATGGAAGTGTGACCCATTTTCTGTATCCCATTTGCTCTGATAAAAGATTAAATTGCTGCTATTGAATTGATATGTGAGTTTGGACAGAATTTCTGTCCTGCCTCATTTTTACAGATATTTGCTTTGAATGACCCCTTATTAATAGTCTGTGGGGACTGAACTGTCAATTCCTGGGAGATTTGCTTCTCACCAGCTGTCTCATCATCGCTTCATAAACCTTAAGTGAATCCTTTAATGTGCACTGTGACTCTGCCAACATCAGCCTGTCAAAAGTGAAACTCTCCCCCTCACAGATTTCCATTGTGCTGTAGGAAAATCTTGTAGGTAGCTCATCTGTACAGTCAGATGTGATTACTCATCATTATTTATGTGCCAGTCTTGAGGGGCTTCATGGAGAAATCACCTGTTATATCTGCAGTAGCTGAAATTGTTCATAAGAACCAATGTTAACTGCTAAAAGTCAGCTGGTTTTCCCCAAAGAAAGCAGGGGATTTATGCAGATAATTCTAAATAAAGTGACCACCCTAACCCAGACTGCTTTGAGATGTCTCCTCGCGTACATGGAGGGGTATGGATCTCAAAGTGCCCATTGAGGGAAGAGCTCCTTTAAATCTCAAATGAAGTTCTTTAAGTAACTAATGCCACATGCTTTTAGAAGCAGATACTGCTTTACCAGTACACAATGTTGTGATGTCAAAATATGCAAAGATTGAGACCCTTAAAAAGCAGTTTTACTTCAGACAATTCCAACTTTCTGAGTGTCTTGATGGAGCACATCAGCCTTCTTTTTACATCTAGAAATGTAGTCAACCTCCATTAAAAAAATCTGACAATCACTTTTTTCTTAATATGCTAGCTTTATAATTGACTAAATTTTGAAACAAAGGAAGGACCAGTAAATCTATATTTTTCATTGAAGTAAAAAGTGCTCATAGATTTTTTTTTTAAAATCCAATTTTGGTCCTGTACAGCATCAGTTTATAGCCATGCATTACCATTTTTACAGAATACACCACTTTGGGCATAAAACTGAAATACTGTACATCTTTTAAAAGTGTTTGTGTAGTCTGGAAAATATTTAGTTAAATTATCTTATTTTACTGACATACTTTTTTTTAAAATGAAAGTTAGCTTCTGATTTATTTATTTATTTACTGAAAGTAAGTAGATTTACTGATAGTTATATGGGAATCCAGTTTGCCTTAAATTTAGGAGCCATCAATTCTATGAACCTGTCTATTAAAACCAGTATTGATTTTAAAGTTAACTAGTTAACTTTAATGTATAGTATTTGAAACCTGGGACAAGAAGTGCTCTGCTAACCACTTATTCTGTTGTGTTATGATCATATAGCAATTGCCCACAGAGGACAGTTGAAAAGCTTAACACATCCCTATCTCTATTAGGGATTTCCACATTGGAAGTATGTAAGGAACATAGAATGTATAGCCACTGACGTTAGTTCTCAAGTGTTCTGTAGTCCTGAAGTCAAGCATTGCAGGGAGAGTGTAGCTCCTGTTTGTGAGGGTTAACTAGCTAGGTCCAGATCTTCAAAGGAATTTAGGTGCCTAAATTCCATTAATTTCAAAGAAAGTTAGTTACCTAAATGCCTTTGAGGCATTCTGGCCCTAGTGGTTCTTTTCAAAAGCAATTTAAAGATGAAAAGTGCTAGATATGTGGTGGTATATATTTTTTTATTATTATTATTGGTACTATTATTGGCAAACTCTCTGACTTCAATTAGAGTTTTTCCTGAGCCAGGGACTGTTGGAATTGGCCTATAATAAGTGTGTTTGTAGTAAAGAAAGTGACAGGAAATACTTCCTATCTTTCCCTTCGCATTATTCTGCCATAGCAATAGGTATTTTGACAATTTAATCAATTAGGGTTTAGTAGTCACAATTATTATTTTATATCAGTAGAATAGGTACTTATTTTGTGAATATGAATAGTTTTACATGTGCCAAACCTAAATGTCAAACTAAGCAAAAATAGTTTGTGTGAATGTAAGTGAAGATGTTAAAATTCTAGCATTCTATGTCTATTGTTCATATCTCTGTCTTAGGTCAGTCTCCGTTTGTCAAAAGTTTAGCATTTTCTTTGTGGGAAGGGTCTCGGAGCCCAGGCACTGGGCTGAGTGGGAATGTCGACACTGCTATTTTGCGTCCCACAAGCCTGACTCTGTTGACCCGGGCTCAGAGACCCATTCTCTTTGGCTTGTTTTCAGTGTAGATGTGCCCTTAATTATGCTGTGCCTCAATTGCCCATCTATAAAATGGAGATAATACTTGCCCACTTATATTCTAAACCAGGGGTCTCAAACATGCAGCTCGCAGGCTGCATGCAGCCTGCAGTTATTTCGTCCAGCCCACCATAGCTCCTCTCACCCCCGTCTCTCTGCCTCCCCACCCCCCCAGTGTGCTGCAACTCTGCTTGTCCACCTACCTACTAGCACTTCCCAGTGCCAAACACCTGTTTCGTAGCACTTAAAACTTTCCCGGAGGAGAGGGGAGGAGCAGGGATGCAGCACGCTGAAGGGAGAAGGCGGGGCCAGGGTGGGGATTTGGGGAAGGGTTTGGAATAGGGGCAGGGAAGGGGCAGAGACTTTGGGGAAGGTGTTGGAATGGGGGTGGGAAAGGGGTGAGAAGAGGTGGGATGGGATGGGGCCTCCTGGAAGTGGGGGCAGGGCCGGGGCAGTGGGGGTGCGGCTTGTGTATCTTTGCATGAAAAGGTGTCAGTGATGCGGCCCTCGGGCCAACGTACTAGTCCTCATGTGGCCCTTGGGGTGATTTGAGTTTGAGACCCCTGTTCTAAACTTTTCAGGGCAGGGATTCTCTCTTACTATATGTTTGTAGTGCCTAGTACAATGGGATCCCAATTTTGGGTCAAGGTGGTACTGCAAAAAATAAATATAATTTACAGTGGGGAAGATATTTAGCTTTTACCAGGTAACTGCTGATCAGGATTCATGTCATCTGGCTTTGAAATTTGTACATTTAGGAAGTGCTACATTCCTTTTGGTTTTGTGTAGCAGTGTCTATTAGCATAGAAAATGTTATGGGTGACTTCAGAAAACATTTCTTCTGAAATCTCACACTTTCAGGGAGAGTAACTTTTGGATCAGCTTTATGTCTCTTCATTTTCAGAGACCCGATATTTTAAAAGTTGAATTCAAATAATAAGCATTCATTATTTCTACATTTTTGAGTGCCAGTTTCTGGCAGCCCATGTGAAAAAAGTGCCCTGCTTTTCCTCTGTACCTGTCTTAGTAATTGTATATAATTGTAGGGTAACTTATCCTTTTTTACAATTTTGTGTATTACTGCTATAAAATTCTTGCCAGTTGAACTATGCGTTGTGTTGTAGCAGTTTGCTAGTTCATTTCATTAAACATTAATTTAATGATGTTTAAACATGCCTAAGGTTAGTAATGTGACAAGATAGTAATCCATTAAATGTGCAGGCAGCAAATCTACTATCTCTTTTGAGGAGGTTACAATATGCCACACAACTAATTATCTAAAATCTGAATGTACTTAATTTCTTTGAACTGCAAGATGAAACAATTAATCAAGTGAATATTTCAGCTCAATTTCAAAAGGAAAAGTGATAGCTTTTTAAGCCTCTAAAACCCTTTAGAAATCACTGCTGCACCTTGTCAACGAAGCACACTTACATGAAGCATTTGTGCCATGTCAAAGAGAAGCTCACCCCAACTTTAATGATGATAATAATACTTTGCACTGACTGTACAGAGAACCTTTTGTCTGAAGTTCTCAAAGCACTTTGCATATGTTAATTCATCCCTCCACCAAAAAAGATAGTAAATAGAATGTAGAGCAGCATTGCTAGGACACTGAAGTTTTCATAAATATCAAACATTTGAAAGTGAGGAAATTCTGACTTAAATAAAAAGAAATAAATCAAAGATTGTAGTTCAAAGTACCCTAAGTGTCCTGTGCACAAGTGTCCTAGCACCCTATGATCCTTATCCTAATTTGGCTTCCCTTTCCTTGTGAAAGAAGCCCCGCAGTAGTTGCCCACTGAAAGAATGTGTTTCTCATTGTGCATACAATTTAAAATCATAGAAATATAGGAAGGGACCTCAAGAGGTCGTCTGCTCCATCCCCCTCCGCCCCCCCGCATGCTGAGGCGAGATTAGTTGACCATAGTATGCTCTGTTCTACAATCCCATAACTTTCACCCTCCATTCCAGTCTATATTCAAGTAAGGAGAAAGTTCAGGCTCATCTTGCAAGGGTGTGCATGGCTCCTCGGGCATCTGTGTTCATATGTTCAAGATCGATGTTGAAAAAGTTAACTTCTGACTTATATTTGGAATATAATGTCTCTAATTGATATTGGGATATGAATGGGATAGAGTTGCATATCTAGCACAGAATGAGGTGATGGATGAAGGAGGGTCTTGTGCAGGACATATGTAGAGGGACACATGCGAGTTGTGATAGAGATCTGGTATCTTTTTATTGACTTTATTTTCAGTGTCCACTCAATAGCAGGAACTTTACAAGCTGTGCTGATTTCAGTTTTATGCTAGTGCACAAAAAGGAAGCAATATAAGTACAACCATGCTAATTTTAAGAGCTATGTTACATTTAAAATACTATTGAATATATTTCTGTATATCATAACTTTGATGTTACGTTTGCCACTGTATGTGAAATATAAGACTAGGTTCTCCATTGTTTTATGCCAGTGTGACTCCATTGATTTTAGTAGAGTTACACTAGGGTAATATCAATGTAAAAGAATGGAGAATCAGCCCCCAATATACAAATGCATATATGATCTTAAAATATCATATAAAAGCAATCATATACAGTATTCCAAAGAGGGAACAATAGTAAGGCTTTGTAAGGCTGAAAGAGGAAAAACCTGGTCATAAAATTAGAACAGTGGGGAAGTAAAGACACTACTAATAATTCATATCAGTGTTTAAAAATATCAGCATGCTATTCTCACTGCCTATTAATTCTTATTCATTTATTTATAAAGTACCACAGATATAATATTGCTTTGCATCTGCCAGCACATAGGAAAGCAGGTAATTAAAGAAATAATACAATTAACATTAGTAATATAAATAATTGTGCTTTCAGATGGGAAATGAAAATTATGATCCATTCTTTTTAGGTTCCTCTCCCATAAAGTATAGCCTTCTTAAACATCTTAAATTAGAAAATACTCCTTAGTGAAGATTACTCCTATATTATCCTTTTATTGGAGAATTTTGCAAGACTGAACTAATCCTTCCAATATATTTTCATCATGTTACCAATTCAGATTTTGTATCCTTGATTTTTTTTCTTATTTCAATTCCCAATAAAACCTCTTTCAATTTTTTCAGACAGTTTATCTAAATAATTTGAAAACAACATAATCCAGGGCAGTGCAGCCTATGACATTGCTCACATGCACATCTAACAGCTCTGTTGTCATCATTCTTTATCAGTCCTCGCCAGATAATAAACAGAATAACTCTGTAGCTAGTGATTGTTTAATTAATTGGAATTCTTTTTTGTTGCCTTTCTAAGGTACCAGTTTGTGGTGGGATGTATAAGAAGTACTGATATAATTTGTCTTCTCTGTTCTTTATATATATCAGGTAAAAGCCCACGTTGTTATTAAAATTCAAGAGATTGTAAGTAATGAGTTATTAGAAGGCCCCGGTGCAGAAATGTCACACACCACAATATAATTAAACAGGATTAGTAAACCTTTAAAAGTAACTGGTTAATTTTATTTTGTCCATTTCATGAAAACATCCAAATAAAAGCGCAGAAACCTAAAAGCAGTTTCACTGGGGAATAAAAACAAAACATAAACAAAACACCAACAGAACACTCCCTCCCCCGCACCAACCAGCAATAATAGGAGTTAATTTGTCATGAAGGTACTGTATCAAGGTGTGAAAGCCCATCTCTTAACATGTAATGATACTATAAGTTACAAATGCATTATCAAGTGTTAGGGTTGTTGTGATTTTCCGCAACCTGAAATTTTTAAAAAAAAATTCTCCCCAAAACCTATGAAGATTTTATGAAATGAAATACAAAACACTTACTGCATAATTCACTGTGGACGCATATTTACTCATATTTAAAAATGGTTTGTCTACACACACAAAATGGACCATTGTGTTAGCTAGCTTGATCTACAATGTGAAAGATGACTGTACACTATGTAGACAAGGACCCAATCACTGGGTTCCATGTGCTTCCAAGCCTACTGTATCTGGATTGAGGCTATTCACTGTTTTTGTCTCGGGGGCTCTAAGTTGAATGCCCAGGTTCAGACTTCTTTTCTGACACCCTTCTTGGGGATGAGGGGTGCTATTCTCCAGCCACCTTAGACCTCAAAAACAGTGTCTGAGACATCCTGAGCACACCCAGTCACCTCCCGAATATACACTCCCTCAGAGTTCCATCTAGGCTGTAAGCAATCTGGGCTGCTAGTTTAATCTCTTTAGGGATAACATGGCAGGAAAGCAAAGAACATAGGGCTTGTCTTCACTAAAGCGGCGAGGGATCGATCTTTTGGCGATCGATTTATCGCGTCTTGTCAAGATGTGATACATCGATCGCCAGCGGCGACCCAGTTGACTCTGGAACTCCAGCTCACCAAAAGGCGCAAGCTGGAGTCGAGGGGGGAGCATGCCGCCGCCCGCCGCCACCGTGAGGACGGCCGGTAAGTCGGCCGGAGATGCGCAGACTTCAGCTACGTTATTAACGTAGCTGAATTTGCGTATCTACAGCCGATCTCCCCCCCACAGTGAAGACCAGCCCATAGGTTTAGAAAAGGAATTTCTTAACTGCAGTCACTTTACTCTTAAAGACCTCAAGAGTTATGGCTGCTTGAAAAACAACAAAGTCCTAAAATGCACCCTCCCCTGCTATATGCTCACCTTCCTGTGAGAATCATAGAAGATTACGGTTGGAAGGGACCTCAGGAGGTCATCTAGCCCAACCCCCTGCTCAAAACAGGACCAATCCCCAACTAAATCATCCCAGCCAGAGCTTTGTCAAGCCAGGCCTTAAAAAACTCTAAGGATGAAGAATCCACCATCTCCCTAAGTAACCCATTGCAGTGTTTCACCACCCTCCTAGTGAAACAGTATCCACTAAACCTCCCCCACTGCAACTTGAAACCATTTCTCCTTGTTCTGTCATCTGCCATCACTGAGAATATCCTAGTTCCATCCTCTTTGGAACCCCCCTTTGGTAGTTGAAGGCTGCTGTCAAATCCCCCCCTCACTCTTCTGTTCTCCAGACTAAATAAGCCCAGTTCCCTCAACCTCTCCTCATAAATCATGTGCCCCAATCCCCTAATCATTTTCATTGTCCTCTAGTAGACTCTCCAATTTGTTCACATCCTTTCTGTAGTGGGCCCCACAAAACTGGATGCAGTACTCTAGATGTGGCCTCACCAGTGCCAAATAGAGGAGAATAATCACTTCCCTCAATCTACTGGCAATGCTCCTAATAATGCAGCCCAAAATGCCATTAGCCTTTTTGGTAACAAGGACACACTGTTGACTCATGCAGCTTCTCATCCACTGTAATCCCCAGGTCCTTTTCTGCAGAACTGCTGCTTAGCCAGTTGTTCCCCACCCTGTAGCAGTGCATGGGATTCTTCCATCCTAAGTGCAGGACTCTACACTTGTCCTTGTTGAACCTCAGATTTCTTTTGGCCCAATTCTCCAATTTTTCTAGGTCATTCTGGACCCTATCCTTACCCTCCAGCGTATCTATCTCTCCCCCAAGTTTAGTATTCACCAACTTGCTGAGGGTGCAAGTCATCTCATCATCCATATAATTAATGAAGATGTTGAACAAAACTAGACCCAGGACTGACCCCTTGGGCACTTCTTGTGATACCGGCTGCCAACTAGACATCGAGCAGTTGATAACTAGCCATTGAGCCTGACGATCTAGCCAGCTTTCTATCCACCTTATAGTCCATTCATCCAATCCATATTGCTTTAACTTGCTGGCAAAAATACTGTGGGAGACGGTATCAAAAGTTTTGCTAAAGTCAAGGTATATCATATCCACCGCTATCCCCATATCCACAGAGCTAGTTATCTCATCAGAGAAGGCAATCAGGTTGGTCAGGCATGACTAACCCTTGGTGAATCCATGTTGACTGCTCCTGATCACCTTCCTCTCCTCCAACTGCTTCAAAATGGATTCCTTGAGGATCTGCTCCATGATTTTTTCAAGGACTGAGGTGAGGCTGACTGGTCTGTAGTTCTCCAGATTCTCCTTCTTCCCTTTTTTAAAGATGGGCACTATAATTGCCTTTTTTCCTATTATCCGGGATCACCCCCGATCACTATGAGTTTTCAGTGATCAGCGGTCAATGGTTCAGTGGTCAATGGCTTTGAATTCACATCAGCCAACTTCCTCAGCACACTTGGATGCGTTGGACACCATGGACTTGTGTATGTCCACTTTTCTAAATAGTCCTTAACCTGTTATTTCACTGCTGTGGACTCCTCGCCTTCTCCCCATGCTGTGTTGCCCGGAGCAGCAATCTGGGAACTGACCTTGTCTGTGAGGATAAAGGCAAAAAAAAGCATTGAGTACTTCAGCTTTTCCCACATCATCTGTCACTATGTTGCCTCCCCCATTCAGTAAGTATCCCACACTTTCCCTGACCACTATCCTGTAGAAAGCCGCCTTGTTACCCTTCACGTTCCTTGCTAGTTGCAACTCCAATTGTGCGTTGGCCTTCCTGTTTACACCCTTGCATACTTGAGCAATATTTTTATATACCTCCTTAATCACTTGTCCAAGTTTCCACTTCTTGTAAACTTCCTTTATGTGTTAAAGCTCAAAGATTTCTCTGTTAAGCCAAGCTGGTCACTTGCCATGTTGCTTTTCTTTCTGCACATCGGGATGGTTTGTTTCTGTGACCTCAATATGGCTTCTTTAAAATACAGCCAACTCTCCTGAAATCCTTTCCCCCTCATATTCGCCTGCCCATCAGTTCCCTGTGGGGGTCAAAGTCTGCTTTTCTGAAGTCCAGGGACCTTATTCTGCTGCTCTCCTTTCTTCCTTCTGTCAGGATCCTGAACTCGACCATCTCATGGTCACTGCTTCTCAGGTTGACACCCACTTCTACTTCGCCTACCAATTCTTCCCTGTTGGTGAGCAGCAGGTCCAGAGCAGCATGGCCCCTAATTGGCCCTTCCAGCACTTGCACCAGGAAGTTGTCACCAACACTCTCCAAAACTTCCTGGATTGTCTGTGCATTGCTGTATTGCTCTCCCAGCAGATGTCAGGGTGATTGAAGTCCCCCATGAGAACCAGGGCCTGAGTCTTAGGTCATCATGTTTCAAGATGAGCAGAATCCATCCTGCCCCCTGTGTCTCCCCACCAGCCTTCTTACATGTGGTAGTGGTCACTGTTCTGCACTGCTCAGAACAAAGCCCCACTCTTAAGAAGTCCTCTGTCTCTCCGCTATGCCCTCCACTGGGAAACTCCTGCCCCCTCCCACTGTCATACATGTGCCATCTGTGTGGAAAGACCATAGTAGTACTTGACAGTCATTCAAAGTGCATAACTCCAGATTACTCTGACACCTCGTTGAAGGGCTGTCACAGAGGTCCCCTTTCCTTAGCAGGGCAGCTGTCTGGAATGCAGTTCAATAGGTTGCCCTCAGGCAAGTTTAGATGTGTGTTCAGCACATAGTACAAAGTGGAGTTAATAATTTGATACAGACCTATTATTCTCTTATCATAAGGCGTGTTTTAAAACACATTATTGGCCACATTTTCACTAATACATTCTAAAGCCCTAGTATAAACAGAACAAACTTTATTTTAATAGGTATTAGTGGGTCAAGATAAACTGAAACACTTCTTTCATCCTAGTACCGACAGGTCCTGAGTTTTTAACATTGTGTTAATTAATGCATGTTCTAACACACTATGTTTTTTCCAGTGTAGACATCAGCTAGCTTTAAAAAGACCATATTAATCAGATGTTCATCTTCATGAAGTTTCTGGATACTAGCAAATCTAGCTCCTCTAATAATTCACAGCTCTACCCACTCCCTCATTTTCAACATCCAGTGACAGTTGATGCCGCCCACTAGGCATGCCCATGTCTCTAATCTCAACTGACTCTACTCACTTTCTTTCCCCTCTAGGCTTCTAGTAATTTCTAGAACATTGTTATTCTTTCCTAATAGGCTTAATGCTAACCTTAGCCTTCTTCTCGTTGCTTCTCCTTTAACTTTTTGTAGAATAGTTAAAGTTTTCATTTATGGATTGAAATTAGATCCTCAAAATTAATTCCCAGTGTCCAAAAACTGTCAAATACATGCTATACTCATATAAAAGCTTCAGTGTGACAGTGTCACATGTTAAAAATAAAATTAAACCCCCCCTGCCACACCATTAACACAAACAAAGACCACTGGACTGGCTTTAATGCTGTAAATACCCATTTATCCTCCCACCACTATTGTTGTTAATCCTTTCTAATGAGTAACATAAAAGGTTTAATTGGCCCAGCAAAACTTCATTGGTGGATAAGATCAGACATTTGTACACTGTCCATTTGTTACTTGAAACAATTTAAAAACCAAGTGGAACCAAAAAAAATGACTTTCACATAGGCAATAACTGATACTATTTTAATTTTATTTGCATTTCAGTTTTTTTGTTATGATTTGAGCCATCAAAATTCTATATCCAATTGGTAGTAAAATGATACATTTTATGTAGCATGTCACTAGTCAAATTATTCTGCTGTACTTTCTAACCTTAATTTTAAATACTGTCAGCATCAGCTAGAATTTCAAACAAATGGAACAACTCATCACCATACTAATTGAACGAAAAATGCTTCATGATTTAAATACCTATAGCTTCATCATTGACACAGTTTTATACTTCCATTTTGTTAAGCATGAGGTTGGTGATTAAACTAGATGCATAATTATTAGCAACAGAAAGACTGTTGTCATATCTTGCAGTTTCCTGACCAGGTGCAGGCTTCTCAGATTCATACTGAGCTTATCTGTCAGTCTTATGAACAATCCAGCAAAATAAGTGACTGATTTCTCGTTATAATCACAGAGGCACTTTTCAGCAGATTGTCACACTAGACCCTGTTTTCTGAACAGTATAATGAACATTCCAGTGTCTGAAAAAAAGTGTGTGTGTGTGTGTGTATGTGTGTGTGTGTATATATATATATATATATATATATATATATATATATATATATATATATATATATATATATATATAAAATAAAGACATGTCAAAGTGATATTTGCAAACCAAACCAATCCCAGCTATCAATATAACTCACTATAATTCTGGGTTAATGATGTAGCTTGCAACAATGCTGAAGAACAGAATCAAGGCCTAGTGAATTAACCCAATATGATGAGAACTTCAAAAGATTGAGGTTCTTTGCCCTTGTCTCCCAAACTCTTTCATGTTTAAAATTCCTAATACCAAGTAAGTGAATTAACTATGTGGATAAGAATGTCTTTCATGAGCTGGAGGATTAATAGTTTTAGGATTGTGAGCCTTTCTTGTTGCAGTCCATACCAAGACTCCCATTCATTTAAACAGGTATAGAAGCTGGCTTCTGTCAAACAATTCACTAGGTAAAAGAGAGAACTTAAAGTTCAAAAGTTATATAAAACAGGATTTAGAAAATATATGCTTTGTGGTCAGTTACAAACATATTGTGTGGCCAAATTCTGCAGTCTTTATTCAGGCAAAACTCTAATTGACTTTGAATATAATTACCTGAAAATGGATTGCAGGATTGACCCCATAGTTTGCAAAATCAGCTTCTATTTCAAGACAGTCTATGCAAAAGAATAAATGGACACAAATCAGACATCAAGAATTATAATATCAAAAACCAGTATGAGAACACTTCAATCTCCCCGGACACTCAATAACAGGCTTAAAATAGGCAATTCATCAACAAAAAACTTCAAAAACAGACTCCAATGAGAAACTGCAGAACTGGAATGAATTTGCAAACTGGATACCATCAAATTAGGCATGAATAAAGACTGGGAATGGATAGGTCACAACAAAAACTAATTTTCCCTTGCTCCTGACACACACACCTTCTTGTCAACTGTTTTAAATTGGCCTCATTAGCACTACAAAAGTGATTTATCCCCTCGCCATTTGGTATTCACCCCTTCTTGTCAGCTGTTGAGAATAGCCCACTTCCACTTTAGTTGAATTGACTCACTCCCATCTTTTCAGGTGCTGTGTATTTATACCTGCCTACTGTATTTTCCACTCTGTGCATCTGATGAAGTGGGTTTTAGTCCACGAAAGCTTATGCCCAAATACATTTGTTAGTCTCTATAGTGCCACGGGGACTCCTCATTTTTACTGATACAGACTAACATGGCTACCACTCTGAAACCAGTTATTTTGTTAGTTCTTTACATTTTGTGATATAATACATCTTCATATCCAGTGGAATTTTGCCATCATTTACAATGGGGCCAGGACTTGACCTACATTGCACAGACACCGATATTAATATCTTCTTAAATTAGCATATTGGTGAAACTTTCACATGATTTTTGTCATTAGAACCATGTAGTAGTCTGGTTATAAAATATAAATATCTATTCTTGTAGCAGAAGTTGTGGTTCCCGGTTCTCAATGGGGAGTTGCTAGCCAGCAGAATGTAAGTGTATGGGAAATGTAATATTCCAGTTCTCCGAATGGCACAGAAGTCTGATTTTAATTATCACTGCAGGCAAGCTGGAAGATACAGGTTATTAATTCAGGGCAAAAATAACCTTCAGACTCATTAGCCAAAAAACAATATTGTGTTCTAAAAGCTGCTCTTTCTGAGCCCAGCTGTCACGTTTAAGAATGTTCCTTCCTTCTCCCTCCCCTGTTGCCTTCCTTCCACCCTTCTCAATGACCCGCAGTTCCAGTTCCCTTAAGTGGGAGGAATAGTTTGTTGTGGGAGAGCACTGTACTGACACCTATGCCCCAGAGTCTGACTCCCGGCTCGTGGCTTTTTACATTGGCTGGTTTCGATTGAACCCGATGGTGGGCGATCTCAGAGAGTTCCACTGGATTACCATAACATGTCATGCTGGACTGGGACAGGACTCCCAATAACTGGATTAAGGTGAGGGAGCTGGGACTAGACTTCGGTATCTAGTGGATAAGAGAAGCCACTGGGCAGGAGAAGCCTTTTCAATCTGCTGGGGCCCATAGCTTGATTCGCTGCTGCTGTTAACTGAGATGGCTACTTGGTAGTCTGGTTATTGGATGGGCAGTTACATCTCTTTACTGTGTAGACTTATGAGACATCCATATGTTGCTTTCTATTATTCCTGGAAATGGAATTGCTTGTGCTCAAAGCTGCTCTGAATGCTTCTGCTGCTTTCTTATGTCGTCTTTTATTTAATTTGCAGTAGCACATGAGTACCTCAAGGAGGATCTGCATAATAGATACTGTAATAGATATTGCATAACCAGGGATAAGTATTGCGAGAACAGCCAATCCCTGCCCCAGAAAGCTTTCAATCTACATGTAAGCGACAACACACACAGACAGAACAGACGTGAGAGGTGGGTGGGAGTGAGAAGATGAGGTAACAAAATGAACAAAGAATGAACAGATAAACAGAACTCTCACTTGCCACTTGCTTACCCAATTATTATTCACATTAGTAATGTCAATAAGTCATTGAATCATAAAAACTTAAGGATGGAGATGATCTATTAAGCCATCTAGTCCATTTCTTTCGGTAACAAAGTGCTTGTGTGGCTGAGGCTGAAGAGGGAAGAAGTACAGCTAAAAATCAGACCTTGTGCATCCTGAATATTATACACAGAGCTAGAGAGCAATGGAAACAGTAGACTCTACAATAGGCTACATGTGCCTGCATGATGATGGCTCATTACTTGTATGAAAATGGGCATGGCTGGGGATGCAAGTAGCTGTACTCTAGAAATGTCACCTGCCCCATAGCTAATGTGCTTTGCCGTATATAGGGTTAATGAGTGCCAGTGGATACAACATGCCTGAGATTGACCCTGGGCACCTCCGTGAGCGCGCAACGTGTAGCTTTGTGATTAGGCAAGTACTGCCTATGTGCACTTTGTAAATAACATTGTGATCTTGTGTATCCATAAAAATAGGTGCCTGCCTTTCTGGTGATGCATCTTTGGAATGATAAGGGACAGATTCTCAGTGGTTTAGATCAGTGGGTCTCTATTGACTTGGAGCTGACTTACAATAACTGAGGTTCTGACCCTATGTAGTCAAATATAAACTGCACCTATAAAATTTGAATCCACTCCCACTTAACTGAGCAAATTTTCTGTCTGCACTTATAAATGTGCATGGGCAATGTAGGGTTTTACAAATTATTCGAGCATGATTTAGGTGCCAACCTAAGTGAACATTTTGCCCAATGTGTGGTTAGAGGATAAGACTGTTCAGTGTAATGTTCCTTTCTGTCACTTTTCCAATATAATTTTCTACCTAATTTGGCTAGATCAATCTACATTTAAATGTAGAATAAACATTCAATCTAAAAAATCAAGTCTGCTCAGTAGGAAGATAAACATTTTGTAAATGTGCTATTAAAATGTTATTCTGCAGGATTAAAAACATGTTGGAGAAATCAATCTGTAAGTCAAGTTTTCCTGTTTGACTCCATTGTAAAGTAAATTATCCAGTGTATTTGTTATTTTTGCCTCTCACTGAAAATGTTCATCTGCTTTACCAATATGGAGCTAACCTAATCATGAGAGCTTTCAAGTGCATCCTACATGTCCCATGAAATAGAAAAGCAGACCAGAAGTTAATATGCTGTAATTTTGTCCTGAACAAGTCTGTTCTCTCCCCCCCCCCCCCCGTCCTCTTCCAAGATACGTGCCCTTGTGGTCACATTTTCACAAACACAAGAGTAACTAACTCTAAATTGGTTTAATAGAGGCTTAAAACATCAGTCTAATTTCACTTAATGCAAGTGTAGCAATACTATCATGTTGCTGGAAAACATGATTCTGCCAAAGAACAGAAGTAGCTTGAAGCTCCAAAACCCGTGAAAAACGTATTTTCCTTTACATCAGTACAATGCCCAAAAAGAATAAATCCAACTGAAAAATAAGGACAGTTTTAAAATATTGATTCAAGGATCACTGTTAGTTTTAAATATACATTTTTTTTACCTAACATAGCTCTTTTTCTAGTAATAACTTAGATCATAACTGAGAATTTAAAAAAATCTTTTTTTTTTCACCCTTTGTTTTTTGCTCGGGTAACATCATCAGAGTAGTTGTTCAACTTTTGTATCTAGGGTCTGTCAGCTACCCTGTTGCAAATGACTGCATTATATTAAGATAGTGTGACAGGGTCAGGCCAGATGGCTATAGGAGAGTGGTGGAAGGTCGATACATTAGTCCCAGATTAAGCAGGTCCCCTGGATAAAACAACAGGGACTATTCCCGAACAATCAGGAACCTGCTAGAACCAATTAAGACAGGCAGGCTAATCAGGGCACCTGGTTTAAAAAGGGCCTCACTTCAGTCAGTGAGAGGACGTGCTGCTGAAGGACTGAGGAATACAAATGCCATCAGGAAGAAGGTCCTCAGGTGAGGACAAAAATGGGGTTCTGAGGAGAGGTCATGGGGAAGTGACCCAGGGAGTTGTAGTTGTCACACAGCTGTTATAGGAGACAGTGTAAACAGCTGCAATCCACAGGGCCCTGGGCTGGAACCTGGAGTAGAAGGCGGGCTTGGGTTCCCTCCGTCCCCCCAACTCCCTATTTGACACAAGAGGAGTTGACCTGGACCATGAGTCATATCAGAGGGGAAGGTCTCTGGCCTGTCCCCGACTCAGTAGGTTGGACAATAGAGACTGCGGGGTTGTTTTCCTTCCTTTCCCCCCAGGCTGGCCAGTGATGAGGTTAGTTGAGTGAATGGCAGGTTTGAGCCAGTAGCAAAAGTGACCAAACTGAGGGCTGCCATGAATCTCTGAGGTGAGCAAATCTGCTGGAAAGTGCAGGACCCACCAAGGCGGAGGAGGAACTTTTATCACAATAGATTTGAGAAATAGTGTGATCATGAAATTTAAGATGGTCAGGTAATCATCAGGCATGCACCTAAAGGGGCAGAACTAAGGCTGCACACGAAAACTTATCTTAGGCATTTCCAGACTTTTGAGTGCTAAGCAGTGCAATATTTATATGTTTTTAACATAGCTTTTTGGGGAGGTGGGGGTGGAGGTGGGGGTAACAGACCTGTTCAATAAAATTGTCAATTATTTTCAACCTGTAGTTGAAAATGCTGCTCAAACATTTGAAAAAAGAGCTGGAAAAAATTAACTGCAGTGCATTTTAATATTAACTAGTCAAATATTTGTCTTTATTAAAATATCAGTATTATTAATTTAGGGTACTGACCCTGCACTGTTTCACAGACAGCCTCTGAGTCACAATTCCTCCTCTGCTTCTTTCTTGCTGTAGGGGGTAGTGTGGAGTAACAATTTGCTCCTGGCATTACCTACTCTGGTCATAGAATAGGGGGAGAAGAACCAAGACTGTGTTTATGCCCCTGCCTATTTGCACTGGACAAGGGAGTAAGCAGATGAGTAACCCCACTTACACCTATATAATTGGACCAAGTTCCTGGTAGCTTACATAGGGGGAATGGGCTTCTTACTAACTCTCTTTGCCCTGAATGACTTCGTCGTCTAAGCCCAAATCTATCCCTTAGGTACTTCACTTGAGATTATTTCTCAAAAAGGTATTAGAACAACACCTTAAAAAAAAAGCATAATCTAGTAAAAATCACTATATTATTTGCCCTTTCCAGCAATGTATTTGAGCTGTACAGTGATACTTGAAAGCCATTTTTAAAGATCTATTTTCTCTCTAGAGTAAGCCAGAAAATAAATTAATGGTTTTCTGAAAACAAAGAGGCAGCTGGTAGTTTATCTAACAGAAAACGCCAAACAAACAAGAAATTCAATTTAGTTTTTATCTCTTAATGACAAAAAGTGAGAGAGGTTCCATTAGGGTCAAATATATGAACTACCCAAAAGGCACAACAAACAGAAATATTCAATGGATTTGTAATTTACCCTTGAAATGGCCTGGTCTGATTGAAAGTAATGATATCTCACTGTGCTGGGGTCAGCATGTTACTCTTTGTTAATGCATGGCTAACCAAGATCAACCATGCACTGAGACTCAAAAACCAATTAGCTATTCCAGGAAATATATTAGCATTGGAAGATAAAATGTCCTGATTAATCCTGTAGAATATACATATTCCTTAGTTCTGTAATTCCTGTTTGAACATGTTCATTAATAGTTCTGAGTGAAATAATTTAGTTGTTGGATGTCCCAGCAGAGGTCCTGGAGCCAGCTATAAGTGAATTCTTCTGAGAGAATAAACGTCTGTGTATGTATCTACAAATACATGATGTCAGATATATATATAATATATACAAATGTGTGCATGTGAGTATATATGATTACAGAAACAAATACATTTCACTTACTCTGGTACAAGTATGACTACATTATGCTGATTACAGTTTTATTAGTAATATACACAAAACTTCTTTCTTGAGAAATTTACCACTTTTCCTGTAAGTTATTAACAACAATATATTGGTATAGTGTAACATTACTGATTTAATAATTTCAACATTTTTTATACTGGGCATTAGAATACGAGTTTTATTCAATTGATTGCTGTAAGAATCCAGTTTCTCCTTTGGGTTCCCTACGCTACATTTGTACTGAATGGTATAGGCAGGTTTTTAATGTTTATAGCTGAAAGTGCATGAGAAAATGGATTTGCAGTTAAAAATAAGAAATCAAGTAATGCTACGTCTACACTACAACCTCTTCTCCCCTCCCTCCCTCTCCCCCCCCCCCCCCTCCAGCAGTGAGTCTCGGATCCTGGGTCAGTTTATTTGGGCTTGCATTACAGGGCTAGAGATAATGGTGTAGATATTACTGCTAGGCCTGGAGCCTGGGCTCTGAGTCCCTCCCCTTCCATTGGTACAGATCCTGGGTTCCAGCCTGAGCAGGAATGTCTATTTTTATCTCCAGAGCACAAGTCCCGTGAACTCAAGTCAGTTCACCCGGACTCTGAGACTCCCTGCCGTGGGTCTTTTCTGCAGTGTAGGCATATAAACAGTGAGAGGTTTGTAGCCATTGGAATTAAGTTACTCTAGTAATGAATTTTTCATGCATGTTTTTAGCCTCTTCCTTGCAGAAGATTCAGAGTAGCGGAAGAAGCCCACACTGCACACATGTGATTGTAGCATAAATGAATGAGAGCTGCTTCACCATATCATTTAACTGTAAGTATCCTCTCTGATGTTACCTGGCAGCTGACCTGTCCGATGCAGAGCTCTTTAATTACAGGCTGCCTACATCAGTGGAAGGAATCCAGTTACAACACACCCGACAGGGGTGCAACTGCTGCTCGAGGTTTGGCGGGGTGGGGCATGGGGACATGTGCTGGGCGGGGGGACATGGAATATGCTGTGAGGGTCCAGGGACAATTCATTAATATAAAAAGTAATAATCTCTATGTGAGCCAATCAGTAGAGGTAATTTGAGTGCCTATTCAGACATGTACGCACAAAGGCCCTGATCCTACAAAGACTTTGTGCAAATCCTTATCTTTATGCATTTTGGATGACCACTGCTTTGGCCCCTTTGCAGGTAAAAAGGCCAGAATGGCTTAATGGGGCCCTAAAAGCTCTGGTTCTGGCCATGGGATGATTCTCCCAGCATAGGTGCTGTAGAAAACAACCATAATGCTATCTTGAAATCCACTCCCCTGACTAATGAATTCAGAGTTAGAACACCTTGTCTGATTAAACACTGGCCCAGTTTAAATACATAATATTTAATAGCAGGTGGCTCATTTGCATGCCAGTTCCTATACTCTTGTCCAAACTATTTCTTACCTATGCTGAGTTCTGAGCTCTTGGGGAAAATATCTAATAGTTTGGGCACGTACATATGTATTCTGAGTTCTTGTCTGTGTGCTTAGCAGGATTTTAAGATATTAATCAGGAGATTTCAAATTTCTCCAGGATCAGTTCTGCATCTAATAATAATGACATTGGCAGTGGAGGTGCGCACATGTTCATTAGCCTATTGACATTCAACTAGCCTGTTGACCTCGGCCCAACATTTACCTTGCTTTAGGACCACTTTACATCATATGTGGGGTCCCAGACCAAAGTCAAGAGGGGGAACTAAAGGGTAGGTAGAGAGAGCTATAGGAGTAGTGATTCTTCTAGCCTGTATAGAGAGGATGGTTTGTTACTTTTCACTCCAACTCTTCCAAGTCTAGAGCAGGGATGGCAACTTTAAGGTAATAGAGGGCCAAAAAACCCACTAAAACCCTTGGATGGGCCTCACATTTTTTTCAGAGGCTACATGTTGCATAACTTAGAAATGCTTGCTACAGTACAGCATGCTTAACGTACAAGTAGCTGTGTATTAACAGTGTAATTCTGAAATGTTCTTAAATATAAAAGCCCCTTTTAGCACAACCTTTAAAACAAAACAAAAGAACCCCCACACCACAGTTTAAACATAAATCTTTCACTGACCTTTCTCCCCTCCCCCCCCCCCGAAAAAGTTCGAAGGAGCAGGGGGGTTAATCAATGAAAATAACAAAAACATCCTTCTTGAATGTTTTCTCCCTGCTGTTCCCAGTCTCTGCTCCCCCATGTACACATGCTCCAGCAGATGGGGTGGGGGCCAGGACAGGGAGCAGGAGCACATGAACTGGGTTGCAGTGCCACTCAAATTTGGCCTGACCACCCATCTGTCATGCCAGAAGGATCACATATATTCTAAATAATCCATCTACTATGCATGCCAAATTAATTCTCAGGTTCTCAGAACATTAGTAAAGTTGTCTTGTGATGGATGGCAGGAGAGAGATCGCTCGATCATACCTGTTAGGTTCACTCACTCCAGGGCACCTGGCATTGGCCACTGTCGGTAGACAGGATGCTGGGCTAGATGGACCTTTGGTCTGACCCAGTATGGCCGTTCTTATGTTCTTATGTTCTTATGTCTAGATTATGTGGAATCCAAAACACATCTATGAATTACCAGCTAACACGGTGGAAACTGATAACTTTTTTAGGAAGCCTCACCCTTTGTAACCTGCCGTGAGCAATAGAGAGACAACACTATTAATCAAAAAGTAATTAGTCATTAATTCATTTAGTTTGTAAAATTTTCTCAGTATTTCATTTCAGCCTGGGGGTGATTTATGTACTGAATGGGCTGACAAAATGTGTGGTTTTCTTTCTACCATTTAAAAAATAAATACAAGCTTTAAAAAATTGCTCTCTCTTCTTGCTCAGGGGTAAAGAAGGGTAAATGTATCCCAAAAAAAGGGGGGAAAAAAGGTCTATTACCATGGAACCACCATGCATATGTGAGCCACAAATACATAAAACATATACTTTTAAGATTGTTTTTGTAGGTTTCAAGGTACACACATAACAATTAAAACCAGAAGTAATCTTGACAGCTTTCCTATATCTAAAACTGGCATTACCTTTACACAGTGGTTAGATAAGAATGTATCTTTTACTCTGGATTGTATTTCATTTGCTTTGTACTTTGACTGTTTTTTGTCACATGTGGTTAAGGATTTGTAGTATAACACAGCACAGATCTCGGTTTACAAGAAGCCATATGCTATTGCTACACAGGTATCCAGAGTGGAGAAAGACCAGAAGCCACACTCCTCTTCAATATTTTTTAGGAGCCTATGTTTCTCTTGGAAGTGACATCACAGTCTCTAAGGATTCACCAGATATTTTATAGAGCAATGATCAGAGAACAGAGTCCAGAGAACATGAAGAACTGAGTTGTGATAAAGTTACTCATATAAACATAGGCGATGTGTGTAGGGGGTCACGTGGGGTCACATGCCGCCCCAGATTTCTGCCAAGGTTTACATGCCCTGACCTGAACTCCACTGCATACTACCAGAACCTTTAAATTATGCCCCTCCTCCAGTCTGAACAGTTTCGCATATTCTCTGTTTATAAGCCATCCCATGAGCAGACCTCCAGTGAAGAAATGGGCTTTCTATCTGCTGGGGCTGTAAAAGGAATTCAGCCAAACAAAAATGAAACTGAGATGAAAAGCTCATCTTGATTATACTTGGAGACAACTCAAACACTGAAGTCTTTAGAATCACTGCAGAAGAGTCCACACATTGACTGAATAAGAGCTCTGCACATGTGATGCTCCCCCAAATGGGCTACATTTTCAAAGGTAACAAAGAGTCCTGTGGCACCTTAAAGACTAACTAAAGTATTGAAACATAAGCTTTCGTGAGCAAATACCCACTTCATTGGATGCAAGCAGTGGAAGTGTTTTCAAAGACTCTCCATTAAACATATCACTTGTTGATGGGTTCAAATTTGTGCATTCATCTTCTGCATAGTATACCAAAAGTGGACACCCACTTAATGAAAACTATACATCCGATCAACAGCCTGGGCCAGATTCACCCTGTTGTAATTCCACTGAAGTATCTCTATTGGAATTGATCCCTCTCTGTTTTTTTAAAAAAAATATCTTGGCACGCTGGAAGAACATATCACGTTCTGGGTCCGGTTCTGTTCAGTATCTTCATCAGTGATTTAGACAGTGGCACAGAGAGTACACTTATAAAGTTTGCAGGATGATGCCAAGCTGGGAGGGGTTGCAAGTACATCAGAGGAAACGATTAAAATTCAAAATGATCTGGAGAAAAAGTCTGAAGAAAATAGGATGAAATTCAATAAGGACAAATGCAAAGTGCTCCACCTAGGCAGTAACAATTGGTTGCACATGTACAAAATGGGAAATGACTGCCTGGGAAGGAGTAATTCAGAAAGGGGGTCATAGTGGATCACAAGATAAATATGAGTCAACAGTGTAACAATGGCCAAGAAAAAAAGCGAACATCATTCTGGAATGTGTTAGAAGGAGTGTTGTAAGCAAGGCAGGAGAAGTAATTCTTCTGCTCTATTCTGTACTGATTAGGCCTCAACGGGAGTATTGTGTCCAGTTCTGGGCACCACATTTCAGAAAAGATGTGGACAACTTGGAGAAAGTCCAAAGATCAGCAACAAAAATGATTAAAGAACAGCAGCCGTGTTAGTCTGTATCCGTAAAGAAAGCGAGGAATACTTGTAGCACCTTAGAGACTAGTTTTTCAGCATAAGCTTTCGTGAGCTATCGCTCACTTCGTTGGATGCATAGAATGGAACAGAAGTAAAATGCATTTATACACACAGAAAGAAAAAGAAAAGAAAAAAACTTTGTACATTAGCATACCAATTCTAAGAGGGCTGTTAAATGTAGATGGTCCATTATCACTAGGAGAAAAATGCACCTTTTGAAATGGAGATCTGTTGTCAGTAACTCAGGAAATGCAATTAACTACTGTAATGAGAGAACCAATCTGAACTTCTGTTAAGCCCCTGGGTAATAGTGTCCAATTTGAAAATTAATTCCAGTTCCTCAGTTTCTCGTTGGAGTCTGTTTTGGAAGTTTTTCTGTTTCAAAACTGAAACCATCAAATCTTTAATGGAATGGCCAGGAAGATTGAAGTGTTCTCCTACTGGTTTTTGAATGTTATGATTCCTGATGTCAGATTTGTGTCCATTTATTCTTTCAAATTGGACACTATTAACCAGGGGCTTAAGAGAAGTTCAGATTGGTTCTCTCATTACAATAATTAATTGCATTTCCTGAGTTACTGACAACAGATCTCCATTTCAAAAGGTGTATTTTTCTCCTAGTGATAATGGACCATCTACATTTAACAGCCCTCTTAGAATTGGTATGCTAATGTACAATTTTTTTTCTTTTCTTTTTCTTTCTGTGTATATAAATGCATTTTACTTCTGTTCCATTCTATGCATCCGACGAAGTGAGCTATAGCTGAAATAAACTAGTTAGTCTCTAAGGTGCTACAAGTATTCCTCGCTTTCTTTAAAAATGATTAAAGGTCTAGAAAACATGACCTGTGAGGGAAGATTGGGGGGAAAAAAAAAGAGTTTGTTTAGTCTGGAGAAGAGAAGACTCAGAGGGGACATACATTTTCAAGTACATAAAAGGTCGTTACAAGGAGAGGGAGAAAAAAATTGTTTTTCTTACCCTCTGAGGATAGGCCAAGAAGCAATGGGCTTAAATTGCAGCCAGGGCCGTTTAGGTTGGACATTAGGAAAAATTTCTTAACTGTCAAGGTGGGTAAGCACTGGAATAAATTGCCTAGGAAGGTTGTGGAATAATACTTAATCCTGCCATAAGTGCATGGGACTGGACTAGATGACCTTCCAATTCTATGATTCTATGAATTGAGCCAAGTCTATAATTATAAGGTCTGGTAGGGAGTCTCTCTCTTTTATGCTTATTTTGCACTTGCCATTATTAACAGCAAGTCATTAGCTATGTTATTCACACTCCAGCCAGGGCCCTATGGAGATTTCTAAGAGATGAAGAGATTGATCTGAAAGAAATTGAAATCATAAGGCTCAGATTAAAAGCTGTGTGCAAACAAAAAGGTTTTAACCAAAAAAAGGCAGGGAACAGTGGGTGAAAAACAACGTATTACTTCCATTTAATTTGATAATTGAGAATATCACCTATTTTGCGGATGGAGATTTATCTACTTAAATTGTATTTCAAGTTACGTACAATATCATGCAAGTTTAGTGTTTTTTTTCTTCTTACAAACCTGATGCTATTGTGAGTTACTCATTTCATCCCATCTCGATGCCTTCTCTTCCCAGGAATCCCATATTCACACCTATCCTACAAATACCCTCCTGTGCTATTTACTGTTAATGCCTTCTGGAGAATAGATTTTAAAATGTTTTATTTGGTTGTAGAAATGCTTTAGTTGCATCCTCTTGGATGATCAGCTGCACATTTTCCTCCGTAGTGCTAACATCCCTCTCTGCCCCCTGTGCTGCTCGAACAGAGCTGTTCTGCAGGGACATGAGGAAAGGAACCTCCTCCAGAACCCATCGTGCCTATGATCCCTCTCCACTGGGGTCAATGGGCAGTGTATTCGTGTAACAGTAGCCCAAGCCAAAGGAAGTCTAGGGCTCCAGGCACACCACAGCCAGGGATCTCCTGGAGCTCCACCACTATGGCCCTGCCCCCAATTTGTAATAGTGGTGTCAGGGCAGCCCCCCCACCACTTACCCCAGTAACCAGGGTGTAGCTACTGGGGTGAGTGTTCCTGCTGCATTCTTCCTTACTGCTGTGCACAGAATCCTTTGATGGGATCTTGTTAGTCCAGAGCCGTGAATCTTGGTGTTTACACCAGTGAGAGGCCTGGGATAGTTCTTACCTCTCAGAGCTATTGTTTCAGGCTCTCTGCAGATGCAGGTAGACTTCCATGTGTTACACTTCTTTCACATTTTCAAGCTTTCCTTTGTAACTATAAGGGCTAGAAACTAGTTTAAAAACCCCCCACCTGTGATGTAATCATATGACTCCAGGAACCGAGTCCCTAGACATGGGCCCTATGCCACAATTTCAACCCTAAAAACAGCTCTACCATTGGCTTTCTTCTGGCCTACCCTTGCTACCCATCCAACCTGCTATGCAGGGATGCACAGAGCACTCTCACAAAGCTGAGTTCAGTGGTGGTTAGGTGGCATGGACAACCAGTGGAGATTCACCAAATCTTGGTACTGACACATACTGCAGAATTGTGCTGTATCTGGGGCACCTAGGGGAGGCAGGACTTATCCCCTGTTTCTGAAGCCTGCCACGTGACCCACCCTGGCCTTTGCACATTGAGAGAAGCTAAAGGGGCAAACAAGATCCACGTTAGTTGATGTTTTATTCGTAATGGGCCTTTTGACTTCTCAGCGGTCCATTCTTATAATGTCATAGCGGTGTTTAAGTCCTCCCTATGAAATGTTTATTTGCCCAAGCTGCCTTTGTCTATGCCTCCCTCTTTTCACCACCTATGGTCATTAGTGCCTCACAAAGAGAGACCTTTAGGAAGTTTTAATTTTACTTAAATCTAAATGGGAACCTGATCCAAAACCTATTGAAGTTAATGGAAAGGCTCCCTTTGACTTCAATGGGCTTTGGATCCAGCTCTTGTACTGACCATTGACTTTAGAAATACATGATTACATAAATTATGTAATAATGAATAATTTTGGTTTTACAAATGAAACATGAACGCTTTACAAGCTGTGTTAGAAGGAGGAGAAAGGTTCAGCATTTCAGACAAGTGTCCAGGATGACTAGAGAAACTGATCAAAAGCACTGATGCAAGCAGCACTAGGTACAAAGTCCAGGGGTTAAAAAAGGATGAGCTGGGCTGCTATCTATCATGTTGCAGGTTTAGCTCGGTGAATAAAGAACCTGTGTACAATAAAAGGGAAATTATCTTGGCTCATGCTATCATATAGAGCTTTAATCAAACTGTGCTCTATACGTAACATTTAAAAACCTCATTGCAAGTGTACATTGTGCTTTAAAAACACTCACAAAATGTGTATTTCATATAAAATGCTGCAAGAGCCTAACATCTACACACCCTCTATGTGGGGATGATTTGTTCATAGTATACTCTTCAGTAATGGTGTTTTTTATTCAATAGACACAATTTCCTCCAGATAGAAATGTATTTGTGATACATTTTTGTTTCTGTTTTATCAGTGATGCTAGAGTTTGCTGTGTGGAATTCCAAAATTTCTGATAGACACAACTGTTATATCCAGTGAAAGTCTGGATGGACCAATGGTTGCTGTACCATGGCAGTATACAAGGGATGTAGTTTGAGGGAGTGTCAAATATATTTACAATCAATGCAATAATTTTGCCTTTAAATGTTGCATGGGACAAAGAGCCTCCCCAGAGGTACGATGGTGCCACTCCTTACACACTTGTACTTGTGTAAATTTCCTTCTGCCGCCTATGCCCCTATCAGCATTTTGGTGCTGCTCACACTACTTTTTCCTTCTTCAGACTCACCAGACCTCCAGGAACCCACTTCTTAATTATGCCATTTTAGAAAATATATGCACTAGACAGTCAATGGGGAGTTGTTTTGCCTCAGTAAGGGTTGTGTGAGTGGGCCCTTCATTAGGGAGTCTCAGTTTAGTTTGTTTCTTATTATAATGTCTCATTATCCTTCTACTAAAGGGAGGGAACATTAAGATCTGGCAAAAAAAAACAAAAAAACATGCAAGCAGAGCTGGTTTTAAATTTGCATTTGAAAAATGTATTCTAGAGTGGTTTTTAAACATGTCTTAGAGAAGTAATGCCTGGGCTAGGCTGACCAGACAAGCTGTGATTAAATCGAGGACTATACTTTAACCATATTAAAATGAATTCCACCGACAATTCATTTTCCTTTGTGGTGGGAATGTTAAAATGGTCTTTTCCTGCAGGGAGAATTTACAACTCTGGAAAAGTTCTGCAGGAATCTTCAGTACAATGGGCTGACTCTGTCCTTGGGAACTTATAAAATTCTGCTGGGATTGTGCAGTGAATGAGTTGCTGATCTAATAGAGGGCTTTTACTATGGAATCCCCTTTCTGTGTCTGCCTGGTCTTTTGAAAGGTTTTTTTTTTAGTCTATGTATTATTATAATCTCCAATAAAATGTTTAGTTTAAACATTGACAGCTCAATTAGATTAACATGCTTGAGAATACAAAAACATAAACCAACCCTGTAATACAATCATGACCCAATTAAACAACAAATAAATGGGCTAATTCATCTTCAGCGTAACACCACTGAAGCTGATAGACACACAGCAGGGATTAGTTTGGCCCAATAGCTTTAAATAATAAATTCCATTTTTCTAAAGTGGTTTTGTTCTATCTTGTAGTAAGCACAAATAGTTTGGGAAATTTTGGAAAAATATTGCAATGCTGATGTTCTCTAAGCAATCCAGGGCATAACAGTCAAGACAAATGCCAGAAAGTCTTTAATATTGATTTAGAAATCGTACCAAATCTTGAGTGGAAAAATATTGACTGATTTATAAAAGATATCAAGATTACTAAAAGGCAGAAACCTAAAGAGTAAGTGGAGTATACTGAACAGTCAAGGTTTTGCTCTCCAAGATCAATGTGTCATGTTAACTCTATTTTAAAATATTATAGAGGCATATTATATCAATGTATGCAGTTTGACTGAGTTACTGTGAATGTGTATCAATATGTGTATATAATTACATAAGCACATATACATTATATAATCTCAAGCACTAAACCACTATGGTGATGGGTACTACACAAAACCACAAAGTAGATATCCTGGAAAATACAAAGCTGTGTATTGGCTTCTGTTGGGATTTGTTTGACTAACATTTTTTAATCACTGGTGCAGGAATTCTGCTTTTTGTGAGGAGATAGAGAAAGGGGGAAAATGTTTATTTGGACTGAACACTAACGGTTCAGAAGTGATGTGACAGCTTCCACTGATGTCCAGTGCACAGGAGTGATTGTTCATTGTGCAAAGCACTGACAAAAGATAGCTTAATCCCATCAGTTTTTTTCAAAAACACATGAATAACAAACATGAATTGTAATATCAAGAATATACACAAACAACTTCAATTAGCCTTATGTCAAATCCTTCCAAGACTCAAAGAAAGGACTACACCAATGCTCTGCTAAGTATAGTTTGTAGAGTAAAGGCCAAATTCTGCCCTGAACTACCCTCATGTGACTCTACTGATTTCAATGATTGAAAATTAGAACGGGGTCTTATTCTGTGCTACTGTTTTCGCAATAGACCATTATTCCAGTTAGTAATGGGATCCTATCATCATATTTCTAGCTACTCTGGAGATATGCCTTCTTTGGCTTCCAGCCTGCAACTAATTCCTTCATCCTAACCACCATGCCAATTCCAGAATTTGGCTTCCATTCATAAACTACCACTAAGTAGATTCTTATATTGTTTCCCCTTTTGGGTGGAGTTTAGAGTAATGCAGAGGAGGAACTCATAGAAATTCAGACCTTTTTGTCTCTCGTAGTATAGCATAAAAAAGGAGATTCTGAAATCTATATATATAAAAGTCAAGTGGTGTATGTATGTATGATTGCGAACTCCTCCCTCAGCGTTTGAGCCAGAGATTTGAAATTTGGTACAGTGAGGGGTCTTGGGGTCTAGATGGTCGTAAGGGTTGAAAAATTTTCGGATCTCACCTCTGACGCCCCCCAGGGGTGAAAGTCTTTCAGGGCCAATCACATCAGCTGGGCGGTTAGGTAGTGATGATGTCATAATACCCCCTCCAACAGACACCTCACTCGCTAAGCTCACCCCTCCCTCCTCCAACGGAACCCCGGAAATCCCTCAGTTCTCTGCCCCTCCCACCTCCCAACGGAACCCCGGACTCCATCAGCTCTGTTCCCCCCCCCCCCCCGCACCACCTGCCAAGGTCCCCGGAATCCCTCGGCTCTGGGCCCCCTCCCCGCCTGCGAAGGATCCGAGTTGGGTTTGCTGGGACGGTAAGTGAGGTGGGGGTGTCGGGTTCGGTCGGGGGGTGAGGTGGGGGTGTTTGGTTTGGTTGGGGGGGGTCAGGTGGGGGTCTCGGGTTTGGTCGGGGGGTAAGTGAGCCGGGGGGTGTCGGGTTTGGTCTGGGGGGGTGATAATTTGACAGAGTTCAGGGACACCCCCACCTCACCCCCCCAACCAAACCCGACACCCCACCTCACCCCCCGACCAAACCCGACACCCCCACCTCACTTACCCTCTGACCAAACCCGACACCCCCACCTCACTTACCCTCCGACCAAACTCGACACCCCTACCCCACTTCACCCCCCCACCAACCGCAACACCCCCTGACCAACCCCAACACCCACACCTCACCCCTCACCCACTCTGACAACTTCCCACCCCCCAGACCAAACCCGACACCCCCCGGCTCACTTACCCCCCGGCTCACTTACCCCCCGACCGAACCCGACACCCCCACCTCACCCCCCCACCAATCGCAACACCCCCAGACCAAACCAGACCCCCCCCGGCTCACTTACCCCCAACCGAACCCGACACCCCTACCTCATCCCCCCAAGCAAACCCGACACCCCCACCTCACCCCCCACCAACCACAACACCCCCTGACCAAGCCACATCTCACCCCTCACCCACCCCGACACCTTCCCACCCCCCCAGACCAAACCCGACACCCCCTGGTCACTTACCCCCTGACCGAACCCGACACCCCCACCTCACCCCCCCACCAAACGCAAAACCCCCTGACCAACCCCAACACCCACACCTCACCCCTCACCCACCCCAACAACTTCCCACCCCCCCAGACCAAACCCGACCCCCCCCCCCCGGCTCACAGTGCACTGTGTAGCACACAGATTATTAAATACACTGTTCGGTCGGGGGGTGAGGTGGGGGTGTCGGGTTTGCTCAGGAGGTGAGGTGGGGGTGTCGGGTTTGGTCGGGGGGTGTCAGCTGTCTGCCCCCTCCCCACCTCCGACTGACCCGAGCAGCGCCGGGCACTTATGCTAGTATCTTCTATAGCAACAGAAATCTAACATACCACTGATCAACATGACTACCAGATGACCAGTGCTCTATTTACCTATAAAGTGGCTGGACAAGGGCAACAGTAAACAAGTGAGGCAACAGATACCATAACAGTGAATTAATGAGCACCATAGACATTCCTGCATTATTAGTAGTAATCATAATGATGATAAACAACATCAAGCAGGGTAGGAGGATCAGAATGGGCTAACCACATTTTTGGTGGTAGCTGAAGGTGTCCTTAGATTTGACTTTGTAGAATCATTATCTAATAGAAATTCTTGAGGGCACATGGAGGGGAAAATTATAAAAGCGGTAATGTGAGCTAGATTCAAGACGCTACAGGAATCTGTTTAATAATGTAATCCTACTTTAAAGAAAAGTATTTGAGATAAATTTTGTTATGTTCACTGTTATGTTCATCATACACTAAGCAGACATGTTCTTATCATTACATTTATCATGCTCTCCTTCCCCATCCCTACGTGCTCCCAAACTACAAGTTGGAGGAAGAAACAGAACAACAGGTAAGAAGGTCTCCTTTCCTTGGTGTCAGAGTTATTGGACTACTGGCTGAATTTGTAGCTCATCCTATTGTACGAATCCTTTTAATAAGGGATTAAAAACAACTGGCCTAAACAGATGAAAGTGAAAGAGTCCTAGCCAGACGACAGCCAAGCTACCGAGGTTGTTCAGTGTTCAATGGCCCTAGTTGTGCTTTAGCCATTCTGTTTTTGTGTCGAGATAAATCAATGAGCATCAGTCACATGTCCCCCCCCCCCCTTCAGCAAGATCATCAAAATCAGGATCTTTGGAAAAGTAATTAATTGATTATCCTCTTCTAAATCCCAGGCCAATGTGTAATCACATTTACAGATTGGTTGATAGGTAAAGAATGATCACTAGGTGAGTCCAAAGTTAGGGGTCTGCCATGGCAAGTATTGTACTTATACTCTGACCCCACAGTCATGTGAGGGACCTGGGTGCAGTTAGTCCTCCAGAACTATCCCACAGTTCCACCGGGGCTATACTTTCTTGTCTACTTCCCCTCTCCTTCTGCATTGGAAGTCACTAACATTTACACTGGCTCATTTGCCTGCTCCATTTCCACAACACTTGAGAGAAATGCCAGCTAAGAAATCTTCCTCCCAGGCTACCAGCTGGCCAGATGTGGACACCACTGTATCAGACTGACAATATCCTGAACAAACATTATTGAATGAGGGTTAATTCCTTTGGAATGTATTGTATTAAAATGCAATTGTGTCTGTGGTGTTGTGGCACTGTATGTACCTTTTCTAACAGGGAAGGGGGGGTGTTAATGTATGTCCTCTGTTATCAACCTTTGGAAACCACTCATTGGAACGGTTCACATATACTTATTGAAACTGGAGTCTCCAGGGACCAAGATACAAAGAGAAAGTTTCTGGCTAAATAACCTAGTTTTAAACTGGCTCAGGGCCTTCCTGATCTAGCAAACAGGCAGGACCCCTAATCCACAGAGGGCCCCAATCCCTAGGGTAGGGTTAGAAGGTCTGTGTGCTTGTGCTGAGCTGAAGCTGTAATGAACTGTTAACCACAAGGAGTTCCCCTTGGGTGAGTGGTTTGAAAGACCGTTTCTTCCAGAATTCATATTAGGGTTGGGGTGATCTCTGGTAGACTTATTAACATTCATGGAGGTTCTTTTATTATTTTGAATGTAGTTTCTATGTAAAGGTTTTTACCTTAAGACTAAAGTAGGCTTGCATAAGAAGTGCTATGTAGTACCTTATAACTGAGCAATTATACCTCTTAACCGTGACCGAAGAGAAAGCAATTAGCTGTCCTTGGGCAATCTGTCTGTTCTGGGAATAACCCAATGTAAACCGGAAACTGTGCAGCCTGGAACTACCCTGTTCACAAGGGAAAGGACTTTGTGTCTCCACCTAAGAAAACCAATGGCTGGGAAGCTGGAAGCCTGAAAGTGGATGCCTTTTTGGATCACTGAGGGGAAATACAGGTACAATTGCCACAAAATGTGACAGCCACCCTTCTGGTAAAGCCATGGTGTGATATCAGTAAGACCCATACTCTGGGGAAATGCTCTCAAATCAACAGTGCTATGATGATATCTCCAAGAAGATGGAAAAGAAGGAGATTGAATGGACAGGATTTCAGTACAAGGAGAAAATCAAATCTCTTAAGACTATGTATCAGAAGGCCATGATTCATAACACTACGTCTAGCCAATTGCTGGAAACATGCCCATTCTACCCTTTGTTGAGGTGCTGGGCACGTCTGATGCTATGGTGCCCCCTTTAATTTCTGATGATCTTTTGGTACTGGGGGAAGAAGGTGTAGAGCAGCTGAAGCAGGAAATGGGGCCAGAAGACATGGAGCAGACCCTCAACCACAACCCCTATTCCCACCATACCATACACTGCCCCTGATTTGGATGACAAATTAATGTTGACCCTGGAATTCTTCATGGACTCATCCCAGGATGAAGTGGAAACAGCATCTCTGCATCAGGTTGAGTAGTGTGTAGCCAGGTTTGTTACTGTTATAGCACCTATTACAACATAAGGGGTCTGGCCCTGCAAAACTTCCGTTGAGGGTGGAAAACACTCTGTTTTCCCTGGTACTCCTTCCACCTCCCCCTGCCTTCTGCAATCATGTGTGATTCAAGATGGATTCCTAGTGAGGAGAAGAATGTAAAAAGGAAAACAGCGATATATTGTGGTTACGGTATGTGTTGCTGCAAGTATGCAAAACACGGATTTAGTAAAAGTACAGCAATGCACTGCCTGCAAATACAGGGATGGGGCAGAACAAAACTATATGCATATATTATATTTTGCTGGTTGATTTATCTAGCATTAAAGCATTCTTTGAGGCAGTCTGCATATTAAGTTCACTGCATGGTATTTGTTGGTATTAAGCCCAGCCAGAGCATTTGCAAAATTTTGAGGGTTTTTGTGGATAGCTGATACAGGTGGAAGGGGTGTGTGTGAGAAACACACATCTGCAATTCTTCTAAGCAGCTGCATCCTCATTCAGCATCCTGTTTGCTTGCTGATTTTTTTCTCTCCAGTCTTCGGTTTTTTCTTTTTTAGGGGACATCAAAATAAAATGCTGTTTCATTGCTTTTCAGAGACCTATTGACCCCAGTCGTGAATAGGCACAGCGCCATGATGCTATGGACTGTCAGCTACGAGTGCAAGAACTATTAGGTGAAAAGAAAAAAGGCTGGAGATTAACTGCTGCAAAAAATACACAGGGAATTTTCCAGCAAAGTGGACTGGCTCCTGGAACATGACAGGCAGGTGATGGAAAAGGAGAAGAAGCTGGTTGTGTACTACATTGCCCTTGACTGTGAGGTGATGGAGGAAGATGGAGAGCTGCAGCAGGTGATAGCAAAATCAACATAGGGAGATAAGCTGATGGACTGCCTGCTTAGCATAATGTCCAGCAGGCAGCAGAGAATTCCAGCCATGATGTTAGCTGCTGCCATGCATTCATAAGACAAGCTTAGGTGGGGAATGAACCACTCAATACAGTACACAGATGAGGTGCACATAAGGTATATTGTGCACATGGCCAGATGTACTTGATTCATTCTAGTCAAGCACAGCAAAGAGGGAAGGAAAACAAGTTTGATCTTGAGGACCAGTCTCATCATTTCATAGAATCATAGAAATGTAGGGCTGGAAGAGACCTCTAGAAGTCATCAAGTGTAGCCCCTAGCACTGAGTCAGGACCAAGTAAACCTAGACCATCCATGACCAACCTGTCCCTAAAAACCTCCAGTGATGGGGATTCCGCAACCTCCCTTGGAAGCCTATTACAATTAGAAACTACCCTTACAGTTAGAAAGATTTTCCTAAATTTTAATCTGAATCGCTCTTGCTACCAATTAAACCCATTACTTAACATCGACCACCAATCATTTCCTCATCACAGACCCGACTGCTTGTCCACCCAGCTACGACCTGCTACGTCATCAGTGGGCCCTCCTTAACTGATTCTGGACTAGGCAAGGCCTCTGTGCAGCCAAACAGCCCCATTGGGGTCTTCAAGATGATCCAAACTGCAGTTGCAGTGCAGATCAAATAGTGACACTCAAGCACCAATTGGCCAGAAAGAACTTTCCAGTTTGCTGAGAAGATTGTTGCATGTCTTGGCCTTCGCTGCTATCTTGCTCAGGTGACTTTTGTATATTGGAGTCAGTTTGTTGCAATGATTGTTTATATTGTGCCTTGATTATTTTTTGCTGCTCAGTCGATAGCTTCTTTTGTTTTTGTTTTGCAGTCAATGGACACGTGAATTAAAGAAAAAGCTTTTAATAAAATCTCAGTTTAAACATACATCTAGTTGATTACTACACTGGTAAACGTTATACCATGTATTGATTCACACAAGTATATTGCTATCGTTCTCCATACCTAGGGTCACTTAATTATCTCTGTCAATTGTCTCTGTCAATGTTTTATAACATTTAATATCCTTATTGTAATTCCTCCTGCAGTGCCAAGGGTGTGGGCACATAAGGCATTCCTTATGTCCCTTACTCTCATGCCCTGCACCTTTGCCTTTCTGCTTTTCATGCAATGTGGGTTGCATTAACAGCAGATGGAACAGGTCCTCTTCCAGAAGAGAACCCAGGACCTTACATTGTTTGTTTGCTTTACTGAAATGGCAAGCCCATGCACTACAGATAAATTCTCCCACAATATGCTGTGAATAGTTACAGAAAGCTGCTCAGTTTAATGCACCACTAAGAACCATGGGTAATGCCACCAGAAATCATCCCGGAACACTGGCTAGTGCAGTACCATTGTTTTCTGTGTGTATATAGATCTTACCTACTGTGTGTTCCATTCTATGCATCGGATGAAGTGGGCTATAGCCCACGAAAGCTTATGCTGAATTAAATTGGTTAGTTTCTAAGGTGCCACTAATACTCCTCATTTTCTTTACGGATACAGTGAAACCTCGATTTAACGGACCTCCATTTAACGGACTTCAGATGCAACGGACAAAATTTTTCAGAAAGTCTGATGCATCCGAAATCCGTTTGTGGAGGGCTGGCTGTGGGCTCCCTGCGGCCGCCGGGGTTGCAGCTGCGGGCGGGCTGCCGCCTGGCTCCCGGGAGCAGGCCGTCGGGCTGGCTGCCGGCTCCCCGCTGCCTCCCGGGTCCAGGCAGCGGGCGGGCTGCCTGCCGGCTCCCCGCTGCCGCCCGGGTCCAGGCAGTGGGCGGGCTGCCGGCTCCCCGCTGCCGCCCGGGTCCAGGCAGCGGGCTGGCTGCCGGCTCCCCACTGCCTCCCGGATCTCCCCCCACTCCCTCCCGGATCTCCCCCCACTCCCAGCTCTACGGTCTCCCCCCCCCCACTCTGTACTCCCCCAGCTCCCCCCTTGTTCTGAGCCCCAACCCTTCCCGCCCCCCAGTCCCCCCTTGTTCCGAGACCCCCCCCTTTCCAGGCGGCGGGCGTGCTGGCTGCCGGCTCCCCGCTGCCAGCCCGCCCGGGTCCATTAAATCAAGGTTTCACTGTACAGACTAACATGGCTGCTACTCTTAAAACAGTTACACAGGGTTAGCATAGGCACACTTCACCCATGCTAGGCTAGCCCAGGCTTATAATTGATCAGTCACAGCTATCTCCAACATAAAATCTTTTTAATGTCTACCAGTGTTGTAAATTCAACTTTGGATTTGAAAGTCAATCTGGTTTTTGTGGGTAACTTGACATTACCAGCAACAATGTATTTGATACATAGAAAATTATTAAACTAGACTGACTCCCATGAACTTTCTCTTATTGTACTGGCTTTCCAGTGCTAACAACAGTAAGCCCCACCAAAAGTAAAAACTGATCTTTATCAGTAAAATAAGCAAATATGACTCTGACTACACCCAGGTTGTGGATCTGTTGAGAAAGAAGGTGGCATTTTTGTATACTTAACTAGCAAAAATACCCGGCGTTGCTCGGGGTATTTGTAATTGGAAACTGGGATGTAAAAAGACTACAATGTTTTTTATTAATACAAATTTTGTTCAGAAGTCTCATTTTGTCTAATTAATTTCATTCTCTTGCATTTAGATGTGGGGGGGGGAGAGCTGAGAGAGTGTGGGGGCTGTTGGAGGGGGGAGGGGGGTGAGATTTTAAAAAATTTCTATTCTTACCTGAGGGGGGAGAGAGCTGAGCGAGTGCAGGGGCCGTTGGAGGGGGAGAGGGGGGAGAGAGCTGAGCGAGTGAGGGGGCCATGGGAGGGGGGAGAGAGCTGAGTGAGTGGGGGGGCCGTTGGAGTGGGGGGGGAGGGGGAGAGAGCTGAGTGAGTGGGGGGGGCCATTGGAGTGGGGGCAGGGGGGTGAGATTTTAAAAATGTTCGATTCTTACCTGAGGGGGGGAGAGAGCTGAGCGAGTGGGGGGGGGCATTGGAGTGGGGGGGAGAGAGCTGAGCGAGTGGGGGGGGCTTTGGATGGGGGGAGGGGGAGAGAGCTGAGCGAGTGGGGGGGCCGTTGGAGGGGGGAGGGGGCAGAGAGCTGAGCGAGTGCGGGTTCTGTTGGAGGGGGGTATTATTACAGCATAACTATGTCACAGAGAACAGCAGCTGTTAACCTGCTGCCCAGCTGATGTTAATGGGCTTTAAAGAATTTCACCCCTAGGGGGCGTCAGAGGTGAGATTTGAAAAAATTTTGATTCTTACCCTGATTAGGACCCTAACGCCTATAACTGTACCAAACTTCAAGTCTCTAGCTCAAACCGTGTGGAAGGAGTAAGGGAACGTACATACACGCATACACCATTTGACTTTTATATATATAGATTTCCTTACCATAACCACATTCTAAGCACAGGCTTTTTTCAGCTTCAGTTCTTTAGATCTAGATGAATTCATTTCTGGATACTTATCAGTCAGTGATAATGTTCCACTAATGAATATTCTCAGATTTCTTTTAAAAGCTTCAGCAGATGTATTCCTTGTATCCTCCTCTTTAATTTACTCCCGCAGGTAGGATGTCTGACAGTCCTCTAGCTGGATGTGTTTGGTTTGCTTCAGTCTTTGGCATAATCCTACTAGCCTTTGAAGTCTTTTGCATTTCAGACAAGCCCTTGTAGTTTTTTGAGATGCCTCATTTTAGCAGACTTGTTGTGGGGCCTACCTGGACTTTTCTCTCTCTCTCTCTTTCTCTCTCTCTCTCTCTCTCTCTCTCTCTCTCTCTCTCTCTCTCTCTCTCTCTCTCTCTCTCTCTCTCTCTCTCTTCCCCTTCTTTTACACTACAGTTGTATTATTGTACATTTTAGTCATTCTATTTGTCATTGAGCTACAGCAGTTTTCTCAATTTCTCTTGTCTTGTACTCTTGCAAAATCACTTCCCCCCAGAGCTGGGTGATTGTATTTCTGTCATGAAATCCATGTTTTATTTTGTTGTTTCTCTCTGTTTTTGGTGACAGCAGTTGAGCTGTTGCCAGAGATTTTGTTCTGTTCTCTACATCCTCTTGAATGTGTTTGTGTTTCTGTGCTGTCTTTGGGGGGCGGGGGCAGTGTTGGGGGGAACTCCCTATTGTCAATAATAATGTTTTTGTTGCTTTGGCTAGTATGGTTGTGTTCCTGTTAAAACTGTAAATTTCTGTATGTGTCCAGGGAATTGTTACTGATCCCCTCTGGCCTCACAACATTCTCAGAACTTTGGGTTTATTGCTGTGTTTTGGCAAAACCAATTATAGTTATTGCAAGGTGCCACTGAAGCAAAGTTTCACGTTTCTAGTTGTACATTTCTGTGGTTAAGAAGGCAAAGGCTTACAGACTCTTTACTGGTGTGAACAGCACCACTTTATTTAAAGTAGAATTTATCTATATTAAATCTTGACACTCCAGCTTCAGTCCAAGCAGTATAAACAGAATCACTCTGTCATTACCAAAAAGTGTTATTTTCAAGGATGTTGCCTTTCCTTTTGCCTAAAAGGGAGAAGGGGTAGATGGAGATGCATGGTGGCCTGAGTGTGGGAACCTATTTTTATAATTTTTCTTTAGTTAATCATTGTTGCTCTACACCTTAGCTTTCAAAATGAGCTCAACTTCTGTGGAGTCTATGGTTCCAATTCCCTAACTTGGTCATTGACTATAATTGGCCTTCTCAGTATGAAAGTTTTGGAATATTCAGTTACTTTGATGATGGGGGCCATATAGGAATATAGACCCAGATTCTCTAATGTATTTGAGTGGCTAACTCCCCTTGAAATCAATGGAAGCTAGTCACCTAAATACTTTTGAGGATTTGGACCATAGTATTAAATACATAAGGGGGATCTCTCCAAGTCTTTCAGCACTTGGCTTGCATTCTTATGCTCTTCTGAGTGTCCCTCATAAGGGATGAATTGACTGTGTTGCTCCTTGAACTTGTGCTCTGCTCTGCCTGTTTTCCTCATTTGTTTGAATGAACATAAATTAATAAGAAAATGCCTGTTGAGTAGCTGGGGTACAGGCATATCTCTGTCTTTTAGCTTGTGTTCTTAAACACTTTCCTTGTGCTTAGTGAAGTGTTAATCTTGTTCTTGCATTTATAACAAGTGCTGTTAATGGGATCATTGATGCATGACACCTCATTTTGTTTTAGTGAAAATTTATTTTTGTTTAAATAATAAGAAACCCCCTTAATTCATTGGCTACATCTTATGAGTAATAGTCTATCCACACTACAACTTAATCACACTACATCTCAGTTTAATCACGCTCTGTCATGCCCCATATTTAGTGCAATCATGTACATCACCTTTAATTTTTCATTCACGTTTACGGTATTTGCAAAATAATGTCATCTTTAATAAGTTGGCATCCTTGAAGAATTCAAGTTCCTATCTTAGTCTGAAATTGTAGCTAAACAGCCTTCTATTGAACTTTTAAATACCTTGAAATTCAAATATATGAAATGTGAAGTTTCACATTCCCTTTGGCTTTTTTCTGAATGCTGTTTTTTGATCTGATATTTTCTAGCAACTTTGAAACAATCCTGTGTTTTATGCTGTAGACAGTGTTACATACACAGAGCCTCTTTGACTGCCTTTTTATGCTGCCACTGAAGTTAGCCTGCACCAGTGAGCTCAGACATCTACTTCTGTAGACGTCAATATCCATCCGGTTGCTTGCTGATGTGAATAAACAGTATCATGACATGGTGGATTGACGCTTTATTAACACATTTAATGTGATCATGCACTTTATGTAGTAATACTTTGATATGAAAAGTTGCTCTGAATATGTAATACCACTATTCAGTGTATTGATTTTTAACAGGATATTGTGTGAGTGTGTGTGGACCTCATTTAAAGAGAAAGTGTGATGAACAGAGTGAGAATGCACTCATCTGACAGCTACATTTCTGGGGACATGGATGGGATATTTAATCATTTGGCAAAGAGTAAATGTAAGTAACTAGCTGCTAACACTCCTGAGTCTGTCTCTTTCTCATGTCCCTCCCGAACTGCACTTGATCATTCCCATTTGTCTAACACTCCCAAACTGCACTCATCTTTTTCTGTCCTTCCTCTTCAGCCCTACATTACCACAGTCATCTCTTCCAACAATCTTCCCATCTCACTCCTCTCCCAAAAGCTTCCTCCTGCTGAATATGTAGCTCTCATGTCTGCTAGCAAAGGGAAGCAACAAACACCAGCATGCTTGATGCTGGATGTTGGGCAGAACAGCAGTGCAATTAAAAAACCCAAATGGGAGTATAAAGATGTCATTAAGCGGATACTGAGCCCTAAGCCTGCAGACCCCTTGAAAAACTCCCACAGAAATCAATAGGAGCTGGAGAGCTGCTCAGCTCCAGCAAACAATCAGGCCACCTGGAAATCTGATTTTGGCACCTAACTTTAGGTACCAGGTTTGCAAATGTTGGCCTTACCATGTATTGTAATAGCTTCAATACCTTGTAGATGGGGATTGCACTAGTTAACATGTTAAAGGGCCAAAGCTGCTCCCATTGAATTTAGTGGAAGTTTAGTGGAAGTTTTCCTATTAGCTCCGATAGGAACAGGATTAGCCCCCCCTAGAGGCTTTCAGTATTTTGAGAAATAAGACAAGAAAAACACCCTGAGAAAATTTTAATAAAAAAATTGTAGTGAATTATATGCATTACTACAATTCTATATAGCCCTGAATCAGGAACACATCCCTATTCAGGAAAGTAATTAAGGATGTGCTTAATTTTAAATGTATATTATGGGACTTAAGTACATGCTTAAAGGTCAGCACATGCTCAAGTGCTTTCCTGAGTTCACATATATACAGAGATTGAACATATGCTGGTCCAAGGTCTTGGGTTTCCTAAATTAAATCTCGGTGCAAAAAAAGTAGTGGTATTCTGAAGAACAGTGAGAAATTAATGGTTTGATATTTCATGACCCACTACACTATTGTTTATTTATTTATTATTGTAGCAACTTGGAACCCCAGTTATGGACCAGGGCCCCATTTGTGCTAGGTGCTCTACAAACACAAAAAAACAACAGCAAAAGATGGTCTCTAGTGTAAATGAATGACACAGGCATGCACACAAGGTGTATTTTTGCAGATTTTTAGCACTATGAGGATTTGTTTGAGCCTTGGTAAGGCCTTAGATACTGGACTTTAGATTAATTTCATTCTGATTACCATCTTACTCATTTATTCCTATTTCCATTTCAACTTGATTTTGAATGGGTGCTATCTTGAGAATCACCAGTACTAGAAATAATAGCAATATTGGAGTGCAAAGAGTCTCAATTTTCAGACTGTATGCAAGTATTAATATCTTTGATTCGAGAAATAAAAGAAGTTGGTCCAATATTACCTCATCCTCCTTGTCTCTATAATGTCCTGGAATCAACATGGTTACAACACCACTGCAGATTAAAAGTATTAATGTGGTAAACTTTTCTCCACTTCTGTGAGCTGATGGGAGCCAAATCAAGTAGGGTCAGGCCAAAGTGTAGTAAAGATTGTGAATGCCAGCTTTGGAGCATGCTCTCCCAAAATGCCATTGCCATCACCATCTGTCCTTCCCAGAGCCCTATGAAAGCTAATTAACTGAAACCCTGTGGGGTTTGGATTCAGCAGAATTTTGGAGGCAAAATTGGAAATGGAGGTGGTGGAGCCATTGCTTTCTATCGTATGCTCTTTAGCTGAACCCATGGATTTCCAATAGGCCTCCTTGGGGGAGTCAGCCAGTGTTAGTACAGTCCTGCAGAATTAATAGGGTCACTCTTTACGAGACAACATGAATATGATGTCTCTTTACTAGTTCTGCAGGAGTTGTGCTGCTTGGGGGATGAAGGCTATTAGAGCTGCTAGAGCTGTGGGGATCCCTTTCCAGAGCTGCTGATTTTACGAGCCAAAGCCCCTGGCTATTCCATGGAAAAAGAGCAGGGAACTCCAGGCATGGAGATTCACTGAAAGTTGTCTTCTACATGGGGTAAAATATAACCCCCAGTCTCTCTGTGTCACGCTCAATGCTTTACTCACAGGGGAGGCCAACCTGTGGCTCCGGAGCCACATGCAGCTCTTCAGAAATTAATATGCGGCTCCTTGTGTAGTAACCAACTCTGGGGATGGAGCTACAGGTACCAACTTTCCAATGTGCCAGGGGGGAGGGGAAGGGGGTTCTCCCTGCTCTACCCCTGGCTCTGCCACAGGACCTGCCCCCCTTCTCGTGCTCTCCCCCGAGCCTGCCATGCCCTCGCTTCCCTCCCTCCCCCCAGAGCCTCCTACATGCCACAAAACAACTAATCAGGAGGTGTGTGATCGGTGCAGCTGCTGGTGGGCAGGAAGAGGTGGGAATGGGAGCTGATGAGGGACTGATGTATTACTGTGGCTCTTTGGCAATGTACATTGGTAAATTATGGCTCCTTCTCAGGCTCCTGTTGTCCATTCCCTGCTTTACTGAATCATAAACTATTGGCTAATATCTTGGTGAGGGCCCCGGATCGCTTGAACTTGCTCCCCTGCCTTGGTCTGAAATAACCAGAATTGGGTGATCTTCCAGGCATGCTGCACAAAGCACTTGTTTGACAGGGTTTTTGGAAAAGGTTTTGACTATATTTTCTCAAAATGATGGAGGTGGAAAGGAACTTTTTTTTTTCAGATGGCCTACTGGCTGAGTTAATTTGTTCCTGTTTGAATGTTTGATTTTTAATGCTGCCTAGTGTATTACAGTGTTGAAAGATTAATTGTCAGGGCGCCTAGAGCTCTTATGTAGGCATTTTATGTTTTAGTACTATTTAAATCTAAAGAAAAAAATAACTGAAATAAAGGTGTATTAGTGCTGAAGTGGGGGGGGGGGGCTAAAGGCAAGACATCAATCAAAATGATTGGATTTTAAAGATTGGCATCACCTCATTTAGTAACATACATTTTCCATATTTTGTTAGGTCACTGAATGTTACTTTATAAAACCACTCCAAAGTTCCACCAAAGTCTCTCCAGCAATGTCAGAGTGGCCATTAGAGCCCTATGCAGCATCCATAAGCAGTTTCTCTTTTTCAGATTCAGTGAGCACTACCATGGTCTAAGAAAGTTAAAGTATTGGTGTCTCCTGGAACTATGAGGAACTTACAGTTGCTGGCATTATAGGTTACGTGGGGTGTGTGAGAGCGCTGAACATCCTCTGCTGTGGAAGTGACATAAACTATATTGAAAAAAGTCACTTTTATTCCAGAATAGAGTATGCATATGGGGAGATATATTAGCAGAGCTTTAGCTAATCAATTCCCCTGAATAGATAGGCCTCAAGGCTTTTCTATTTGGAGGCTACAATTCTAGGGCTGTGGCTATAATTTGGGCAGGATCTAAATGCGAAATCTGGATTTTTATGGTGCAGTTGTACAGTACATCAGGGTTAGGTGCCTTTCGGTGTAATAGGAACAATTAATCTTGTTTTATATTTAAGTAGAGAAATTTTGGGATTAGGGTGAAAAATTGGCTATTTGAGGCAGTGCAAGTTTTCTGTGGTGGTAATGTGCCATAATGCATCAGGGAGCAGGTGGTTTTATATTGTTTTTAGGTGTAAGAGGTATATCTACACCTGCTGTTATGCTGTCGAATAGGAGGATTTGTGCAAAACAAGGGCTGTAGCTGGCAGGATTCAGCTGTAAGGTCCAGGGCATCCGAACTCCTATTGCTCCCGCATGTGCAGTGTTTATTGGGGCCGTAGGAGCACCTACACCTCATTTAGGCTTTGGAAGGTGGCTGCCAAAAATGACTCGACCCAGCAAGACAGCTGGCTTCGCACCGGAGTCTTTGAGCCACGCTTGTGCCAGGGGCCCGGGCTCTTTTGTTCTGGTGCCGTAGGAGCAGCTCCAGTTTTGACAGCGCCGTGTGGGAGTTTGGAGAGAGAAACGGGGAGGCTCCCTCCGGAGCCAGGTAGCCCCAGCTTCACCCTGCTGCTGCGCGGGGGCGGTGCAGGTGGGTGTGTAGGGCGGGGGGGCTGGCTTGGGGCCCAGCCATCTGAGGCGTCAGCAGCCTCCCCGACCCGCCCTCCCCCGGCCCCCCGCGCCGGGCTGGGGGTGTCAGTGTCAAGAGGCAGCAGCCGCTGCCTCTGGTGCCAATCCCGGGGCAGGGCGCAGGCGGCGGGGGGATCGGAGTCACCGAAGCGTCAAGCGTGACCGCCCGAGGCCCCTCCTGCCTGCTGGGAAAGCCATAAAAACCCCGGCGAGGCGCCCAGCCCCAGACCGGAGAGTCGAGCCACCGGCGAGAGAGCGACGCCGACCTGAGCGCGGGAAAAGCCCCAGCACCAGAGCCGGCCGTGAGTACCCGCGGGGGTGGGTCCCCGGGGGGCCGCCGCGCCGACCCCGCTCGCCCGTCCCGGGCAGGGGACCCCGGCTCCGGTCGCCTCTCCCCTGGCTGCCGGCAGCGGCTCTGCTCCCCGCGTGCGCCCCGGCCCCGCGGCGGGTCCCAGCCCGCCCGGGCTCGCGTTCAGGAACACGCGCGTCTCCCGCTTTTCGGGGAAGGCGCGAAGCCTCTGCCGGTCTGCGGGGGAGACCCGGGCTGGGAGCCGCTCGGCGGCTAATGACCAGCCACCCCCCGCGCGCTTTGGTCCCCCGCCCCCCCCCCCCCCCGCGGGTGGCGGCGGGTCTCTGCCTCGCCTCCGCCTGGACAACCCGCCGCGTGTCCCGCCTCGCGCAGCCCCACCCCGGACCGGATTTTAACCCCCCCCCCCGCTCCCCCATGGTGACAACAAAGTGCAACTTCCTCGCCCGGGCTCAGCGCGCGCGGCGACTTCGACCCAGCGCGAGCCGCCCCGGGTGGTCGATGCCCGCCAGAAAGCCGGGCCCGGGGGGGGGGGGGGAGGGACTGACAATGTCCCGCCGCCGCGGAGCGCTTTGTCCCGGGAAAGCGGGTGGGGGGAAGGGGCTGCAGCCAGACGCCCGCCCGTTCACGCTCCTCTCTCCCGCCCGGGTGTCGTGCAGATGCAGGGGACCATGCGGTTGTGGCTGTCCGTGCTGACTTTCGCCCTGTCCGTGCTGATCTGCCTGGGGACACTGGCGGAGGCGTATCCGTCCAAACCGGACAACCCCGGCGAGGACGCGCCTGCGGAGGACATGGCCAGATACTACTCGGCACTGAGGCACTACATCAACCTCATCACGAGGCAGAGGTAGGTACTGGGCGAGCGCAGGCCAGCTGTCCTGGGGGGGGACAGCTGTCCTGGGGGGGGGCTATGTATTCACCAGGCTCATCCCCACCCGATTTCTCAAAAAGCAAACTGGGGAAATAAGTTCTGACCTCGCCCAGGCTCTGCTCTGTAGGAGGGGCTCTTGCTCTTTCCACTAGTGAGCAGTGCCCCGGAGGGAGTGGGGTCTAACTCCACTAGGATCTCTAGCTCATGAGTCCTTCTACACCAGCTAGGTAGACAGATGTGAAGGATGATCTGGTCAAGGCTGAGATCAGGCACCAGAGGCTGAGCATGGTACAGTGAGGGATATGGAAACAGCAAAGGTGAGGGGCACAACTCCGGGAAAGCTAAAATGCCCCAAGCAGAACTCTGAGCACTTATGAATTCACAAATGAGGCACCCAAGAAAAACAGAAATAGAGAAAAAAAAAGTGTGATACGTGTGGATTCCATTTCATATCATCCACAGCCACCGCTTCATGATGGGGCAGTTCCTATCTGGATACAGCACATGGGTTTTGTGTAGGTGTAGGTAAATGTGACCTCCAATGCAAATAACATGCAATAAAAGATTGGTGGAGTGGTACCAATATGAGCTCTAGAGGCTGGTGTCATTCGGTCTTGTCAGGTTTTAACACAAAAAGTGTTTGTGGCTAGGAACGTGTCATAAATTTATTTTATGAAGAGAGCACAGGGCAGAAGCAAACAGGGAAAGAGGGAAATGAAACATAAACTTGGAACATGAGTGTGAGAGAGAGAGAAAAAAAGCAGAACAATTTCACACTTCCATTGCTGCCGCTGTATCTCATATGGTGTTTATCTGGAGCGAGTGACAGTTCTTATTGTTGCTGAAGAATTGTAGTAATTCAGAAATCTTTTGTTTTGACAGCTGCTTAGTACACCAGTCACTTAACAAATAATTAAAGAGCGCATAGTCGGCAGGCAAGCCTGCCCTTCCCTAGAATGGTTATCTAGGAATGGCCCTGACTCGCTCATGTTACTGCAGATGTGTGTGGTGAAACCTCAGATTGAAATGAAAGGTAAAATTACAGTGTCAAATCCCTTTATTTGGGGACATCAGTCCAATTTAGTTCAGCTGGCTAATAGAAGAGAAAGCTTCCTCTGAACCATGCGTCACCCAGAAAAGCCAATGCTCTGATAATTTCCAATCTAGGCTATTGGAACCTCCTCTTTTCTGTGTTTTTGCTTTCCTCCCTCTAGTTCACATAAAATGAAGATGCCAAAATTTTCTCTCCTTCTCATGGCTCTGCCCATATCATCTTCCCCTTTCTTCACACACTTGAATCACTTCATTGATTTCTCACTTCTTCTCTCGTATCCCATTTCCCAAATACAATTTCTTATAGAAGCTGATTTATTCATTAGACCAGTGGCTCTCAACCTTTCCAGACTACTGTACCCATTTCACCTCATTTGTCTTGCGTACCCCCAGGTTTCACCTCATTTAAAAACTACTTGCTTACAAAATCAGACATAAAAATACATAAGTTTCACAGTACACTAATACTGAAATTGCCTACTTTCTCATTTTTACCATATATTTATAAAATTGGTCAGTTGGAATATAAATATTGTATTTGCATTTCTGTGTATAGTATATAGAGCAGTATAAACAAGTCAGAGTCTGAATGAAATTTTAGTTTGTATCGACTTGGCTAGTGGTTTCTATGTAGCCTGTTGTCTAGATATTTGCTTAGTTTTACGAGTTGATATACCCCATGGAAGACATCTGCATACCCCCAGAGGTACATGGTACCCCTGGTTGAGAACCACTGCATTAGACAGTATTTCAAGTGTGGCTCTAGTCTGAAAAGTGACTGTGTAAAAATGATGCCGCCTTACTTAATAGATCCACTGCTTGTGTATGTATCATATTCATATCTGCTTCCTTTAGTGACAAAAACAAAATTTTACTCCCTTCACTTATCCCTCTTAGTTCTGCAAAATCAGTATAGCAGGGGGGAGTGAGCTAGATTCCATACTGGTGTGCACATTATAAATAGAATGTTGAACCAACGTCTTTATTGATAAGGTATAAAGCAAAAAAGAATCAAGTTTGATTTTTATATTCCAGGTGGCAAGTAGGGGGAACAAACATTTTACTTTTAAATTGAGTATATTTGAGTTGGAGAATCAATCGGAGAGTTGAGAGACCGTAAATATAGAACCCTACAATGCCAGTTTCACATTACTTTCCAGAGTGGACCACACCTGTAATCAGAGGAATAGAGACCCAAATAGGACTTAGTGCATCATGTTTTTTAATTGTTTTTCTTGTTCAGTGCATTAACTGCACTGAAACAGCCCATGGCAACAGGCTTGCAATTGGTTTTAATTTAACTCTTGCACATTTCCTACTTCAGCAATAATAGAAAATTTTGTGGCATAAACGTCTTTCAGCTCTGATCTAGGATCTTGAATAATATTCAATATGTTCTAGCAGAAGTATTAATACATTTATTTCTCTCCTCCCCTTACAGTTTTCCCTTTCTCATCATGAACAATATAACTAAATTCAAAATTCCCTAGTGGGAACTTTATTTCATTTTACTTAGTATTGGATGATGGTTTTCAGGACTGGTTCTGACAGGCTATGGAACCCGTAGGTGCTGGAACTAGGGGTGCTGGGCGTGTTACCTCATCCCCTGGCTTGAAGTGGTTTCAATTATATACAGAGTTGACAGTTGGGTCAATGGCTTTCAGCACCCCCACTATACAAATTGTTTCAGCACTGCTGATGGAACCTGTGATTCCAGGGAGACCCGTAATGACAGGGCATAGATAAGCTGCAAACTAAGCCTGCGTCTGTGGGACCTGGGCTTGTGTACTCAGCATTTTCAAGACCATGCTTGAACGTCCACTCTGCACTGTAAACCTGGGTTTACAATTTGTGGACCCTGGACTCTCACAGCCATGCTAATGTATTCGTATTTACGTCCACACTGCAAATCCTGGGGCTTGGACCTGAGTGACAGCAGGATGAGGGCTCTGACCCACCCCCTTAGCAGAGGTCTAGGAGGACCCCGGTTCTTGAATCAGCCTGATTTGTGTGTGGATGGAAGGGGGGAATGGGCTCAAACCTGAGTTAGAGCCTGGGCTTAGTGTGAAGTGTAGAGATAGCCAGAGAGGCTCCAGCCAGGAGGAAGAGAGAATTCGGGGCATGCTCCTCACTTCTCACTGAGTGTGAGCAAGATCCTGAGGCTTGGTCTGTACTAAAAAGTTAGGATGACCCAGCTACGCCGCTCAATCCACACCCGTTGGCCATGCAGTTAGGTTGGTTTAACTCAGGGGTCTCAAACATGCGGCCCAGGGGCCACATGCGGTCCGCAAAGCCCTTCCCTGCGGCCCGCCAAGCTTCCTGGCGCCCCCCCCGCCCCCGGTCCCCCTATAGCAGTTTGCAGGACGGAGGGGCCAGAAGTGGAGGCTTCTCTGCTGCCTGGCTGGGCCGCGTGTGTTTCTAGCTCTGGACTTCCTAGATTGCTCTTGCTTTGTTTGCCAAACAGCTGTTGGTGGTACCTAGTGCTTTCAAGGAGGGAATGGGGAGCTGCGTGCTCAGAGGAGGAGGTGGGGCAGGGGTGGGACCTCTTGGAAGGGGTGGAGTGGGGGCGGAGCCGGGGCAGCAAGGGCGGGGTGTGTGTCAGTGGTGCGGCCCTCGGGCCAGTGCACTAGTCCTCATGGAAGGGGTGGAGTGGGGGCACAGCCGGGGCAGCGAGTGTGTGTGTGTGTGTATCAGTGGTGCGGCCCTCGAGCCAGTGCACTAGTCCTCATGCGGCCCTCGTGGTCATTTGAGTTTGAGACCCCTGGTTTAACTCCTACTATAGACAGCACTAGGTCGATGGAAAAATTATTCTGTCAACCAAGCTGCCATTTCTCAGGGAGGTGGATTATCTGCACCAGTGGGAGAGTTGAGAGACAGTAAATATAGAACCCTACAATTCCAGTTTCACATCACTTTCCAGAGTGCAAGCTGGAGTCAATGGGGGAGCGTGCCATGAGGACCGCAGGTAAGTCAGCTGAAGATACGCCGACTTCAGCTATGTTATTCACGTAGCTGAAGTTGCGTATCTTCAGTCGACCCCTGCCCCTAGTGTAGACCAGCCCATTGGGAGCTTCCTCTGGACCTCATCCCTGTCCTGCTTTTGAGTCAGAACCGCATCCCTCCTCAAACCATATACTACCCCTGTACAATGGCTTCCTTCCCACAACTACACTGCCCTGCCACTTTGTTGCCTGCAGCTTCTGATCCCCAAATCTTCCTTCTTGTCTTCACTTCCCCCAGAGCTTGTCACTGTCACCTCTTGCTTCCCCCAGCTTGTCCTTTGCATGCATTACCATTCTATGTTATAAACAAACATGCAACGTATCATTTTAATTATAAGCCCACAAGAAGGGGGCCCTGCAGGGGCTCTGCAGCTTTCAGAAAATACTAGATTTTTCCAATTTCACGTCTATATCAGATATGTAATGTGAAAAAGAGACTTACGTGCAGATTCTTTTGATATTGAGGACTTTGCAAGGTTCTGAGCACCTCCTACAATTTGCTGCTGAACCCTCGCAACCCCTGCTAGAGGTGCTGAACACCTTATAGGATTTGAATTCCCAGGCCCAAATTTTCAAAAGTGGCTTTGGATGCCCAATGTGAGACACCAACGGCCTGATTGTCACAAGTGCTGAATCCTCACAGCTCCTGTGGACTTCAACTGGAGTTGTGGAGTATCTGCACCTCCGTAAAACAGGCCTTGATGTGTAAGGGTATGTCTGCACTACAAGCACTGCATCCGCACAGCTGTCACCCTACGGCTACACCACTATAACACGACTGTGGGCACTACAGCAATGGAAAGGATTTTTCTGTTGCTGTAGTAAATCCACCCTCTCAAAAGGCAGTAGTTGGGTTGATGGACAAATGTTTCCATTGACCTAGCTGCACCTACAGGACGGGCTTCAGCTTGGGCACCAAATAGTACTGGCTGCTTTTGCAAAGTTGGTCCTTGATCTTTAAAATATTAATATTATTTGATGGAAGTGACTGTTCAAACATCTTCCACACAGCAAACATTAGATTGGGATACTGTCATTGGAAAATCTCTGAATTGTGCAGGATAGATATGTAGAAAGAACCATCTACTCTGGAGTAAAGACTTTATGAAGGATTTCCTCCAATGGCAACTAATTCTCTTTTGTGTTCAACTGCGTCTTTCAGTTCTGCTCTCTTGTCATTGTTCTATTCCGATCACAAGGACTGTCCTAAGTGATAGACAGCAAAACTAAGGGTCACACCTAAGCCTTGAATATTTAACATTAGAAGAATTTGCTTTCCTCTTTAGTCCTTTGCCACCTGTGCTGATCCTTCAGTCAGCGCTCCATTCCATGATGGCTTAACCCTATTCGACATGGACATAGACACACCCTGTAAGGTAACACAGTGCAGCACAAGGTGTTGTCCTCACTCTGGAAGCCTGGGTGCTTCAGGGACAGAGTGTGTCGAGTATCTCAAAATAAGAATCCTCTTCATGTATCAGCCATGTCTCTCTCTTTCAAGGGATCCTACTCTGTCCTTATTCAGACAAAATTTTTATTGAAGTCAGTGGGAATTTTGCCGAAGTATGGGCTACTGGATCCAGTTTTTAATCAGGGAAATTAGATTCCTCCTTTGGGGAAGGCCTGGTCACATCTTTATTAATTGGAGTAGGTAACTAGAAACAAGTTCCTTTGTGGCGATGGAACATGAGACATTTGATTCAGTATCATGCTTGATTGAATTACTATAATAGTATTTAACACTGTGCGGCTGATTCTTTTCAGATATTCATTTTCAATCAGTTTATATAACAGAAATTTACTTCCAAAACTTGAAACTGATACTTTCTCTCTAAAGCATGGACAACATATGAAATTGACCAAGACTGGAAAAAATCCAGTCATTAAGATATAATGATAACAAATCAGCCTTTTTTTCCACAGTCGTATCATGGTAAACACATGAAAATCAGCACACAAATCATATAAAGAAAAGCTAAGAGTTTTTTGTTGGAAGTTTGCTCTTCTTCAATCTAGCTGAGCCCATTGGAGGGACATCTTGAGGACCATTGACTTCAATGGGGCCAGGATTTCACCCCATGCATTTAGTAATTCTTTGCCAATTTAATTTTACTGTCATTTTACTCATACAGTAAACTAAGAGTTATGAACACCAGATTTATGAATTGATCAGTCAACCACACAACTCATTTGGAACCAGAAGTGTGCAAAAAACCACCAGCGGATACTTAAAAAAAAAAAAAAAAAGCGGCAAATACAGTACTGTTAAACATAAACTACTAAAAAAATAAAGTGAAAACAGAATTTTTCTTTTGCGTAGTAAAGTTTAAGTCAATGTTCAGTTGTAAACTTTTGAAAGAACCACCATAATGTTTTGTTCAGAGTTACGAACATTTCAGAATTATGAACAACCCCACTCCCGAACTCTGAGATTCTACTATATATCCATACATGGAATAAACCATGATCTTTATTTCTTTACGGTGAAGGAAGTGTTCTCTTGTGGTTACTGTTACTATCGTTAACCTAGTGATCCCAGGCAGTAATGGATTACCTGTCAAGATGACTGCTCATTATTGATACTGTTTTCAGAAAGGATAAAAAGGGCACACTTCTTTAGAAGAAATGGGAATTGGGATTATTTTTTCAAATAAATGCCCCTAATGGATTCTACTGTTTTCGGGATTTTTTTTTTTTTAATGCAGGAGTAGAAACACAGTTGTCAGGTTTTACTGAGAACAAAGATCATACCCGACAACAATTGTCATACCATGTTACTAAAAAAAGCTCTGATTTGCAATGTAATATCGACAATGGCAAGATTTTTAAAAGTGGCTAGTGAGTTTGGGTAGCTCAAGTTTTGGGTCCCCCACTTTAGACAACTTAAAGGTGCCTGATTTTCCAGAGGTCTATACTCAACATGTTTTGAAAATCTGGCCCCTTTAAGGCATCTCATCTCATGTTACTAGTCTGTTTTGAAAATCTTGGTCTATATGTATGGTAATTTGATGCAGTATGAGTCATTTTTTTATATATTCACTCTCTGCAGGTAGTTTTTGTGGATTTCTCACTCAATGCATTTCTGATGGAAGATGCAGCACTATCCAAAACTGAGCAGGAATTGAACAAAAAAAACTTTAATTGCATTTATAGAATCATAGGATCATAAACCTCTGATCTGCTGTCATATTTCAACTTCTCTCTCTCTCCTTCACTTGCACATCCTTCCACACAAAAACTGTGAATGTAAGATATCTGCTAATAGCCACCAAACAAAGAAATGCTAGAAATGTCCGGTTTCTATCATGCATATTATAACAGGTGATAATGGAAAATATTTCCATATTGGGGGTCTTTATATGTTCTAATTATTAACATATTTGTAACCAATGTGGCACTAGAGTGACACATTTTTATATGAAATAATTGGGTTCAACTAAACACCTCCTGGAGAGTTGCCTTTATTTCTGTCCTACAAAATTTTACAATAAAGGTTGTATGAACATTCCAAAGTTAGTCTCAGTTTTAAAGTTGGGGGTATGAAATTTTTATTTATTTATTTAATAGATATGGAAAGCGATCAAGCCCAGAGACACTGATCTCGGATCTTTTGTTGAGAGAAAGCACAGAGAATATTCCTAGATCTAGGTAAGTACAAAAGTGCTTTGTGATAGCTTTTATTTCTATTTTAAATTTAGCTACTTCAGAAAATGATTTAAGCATCAAGGCAGAAAATATGTAAGCATCAAAAACTAGAATAAAGTATGTTAGTTTATATATATATATGTATATATATAAGCAAATAAAATTATTTATCCTTTATTAACAACACAACACAAACATCCTAGGAACATAAGGGCTATGATACCAGATCAGACCATTGGCCCAAGTCAAGTACTGTATCTTACTTTTGGTGTTTAAAGGAAGGGAAGAATCCCCATAATGCACATCCCTTATTGTGAAAGGCTGCACAGAATACCCCACCCTGACTCCTGATGGTGATCCACCTACAGACTGAAACACGAGGCATGTTCCCCCATTAACTGTTAATTTTCTTAGTTTTATTTTTCTCTCTGAAATCCTGGGTTCTTTTAAAATAGCTGTAGGTGGGTAAATCTGTGCCTTTATTAATCTACATACAGATTATGTACAATGACTTTCTTTAAAATAGTACATTTTGCATGAGTTTTGTGCCTAATATTTTACAAAGTGAAAAGGTCACAAGTTGGTAAATTTTGGTTGGCACACACAAGAATATCTATATCGGAAAGCCCACGATCTGGATGTCTGATTTTATTACAACACCATATAAAACAACATTGTCCAAAGCGGCTGATTTTACTAAATGTGTTATTGACTATCTCAGTGTAATTTTAATTGCTAAGGTATGACTGTCAATGCAGAGGGCCAGTATAAGATCTATGCATCACTGAAATTCCACTTAAACATGACATTGAGTGGAAAAAGCAAAACCTGAAAGATGCATGGGTCCTTTGCACAGGGGTGAATTTCAGCCCGTAAGTATATATCCATTTAAAGTAATGGTATATCTGATTAAAATACTACAATGATGACTAAAATTAACACAGTCTTGCAAAACTCCATATGCCACCTCATCTGGATTGAGTCAGTTTTTTTAATGACAATGTAAAATAGTATTTTTAATCTTAGTTGTAGTTAAGAGTGGGTAAACAGAATTTAAGCCTTGGCTGTTATGTTTAAAAGGCTGGTGATATCTGTCTACTGCAGAAGTAAACTATTTTCACAGGAGCTATGTCATAATGCCCAAGCCAGTTGTTGTGCTTCATAAGTCAATATCCATGAGCCCAATGGGAGTACTCTCATGCCTAAAATTAAGCACACATGTAAATCATTGCAGCACTGGGACTCATGGCCAAATCCTGCAAACCCTTTGTGTCCAGAATTCTCATTGATGCCTATGGAAGGTGTCCATGCAGTGGATTTACAAGATTGGGCCCAAGTATAGGAAATTTTACTACAAAGTTAAAATACAGCGTTATGGTTATGACTTTAAGTGCATCTGTGTGATAATTTTTATCTTGCTGATTTGATGTAAACCTTAATGTAAACTGTAGTGAAATAGGTTTTGAAGGTTTTCTATACTTTATAAAGACAAGACAGAATGCTAATTCTTCAAGGAATGCTATAAAAATGCTACAATGCTTTATTTATAATAATAATCATTAATAATGTAAAGCTTATGAACAAAAATAAATGTGTGTGTGAAATGGAAGAAATTATAAGGAAGAGATACTAGTTTGGTGCCCTCATCAGGGTATTGTAATCAACAGTAAGATTAGAACAAGGTCTAATATTAATAAAAAGTAAAAGCAGTTTAAAATTAGTTCAAAACTTAAAATAAAGTAATTATTTATATATTTATTTAAGAAATAGATGGACTAACGGGCAGCTAGAGAATATATCTACTTTTCCATGGCTGTATCATAACCAGATGGTCACATTTCATGACTGACACTTCTGTGAATTTAGACATTGTACCCAAAATTAATGAAGTATAAAGAAAAACTCGAATAATTTTCAGATTGTCTGAGTCTCCTCTGATGTGCACTCTTAACAGCTAATAAATGTCTTGAATTAACACTGTACGTTTGGACATCTAAAGGAAGTTTCTCCCTTAGCGAAACATCTTTACTAGATTCTTAGAGAAAATAGATGAAAATAAATGTGCTGAGCAACTACGGGAAGCATTGAATTTAATACACATGTCTCTCTTATGGCAACAGTGCATGGTTTTGATTTTGTGGATCCCATCTAATCATTAGGAAATCCTTATACTGTGTGTGTCATCCTTTGTCTCAGTTATGTTCTCTCTCTTTGTCTTTCCTTCTGTATGCACGTAGTACAATACCAGGATACAGAAATACTTTGGGCCCATGTCATTGTGTTAGCAAATATTTTAAACATTATTTATTTAAAATATTAAGCAATAATGCCACTGTATGATTTTAGCAATCACTGCTGCTGCCTTCTGATTGAGTTCTTGAAAAAACTAAATTCTGGGTGAACAGCATTATAGAATTATGCTAAATTCAATAAGTCCTCTCTTTGAAAATGTCTGTTGTACTGCTTAGTCGGAGATACAAATGTACTAATAGGCATGTTTATATCTCTGCGTGCTATATATTTTTTTTTAGCAGAAATGCAGTTAGCCACTAGCATAAATTTATTCTGCAAAGGGTCTTAGTATTGTAAAGACATAGCACTGATGTAACAACATTTAGAGACCCATTACATAACAATGTGTGGGTATTTAGCCAACTGACTTCCATTCATTTTCATGGAAGTGGAGCAATTCAGTCATTCTACCTCATATTGGAAATGTATCCCATACTCTACTAGTGATATTAAAGTGAGAACTTTTATTACTTCTGCCTGTTAAAGGATCATCAATTATCTTAAAATCTATTTGGTTCTGTCACTAACCTTTCAGAGAAAATTTCATAACATGTTTAATGTGTTTTACAGGTTTGAAGATCCTTCTATGTGGTGATGGAAATTTCAGCACATCGTCAAACTTTTCCTAGTTTTCAATCCATACTTATTGCTATAAGACCAATCACAGTTTATCACTCCTCAGTGCATGCAACCATCGTGCTGAATTCTGTAGCATTTTTCATTCATCATACTTGTATATACATTTATTTAAATAATTTATTTGTGCGTTCCACAGTGTAACATATTAAATGAAAGACAACAACACTATTATTGGCATCGTAAAGATTTGTTTTAAACTATTAAAACTGAATTATAACCTCTCTGCAGTCTAAAGTAGCATGTACAGTGATCATTTCACAAATATTAAAATAATAATTGTGAAAGGTGAAATAATTACAACACTTACCTGGGCCTTTAATTCAGTTTTTCTGTTTTGATTTATACAAATTTATTTATGTTTCATAACATGCAATATATCCTACGTAATTTAGGAAAATAAAGTGATCTGGAAAGTGTTTTTTCATAATCATTATACAGAACAATTGTTTATTACTTAAATTAATCCATATATTAAAATTAATAGCATTTTCAAATACAAAGAGGTTTAATTCTGCTAAACTGTCAAGACTGATTAAGAATTCAGATTTAAAAAATGGAATCTCTTCATTTTGGCAATATATAAAGTGACAGGAAACAATATAATTCCTAGGTATATGAATATGGAATTTGGAAGTGTTTGAGAGTTAATACTTGATTATTACATGAAAAGCTACCTAGTGAATGTTTGATATTTCTTTTGGGACACAAAGTTTTGAATAACTGAATCCAACACAAAGAATTTTCCTAATTTCTGTCCTAGTAAACCTTTCCATGAGCAAAAAGTACCTAGATCAGGTACAATGGTATTTTCTTTGGTGTTTATTCTCCAGACATTCCATGTATAACATTCCCATTATTCTGGTGGGAGAGCTACTGATGCTTGTTGAGTTGAAAATATCCTTAATATTTTCATTCAAAACTACTTAATGTTATAACAGCATTTTCTACCCTCATTCGGTATATGGTTCTGTCATTGTCAGAGATTTAGTGTGTAATATTATCAGTAGCTGTTTGTATTATATTTGGCCTTTTATATAGAGTGACACAGATTCTGGTCCTTTTCCTGATATTTTAGCATGCTACCCCTTATTTATACATAGGGATCGTGTGAAAGAACACAGCCAGAATTGTAAGTCAGAGAAAACTCTGCTTGGAAGTTTGATGTATAAACATTTCATATCTGTTTTCCAAATATTGTTATATGGGTAAAACACAAATACATCTCTACAATTTAAGTGGGTTTTTAAATCTGCTCATTACAGATACACACTGGATGTGTTGTTACATTTTGCAGTTCCTTGACATTTGCCAGTTACTGTATGTCACGCCTACTTCAGTGAAACATTAAAAACATATTCATTTAAAGAAAACACGCAGATGGTATTTTAATAGGCAAACTGTTTTCAACACCTACATTGTAACTTTATTGATTTAGACTATATATTTGGTCTATTCTGGTGCATTCTTTAAAAAATTGAATTTATTTACCACTGATTTCTGGTATTGTGTATAATAAATACATTAGTGATCTAGGGTGAATATGATTTGATGGTATCGTGGATGTTAGTAGATCCCATGATTGTTAAATTAGAGTTGCCTAGCATTATCATCAGTATATATGCCAGAATGGAGAAAGGAATGGTTAAAGAAGAAGCATATACACAATTTACTCACTCTATGCAGTCCCACCTAATTCTGTAAATTTTCTTCATCTTATGGAGCACACACCCGTGTACAAAAGTTAGTGAAATCTCTAAGATGTTAAGTTTTATTTACCTTATTGTTTTAATGAGGCATCGATGATAGAGGCAAATCAATCAAACAACATGGTACTGAAATATATTATATATACTAATATAGTTCTTGAATTTTCTTTCTACATCTTCCTATGTTCTTTCTGTTGCAAATGAAGCTCTTATAGTATTGAGTGAAACTGGCCTTGTATCTCGTCTTCCAAATACTGAGGAAACTGGAACATTCAAAATCATGAGTCAGGCCCCCAAAATCATGAAACTATCGTAAAAATAATGAGATCTTAAATAGTAAATTTGATGTTCTTTTGATTCGCCTTTTGGTTTTTGCGTCTTTTGGATTTATGTTTTCAAACTTTTCCACAACTGTGAGGGGTAGAACTTATTTTTTTCTATAAAAAGAGCTGAGCTTCATGACTCCAGAAGTTTGAGGCTTTAAGAAAATGAGAAACTCACAATAAAAGCATGAGAGTTGGCAGTGCTGTATTGGTGTCACTGGGAGTTCTGGATTCATAAGAAACACAGGGTGAACCAGGGGCAGAACAAATAGGGGGGATTTATGCAGGAACTCATGCATCCGGATGGGCGTGGGAGGGTGGAGGTAGCTCGAGGATCAGGCCATGGAGCAAACAGAAACTGCCTGGACCTCCTTCTTAGCCTGAGTTGGTTCCCTACCCTGTTGAGTCTCCGTAACTTCCCTTGCTCCACCTCGGTCTCCTCCTTCACAGTGAACGTCCGCCTACCCCTGCAGGCTGAACCATATAAGTGACAGGCCAGTTATTATATTGCACATCTACCTTTACTACAGGCAAACTCTCCAAAATATATGTCCACCCAACTCTGATTTATTCAAAGAGAGGGTTTCCAAAATAAGGTAGCTCATACATATCCTGTAGGTCACGGGTGGGCAAACCTTTTGGCCCAAGGGCCACATCGGCATTGAGAAACTATGGAGGGCTAGGTAGGGAAGGCTGTGCCTCCCCAAACAACCTGGCCTCTGACCCCTCCCACTTCCCACCTCCTTAATGCCCCCCTCAGAACTCCCAACCCATCTGACCCCCACTGCTCCCTGCCCCTGACTGCCCCAACCCCTATCCACACCCCCACCCCCAGTCAGGCCCATCCAGTACTCCCACACCTATCCAATGCCCCTGTTTCCTGTTCCCTGACTGCCTCCCCTTCATTTATCACAGGAAGACATCAACCAACTCAAATCAACTTCTGCCTTACCCTGTCTCCTTTCATATACTGTGTACTGGGAAATAAGATGAAAGGTCTCCATTCTTATTAACCTAAACTGGCTCTTCATTCAAGCAATTTTTTGCAGAGCTGCTCCATGTGGTATTTGCCTTTCCTAGCCATCTGCAGAGAGACTTCCTGGTGCCTCCTGCAACTTTGTGCTATCTGAAATCCCTTCCTCCAGATGTCGTGCCTACCCCTTAATCTGGAAGTCTGATTCTACTTTAGAGCATGGGAAAAGCCTGATGTTTATTTTACCATAATCCAATAAGACACTCACCCCCCACTGCAATCATAGGAAATGGGTCTGGGAGAATGTATTAGGGGGAGCTAGGAAGCAAAGAAAATAACCTTAATTCCCCTTGCAAACAGGGAATGATCGTCCAGCATTCTAGTGCCACTATACACACTACAGTAGCATGAGAATGCCTCACTTGGCATAGAAGACAGTTTGGGAGTGTGCAGGTGAGAGGCCACTATGGCTTTCTGGGGAACTCTGGGTTGTGCAGCTGCTCCAAGGCAGCCCACTGTGGTAAACCCAGAGCAGGCTGCCACCAGAGGGGTTGGTGGTAGGAGCGGTAACTACAGGTTAATTGGGTTCAGCTGAGCAGGGTTGCCAGGGACCCAGGCAAGATCAGCTGATCCCAGTTAAAAGGCTGAGTGACCTCTTTAAAAGTTTCCCTGGCTAGGAAGAGGGAGATAGAGGGAATGAGGCTGCCAGCAGGTTGGGGGTAGCAGGACCGGGAGCCTCTCCAAGCCAGGGGATGGCTTGCCCTGAACAGAGAGTAAGACACCCAGCCAGAAAGGAGTGGCTAGGGGAAAGGAAAGCCTGACCTTGGGCTTTCTAGGTGGTTTTCCCGGGCAGCACTTGCCTCGCCAGAGCTTAAAGGACTGGAGCCTGGGGAGCCGGAGGTGGCACCTTGCCACACCACACAGAGCTACCATAACTGAGAGCAGCTCCCTGCGTTGTCTGAATTGTGCTGCGGGACACTTCATCCACAGACAAATCCTCCTTTTTCCTTCCCTCCTGAGCCTGGCACGCTAGCTTCCAGCTCATCTAGTGCTCCCCCTTCGGGACCTATTGTCAGGGCAGTGATATAAGATTCTGCTGCATCACCAACCTGTGTAAGTGCAGGGGGCCTTGCTGGTTCTTGCTGCCTGATCGACAAGTCACAGGGAAGCATAGGTTTGTGAAGCCGAAAATAATCTCCTGGGAGAGTCCTGGATAGTTGGGTGCTGGCTGGCGTTCTATGCAACGATGACTAAAGGTGTTTATATCCCAGGCTTGTTGGTCTTTGCTGACTTAGGACTTGGTACATGAACACTTAGTTCACAGCAAACATGGGTGTAAAGCTATCCAGCACTAGACAGCCACATATTAAGGGCTGGTCCATATGGCTTTGCAGTGCAGTCTGGAGGTCTGTGATTTCTAGAGTGCTCTAATGTTTTGTGTTCTAACTGCCATGCGTAGACCTTCCTAGAATGCGCTAAACGGTACCTAATGTGCATTAACGTCATTCTCTTTGAAACGGGAGTACATCAGTGCAAACCAGGTACTTTTTAGAATGTGACAGCAAGGTCTACACATTTTGCTTTCCAGGTTTGTGCATCAACCATGCACAATCCACTAAGGAATGTTGCAGCAGTCATAGTTGATGGCATTGTACCAGGTATTGTGTAGTGACGTTCCCAGATCTGACTTAATCCTGGGATTCCATGAATCTCTGGGGTGGCCCTGGATGTGGTGCTATGTAGAGTCAGCATGTGTACTCCTGCACCCCTGGATGGAGAGTTTGTGAGTATGGTATGCTTTTGTCCATGGCGACATGACTGAAGAGCATTCAACACTTCAGCTGAATACAATGAGTGACTGGAAGGACAATCAGATACTTGAAAGAATGTGACGTTTTTGCACAAAGTCAAACCACTTTATGATCAAAATTTGGCAGTGACAGCACAAAGGTAATGCATCTAGCCACTCCAAGTCAGCATGTAGGGGTACATCTATACTACTCGCCTCTCCAGTGAGTAGTGTTTGGTATATTGGGGATTGATTTATCGCATCTTGTCAGGACGCGATAAATCAATCCTTGAATGCGCTCCCATCGACTCCAGCTTCGCAAGAGGTGTAAGCAGAGTTGACAAGGGAGCCACCACAGTCAATTCACTGCTATGGGGACAGCCAGGTAAGTCGAACTAAGATATTTTGATTTCAGCTACATGAGTCCAGGTTTCTGACCATACAGCAATACAGGTACCACACAGGTATGATAGATCCTGAATTTTGTCTCAGTCAAAAAACATTTTTGTGTCCATAAGAGAGAAATGGCCTTCATGCAGGAGGCAGTGAGGCCTGCTCATCAAAGAATATCCAGATTGCTGAGATCATTTGAATTCTGCTTGCAGCCTAGGTGGATGAACTCATCAATGCTTTCCACCTTCAATGCGACCCCACCTGCATGGAGAGTTCTGGTGCCCCAACTCCAAGGTTCTGGACCTTGGTCTTCTTGGTATTCAACCTCCAGCATCTTGGAGACCTTGAAGGGCTGGGACCAGGTTTATGGCTGAAATGTATGTTCAGATAGTTAGTAAATCCAGCTCCACAGGCATTCTTCAGGCTTGTGATTCTTAAGAAGCCACTGCAGGACACAGTTGTCTGTGGACATGATGAATTCCATACCTAGTAAATATGAACAATAGGTATTGTGGATATATGCTATAGCCAGACAGTCCAGTTCCGTAGCCGAATACTTGATTTTTTCTCTCTTTTTAATTTGTGATGTCCAAAAGGCACCAGTCTGTCTAATCTGTCAAGTGATTTCCCTTAGCCTCCCTCCTACACATCTCTATTTGTGTGTGTTATTAATGTGGGGTGATATTTGGCTGATATGTTTTATTTTCATGTGGTTTTAATACAAAGGCGTGGGAGGAAATAGCAGCTGTTGGAGTCAGTGGGGACTGACTGTGGTCATGTGATAAGGGAGCAGAAATAAAAACCAGACTCTCTGATGGGCCACCTCTTTGTGACAGTCAGGGTGGCCCAGAGCTGCAGTAGAACAGCAGCTGCTAGACCCAGTCCTGCAGCTGCTGTGTTAATAGTGTTGGTCGTGATGGAGTTAAGGGGACTCATCCCATAGATAGAATGTGTCTGCACCACAATGAAGTGGCAGCTCCTGAAACAATCATGCCTGGCCCCTTCTAAGGACTTATTTAGCTAAAATCCTTAGATTTTTCCTCCATTGTTTCATTCTGGGACCACAGTTTAAATCTCCTTTCCTCTCAGTTACATGCAGTCATGATAGTGGCCTCATTTACTGGTAGGGCTGGATAAGTCCCACTTGTAAATCCTTTAGTGGGCCTGATTCTCTTCTGCATTGCATCTTGGGTTGTCACACTAGTACAAATGCGCATAGAAAATCTGTCTCATTGACTACTGTAGATATGGGCTGTCATAAGTGTAAAGGCCTGGGTGAGGCTATGTTATCTGAGACAACAGTGTCGTCAGAGCCTTCCAACCATGAGGGAGGGAGGGGTTTAGTTAGTTCAGTTTCAGCTTGGGCTTGCCAGTGTAGCTTGGTAAGGTTTCTGGAGCATCTTTAGCTATAAAGATGGCTCTACTTCCTTCTTATATTCCTGATTAGCTGTACTGTGAGTATAACCATTTGATTCTTTTAAGCCTGTGCCTTTTTGGGGTGTTTCTCTCCTTTTCAGAAGGGAGTTAGGGAGCCCCAGATTGTCAAGTGTACTGTATCTCTGTTTTATTCTCTTTCTGTATTAAATCTTTTAGTTATAAAATGTTTGGTTTAATTCCCTTAAGGTCTCTCTCTCTCTTCACTGGGAAAAAAGGAGGAGGGAGGGGGGGGTATATAAATGGACCAGCTCAGGGTAGGGGTTGGGGAGTGGAGCCTGTCTCTGCCTTCAGCCAAGAAGGGTGAAGGGAGAGGGGAACAGCCTCCAGGTGTCTGACTCTGGCTCTCAGGGAGGGGGGACAGAGTTAGGGTTTTGGGGAAGTCCGGGGGCCCCTCCAAGGTTTTGGAAGTACACCCGGATGGTGGCAGCCATGGTACCCCAAGAACCCCACTGGTAAAAAGGGGGAGTCTGGGGGTGTAAGACTTAATTTGGCTGGGAAGCAGCTAAGTTGAGTGGTTTGGCTAGAAAAGAGTCCCAGTATTTGTGCTCGAGAGCATAGAGGCTGGGGTACCCCACTCTTACATGGGCTTACTCATTTCAAATTTGTTTTCATTTTGAAATATGTCCTTGATCTAGCGTGTTTCAGTATCAGCAGTGTTTATGTAATAGGCAGCCCGAACAATTATTTTGTTACAATTAAATTATTGTCTTTTCAGTTACAAGTCTTGCATTTGCATAATGGAAGTGAATGATATTAAATAAGAAAGCCCTGGGTTGAGGTGAATGATCTCACATTGTAATGATTATACGAAGAGATCTTGAACACTGTTGTACAATCCCTGATTAAGGTTATGTAGCCTGATGTTGGATTTTAATTCTGGTTTTAATCACTCGAACATTTACTACTCCTATTTTTTAAAAAACAGGTAGCCAATTATAATCCTCGTTCTAGGATGTTACACTCACCCATCATTTTTTTGGCACCATTCCTATAAGGGAAGAAAATAAAACCAAAAAGAACATGCCTACAGCCACTGAAGACTGCCTGTGGTACTGGCACTATATTTGGCTAATGGTCAAAACATCAGCAACAGAGAATGCATTGGATACTGTGTTGCATTAATCAGAGCATATCCAGGGAGCTGTATAAAACACACATCTGAGCCAAATTGAAATGGAAAGATTTCATGAAAAATCCTTAGTGTATCTTTCTGTTGGCCACAGCACGTTGCCCCTCGTTTGCTGTTGCCTTGGACCTTAGCTCCATCTGCCACATAAGTAAAGATGATGCTGCAGGGAATGTACGGCATGTACTGTGTTAGGTGTTTGCAATAGCATCAGTAATTACAGAGGAGATTATGTAATCTTTAGCTAAATTTGTGGTATGTAGGATAAAAGAAAAAAATGCTTTTCAATTATTTTATTTGGAAATGTATTTGTAATATCCAAGTTTTTGCTAAGGATTTGGTATCTTAAATGGCATTAAAAGTATTTCTAAACATTGCAATTGGAATTGGCTTTTCTGTTGCAAGCAACTGCTCTCTTAATGGCAGACCATCTGCAGAATTTGCATACTGTTCCATATCCAAACTGACTTGCTACCAGTGAAACAAAACTGTAACAACAACAACAACAAAAGATATTCCAATGTAATGGCAAATTTATGGTGGTATCAGTTGGAACTACATAGGTAAGCTTATCCTCTAAACCAGGGCTGGGGAACCTTTTTTCCGCCAAGGGCCATTTTGACAGTTATAATGTAATCCGCAGGCCGCTCCCCTCCACCCCCCGAAGCCCAGGCTGGCAACGGGAGCTGAGAACCCAGCTGGCAAGGGGCCAGCAGGGGAAACCCCAAAGCAGTAGCAGGCGGAGTGCTTAGCCCTGCACTGCTTTGGGGTTTCCCCCACTGGCCCCTGGCCAGTCGGGGTCCTGCCGTCTGCCTGACCCGCCCAGCCCAGCCTCCCCCCCCACCAAACCTCCTTCCCTCCCCCCCCCCCCCCACTGACCCGCCCAGCCCGGTCTCTCCCCCCCGCCCCCGTTGGCTCCCCGCGGCTCCTCGTTTCGCCGCCATGCTGAGGGTGGCCGCGCGGCGCTTCCCAGCCCCAGCGCAGAGCTGCCCCCGGCCGGCCGGAGCGCAGACCCGCCCCCGCACGTCCCTGGCCGGCGGCTCCCCGAGGCGCTTCCGGCCTCTTTGCCAAGCGCGGAGCTGCCCTGGGCCGCCAGGGTGGAGGGCGGCTCCGCGTTCGGCGAAGGGGCCGGGAAGCGCCTGGGGGAGCCGCCCCCACGCGACCCTGGCCGGCGGCTCCCCCAGGCGCTTGCCGGCCCCAGCGCGGAGCCGCCCCTGCCTGCCGGCCGGAGCGCAAAACTGCCCACGAGCGTCCCTGGCTGGCGGCTCCCTGAGTCGCTTCCGGCCTCTTCGCTTAGTGTGGAGCCCCCCGGGCCGCCGGGGGGGGGGGGGCTCCGCGTTTGGCGAAGGGGCCAGGAAGCGCCTGGTGGAGCCGCCGGCCAGGGACGCGCGCGGGCCGGATGGAAGGCTTTGGCGGGCCGTATAAGGCCCACGGGCCGGAGGTTCCCCACCCCTGCTCTAAACCACCCTTGACCTCAGAGTGCAAGTCCCAGTTAAAACAAAAAAAGATTGTTTTTTTTTGCAACTGACCAATATTGGAACTAAATTAACCGAATGTCTAGAATCTGATGTACTGGTATCATCCTGAAAAGTGTGTACTTGAATCTGTTAGCTCTCTTTTTTTAGATTACTAGTAAAAATGTACTTCTTTCTTTTACTACCGTGTTTCCCCGAAAATAAGACAGTGTCTTATATTAATTTTTGCTCCCAAAATTACATTACATTATATTACAGCAAGAGGCAAAACTGGAAGTACGTCTTATTTTCGGGGGATGTCTTACTTTCGGGGAAACAGGGTAGGAAGGGATATTAGTAGGTTTATATTGGCTCACTAAATAGCCATGACTGGCTCCATTACATTTATGTTGCTCAACTTGTGATTTTAGTCTTATTCATCTCTATAAGGCACCACGTGAGGTTCTGGTGGAGTTTATCAGTTTGAATGAAGATCTTCTTGCTCTGTGGAGAATTGGTTACAGGAGCTCTCCCCCTATGCCTAATACATGTGAGACAGCACAGGTAACACTAAACAAATGGACCAGAGCAGCCAGGATATGTCTTCATTCTTCTAGGTTGCCAGGAAGTGATACAACTGGGAGAAGGAAGAAAACCACACACCCACTAAAAAGTAACAGTACCTGCAAAAATCCCTGGTTTTGTCTCCCATAAGTTCTGAATTTTCTGATTTGCTCCGCATTTTATCAAGGGCTGAGCTACCACATGGTGAACAGAACTACAGGTGATGTGGAGCATCAAACGAACGGAAAGGTGGGCTCCTATATGTCCCCATTTTCATAGACAATGTTCCATTCTAAGTGGATTGGATTATGGGCTGCTTCTAGGTGAGGCATAGAATGTGCTGATTTTATTTGATCAAGGCCTTTGTTTTAATGCTATACTGTGTAAAATATTAAAAAGGTTAGAGCAGTAATTAGCCCCTCAGTGTCTAAATATATAATAAGTGATATCCTCTCAGTGGCATACAACAACCTTATGAGTTTAGGAATACCTATTTATTATCTGTTAGGAACTATTGATATATTTGAGGTGTACTAAATATTTACATTTGTCCATTATACTTCTGTTGAGAATGGAATGGCTTGCTTCTTTATCATTGGGCTTTCTAACAGTTTGGATGTTTAACAGAGAACTGTTGAATGCATCCATGCCTATGAATTCTAACATGGAAATTACTGATAGAATGGAGATGCAAATATATTCTCATCTGTGAATAACTAAATCATCTGACAAAATTATTATAACTTTTATTGATCCTTGAAGGTGCTCATAGTATCCCAGCGATATGCTGCAAGTCTTTTTAAATTTCTGTGATTTCTAAAAATTAAACCCAGTGCAAATTCTACAATTTCACTCTCTTTGAGAAATCTGTCTTCAGATCTGCCCAGGTATATCCAGAAATAGGAAAAATTAAGCACTGTAATAGGGGCTATTATTCTGCCACTGGCCATATCTCTGATATATGCCTTCCATGTGTACGATGGCAAATCCCTGAAAGGAGACATAATTTGACACAAAGTGAGCGGTTTAGTCCAAACCCTGAAAATCATCATGCGACCATCTGAAACATGTTGATCTCAAGACCATTTTGTAAACCAAAAAGATGCCAATTTTACAGTATCTGGAATATCTTGTATGTAAGGCTGATTAGATGGGATACCAACAAGTAGTTGTCTGCTACATGGATTTTTACATGGCTTTCAGATAAATTAGAAATCTAACTGCAAAATCTATCATGTAAGGATGTCACCTGGATTTACGATACTCCTTTGAGGCCTTTGGATTCAGAAACCAATGACTGGATTACATGTGGTAATTCACAAACTCTAAATTATTACACCATAATTCAAACTATGTCAAGACTGGTTGCTCAGTTTTAATATTTAATAATGATCTATTAATAAATAATCCACAGATATTTTAATGCAAGTTACTAATGTAAATTATAACTATTTCTTACTTTGTTCTACTGGTTCAGGACACAATGTATGTGAAAATGTTATACAATGGAACTTACTTGTGCAATACATATTAGTCAGCTGTAATTTATTGCTGGGCTCTGTGACTAATATTTTATTTATTTATTTCTATAGTGGTAGCCCCCAGTCGTGAAGGAGGGCTCTATTGCATTCAGCGCTGTAGAAATACAGAACTAAAAGATGTTCCCTACACCGAAGAGTGTTGCAATCTAAGAAAACCAGATGGTGGTGGAGGCAGCACAAGGTAACAATCAAATGGTTATGATCAGTGGGGTAAGCAGTGGCCACAGCACATGCCCTGCATAAGCTTTATATAAAAATATGAAGGTCCAAATGGAGGCAAGTATTATATATCTTGTACGTCCTGCTCATACCTACAGTGGCTAAAACTATTTCAGATCCAGGTTGTTGCTTCTCATATAGGCCAGCTCCTAGCTAGAACCCCCTATGGAAAACCTATATAAGACAGGAAGTGACCTTATCTGTGGATCTTCACTCCCCCACAACTCAACACCTTACAGAAGCTCACCAGGTGGGGAATAAGCTTCTCTTAAAGCCACTCTGAGAACAAACCCAAGCCTGGGAGTTAGCAACAACCATCACCTCTACGCCAGCCCAAGAAATTGCTCCCTACCATACGTACCCGAAACTTGCGGTTGTATCCATTCCTAATTTGATCCACCTCCAGTTCCACCACATGCCCATTCCTTAGCCTAAACTGCGTCTATGAACTCACACTAGCTTCAGTCTGAGCACGAGACTGTGAATTTACCCTATGCCAGTCTATGGGCAGGTTAGGTTTAATGTTAGGTCAGAGGTTCAGGTTATAGCTAGTATTGGTGCCAATTTGTGAGCTTGGGTTAGGATTAGGTTTGGCACCAGCTAGCGGGCTTGGACTCAGGTAAACATTGGGGCTGAGTTGTGAAATTAAACTAGGGTTAGTTTGGGCGCCAGTTCATTGGATCATGTTGAGGGTTAGAGGTGAGGGTGAGTGCGACAGGTTGTCACCCCTGGGGTGTAGTTTGGGAGCCACCGGAACCGCTGCGCCCCTTCAACCTCCCAGCTGGCTTGGCCTTTCCTACACTGCTCTGTGGGTGACTCACGGCCTCTTCAGGCCCTGTGGTCACTCATCATGACAGCAGGTGGCGCCACACACCCAAACTGAGCTACCTGAGTGCCTTACTCAAAGACAGGCAGGAGAGGACAGCTAATTTTCCAGCTTCTCCACCATGGACCCTTGCTAGAGTATAAACCCCAAATAGTCTTGCACTGCAGAGGGATCTATACAATGTACGCTCATAAAATTCACCTTCCCCTCAATGTGGGAAGGATATGCACAATACGCTTGTGTTAACCAAGCTGAGATTTTCCCCCGGACACTTCACTCTAAGGTCTGCTGGTTTAGATAAAGCAAAAACACATTTATTAACTACAAAAAGAGAGATTTTAAGTGATAGCAAAGAGATCAAAGCAGATTACCTAGTAAATAAATGCAATTGCAAACTAAGCCTAAACTACTAGAAAGACTGGATATGAATTAGTAATTTCTCACCCTGACTGATGACACAAGCAGGCTTGCAGATTCTCAAGGCAAAGCTGCACTTGCTTTGCAGCTTGGGCTCCCCACCCCCATTCCAAGTCCTTGTCTTTTGGAGCTTCTGTAAGGTCCTGAGTTGTGGGGGAGTGAAGATCCACAGATGAGGTCACTTCCTGTCTTATATAGGTTTTCCATAGGGTGGGAACCCTTTGTTTCAAAAACAGTTCCCAGCCCAGTTTGTGGAAAAATACGGGTACTCAAAATGGAGATCAGTGTCATGTGGTCTGGTAGCATGACATACAAGGACATGTGAAGTCATAGCAGCCATTACTTACAGGTTGTCTGGAGCATTCTCAGGAAGACTCACCAGGTGGGGGAGAGGGGGACTCACCAGCTTCTCCTAAAGCCTGTTTTTTTTCTGAATGGCCCATTACCCTGAATAGGCCCTTCACAGCCCGCTGTCTAGGCTGGAAGCATTTTGCCTACTGGGTGTCACCCAGATGTAACCACATTTGAAATACAGATACATAGTCAATATTTCTAACTTTAGATACAAAAATGATACCTGCATACAAACAGGATAACCATATTCATCAAAGCACAACTTTTCCAATGACACCTTACGTGACTCATCTTGTACAAAATGCATCATAATATTCCTGTGATGAATATGGGATGTAGTGTCACAGTGGGGTTGGGTCCTAGTCTAAGTTTGGGCTAGAATCTGGATGGTTCTGGCTTGTGGCCTGGGGAAAATTTGTGGGCCTGGACTAGGATTATAGTTTGCACCCAGTCTATGGGTTTGGGTTAATATCTGTGCTTGCTTATTAGGGATAAATTTGGTGCTAGCTCATGGGCCTGGGGATAGGCAGATGGCTGAGTGGCTCAGAGGTGGCACCAGCTGGGCCCAGGCTATGATTGAAGTTAATAGGCACCAGCAAGGATTAGGTATTGGTGCCACTTTGTGGGATCGAACTAGGTTAGTCTTGGCACCCCTGGGTTGGCTCAGGCCAGGGTTACGCTGCGACTGCCTTATCCAGCGTAGTGTCCAGTACTACAAATGCCGCACACGAGGTTGTAGAAAAAAGTCATGATATTGTATGGTATCATTTGAGAAATTGAATATGATCAGATAATTGGAGGTTATTGTGACGCATGTTTGCCAGAAGGCAGACTGGCCCTACCTTTGGCATTTCCTGGCTTTTGGGTGCTTTATAGTCCAACCCTACATTTCTCATCTTGAAGGGGTGGTTTTTAGGAATTTTTTTGTTAAATCCAAGCTCACTCACAACAAACCACCTGGCCTCTCTGTCTGGAGCTCAGTACAGAGCAGAGCGAGCTAGCAGAGGAAGTATTATGGGTAAAGATTCTTCCAGCCCAGCTGCTGGAGAAGCAAAGAGCTGCTGCATTCAGCTTGCCTCCAAAGCTCTGGGGTGGGGAGGCTGAGAGCCCTGCAGCTCAGCCTTCTCGCTCCCCCGGGTCTTCACCTGAGGGCAGTTGGGCGTGGAGGGAGAGGGGCAGTTTTGCAAAACTGAAGATTTTTACCAGAAAGTCATTGAGACTAAAACATTTCAATCAGCTCTACTTAGGTACTTTTGAACACCTCACAAGGCACCTGTTTGCGTCTCTAGGCTACTACATACCTTTGCAAATCTTGGCCTACCACCTCCCAGGGTCCCAGAGCTTGGGCCGCAATCAAACAGTGTCTTAGCCCGAGCCCTGGAAGCCTGAGTCAGCTGGCACGGGCTAGCTGTTGGTTTTTAATTGCAGTATAGATATACCCTAAAGTGGCATTGGTGAGAGCAATGATCTCTGCTGAAAACTTGAACGGTGGAAACAGCCTATGGTGTACTGGAGTAACAATCTGCTTGAGTTAATCAATGTTTTTCACCAGATCTTTAAACCTCATAAGTAGGCTATACTGTGGCAGCTACTTAGAAGTTTATGATCTGAAAGCCTATTTAGCCTAGGGATATCTTAGTATTAATTAGGAGACTATAATGAAATTTGTTGAGTGTGTTCTCTAGTGTGACTTTCTGGCTGTTTAAGAGATCTCAAAACACATTTTGTTGTTGTCTTTTCATTCAACAATGGCAAGTGTTCCTCCTTACATGTGGTTCTTCCCCTTTAAAAACATCTTTTTATTTGCTGTGTTTAGTTTGGATTGCCTTATGTGGAAAAAGGGGCAATGTAACTTTGAGATTATGCAGTTATAATATGCAATGCTATTGTAGCTTGATATCATCCATAGATGTATTTTACCATGATGATCATCTCTGCATTATGATTGTAACCAGACGTTGAAATTTTCCTAAAAAACATTCCTAACAAAAAAGATCAAGTCTACCATGGTGATGCTTAAAAGCAATCAGAGATTTCGCATTCCTTCCCTGCCCGTGCCTTTTGTGATACTGGTTTATCCTACCTCAGAGTTAGTGTCTGATTGTTTTTTCAGAGGAGCAGATCCACAATTACCCATTTTCCCCCCCACTGTGTTGTGAAGATTGAATCGCATTTTAAAACCGAAAATAAGCATCACCAACTGAACATTAATAGACCAGATGCTAAACCCCGCCCTTGACAAGATGAGCCCCTTTCATGCAGAGAGCAAATTGTGCCAAACCTAGATATTAGATCAGAAATGATAACTTCCTTTTAATGTGCAACTATGTTAGCATTTTGATTTTCACTTACCATCATCTGTGGCCTCCAAAGCAAAATGAGAAATGACAGAAAATTGCTATGATTTTGACGTGCAAGTTATGAGTTTGCTGCACCTTGAGCTTAATACAAATCTACATTTAAAAGATGAATCGTATTTAGAGCTGCTTAAAAACCCATCTTAAATTGACTGCCTTATCTGTCTTAGCCAGAAGTATATTTAACATTCCTTCACATACAAGTGGAGGTGCCTCTGTCTGCTACAGCTACCCCGATGTCAGAATGTTTGTGCTTCAGTGTTCATAGTCATTGTCACAACGCCGTGCATGGACGGAAATGCATTTCCTGTACAACGAGACAGGCATTATTATTCATAATGAGCGACATTTAAATGAATAGAAATAGCTTTTCATTTCATTTAATAGTTCTGATTTTATAAGAAGCTTCTTTTTAATTCCCCCAAATTAACCATCCCCCATAAAAAAGTTCCAGCCTTATTCTGCGTGGAGGAAATAATTTGGTACAGTGTGCTATTCTACTTAACATTTCCTTAAAAACATTTCCATTTGATCAGGTATCGCACATTTTCTTCTGGGTTTTAGAGGACTTTAATTAAATTAGATTAAAATAGATTCTTGCTTTTTTCTTAGAGCCTAAAATTTATTTTCTGTTTTTAGATCATTTAATCTGGGACCCAGCTTCAAACTTCAAAGCTTTTTACAGATAAGCTGGGAGTCCATGGATCAATGCACATGGAAAAATGTCTGCCCCACTGAATCTGAGCAACTACAAGCATTATTATGCAAAAATAAAAGCCCTGACTCATGGAAGTATGCTTCAAAATAAATTTAAAATTTGGCTAGGATACTTTTTTTCAGAGGTTCCCTTATTTTTTCATAGTATGGGTAACCTCTGAACAGAGATTTTCTTGTGGACACTTTCCCTCCAATTTGCAGTTGCATAGGCCACCTCGATTCCTGTTAATGAATGCATGACATCCCTGTGGCAACTAAAGCAATTGCTTGCATGGAAATTAATATTAGGAAGGATTTTAATGCATTTTTATCTTCTTGTAATGTAATTTAGCAGATGGAAATAAGAAAGCGAATTCATGTAAATTGACCAGCCAGCTCTTCACAGACCAGAATCAGGAGGGCACAAAGGTGTCTTAAAGGCTCAGCTATACCATTGCTCAGGGCTGCAAGGTCTCTGCCATGTCTATACTTTGAGCTATGTGTGTGATCCCATTTCGAGGAGCTGTACCAGTGCTAGCTCTGCTTGAGTTAGCATGCTGAAAATAGCAGGTAGTCATGGTGAGGTGGGCAGCGGGAGGGGCTAACTGCTGGAGCACATGCCTAGTGTCTTGGACAGGTATGTACTCAGGGAGGCTAGCCCCTCCCACCACTCAGGCTGTTATAGCTAAACTTTGATCCAGCTCGTGCTCTAAAAATAGAGCTAGGACAGGCATGTCTGTTTGGGCTTGGATTCACAAACACCTCTCCCCCTCTGCTCGATATTATACGCTTAGAGGAACAACTGAGAACCTGCCCATTGAGTTACACTGGACAACTGGAAGGGAGATTCTGACCCTTAAAAAGATTTATCTGTGAGTTGTCAACTGTTTAGAAATATTGTATTTGTCTCTGTTTCGGCGATGTTGCTATTGTCTCTATCAATAAAGCTTCTGTTTTAATGAAACTCCCCAGCAGCAGAACTAGTGTGATGACACAGGCCTTTGGCATTTGGAAGTATTGGAGTGTCAAATGTGTAAGGAAAATTTTTAAAAGGGGCGTAGAGGTGGCTTCCTGTATGGTGTTGGCATAGTGTAAGGTGAAGAACTGAATGCTGTAGGAAGGTACAAAAAGCAGTAACATATGTTGTAAGGGACCAGATCTGGGCACTGTGGTAAAGAGCCACTTAGAAAGCAAATACTTAGGTAATTCTAATTACTGGATTTAGCATAGGATACAGCCCTCTTTTTGGCAGAACTTCACAGCAGCATAAATCCACAGGGAGGCTTCCCTAGTATCTGCAAATTCAGATCCATTAGGCTTAATCCCCTTAGTGAGAATTACAAACCTCCCACCTTTGGAGTTCAAGAGTAAGTGAATAGGTCTGATAACTGAGCTGCAGGTAGCTACAGTACAGCTCAGAGCAAACACAGTGTAGAGAGGGCTGGAAAACCACTCAGTGCTTTCACACAACACAATAGGCTAATGCTGCAGGCAACTATCCATCTTTAACTCCCGCTCACCCTCGAGGGGAAAGTGTATGTATACCGAAAAAACGCATTTCAGAGCTAATAAAAAGTCAGAAAGCGCATCACAATGTGTGCTTGTAAAAGATTAACCCAAAGAAACATGTGACATGAGACATCCTCTTATCTTCTGGGAACTCATGTGTTCTAATTTGTGCAAATAGAGGGGGAAGAAATTCCACAGAAACCAACATAGGTGCTGGGACTAGGGTGCTAACGCACTCCCTGGCTTGAAGTGGTTTCCATTGTACACAGGGTTTAGTTTGGTTCAATGGCTCTCAGCACCCCCACTTTACAAATTGTTCCAGCACCTGTGGAAAAAAATGAGGTAAACACTGGAAGTGTGAGAAGAAATGTAAACCAAAGATTCATTTAGCATGCCAATGAATGATCTTTAGTAGGAAAATCTTGGAATAGAGCAATAAGCCACGACAGTGTGTATGTTACTCAATGACAGGTGTGCACCTCACAGCCTTCAAAGAAGTGCACTAGTAGCCTATTTATGTACACCCTGCTGTGTCCTATTACAATCATATCCAGCTTCTTGTCCATTGTAACCCCCAGGTTCTTTTCTGCAGAACTGCTGCCTAACCAGTTAGTCCTTAGTTTGTAGCAGCACATAGAATTCTTCCATCCTAAATGCGGGACTCTGCACTTGTCCTTATTGAACCTCATCAGATTTCTTTTGACCCAATCCTCTAATCTGTCTAGGTCTCTCTGTATCCTATCCCTACCCTCCAGCGTATCTACCTCTCCCCCCAGTTTAGTGTCATCTGCAAACTTGCTGAGAGTGCAGTCCACGCCATCATCCAGGTCATTAATGATGCTGAGGGTGCAGTCTGTTAGTTTATTCACTTTCTCTCTGTCCCTTATAAAAATAATCTGAGACAGGATAGGTGAGCTAATATCTTTTATTGGCCTACACCTACCATGTCTCTCTCATATCCTGGGACCAACACAGCTACAACACTTCAAACAAAAATAATCTGACCTGACATTTCTTGTATACTATTCAGTAACAGCCTCAAAGGGAAAATACTCGGAGAGTGTATTGACTTAGTAAGTCACCTGATTTGTGGCTAGAGCTGTTTTCTTTATCTGAGCAAAGCTACAAGTAGCAAATCAAATATGGGCAAAGATTATTTTTGCATTGTGTTTGCTTTTTGAGCTGCTCTTGGTGAGCCTCTTACACTACTGTGCTCATCATGGCAGAAACAGTTCTGGGGGCACTCAGCCAAAGCATCTCAATGACTGCTGCTGTAGGAGGCATAATCACACTCCCAGGCACTAAATGAACTATTGAGTGTTGTGCAAACGACAGTGAGGTGCTTGGTTTCTACTAATCAGTTTAAGCCAAGCAGCCTGAGACATGCCTATTTAAGTAGTGTAAATCCAGTATCTGTGTTTTCAGATACACATCTACAGACCTACTTCCGAGGAGGCATGGTAACTCTAGGAGCTGGATTCTAAGTGCTGATACATGTGTACAACTACCACTGAAGTCAGGTATCCAGCGTTCCTATATAACCTGGGGCTGCTGGCACAGATGCAGATTTTCAACATCAGCTGGAGACTGGTGAAATCCCCCATGTGTGGAGAGAAGCCAGGGTCATTGCCCTCCTAAAGCCTGGAAAATCTGAAGATCACCCTTTTAGTAATAGGCCTCAGTCCATCTTGAGCACCACCGGCAAGGTGATGGAACATATGATGCTGAACCGAATTGGGCCCCTTGTGGATGCCAACTTACCCAATGTTCAAGCTGGTTTCCAACCACACAGAAGTTGCTGTGATCAGGTCCTGGCCCTCGCTACAAACACTGAGGCTAGATTCCAATGAAAACTCAAGTCTGGTACAACTTTCATTGATCAGTCAGCGGCATATGACACAATCTGGAAGGATGGACTGCCACCGAAACTGGCCAAAGTAATCCCTGGGGTGCAAAGTCTCTGGCAGCTGAACACCATGTACAGTGGCCAAAATATGAGCGTATATCTTGGAGGTCAAACCAGCCAGCCGCACACTTTAAATAATGCTACAACAAGGCTCTGTACTCAATTTGGCATGCTTCAATGTCTATACCAGTGATATGCCTGAAATGATAGCACAGAAGTGTGCTTATGCTTCTGATTTGACACTTGCAAAACACAGGCCTATATTCAGTTAAATAACTTGATGTGACCCATTCATCTGACCTTCATGGAGGCGTACTCCCAAAAGTGGTGGCTAAGGCCAAATACAAGCAAATCAGTGGTCTCTGCTTTCCACCTTGACATCAGAACTTCACAAAACACTCTAACTATTGAGTTTTTTGGGGAAACTGTGTTATGACCCAAAGCCAACATATTACAGTGTCATTCTTGACCACACACTCACCATTCATGACCACTGCAAGTGAGTAACTTCTGAAGAGAAAATTCACATCAGTGTTATTCAAAAATTATCAGGGACAAGCTAGAGATCAACTGCCCGTAGCTATGAACACTGGCTGTGGCCCTGTGTACTCACTTGCAGAGTACTGTGCATTGGTGTGGGCAAGCTGCCATATCCAATTTGTGGACAGGCAACTGACTCAGACCATGAGAATCATCATGAGAATTTTTAAAATCAACATCTCTGCTATGGATTTCTACACTGAACCTCCAGCTATCTGTCAAGATATAGCCACAGCATGAGAACTTAGACACACCGAAGGCTACCCAGATCTTCCTATCTGGCAGATTGTGGACAACATACCTCAACAATGGCTGAAATTGCAAAAACTACTATGTCTCCTCATATCTCTGGATCTGGCCAGGGACCGGCAAAGTGTCTGGACCTCATCCCCCATTATAAACAAGCACGTTATCACTGACCCACCAAGCTGCCCTCATAGTTTTGACCTGCCGCACAGACTTTGGACCACACTGAATTGCATCCAAACAAGTCACAGAAGATGAGGCTACTTGGTGCACATGTGGAAAATCAAAGACTTCCCTTCATGCTCCTGTGGAGAGAACATCCAAACCACTGAAGATAGTATAACAAAGTGTCCCAAATATGGATTCAAAGGTGAAATGGTTGATATTCAAAACGTCAGAGTCGGCCTTGAAATGGTTTATAGATCTACAACTGTGTCTATAGAATGTTGCTCTGCAGATGCCATATGTGCATGAGAGAGAGAGAGAGGTTGAAATCAAAGGGGAGTTGTACCTATAAATCTAAAACAGTTTGGCCCGAAGTTCTGCAAATTCTAATCTGCCCATTTTACTTACCCAGTTCTAATATGCTTGATATTAACAACATACATCAAAGGTAACAAAGTCCTGTGGCACCTTAAAGACTAACTATAAAGTTTTGAAGCATAAGCTTTCGTGGGCTAATACCCACGAAGTATTAGCCCACGAAAGCTTATGCTTCAAAACTTTATAGTTAGTCTTTAAGGTGCCACAGGACTTAGTCTGGAATAGCAGAGGTAACAAACACGGCTACCTCTCTGATTCTTAACATACATCAAGTGCAAGTATACTGTGCCATAGATAGAGATATGGTATAGATCATTAGGAAATACACTGTAGGGAACAATACTGTACTGGATGGGGAAAGACTGAGTGACCTAGTAAGACTTTTCTATATCAAATTTGTTGATTCTGAGGGACATTGGTGATGTACAGTGACACACCTTTGTTAACACCTTTGAATATCCTTGTCTATTTATTCCACTGAGATTAATACAAGGCCAGTATCTAGAATGACACAAGAGCGTCTTTTGATCTTTTCTGGAACAAAAATGAAAAGCTACTGAAGTAGTGAATGCAAATTATAACACCCACCCTTCCACTGTGCTCTTCAACCGTCAGTCGTGGGTGGAGATGACATAAACAGATAATTACCAGTTCTCTTAACTTGCCAGCTAAAATCCAGATTGAATAATATGGTCACTTCATTGTCATCTTCTACATTTTGTAATGGATATACATTTTGCAAAGAAGTGGCCTCCAGTCATTGCCATGGAATTGTGCTACAAATGAAATGACGGGAATCTCTGTCCTCAAATGAACTATTAAGCTTTATTAATAACACACATGTATCTGGGGATGCACTTTTTGCTAAACATGCAGATCTGAGTTTCTGGGTAGTGCAAAGTGGCTGGAAAGTAACAGGCTCTGGTCAGCAGAGAATTCCTCCACCATGGGAGAGATCCCAGCTGGTGTAAAGCCAGCAGACCTAACTGCTATACAGTAAAACCTCGATATAACGGACTAATTCGGGCGAGGGGGTGTCCGTTAAAGCCGAAAGTCCGTTATTTAATAATTTTTTAAAATTATTAAATAACAGGACTTTCGGCTTTAACGGACACCCCCTCACCCGAATTAGTCCGTTATATCGAAGTTTTACTTATCACGGCAGCCGTGAGCCGTGAGTCAGCCCGCCCGGGTCCCGGCTGCTGGGACCCGGGCGGCAGCTAGCAGCCCGCCCACCCGCCCGGGTCCCCGGCTGCTGGGACCCGGGCGGGAGCTGTCAAACCCTGGCGGAGCCCTCGACAAACAGATTTCGGATGCATCAGACTTTCTTACAAATTTTGTCCGTTGCATCCGAAGTCCCTTAAATCGAGGTTTTACTGTACTAACTATTCCTCCAATTACCATGGTGTCACAGGAAGGATGATAAGGCAACATCCTTTGGACAATGCATGAGATGACCAGGTACTTGATCGTTAAATCTCAGTGACTGTAAATAACGTTTCAAACAAATGTACCATTTACTTTGAGTTATTGCAGATGGGCTTCTTGGAGCCAGGGTATTTTAAGGAAGGATTTGTGGCCATTTGACACAGAAACTAGAGAAAATAATCTGATCATAAGGAATGACTGGAAGAAGATGCAAAGATAAGAGTGGAAGAAAGACACCAACAAGATATTAATTAAGTAAGCAGGTTCTCAACCAGGTGCTTATTTTGATATAGATAATAAAAGGATTTAAAACATGCATGTTTTTAATGTGATTTAGTGGATGGGGCATTAGGATTAGGAGCCATGAACGCTCAATTCTAACCTTCCCACTAATTTACTGTGTGACCTTAAGTAAACTGTGCTGTGCCTCAGTTTCTCCATTTGTGAAAATGAGGATAATAATTACGTAATTCAGAAGTGTTATGGATTTATTTAAATAGTTAACATTTGTATTTGGTGATATACAGTATTATATAAGTTCAGAACTATATTGATTTCATTTTATGATTTGTTGTTAAATGTCTGAGCATTCTGTTTTCTTCTAAACCCCCCATAAAGTGGCGAATCATTTAATACTGCAGTGTCTCCAGTTCACTGCTATTGTACATCATATAGCTAATAGTGAGTAATCCCAACAGACAGCTATTTTTATATTTTAAGCAGAACAAACTCTTTAGAATAGTTTTCAGCTCCATAACTGTAGTCTGCAGTGTCATCGGTGACTTCATGTATACTGCCAAATAGAGTTTGAGATGCGTTATATTACAGGAGGTGGGTTGGCAGATTTTTTCTATCTTTTAGAGATATATTTGGATAATTGCGTTTATTGACATCACCTCCGTGTCCTTTCCCTCTTCTTTCTGAAGAAGACAGCTTTAACAAAGGCAGTCTGATGTTCTGTTGATATGACGTTAACCAGGTTTCAGACTTTTCTATTCCAAATAGGATTTTTGGAAAAGCGGTACATATTGGTTCATGTTATTGCTTTTGGTGGCTGTTGAATTGTCTAAATGAAATGAGTTTTGGTGAGTCATAAAACCCACCCTCGTAACTGGCACTAAGTGAGAACCTTGTTGGCCAAGGCCTGAGTGGATATAGACATAAACCATATAATTAGTTACATTTGGCCATTATTAAAGATTCTAGATATGGTTATTCAATCTTAATTTCAAATGTGTTCAGGCATGATCAAAGCCCTTTGGCTTCCACGGAAAGGCTTTAACTGATTTCAATGGACCACATCTTTAGAGAGCAGTAGGATTGGGTTTTTTTGCACTGCTTATACCAATCAGAAATCCTTGTAAATTGCAGAAGTGATTCAACACTTCTAGTGGTTCCTCTTGAAAAGGGCTTAGGTACTTTTGTGCAGAAACTTGCATTTGTCACTGCCCAGGCTTCTCCACTTTTGTCAATAGATGAAGGACTTCAGTTTCTGACACAGCTTCTCTGGAACATTTTCTGATTTAAAAAAAATAGTCTTCAAAAATCAGAATAAAAATAAACAAAACCAAAGCAATATCAAAATCTACGCTAGCGTATCCAGGATGGGCCAGGGACGGGGTGGGCCAGAGCTAGAAAGTGTCTTGTCTGAAATTAATCCCTTTGACATTAGAAAGAGTGTGTCCCAGACGGCATTTACCTCAGCGGTTCATTTCCTGGCTTTATTCTAACATTTGTGTTTTGTGTGGCTGAGAGGTTTTTGTTTTTGTTTTTTAACTGCATATTCTGGAAGGGTCTGAGGCTCTGCTTAGCATCCCTAATTCTCCTTTAACCAAGTGTTTTTGTTAGGGATTTAAACTGTCATGGCACAGAGGGATTATGAGCAATCCTTGGCTTCAAGTCATGCTGCAATAACTTGCAGTGGAGGTGGGAGCAGAGATAGGGTGGGATGTAGATTTTGGATGCCAGGCGTCTGGTTTTCGATCGGAACGCCTGGTTGAAAAGGGACCCTGCTGGGCCTGGTCAGCATCACCAATCAGACCGTTAAAAGTCCAATTGGCAGTGTTGTGGGTCTAAGGCAGGCTAGTCCCTACCTGTCCTGGCACTGTGCTGCTTCCAGGAAGTGGCCAGCAGGTGTGGCTCCTAGGCGGGGGGAGACCATGGGGCTCCCCGAGCACTAGCTCTGCAGTTCCATTGGCTGGGAACCACAGCCATTGGGAGCTGAAGGGGCGGTGCCTGAAGGCGAGAGCAACACACGGAGCCTCCCCTCACCTAGGAGCCAGACCTGCAGCCACTTCTGGGGCGCAGCTGATAGCCAGGACAGGTAGAAAGCCTGTTTTAGCTCCGCTGCACCGCTGACCAGGATCCACCTGAGGTAAGCCTGTCCCCAAGCCCCAACACCCTGCCCCAGCCCTGAGCCCCCTCCTGTATCCCAAACCCTTCCTCCCCAGCCCCACCCCAGAGCCCGCACCCCCAGCCCAGAACTCGTACCCCTCCTACACGCCCCTGCCTCTGAATCCCTTGGGCCAACCCCCCCGCCTGAAGCCCCCTCCTGCACCCCAAACCCTTCATCCCCATCCCCATCCCAGAGCCCATACCTCCTCCCACACCCCAATCCCCTGCCTCAACCTGAAACCCCCCTCCCACATTCTGACTCTCTTGGCCCTGCCCCCCAGCCTGTAGCCTCCTCCTGCACCCCAAGCCCCTCATCCCCAGCACCATCCCAGAGCCTGCACCCCCAGTTAGAGCCGTCACCAACCTACCCCGCACCACAAACTCCTGCCCCAGCCTAGTGAGGGTGCAGGAGAGCGAGCCACCAAGGGAGGGGAAATGTAGTGAGCAGGGCCTTGGGGAAGGGGTGCAGTGAGGCCTCGGGAAAGGGGAAGGGCTAGGGTCTTTGGTTGTTGGGTGCGATTAGAAAGTTGTCAGGAGATGGAGAGGAGCTAGTCTTGCTACAGCTGCTCCCTTGCCGAACTATCTGTACCAGTGGAAGGTATAGAGCAGCCTTGTCACCTCCCATAGGTGCACTTTGCAAGAGGCCCTCTGTTGGAATACTGAAGCTTTCTTTAGTGTGAAGATTTCTGTGAAGAAAAATCCCCCAACACTTTCACCTAAGAGGTGAATTAGGCCATGTCTACACTAGCAAGCTGACAGCAGCACTGCCGTACCGATGCAGCTGCGCCGCTGGACGATTGCCCATATAGCTGCTCTGTGCCAAAGGGTGAGAGCTCTCCCATTGACGTAACAAAACCACCTCAATGACTGGTGGTAGCTATGTTGGCAGGAGAAGCTAACCACTGACATAGCACCGCACATGTCAGTGAAACTTACGTAGCTCATGTGATTTTTTCATTCCCCTGAGCTACATAAGTGGTAATATAGACATGACTCATACTTGTGACCCTCACCATTAAACTGACCACATCTAAAATCCTGATGACAGTTTGTACATGTTTTGGGGTTACTAAAGAGTTGTATTCTGCAGTGTGGCTTGCAGCCACTCTGTCATTCAATACAGAGGCACACCTAGTCTCTGCATGTCGGACCGTCATGAGGAAACATATTTATTTTATTTGTGCTGAAGTTCTGAAAGAAGTGGAGGTGAAAATATGTATAGCAGTTCACCCATTGTCAGCTCACTGAAGTGTATACAAGGGTTCACTTTGAAGGAGGAAATTTGCTAAAGTGCCATCTTTCTGATTTGATTTAATAAATACTGTAACTTTATTTTAAGGTTATGGCACTAAAATAAAATAACATTTTGTGAATTGAGTATTTTATTTGAGAAATACATAGAAGATCTTTCACAACCAATGATTTGTAGGTAAGTACTTTGAAGATTAAAAAAAAAGAAAAATGTGAGTAGAAATGAGTGGAAACCAGATATTTTGGTTTGTTGGCAATTTCAAAAAGTCGGGGGGAAATCGTTGTTGTTCTGGCCAAAATGAAAATTTTCAAAATTTTCAGAAAATAAAAAGTTAAAAAAAAATTGTTTTGGATTAACAAAATATTTTGTTTTGATTTCAGCCATTATTATATATTTTTGATTGATTAAAATAATTAAAGCGAATTTTAAATGAAAATGGAACATTTTCATTTTTTTCTGATTTTTGTTTTGCTTTCTAAATGAACTTGGAGAAACAGACAATTCACAAATGATTGTGATGTCACCAAATCTGAATTTTTTTCCTTGAAACATTTTTTTTGCTGAAATTTTCCCCCAGCTCTACTTACAAGGGTATTTTTCTATAATTGAACAAGTAATTCCCACTTATTTTAATAGAAGATCAGTGTAGTATTAATAGTACAGAACTAAACCCTGTGTGTGTTATATTTATATATATATGAAAACATTATAATAAAAGACAGTGAGAAAGAATAGGAATGGTGTTTTTTTTTTTTTAATTGGCAGAAATAACAACGAACAGTGAATTGGGTCTCTGGACTCCTGGGTTCTGTTAATAAATACAATTAACTCATTAGCCTTAGAATTCATTTAATCTTGTGGGACTTCATTTTCTCTATCTATAATGCAACATCTCTACTCAACAGAGGTGTTGTGAGACTTGATATTTGTAAAGGGTTTTTGACAGTATAGCAAGAGAAGTATAGTCTCTTAAAACATGTCATTTACAAATTTTCAAATGAATAGACATAGTACTGGCTTCCTTTCTTTCAGGTCTCCTCAGGGTTGATATTAGGATATTTTTAGAGGTCAGACAAAAGTTTATAGAAATGTACAAATTTAATGGAAAATTATTGTTTATAAATTCCTTAATAATTCTTTCTTTCTTTCTTTCTTTCTTTCTTTCTTTCTTTCTTTCTTTCTTTCTTTCTTTCTGGTTAAACAGGAGCAGGACCAAGAAGACTGTCAGCAATCTACAAAGCTTTCCGATTTGAGAATATAAAGTAATTGTTTTCTGCAAGGTATTGCTTAATGTAGTCTGTCAAAAGCAGTTCACCCTGTCAGTTTGTCCAAACAACATGAGCCTTGAATTTCCTCAGCAAGACTGAAACTGTACACAGCACTTTCAAAGGAGATATATTACATAAAGTCTGCCATGTCTCAAGCTGTGTTATTGCTAATGTATGTCAAGAATCAGAGAGGTAGCCGTGTTAGTCTGGAATAGCAGAAGTAACAAAGAGTCCTGTGGCACCTTAAAGACTAACTATAAAGTATAGAAGCATAAGCTTTCGTGGGCTAATACCCACTTCATCGGTTATTAAAAATGTGTTCCCCTCTTATGTAGAGCTTTAAGTAGATAGTGGCAGCTAGTATTATGCCTGCTCCAAAAGACTCCTCTCCTTACATGGAGAGACTCAGATCCAGGATGGGTGAGATTGTGACTGTGTAGAGTTGGGGTTTACAGAGTTGCCCCCCAATTTCTCATTCCCTTCTAGCATCCTCTGGGATTCAAGTCTCTCCAAAGGAGGCAGAAAGGAAGCAGGGCCTGAATATCTATGCACTGGCCAACAGATCAGGCCAGCCATGGAAGGAAGTGCAAACGTCACAGTCCTAAGGCATTTTCCTTCACCACCACCCCCTCCTGATGCTCCTGCCGGTGTGGCTCCATGGGCATTTTAGTTACCATTTCAGTGAGGTTATAATTCACAGTTAGACAAAGCTATTAATTCCTTACTTTCCCCCTGGCTGGATCTATCAGCACAGGCAGAACAAGGGTTCACTGAGGACAAGAAAGTGTCTAGTCAGTGACTGTTTTATTATGTGAATGATTGCAGGAAATGAGGGATGGATTTTTTTATGTTGTTAAGGTTGGCCTAGGTTCTTCCCTTCCCATTTCTCTTGCTGTAACCTCTCTCAAAGACCACATGTCAAGACCACCATCTTTACATCTAAGCTAAAATGGATAGGACTTCCTTCAGGCAGGGCCAGTGACAGGAATTTTGGGGCCCCGTACGGCAGATCGTACAGGCCCCCCCCCCGGGTCTCCCGCCGCCCGCGGGGTTCCCCCCCCGGCCGGTCTCCCGCCGCCCGCGGGGTTCCCCCCCCCGGCCGGTCTCCCGCCGCCCGCGGGGGCCCCCCCCCGCCAGTCTCCCGCCGCTCGCAGGCTTCCCCCCCCCACCGGTCTCCCGCTGCCCATGCCCCCCCCGCCGGTCTCCTACCTCCCGCAGGCCCCAACCCCCGCATGCGCTGCAGCCGCGTGGCCGGCCGGGAGAAGCAAAGGGGGGCGGGGGAGGCTGCTGGGTGCCGGGAGGAGGGGGCTGGTGAGCGCTGCAGCGGCTGCCCGGAGCCGCGCCTTGCTCACAGCCCCAGCGACAAGGGGGTACAGCAGCGTACCGGGCCCTGGACTTCAGGGGGCCCCCCTGAAGTCCGGGGCCCGGTACAGCTGTACCCATTGTACCCCCCTGTCGCTGGCCCTGCCTTCAGGCCCTGATACCACCACTCCCCAATCAGCCTACGAGGGCACAGCTGAGTCAGGTGTGTTGGTCCCTCTTCATGCCTCCTTCTGCAGAGTTGAGCAGACTATGCTTGAAGCACTCTGAGCCTCGGCCTCTGCTATGCCAAAACCCAAACCAAACCAAAATCCCTCAAAACAAACAAGACACCACCACCGCAGCCTGGTCCAGGCACTGAAAGTGTGTGCTCCTTGATAAGCAACCACTGTGTTGGCGTCACATTCATATTATTGTCAACTTTCACTGTTTTATAAGTCTTGCAATGTGTGTGTTTATCTTAAAGCTCCAGCTGCTGTAGTCATGTTATCAGTAAAAATCACAGCTTTCATACAAAAAATCAATTTGGACCCTCCTGTCCTTCCAGTTTTGCAGAAAAAAGTTGTAAGGGTAAAGCTTAAAGGCTTTGGAGAAATCACAAGCCAAAAAGAAGTTTAAATTTCCCATTTTTCTGTTAACCATTTCATGTAGGTTTTTTGAGTCCTGCCTCAGCGTTTTTTGAATGCTTGGGGTTGGCAGTACTTCAGTCTGACTCTGCAAGTAGTGTGCTCTCCGGAGGACAGCTCTGTTTAGAGGCAAGATTGTATCACCACCATAGCTGTGTGGAGTTGCAAAAATGTATTTCCAAACATGAGTGTCAATATTAAATGAGTTTGTTCTCCTCTTAAGTTTGTCTTCTGCTATCGTTTCTAATTAATTTCACTGGCAAGAATGTTCAGCCAAACATTGAGTTCAAAACAAATACTGCAAAATATTTGTGGAAAGTGAATCTGAATATGTATTTACACATATTCATGCAAGAACTCTGAGTTCTCATCCAATCAGAGAACAGAGATATACCACATGATCTATGTGTCAAGAAAAACAGTTCAATTATTAATTTTGACTTCTTAAAGTAATAGCAACAGCTAACAGTTTGAAGGAATGCATAGACTAAAATGTGTTGGCATAAAATATTAAACAATTTCAACCAGGAAACAAATCTGAAGAAACTGTTATCTGTTCAAGGACACTTTCCAAACAGCTAAAAGGACTAAATCTGACTAAGAAATTACTGGTTAGCTAGTAGATAAAATGAAAAGCAATGTTTGTATTCATAAATAAGAGCTCCTGTCAAGATATACCAGTCTAGGGAAATATAGTTTCACTTTTGTTAATGGTAAAATCTAAAAGTTTGACATCTTGAATACTACCACTAGGAAGAACTTGGAGGAACTAAAAAGTAACTTAAAAGGAACACCAATAGTTGTAGTTATAATGATTCTGATATTTCCTCAGTCACTTGAGACATTTCAAAGTAAGCAATCTTGTTTAAACTCCCCATTGTTGTTCTTCCAGCCTATATTTCAAGAAGCAATCTAAAAACAATAGCTTTTGGTGGTGTTACTTTATTTCTGGGTAACTGGTGATACTTCTCCATGAACTATGAAGCCAGGATATTAATCTTTCCCAGTTATCCACCATCACAAAATCATGTACTATAGCTGTTGATTACTTTTCCCAAACTGGAATCACCTCAGTCTTAGGACCATATCAGGGTTTTTCTCTTTGACAGAAATATGCTTACACAATATTATAAGTTCTTATTGATGCTTTCTTGGTAGACAGGATTCAAGACAAAATTAGATTGTGAGATATTGCTGGAGAGGGTAAAGCCCTTTATGGAACAAGACAATTTCCATTTGTGTGTGTAGACAGCTAGAAAGTCCATCACAGTCAATCATTTTTATTATAGTACATGTCATTTTTATGATGCAAGCATTGTAAAAAATGTAACAGGATCCTACAGGAATATGTTCTTGTTATATAAATGATGAAAATACATCATCGGAAAGTAGAAAACAGACCTGTTTGTGAAATATTTGGATTTTTCAAATGGAGCATTCAAAGAAACACCATTAGCTGGGTAAATCCTGCATCCCGGCACAAAGCCTCTCTCTGTGTGACTTGGGGAGATGGAATTCTCCCCCGCAGAGCCATGAAACCCTAGTGAAATTACTTTCTCCATTGCAGCTCATGACTGCTGATAGTTGCAGATCTACTGGCTACATCTACACCCCTTCATCCAAAACTCAATATAATTAATGTTATTACCATTTATACACTATATAGCAGAGGTGGCCAAGCCGCTTTTACAGTTAAAGTGTAGTTCACAGATGGGCTCCCCCCCACATGCTCCCCCTACCAGATTGGGACAGGAGAAGCTCAGGTTTCTGCCCTGTGACACGGCAGTGGGGCTATAGGGTGACCAGACAGAAAATGTGAAAAATCAGGATGGAGGTGTGTGTGTGTGTGTGGGTGGGTGGTGGTGGTGGTGGTGGGGGTGGTGGTAATAGGAGCCTACGTAAGAAAAAGACCCCAAAATCTGGACTGTCCCTATAAAATCAGGACATCTGGTCTCTTTGTGGGGCTAGGTGCTTCTTCCTTGCAGGGAGGTGGGTCTCGGGGCTTCAACAGGAAGCTTGTGGGAGGCACCTGCCGGGGCTCAGAGCTTCAACAGGAGTTGGGTTGAAGCCCCGAGCCCTGGCAGGCAGACCCGGGTCTCGAACTTCTGAAAATTATTGTATGCAGCTTGGAAGGTCGATAAGTTTGGCCACCCCTGCTATATAATATATAGGGTATGGACTGTATCTTCCTTTGTGTTTATCTAATACCAAGCACAAGATCCTGATTATGGCTTTTTAGTGCTTCCACAAATAAATAACAATATTGCTAGTATTTATATGGTGCCTCTGGTATTGAGAACTGTACCTTTAAGAGGATTGGCTAGCCAAACAGGAAGTTTGTGTCAGGAGCTGCAGAAGCCCAAGGTCTGTTATATACAGAGGCAGTTGGAATGGTGACTGCAGCTCTCTCCAACACCTTAGGCCCAGAATGATTACAGAAGACCATGTGGTAGCAGAAATAAATAGAAATTAAAGAAAATAACCTGAGTGGAAGAATGGAGTAGCTAGAAGCTCCGCCAGAGTAGAAACTCTGGAACTATAGAAGACAACTGGAAGATGTTGGTCCTTCACGTTGCAAGCAATGGGTATTCGTGTGAAAGCAAACAATCCAAAGGTGGCCTTATTTCTGACACTAGCGGGTCCTGATGCACTTGGTATTGTTATGAGTTGTGTTAAATCTCTATGAAACTGATGTGTTTGTAGGTGCCCTTCATTTGAGATAGAGATAGTTAAGGAACCTTACCTAAAAGAAGGTATCATAGAGTTGGTCAAGGAATTTTAGCTGCTGGATAGAAGGGCTTTGCAGAGGGAAAGCTAAGCAGACACGGCCTGGAAGCACAGTAATGTTACTCTGAGAAAAGGGGTTTTGGGATAGTGTTGGCTAGGAACAATGAACAAATGATCTGTCGCATGCGATTTGTTTCTTCCTGTGTTCAGAGAAACGGGACTTTTTACATTCTACCTGATACCATTTGAATTTGTTGTTGGCTTAAAGCTCAGCTGTGTTAATGGTATGTGTAGAACCCTAAGTCCAGAGGGCTCTGTGGGAAGTACAATGACTGCTGCAATGAGAAGAATCAAGCTCTCAAGGTCCATCCCCCATCTCTATTGACCTGTAGGAGTGGGGAGGAAGCAGCAGAGAAAGCAGGGAGCAGAGGATCAGCTGGGGACAGGGATGCTGAGATACTCGGTTCATGCTGGAGTGTGACAATTGGCTCCTAGGAAACCAGCTGCCTCAGCAATACTGTGCATCCACAAGTAGAAGCTGGGTAGGGACCATTTTAAAATGTGTCCTTGACTGTATTAGAACCAAAAGTAATGCTCACAAATGCCCTGAAAAAGCAAAGTGCCAAACTATGGGGTTTAAGTTAAGCACATGATTAAGTCGAATAAAACAAAGCCTGTTGAATTCAGTAGGAATCATTCCAGTAGGATCAGGCTGAGAGGCCCAGATTTTTAAAGGTAGTTTTAGGTGTTTCTCTGCTCCGCATTGCAAGGCCTAAGTGACTTAAATGGCTATGTGACTTAAATGGCTATGTGACTTAGGCCAGGTCCACACTACAGGGTGAGATTGACCCAGCTATGTCGCCCAGGCGTGTGAAAAAGCCATGCCCGAACAATGCAGTTAAACTAACCTAACTCTTGATGTAGACCATGCTGGAGCAATCCACTCGGGGAGCTGGATTAACTACAGCAACAGGAGAACCCCTCCTGACGTGAGGGTCTACACTGAAGAGTTTATAATAAAGATATAGCTTAAGTCACTTGGGCCTTGCAATGCCGAGTGGAGCAATGCCTAAATACCTTTAAAAAACTGGGCCCAAGTGCTTTGCTGAATTGGGACCAAAAATCAGAGGACCTGATCCTGCGTTTCTTACTCAGGCAAATCTTTATTTGACATCAAAGGGAATTTTGCCCCAGTAAGAGAGAGCAAGATCAGGCCCAGGAACTGCATTTTTTTCCCAATGTCCTGTTATTTGTAATTGCTACGAGAATTTTGCAGCACCCGTATTAGTGAGGTCCTGGTGGCCAAGTGCTGGCCACAACAACAGCTGAAGCATATGAAGACTTCCTAACACAGCCTCATAATATTCGATCACAGAAAAATGAGGGTAAATCTGGTGAGTACTAAAGAATATCTGAAGCCTGTCCCAATAGCAGAAGTGGCAGCATTTGCATAAATTCTTTACATTAGCAATTTAGATACAGCTCTTCTCATAAAAGTCCATTTGCAGATAGTAATGTTCCCCATAATTTGTATTGTAATGGTGCAGTGTTGTTACGTTAGAGTGACCTGCAACTGCCTCTTAATCTCATAGACCCGATTTGCACAGCTTGCATAGGGAGTTTAATTTTACAGCTTTTAGTTCCCCAGCCAAAAAATACCACCAATTTATGGAACAAAATTAAGAGTGTAATAGAAATATCAGTCACTGTGAAAATCCTATGGGATAATTCATAACTCTGTAAAAGGTCATGATATAAATAATTGCTTGGTGAATATGGTCTATGCCTGTTTGTCATTAAGCACCAGCAGAGAGCTAATATACTTTAATACTTCTACGAAATGCTGTCTGACTGATGTAGAATCACAATTAAGTAAGACAATTAAGCTAAACAATTGCTTTTTGGTGCCAAATGTATTTTTTCTGCATGACAAAAGTAAAATAACACATATATTGTACTTTTACACTATAGTAATGCTCACAGCTTTTACTATCTAGTCTAATTATGCATAAGCTTAAATGTTAAATTGTTATTTTGCAGTGTTATTGTGGCATTTTTCAAAGAATATTCTACATTAATTCCTGCCCTAAAATGTTATGGTTGAATATAGCACCTGGATAAATGGCACATCTACTTAACTGTGGTTGTTCCCAGGCACCATAAGCAATGTCCCTCAAACAATGTAATCGACATATTATACATGTTACTGTCCCCATCCAACAATTTTCTCTGCACAGGCAGACTGCTGGGTCCACACAGATCCTCCATGGTTCTCTATATAGGATCAGAGTCTACAGCTTAAAATCATACTAGAAACAATAAACATGGTGGGTTTTACCACTGTTCTAGTGTGGTTTCACTTACCAATATACAGTGTTTTGTTTGGCATGTTTTTGTTTGTGTTTTTTTTTTTTTTAAACAGATGCTGAATTCAGTTGTGGCTGTATTTCAAAATAACACGTTTGGTCAGGACTGTAAGAACAGAATCAAATGTTTGATATAGCTGGGAATGGATGAAGAGGTGATACAGCAACTACTGGTCCAAATTGATTATAACAATATATGGAGATATACCTATCTCATAGAACTGGAAGGACCGTGAAAGGTCATCAAGTCTAGTCCCCTGCCTACACTAGCAGGACCAAGTACTGTCCCCGACAGATTTTTCCCCACCGATCCCTAAATGGCCCCCTCAAGGATTGAACTCATAACCCTGGGTTTAGCAGGCCAATGCTCAAACCACTGAACAGATACGATTTAGGTTAGGGTTCACCTTTGTGCCAATCTTACAAAAATATGTGATGTCCTTTAACTTGAATTTCTGATGCATTGGGCCTATAGTATGGGGGGGATTGAATGGGAATCAAGGGTTAATGGGAGCATGGGGGCCAATTTGGGGAGGCAGAATGGGGACAAGGGATGAACTGGGGTGGTAAAGGGGACAAAGACACTCTATGCTTGGCAAAATGGGGGAGCTTCTTCAACTCTCCCATCTATCCCCAATAATCTCCCATAGGTTCTCCCTAAGATCCCCAGGTTCCCTCCTACTTCCCCAGTTATTCTAGGCTCCCCACAAGCTGCACTGGCTCCCTTATGTCCCCTCTTGTTTTTGAGGTGCCTGCCTCCCACCTGTTCCCATTGCTTGAAGGAACTGGGGACTTGCCATCATTGTGAAATGTAGAGAGCACGGAGGTGCACAAAACTTGATAGCTATGCAGGTAGACTGAAACAACAGCTGACAGAGAGGTCTGAACTCCTCCCTTCATCCCCAGGAGTGTCAATTCTGAAGACTGTCTCTGGAAGATAATTTAAACATCAATGTTGTTAATCTATTTTACGGGTCAAGTGGGGTGAAGATGGGTGACATAAGAACAAACTAATCAATAGGGTTTGCAGACACTCATTAGCCTTATGTACACTAGACATTTTTTTAAACAAAAACAAAAAATTTTCCAATGATGCTAATACTGGTTTAGTGCTAGTTTAAATTCTGTCCAGAAATTACATTAAAGACTTGGTCTTTGATCCCAAACAGTGAGCAACTTTCCACTCTACTCGCTGGCAATGTGATTACAACCCAGACCTCACCATTGTTTTTGAAGATCAAAGCGGGAGTATGCTTCATACATCCCACAAAATACTTCCCAATGGCCAACACAAGTCCATCATCACTCACATTGACATCGAAATCCCCACCATTTGAAATCCCCACCATCACTCACATTGACATCGAAATCCCCACCATCACAGCCATTCTAAAAAAAATCCCACTGTGGAACCCCCAAAGCCGATTGGGATTGCTACAGGGAAGCCATCAAAAAAGTGGTGATCCGAATCCCCATGACACCAGAATGTTATCACTGGTTCATTGGTTATCCCCCGGAGAATTTCATCAACTAGGTCCCCAGGGACTAAAATGGCTGGCAAAACTGTACACCAAAACCATGGAATCCCAAAAGCCTGGCGGGAGGTGATAATCATTGCCATACTCAAACGACAAAACAACTGATGACCTAGGAAATTATAGGCCAATATCACTCCTGTGCACTACCTACAAACTCCTGGAATATATATCATTCTCTGGAGAATCAGTCCTTTGTTGAGTCAGTGGTATCCAAAGAACAAGCAGGATTCTGGCCTAAATGCAGTTATTTCAACCAAGTTTTGGCCCTTATAATGCACATCGAGGCCAGATTCCAGAGAAAACTTAAGACTGTCACAGCCTTTGTAGACCTGTTATCAGCCTACATTATGGTCTGGATTAAAGGCCTAATGGTGAAGTTTGCTGCAAAACACTATGATGCTGAGCAATAGGCAGCTACATATCCTCTTGGGGAACGAAGTCCATGAACCCCAGGTTTTTCAACAATGGAAGGCTAACAAGGCTCAGTACTTGCGCTGACACTCTTCAATATTTACACGAGCAACATGCCTCCAACGAAGTCATGCAAATTTGCATATGCAGATGATCTTGCCCTGGCAACGCAGGCAGCCACTTTCAGTGACATGGAGTCCACCTTCAACAGGGACTTAAACACCATGGAAAAATATTTCCAGAGCTGAATCCTCACAAAACTACAGTCATTGTATTCCATCTTGATAATAGAGATGCTAAGCACATCCTGAGAATGACCTTCTGAGGCAATGCTGTACGACATGACCCCACGCCAACCTATCTCGGAGTGAAGCTGGATTGTACGCTAACCTTTCATGACCACCTGAAGAAGGTAACTGCCAAGATGAAGACAAGATCAACCTGGACCAGAACTTGGAAGCACAAGCTGGGAAGCATCAGCTTCAGTGTGACGGACATCAGCAATGGCCCTTGTGTACTCTGTAGCCGACTACTGTGCAGTGGTATGGATCAGAAGTAGCCATACTCGACTTGTTGATGTCCGACTGAACACTGCAAAGCATTACATCACTGGAACACTCAAGTCGACCCCAACATCATGGCAGTCAGTAGTGTCATACATTGCTTCCCCATCCAGTCACCGTGATGCCACAAGCTTTCAGGAATTCCAGAGAATTGTGGAAAATGAACATCTTCCCCTCCACTAGGGCTTTAACAATGTCCTTCACGACCACTTGAAGTTGCATAAATCCTTTTGGACCTATGCATTTAACCTTCAACAATGCAACTGCAACCCAAATGAAGCTTGGAAAGCCAAATAGAGTTCACAAGAAGTCAGAAATAAACACCCCATGAAAGACCTGACACTGAAGATCACTGGCTTTGATCTCCCACAAAGCTCATAGGCATCCTTATTCCATATCCATATAAACTATGGCAGATGCGGATACTTGCTGTACAAATGAAAAATTAAAGACTTTGCAGTGTGCAGCTGTGGTCACCCAGAACAGACCATGTAACATATAACAACTCAATGCTCGATTCATAAATATGAAGGAAGCATCACTGCAATACAGTCTGCTACTTCAGAAGCATCTAAATCAGAGTTTCTCAAACTGGGGGTCGCGATCCCCCGGGGGGTCGCCGAGTGCTCCCCCGGGGGTTGCGAGCTCCTGCCGCCACAACTCGCGGCGGGGACTGGGGCTGGGGCGCAGCCGGGAGCCCACCCGCTGCAGGGACTGGGGGCCGCGGCGCAGCCGGGAGCCCACCTGCTGCGGGGACTGGGGCCGCGGCGCAGCCGGCAGCCCGCCCGCTGTGGGGACTGGGGCCAGGGTGCAGCCGGGAGCCCGACCGCTGCAGGGACTGGGGGCCGGGGCGCAGCTGGCAGCCCGCCCGCTGCGGGGACTGGAGGGGTCGCGCCGCGCCAACGGCGCAGGAAAAGGGGTCGCGGTCTCAAGAAGTTTGAGAACCGCTGATCTAAATGTAACGTTATAGTTGTTGCTCTACATTTACATCAGCCATCTGAAGAAGAAAAAGAAGATTAAAAGATCTTTAAGATTGCAAAGAGAAGCACTGTAAAGTGAGGGAAAAAATGCCAGAATTAATGTTGCCTGTGCAACTTCTGTTCAGCCCCCCCCCCTGTGTGCATGTATTATGATACAGTCTTTAATGACATCATCACTTACAATTTTTCCCACAGGATCCCTGCCTTGTTCAGTGCACAGTCTGGGCAGTGCTCTGGGCATGAAGTAGGCCTATGTAATGTAGGAGGCTGCTGTCTGTGGGATCTCTGCCTCATTTGTTGCAGAAGCTGGAAGATGTGACATCAACGAGGAATAGAAAGGATAGTTGTCTCATGGTTAAGGGAGGTGAGTGCCAACCCGGAGATTGCATTCTGTTCTGGCCTCCACCACAGAGCTCAGTGTGATACTGGACAAGTCATGTAAATCAAATTTTTCAGAGGTGGCCAATGTGTGTTCTTCATATTCTAGGTACCCAACTTGAGACACCCGAGACTGTGTTTGCAGAAGTGTATAGCACCCACAGTTGCAAGTGAGGTCAGTGGGAGCTGTATTCTGAGCGTATACAATGCTAATGAATGTAATGGTGAGTACTTAGAAAAATCAGTCTCAAGACCTTTCAAATTGAGCACCTAAAATTAGTTGACACTCTGGACAATTTTGGCTTTAATCTCTGTGCTTCAGTTCCCCATCTAGTAAACGGAGATAATACAACCTCACTTCCCAGGGGTATGGTGAAGATAACCTCTTTAATGTTTGTATATAAAGATACTAGGATGAAAGTTTAGATGGTGATTGGCAAATAAAGCATGGGCCATATGTTGAATGATGAGGATAAAACAAAATATTGAGTAACTGCTCATCGAGCACCATCCATTCTGTGCGTTGAATGAGGCAGAGCTCCCATGGAGAAAATAGTATGTGATCAGGCAATTAAGGCACTGAACTAAGGTTGTGAGGGCAACCTTAATTCTGGTGTTTCCTAATTGCTGAGTGCTTGACTTCCAGCTTTGAAATCAATGGAATGAGAAATAGACCTGTCAGATCATATGATAAATGTCTTAATTAGAGGTTTTTAAGAAAGTTACTCTTAGAACAAACTGCTGATAGCAAGTGCATCTAAAAATGTCCTCATGCCAAGGGGTTAATCCCTCCCCTGTGCTGATGGTATCACCTGATCAAACTGATACAAAACAGAGGCACCCCTTTTTACGTTTTGAGCAGTAAATCACCGGGAATAAGACCTCATGATGTAATTATAAGCCTGGGTAACTTTTCCTTCTCTCTTGCTGCATGGCTAGAATGTGGCTGCTCCACCCGGATTTGCTCAAATTACTTGATTAGTTGGAGGATAAATTTTCACAAATATTTTAAAGGAAATCTCTTCCCTCTGGATTATGGTTCCACTTTGTCTGTGCGAGATTTTACTATGCAATGTATCTGCTCCTGGGGTGCAGTTCATCTCTGTGCAAAAGGCCTAGGCTTCACTGGAGTACAAAAAAAGCCTTCAGACCAGAGCTTTCCTGGTGCATAACCCTGGGGCTGGCCCTTTGCAGAGGGTTATTTTCACACATTCCTGTGTCTTCAGAGCCCTCTCCTGACAGTAGAGGCTAAGGCCTGGATCCATAAGGGGGTATAGGCCCTTAAAGTGGGGAGTTAGGTGCCTAAATCAAGCCCCCTGCTCATCTGCTACCTACCTCTGTGAGTGACTCAAATCCCTTGGTTACTAAATTTTTGCCATAAAAGTCCCCTATATTTCTACCTCTGGGGATCATCACAACACCTCAATCTAGGCACCCAGCACCCAGATACCTGTCTCATGCATAAGGCCCAGCAGGACTCTTGTGGGTAAGCCATGAAGATGGGTGCGTCAGGTCCCCAGGAGCAAGAGATGGCTCCAAACCGAGAGAGAGAGACACCAGGCCGAGGAACTGCAAGAAGAGGGTGCTGGACTGAAAGAGCTAATCCCTAGAGTGGCCAGAAGGCAGTACCACCTATGGTGAGTAGAGGTTGCTTTGACTCATTGTTTGAACTTGGTAAAGTCATTTAACCTTTGCCTCGGTTTCCCCCTCTGTAAAATGAAGATAATCCCATTACCCTGCCTTGCAGGCTGAATACTGGGTTTCAGCAGTAAGTAAACCAGGTAAGTCTACATATAGCTGGAAGCTCTATTCATTCTTCTTTATAGCACAAACACTCAAGATTTATAACAGGCCAAAGAGGAAAATGGATGGGAGGGCCCTTGTTAAAATACTGGATCTGGTAGAGCCCAGCAGTTCTGCAGATATCCACTTTATATCCATGGATATCTGTGGCTGCGGATATACATTTTGTATCTGGGCAGGGCTCTACACTAGTGCTTCTTAAAAAAACAGACAAATTCAACCGATTCATTAACATGGGCAAAACAACATATTTTCTCCTAGCCTTAATCTTAGAAACATATGAACCATTCTGGCTAAAAAATTCCAACAAAATTCAGCCTGAGGCACGCGCCCAACCTGGAGAATTTAAAGTTTGGTTAAGTTGTAAGCAACTGAGAATAGGGTCTTACAATGAGAAGTGTCTGGCTACCTTAACTACAGGTGCCACTACCTGCACTGTTTATTGCCAGTATTTTTACCATCACTTCATTTAAAGCAGGGATCAGCAACGTTGGAACGTGGGACTGCAGGGTAAGCACCCTTAGCAGGCCCGGCTGCTCCGTTTACCTGCCGTTTCGCCGACTGCGGCTCCCACTGGCCATGGTTCACCGTCCTGGTCCAATGGGGGCTGCGGGAAACGATGCAAGGTCCAATTGGGGCTGTGGGAAGCAGCGGCCACCCCTGCGTCACTTCCCGCATCCCCCATTGGACCGGGACGGCGAATCGCGGCCAGTGGGAGCCGCAGTCGGCAAAACAGCAGGTAAACAGAGCGGCGGGGCCCACTAAGGGTGCTTACCCTGCGGTACCACGTGCCAATGTTGCAGATCCCTGATTTAAAGAATGCTCTGAGTGGGTTCAGGTGGCACTGTAGTTAAAATGCCAGCAGCTGCCTGAAGCTCTGTTTTAACTACGTGTTTGCTATATTATCAACAGAGCTGAATCAACATTGGCAGAAATGGGAAATCTTTCAAGGAAAAAGGCAATTTAGACACAGTGAGAGAGAGAATATCTGTCTTTCTTAAATGAATTCAGAGCCCATTTGTTCGTATAATGTTTTATTAAACGTTGATTGTATATACACAGAAAAATAAAACATCATAAACTTCCCATACTACACAAACTTCTCATAATGTGTTAACCGTTTGTTACCTAACCAGAACTATATTTGAAAAAGTAGATTATGTATAATATGAATGGTTAAAATAGAAATCAATTACTTGTATTACACAGTTTACAAATGAACCAAATTGGTTTATAAAAATCCAATTAGTTTTAAATCTCATTCTGCTCAGAGCTCATTTGTGTTCTCCCAGATTTAACTACACATTTGAATGAGTAGACACACTCCCAGGACTATCCAGAAGAGTGCAGATGAACTGGAGGGCTTTAAATCAACCCCATACGTAAGATATTGGAGAAGAATAAAAAGAAAAGGTGAGATTAGTTTTGAGAAGCTTATTTTGTTTAACTATTTTGAAGATAAAGGTACTTTTGTTTGGACTCTAAACTAAATTGCAGCAAGGGAAATTTTAGGTTAGACGTTAAGAAAAACTTCCTAACTGTAACGGTAATTAAGCACTGGAATGACTGGAACAAATTATCTAGGGAGGTTGTGAAATCAGTTACTGGAGGTATTTAGGAACAGGTTAGACAAAGACCTGTCAGGGATGGTTGAGATCAGAGGTTCCCAAATTGTGAGGTGTGTCCCCAGGGCGGGGTGGGGAGATGCAGGAATGTTCAGGATGCATGGTGGGGTCTGGGCCTGCCTCTATGGGGGTCAGGGTGGGAGATTCACCCAGCCCCATTGCGGCCCTCACTCCCAGACAACCTTAGCCTTGGCCCCAGTCCCCCCCCCCAGCCTTGCCCCCTGGCCACGGCTCCCTTCTTGGCCCCAGACCTTGCCTCAGCTGCAGCCCCAGTCTCTCCCCCCGCCCCCCTGCCCACTGTGCCCAGAGCCATGACCCCACTTCCAGCCCTGGCTTGTTGGAGGCGGGGGAGAGGGGAAGAGGAACAGACGGGTAAGGAGGGCACAGCCATGAAGAGTTTGGGGACCACTGGTCTAGATAATAGTCCTGCCTCAGTGCTGGGGACTGGATTAGATGATCTAGCGAGGTCCCTTCCAGTCCTGTTTCTATGATTTCAGTGACTTTTACTGTCACGTGACAACACTGGCAGAACTCTCCTTTGGACTCTGTTACGGACATTTTACTTATGCCACTAATGACAGATTTGTAGCTTACAGTAAAACTGCCTCCTGTTTTCCTGCTTTGCTGCCCATGTATTTCAGCAGCTACAATACAGTAAACTTGAACAGCCACTACTTGCCATATTTATCTGATGATAAATGTCGGGTCTCTATTGAGTACCGGCAATGAAGGAGATAGAGCCTCTTTTCCTTGTCATTACCTGACACTATGACTAAACCCTGGCTCAGTCAGACCTAGTATATTCCTTCACAATATGGACATATCACTGAGGAGATCTGCTACTTTGTCTGGGCTGTGAATACAGCTACAGGGGAATTTCCACTCCCCCCCGACTTTGGCTTACCCAGAATCACCCACCCTAAACCTATAATACAGAATCACCCACCCCAAACCTATAATACAGAATCACCCACCCCAAACCTATAATACAGAATCACCCACCCCAAACCTATAATACAGAATCACCCACCCCAAACCTATAATACAGGGGTGGGCAAACTTTTAGGCCCAAGGGCCATATCAGGGTTGCAAAATTGTATGGAGGGCCAGGTTGGGAAGGCTGTGCCTCCCCAAACAGCCTGGTCTGCTGCCCCCTATCTGACCTCCTCCCACTTCCTGACCCTGACTGCCACCCTCAGAACCCCCAACCCATCCAACCCCCCCTTCTCCTTGTCCCCTGACCGCCCCCTCCAGAGACCTCCTGCCCCCTAACCATCACCCCCAGAACCTCACCCCCTATCTAAGCCCCCCTGCTCCTTGTCCCTTGACTGCCCCGACCCCTATCTACCCCCTACCGTCTTACAGACCCCCGGGATCCCCTGCCCCTTATCCAATGCCCTGGCCCCCTTACCACACTGCTCAGAGCAGTGTGTCTGGTAGCTGCGCAGCCCAGATGGAGCCAGACACACTGCCGCGCTGCCCCACAGGAGCGCGGAGCCCCACCCCCAGAGCACTGCCTATGCGGTGGCATGGCTGCAGGGTGGGAGGGGGGGTAGGAGGGGAGAGGTCAGGGGTAGCCTCCCCACTTAGGAGCTCAGGGGTCAGTCAGGATTGTCCCGCAGGTTGTAGTTTGCCCACCCCTGCTATACGCCAAGCCCGCAAATCAAGAGACCTTTTTTTTTTAAAGGAACAAAGTTTGGTTTTTATTTGGCTTCTGAATTTTAAGAAAGAATTTTGGCTTCTGAATTTTCAAGCTTTTCCCTGCAACTGAGAGGGCTCATGGTGAAACTCTAGCCCTTGGATGGGGAGAGGAGTTTTACCACTGATTTCAGCTGAGCCAAAATTTCACCTTGTGCTTTTTTTCCCCCAATGGACATCTCGATTCTCAGGCAATCACCTGACTGGAGGATCTGTGGCTTCAAGAAAAACACCCACTATCTTGAAACTCGCAATAAAATGGTAACTGGCAACACTGCAAAACTATCAACATAACATAGTTTGAATTGACCAGCTCTGATGTTTATCCACTGAGAGTTAACCCAAGATACTAGCAAACTGAGGTAAAATATAAGTGATGTTTTTGCAAGACAGCCAGGATCATCAGGGTTATTGCTTGTGTAAAGCATTAGATACCATGAAATTTCTCTCTTTCACAAAGCTGCCACTAATGTGCACAATAATCATTTGCATTATTTAATTTATTTGTATGCTGATCACTCTCGCACACACACACACACACATTGCAGAATCTTAGCTCCTCTCTTCTCATTTTTTTCATTGCATCTTAAAAGAACTGGGCATTTTTCAGTATGATTTACTCTATGTCCTGATGATTCTATCATGGAGTGTTAAATCAAGTATTTAAGATATATTTTGCTAAAGCACCCTCTAGTGGGTCAATAAAAGAACTGCTTTTGTAATGGGCTAGTGATATCTATTCTATGTACTATGAAAGAACTGAGTAGAGAAAATGGATACCAACTAGGGTGACCAGACAGCAAATGTGAAAAATCGGGACAGGGATGCGGGGGGGGGAGGGTGTAATAGGAACCTATATAAGAAAAAGACCAAAAAATCAGGACTGTCCCTATAAAATCGGGACATCTGGTCACCCTAATACCAGCGAATATAGATAAATGAGTTGCTGCTTTATAACAGTTTAATGTTTCTGGAATAATCCATCAAGTGAAACTACATTCCTCAAAATACCTGCAATATTCCTAACATGTAAACACATTGTTGCATTTACATAGGTGTTCAGGTGTCTTGGCAATAAATATGTCCCGAGCTTGAAAAATCTGAAAGAATGATCAGTCTTTTTCTAAAAAGAAACTGTCCCTAATGTCCTTCTCAATGAACTGATGTCACTGTAGATGAGGCATGAGGATGTTTGATGCCCTATTGCGGCAGGACTATTGTATCTTTCCTGCTGGCTCTAATCCCAGGCCACAACCTTGCAAGCTGTTTACACTGCAAACACAATATTAACCTCAGTGGGACTAATCCTAGTAGTAAAGTGAAGCAAATGTAATAAAATATTTAAGCATGCAAAAATGTTTGCAGGAGCTGGGCCTAATAATCATAATCATAAAACTTTTAATAGAATATTGAGTACCTGGCACTCAGAGGTAACCTACCATTTTCTTCCAGGGTATTGGATGTAACAGTAGCTGCCAGGCAATGGCTAAAAACTCTTGTTGCGTCAGATGAGAGAGAAAAGAATTCTAATTTTAAAAATAATGTTCATATACATTAATAGTGGGCATCCAGTTGGACCAGTCTAGCTTTGGGAAGGGGAGGATTCTTCTGTTTCCAGTACATAGCAAAGGCTTCCCTTTAGTAAGAGAAACATTTATTTTAAAATATATGGGATTTATGGGGGAGGGGTTAAAATTACAGTAAAACCTCCATTTAACGGACTAATTCGGGCGAGGGGGTGTCCGTTAAATGAAAAAGTCCGTTATTTAATAATAATAAAAAAAACCGAGCTGTCGGAGCTGCAGCCCGACTGCCACAGGGTCAGGGCGGCAGCTCCACAGCCCGCCCGCTGCCGGGACCCGGGTGGCAGCCGGGAGCCGTCAGCCAGCCCGCCAGGGTCCTGGCTGCTGGGACCCGGGCGGCAGCCGGGAGCCGTCAGCCAGCCCGCCCGCTGCCTGGACCCGGGCGGCAGCGGGGAGCCGGCAGTCAGCCTGCCTGGTGCTGTGACCCGGGCGGAAGCCGGGAGCCGTCAGCCAGCCCGCAACAAATGGATTTTGGATGCATCAGACTTGCTTAGAACTTTTGTCCGTTGCATCCGAAGTCCGTTAAATCGAGGTCCGTTAAATCGAGGGTTTACTGTATAGGTTTTAAAAAAGGTTCACAAGCTCAAACTTGTTTTGTGAAGCCCAGACGGAGGCCAAGAAGTTTTCATAGCCTCCAGAGAGTTTCTCTCCTGTGGTTTACGTGTTTTACATTATCCAAGTGCAGTGCATTTAAAAAAACCTGAGGGGAAAGGGTAATCTCAACAAGAAATATTCTAGCAGCCTTGAGTTTAGCAGGTTTTTGTCAGAACTACCTGCAAAACTTATCTCCACTAACCCAGCACACACTGTTTTTATGCCAGGAAAATCTCTGACTCTTCTCCTACTTTCCACCTCCAAAAAATGTAGTTGAATGCACACCACTTTACATTAATAGGAGTGAACAGCCCAGCTAGGTACTTATAACAAAAATAAAGTGACTGAGCATCCCTGAAAAGAAGAAAGTCCCCATTTTTAGGGCAGGTTTCTGTCCATTTTAAAGACAGCATTGTATTGGTCTGAAGAGACTGGTGCCCAGAAGGAGTTGCTGAGCTGGTAACATGTACAGTTGCCAACTTTCTAATGGCACAAACCCCAACACTCCTGCCCCGCCCCTCCTCTGAGGCCCCGGCCCCACTCGTTCCATCCACCCACTCCTCCCTCTGTCGCTCGTTCTCGTCCACCCTCACTCACTTTCACTGGGCTGAGGTAGGGGGTTGGTGTGTGGGAGGGGGGTGTGGGCTCCAGCTGGGGGAATGGGCTCTGGGGTGGGGCCAGGGATGAGGGGTTTGTGTGCAGGAGAGGGCTCCAGGCTGGAGAAGGAGGTTGAGATGCATGGTGGGGTATGGGCTATGGGCTGGGTGTGCAGGCGCCAGGAAGGAATTTGGGTGCTGGAGGGGACCCTGCACTGGGGCAGAGGGTTCTGGTGCAGGAGGGGATTTGGAGTGAGGGGTCCCGGCATCACTTACTCCGGCTCCCAGGAAGCAGCCACCAAGGCCCTGCAGCTCCAAGGCATGCTGCCCTCACACCCTCAGGTGCTGCCACTGCATCTCCCATTGGTCGCAATTCCTGGCCAATGGGAGCTGTGGAGCCAGCACTGGGGCGGGGGCATCGCACAGGGTCTCCCTGGCCACTCATGCGCCTCAGGGCCACAGGGCCCTAGTGGCTGCTTCCAAGGGCCACATGCAGCTAGGGCAGGCAGAGAACCTGCATTAGCCCTGGGCCCCCACTGCGCTGCCGACTGGAGCTGCCAGGGTCCCTTTTCGACCAGGCATTCCACACGAAAATAGGATCCCTGAGAGCCCTAGTAACATAGGATGTAGTCGAGGTAAATATAAATACACCTCCTGGATCACTTCCATCTCTACGTGGATTGCAGGGACTTTCTTTTGTAATATGTTTGTACAGGACCTAGCACAATGGGGCCTGGGACTTTTCAAATACAAAGAAATAAATGATAGTAATTTGTCATGCAGGATCCTGCCAACATCCCCAGGGCTGGTTGGGGTTTGGATCTGATTGGCTGTCAATATGCCCAGAGTTTGCCACACACCCTAATTTCACTGCCCCTTCACAATTCTCCCTCCCTGTCCCTGTCCACACTCTCTGGTCTCTTACTGTGGCTTGCCCCCTCCTAAGGTGTAACTGGTGCTAGCCTTGAACCACCGCCCCTTTGTCCACTCCTATAATGGCCTTCATTCTTCCATACTCCCTTTTATGCATGCAGCCCCCTCCCTGAGCTGCTTCATAATTCCCTCAACTTTCCCCACCCCACTTTTACCATGGAGCCCAGCAGCAACTATCCAACTCACAAGGAGTAGCTCAAAAGCCAGTGGGAGATGCTTGTATCTTTTACCTATAAAAAATCATCAGATGTTGATTGTACATTTTTTGGTCTCCTCCCCACATTGCCTTTGTTTGTTGCCTGCCCTCTTAGACAGCTAAGCAAAGCTCTGCAAAGTGGGGACTGAGCTGTGCCTTTGTTTGTTTGGCTGGTGCCTAACATATAATATAAATTGATGTAAGGGTGGGGGGGGTGAGCTTCTTTAGGTCTGGCTTACCCCCAGCCTCACACAAAAGGATGAGAGGAGTTGCTCTTCTTGTCCCGACGCTGTGGGTACTTGCCAATGTTTGGGAAAGTTTTGCTAAGGTTAATTGTCCAAAACCCTGAGGATTGGTGGTGCAGGTTTGTGCTTAGCCACTGGAGGTTTTTGCATGAACACTGTCAAGGTTAGGGGTTTTATGTAGTATTTAAAACATCTTAGCCATTTCATTGTCACAGCCAATTCTATATTATGGAGTTCCAAGATCGATCTTGAGGGCCCTTTACATCGACGTTAAGGGCATGTATGTGAAGACAGGTACACGTTTAATTCGACCTAACGTCGTTAACATCGATTTAAAGTGGTAGTGAAGACACCCCCTAAAAGACAAGCGACCGGTGTGTGAAGCCGTCATGCGCAATAGAGACGGCCTGGACGAACGGCATGCTGGGGGTTGTAGTTCGGAGGCACAAAATGGCCACCGCGCATGCCTGCCTAGAGCACCAAGGAGCAGTTATACATATAAAGTTAGCTGGGCTGTCAGGCGCATGACGAAGAGTTGACGGGGGAGGGAGCTGGGCGAGGGGGGGGGGTCGTTGCAGGGGGGAGGGGGGCTGGGTGAGGGGGGGGTCGTTGCAGGGGGGAGGGGAGCTGGGCGAGGGGGGGGGTCATTGCAGGGGGCGGGGGGGCACGAGCCCTTACGGTTGGCCCGTGTACACGGGCTTTTACATTAGTCTGTAATATAAGGTAACTAGTGTAAAAGCCCGTGTACACGGGCCAACGGTAACGGCTCGCGGCCCCCCCGCTCGCTCAGCCCTCTCCTCCCTCCCCCCTCCAAGGGCCCCCCGTGTGCTCAGCCCCCCCCCACTCCAAGGCCCCCTGCTCACTCAGCCCCGCCCTCCCCCCATTCCAAGCCCCCCCGCTCGCTCAGCCCCCACTCCAAGGCCCCCCCGCTCGCTCAGCTCTCTCCCCCTCCTCCACTCCAACAGCCCCTCAACCCCTCGTCATGTGCCCGACAGCCCAGCCCGCTCCCTCCCAACCCCTCCAGCAGCATGGGGAAGGCGGCCCGCTCCGGCTAGGCTGGGCGCAGCTGGCCGGGCCATGCCTGGGCGCCTCCGCCCCGCCAGCCCAGCGCCCCCTTCCCGCGCCCCGCCTGGCCAGAGCCCCCTGCCGGCGCCTCCTGTGCCCAGCCACCCTCCTGCCCGCACTCCCCGAGCCCCCGATCCAGACCCTGCTTCCCTCATGGCAGTGCACGCGTGGCGGCCATGTTGTGCTGCTGAACTACACCTCCCAGCATGCCGTTCGTCCGGGCCGTCTCTACTGCGCATGACGCCTTCACACAAACTTCCCAAGCCTTTTATTATATAGGATAGTAGTTCCCTGTTACAGATATGGAAAACGAGGCATTAATGCTAAATCTTTCAAGCCAGGCGCTTTTAATCAAGAGTTAGATCTCTTTTATTAGGTGTCTTTTTTTCATAAGTGCTAAGTAATTCTAAATCTGACTAAACCCAATTTAAGCTGGGGGATGGGGGCTCAGAACCTCTGAATTCAGATGTCTAGTTTCAGGTATCCAAGTTTGGAAATTTTGGCATATGTAACCAAGGCTTACATAGAGAATCACTGTCAGAGCTGGAATTTGTCTCTTACTTTCCACTAGATCATGCTGCTTCTCCCACAAGAATGCTACCTCTTCTTGTGACACTGGCTGTTTAGGAGAAGAGAGAGCTCATTTACAGGCAACTATCTGGCTGGACACTTGTCATGGCCCTCATACCATCAGCAGTAACCTAGATGGTGTTTACCCCTTTCACAGATCTGAGGCCCTGTGGCTGCAATGGGCACAAGAGACCAGAGAGGCTATCCAGCATCCTTCAGTATCCTGCCCCTGAAAGATAATACAAGTTCACTCCACACAGTGGAACCCCTCTCCGCGGGGGATCTTGTGGAAAAAGCCGTAGCACTGCAATTGAAGAGCCCTGGAGCTTGTGCAGAGGCACATCTTTCCTGCACCGATAGCCTTGTATTTCCATTAGATCCCTGTTGCAGGTTACCTTAAGAATCCCGTAGAGACGAGGCTCACACACAGTGGCTAGATAAAAAGTAGTGAGTTTATTGAAGGTCGCGGCATCACCGTACTCGGGGCCCCGGTCAGCACAGCCGCGATACAGGAGATCTGGCACATCGGAGCAATGCCCAGAGAAGAAGCCCGACACACAAGGGCGTATCAGCACAGAAATACTCATGCTCATTTGCATCTCATACATAACTCACGAATAGCTAACCACATGTTTTGCAATCCTGCCTCAGTTTACCTATTTGGTTTCACACAAGCCGAGATTCACACAGGGTAGGTAAACAACTTCCCAGCTGCAGCTGGGAGGAGACTTCTCATGAGATAAACTCTTGAGAGCCAAGGCCGTTCCCATAGAGACACAATAGAAGCGAAATAGCGCCACCTAATGATTGCCGTCACAATAATCTTCCTCTCACTACAATCCCTAAGATTCATAAGACTGGGGAAGGGAAGAATCCATCAGTTCTTGGGGACTCTGCTTCTTCGCTGGAGTATAATTAGAAGAAATTAGCTTCTTCCATGTGATCTGTTCTGACAGGTTTTGTTGTGGGCCTTGGTCCTGGGTTTATTTTCCTCTAGATCAGTAACTTAGACTAGGAATGACAAATAATGGGGAATATTTTTTTTATGCTAATCAGGGCATTGGCTTTATAAATAAGAGAAGCGCTCATTTCATTTTACAGGTCAACATGAGATTTCTTTTCTACTGCTTCAGTACTGTGGATGCAAGGCAGTGCCTTTTGGACTGATATTCATTTTCTATATTACTGTAACTTATTAACCTTGAAACATGGAATGATGAAACTGAACCTTAGCCTAGCATTTACAGCAATACTTGATCAAAACGTGGATTAAGCTCATATACAATTTCTGACACTAGAGGGAGTGCAAATGTATTTTATGAAGAGAGAAAATAAGCCTGATTTTAAATGGGAAATAAATCAAGGGACAATATAAAATATTAGGCAAAGAATTTTATTCCCTCTCTTCAAAACAACAATAAAAAGTCACCAAAGATGAGTCTTACACTTTACCCTTAATATAGCTAATAATGTGGCACTAGCAGACAGATATTGGAGCATGTATAGGAACAGTGGGGGCCAGATTTTCAAACAGCATGTGTCATTTGTATCCATTATATCATGACTGAGCACACAAATTGAGCTATCAGCTATTTGACAAGCTACCAAACTTGACGATCAGTGCATGTGGTTACATATCTATGGTCCTTATATGGACCCCATTGCCATAGTATTTGAAAATCTGACAGTCTTTTTAATGTATTTGTCCTCAATACTCCCGTGAGGAAGGGAAGTGCTATTTTCCAGGTGGGGATCAGATACTAAGGGCTAGATCCAGACGGGGTCTTAGGTTCGGTGTTGCAATGCCTAACTTTAGGCACCCTGTCACCTAGTGGAATCCTCAGACCTAGATTCCCTATACAATGCATGGGGAGAGTTAGGCACCTAAGAATAGAATGCACAGAGGCCAGCAGATTGGGCACAGTGCCACGTCAGCTAGCCAATAAGAAATGTCAAGGAGAGGGGTGTGGCCTAAGCTTGAGTAATGTAGAAGAAGGTCAACATGGGTAAATGGAATTTACCCACTTCTCATTTGGGGGATGTGGAATTTATTGCAGGTTAGTTTATCGTTTATGATTACCCCATTGCCTGAACCCCACCCCTCAAAGGGAGGTAGGTCCCTAACTCTGGGCTGGAGGGAGTTGCCTCCCACCACTTAAGATTCTCAGCCATGAGCCCTCTCCTGGAATTGGGTGTAGGGTGACCATATTTCCCAAAAGGAAAACAGGACACCGTGTGGGGCTGACCCAAACCACTAGCCCAAGCCCCTTTCCCTGCGTGGAGGGAAGCAGAGGTGCTGACTCTGTAGGTGCTTCAGGCCTGGGTAACCAGATGTGGGTGCTTCAGGCCTGGGTAACCAGATGTGTGTAATCATGAACACATTACCTTTGCCCTGGCCCACCTCAAGCCCTCTTATATACAAGTCTCTTCAGGGCTGGTGTGAGTGGTTGCAGAGAATATCTGCATCATGGTTCTGCCTGTGCCAACCCTGGGGGGCGGGGGAGGGGGGAAGGGCTATTGTTATGCAGCACAGGTCCCCTGCATCACCACTGAGTGTCACTCTTGGTGAATTAGATGATCTTGGTTTCCTATAAAAATATCAATAACATTGCAAGAAAAATACAAATGTGGCCATTCAGCATGAACCACTCTTGCGATGTGTCACACGTTTCCATCATCTTTTTTTTAATCTGAATTGCCTATTCGAGACAAGTAATGTTACCATGTCATTATCTAAATGTAATCTTAATTACCATGTGATTATCTGGTAGAAAGATCTCCTGCAAATCATTGTGTTATGGTGGGAACCGCCTTTTAAAAAAAGAAAACTAAAGAAGTGGAATTACCTCTGAAAATGTAATTTCATCATCATCATCATACATGCCAACAGCATCATCTCTGCAGTGCTATTGAAGAAGAGCAGGCTGTAGAGCTATACCCAAATGACTGCCTCTATTTAGGACTTATTTTGCCCATCCATAGCACATCCAGCTACAGCTATAAAATGATTAGGTAGCTTAAATGGCACATGTTGTTATGACATAGTATGTGGTGGCACTACATTGTTTTAAAACACCTTTAAACACTTTTTAAAAAAGGATTTGGTTGAGTGTTGTACAGTCATTTCAAGAACAACAATTCAGACCAAATATTGTATATGTCATTTGGAGTCTGATCCTGCTTTCTCTATGTACCCAAACATTTACTTTGAGATTTTGGTATATAAGACGAGCAGGAATTAAATTATCTAGGGAGCCTCTGGTATCTAGGATCAGGTCATTGCTGTTTCTTCTTTTATTTAGATGTATCTGACATTTCTATATCATATTTTCCTTTGTGAATATGTTTTTATTTATCCTATTTATAGATTTGGAAAGAACAAATGGAAATCATAAGCATCCTGTCAAAGGCTCCAGTCACCACATCCACAAGAAAACATAATTTGATGTGTTCTGATGTTGGTCTATCTCCTCATTTCTTGTTGTGTCCCAAAGGGCTTTGCAAGCGAAAAAGTCACTAAAAAGAAATGTCATGCTTTAGAATGTTTGTCTACATTTTTTTCCCATTCAATTCAGTTCTCTATAGGTTCTTATACCACCTTCCTCACCATAGTGCCTTCTAGTCCTGCATTCAGCAATGTGGCAAACATTTGTCCTGGGAAGTTTTTCTTTCTGTAACCGTCTCCCCAATGAGCACTGTGTAGTGCCCTGTTTCAGAAGGGTTATGTTTGGAGAACATTAAAACGTGTTGCACAATATGGGTTTGTCTACATTACCAGCCTGATCGATGGGCAGCGATCGATCCTGTGGGGGTCGATTTATCCTATCTAATATAGACGTAATAAATCGACCGTCGATGCTCTAGCGTCGACTCTGATACTCTACCTCAATGAGAAGGGGAATTGATAGGAGAGCATCTCCCATCAACACACTACAATGAAGACACTGCGGCAAGTAGATCTAAGTACATCAACTTCAGCTACGTTATTCATGTAGCCCTGCTGCTGGAGAAGCGTTGGAGATTGCATTGTGGAAGCTGGTTACTCCAGACTGCTATCAATCAGTCGTTACCAATCGTTCGGAAAGGGAAAGTCTGCTGTTGGACACATATTGACAAAAGTGTGCAGGGCCATTAATCACATCCTGCTCTGAAAGACCGTGACTCTGGGGAACATGCATGACATTGTGGATGGCTTTACACAAATTGACTTCCCTAACTGCAGAGGGGTGATAGATGGGACGCATATTCCAATTCTGGCACCAGACCATTTAGCCATCGAGTACATTAATTTCAAGGGGTATTTCTCAATGGTTCTCCAGGCATTTGTGGATTACCGGGGGCATTTCATTGACATTAACGCAGGCTGGTCCGGAAAGGTGCATGATGCACGCGTCTTTTGGAACACTGGCTTTTTCAGGATGCTGCAAGCTGGGACTTTTTTTCCCAGACCAGAAGATCACTATAGGGAAGTCAAAATGCCCACTGTGATCCTGGGAGACCCCACCTACCCCTTAATGCAGTGGGTTATGAAGCCATACATGGGGACACTTGACAGCAGCAAGGAGTGGTTCAACAACAGGCTAAGCAAGTGCAGGATGTCTGAATGTGCTTTTGGCTGTTTAAAGGCCTGCTGGCGCTGACTATATGGGAAGCTGGACCTGGCTGATGACAATATTCCTACGCTTATAGATGCCTGCTATATGCTCCATAATATTTGAGAAGGGTGAAAGCTTCACTCAGGGCTAGACTGCAGAGGCTCAGCACCTGGAGACTGAGTTTGAACTGCCAAAACCCCAGGCTATTAGAGGGGTGCAATGTGGGGCCATAAGAATCAGGGATGCCTCAAGGCAGCAATTTGAAGCTGAAAGCCACTAATATTTGTTGCTATGCTGAGGAGTGAAGTGCTTGTAATGCTAGGAGGTGATTGGTGCAGACAATGCAATACAGTAAACCCTCGATTTAACGGACCTCGATTTAACGGACTTCGGATGCAACGGACAAAATTTCTAAGCAAGTCTGATGCATCCAAAATCCATTTGTCGCGGGCTGGCTGCCGGCTCCCGGCTTCCGCCCAGGTCACAGCAAGAGGCAGGCTGACTGCCGGCTCCCCGCTGCCGCCCGGGTCCCAGCAGCTGGGACCCGGGCGGGCTGGTTGACAGCTCCCGGCTGCCGCCTGGGTTGGACCCGGGCGGGCTGGCTGACGGGTCCCGGCTGCCGCCCGGGTCCCAGCAGCCAGGACCCCGGCGGGCTGGCTGACGGCTCCCGGCTGCCACCCGGGTCCCGGCAGCGGGCGGGCTGCGGAGCTGCCGCCCTGACCCTGTGGCAGTCGGGCTGCAGCTCCGACAGCTCGTGTTTTTTATTATTATTAAATAATGGACTTTTTTATTTAACGGACACCCCCTCGCCCGAATTAGTCCGTTAAATGGAGGTTTTACTGTATGAAGGTTTAACATAATTGTCTGGTGCTTTGTAGGGCTCTGTTTGCTTTCTATTAATAGACTAAAGATTGCTTTTAAACCAACACAATTCTTTTATTAAAAAACAACAATAACAAAAAACTCATCAGCTGTCAGAGGGATGGGGGAAGGGAAGCTCCCAGGCAGAAGTGTGGTCCAGGGATGGCTAAAGATTTGTGTATGTCTAGGGATCATATCCAGCCTTCTCCTTTGGCATACAATGCAGCACGTACTATACTTCAGCAGGGCCAAACTGCAGCAGGATGGGTGTTGAGGGCAGTGGTATTGGGAGTCCACAGTGCTGGACTGTGAGGGAGGAGAAGTGGAATGTCGCTGGTATAGACTGGAGCCAGGAGATTGATAACAGTGTGTTGGTGGTGTCTGGGGGGTGCAAGGGAATGAGTTTTGTGACCGTGGCTGCAGGGGAGGGCAGGCGCAGAGCTGCTCGGTTTGCAGAGCAAGTATCACCTGGAGTCTGTCTGCTTGGCGCGCCATAACTGTTAAGAGCCACTCCATGGCTTCATTTTGACATGCTACATTCTCCTTTCAGTCCCTTTTCTTGCGGTCCCACCACACCTTCAATTTCTGTTTCTCGGTTGCGGAGGGCATCATGACATCAGGCAGAAAGTTCTCTTTAGTTCTTCTTGTTCGCTTTCTAATTCTGTGCAGTAATTCAGCTGCCAATAACAAAGACAGAGGCTGGGCTCCCAAGGTCATCTCTGTGAAGCTTAAAACATTTTACAGAAGCAGTATTGTTTATAACACAGACAACACCGATTCAGTGCTTTAAAAAACAGCCAGTACTCACACACCTGTCACTCACTGCTGACTCCTGGCAAGCACACATGAGCCACAAGATCCCCAAAATGCTGAGTAGCTGCAGAGGCAGGGTAAATCACTCTTCCTAGGCCCTACTGTACACTGGGCTCCTGGGGAGAGCCAGCACTGTAGGAGGAGCCTGATAATCATTCCTGTCCCCACACTCTCCTCCAGAGGTGATCAAAATGGAAGATATTTTGCTGCTAGGGGTGAGCAGGGAATCAAGGGAGGCCCTTCTCCAAGACTGCAGCTTCTGCCCTGGCCCTCCACGGTTCACCTGTGTGCAGCAATGATCTCCCCACCCCCATGATGCCACAATGGCCTGGGAAAGTTACCATTCATGATTAACCAAAGAACCTGTGGCAGCGAATTACCCAGTATCTCCATGAGAGTTTTGTGGAGATCCCTGAGGCAGATCAATCAACAGCTTGTTCTGCCGCTCAGACTAGGCATGCAGTTGGAGACAAGCCTGCTTTCTGCAATCCTCCTGCCCCCAACAACTCGTTTCAGCAATTCACAAAATCAGAGCCATTTACCAGTGGGCCTCCTTTCCTGGTTGCGCTTCACCAAGCTCTGAGAGCTGTGACTGGCTAGGCTCCTCTGGGGTAGAAAAGAGCTACATGCATTTCTGACCTCTGAGTCAGCTTCTGCCTCTGGGTTCCCCTTCCCCTCCACATCCTTGTCCAAGATTTCCTCCTCCTGTCTCAGTTCACTCTTGACTGGCACGCAAACCAACAAAGCGTCCACAGTGGTCTTTGCAGTGGAGTGGGGACACCGCCAAGTATCATGGCCAGCTCTTTGTAGAACTGGCAGCTCGTGGACACAGTGGTTTGCTTCCCACACCTGGTGGTAGGCGTTCCACCACTCCTTCACTTTGAACCTACACTGCAATGTGTCCTGGCTATGGCCCGTCAGGCATCATGAAATCTGTGCATAGGTCTTATAATTCCTATGGCCGGAGAGCAGCTGGGACTGCACAGCCTCCTCTCCCAAATATTGATGAGGTCCAGCAGCTCGGCATTGCTCAAAGTGGTGGCTCACGTGATGCACTGAGCAGGCCTGGCCACCTGGAAAGATGCGCTGAGACCACTGCATGCATCCCCGAGCAAACAGGAAGGGGACTTTCAAATTTGCAAAGGAATGTCTGGGGTGGGGCTGACAGTTGGTCACCTGAGGGCAGGGCAGTAGAGGTCAAGCCAATGACCAGAGAGGTGAGAACAGGCATTGTGGGACACCTCCCGAAGGCCAATCGCAGTGCTGTAATCACCACGGTGTCTACACTGGCACTGCAGCACTGTAGCCCCGGTGCAGAAAGCTGTATGCCTCTCCTTGGGGTGTTTTTTTTTTTAAAGGAATACAACTGTGCAATTTCTCTGCATGAAGGGGCTTGGCTTCCTCAGGAGTTACAGCACAGAAAGCTGCTTTACTGTGTAGAAACTGGTCAGTGTAGATGGGGCCTCAGTCTTGTATCTGCAAAATGGGGAGAATCATACTCTAGCATTGTAAGTCTAAATACATGAAAAAAGTGAGAGTTGTATATTATGATGACAGGGGGGAGGGTCAGAGGAATAACAACGATGGGTATAGCTACACAGCAAAAAAAAACAACCTGGGCAGCAAGTCTCTGTCTGCATGTCAACTGACTTGGGCTTGTACTGCAGACCTAAAAATAGCAGGGTAGATATTTGAGCGTGGGCTGGAGGCTGGGCTCCAAGACCCTGCCCACTAGCTAGGTTTCAAAGCCCAACAGCTACCTTGACATTTTTAGCCCCTCAGCATGGGCCCTGTGAGCCCAAATCAGTCGATCCAGGCTCCAAGACTCACTGCCCAGATCTTTTTTTTTTTTTTTTCCTTTTGGCTGTGTTGATGTATCCTAAAATGAGTGTGGGGAGAGAAGTAAAGAAAAGTTGGATCTGGCGAGACAGCTAGGCATAGAAATTGTAGTGAATTAATTAAAAGAAAAGTGAGGATAGAAAACCTAGGAGACATAGTAAGTTAAAGGGGAAAAAAAGCATATTGTGACATAGAAAGTCTGATATCAAAATATTAAAATGAAATACACAAAATAGTTGTCAGGGCACAGGCTCGAGTAGGAGGGGGATGTAAAGATTCGGTGGTGTGGGGGAGATGAATTCAGGAACCTAGACTTATTAGAGGGGAGTGGAGAGGCTCTGGTGGGATATGACGTTGTAGATCAACAATGCTGGCATTTGGCAACGGCTTGACATATTTAAATATGTGTGTTGGATGGGAAAATTTTCAAGTTTGACACCTGGTGGCTTTCCAGTGTTTGCTGGGTTTTGTTTCTTAACCAAACCTAATTTACCACTGGGAACTCACAGTTAAAGAGCAGGCTCCTTTCCTTTCCTTTTCCTTTTCCCTTTTGTTTTTAATTCATAAAATCTCTCTCCTAAAATGTCTTAAAATCATTAAAAATTCAGGACACTGCACCAGACACTCCAATTTTTCCAGAAAAGAACTTCTGGGCCCTACCTTTTTATTTGTCATTACATCAGGACAGTTTCTTCACCCGGGGTAAGTCTAAACAAGAGTATTTATAAGAATAGTTGTTGAGCACCTCAGGGATGTGCCTCTGCCCTGCCCCCCCTCCCCCCCACTAGGGTGACCAGATTTCCCGATTTTATAGGGACAATCCCGATAGTTGGGACTTTTTCGTATATAGGCTCCTCTTCCCCCCCACCCTCTGTCCCACTTTTTTCCCCACTTGCTATCTGGTCACCCTACCCTGCACACACATACTTGTGCTTGACTAGCTATGGGCCTACTGGGGGACATGAATTCTTTTTGGATACATTTCTTCTCTCACTGCAACCTGTCACCACACGATAATGCCAAAGCAGGACATGTCACCTATAATGATGGTCACCAGAACTGATGAGCCCCTTCTCTGACTCTAATCTACTTTAACCACTCCTATATGCTAAAATCATATGTCTTTCCTCCAATGTAAATAGGGACTAAAATTTGTAATTTGGTATATAATCTGCTGTCACCAGCTATTTCCACCCGTTTTTATTAGTCTGCAGTCTGTTCTTCTGTTGAAATGGATAGTTTTATTGGATACACTTACTCTTGAAAATCAGTAACAACTAACTTTTTTTAAAAAAAAAAAAAGCAGGCAGAGTGAAGGGATGTAACTATGTTCTTGAGTGCAGCTGTAAAGCCTCTTGGCCTATCAGTTATAAGTAACTATTTAAAACTTGGGAAAATCTGCCATCAGGAATCATAACATTCAAAAACCAGTAGAACACTTCAACCTCTCTGGTCACTCAATAACAGACTTAAAGGTGGCAATTTTGCAACAGAAAAGCTTCAAAAACAGACTCCAACGAGAAACTGCTGAACTGAAATTAATTTGCAAACTAGATACCATTAATTTGGGCTTGAATAGAGACTGGGAGTAGCTGGGTCATTATACAAATTGAATCTATTTCCCCATATTATGTATCTTCACACTTTCTTGTCAACTGTCTGAAATGGGCCATCTTGATTATCACTACAAAAGTTTTTTTCTCCTGCTGATAATAGCTTATCTTAATTAATTAGCCTCTTAGTGTTGGTATGGCAACTTCCACCTTTTCATGTTCTCTGTATGCGTGTGTGTAAATATATATATATATATTGTGCAAAGCTTTGGCCTTGTCCCTGTGGGTCCCATGCTTCCAGGCGGTTTGTGCTAGCCTCAGAGGCTCACTGTGACCCTCCCTTCTCTCTTTAGAGACCAGGTCACAGCCTATTGAGCCATTTTCATCATAAGCCAGTGAGGGAAAATTATCCGTCCTGGCACAGTCTCTGTGTCTCCCAATCTCAGTGATTAATTAGGGGAGGTAGAAAGGGGGGGGGAGTCCGGGCCCACCCTCTACTCTAGGCTCCAGCCCAGGGACCCTAATAGTATCAGCTAAGATGGCTGACCTTTTAGCCACACAACACAATACAATTCCCTGGGTTACTTCCCCACAGCAGTCCCCGCTTCTTCACACTCCACTTCACCTTTACCTCAGGGTCTCCTTACTTGCATATATGTGGTCTACCACTCAGTCTCACCAACAACACAACTTCCTCCCACAGCTCCTGACATCCACACCCACCTGACTAACTGGGAGGGTTTTTTATTGGTTTCAGCCAGTCCCTGACTGGCTTCAGGTGTCCCAATCAGGCTAGCTTTTTCTGCTCCTTTCTAGAAGCTTCTTAATTGGCCCCGGGTCCAGTGTTCCTCCCGCCAGGCTGGGGGAGGGACTTTAGTAATGGGCGGGCTTAGGCCCGCCCACCTCCTTGGTAACCAAAAGGTGCTCATCCTGAGGCTGATACACCTCCCTTCCAGCACTCTCCTATACCCTTCTGGTCTGACTCCGTCACAATATGTTCCTATCATATGTTCCATTCTATGCATTTGATGAGCTGGGCCGTAGCCCACAAAAGCTTATGCTCAAATAAATGTGTTAGTCTCTAAGGTGCCACAAGTACTCCTGGTTTTTTTTACAGATACAGACTAACAAGGCTGTTACTCTGAAACCTATAACTTCTACAGTTTTGCAAAGATGTTTTACAGGGAAAGGTACTATGACTGGTAAATAGCTCTGTCTATCACGTGTGACTCTGTTGTTCACCATGTATGGTGCAGACATTGGAAACTTTTAAAATTTGTGAGTAAATGTACTGTTCATAAAAGGGGAGGATGGATAGCCCTGTATTGAGCTAAGCATAGGGTGCTTCTTTCCCAGTGCTCTACTAATGTATTTCCGTTCTGAAATACTAATGTATTTCAATTGCAACGCCCACGCTATTCCAGTCCTTAACAACTCCTCAATAAAGATATATATGCAATGTTTTAGTGTATTGGGCATTTAGCATTTAAATCGGAGAAAGTCATTTCATATTGCAATACAGATGCTATATTGTATTATCAAATGATAGAATTATGTTGACCTTGATATTGTACTCTTCGTGCGCTCAAAATTCTCTGAAGTCAATGGGAGTTTTGGGTGCACAATAAATGCATAATCAGACTCAATATAGGCAAAATGAAATTTCCCAAATCAAGAAAAAAGGATTTTATTCTGAGTGTAAATTGGGTTTTTGCAAAGCAGGTTTAACAATCAAACTTGGTATCTTTCCTGCCTGACATTCAGGTAGGACAATCTGAGATGAAAAAGTCATCATGCCAGTCATAGGCTTCTTTTATTAGAATGCCCAGATCAGCAGCCTTGGAATAAACATCATAAAACAGATCCACTCTTTTGTATCTGATGCAAAACCAAAGGCAAAATAAGTAAGCAAACAAAATAAATAAACATGGAAATTAGTTGGTTCGATTCCTGGGAAGATTTGTGGTTCTGTTTTATATAAACACAATTTACAGGTGAAAGTGTCATTTTCTGTCCACAGGGATCATACATTCAGCAGGAACTGGGGGTGAAAGAAATGGAAAGATTTAGAGAAACTGTATCTAGTCCTTGTATGCCTCCCAGGATGCCCCATCATCTATATAGAGATGTAGTGGGTAGGTGTCTCAATTGGCCATAGCGGATTTTTTGCTGAAGTGAGAGAGAGTAAAGGAAACCTTACACAAGAGGCTTTTTCTTATGTGATTAGAAACAAGTGCTGGTCAGACAATGGGTTGGTTGTTTTTCTGGAGAACATGTTACTGAAAATGAAAAGAATTTTTTTCTTAATTTTTCAGATAATTTTTACTTTTTGGCAAAAAATCAAAATCGTCAAAACCCATCTGAAAACTGATGTTTTGGCAATGCTGGAAATGCTGTCACAATGTTTCATGGGACTTGTAGTTCAGGCGCCTCATGCCTCCATTGCCCTCAATGGACAGGACTCTGTGTCTAGGCTGTACCTCCCATGATGCACTCTGGTGCCCCAGGTCTCTAAAGCCTCAAACTAGTATCCTAACCATCTTCGTCCTGTGATTAATTCCTCCGATTTTACCTTCCAGATTTTGCCCTTGATTTTCCTCTACTAGGTGAGGCTATAATAGACATTAGATTGTCAAGCTCTATGTGAACGAAGGAAAATCAAGGGCGAAAACTGGAAGGTAAAATGGGAGGAATGAATCACAGGATCATCCTAGGAAAAGGAAGAAGGTGCAGTTACCTTGTCCCCTGAAACTCAGTTCCCAATCCACTCCTGCTAAGAGAATGCTCTCCAGAGAGAGGAACAATTAAGCCCAAAAACTTGAAGGAAGACAGACAAAACTTTCAGAGGATGGTTTTAGGGATATAATATTTCTACCATGTTTTTACATCAAAAACTAGTTAGATAGTTGGAGATTCTCACTACTCACACCATGATGGGAAAATCAAGGAATATTTTATGAAAAAACAGGAAAGTATTATTTGGTAGTCAGAACAATGTAAAACCTGTAGAACTTGTATGAGCTTAAAAAGCTTAGCTTTTTCCTGTGCTTTAAAAGAAACTAATTTGATACTGGAAGAGTGAAAAGAGAATAAACCAGACATTTGATGTTTCTTGGCTATAGCCAGTCAGAGACTGATTTCCGCTCTCTGCCCAGTAGATAATTTTGACTTTTTAGCAAAAATATCAAAAACCAAAATCTTTTGTGCGTTTGGGCATTCTGTTTTAGATTGAAAAATCTAAAATTAACACACAAAAACATGCAGTTTTTGATGAGAAATTCATTCAGTCAAACCCCTAATTTTCTGTTGAAAAACTGTTTCAAAGGAAAATTTACAACCAGCCCTAGAATTGGCAGAGGAAAAAGCAAAAAACCTACTCTGAATAAAGTCTTCCAGCAAAACAGAAATAAGAAATGGTGTTCTTCTACCAAGTTTCTAGGAAAAAAGTGGGTTACAAAAAAAGACAGATAATTATGTACATCATCATTTCCTTCATAGGGATACAAGAGACCGAGACAACACCAGGACAATGACTGAATCAGGAACCACCAAGAGATGACACCACCAGGGATCAAAACTGATTGGACAGCGACAAGGATGATAACAATGCAGGAATGGGATCAGGATCAATATAAGGAGCAGGTAGGTATGATCTTTTTCTTCTTCTTCCAAGATGACACGGCGCAAGCACAGATGCCACTGGGGTGGACAGCACCTCATCCAGAGAGTACACTCTTAATATAGTCTGATGTTGCTAGGTAAATTTAACCAAATCAGGTGACTTTTCCCGCTCTCACTTTCCCACCATTATTCAAAAAGAGCGCCAACTGGGTGACAAGGAAGGGAGCCAACATGGAGGGAAAACAACAATAATAGAAAAACAAAATGGCGAAATAAGCCCAACGAAGGGTGCGAAAAAGTCACACCCTGGGAGACAGTTAAGCTGATTTAAGCCCTGTGTAGGCACTGCTACCTCCTCTTGGGAAGATACATTTACTACAGCAAAAGGAGACCAAAGCTAAAGCTACAGAAAATCCTCTTCTGTCGTAGGCAGTGCGTGTGCTACAGCAGCGTAGATGCAGCACACAGCTATACCGTAGTAGTATAGACATACCCTTGGTCTGAGAAGTAAAAAATGTAAGGAGCTGTCCCTAAAATATTGTACTTTGAAGGTCAAGAACCTGCTGTGGGTCCAGAAAGGCTCATTCGGTTATCACAAAACCCCTAGTTTCACAGGGATTTATGAAGTCTGATTGATTACCTGTCTAAAAAAGGTAGCCTGAAATAGAAGAGAGAGATAGGACGCTTGCTCAGGAGTTGGCTGCCATACCTGTCCTTGTGTGCAGCCTTTTACAGCCTATGATCTAATTTGGTCACTTGTCCGCAACTGTGAGCAATGTAAATCTAGACTTTATGAATTCGCCCATTGTGTGTTGACAGGTTGAAAGGCTTCTGGCTGTAAGTTACTAGAATTATAGACACCACCCAGAGTTGAGAGCCAGGTTTCAATTGCTAGAGAGTATATACACCCTTTCCTCTACTCCCTTTTCTGACAAAATGTAGTTTAGTCAGCTACAGTGTCTGATGGTGGGAAAAAAGTCGAGTAAATCAGAAGTATTGTTTTAGAAAGGAAGGAGGGAAAGTCCCTCAGCCTTGTGCGATGGAGCAGCCCAAAAAGATCAAACAATTATTTCTGGAAACTTTACTAGCTAAATGTGGGCAGACAGTTGTCCTCTTGTGTGATTGTATGAGCTAGAAATGTCAGGGATTTAATTTAGATTAAGTTTAATTCCTGACAACGTTAGTTATGTTTCAGTGGAAGAAAGTGTCCAGTTTTTCATTTTAATTGTATCAGGAATCACAAACCTGTATTGCAGTATGGTATCACACATAGAGAAACCCTGAAAGGTGCCCAGGTTTAGTTCAGTGAGATAATCACCCCACCATTTGGATGCTTAGTTGAGGCATTTTGCATCTACCATGAGCCTCTTGAGATTGAAAATGAATCTTGGAATCTCTGAGAACAGGCTTTCCAGTGAGAGCTCCAGTATTTTGTGCTTCCAGTCAGGATGGAAGTATTGTGGGAACAGCTTTCTTGCCACATTTCACTATATCCACTTCCCTTAAACTAAGGCCTGGTCTGTACCTAGAACTTAGGTCAACTGAAGTGTGTTGCTGGGGTGGTCGTGGTGAAAAAAGCAGACCCCTGAGAGATATAGTGAAGCTGATCTAAGTCCCAATATAAATACTGCTAGGTCAAGAGAATAATTCTTCATCAATTTAGTTCCTGCCTCTCCAGCAGGTGGATTAACTACAGTGACAGAAAATCCCCCACCATTACTGTAGCAAGTGTCTATAGCAGGGGTGGGCAAACTATGGCCCGCAGGCCACATCTGGTCCATGTGAGCATCCTGACCGGCTCACCTGAGCTCCTGCCCAGGGAGGCTCCTCCTGACCCCGCCCCTGCTGTCCCCCTTCTCCGCCTTCCCCCCTCTCCTGGAGCCTCAACGTGCCGCATCCAGGAGCGGCCCTGGACAGCGCTGCAGTGGCGTGGCTCCAGCGGGGCCTGAGCTCCTGCTGCTCAGAGCGGTGTGATAAGGGGGCAGGGCTGCAAGCTCCGGCGGGCTGCGTGGCCGCTAGACACTGCTCGAGTGGCATGGTAAGGGTCTGGAGCCAGGGGGGTTAGATAAGGGACAGGGAGTCCTGGGGGCAGTCAGGGGACAGGGGGGGTTGGATGGGGCAGAGGTTCGGGGGGGGGGGGGTCAGGGGACAGGGAATGGGGGGGGTTGGATAGGGCATGGGAGTATCGGGGGTCTGTCAGGAGGCGGTGGGTGGATAGGGTCAGGGTAGTCAGGGGAGAGGGAGCAGGGGAGGTTGGGTAGGGATTGGGGTTCTGGGGAGCGTGGCTGGGAGGTGGGGGGGGGTTCTGGAGGGGGCAGTTAGGGGACAAGGAGCAGGATGGGTTGGGGATTCTGAGGGGGGCAGTCAGGAGCAGGAAGTGGCTGGGGTCAGATGTGGGTGGGGCCAGGCTGTTTGAGGAGGCACAGCCTTCCCTACCTGGCCCTTCATACAAATTTGGAACGCCGATGTGGCCCTTGGGCCAAAAAGTTTGCCCACCCCTGGTCTACACTATGGTGCTACAGAGGCACACTTTCAGTGCCGTACCTGTGCCACTCTAGTATCTGCCGTGTAGACATACCCGAAGAAAAAAAATTTGAATCCTGAAGGAAAATTTGGTTTGGGTTCCATTTGACTATTGAATGAAAGTTTGTAGGAGTCATGGGGTTCTTATTTTATTTGGACTTGTTCACCCTTGTTCTGGACTTTGTTCACCTTGTTCATTCATAATAGTAGTATATAAGGCACCGAAGAATTAAAATACAGTTTTCATACTGTAGGAGGGAAAAAAATAGGTAAAAAGTAGATCTGGGTCGAACATTTTCAACATAATGAAATGTTGTCAAAACATACTGTTTCATTGAAGTGTTTCATGGAGATGTATGTGTTTTGGCAGCATTTTCAGAGTAAAGGATATATTGGTACATGGGCTATCTCATCATTTCTGATGAGAGAAAGCGAGAGATCTGAATTGAAAACCTGAGGTTCAGAAATGGACTTTTCAACACTATTCAGGTTCATGAAAACATTCAAAATGTTTTGTTTTCACTCCAATGCAGAACGAGAACAAATTTCAAACCTGAAAAGTTGCCATGGACACAGTTGTTGTCCTCCAGCCATCTCTAGTAAACGTGCCAGACATTCTTTTGAGGGGGAAAAGACGTATTCTATGTAGAATTAAAGGACGGGAAAAGAGCAACTGCACCAGAGAACCGCTGGTTCTACCTGTGGTGCAAGTGCAGATCTCATCTAAGTGGAATTTAATAGTCCCAGCTAATCCTGTAATCACTTACACATGTGCTTAATTTTATGCCTGTGACAATATCTAAAGTTCCTCAAGTGCACAAGTATTTGCAGACCACAGATTGTCAACATTACTTACCTTTACTTTGTTCTGTAAAACAACTAGAACTATTTTGGCTGCACGAAAACAAATATACATGACGTGTATAAAATGCACAGTTGTGGAGCTTATTAAGTGTGAGTCCTATAAATGCAAGTACACAGATTATAAAAAATCCATATCTTCTGTGTTCCACTCTTGGTCTAGCACAGGGGTCTCAAACACGCGGCCCGCGGGCCACATGCTGCCCTCAGGACTCTTTTGTGTGGCCCGCCAAGCTGTGCGGGCAGACTCCGGGCGCCGGGGGCTACATGCTTCCCACCTCGCCCTGAACCACGCTGGGTAGGCAACACTCCCGGGGCCGGGGCTGCGTGCTCCCCACCTCCTCCAGTGCCGCGCCGGCAGCACTCTGGGGGCTGGGGCTGCATGCTGTCCCCTGGACCCATGCTGCGCCGGAAGCACGCCGGGGGCCAGGGCTGGGCGCTGACCCCCTCCCCAGGAGCTGTGCACGTCGGCAGCACTCCGGGGGCCAGAGCTGCGCGCTGTCCCCCTCCTCTGGAGCCACATGGAGCAGCTAGGAGCCTCATGGTAAGGGGGCCCAGGATGGGGGAGGGGGAGTTTAGATAAGGGGCGGGTGCAGTCAGGGGACAGGGAGCAGGGTGGGTTGGATAGGGGGCGGGGTTGTAGGGTGATGGTTAGGGAGCGGGAGGGTGGATAGGGGGCAGGGCAGTCAGGGAACAGGGAGCAGGAGATTGGGTAGGGGGTGAGGTCCTGGGAGGTGGTCAGGGGTGAGGGATCTCTGGAAGGGGCACTCAGGGGACAAGGTCGGGGGAGTTGGATGGGTCAGGGATTCTGAGGGGGCAGTCAGGGGGCGGGACATGGGAGGGGGCCGGATAGGGGGCAGGGTCTTCACTACCCGGCCCTCCATATAATTTTCCAAACCCGATGTGGCCCTCGGCCCAAAAAGTTTGCCCACCCCTGCACTAGAAGACATAAGGCAGCTCCCCCACCCCACCTTGGGTCCTTTGCATAGGTCCGCTCCTATGTCCCTTTCTTCCTCTCTGAGAGCTTTTTTCAGCTTCCCCCGCCCCCTCCCGCTTGATACTGGGTAGAAACCTGTTTGCATTCCCCACACCCCGCACTCCTCCTGCACTCCCTGCCCTGAGCCACCTGCTGCCGCACCCCTCGCCCCTCTTGCACCCCACACACCAACTCCCTGCCCCCTGCCACATCCTGCACACCTCCTGCACTCCCTGCTGGCAGGAAGGGGACAGCGTTGGGGAAGTGGTTAGAAAGGGGTGGGAAGAGGCGGGGCAGGGATGGGGCGTCATGGTAGGGGTGGAGTGGGGGCGGGGGCGGGAACAGCGAGGGGGCGTGTCAATGATGCGGCCCTCGGGCTAATGCACTTGTCCTTATGTGGCCCTCGTGGTCATTTGAGTTTGAGACCCCTGGTCTAGCATATTCCAGTCTCTTCTGTCACCGGGTAAGGATTCCTGGGCAGGACCAGTGCCAGGCAGACAGTACCAAGCACTGATCAATGCTTTTAAGTTAATTTTAATGTGTAATGTAAAGTATGGGATGGGTGGTTGTGTGTCACTTTATAGGCGGATATATGCAGAAACAAGAACTACTTACATAAATAAAATCTCTTCATTTGAAAAGTGAGTGGGCACAGGGACAGTTGTTGATCCTGAAAATTGCTTTGTCTATTTAATTAGCTTAATGCTCATGTTGTTGCACTATGTATGCTGCTGACCAAGCTGCACAATCTGTTTCTCTGCTGTGCTGCAGCTATACTAAGTCCTATGATGAGATTCTGTAGAAGGCATTAACCTTCCTTGTCTGACCCTGGTCCTTTTATCTGCATTCCCCACAGGCTTTCATTCATCTCCTCTACTAGTGCAAGTACAGGGGGCGGAGGGGAGGTGTAGGGAAAAGACTGCTTTTTCATTGGCTACTCTGTGTATGCTAAGCATATATTTGTATGACATGAGGCATCCTCTCTAGAAGTGCTTACGATGCAGAAATAGCTGAAAATACTAGGGGGTATATTTTAAAGACAGTGCTCAGAGACTTAGCAGCATGATTCTTACTGACATTAATGGGAGTCATGAACCCAAATCATAGTGCAGTGCTTTCAAAACTGACCCCAGAAGACATTTCCTGACAGAGAGAGAGACAAAATAAGAAATAAAAGTTTACAAAAAAACAGAGAATAAAAACCTGAAATAATTGAATAAAAACTGGCAACATTGGTACAAAACTATAAGTAGGGCCCGATCAAATTCACGGTCCATTTTGGTCAATTTCAGTCACAGGATTTTAAAAATAATACATTTCATGATTTCAGCTATTTAAATCTGAAATTTTATGGTGTGGTCATTTTAGGGGTCCTGACCCAAAAAGGAGTTGTGGGAGGAGGGGAGTCACAAGGTTATTGTAGGTGGGGTTGCAGTACTGCTACCATAACTTCTAGGCTGCTGCTGGCGGCAGCGCTGCCTTCAGAGCTGGGCAGCTGGAGAGCAGCGGATGCTGGCTGGGAGCCCAGCTCTGAAGGCAGCGCTGCCACCAGCAGCAGCCCAGAAGTAAGGGTGGCATGATATGGTATTGACACCCTTACTTCTGCATTGCTGCTGGCAGGGTGCCACCTTCAAAGCTGGGAGCCCAGCCAACAGCCGTCGCTCTCTGGCCACCCAGCTCTGAAGGCAGCGCAGAAGTACCACAACCCGTTTGCAACTCTCTTTTAGGTCAGGACCCCAGATTTGAGAAAGACAGGTCTGCCCTGTGAAATCTGTATGGTATAGGGTAGAAGTACACAAAAGACCAGATTCCAGTGGGGAAGATCAGATTTCATGGTCCATGACGTGCTTTTCATAGCCATGAATTTGGTAAGGCCCTATGGATGAGTTATGACTCTGATAAACTGGTATGTAATCTGTACACCTGCAAGATGAGTGAAGAGATGGTATCTAATCACCGTGTCAATGTTTATATGTGTTCACTCTGTGGTAAACATTATGGGCTTGACCTCATTTCTACTTACTAGCGTTAGATGTCTTATGACAGTGAACATTGACTGACAGCCTACTGAAACTGTCTGAACTGCAAGACACTTCTCCCCCCAGTAGGTGGCTTGGCACAGCAAAATTTGCCTGGTCTTCTGGGATCCTAGAGCTTAATATAGTCAGCAGAATGTACAAGGGAGTTCATTCATGGGCTATTGATGTACTAAACCTCAGCTCCATTTTAAGGAATGAGGCTAATGGCTGAGTTTCTTCAGCAACCCCAAAACCGCACCAAGGTTCCATTAGTGTATGTAGAGTGTGGAATACGACAGTATTTTTGTCTTTATTCTTTGTCCGGTGCGTGGGAGTCAGTGGAGCTATGCCAGTCCGCATCAGCTGAGGATCTGGCCCATCAAGTCAAGTACGTGGCAGAAAAATAATCTGGTCTCTGGGAACTGGCAGGTGACAAAATGGAAACGAAATGGACTCAGTGTCCAAGCAGGCTGCAGCATGGATGGCATGCTGGGCAATGAAACAGAAGACATAGCACACACCTGCTGTGTGAGATAAGAAAAGCTAACACTTGTATGGCAGCTAGGAGAGTGTTTTCTGTGAGATCACAGGAAAAATGTCCAAAATCGTCTAAGTGACAGGGGACTAGGAGTGGAATCCATAAAGCTATTTAGGCATCAAAACCCATCTTTAGGTGCCTAAGTCCCCCACTGTGATCCACAAAGCTCTCGTCAAACCCTATAGGTGCCTGAATTCACTTGGCACTTAAGTTTTCCCAAGTAAAAAATTCCCTATGAGTCTAAGTTTCTGCCTCTGGTCCTGTGCACGGCTGCAGCCTCTAGACATCTGTATAACTATCTCCTGTCTATGCCCCGGGGTGACTCACAAACAAAAGGAAGACAGGTGTCCAGCTGCCTAATTCGCCCCGATCTGGTGGTGCACTCAGAGGGCACCCACTGGATGAGACCCCGTTCAAAGTCTGGCTGGAAGAGGTGTCGGGATGTCCATTGTGGAGCACTCACCTGGGGCGTGGGACGCAGGTTCAATTCCCTCCTCCCTGGCATCATGGAAGGGGTCGGGAGATTGAAGCTGGGGCTTGTACCTCTCAGGGGAGTGATCTAAGCACTGAGCTGTGGGATGGTCTGATGTGGGGCTCCATCAGTATTGCCTGTTGAAGTAGTTCTACTGTGGATAAAGAAAGAGTGATTGGATGAGGGGGCCTGGACCCAGGGTCTCCTTTCTCCTAGCTGGGTGCCCAAGGCACTGGACTAGAGTCATTCTTTCTCTCCGGTCCAATGACTCTTTCTTTCTTTATCTACAGCTTCAGCAGGAGAGATGCCTATAGAACCAGACCCCATTGGTGAGACAGGTGTTCCCCTGCCTAGTTCGAGAATCCTGCTTCGGGGCCTCTGGAGCTATGTCTACACAGCCACTTGCTGTGAGCTTCCCAGCCGAGACGGACAGACAAGGGCTAGTGTTCTAATAATAGCTGCGTGGCCAGCGCCTTGAAGTTGCCACTTGGGGTGGAGCCAGGGCCGGTGACAGGGGGGTACAACGGGTACAGCTGTACCGGGCCCCGGACTTAAGGGGGGGGCCCGGTATGCACCTGTACCCCCCTTGTCGCCGGGCCTTTGAGCAAGGCGTGGCTCCCGGCCGGCAGTCGCTGCAGCGCTCACCAGCCCCCTCCCCTGGCACCCAGCAGCCTCCCCCCGCCCCCCTTTGCTTCTCCCGGCCAGGCCACGCGGCCAGAGCTCATGTGGGGGTTGGGCCCCGCGGGCGGCGGGAGACCGGCCGGGAGGGGCGCCACGGGCGGCGGGAGACCGGCCGGAGGGGGGGAGACCGGCCGGGGGGGGGGGCCCGCACGATCTGCGTACGGGGCCCCAAAATTCCTTTCGCCGGCCCTGGGTGGAGCCCAGGCTATGAAGCCCATTCCTCTCCGTAGGTTTCAGAGCTGGAGCAGCAACTTCAAAGTATGGCTACACACACAGGTGCTGGAACTAGGGGTGCTGCAGCACCCCCTAACAAGTGGTTTCCATTATATCCAAGGATCACAGTTTGGTTCAATGGCTCTCAGCTCCCCCACTATACAAATTGTTCCAGCACCCCTGGCTACACAGCTGTTTTTAGAGCATTAGCCCCAGTCTGTCCTCTGGCTGGGTGGTTTGTTGCCACAGGCTGTGCAGATGTACCGGGGCTTTGCCTTGAGCTAGGGCTGTGAGTTGTTTGATAGCTGTGAGGCAGGGCTTGTGGGGTTTTGCAAATACTGACGGGTGAAAAAATAGGTGCCTAGGGGGCTAGGTAACAGCTGAGTGGCAGTTTGAAAATGTCAGTGGTGCCTAAACGGTGGAATACCTTTAAGAACCTTAAATACCTTTAAGAAACTGGGCCTAAGTCCCCTTTGAAAATGGGTCACTTGGGTGCTTTAGAAAATGTTACCCCACGGTTTTGGGGATGCAGAACCTGTCGATATATTAGCCCAGACTAACACAGGCAGGTGACAGTTTGGGGGGTTTGTCTGTTTTAAACGAACCCTAAATATCAGTTTGCTTTAATAACATATAAGTTAACAACAAGCCACACCTATTGGCAAAATCCAGAACGCAAAATTCTAGCTTTCAAAACTGTGTGAAGTTAACAACCACAAAAAAGACATAAAGCAAGGAAAAGAAAATGGTTCTTTGGAAAAGGGAGAAAAAATAACACAGAGTTGATACAGAGAGCAAACATCTGTGCCACTAGCTTGCAAGTGAAGATCATGACCAACTGTAGGAAATAAGAGACAAACAGAAAGCACACTTTAAAATAAAAGAGAATTGAAAGCCTCCCAAAGCTGAGTATTCTGGCTTCCTGCCAAGCCAGCCTATGCAACAGTTCAGCTCTCTAGAGCAAGAGCAATCCCTGGTATCAGCTTTGCACTGTGGATGGGACCACGTTTCGAAGAAGTGAAAGTATCTCTTATAGCAGAAAGCAGACAGAGTCTGGGGCTTTCAATGGAACAAGCCAGGCAACTGAATCAGCCTGAGTGATATGCTTTACTTCATGCTGCATGCCACACAACCCTGCAGTTCTCCATTTTCTTCCTGAACTCTTGGAGATAGTGAACTCATTTGATTCTGGCACAGGGCTTACCCAAGCTTTGGCCTCTGTGAAATAAGTGATATTTTTGGACAATATTGTCCACCCTTTTAGAATAATCTTTCATACGAGCTGTAGGGGTTGTCTGTAAAAATAAAAATTCATTTTTTACTTTTATGGACCTGATCCTTATAATTATGGGAAACAAAATTACGGTGGCTCCAGTTCTATGATTGGCAGCCCGAATTAGGGCATTGGTGCCATAGACAGACAGAATTTGACTCTTCTTCCCACATAGTGACCTTTTTGTTCCCTTCTCCTTAGCTATGTAGCCACGAATCTGGACCATTTCTTCCTCTAGAACAGGGGTCTCCAAACTTTTTGAGATGAGGGCCATATTAGATTTTTGAAGGGGCTTTGAGGGCTGCTGCCACGTCCCCCCCCCCCCTTTGCTCCTCTGCCGTGGCCTCCCCCCTGTGCTCCTCTGGCTGCTGCCACGAACCTCCCCCCCTTTGCTCCTCTGGCCACTGCCATGACCTCCCCTTTTCTCCTCCCGCTGCACCGTGGGGGCACTCACCCCTCCACACATGGGGCCGCCAGTAGCAGCTTGCGTGGGAGGTAGCAGCGGCTTCTCCACATGCCTGCTCAGCTGGGGGTAGGGTGACCAGATGTCCCGATTTTGTAGGGACAGTCCTGATTTGGGGGGATTTTTCTTATATAGGCTCCTATTACTCCCCCACTGCCTGTCCCGATTTTTTACACTTGCTGTCTGGTCACCCTAGCTGGGGGGCTGGACAAATCGACACCACGGGCTGGATCCAGCCCCTGGGCTATAGTTGGGAGACCCCTGCTCTAGAAAGTTGTCCCTCTTTCTGCTTTTGTCATCTGTGACAGGTGTTTTTGTCTCCTAACAGCACCACTGAATTACTTGGAGCAGCTACAATGGTGTTTCAGAGAGAAGCTCTACAGCAACCAATTCAAAAGGTCTTGGGAGTGTATCCAAGACCTAAGGCATTTACTTGACTAAGCAAAATCAGAGAGACTTTCCTGAACACTTTCCTGGAATCTCTGTCTAAGCCAGAAAAGAACAATTCTGTGTGGTCTGTTGGCGAATGACCCTAGTTGTCTCAGCTTTCTTCTGGTATCACCCTCATAGGTTGTGTCCTAAGTGGTCACCTATTTCTATGCACATTTGTGAGTTGAATGGTTTAAGTTTAAATCTTACAAAAGCAACACTGCCCAGCCAATAGGTGACACTCAGGAAGAAACAACAAGTCTTGTCTAGATGGCCAATCTACCAAAAATGATTCCAAATACACAGAGCACTGCTAGCCAGGGCTCAATCCTGTAAGGTACTGAGCACTTCCTGCTGGGTACTGAATGCTGGGTACATTGTGCTTAGTAGGAGGGAAGGGTGCTCAGCAATCTGCAGCATCAAGCCCTTTGTTGCTTTTTGGCAGTAAAAATACCCTACATACTTCTAAAACATACCAATGTACTTACAACAAGGTATTTACACAACAACAGTCACCAACGGAACATAAAATCTTAAGTCTTTACAATTAAATCTGTTGCTCAGTTTTATTTTATAGTGATAAGATACCTGAATAACAAGGCAGATTAGCTGAGAAAATGAGTAGAGGCTAAATGAAATGGAAAAAATGTAGACCTCTAGACTTTTCTGCTTCTGGCACAAGCTGTGATGTTTCACTTTTCCGGTTTATGAAGACACCCACTGAAAAATTGCATCTGGTGGATTTTATATATATATATATATATATATATATATACATATATATAAATACATTATATAATATAATGTGTGTGTAGTGTGGTTATTTATTCTAATGCTCAAGAGTTAGGGGTCTTAGGCCTCGTATGCACTAAAAAATTAAAATGGCTTAACCACATCACTCAAAATCCACACCCCTGACAATGAGCAGTGTATTTAAACCAATATAACCCCCAGTGCAGACAATGTTAGGTCAATGGAAGAATTCTTCCGTCGACCTAGTCACCGCCTCTGGGAGAGACGGATTATCTACACTCCCTTCAGTGTAGGAATTGTCTGAGGTGCTACCGTGGTGTAGCTGTGCCGCTGTAGCATTTCAAGTGTGGACAAGTCCTTAGAAGATGGTTTTTAAAACAAATGCTCTTTCATTAAGCAAAAGCAGTAAGTCCCTTGCTTTCTAATGATGAAGAATCCAATTTTGTCTGGGGTTGAGTAATCTCTTCTCTCACTTAGGGCTGGTCTTCACTCGTGCGGCGCGGGATCGATCTTCTGGCGATCGATTTATCGCGTCTTGTTAAGACGCGATAAATCGTCCGCCCCGGGCTCCCCTGTCGACTCTGGAACTCCAGCTTGCCGGGAGGCGCAAGCTGGAGTCGAAGGGGGAGCGCGCCGTCGACTGCCGCCGCCGTGGGGACGGCAGGTAAGTTGGCGGCAGATACGCAAACTTCAACTACATGATTCACATAGCTGAAGTTGCGTATCTGCTGTCGATCCCCCACCCCAGTGAGGACAAGCCCTTAATTAAGGGCGTGGCTACAGTTGCAGATGTAGAGCGCCTTGAGTTCAGCCCTCGGAGAGCACAACAGGGAAAGCGCTGTAGTGTGTTCACACTAACAGTTGCAAGCACACTGACTTGGCCACCTTTGTGGCACTTTCAGCAGCATTGGGAGTGGTGCATTACGGGCAGCTATCCCACAGAGCACCTCTTCCCATTGTGGCACTCTGGCTTGTGGCAAGGGTGCAGGTGCATTCTGGGTCATGTTCCAACACCCTGTAATGCGTTGGTTCGGATCCTAGCAATCCCTGTGCTTCCGTCCACATTTGGTGCCATCTTTCAACATCTTTTCTACTATGCTTCCCTTTCAGTCTGTGGGAAAGGAGCCTGAACTGCTGAGAAGCATGCTGACAAGTCTTGCCAGCATGTCACATTTGGCAGTCGAGTTACTTCTTAAGATCCAAACTGACAGTGAGGACTGACGATGATATCGACTCAAGTAATGCATACGACACGAGATTGCTTGTCTCATTCATGGACATGCTCTCTACTGTGGAATGCCGCTTTTGGGCTCGGGCAGGGGTCTCCAAACTACGGCCCGCGGGCCGGATGCGGCCCGCGAGGCCCTCTCATCCGGCCCGTGGAAGGCAGGGCTGGGCCGGGGCGCGGGAGGCGCTGGGGAGGCTCGGGGGCAGCGGCCGGGGCACCCTCCATCCCTCCCGGGGTAAGGAGCCCCCGGCGCCGCTGCCATTGGGGCAGAGCAGGGTCCCCCCCCCCCCCCCCCCGCAGGGGCGGCGGCGGCGGCAGAGCTCACCAGCCGCCTCCCCCGGCAATCAGCAGCCAGCCCCGCCCCCCTTCTCCCGGCCGGCCACGTGGCGGCAGCACATGCCGGAGGTAGGAGACCGGCTGGGTGTGCCGCGGGAGATCGGCGGGGCGGGGGTGTGTGCCGCGGGAGATCGGCGGGGCGGGGGGGGCTGCCGCGGGAGATCGGCGGGGCGGGGGGGGTGCCGCGGGAGGCAGGAGATGGGGGGGGGCCGCGGGAGGCAGGAGACCGGGGGGGAGGGGGCCGCGGGAGGCAGGAGACCCGGGGGGGAGGGGGCCGCGGGAGGCAGGAGACGGGGGGGGGGGGCGCGGGAGGCAGGAGACGGGGAGGAGGCAGGAGATCGGCGGGGGGGCCGCGGGAGGTAGGAGACCGGCGGGGGGGGGGGCCCTCGGGCGGCGGGAGATCGGCGGGGGGGGGTCGCGGGAGGCAGGAGGGGGGGGGAGCGCAGGCGGCGGGAGACTGGCCGGGGGCGGGGGGGGGCCGCGGGCGGCGGGAGACTGGCGGGGGGGGGGGGGCGCGGGCGGTGGGAGACTGGCGGGGGGGCCCGTACGGTCTGCTGTACGGGGCCCCAAAATTCATGTTGCTGGCCCTGCCCCCCCCCAGCCCTCTTACACCCGCCTCCCCCCCCCCCCCGCCCTCTTATCTTGTCGGCCCCCGAACCGCTATTTAATAGTTAATGCGGCCCTCGGGCTGAAAAGTTTGGAGACCCCTGGGCTCGGGAAACAAGCACTGAGTGGTGGGTCACATCTTCCTGCAAGTCCGGGATGATGAGCAGTGGCTGCAGAACTTTTGCATGAGAAAAGCCACTTTCATGGGACTGTGTGTGGAGGTCGTCCCCACCCTGCAGCGCAAGGACACCAAATTGAGAGCTGCCCTGACGGTGGAGAAGTGAGTGGCTATTGCAATCTGGAAGCTGGCAACTCCACAGGGTTACCAATTGGTCACTAACCACTTTGGAGTGGGAAAGTCGACTGTTGGTATCGTGACTCTAGGTAACGTACATGACATTGTGGCTGGCTTTGCAGAACTGGGTTTCCCTAACTACAGAGGGGCGATAGATGGGACGCATATTCCAATTCCGGCACCAGCCCACCTAGCCTCCAAGTATGTTTTCAAAGCCAAAACATCCATTTATTTAAAAGAAAATTAAGTTATTGAAAAGAAACACGACTGCTTGGGAAACAGAAAGGGCAAGGGGGTGGGATGGAGAATAGTACAATCATAGGTTTCCATATGTCCTATTATCATATTCAGCTTTCCTGTCTGGAGTGCTGTGCAATGAGTGCTGCACTTCCCGATGGTTATAATGCATGATGATGGGGGTTGAGCACAGTAGGTAAGGGTCGCAGTTTTCAGGGCTGGGTGGTGAAGCTATAGGTGTTGAAGGCAGCTGATGGCGATAAGAACCAGAAAGTGGGTTGGAGGTGACATGGGGGCACAAGGGAAAGAGATTTGGGACAAGGACTACTCCCATAATGCTCATCAGCATTTGCTGCCGGAGCTTCGCGCTTTTGTGCCGGTGCTCCGCATTCTGCTGGCAGCCTTCTTTCACTCTCCCTCCACTCCTGTGCTTTTAGATTCTTGTTAAGAGACTGCTGCATTACTTCATGCAGCATGTCTTCTTTGCTTCTACATGGCCTCTTCATAATTCTTTGGAGTCTTTTGACCGGTGACAACACTGACAGCTGAGATCTCAGTGTTGCATCTGCAAAGGCAAAACGCAACACTTAACAGAGGCAGCATTGTTCACACCAGACAGAGCAATGATTCCCCCATATTTAAGGGCAAGCACAGTCTACACAATAGCATAATTTGCCTCAAAGTGAGTGCATGTAATCCATGGGAGCTCCAAAATGGTGAGTAAGCACAGGGTCAAGGGGGACTGATTATTTCATGGCCATACTGTCCTCTAGGTTTCTGTGCCTTGGGGAGAGTCAACAGCTGCAGGGGCCCTCTATACTGAACACTGTCCCCATATTTTCCACTGGAGTTCATCCTGGAAAATATCTCGCTGCTGAGGGTGACCTGGTAAGTGAGGGAGGGTCTTCTAATGTAATGCAGCTTCTGACCTGGCCCGTATGCAGCTTGCCTGTGTGCAGCAATGGTGCCCCCACCCCTCACGGCATAGTGGTGCGGACGTTAGCCTCACTAGGACAAGGAGCACAGTAGCTCTCCGAACAAACCTGCACAAGCGCATTGCCCAAGTTCTGGATGAGACCTTTAAGCAGATCACGGAGGCCGATTACCGGGATGTGAGAGAGCACATCAACGTCCTCCTCCTCATCTAGGCATCCATGCAGCCCTAACCCTCCTCACCCAAAGAGCCTGCACCGAACAACTTCCTTATCAAAATAAACGCCGCTTACCGGGCACCTCTTCTGGTGTTTTTCCTTCCCTAAGCACCGGCTGCTGTGACTGGCTACCTTCCTCCTGGCTTGAGAACAGCTCCTGGCTGCATGCCTCGAAGGATGCCGGGCTGTCTCCCTCCTCCTCTGCACCCTTCCTCCCGCTTTCATCCTCCTCCTGTCTTGTTGAACCGGGCTCTGAAGTGTCCATGGGGGTCTTCGGAGTGGAGGTGGGGTCTCCCTCAAGTATTGCGTCCAGCTCTTTGTAGAATTGGCAGGTCGCAGGGGGCAGGCTGAAAGGGGCAGCACTGGAGGGGAAGTTTGCCTCACAGGCTTTGCGGTAGGCATTCTGCAGCTCCTTCACTTTAACCCTGCTCTGCACTATGTCCCGGTCATGGCCCTTGTCCATCATGTTCCCTGATATCGGCCCAAAGGTATCGTAATTCCTGCACCTGGAGCACAGCTGGGACTGGGCAGCTTCCTCCCCACAAACACTGATGAGGTCCAGCACCCCGCCATTGCTCCATGCTGGGGATTGCCTGGCGCGTGGAGGCAGGGTCACCTGGAAAGATGCGCTGAGAACACTCCACGGCTGGCTGAGCAAACAGGATATTAAAAATTCCCAGAGAATTTAAAGGGTTGGTCTGATGGTTGGTCACCTGAGGGCAGGGCAGTAAAGTTCAAAGTGATGACCAGAGTGGCTAGAACAGGCATTGTGGGACACTCCTGGAGGAACGAATTAATAGACCAGGCACTCCAGCAAAAGCGCATCAAACTTTATTCCTCTTACCAAGGTGGAGTACCAGGAGCGCTTTAGCTGCAGAGTCGGAGCGCTCTACATGCCTGGCCAGTGTGGACAGGTCATGAATTAGAGTACACGGGGCTACGCTAATGCGCTCTAACTCGCAAGTGTAGCCATGCCCTTAATCTATGACAGATTAAGAAAGTGCATTTTACCTTCAAGGGATGTAATTCTGGCTCCACTGAAGTCAATGGGAGATTTGCCATCAACAGGGGCAGGATTTCATCCTAGGTTTTTTAAGTAGTCCTGTAAATTCTCTGGCTTTGGGATAGCATTAGCCTTTACTGCTCTGATGCAAAACCACAGATCCTTTTTTGGAGTTCAGTGTATTGTATGGGATGTGTATGGCACTTTTTGTCCAGAATCCCCTAGAAGATATAATCTCTGAAAAGGGTGAATCCGTCTTCCATTCACAATGCTCTCCAAAGCATGGAATACTCTGGACGAGGTTTGCCATAATTTAGGCATCTGTCACACTGATCTGCTGTGCATTGCAGATAGATTTGTTAGTTTTAGTATTGAACATGTTTATTTTAGTACATATAAACATAACCACTGCCAAAAATCTACCACATAGACTCATCTATGCTCCCCCAAAGTGCTGCTTATAAAAGGATTGAATTAGTGGATTTCTAATAGCATCTTTGTTTATTTAATACAACTAAATATCAATTAGAGATCACTAACAATTAGACATACGGAGTAGATATAACAGATGGGCCTTGTCCATGGTTGATTACGCTAAAAATACTATGGGATTCTATTTTTAAAATAGTGTCATTCTAATACCCTTGCTCTATGCAAATCATGCTGAAGTCCATAATGTAGTGGTCAGAAATTCTGCTTCCTGATAAATTTGCAATTTGCACAAAACATGCTGTTTAAATTGTATAAGTGTTCCATTATTATGTCCTATTACCTCAGGATTATGACTAACAATTATGGTTAATCTTGTCCTAAAAGGTATTGTTGCATAAATCTGATTATGATAATTTGCTTAAAATGCAAAAATATCCAAAACAGACTTACAAATAAGCAATTTCCACATGTGATCATGGTAATTTGGTGTGTAAATTAGGCAAGCAATTTTACACTAATTTTCAACGTGATCTTGGGCTTCTAATGTTATGAAACTCAGGCTGTACATGTGAGCTATTTAATATATGCCTCTGATGAAAAGGATGAGGGATTTATTTTCCAAAACATGAAATCGTGATGCTGCATGCGTTGCTACCTTTGATATGCTCAGTGTGCGATTTTTAACAATGCTGTACATGGAAGATCCTTTTATCTTCACCATCAAAAGAACTTTGATTTAGATTTCTGGCACTATACTTATTGTACTGGATATTTTACAACCATTCTGAAACTTCCACTTTGTCCAAAGGAATATGAACAAAATAGCAAGGAACTCTAGATATAGATACAGCTATATAGAGAGAGAGAGATATGTAGTTATACGTAGATAGATAGTGTGACAGACCGCTCGCTCACCCCTCTCAGGAACACAGGCAGGAAACCCTTCTCTGCTCCAAACAGTGCTCTTTATTCACAGTGCAGGCCCCACCACCAATACATACAGCTTGTCCAGTCCTTCAGTATACAACTCACAGCTCCACAGACTCTGTATACTCCAGCTTAGTTTGCTACTCTTGAATAGCTCAAACCCACAGCTCTGAATCACTCAAACCACACCACACTCTATACCATCCCCACCACACTGGGCTTGCCTTCTCGCAGGCCTTTTATCCCCCTGAGGAGGCTGCCACCAGGAGCAACCCCTCAAGGCTAATTGCCCTGCAGCCCAGGTGGCTGATTAGCCTTTCTGCAAGGGAGGTTTGTAGGCTTCTGCTCCCTCTTAAAGGGCCGGCAGGGCTGGCTTAGGCACTCCTGGCCAGCGCCCTGCCACACACCTCCCCCCTTAGCCTAGCCCCATCGGGCTGGCTCAGACCCTTCAATATTTCCCTATCATATTTAACAGGGCCCTTGAACCTTTCTTTCTCATTTCCTTTACCACTGCTGCGTGGTCATAAGGCTTCTGGGTGTCACGCCCGACTGTGGCGGAGACCCCTACTGCCTTTTTCGGGCTAGGGCCAGCCCCCTCTGCCTCGGCTTCCGACCCGGCCGCGGCAGGAAGCCCTGCTAACAGTCCCGTACATGACAGGCAGGGTATCGGCCGTCCCTGTGCCCTTAGGCGCTCACACCCCTCGCAGGGTGGCAGCAGCTTCCACCCCTGCCCATATTGTGGCTCACAAATAAGGGCAACTTCCCCGGCCTCAATTTCCTCCTGGCTCTCACAGGAGCTCGGGGCTTCCTCCGTGGAGCTCACCTCCTGCCCTAATCCCTGATGTTCAGGGCTGGCTAGGCCCTTCGCGGGGTTATTGGGCTGAGACCCGCCCCTTCCCTTGGCCGAACCCCCCGTACGGGTTCTCACGCCCGGCCTTGGGGCAGCCTGGGGCCTCATACCTCCCACCGGACCCCAGTCCCGCCCAATAATTACGGGGCACGGCAACCCCTCCGGCACCCCGACCCACTTCCAGCGGAATCGTCCGCTGATTTCTAGGGGGACCTGGGCCACCCGACAGGTCTTCCTGTCCCCATGGACGCACTGTAGGTCCATGGTAGCCCCCGGAATTAGCCACTCGGGGCGTACCAATGCTCTGCGGATGAGCGTACAGGGGGAGGCTGAATCCACTACCCCCGGTTGGGACTTCCTCCCCACCTGTACCCGCAGAGTGGGTATCCCCTTACGCGGTTTCTGCCCCCAAACCTCGGTCCACCCACACCAATCGGTGTAGACAGAGTCCATGGCTGGGCAGTCCCTCTTAATATGTCCTGGCTTCCCGCACTGCCAGCAGGTAAGCCGGGCCGCTCTCTCGGGCACCCCCCTGGGCTCCCCATCAGTCCTTTTCCCTCTGGGCGGAGGGGAGTCCACGGGCCGACGCCCCAAATCCCGGACCCGTCGCGGTCGGTCTTCTCCCCGAGGTCCCTCTGCCTCGACGTACTCCTCGGTCAGGCGCACCGCAGACTCCACCGTCTCCGGCTGGTGCCTCCTGACCCAGGTACGGACAGTCTCGGGGAGGCTGAGCAAAAACTGCTCCAAGATCAGGGAGTCCATGATTTCCTCCCCAGACCGGGCCTCCGGCCTCAGCCAACGCGTCGCCCAGTCCCTCAGCCTCTGGGCAAACGCCCGGGGCCGCACCGCCTGCGTCCAGCGGGCTGCCCGCAACTTCTGGCGGTATTTTTCCGGAGATAAGCCGACCCGGTCCAAGATGGCCGCTCTTACAATATCAAAGTCCTGGGCCTCTGCATTCCCCAGGGCCATGTAGGCCGCCTGGGCCTCGCCCACGAGGTATGGAGCAAGCCGGAGGGCCCAGGTGGTCCGCTCCCACCCGGCTGTGGTGGCTACCCTCTCAAAAGTGCCCAGGAAGGCATCGGGGTCATCCGCCGGGCTCATCTTACAGAGTCCCCATCCCGGCGGCCGCATGCCCTCTCCTGCCCCTCGACTCACCAGGTGTTGCAGGAGAGTTGCCTGGGTCCTCGCTTGCTCCTTCATAAAGTCCTGCAGCGTCTTCTGCTGCTCGGCTTGAGCCTGTTGCATCTCCAGGTGGGTTTGTTGCAAGGCATGCATGGCCTGCTGGGTCTGCTTTTGCTGCTCTACTAGCCACTGCAGGGTTCCCTCCATCTCAGGACCACCAGTTGGGTTGCTGGTGTAGCGATCCCACCTCTGACACCACGTGTGACAGACCGCTCTCTCACCCCTCTCAGGAACACAGGCAGGAAACCCTTCTCTGCTCCAAACAGTGCTCTTTATTCACAGTGCAGGCCCCACCACCAATACATACAGCTTGTCCAGTCCTTCAGTATACAACTCACAGCTCCACAGACTCTGTATACTCCAGCTTACAGTTTGCTACTCTTGAATAGCTCAAACCCACAGCTCTGAATCACTCAAACCACACCACACTCTATACTATCCCCACCACACTGGGCTTGCCTTCTCGCAGGCCTTTTATCCCCCTGAGGAGGCTGCCACCAGGTGCAACCCCTCAAGGCTAATTGCCCTGCAGCCCAGGTGGCTGATTAGCCTTTCTGCAAGGGAGGTTTGTAGGCTTCTGCTCCCTCTTAAAGGGCCTGCAGGGCTGGCTCAGGCACTCCTGGCCAGCGCCCTGCCACAATAGATAGATAGATAGATAGATAGATGTAGATATAGATATATGTAGTTATATATAGTTTTATACATAGATAGATATAATATATTAATGTTGTTTTGAATAGGGTTTGGATCCTTGTTTGCTTTTGTTTCTTCTGCACTCTACCCCTGGTTCACTCTCCATCATGTGGTCTTTTACATTTGTCAGTGCCTGGAGAAAATGAGGCATAGTGGTATGCAGGGCCGTCCCTTGGGTAGGGTGAATTGGGGTGACTGCTCCAGGCCCCACACTTTGGGGGGGCCTTGCAGGCTGGTGCAATTGGTGCAAGTCAGTTTCAGAAGAGACGAATCCGTCATTTTCACGACAGGTCCTGCACCTGGATGGCCCTGGTGTTTTGATAGAACTATGACAGACACCTCTTCCTATTTAGTAGACAATGCCATCTGCTAAAAAGGTTTCAGCTATCTCCCTTCCCTATCACACAAAAGAAAAGGTAGGAGAAAATCCCACTGAGGAATATCAGTGGGAGAATTTTGGAAAGGGGAGTGTTACCCTAAGAGCTCCTCAATGCCATTGGCAGAGGGCCCGCTATTCTGTAACTCCTGTCAGGCCTGACAAAATCACTCCACCTAACCCACTGTTGTCATAGTGTTTATCTGTAAAGACTAAAGAGTGTTGTATGAATTATCACAGGAAAGCTAGTGACACCCTGGTCATTATTATAATTGTGTATATTGTAGGAACGGATGGTGAGTGTGCTGGAAATACCATCCTAAAATATGTTTTGGGGGAAGAGTTGATTTAGAAAAAATTGTCCTAGAGAAAAGAATGTTGATTTGACTGTTTGCCTATGTCTCCAATGTAAATTGAGCATGGTGTGCCAGAGATAATGGGCAGTTAGTTTGTATCTGAGGCAAACACCAGTTATCAGGAGGATGAGGAAACAGCATGGCGTCAGTGCCCTCCTCTTCCCTGAGACAAAGAGAGTGAACTCCCCCGGAATATAAGGAGAAGCAAAAGGGCACCTTGTTATCCATCACTGAGGGAACAAAGAGGTCAGGGCTCTTTGCATTTCCTGACCAATGGATCCCCAACCCCAGTGCCTGTGCTAGGCATAAGCAGACTAACCAATTGCTTAGGTCTCCAAGCAGCTCAAGGGGGCCCTTTATTAATTATTAGTATTGTTGTGTGCTCAGTGGGCTAGCACCGGCACTGCCCAGGCTCGTGGTGCTGGTGACTCAAAGAAGTGGCTGTAGATGACAAAACTGCCTTAGACAAGGATTGTAACCTGTTGGGTAAAGTTTTGGTCTCTAGGAAGTGTGATCATATTTTTGTTTTCTTTGTAATCATTTTCAGTTTCTAGTATCCCTGCTTAGCGTCACTTAAGTCTCTGCTCAGTTATACATTCATCTCAGTGCTGTTATATTAGAATGAGCTGGGAATCCTCAGCTGAACCAACAGGCTCGTGTTTTTCGAGACAGTGGACTTGGTATCTCTGTGGGCATCCAGAATTGGGGCTGGATGCTGCAGGGAGATGCTTGTGGAGAGTTCAGGAACTGAAGTACACTAGGATCAAGCTGCAAGCAAAGTTAGGACTGACAAGAGTCCAGAGGAATTTGTTTGGCTGGCTAACAGGGAGCTGTCACATAGGCTAGCACCAACAAATTCCTTTTTTGCTAAGGCAGAAAGGTGACAGGGTGATCTATAGTTCTGGATGCCCTAAGAAAGCGTCACAGGGAGCACATCAGAGAACATAAAACTAGCCCAGGGGAGCTCTGATGTTGAAGGATTTTAGCTAAAATTAGAAGAGTTAGGGTGAAAGGCCATTTAATCTAAGATGACAAATGTAACCCATTTGAATTGCAATCAGGCCCTCTGTTTCATATTTACAGCACAAATCCTTGCCCTTTTCATTTATTTGGATCAGTAGCATACAATCTTTAATAACTGGAAAGCCCCATTGTCATCTAATATAGTCTCAGATTGTTCGGAAAGAATTAAATATACATGAAATACAAGTATTGGCCCAGATCCTTAGTGTCCCTGTATACAGTCCCTTTGCAAATCTCTGGCAGCACAAAGGGTCATAAAAGCAGCTTAATTGTCCTCCTGAAAAGCCCTCTTTGGTAGGACGATTCCTGGATGGCAAAGAGCCAGTATAACAGTTCTTGTCGCAGAAGGCTTATTTGGCAAAAAATGGGTGTATTCTGAGCACTACTGCACCCCCGTGATCCCTAGCTGTTGGAACAGCCCACTGGGGTAGATACAACTCAGAGCAGACATGAGGCTGCACTACATTGCACTGGGAGTCAAACTGGCCCCCAGACAGCTCCAGGATTGGGAGAACCCACAGTACCAATGTCACCTTTGCTCCTTCTCTCTGGTCCTTTGCTGAGCATAGCCTGGCTAGAAAAGAGGGTTCAGCCCAGTATATGTAATCACTTAGTTGCAGAAATAATGGTTAATAATATTATTAATTAGTATTACCCTCTAATAAAGCGAACAGCAAAGCATCAAAAACATTCAGGTGAGATCCATGGTAAAGAGCTGCCGAGTTGTTTGGGAAGGATGTTCACTCACGCTTCAGAGTATGGAACAGAGAGACCAGCTACACAGAGTCTGTCAGTCACCTGAACTAGCTGGGAGTTCCTGGAAGGCTCCCTGCTGTGCTGCCACAAACACGGGAGCTCTGATTGTGAATGGGGCATTTTTTGGTCTTTCGACCCAGTCTTCAGTTCCTGGCCAAAGACAAGGAAACTGTTAGCCATGGACACTCTCTTTGGTGGCAGTTTATTTGATGGCCACCTGTTTCTCAGATGGGGAGAAACCAGCTAACCTCATGACAACAATGAGGCACCGCCTGAGCTGATTTGATCTCCAGTGGCTTGATTGCTATATATGGAGGTTGGGCTGGAGTCATGGACAGCCCCTTTGGAGGGGGTTGGGTTAGGTTGCCATATAGAGGTGCTATTGTGGAGCTGCTGGGGGCTCTTTGGAAAGCTTGGGGCTCTGTGCCAGGAACAGTGCTTGAACCAGGATTGGGCTCCATGTTTTGTGTTATTTTGTGTGATTATATGTGCAAGGGTTTAGATACCATGCTCCAGTCTTTTACAAGCACAGAAGAGACGTGCTGGCATTAAATTAACTGGCAAATGTATGGAATTGCCTAGGCTGCCCACAGGAGATAAAATGTGGAATTAAATATAATTCTTATGAGCCTACTTTGTATGTTGCCGTTTGGGTTATAATGGAAAAATAATGGGACCTTTTTTTCTGTTGGAATTATATTGAGTGAAAATGTTTGTGCTATAATTATATCATTAGGTGATTTGAAAGTACGTGTAAGCATTCAGTAGAAAGGTTAGGAAGTTTCCAGTACATTTTCTAGTTCATATCAAAATCTACCAGCATGCTAAATTTTATGAAAACCCAACTTCATTTTGCTGCGGGGCATATTGTCCTCTCCCCTTGTTACACTGGTGGGAGAGTTACTGGAGATCTAGAAAACTTAGGGCAGTTCAGATCATGGAGTCTGCCTCAAATCATCCCCTTCTGGGCTCCGAGAGGATGGACGGCCCCAGACTCAGAGAGGGGATGTCATTCCATGCTGCTGTTCTCCCCTTCCAGTCTTCCTAGTAACATAGCACAGGAGGTGTGCTGTCATTGGCAGAGTTCCCCTGTGACTTTGTAGTGGTAACTACAGAGGAGACTCTGAGAATTAATTCTGTGTCAAGCAGTATTAACTGTAGCTCAGATTTCCAGCTGGAAATCCTTAGGGTCAGCCAAGGACGATGCTGTGGAGAGCAATGAGTCCTCTGCTCTGCTCCCTCCCACCACAGCCTCCACCCCCAGAGAGCCCAGGCCTGCGGAACTACCTCAGAGGTGCTTCTCTCAAGTCCCAAGAAAGGAAAGGGAGAATCATAGAATCTCAGAGTTGGAAGGGACCTCAGGAGATAATCTAGTCCAACCCCCTGCTCAAAGCAGGACCAATCCCTATTTTTGCCCCATATTCCTAAATGGCCCCCTCAAGGATTGAACTCACAACCCGGGTTTAGCAGGCCAGTGCTCAAACCACTGAGCTATTCCTCGCCCCAAGGGGCAGCCGTTACCTCATTTCTTTCCCCAAACTAGGGAACTGTCAGGTTTTTCAATCCCTCCAGCCACACAGACAGAGGGAACAATCTGGTTCTGGATTTTTTTATTACTTCTACCAAACAATGGGAAATTTTTTCTACATTAAAGTCTGAAAGGTTTTTTTTTCCCCATTATTGCACTGACTTATTGCCCATGATGCTGGAGTCAGCCAATCTGTGCAGAAACTCAAAAATACTGAGGTAGACCCAGGCCAGTTGGGTACAGCAGAGTAGTAAAAGGCAGATATACTGGTCACTGGATAAGCAGTTTTCTGTTCCCTGAGTGACTGGAGCAGGGGCTGCGCTATAGCAGTCAGGAACCTTCTAAAACTAATTTTGACAGGTAAACTCATCAAGACACCTGGAGCCAATTAAGAACATACTAGAATCAATTATGGCAGGCAGACTAATCAGGACACCTGGTTTAAAAAGGACCTCCCATCAGTTAATGGACGGGCGTGCAAGGAGTGAGAAGGGGTGCTGCTGGAGGACTGAGGAATACAAGCGTGATCAGGCTTCAGGAGGAAGATCCTGTGGTGAGGATGAAGAAGGTGCTGGGGAAGGCCATGGGGAAGGAGCCCGGGGAACTGTAGCTGTCCCGCAGCTGATACAGGAGACATTGTAGACAGCTGCTATCCACGGGGCCCTGGGCTGGAACTCTGTGTCGAGGAGGTAGGGTCCGGGTTCCCCCCATCCTCCCAACTCCTGATCAGATACAAGGGGGAGTTGACCTGGTCTGTGAGCAACACCAGAAGGGAAGGTCTCACTAGATGGGACAACAGAGACTATGGAGATTGTTCTCCATTTCCCCCATGCTGGCCAGTGATGAGGTTAGCTGAGTGAATGGCACATTTGAGCCTCTAGCTCTGGCAGAAGTGGCCAAACTGAGGTGAGCAAATCTGCCAAAAAAGTTCAGGATCCACCAAGGCAGAGGAGGAATTTTGTCACAGTACAAGTTTGATGTGTGGTATTTTTAGACTAATAATATCACAGGTTCCCCATATAGTCTTGGCCTGTATTGAGGAATACAGTAGATACTTTAATGTTCTACTAGTTCACTTGAGATTCCCTACCAGGACTCTCAAACAGAGAGACACAATACTGCACTTTTTGAGGACTATTGTTTCAGAACTAGTGCTATAGACAAGGAATTGTCCTGCAGAATTTGGGCTCCTAATGCTGCAGAATTTTCAGAGCCCCATTCTTGACCCTCGTGACAAGACTCTTGCAATGTCTAAAGCAAAAGAGAGGTTTTTCTGTAGTTGACGACAAGATATTTCATGGCCACCTGATGACCTTGTTTACAAGTGCGTTACTCCCAGAAGTGATTGCCAGCTTATGCTCAATCTGGTGTTTCCAGCAGCTGCCACTAATGATTAATCTAAACAGCCAGCTAAATCTCAGGCTGCTCCTAAAGTCTGGGAAATAACAACAATCTAAATACATTAATATTAACCTCATCAGCAGGGCTTGGAATTTTCAGTACTGAGTGCTGCTTTCATCAAAACAGCACTCAATCTATTATATACAACCAAAACTTGATATAAATTATGTTCTGATTCTGTTACTAAAGTTGCTGTTCCACTGACTGGAAATGGAACTGAACTAGGCAATAACGAACATTTTTCAATGTTAGGAAAATATTCAGGCAATTTTCAATTTAAGATGGGGAGCATCCTCTTCTACCAAAAGATTTCTGATACCATGTTGGAATGGTAAACACTCTCCAGGATGAATGTATCCATTGTTTTTTGAGCTAATGGGCTAAACTCTCTGAAGTCAGTGGAGTTTTGCCAGCAATAGACTTGCATCAGCAGAGAATTTGATCCGATATTTACAAGAGTGTTTCCCTTTACAAGATCGTGCTTTCCTCTCTTACAGATGGTGAACTTCAGGAACTTGCTCCTTCTGTTAGGATAAGATGGGCAAATTGTTTCAAATCAGCTGTGCCCTTGTCTTTGGGGTGAAATTCACAAGGACCTCAATTAGGGCTAAAGTGAGACTTAAATGCTGCAGAGTCCTTGTGCGGGCCCTGTGCGTAAAGGTTAGTTCCATTTTTTAAGAGAGGGATTGGAAAAGTATTGAAATAAACATCAGAATTCTGGTGTGAAAAGCAAACCAATTGTAAAACTGTCTTTTTGATTACCTCTGAGACATCTTATGTATGCCCTGACATTTAAAAAAATCTATTTAGAAGAGGTTTGACATTTCCTCCTAAAGCACAAATATTTTACATACCATTCCAAAATATTCTCACTAGTGCCAGCATTTATAGAAAAGGTGCACCATTTTTATTGATGATACAAAAAGAAGCTCTTATTCATTCATTTTTGGTTACTGGCTGGAAATGGATATGTAAACTGGCCTGACAATGTCCAAGTATTCTTTTTCAGGAGCAGAGAGCTTTAGTCTGCCCAAGTATTATTCAGTTCACTTTTCATCTGAGGAAAAGGTTTTTAGCTTTCATGCCTTATCTTAAATTCATGGAGGAACCAACTATAAATGTCAAATTATGAATAACGAGACTACATATTTATTCTCCGATCATGACCAGCTGGTCTTACTACAAGGGACTTGGACATCTGAGAAAACTGTGATTGTCAGCTGAATTGAAAGTGGAGTGGATAGTGGAGTTTTTCCATGTATATATCATAATATTTTATATTCATTGAGTTTAACATTGCTTCAATTATATCTTACCGGTTTAGGCACTTATAGGTAGACCATTTGTAAAGAAATATTATTGATCATGTTCAATGGGAATGTATTAGACATTTTAGCAGATTCCTCTCCCGTTCAGTAATGTAGAGGGTTTTTGGTTGATACGCATAGGGGGCCCTGTTGAGCTAGAATCTCAGCTGGTGTAAATCAGCATGTCTTCACTTTACCCCTCCTGGAGCTCTGGCCCTTTGTCTCTTGGGGTATGCCTGCCTTGCAATCGGGAAGTGTGATTACACCACATGTAGGCATACCCAAGCTAGATTTGATTCAGCCAGCTCGCTAAAAATAGTAGTGTAGCTGCAGCAGTATAGGTGGCAATATGAGCTGGCTGCTCAAGCGCAATCCTGCTCAGACCCCTAGGGTGGTTGTCTTTTCCACTGCCTGTGTCGGTGCAGCTACCCTGTTATTTTTAGCGATCTAACTCGATCAAAGCTAGCTCAGGAATGCCTATATGTGCTGCAATCATACTGTCTGATTGCAGTGTAAACATGCCCTTGGAGAAAACAGAAATCTCCATGCCAATGCATTGTCCTCAGTGTATTTGTTGATCACTGGATACTACATCAATGTAATGCAGCCATGAAAAAGGCTAATGCAATCATAGGATACATCAGATAAGGTATTTCCAGTAGAATAGGGAAGTGCCATTATACAAGGCACTGGTGAGACCCGGTCTCCCTTGTTTAAGAAATATAAATTCAAACTGGAACAGGTGCAGAGAAGGGCTACTAGGATGATCTGAGGAATGGAAAACCTACCTTATGAGAGGAGACTCAAGGAGCTTGGCTTGTTTAGCCTAACCAAACGAAGGCTAATGGGAGAGATGATTTCTCTGTATAAATTCATCAGAGGGATAAATACCAGGTAGAGAGAGGAGTTATTTAGGTTAAGCACCCATGCTGACATGAGAACAAATGGATTTAAACTGGGCATCAACAAGTTTCGTTTTGAAATTAGATGAACCTTCAGAGGAGTGAAGTTCTGGAACAGCCTTTCAAAGAGAGCAGTGGGGGCAAAAAACTTAACTGGTTCAAGGCTGATCTTGACAGGTTTATGGAGGGGATGGTATGATGAAACTGCCTACAATGGCATGTGGCCCATTTGTGACTGCTACTAGCAAATATCTCCAACAGCCAAAGATGAGACATTAGACGGGGAGGGCTCTGAGTTACTACAGAGAATTCTTTCCCAGATATTTGGCAGTTGGGTCTTGCTGACATTCTCAGGGTCTAACTCATCACCTTATTTGGGGTCAGGAAGGAATTTTTCCTTGGGTCAGATTTGCAGAGACCCTGGGGTATTTTTGCTTCCTCTGCAGTATGGGACATAGGTCACTTACAAGTTTAAACAAGAGTAAATGGTGGATTCTCTGTAACTTGAAGTCTATAAATCATGATTTGAGGACTTCAGTAAGCCAGCCAGAGGTTAGGGGCCTATTACAGGAGTGTGTGGGAAAGGTTCTGTGGCCTGCAATGCGCAGATCAGCCTAGATGATCACGTTATCTCTTCTGGCCTTCAGTATGAGTCTATGCTGCAGGTGCTTGGTACCAGCAATGTCATCTAATCAGCCTGCGTGGGTACTGGGACATTTTAAAAATAAACATTAGCAAGGGGCCTGAATCAGAACCTCATATTCAAACACTCTCAAACTCTGTGGCAAAGTCCACAGATCTGATGGCCTTAGTCCCATGTCTAATACACACATAGTTGCCTTTTAAGTTCTATTTAGCATCTTGTCTGCTCACTGACTTAAGTTAATGTTTTTGTTATTAGGGTACCATAAACAAATTAAACTAAAACTTCCGATATGACCCACTTGCATATTATATCAATTTCATTTCCCCATTAAAATAATTTTCTGGATAAGGATATAAAGAACCAGGACACTTCAGAGAGATTTACAGAGCCCTGAGGATTTTTTTTAAAAATTTCATATCCAGAACTCCAACTAGTAAACTGGCATACCAGCCTGGATTTCTCTTTGGGTAACTTGCAATTGCTTGAATAAGTACTAATAAATAGCTCATACATTTATTGCCAGTAGAATGCATTAAATTAGCATGTCTAATGCCTATGGAAATGTGTTTTTCATTAACATAAAATGATCAGAACTCTATTGGGCCCCTAGATAGAAAGTGCTTGTAAATTAAATGAAGAGTTGTCCCCAACTTTCAGTTTGGAATTTGACTTCATGCCATTAATAAGATTACAAATGGCTGCAAATGTAACCAAATGTCTCTATTAATGAATTTAATTATATTTATGATTATTACACCTAAACCATAAATTATTTATATCTTCCTGCATCAGCCAATATGAGATTAGCTTTTTAAACTCTCCTGATTATCACACCAGGGAATTAAAGCAGTTATGTCATCTACAAAGAATGCAGCATTATTCTGACTATGTTCAAAGGAAGCAGATGCCAGAATACAGTTTAGCAGCTATTATTTTTTCGTAGTAAGTAGTGTATTGGAATATTTTCAAGCATTAATTTAAGAGGACAGTCCAGTACTGTCATTACTTGAATTTATCATAATTTGGTGGCTAGAATGCTGTGAGATCGAAATAACATTTTAAAGTTTTATTTTTATTTTTGATTTTAAAATATTTTCACATGAAATCCTGATACAGATCACATGCATCCTCTCTGATCAGCAAGCTTAAAGCACATATGAACTAAGGCCTGGTCTATACTAGTGCGGAGGGTCGACCTAAGATACGGAACTTCAGCTATGTGAATACCATAGCTGAAGTCGACGCATCCTAGGTCGATTTTCCTGCCGTCCTCACGGCAGCAGCGGTCGACAGTGGGCTTCCCCATCGAATCTGCCTTGCACCTCTGCCTTTGGAGAGCTGGAGTTCCAGAGTTGACGGGGGCGCCATGGGAGATCGATTTCTTGCATCTTAACGAGATGCGAGAAATTGATTGCTAAAAGAGCAATTGCTACCCACTGTTCCAGCGGGTAGTGAAGACCTACCCAATGCCTAAGGCTCTACTTCAGTAAGGTGCTTCATTTGGATGGACTCTTACACCTGCACTGAGCTCTATTGACTTTAGTGGGACTCCACTTGGCATAGACCAGTTTGAAAGAGTGGAGCTCAAGAATGCAACCATAATATAAGTTTTAATCAATCACTTGGTCACCAGTAAAAATTTTTTAGGTAGGACCTACCTGCTTGAAATCCTGACCCTACTGAAGTCCATGGCAAAGCTCCCATTGACTTCAATGGAGCCACGATTTCACCCACTGTTTTTAATGCTACAGCCATTGATCTACCAGAGAGAGCGCATGTTAAATAACAAAATCTGGGCCATATACTGAGAGATGCTGATTAAAATGTGTGGGATTTGCAGATTCTCAGATCCTGATTTAGCAAAGGACTTAAACACATGCTTAACTTTTAGTCGTTGGGACTTAAGGATGTCCTTCAGTACTTTGCAGATTTGGGCCTCTATTTTCAGAGTTGTCAAAGTATTACCAATTTTAAAAAAGAATAAAGTGAAACACAGCCACATTTTGTTTCTGCTTCACTGAATCTGAGTGCTTGGAAGGAGGAACCAAAGTTGACCTAATGGAAGAGGCTTGCACTGGTAAGAAAAAAACATGTTAATTGACAGGTTCCGGAAGGGTATTGCAAACAAACAAACCTAAAACTCCTTCTATGTCCTTTTGCCAGTGTCAATGAAAAATGTAAACTAGGCATCTTTGGATGTTTTGGAAACATATTTTATTGTTTGTTTTGCTATAAGAATCTAACCCACGCAAGTAAACCCAGGCAACATAAAATTGTCATTTATAAATATAACAATCTGCAATAACAGCTCACACTCGTTAGGTCTAGCAAATGAATTAAACAAGGTAACTTGTTGAATAAAACTAAAATGCTATAAAACAGGTATTGTCCTCCTATGGGGAAAATGTACAATAAAAATAATTGTATGTAAGGCACAAAGGAAATAGATTAAGCATCCAAAATAAAAAGGACATCAGTGCACTTTACAAAAGCATTTTATGCCATCAATGCTATATATTCATACTAAAAGTCTTCAGCTAACAAACAGTCAGAGCTTTAGAGGGACTTGAATGGCTTAGATGATTTGTATTGGGATACAGAAGCTTTCATCTTTACGTCACTACTTTGGATCTGGTCCAAGGTGGCTGGTGATCAAAAATTGTTACGTGATGGTGATTTCTTTGGGAATCTATCTGAAACGAGCTGGTGGTCTCATGTCTGTCCACCTGTGCTCATATCACACATCAGCTGTTTCAGCTGAGAAACTAAGAACCGCCCCCAGATGAGGCCTATGCAGGTGATACGTGAGGCAGAACAGGAAGCCAAACTGTGAAGCATCCCTTCTGAAAAATAAATTGAGGACTTTACATAAGTACACACACATTTTAACCCCCCAAGCTCCGTAAAAACAACAGTGAATTAACAGCATCTATTATAATGCAGCTCTCAAGAGTGAGATTTATACTGTCCATCATTGGATTACTGGAGTTTGGCATGGGCATGAGAAGAGGGTTCCTAGAAAACACATATGTTACTTCAAGCAGTCACACACTGAAGGGAGTCCTTCCTGTCAGCAGTGCATGCAAGCTCCTCAGCAGCTATCTTATGTTATTCATTAGGGCAAAAGAGCTGAAAAAAGGGAAGAAAATGCTGGTCAACATTAGCATTAACTATAACAATATCTATACAGTAAACCCTCGATTTAACGGACCCCGATTTAACGGACTTCAGATGCAACGGACAAAATTTCCGGTGCATCCGAAATCCGTTATTCGGGGGCTGCCGGCTCCCGCCCTGGGGAGCCGGGCAGGAGCTGTCAACCCGGCTGCCCGGCTCCCTGCAGAGAGGAGCCGGGCGGGTGGGCTGACAGTTTCCGCTGGGGAGCCGGGCGGGAGCTGTCAACTCGGCCGCGCGCGGGGGGGGGGGGGGGGGGGAGAGGTTGACAGCTCCCGCCGGGCTCCCCGCTGCGGGGAGCCGGGTGGGGGGGCTGACCTCTATATAACGGACTAATTTGGGTGAGGGGGGTGTCCGTTAAAGCTGTCAACCCGGCTGCCCGGCTCCCTGCAGAGAGGAGCCGGGCGGGTGGGCTGACAGTTTCCGCTGGGGAGCCGGGCGGGAGCTGTCAACTCGGCCGCGCAGGGGGGGGGGGGGGGTTTGACAGCTCCCGCCCGGCTCCCCAGCGGAAACTGGACTAATTTGGGTGAGGGGGGTGTCCGTTAAAGCCAAAAGTCCTGTTATTTAATGATTTTAAAAAATTATTAAATAACGGACTTTCGGCTTTAACGGACACTCCCCCCCCCCCGCCCGAATTAGTCCGTTAAATCGAGGTTTCACTGTATGTTCAGGAGTCTTCTAGCTTTGTCCTGGGCTCCAATATGAACAGCATAAGACATTTTAAAATACTCGGCTTTCTTGGATTTTCATGTGTCATAAAACAATTGGAAACAACAGGGCTAACTATTAATTCAACGAAAAGTTAGTGAAGCTATAGGGAAATTAAAGAGTTTGGGTTTATTTTAAGGATTGAAAGCAATAAAACCTGACTAGGATAAAGTCCAGGCCGAGAAGTGGAGTTCCTAACACCAAAAAAGAGGTGAACGTTGTATAAAGTTAGCTGGCTATTACAGACCTATCACTAGATCTGTAATTTCTGTGAAATTACTGCTCTATCAACAAGCATCATTGTATTATACCGTTTTTATACTTATTTTCAGAATGAGTGCATCATTTAAGAGACAAAGAAATGGTTGTGCTGTTCTTATGTTTTACATAGCCCAGATTTTGAGGAAACCCTTCTGCAAACAGATACCTCTATGCAGTGCTTAATTTGTGTTGAAAGAGGTCCCAGAGTTCAAGAAATTAGGTGCCGGGGCTCAAGCAGTGTTTTAACTTTCACAACTGAATCGGCAAGCCCAAAGGTGTTGGGGCTATGAAATGCCAAGCCTAGAGGTTGCAGGGCTTGCCGGGGCCAGCACAAATTAAGCACGTCCAGTAACAGGAGTAGCATTAAACCAGAATCCTCAGAAGTGGAATGGTCAATTCTTTATGCAGTTAAAAAGCTGTTCCCAAGAGAACAAATGGTAGAATCCCATGATAGAAAAGGAATGTGTGGCTATATTTTAAGGAGTAAGAATATATTTTAATATGTTTTGTTATCTACTACGGTGAGAATTTATTAGCAACAGACATCACCCACTAACCTGTATGAACAGCATGTGTAAGACATAAACACCTGAATTACTCTAGCCACATAGGTAAAAAATCATGTGTTGGCCAAGACAGCAACATACAAATGTAATTTTCTATTTCCCACATACAGCTGTGATGTCAGATAAAACTGAAGAAGAAACAAGTTCTATCCTGACCAGAGAGATACGTGAGGACATGCCACCTCTCAGGATTAAGTGAGAAAGAGGAAAACGTAACAGGATATAAATATACCAGGGGAAGGAGGGAGGGCTCACCAGCAGCAGTTGTAAGCAAAATAGCTAGCTTAAGGTGGCTGCTGCTTTTCTCTCCTAGATTTAAAGGACCTTCTACCAGCAGAGCATTCTGGGAAAAGTTCCTAAAAAATGTGGAACCAAAACTGGAGAGTTCAGTAGTGACCTGGCAGTCACAGAGACCCAGTTTTGACATTTATATACCTGCTGGAAGTAGTTCCTAGCTTCCTTGGTGTGCTGCCTGGAGACAGCTGGCCTGCAGGGGGAACCTACTCACTGCACCATCTCCTTGGAAGGGGGCAGCATTTTCCTCCCTTCAAAGAGAAACTGCTGAGCTCCAGTTCATCTGCAGATTTGACACCATTAGGTCTGGACTTAATATTAACTGTGAATGGCTCACCAGTTACAACAGCAGTTTCTCCTCTCTGGGCGTTCACACCTCCAAATCACCAGCTGGAAGTCGCCCCCTCCCCCCACCCCCCGATTGAATTTGCCTTGCTTTCTTGCCTGCATATTTATACCTGCCTCTGGAGATTTCCACAACATTCATCTGATGAAGTGGGCCCACAAAAGCTCATGATCCCTAAAATCTGTTAGTCTATAAGGTGCTACAAGACTCTGTCACTCGTCCCCCACAGTAACTTAGCTCTGCTACCAAGGCCAATGCCCAGCCTTCTCCCTATCCCCATTGGAATGTCTCTGACGGGGCACTCCCTGCACTCAGGAGAACATGAGGGCTGCCTTTCTGACTAGACCCTGCACAGGACTCCAAGAGAGGAGAAAACTCCTCTCCTAGACATCCACAGGGAGCAGTCACACTGCCAAGTGTGGCATAAAACCCTTCCCCTAGTTCATCACCAGCTGGGCAAGCCCCCACATCAGGAGAATGCCCTGAAGGCCATATTCGCTGACAGAGGAGGTATAAAAGGGGCATGGTGCTGTGATGAACCAGGCTCTGTGTACTGTTGTCAGCTTGTGATATTCTATTGAGAGTGTACCCCTTTTCAACTCAAGTGGCTAGTCAAAATTCAGCAACCTGGGAATGTTTCCGTAGGAAGCAGAAATCGATGATAGCCTGGCATTTTCTTTGATGCGGTCTTGTTTTTCGGAGGAACGTACAAAGTCTTGCTTCTCCATATGCAGTAGGAACCAAAGACAAATGAGCCATTTCTTGGCTTACAGGCCCAAGAAAGCCACAGCCAACCCAGAACCTCACTCTAAGTTTTGCTCAGGGTCACACCACGGAATTCTTACAGGCTTCTGCTTGGATTTCTTCAGGCTGTCTCTGCTTCTCTCTGGTTCTTTGTTCTTCTGGGGTCACCTTTGTCCAGCTTTTCCTCATCTGTCCCTCCATGAACACAAGTCAATATCACACCATTCTGTTTTGTTGGGAGCAAGTTCTTTCCATTACTGGCCAAAGAGTTTCATCATGAGATCAGCCCAGTGTGTTTTCAGTCTGCCCAGCAGTCGCTTGTGGTCTCTGTGGATCCAGTCACTGGTGTGGGTTGTTTGCAGATTACACAACCTGCCCATCTCTGCTCTGCATTGTACATCACCTAAACTACATTGGTCACCTCTGTACGCCTTTTGATCTCCTAATTTGGTATGTGATCATGAAGCAATATCTTGCACATTCACCTTTCCATTGCTGTCTGGGTGAAAGCAAATTTTTCTTCTGCTGGGGTGAGTTCACGTAGCCATTTTGTTTTAGGTTGCAGATTGTGATTAATTTATCTTTACAGTTAGGTTATGTGGAGAGTGTGTTCACACCCATCAATTTCTATGAGATTTTAACTCACCATAACCAGGCTTCACCTACCTCACAATAGAATGAAAATCACACTATCTTTCACACATCAGCTGCATCCTTTGTTCAAGGTTTACCATTTCCTTATCTCAAGGATGCCACGGGAGGTGCCTGACATGGATAGATGGCAAACAGCATGGTTTTAGATAGAAACCCTAGATACGGGGAAGGTCACTTTGGTACTTCGATCCACATCTGTTTATTGTTTTCCCCAATTAGCTGTGACACGGACTCATGATGAAAGACAAGCTAAGAATCAAAGAACTCTGGTGTGATAGGACCACAGTGTCTGTTGAATTATAAATTAATTAAAAAATATGTTTGGAGTACCCTTCCCAGACCCGAGGAAGAGCTGGAAAACTTCTATCTCGGCAACAGAAGTCAGTCCACTAAAAGATATTACCTCACCCATTTTGTCTCTCTCAAGGATACTAAACATTTATGATGCCACTCCAGAATTGTTTGATCTAGTCACTGAGTAAAGCGGGTGAAGAAAGGCTTTGCAAGGTGTAAGATAAAATAGGTTAGAGGGTAATAAAACAGTATTTGTTAATGATCCCAGTTGGAGTGAGAACCTCTTTATAACAGTATGCGGAAGCTGTAGTATTTTGTAAAGCTATGTGATAAACTCCAATAGCTTCTTTTCAATTCTCTAGGGGAAGAAGTGAGTTAAGCTGGCTGCCGTTGCTCCCACAGCTTTGAATGAATGAGCTCAAAATGGACCCTGTAGTGACAGCTCTGTCAACGAATAACAATCAGATATGCTCAACAATCATTTCTATATATTTTTGTAGGTTCAGGCAAACCTAATGGGCTGCTATCAAAAGAAACAACAATCTCGGAGCTCTTAAGATGCATGGATGGATTCTAAACAAACTAAAGCTGACACAGATAGTCCTGGATTTTTTTCATCTAGTTTGCAAAGCACGATTTTCACTCAAATTGAGATGAGAACAGAATACAAATATAGGCAGGGGGAATGATTGGAACTTTGACATCACCTTCAAAAGGGAAACGTGATGGGTAATTATTGTCACTACCTTATGCTTTAAAAAAACCAGTCCCCAGTTCAGAGTGGATCAGCTGCTAGACAAGGGATGGGCTGAATGATTTAGTAAACCTGACCTACAGGCAATCAGCATAAAAAACACTTTCTGGGTAAGATATTTCAGACTGCAAAAATCAATCGGTTAGAAAGAGAGAGAGAGACTTAATCAGAACCAGATCTTTACCTCACGATGTTACTGGTTTCTTGACAGACAGCTGACTTAATATCCCTAAGACATTTTACATCTGGAGATCACGGTGTGCTTATTCTGTTATATATTACAACTGCATGAGTTTCAGAGAAGCGCCAGGAGTTTCAGAGAAGCACCAGGAGCTTCTCCACAGTAATGGGGGGGGGGGGAGAGGTTTCTGAGTAAATGGACCTATGTGGGTATATTTATAGTAGAGGGAATGAAGACTCTCCTTTGACTTGCAATCTGTTCTAGCTGTGGGGAGAATATCCTGCCGTATTGTAACTTATACAACCCAGCTATATCGGGTGCTTTTTTACAGCCACACTAAGAGTTAAACACTCCAAGCTGAAAAGAAAGACATCCTCTTCCGGATTCTGCTCAGGTGTGGCTGGTTGAGCAGCCTGCTGGAACTCCTGCTATTGCTAATGGAAAATTAAAACAAATCTTGTTTGGCTAATAAAGGGCTCTGAGCATGAATGTCTCTTCTCAAATTGCCAGGAAGTCTCAGTCCCCTATGTGATGAAGACAAAGCACCTGCAGCTATTTTAAGTGGAAATGTCATGGTGTTATTTAAAAAAAATTGTTAGGTAAAATATTTTCAGTATTTATCTCTGACTTTTGGCAAACAAATCTGTAAGGAATACAGGAGTGCAGGGCCGGCGACAGGAATTTTGGGGCCCCGTATGGCAGACCGTATGGGGCCCCTTCCGGTCTCCCGCCGCCCGCGGGGCCCCTCCCCCCGCCAGTCTCCCGCCGCCCGCGGCCCCCCCCCGCCAGTCTCCCGCCGCCCGCGGGGCCCCCCCCCTGCCAGTCTCCCGCCGCCCGCGGGGCCCCCCCCTGCCAGTCTCCCCGCGCCCCCCCCCCGCCGGTCTCCTGCCTCCCGAGCCCCCCCCCGCCGATCTCCTGCCTCCCGCGGCCCCCCCCCCGTCTGATCTCCTGCAGCCCCCCCCCCCCCCCGGCCGGTCTCCTGCCTCCCGAGCCCCCCCCCCCATCTCCTGCCTCCCGCCCCCCCCGGCAAGTCTCCTGCCTCCCGAGCCCCCCCCCCGCCGATCTCCTGCCTCCCGCAGCCCCCCCCCCCCGGCCGGTCTCCTGCCTCCCGAGACCCCCCCCGCCGATCTCCTGCCTCCCGCGGCCCCCCCCTGGCCGATCTCCCATGGCCCCCCCCCGCTGGTCTCCTGCCTCCCGCGCCCCCCCGATCTCCTGCCTCCCGCCCCCCCCACCGGCCGGTCTCCTGCCTCCCGCGCCCCCCCGATCTCCTGCCTCCCGCCCCCCCCCGGCCGGTCTCCTGCCTCCTGCGCCCCCCCCCCAATCTCCTGCCTCCCGCCCCCCCAGCCGATCTCCTGCCTCCCGCGGGCCCCCCCCACCCCGCCGATCTCCCGCGCCCCCCCCCCGGCCGGTCTCCTACCTCCCGCGCCCCCCCCATCTCCTCCCTCCCGCCCCCCCCGGCCGGTCTCCTGCCTCTCGCGCCCCCCCCCGATCTCCTGCCTCCCGCCCCCCCCGCCGATCTCCTGCCTCCCACGGCCCCCCCCCACCCCGCCGATCTCCCGCGCCCCCCCCCGCCAGTCTCCTACCTCCCGCGCCCCCCCATCTCCTCCCTCCCGCCCCCCCCGGCCGGTCTCCTGCCTCTCGCGCCCCCCCCCCGATCTCCTGCCTCCCGCCCCCCCCGCCGATCTCCTGCCTCCCACGGCCCCCCCCCCACCCCGCCGATCTCCCGCGCCCCCCCCCCCCCCCGGCCAGTCTCCTACCTCCCGCGCCCCCCCATCTCCTGCCTCCCGCCCCCCCCGGCCGGTCTCCTGCCTCCCGCCCCGCCCCGCCCCGCCGATCTCCCGAGGCCCCCCCTCCCCGGCCGGTCTCCTACCTCCAGCGGGCCCCAATCCCGGCATGTGCTGCGGCCCCGTGGCCGGCCGGGAGAAGCAAAGGGGGGCGGGGCTGGCTGCTGGGTTCCGGGGGAGGGGGCTGGTGAGCGCGCCTCGCTCACAGCCCCGGACAACGGTTACAGCTGTACCGGCCCCGGACTTCAGGGGGCCCCCCCTGAAGTCCGGGGCCCGGTACAGCTGTAACCGTTGTACCACCCTGTCGCCGGCCCTGCAGGAGTGCGTAGTAAGGACGGGATAATTATTTTGTGGGGAAGGAGGGGTTAATCCTGGAGCATTAAACCTACAGTGCAAATAAAATAAACCACCACCACTTTATGGGCCTGATTCTCAGCAATGCTAGGCATTTGCAGCTCCCATTGAAGTCAATAGTCCTGGTTCATCATTGTTCTATTGCTCTTCTGTGCCCTACAATGAATTGCAGTGGTGCAGAGGGTATATATGCCAGGCACAAAAACATGATTCCGTCACTTCTGTGCTGCTTTTGCAGCAGTCGCCAGTACAGGGAGCACTCCAGGGGCAGAGTGGAGGTCGGCATGGAAGCGTGCCAGAAAAGGGAGGGAACGTGGCTGGGGTAAAACTGAGCATTGGTGATTAGGGAAGCCTATGTAGGTAACAGGACTGAGCCAGCTTTCGAAAGCCCCTTATCCAAAAGACACAACATCCAGCAGCAGCGTCCCCTAGCACTTGGCTGGGCATTGGTTCATTCCTGACTTGGGATATGTCTACACTGGAAACACGGAGTGTGACGGAAGCTTGTGTAGACACACCCAAGCTAGCTTTAATCTAGCTGGCTTGGGGACTGGAGGAGTGAAGCCATGACAGAATGGGCTTCGGCGTGGGTTTACCCCGGATGAGTAACTAACCAAGGTTCCTGAGTGGGCTCGTAGTGCCCACGCTGCCTTGACTTCATTGTGCCGGTACCTGCTAGATTAAAGCTAGCTTGGGTATGTCTACATGAGTTGCAATCATATTCCATGACTGCACTGTAAACATATCCTCTGAGAAGAGAGCGCCACCTCCTTACTCAACACCACCACTTCCTGGAGCACCGTTGCACTTTGGAGATCTCCCACCGGAGTGCTGACCTGTCCCTATTCTATTTGTTTGAGAGCTGATATGATGAGATCAACCTCTATGGCGGTATCCTGATCATTGCTTTTATTGAGTAATGTAATTCTCTGAACATAGCAGTGTTAAATCCACCCTTTCATTCTCGTTTATTATTTCATCCTTGCTCTTCTGCATTGACACACTTGGAAACTGCACCCTCCTCCCAGTCACCTAAAAGGAAGCACTACCTGTAGAAATGAAGATTCAGTGTGATGGGAATGCAAGCGCTATCTTTAGTAAGAAACGCTCTGTAGAAGAGATGACTCAAGGTTCTCTAACGTTAATGATAATAATAATACACCTTCTTTATTTAGAACTTATCTGCATGGCACTCTAACTGCTTCACAGAAGTGAGAGCTGACAGCAAACAGATTAAAACATTAAAATTCATCTTAAAATGAGAGGAAACAATCAAATGAATCACAGCGCCATTGAAAGACAAAGCATTATTTCAAAAATGCCATAAAATGAAAACAAATGAAAAGTATGCTCCATATGACATGCTAATATCTGAAAGAAGATAGTAAGAGACATTCCCATCCCTGTGCAGAGACCTATCACAAGCCCCATGCACCATCTAAATCCCACTTAAATTTTGTTTCGAGGGCTTAAATGTGACTTAAGTGGTGCAATGACTTTGTGCTGGCCCCTGGCACAGAAGTGAAATTCATTCGTTGAGTGCTTGTATAATGCCATGTCTCCTAGCGCCTACGTTATTCCTGAAGGATGCACTGGCACAAAGATGGGAAAACTCGATCTGCCACATTTTAAACCCCCTCAAACATAATGGATTTAAAATGTGACAATAATAGGACAGAACTTGTTAGTATTCAAATGCCATTTTTGCCATATGAAATTCATCAACTTCCTCAGCTGTAATTAGGTTTTCTGGTGCTGTTGGTCACAGCCAGTCTCATTGCCCCATTTGTCATCTCCTCCTTCTGCTTCTACCTCTGTGCCATTATCCATTATTGTTGTTATTACTTATATCCACCCTCACCACAAATTCCCTAGCCACCACCCTGTCCTCATTCAAGTCCCTCCGACTGACTCATTCTTCTGTGAAGCCTTCCAAAAGTGAAACAAAATTTATATATGCAAACAAACTCAGCTTCAGAGCAGCAAATGTTCTCATTTAAAACAGGGCCAAGCACAAAGATGGTACAGTACTTAATAAATAAATGATGGGTCTGATTCTGAGCTGCCATTTCTGAAGGCACAGCACTGGAAGTGCATAGATCACTTCATTAGATCCAAATCTGCATTTTTCAGTTGAGAACAACTTTGGGTGAAATTTTTTGCCCATCTCTAGGTAGGCAGCATAACGTTGTGAATGCTGATCTTTCGCTGTTCCTGTGCTGGGGGGACTTCTCAAACTAATGTGGTGCATTGAGGATTCATATGTGCTGGCAAAGCAGTGTGTGGGAGTCATGGTGGGGTTGAGAGAACTTGTCCCAATAACAAAAACAGCAGCACTGACACCTCTGTCAAGTTAATAAAGATGGCAAAACATCATAATTAGGGTTAACGGGAGGGCCCTTCTTTGCATTCATAAACCTAGACATCTGGGTATAATAAAAATACATTAACACATGGACATGTGAATTATTTTTCTTTGTTAGCAGCTGGGCAATTACAGCTTAATTTTGTTCAATTGAAATTGATGGCAAATCTCCCTTTGACTTGAGTGTATGTAAAAAAGGCTCTTACAATACACTTGGGGTTTTAATCCTGGTTTAAGTATAAATGGCCAGGTTTGTGGGGGAGAAAAATCAGTATATCAATGATCTAGGATTTTGCAGAGAAAAATATGACTATCTGAAATTACTGGGTGTCAGCTCCTTTCTGTAATTCTGCTGGATGTTAACATACACTTAATGATGGGGGGTCTTAGATTCTAAGTGTAGGTGTTAGCAATAGGAAACACTAAATCACTTCCCTGCCATTGCAGGGCCTCAGGCATTGCTGCACCTCCGTCCCTCCTATTCTCTGCCTGTGGCACATAACAATGGAGCTGCAATAGTTTGGTCTAATTTCAGGTGTTGGCTTAGTATGCGGGTACTGGAGAGTGTTGGTGGCCTGTGATAGACAGATAGGATGTCAGACTAGATGATCTGGTAGTCCTTCTGGTCTTAAATTCTATGAATCCTTAAGTGGAAAAAACAGGTGCAAACACCATCAAGTTCTGACTGTTATAAATAAATGGGTGTGAAAATTCAGTAGCAAATTACATTCCAGTTTTAGGTGGATTACTGTGGATATTCTGTGATTCTATAGGACACCAGCCTTTTGGCACTGTGTTATGCTGGCAAGTTGCTATCAATCATACAAGAGAGGTATAGATATCCTTGACACAAGGTGGGTGAAGTAATATCTTTTATTGGACCAAGAAGGCCAGAAGAGGGGATTCAGGAAACATTTCTATCAGGATGTGGTCCCCATCAAATGTGAGTTGTAATTGTTTGATGAAATCCTGTATGGGGTCCAGGGTGGGCTGATAGGTGATAACTAGTGGTGTGAGGTCAGTGGATTTCCTTTTCCTCTATTTAATCTCCTCGACCTTTCCATGATTCAACCTACTTCTCTGGTGGAATGTCCTTGTTTAATGAAGGTGGTTTTAAGTATGTTTAGGTGTCTATCCTGGACTTTCTCTTCAGAGCAAATTCTGTGGTATATGAGTGCCTGGCTGTAGATAACAGATTTTGGGGGTGTCTGTGGTGATTGCTGGATCTGAGGAGGTAGGTGTGGTGATCTGTGGGTTTCTTGTATGTGGTTGTCTCTAGGGTTCCATTGCTGTAGCTGACTGTGGTGTCCAGGAAGTTGAATGCTATTGTGGGAGTGCTCTAGAGAGAGGTTAATGGACAGGTGGTGGTTGTGGAAGCTGTGGTGGTGGCAGTATATGAGGAAGTTCAGATCTTTTGCTTAACAATCTGTCCTAACTTGTATTTAGCTCAGACACTCTGAATCTTCCCCAGACCTGAAGAAGAGCTCTGTGTAGCTCAAAAGCTTGTACCTTCCACCAACAGAAGTTGGTCCACTAAACAATATTCCCTCACCGAGCTTGTCTTTCTCATATCCTGGGACTAACATGGCTACAACAACTCTGGAAACAATAGATATTCTGAGCCATAATAATCTTTGAATTTATTAAAGCCCAGCTACACACTGAAGTGCTAAATTGGGCAGGATGACCAAATTAGCTTTAATTGGGGCTTGTTTAATTTGGCCATTTAAAAGTTACTCCCTTTTTAACATGGCTGTTTATATAAATATTAAATATCTTGGGCTTCATTCGCTGCAACATTGCACTCTATGTAGTCATTTATTTATGCAAAGTGGGTATAAAATGCTACCAGATCAGAAGGGTGGTATTTTACACCCACTGGGCAAAAGAGTACATGCCTATACAAAGTACAAGGCAGTGGAGAACCAGGTCATGTATCTGTGTGTGGAGGAACTGTGATTTTTCTTAGCTCTGGTCTACACGACAGAGTTAGATCAATGTAAGGCCACTTACTTCGACCTAACTATGTAAGTGTCTATGGAAAGATTTTGCTCCTGCTGATGTAACTCGCTCAATACACCGACTTAATAACGCCACCTCCATGCGTGGTGAAGAGTCAATATTGATGTAGTCATGGGTGGCAGGTATCACAGCCAGGGAGAAGCTGTGCCTCCCCAACAGCCTGGCATGGCCCTGCCCATGCTCCGCCCTCCAGACCACCTCCTGCAATTCCCGGTGCGCTGCCCTGGCCGAGGCGGGCTGGGGCCAGGGGTGGGGCTGGCTAGCCTGCCTCCTGCAGGGACTCAGACTGGCTGGCGCTAGGACTGTGCCACCCAGGGCGCTGGGGGGTGGCTGCCTGGCGCACTTGGACTGGGGGCACTGTGGGGATTCTCTCTGGGCTCCTAAAGGGGAGGGGGACAAAAGGGACAGGGATGGGGTGGGTGTCAGGCACAAGCAGAGAGGCCAGGGACTAGCCTCCTGCCATGGCAGGTTACTGGCCACCCACGGATGTAGTTGGGTTCACACATTGTCAATTTTTGCTTACATCAACTGTTGCTGGCTTTCAAAAGCTGTCCCACAATGCGCCACACTGACAGTTCAGCTGGTGCAAATGTTCCTGGTGAGGACACACACTGCCGACATAAGGAGCAAAGTGTAGACACTGTAAATCCCCAAAACTCAGGCAACAACATGTACAAGCGATGTAATTACTGTGGCAGATGTACCGGTGTAAGTTAGGTCATCTTAATTTCGTAGTGTAGACAAGTCCTAAGTTGGTTATTTTTAATGCAAAGGGTTTTGATTCAGATATTACATTTGGCTTTACAGAGGTAGTAAGGGTCAGTCTAAAATCACCTATGGAGGAAAAACATATACAAAGTCTTACTAAAATTACAATCTTAACAAGATTTTAATTCAATATCTTTGATATATATAAGCATATATTTTTTCTGTGAGGATATGCTATTTTGGCATACCGTCCATGGAAAATAAAAGGAATTGTTTTTACCACAAGAGGACTCACATATTTTTCCCGTGGATGCAATAGAAATTTGTTAGAATGACTAACAAATTAATTTAAAAACTGAATATAAGGATTGTGAGGTGCAGAGTGTATTCTATATTACATATCAAAATCAACACACAGTCATTTAGTTAAAATTTGAGTCAAGAGCCTATATTATGTTTTAGTTCTTCAATAAAAATAGTTATTCACAGACTTTCCATTGCTGTAAACTAGATCAGACCCAACATTTTGACTAAGTACGTTTTGAAATAGAAAACACACTCTTTTTGTACCAGCCTATATACATTTGCATGAGCCATTTCACTGGAAATTAAGGGCTTGATTGTGAAAGGCATTGAACACCTCTTCAGAGGGGCTGAGAATTCTCAACTCCTGCTGAAGTCAATGAGAATAGAGGGTGCTAATGGGATAGGCAATTCAATCCTGCAAGGTGTCCTCAACTATTGACCTCATTGGGAATGGAGTGCACTCAATGCCTGGCAAGAGGTGCTCACCATAGGAAGGATTAGATTTTTGGCCACCACCAGCATCTATGTTATTTAATGAAGGCAACAGAAACATATTGAAAATCTTTAAAAATATTAAGAGAAAATAAATATCAGAGATCTGGGGTGCACTCTGATTGGCGCTGAGCACCTCCTGAAAGATCCTTGTCTTCTTTTCAGGAAGCACTTAGCTCCTCACCTGACCAGATCTCTGGAGCTTAAATGAAACAATCCCTTATTATTAATAATGCATTGCGTTTCCAATTCATAACATCTGTATGTATCCTAATTTAATGAAAAATGGAATTAATTTTTAGATTAAAATAAGATGTGGAATCATCAAGACAAATTTGAAGATGAAGAAATTCCTTCTCTTCTGTTTGTACAGTTTTTTTGATAAATAGGGAATGCAACATCATAGTTTTATCTCTGTGATGTTAAAGTATGTAGGTACAAACCTATCAAAATAATACAATGTTAAGACTTAATACTGTCAGATCGATATGTCAGATTCCCCGTTTAGTTCAGTTCTGAATAAACAGAGATTCTTTTTTTTCTAACTTGCTTTGAGTCACTTCCATATCTCTCCGTACCATATCTCTCTATATTGTCAAAGCTTATTTGCTTCACTGTATTTTGCAGCACTCGTTTATTTTTTATAAATGCACTAGAATACAGATACTTTGGCCTTTTTGCAAAGTATGATTGTGGGCTAGTTTTGGGGCTGCTGCTGCTATTATTATTATTTTGCTAAGAACTGAAAAAGTATAAAACACAAATATAAGGACAACCATTGCCACAAAGAGTTTATAATCTAAAAGAGAGACCAGGAAAATGGATTATGATCTCTCTAGAGTGAGGAGTAAATTTAGATTGTGTTTTAATTACTCTGTTCTGGTTTAAGAGATCCTTTCTGTAATTTGACATGCTCTGCAGTCTTGGAAGCAACTAATTTTCAACCCTGATAACACTGACTGAATGGTGATACAGGGAGAGGAACTGGGGACACAGTCACCAGGACGTTAAAGCACAATAGTCAGTCCATCACTTCCTGCAAAGGTACCCGCTGAAGGGACAAGAGACGCGGTGCATCAAAGAGACTCCAGGACACAATTGTTGATAGAAGTTTTCCTCGGATTATCCCCTTTAGAGGGAGGGGCTAGGGTAGGGGTGGGCAAACTTTTTGGCCTGAGGGCCACATCTGAGTGGGGAAATTGTATGCAGGGCCATGAATATAGGGCTGTAGCAGAGGGTTGGGATGCAGGAGGGAGTGGGGTGTGTGGGAGGGGATGTGGTGTGCAGGAAGGGGCTCAGGGCAAGGGGCTGGGCTGCAGGAGGGGTTCAAGATGCAGCAGGGGCCTCAGGGCAGGGGGTTGGAGGCTCAGGGCAGGGGGTTGGAGTGCAAGAGGGATGCGACAGGGGGCTCAAGACAGGGGGTTAAGGGGCTCAGGGCAGGAGGTTGGAGTGTGGCAGGGGCCTCAGGGCAGAGAGTTAGGGACTCAGGGCAGGGGGTTCGGGTGCAGGAGGGTGTGCAGAGTGTGGAAGGGGGCTCAAAACTGGGGGCTAAGGTGCTCATGGAAGGGGGTTGGGGTGTGGAGTGCAAGAGGGGTTTGGGGTGTGGGATCCGGCCCGGCACCACTTACCTCGAGCGGCTCCGGGATAGCAGTGGCTTGCAGCAGGGCTAAGGCAGGTTCACTGCCTGCCCTGGCCCTGCGCTGCTCCCAGAAGTGGCCTGCATGTCCTGATGTAGCTCTCGGGGATGTGGTGGGGCAGACGGCTCAGCCGCATGCTACCCTTGACTGTGGGTACCACTCCTGAGGCTCCCATTGGCCACAGTTCCCCATTCCCAGCCAATGGGAGCTCGGGGGGGGGGGGGGTGCTTGCAGGTGAGGGCAGGACACAGAGCCCTCTGCCCTCCCTCCACCAGGGGCCACAGGGATGTGGTGCTGGCCACTTCTGGGAGCACATGGGGTCAGGGGTCTGCCTTAGCCCCACTGCATTATGGGGCTGGCAATCCTGTGGCCTGGATTGAAAGCCCTGACAGGCCAGATCTGGTCTGTGTGCTGTAGTTTGCCTTCCCCTGGGTTAGGAAGAGAGTCCAGGAAAATGAGCTAGCAGGAGCTAATCCTTGAAGCACATTAACTCGCAATCAGAAATCTACGGGGTCCACGGAGTATAATTACACTGAGAGCAGCTGTCCCCCCTATCCATTCTCTCTCACATTCAAGTATTACATAGGCCCAATCTACAAAACTCCAGAGGAAGTGGGAGAATGGTGGTGTGGCCGGCATGTTTCCCATTCCTTTTATGCCTGCCTATACATCCATCCAGCCTTGGTTTTTCTACAGTGATCATAGGTGATGTAGCTATGCATTGAGTCATTCTTACCCCACTGAGGTAGCGGGGACAATCTGACTCAAAATCTTTCCAAAAAGTTCTAGACCTTTTGAGGAAACACTAGACTTTTCTGATTTCCCCAACTGTAAATGGAGAGCAGCATATTTGGAGAACAGTACTCTCATTCTTTTCCCAGGCAAAAAGTATTAAATTTGGTCTCATCTTAATTCCACATGTTTCATTCCAAAAGAGCTTCTAGCACTGTTCTTGTTAATTCAGATAACAGATTACTTCAGCAATAAGACATAACAGGCCAGGTTTTAATGGTCTATTAAAATGTGCCTTATGTGCATTGTGAAGCAAAAGGTCAAGTAACTTCAACCACCCAAGAAGGGTATTAATGGCCAATTAATATATACCTTGTTGTGTCTAATTGCTGTAATAATACAGATCCTTTTTATTTACCAAGGAAAGTCTATAATGAAATTTTGAAAATTATTTTGTGTGCATTTCATTGAATGCATCTTTGCTTTATGAAAAGAATATAGTAAAAGGAAGGGGGAATTTAGCTTACTCTTTGTAATGACTTTTTAAAATTTGTACTTTAAACTTGATGCACCAGAAGTGATCTCCAATTATGTTTGTTTATTGGGTTAACAATTTTTTTTTTAAAAAAAAAGATCCTCAGCAGAACAGACACCATCAATTTGCACCCGGTATCAGTCATCTCCAAATACAATTGAAAAAGGCAAGATTTTTGACACATTCTCTTAAACAGGTCCCGGGGAAAGAAGAGCGAGATGTAAAATATGAATATACTGAGCCATATGCTCCCTTCTGCTTCTGCAAGTGGAAGAGAGCAAACAGCTGCAGATCCTGACAAGCGGACGGATGCAGAGCAGGGAATGTCAGTTCCATGGCCTGCTTTCAATGGTGACCCAGAAGCACCTCCTTAACCCTGTCAGCATTAATTTATGCCAGTTCCACCACAGTGATATGACACCCCCCTCCTTCCTAAGAAGAATTTCCAGGACATCAAAAGATGAAAGGCACTACAAAAGCTGTGTAGTTACAGAGAGGGCATCCATCCATGTGAATTGATTTGTCCTTGGTAGATGCTGGAGGTTGGCAGATACTAGAGGTCAGCATTCATTCTGATAGAAAAAAAGTGAATCTCAATTTTTTAACTTTTATTTTAAGCTATTTAAATAAGGTTTCTCAATGCATGGATGAGACATTGGTGTAGGGAGGAGGTGTTTAGATTTATTAGGAACTGGGGAAACATTTGGGAAAAGGGGAGCCTATACAGGAGGATGGGCTTCACCTAAACCAAAATGGAAGCAGATTGCTGGCACTTAAAAATTGAAAAGGTTGTAGAGCAATTTTTAGACTAAGGGCTGGGGGAAAGCCCATAGGTGCAGAGGAGCACATGGTTCGGACATCCCTAAGGGGAGGATCTATAAATGGAGATTCTCTGTGTACGAGTAAGGAGGAAAGGATGGAAGACGATAAAATACAGATAGTATCTGATGAAAAACAGTCAAATGAAAAAAGTCCCATGCAATTACATCATGTAATAGCAGATAGCAAAAAGTGACAAGTTTTTAAAGTGCTTATATACCAATGCTAAAAGTCTTGTCTTGTTTTAAATGAGTATATTGCTAGAATAGGCATCACAGAAACTTGGTGGAAGGAGGCTAATCAATGGGACACGGTAATATCAGGGTACAAAATACATTGGAAGGACAGAACAGGTCCTGCTGGTGGAGGAGTGGCATTATATGTGAAAGAAAGCATAGACTCAAATGAAGTAAAAATCTTTATGAACCAAACAGTACCATAGAATCTCTATGGATAATAATTCCATGCTCTAATATAAGAATATTACAGTAGGGATATATTACCTACCACCTGACCAGTATGGTAATAGTGAGTGTGACATGCTCAGGTAGATTAGAGAGGCTGTAGTGGGACAGCTGCCCCACTACATGAGAAATTGGCCCATAAACAGGCCAGAGAGGCTGCATCAACTGGCAGCCAATCAGAAAGGGCCTGTCAGGAGCCAATCGGGGTCAAGAAAAGAGGCAGCCAATCAGAGCCAGGCTAGGCCCTATATAAAGACTGCCTAGCAGAAGAGCAGGCAGTCTCTTCCTGGTTAGCAAGGGAGAAGGACTGACTCCTGAGCCAAGGAGTAGTACCTTGTACAGAGCAGTGCTGGGCAGGCCTGGGGGAGCAGAGAAGAGCTCCGGCCCTGACTGGAAGGGCTAGGAAGGTGCAAGGGGCCAAAGGGGAAGTGGCCCAGGGAATATAGTCAGACAAGTGGAGGAAGGAGGGTAGAGAGGCTGCTTCCAGAGGGTCCCTGGGTCAGGACCCAGATTAACTTGTGGGCCTGGGTACCCCCCAACCCCCTTGGACCTCAACTGCCTGTGGAAGAATGGCTGAGATGGACTACAACTGGCCCTTGAGCTGAGGGGCTAGACTTTGGAGTTGTGGTAGGCCACCGACGTAGGTGACTGGCAAAGGACTGTTATCACACACACACACCTCCGGAAGGGAGTCAGACTGGAGTAGTAGGCACTGTCCTGAAGCTGACGAGGAATGTCCTGAAGCAGATGCCGCCGAGCAGGGAGCAACGTGGGTCCTTTCGAGCAGCAGAAAGACAATGGGAGAGACACCACATGTGGAGGATGCTCCATAGCTGACAGAGCTAATTCCCAGACTAGCCAGCAGGAGGCACAGCGGTGGTGAGTCTCGATCCCATTACCGAGGCTATTAAAATAAAAAACTCAGTAATAATGCAGGATTTCAACTATCACTATATTGACTGGGTACATGTCACCTCAAGACAGGATGCAGAGATAAAGGTTCTTGAAGGCTGCTTCTTGGAGCAGCTAGTCTTGGAACTCACAAGAGGAGAGGCAATTCTTGATTTAGTCTTAAATGGAATACAGGATCTGGTCCTCGAGGTAATATAGCTGGACTGCTTGATAATAGTGACCATAATATAGTTAAATGTAAACATCCCTGAGGTGGGGGAAATACCACATCAGCCCAACACTGTAGCATGTAATTTCAGAAAGGGGGACTACACGAAAATGAGGAACTTTATTAAACAGAAACTGAAAGTTATAGCTCCAAAAGTAAAATCCCTGCAAGTTGCATGGAAACTTTTTAAACATACCATATAATAGAGGCTCAATTTAAATGTATACCCCAAATGAAAAGACAAAATAAAAGAACCAAAAAAGTGCCACCATGGCTAAGCAACAAAGTAGAAGAAGCAGTGAGAGGCAAACAGGCATCCTTTAGAAAGTGGAAGTTAAATCCTAGTGAGGAAAATAGAAAGGAGCATAAACGCTAGCAAATGAAGTGTAAAAATAATATAATTAGGAAGGCCAAAAAAGAATCTGAAGAACACCCAGCCAAAGACTCAAAAAGGAATAGCAAATTATTTTTAAATACATCAGAAGCAGGAAGCCTGCTAAGCTACCAGTGGGGCCACAGAACAATTGAGGTGCTAAGGGAGCACTCAAGGACGATAAGGCCATTGTGGAGAAACTAAATGAATTCTTTGCATCGGTCTTCATGGCTGAGGATGTGAAGGAGATTCCCAAACCTGAACCATTCTTTTTAGGTGACAGATCTGAGGAACTGTCCCAGATTGAGGTATCATTAGAGGAGGTTTAGGAACAAATTGATAAACTAAACAGTAATAAGTCACCAGGACCCAATAGTATTTACCCAAGAGTTCTGAAGGAACTCAAATCTGAAACAGCAGAACTACTAACTGTAATCTATAACCTATCTTTTAAATCAGCTTCTGTACCAAATGACTGGAGGATAGCTAATGTGACACCAATATTTAAAAAGTGCTCCAGAGGTGATACCAGCAATTATAGGCCAGTAAGCCTGACTTCAGTACCGGGCAAACTGGGTGAAACTACAGTAAAAAACAAAATAGTCAGAAACATAGATGAACATAATTTGTTGGGGAAGAGTCAACATGGTTTTTGTAAAGGGAAATCATGCCTCACCAATCTACTAGAATTCTTTGGGGGGTGGGGTCAACAAGCATGTGGACAAAAGGGATCCAGTGAACCTAGATCTTCAGAAACCCTTTGACAAGGTTCCTCGCCAAAGGCTCTTAAGCAAATTAAGCTATTATGGGATAAGAGAGAAGATCCTCTTAGGGACTGGTAACTGGTTAAAAGATAAGGAACAAAGGGTCAGTTTTCAGAATGGAGAGAGGTAAATAGTGGTGTCCCCCAGGGTTCTGTACTGGGCCTAGTCCTATTCAATATATTCATAAATGATCTGTAAAAAGAGGTAAACAGTGAGGTGGCAAAATTTGCAGATTCAAAATTGCTCAAGATAGTTAAGTCCCAGGCAGACTGCGAAGAGCTACAAAAGTATCTCTCAAAACTTGGTGATTGGGCAACAAAATGGCAGATGAAATTCAGTCTTGATAAATGCGAAGTAATACATATTGGAAAACCTAATCTCAACATACATTCAAAATGATGGGATCTAAATTGGCTGTTACCATTCAAGAAAGAGATCTTGGAGTAATTGTGGATAGTTCTCTGAAAACATCCACTCAAGTGCAGCATTAGTCAAAAAAGCAAACAGAATTTTGGAAATCATTAAGAAAGGGACAGATAATAAGACAGAAAATATCACATTACCTCTATATAAATCCATCGTACGCCCACATCTTGAATACTGCATGCAGATGTGGTTGCCCTCTCTGTCTCTCTGTCTCTATATCTATATCTATATATCTATAATAGGAATTGGAAAAGGTTCAGAAAAGGGCAATGCAAATTATTAGGGGTATGGAATGGCTACCATATGAGGAGAGATTAATAAGACCTGGACTTTTCAGTTTGGAAAAGAGATGGCTTGGGGGGGGAGGGAAATATGATATTATTATGAAATTTTGACTGGTATGGAGAAAGTAAATAAGGAAGTGTTATTTACTCCTTCTCATAACAAAAGAACTAGGGGTAGTCAAATAAACTAATAAGCAGCAAGTTTAAAACAAACAAAAGGAAGTATTTTTTTACACAACACACAGTCAACCTGTGGTACTCCTTGCCAGAGGATATCTATAACAGGGTTCAAAAAAGAACTAGATAGCCATTGTGGACCTATTAGCCAGAATGTACAGGGATGATGTCTCTAGCCTCTGTTTGCCAGAAGCTGGGAATGGGCGACAGGGGATGGATCACTTGGAGATTACCTGTTCTGTTCATTCCCTCTGGGGCACCTGGCATTGGTCACTGTCAGAAGACAGGATACTGGGCTCAGGGCCGGCGACAGGGGGGTACTACGGGTAGAGCTGTACCGGGCCCCCCGACTTTAGGGGGGCCCCGGTACAGCTCTACCCGTAGTCATCCGGCGCGGCTCTCCCCCGGACGAGCGCCTGTCCCCGGCCGGAGCAGAGAGCCCGGCCAGCGGCAGCGGCTCAGTCCGGGGGAGGGAGGGAGGGAGCAGCAAGGGAGGCTCTTGCTGCTCTCTGGTCTCGCTGCTGCCAGCTGGTGGGGGGAGCGCCGGCTGGGCTGGGGTGGGGGGGGCGGCTGGGCTGGGGAGCCCCCAGCCGCTGTCAGCTGCGGGGGGGCGGCTGGGCTGGGGAGCCCCCAGTCGCTGTCAGCTGGGGGGGGGGCGGCTGGGCTGGGGGCTCCCCAGCCGCTGTCAGCTGGGGGGGGGCGGCGGGGCTGGTGGTGGGGGGGGCGGCTGGGCTGGGGGGCCCCCAGCCGCTGTCAGCTGGGGGGGGGGAGCGCCGGCTGGGCTGGGGGCCCCCCAGCTGCTGTCAGCTGGGGGGGGTGGCGGGGATGGGGGGGTGGCCGGCTGGGCTGGGGGTTCCCCAGCCACTGTCAGCTGGGGGGGGGGGGGGTGGCCGGCTGGGCTGGGGAGCCCCCAGCTGCTGTCAGCTGGGGGGGGCGCCGGCTGGGCTGGGGGCTCCCCAGCCTCTGTCAGCTGGGGGGGGGGGAGCGCCGGCTGGGTTGGGGGGGGGGCGGCTGGGCTGGGGGCTCCCCAGCCACTGTCGGCTGGGCTGGGGGGGACCCGGCTGGGCTGGGGGCCCCCAAACTATTAGAGTAGGGGGCCCCCAAATTTCTGTCGCCGGCCCTGACTGGGCTAGATGGACCTTTGGTCTGACCCAATATGGCCATTCTTATATTCTTATAATTATCTGGAATTTTAAATCTTGATTTGTACATTGGTTGTTCTGAGCTACGTTAAAGCCTCAATTGTACTTACATCTTGGGTGGTGAGCCTGTTAAGTCTGACAAAGTCCAGCACTGCTTATCTTATTAATAGTTAAATGGCAGACCTCCAAGGAACACCAAGTTCTGCAGGAAGTGGCATAGGTGATTCAGGAGATGGCACACCTCCCTCAGAAGCAGCACTGAACCAAAATTTTGGCATGGGAGATTGTGTTTCTGAAGTTGGTGACCCAGATTCTTCCCTGCATTAGACCATTTTGTGCCACGCTGCTGTTGGCCCAAAAGCCAGTGTAGATGGTTACAGGAAGATCAGTCCAGCATGGGTGATCCACTGTGTTGCATAGCTGGTGTAATGGCTCCTGCAGCATTGCCCTCCCACAGTAAAAGGTCGGACCATAAAAGAGGGGACATTGCTGGGGATTGCCTGGTAATTTCCAGCTGCATTCAGGTTCTAATTTATTCCAGCACACAGTTGGACAATGATTAGAGGACTGTGAAAGGCCTTAAGGTCACCCCTCCACACACAACACAAGTTCTGCTGTGCATTCTTTGGCCACAGGTGAGGATCTGGGCCTTTGTCATCTGCCTAAGACGTAAAATAAGAAACCTGACCACTTGCAGTGATTAAAAACGGATAACAGTATTTGTAAGAGTAGAAATTATAACTCCTGAGTGACCCAGCCAAATTACTTACTCTTTCCTAAAATCAACCTGTAGTTTCATTTGAATTAGGGTATTCTTCACACCCTAGCCTAAAATATTGTGTAGAACAGCTGCTTGCTGCTGCTGTATCTCCCCTGCAGGTTACTGTCTTCCTGGGGTAGATGAAATGATGCCTTTATACAACATTTTAATTTATAAAGTATTTGGGGATCCTTTAGGATGAATGCTCATACACAACTACAAGGGAAATAGTTACCAATATGACCCAGCACAGCTTTGAACAGTTCTGTACCCAGAACACTGCTGCTTTTAACTTTCACATTTTAGTGAAAAGCGTTTGATTCTCTAGATTTTTTCTCTAATGAGAAATGAAAATCAACCTTGACACAGCCATAGATAAAGGAGCATTAAAAGCCACTGACAGTCTCTGCTGAAAAAATGAGCTTTCTATTCCTTTAATGGCACTACCTCAACTGTGACTTTCAGAAACTTTCCCCCGTGACATTATAGTTTTTAACTCTTTATTATTTTAAAAAACCCTGAACTTTAAAGACCCCCTCACAATTTGACTTTTATTAATGTAACCCTTCTGCCTGTCAGAGCTGACAGCAACAACGGATGGGTTCAGTATCTAGGGGTTCCATTCCAATAACACAATGCAAAACTGGCTTGAGCCCTCACCCAGTGACCTCTGACAAATATAGATCTCCCTCCCCTCCCGGGTGTGGCAGTACTTCCCTTCTCGCAAGCACAGAGTCTGAGTGTAGCAAAAGTCTTTTAATAACAGAGAGAAACAATGCAGCTTTATGTTGGGGAAATACCACAAACAGGATTCATAACACAAACCATGAGCAAAAAAACCCCACCCCAAGCAAAATGGGCCGTGTCCTTTCCCTTTGGCTCTTGAGTCCAGCAACCCAAAAGTCCCCCAAAGTTCAACAACCCCAAAGTTTCTGTCCCTGGTCAGTGCAGCCCCCAAGTTCAAACATTCTTCTGTAGAGTTTTACCCCCACCCCAGACTGTGTGGAAATGAGGGGGGGGGGGGGGAAGGAGCACCTTATGTGCTCTGATGGCTGACTGCCCCGCCTCTGCATGGGGTTCTGCTGCAGCCTTCACCATAAGCCACTCTCCACCAGCGGCTCTTCTCCAGTAGCCATCCTGTGAGCCACGCCTCTCTGCTAGCCACTCATCAATATATCTTCAGTCCCCCCTACTACTTAACATGGTACTCAGTGATTTCAGCTCATAGTAGGGGAGCCTCAGTGCTGGTGCACCATTGGGCCTAATTGACTTCAGCTCTGCAGTCTATAACCAGACCCTTAATGGAATCAAAATTAGGTCTGCTATTACACAGTGGCGAGAGAAGGGGGTGCAACTGGCATTTGAGGCCCATACCACCAGGTACAAATGTCTGTCCCCACCCTCTCTCAATTCACTGAGTTTTGGAACCCACGTCCCTTGCCTAGTGAGTGCTACTAGTTGATGTCGAGTCCCTCTGTCATTTTTTTAAAAAAAGGCCAACTACAGTTCCACTGTCCTTGATTCACATAATCATGATGTTACTGATAATAAACGGAGCTGCTGCTAACCCCCTTTCGTGACCGAGAGGAGGATGCCTCAGTTTCCCCTTTGATCAAAGTTGAGTTGTGTGTTTCTTCAATGGTCTCTGACAGCTTGTGAGCTACTTGCCTCAACTCTGTCACAGCAATCCGGAGTGTAAAGGTAAGGGGGAGAGATGGGCCATTAATCTTCCCCTGATAATCATAATAACACTTTATTCTTCCTGCCCCAATAAAAGAGAAACTGGGGATCTGACAGCAGCCAAAGTGACCAACGAGGTGGGTTGGTTGTGCCTATGCAAATGAGATCAGCCCCTCAGGTTCTTTTCCACAACCAGCCACAACTCATAACCAGATGTCAGGGTAGAGCTCATCCTTACTCTGCTTACATTAATTTAAAAACTCAGATTAGCCTGTGAATGTGAAAAGGTAATAGATTTCCTAACTGTGGAATACAAACCAGGCATGCCAAAGGCGGCATGTGAACTGATTTTCAGTGGCACTCACGCTGCCTGGGTCCTGGCCACTGGTCTCGGGGGCTCTGCATTTTAATATAATTTTAAATGAAGCTTCTTAAACATTTTTTAAAATGTTATTTACTTTACATACAATAGTTTAGTTTTATATTATAGACTTATAGAAAGAGACCTTCTAAAAATGTTAAAATGTATTACTGGCACATGAAACCTTAAATTAGAGGGAATAAATGAAGATTCGGCACACCACTTCTGAAAGGTTGCCGACCCGATATAAACATTAACAGGGGAATTCAACCTTGTCAGCACTTGCAAAGGACTGGAGGGCTTTCACCTCTCCTATTCAGAGGGCTGCCAAATGATCAATTAGGCACTCAGTGCAGGCTACGGCTGCCCTAACTTTTGCTCTTACTGCAATGGCACCTATAGGCCACTGCAGCCGTGGAGAATAACTAAGGCATAAGAATGCCCTGAAAAGCTCCTTGTGCCATGGCTTCCTGTTAGGGAAAAGGTATGCAAAGCTGGTTCTGGGGCTCTCACAGAAGGTTCCTGACACTGTGGGTATTTCCCCATGGGTTCATGCATCTGCTTTGCAGCCCACTTGCATGAGAATAGCTGGCACAAAGGGATGAGAGAGCCCAGCTCCACCTTGGCTTTGGATGCACCCCATAAAGGGAGTGAGCTGTAATGGGAATTATACTGGTGTATGTAAGGGCAAAATTGGTCCTTATGAGCCAAGTCTTCACAACTGGCCTCTAATTTCATGCCTGAAACTAACTGCAGGAACAAACAGTAGGGTTTGTACATCAAATTAATTAGATTGGGTAATCCAGGTAGTTAGATTTCTGCATTTTACCACTTGCATCTACAACTGTGGTTGCAAAATTAGATTGGTAGAAGCTTCTCTGAAAACATGCCTGAAAAAAGCTCAAACTTCTGTTCTAAAGTATATTTAGGACAAACTGGCCTACATCCTAAATTCACAGGATCTGAACCTTAAGAAAGTATATGGAAATTTAAGAGAAAAGCAAGTAGGAAAGGTATGCAGAGTTGAGCCAGATTTTTTCATTAGATATACACTTACAGCTCCCAATGATGTCATGCCTAACTGGAGTGAGAATTTGGTCCTTAAATGTGATTGTAATTAAAATGAACACTTTTTAAATATGTGAAAGTCATATACAGTAAAATACTTATCCTAATCCTTTCTTTTATTTCATCCCCAACGTGTTTAACTTTGAATATTGCCTCATATTTTGTCTCCCCTGATTTTCTTTCTTTCTTCATTGAGGCAGAAAATCTCCTCTGACACTGCTGTCATTCTTGCCAGATCTGCTTGTGGTTCCCTTTAACTGTATTTGCCAGGGCAGACAGCAGGGAACAGGCAACAATGCTTGCTACTGAAGATTATCATCTTCTATAAGATTTTCATTAAGCGCTTAATTCTTTCCCTGGCATCTCAAGGAGCTGTAGGGATGTAGAGCAATATACTCTGAATTGAGAAGATTTGAGGCTGGTCAAGGAGATCTGGAAAGGCGTTGTCTTTTGCAGCCATAGATATTTGGCAGAGTGAAGAGAGGTATACACTCTTGAGGATACTAATATTGTGCATTATTATGTAATGGGGTGTATATTTCGTCCTGACCGTAGCTGATGATTAACTTTTTGCCCTGAAACATGATGATTCCTAATCCTCATTAGTTTTACTTTAGCTTGTGATGGTTTTGTGCTTTTGTTTTTGTAATGTGGATACCAATCTATTAGGAAGGGAACTAAGTCCAATCATGTTGGCCATCAAACTGTAGCTTTTCTAATGTGCTGAGATCCACAAATGATTTGACTTCCCCAAATTTATTTCATTTTTCCTAATTAAAAGTCTTTGCCTTTGTGCACTGATTCTACTGAATACGAAAAAAGGCTTCTGGGGGCTTGATTCTTATTTACACTAATGGCCCTATACGACATTCTGGCAGTATAAAATGCAATGAAAATCAGGGTCTTTGTATTGATTAATTTTTTTTTAGTGAGCTTTTATTGGTCTGGACTGAGGAAATGTTGCTTAAAAAAAAAAGAAAGAGGAGTTACCTCACTTGTTGGAAGTGATTATATTCAGATCTGAGTACAGTAAACCCTCGATTTAACGGACCCCGATTTAACGGACTTCGGATGCAACGGACAAAATTTCCGATGCATCCGAAATCCGTTATTCGGGGGCTGCCGGCTCCCGCCCCGGGGAGCCGGGCAGGAGCTGTCACTCCCCGCAGAGGTTGACAGCTCCCGCCCGGCTCCCCACAGCGGAAGCTGGGGGGGGGGGGTTTTGACAATTCCCGCCGGGCTCCCCACAGGGAGCCCGGCGGGAGCTGTCAACTGCCCCCCCCCCCGGCTCCCTGCAGGGGGAGCCGGGCGGGGGGGGGGGGGGTTTTTGACAGTTCCCGCCCGGCTCTCTGCTGCGGGGAGCCGGGCGGGCGAGTTGACAGTTCCCGCTGGGCTCCCCACAGCGGGGAGCCCGGCGGGAGCTGTCAACTCCCCCCCCACCCGGCTCCCTGCAGGGGAAGCCGGGGGGGGGGGGGGTTTGACAGTTCCCGCCGGGCTCTCTGCTGCAGGGAGTCGGGCAGGCGAGTTGACAGCTCCCACCGGGCTCTCCACAGCGGGGAGCCCGGCGGGAGCTGTCAAACACCACCCCCCCCCCAGCCGGGACACGGGTGGGCGGGTTGATGGCTCCCGCCAGGGTCCCAGCAGCCGGGCTCCCGGCGGTGATAAAAGTAAAACCTGGACATAACGGACTAATTCGGGCGAGGGGGGTGTCCATTGTCAGCCGAAAGTCCATTATTTAATAATTTAAAAAAATTATTAAATAACAGACTTTCGGCTTTAACGGACACCCCCTCGCCCGAATTAGTCCGTTATATCGAGGTTTCACTGTACCACAGAGATCTGCACTTCACTGAGGCCCAAATAGATTTCAAAATATGCAACAAGAGCTCAAGTAAGGAACACAACAATAAATAGATACCAAAGCTTCTATGATGACCTAGATAGCCCTTGACAGTTCTGCCCCTCTGGAACAATGGAACTATTAACTTCCAGGGTGAAGTTTGTATGGGCTGGAGACAGGTCTTCCCCATGGCCTACCTCACAACTGTGGAATTCACTATTGCTGGACCAGAAAGCCTGATTCACCATTTCCCTGAATTTTTTTGTAACTATTTACTACCAATGCAAATTTGGTTTGAAACACTACCATTTTGCTCTGGTAGCATTCTCACTTTATACTCACTGCAGTGCTGTAATGACTACATATAGTGCACGGTAATGGTGAATTAGATCGTAAAAGTAAATACAGACCTCATTTCTTTCTGGTCCAAATGTAAATCCCCCTCCTTTTACTTGTATGGCATCCCTTGCCATAGTTTCTGAGCACCTCACAATCTGTAACGTGAGGTAGGGAAGTGCTATTATTCACATTTTACAGAGGGGGAATTGAGGCACAGAGGTTAAGTGACCCATGCCGGGTCACATAGAAAGTCTGTGGCAGAGCTGGAACTTGAACCTAGATCTCCTAATTCCTAGGCTTGTGCCCTAACCAGGGGACTATCCTTTCCCTTTAACCATGCTTTCCTACATAGCAACACAGAACATATTGCTTATATTTTAATTAATTAATTCAACCCTGCATCATATATCATTGCCTCTGTAAGGGACAAATGCAGAGAGAACACATGATCAACAATAATCACCTTGTTTATTTTTAACATTGGAAGGTATTTGGACATCACAGTGAATGGTGCAGTACAAGAACCTGAATAAAATGAAACCAGGCTGATTTCTTTAACATAAATGATACTATTACATTCATCCCAGGATCACAGAACCCTGTATAAATATTAATTATGCCACCTAACAATCTTATGAGATAGATACAGAGGAGTGTAAAGTTAGACCATTTTGCAAATGGATCAACTGAGGCAGTTAACTAGAGAGCTTAAGTGACTTGTGTACTCACACAGAATCAGTGGAAGAGTTAGCAATAGGACCCAAGAACCCCAGCTTCCTGTTCCCGCCTCTAAACATGACCCATTTCCTCAGTTTCATGATCCAACAAATTTCATGTTAATGATGTACAATAAGTAACACTGGGATAATACCAGATTTGTAGGAGACAGGACAATTTAAATCTAAACTAAATGAATGTCATATGACATATTCAAGTACTCTAGGGGAATACACACAATGTTTTCAGTTAGAAAATCTTCTTGAGCTCATCTTGCTACTCCTGAGGAAGAATGCCATTGAATTTATACACTCTCCATAGGCTAGTTTGAATCATATATGGTAATAAAAGCAAATTTATAGCTAGTGAGAAGATACAACCATTTTTAGAATTCCCCTAGTTTTCTAGAATTCCTCTAATTTTTATCTTGAACCTAAAAAGTTGATTGTGGGGAGCATTTTATAGTATTTCATGATTTGCATAGAAACAATGCAGATGGAAGGTGACAGGAATGTATACCTGCAGAGGCTTTGGGATGATAGGTCAGCAATTGATGGACAGCAGATGACTAATCTTTTTTATGGCACTGCAATTACTGCAAGCCTAAAACAATCTATTGCCGTGATATGTAATGCCTTAAGCACCTTTGATAAAAATATTGTTTCTTGTGCATGGCCCCCTACAAAATTTTCATTTAGGAAACCATCGGATCCTACAGCCCAATGTGATAATTCCTATGAGTCATGCCAAATCACCACATGAAGGTCTTTGGTTTTAATTGACAGCTGAATGAGAAGTAAATGGCCCTCATCGCTCATGGTTAGACAACAGATGGCAGTTTTTTTTAAGAGTTCAGGAGTGAATTTTGGGGTCTTGTCCAAATTCCTATTTGGAAGATTACATTCTACTTACCTAAATTCTCTCTCCAGGTTCAACTACATATCATGTTCTTCTTCACTTCCTTTCTTAAACTGTTCAGTTGGAAGTGTGCTATTAGGCAACTGCCAAGCTTTCCTCCTGGGGTTGTTATACTTCATTTGGAAGTGAAATTATCCCTCGTTTTTTAGATGAAAAGTGCTATAAAATTGACGATAGTGTTATAAAAAATATTTTTCAAGGTTAATTTATCATGTTTTCCTTCTCTTTGTTCTTCATTTTCATATTTCACCTTTTTTGGGGCAGGGTTCTTTATCTGACTATTGTTTCCTCGCTCTTTTTCAGTTTCTGTTTTCCATTAAACGAATTTTCTACAATTTAGCCATTTTAAAAAAATGTTCACTTTTTCTTTCAAAGTACCCATTATTTATTTGCTGTGCTTTTTTTCATCTAGTTTTTTACAAGGTATGGGCAACAATTCATCAGTTGTAAGTTACAAGTAATAAGGTAGCTTGTTATCAGCTATACAATTATCAGAGAAGGACAGAGAGGCGTGATTCCCTCTGACAAGATCCAAGACTGAATAGAATAGCATGTAAAGAATTTGTTTTACGATTAGTTTTCTATGGATATTCTTTGTTCTGTGCTAAAACATGTACATATCTTGAGGGAAAGAAGAAAGACGGGAAAGAAGAATATTCATCCTAGCATATGGCACACTTAACTATATCCCTTCCTTTTAAACACTACTTCAGTGCCGTTCATCTAATTAGACAGAATATGTGTGCAACAGGCTGGCAATATTCGCCTGAAATACACCACTCTCTTATTTATCTTTTGGGAGGCTTAAAGGGGTTTGCTGAGGCAGGTGGCTCAATGTCCTACACGGGTATGAGGCTGGGATGGGGTGAGAATGGCTATCTATAGAGAGAGAATCTGGGGTGTTAACTGTGCAATCTTCAGGTAAGAACCCTTGGAGCCTCCACATCTGGGAATAAGGCTTGAGATTAATTTTATGTCATGTCATCTCATGCTAATCACTTTGTCAATAAAGCCAACCCCAAGAAGGGGATTCGTTTTTTATTCTAAATTGTGTGGTCTGAGAGCTGAGATTATATGTGAGCTGTGCAAGAAGGAGCGGAGTTATAGATTAGAGAATAATTGATATGTTTAAAATTAATATATTTGGGGGTAGAGATCAAGGATGGGCATTTCCCAGTTATACTACGTAAGGGGGGATAGCTTGTGGAGATGAAGTGCCTTCTGGAATGTGGACTTCCAAGACACTGTGTCCTTTAATTCTAATCCTTCCACCGTCTAATACAAAATAGTAAAGGTCTGCCACATTCACATAGAGAATATAATGGTTACACAAAAAAATTGTAAAATATTTTCACTTATAAATAACATTTTCTCCCTGCTCCACACATTGAAGGAAAATAAAATTCAAGTATACAGACAGAACACCTACAACAATATGTTCATGCAATTAAAGAAAATGAACAGTACTTCTACAACGAAATATTCCAAACACATGTCACTTTAGCTTCTAGCTAAAACGGCTGATCATCATTTGGGACTAGGATTTTCTGCTTGAGCTACCACAGAGAAGCAGTTTTTGGCAGATTCTATGCCAATACTGACCTAAACAGATGATGATATATATTGCAAAAGCTGTGGAAAAGCCACTTGCAAACTCTTAATCATTGCCATTCTTGAGTCCAATCAATGCCTGCTATTTTTGAGCTGGCTGGCCTGCCCAGCCCTGCTGGGGGAAGGCTTCTGACAGATACTTGGCAATGTTTATGTCTGAAAGCAATAAAATCCAGCGAGGAAAGTAATTTTAAAAAATCTTGGCTATTATGCCCCTAAAATACTGGACCTAACCGATGATCCAGGGAGGAGTTAACAGAACAGGCATAAAAGATCATTAATCTTTTGTCTGTCTGGCCTGCTGGCCCATCTAGTCCAACAAATATGGCATCCTGATGCCAGCAGTAGTCAATACTTATTGATTTAGAAGAAGGTATTTTCCCCCTCTACTCCATCCCAATAACAAGGCTAGCTAATTGTACAATATTGTATATAGGTGAAAGAACCTTTCCTGATCCCACGGGGAACTAGTGTTCTGAAGCATGAGATTTGATTAGCAGCTTGTCCAGTTACCAGTATTGTAAGCAGTCATGAAATTATCCAACCCTTTAAAAAAAATCTAACTACAATATTTGTCTTGATTACCTCCTCCTGTGGAGTTGAATTCCACATGTGAAAATACCACATTGATGGAATATGTGAAAGAGCCTAAATAAACAGACTTTATATTTTATAAAGAAATATTCTTCTATTTGTTCAAAACGTTCTGCCTTTTAATATAACTGAATGTTTCCCTAATTATCTCATTTTGGGACAGATAAAAGGAGAAATTGATCAATTTTTACTTTATTCTTAATAATGTTAATGACTCCTTTGAATTATTTTTCTTTCCAACTAAAAACTCCTAAAATTGTGCAATTTCTCATCAAATGCATATTACACTCACGTTGCTTAACACCTTCATAGAACTTCACTGGATCTTTTTTATTATCAATTTGGAGGTTATTTCATGCAACACCACTTCATATTATCTGCCTCAAATGCCTAGCTAAATCCTTTGCCATAAGAACCTCATAAAAAGAGATCACTTACAGTACAAAATTATATCAAATTTATAGAAGTTGATTTTTCTGAACAGATTGTATACATTTGATTGTGTGTTCCCCACTAAATGCGCTGAGTCGGCGGAGTGTGTTCACAGTACGGAGGCTACCATCAACACTGTGGGTAGCTATCCCACCATTCCTGCAGTCTCCGCCTCCCATTGGAATTCTGGGTTTAGTTCCCAGTGCATGACGGGGGGGAAAAAACGTTCACGGGTTTTCCTGGATGCATCTCACCAGTCGCCCCTCCCTCAGTGCAAGGTATGGCAGATGATCGTTTTGCACCATATCACAGCAAGCATGGAGCCCACTCAGCTCACCACTACAGTTGTGACTATTGTAAATACCTCTCACATTATCCAGCAGTATGTGAAGAACCTGCAAAACCAGCTGAGGAAGCGACGACAATGCAATCACGATAGTGATGAGAACATGGACACAGACGTTCTTAGACGAAAGCCATCTGGCAATTGGGACATCATGGTGACATTGGGCCAGGTTCATGCCAAGGAACATTGATTCTGAACCTGGGAAACAAGCACAGACTGGTGAGACCGCATAGTGTTGCAGGTATGGGTGATTCCCAGTGGCTGCTAAACTTTCACATGCATAGGGCCACTTTCATGGAACTTTGAGACTTGCTGTCCCCTGCCCTGAAGCACAAAGACACCAAAATGAGAGCAGCCTTCATAGTTGAGAAGCGAGTTCCCATAGCCCTGTGGAAACTTGCAATGGCCAACAGCTACTGGTCAGCCAGGAATCAGTTTGAAGTGGGCAAATCTACTGTGGGGCTGCTATGCTGCAAAGTTTACCTCCCTGGCTTTTTGGTAGACTTGCCTGAGCTCCTTGATTTTCACATGGCACTGGTATGTGTCCCTGGAGTAGCCTCTTTCTGTCATGCCCCTGGAGACTTTTGCGTATGTATTTGCGTTTCTTTTTTTTTTTTTAACATAGTTCTGCCATAACAGATTCATCTCCCCATATTGTGATGAGCTCCAGAACCTCCTTTCAGATCATGCTGGAGCTTGTCTACGAATCTGGGACTGCGTGGTCGCCTGTGATGATGGACTCTGCATGTTTGCCTGTGATGATGGACTCTGCACGGTCACCTGTGCTAATGAGCTTGACATGCTGGCCAAACAGGAAATGAAATTCAAAAGTTCCCGGGGCTTTTCCTGCCTACCTGGCTAGTGCATCAGAGTTGAAAGTGTTGTCCAGAGTGATCACAATGGAGCATTCTGGGATAGCTCCCGGAGGCCAATAACATCAAATTGCATCTACAATACCTCTGATCTGGAACTGCAGTGTCGATTTTAGCGCTACTCCCCTTGCCGAGGTGGAGTACAGAAACCGGCTCTAAGATCCCTTTCAGTCAACACAACCGGGTTGGTCATGTGGACAGAATCAATTTTAATTCAAATTAACTTGGCTAATTCCAAAATAATTGTGTACTGTAGACCAGGCCTCAGGTTCATTATGATTGCCTTGTGCAGTATGTCAGCAGAATAAATAAACTAGGGAGCCAATATGCCAGATGTTGGCAAATATGGCAAAGTAATTGTGGGTATATTGACTGCAATATAATATCATGTGAAAAGTGGAGCATATTCCATGGGTTACCCAACATGATAGTAGACTGGAATTCATCTAAGAAGTAATAATAACATCCACATTTTATAAACAAATCTCAATGTACTTCAATAATATACCATCACAAGCTCTTGTGAGGTGTGCATTATTATATTCATACTAAGGATGTAATGTGGATGTGGAAAAATTGGAAAGAGTCCAGAGAAGGGCAACAAAAATGATTAGGGGCCTGGAGCACATGATTTATGAGGAGAGGCTGAGAGAACTGGGATTATTTAGTCTACAGAAGAGAAGACTGAAGGGAGATTTGATAGCTGCTTTCAACTATCTGAAAGGGGGTTCCAAAGAGGATGGATCTAGACTGTTCTCAGTGGTACCAGATGACAGAACAAGGAGTAATGGTCTCCAGTGGCGGTGGGGAAGGTTTAGGTTGGATATTAGGAAAAACTTTCTCACAAGGAGGGTGGTGAAGCATTGGAATGGGTTACCTGGGGAGATGGTAGAATCTCCTTCCTTAGAGGTTTTTAAGGTCAGGCTTGATAAAGCCCTGGCTGGGATGATTTAGCTGGGGATTGGTCCTGCTTTGAGCAGGGGGCTGGACTAGATGACCCCCTGAGGTCCCTTCCAAACCTGATATTCTATGATTCTACTACAGAAATGTAAGCAGAAGCACAGAAATTGCAGGATTTACACTCAAGAATCAGAGAGGTAGCCGTGTTAGTCTGGAATAGCAGGAGGTAACAAAGAGTCCTGTGGCACCTTAAAGACTAACTAAAGTATTGAGGTGCCACAGGACTCTTTGTTACCTCAGGATTTACACTGGTTGCACAGTGAGTCAGTGAACAGATGGGAACATAGCCAAAGAGTATACTGGTGCCTAGTCCCTCACTTTAACAATTCGACCATACTGCTTCACAACAACTGGATTATACACAGGGAAGAGGGAACACTTTGCAAGAAGGACGGGATCTTCTGAAACTGGATCTCACAGCTAAATCAGTAGTTATAACAACTACTGATGGAATGACATGAAGCACAACAGAATTTGGCCCGAAGATACTAGCAATGGGAGCATTCCTCCAATAATAGGTAGCTAAAGGGGGCATATATATGCCTTTCCCCCTTTTATCTCAATGCCAAGGGTACTAGGTAAGGGAAGAGACAGAAATATACCATTATACTAGTAACACCAACAGAGAGTTACCACAAAACTAGAAACCCTGTTCTCTTCCATTATGTTTAGCTGGGTATAGGGTGAGCGGATGTCCCGATTTTATAGGGACAGTCCCGATTTTGGGGTCTTTTTCATATATCAGCTCCTATTACCCCCCATCCCCATCCTGATTTTTCACACTTGCTGGCTGGTCACCCTAGCTGGCTATTGAGCATCTGAGCACTGGACATAATAAAGAGATGATTCTGTCCAAATGAGGCCCATTTCCTCATAACACAAAGGAATCAAGGCCATAACTTTTTATGGCTCTAATCTCCAGTCTAGTCCAACAGTATTCAGTGCAAGATGGGGGGATAAAGGCGCCTTTAAGCCCCACTCATGCTCCCAATCTTTGTTGCTGAGAAATTGAGAGGATTGTAAGCTCTTTGTGGCAGGGACCACATCATTCCATGAGTTTGTACAGCTCCCAATACAGTGACCCACTTCTGATTGGAGTCTTTGGTTGCAACTGCAATTCAAATACAGTAAACCCTCGATTTAACGGACCCCGATTTAACGGACTTCGGATGCAACGGACAAAATTTCCGATGCATCCGAAATCCTTTATTCGGGGGCTGCCGGCTCCCGCCTGGGTCCCACCTGCGGGCGGGCTGGCTGGCTGCTGGCTCCCGCGTGCGGGTGGGCTGGCTGGCTGCTGGCTCCCGCCTGCGGGCGGGCGGGCTGCCGGCTCCCGCCTGGCTCCCCACAGCGGGGAGCCGGGCGGGCGAGTTGACAGCTCCCGCCCTGCTCCCCACTGCGGGGAGCCGGGCGGCCGGGTTGACAGTTCCTGCCCGGCTCCCCGCAGCGGGAGTCCGGGCGGGCGAGTTGACAGCTCCCGCCCGGCTCCCCGCAGCCGGGGTCCCGGGCGGGTGGGCTGCTGGCTGCCGCTGGGCGGGCTGACTCACGGCTCCCGGCCGTGATCAGTAAAACATCTATATAACGGACTAATTCGGGTGAGGGGGTGTCCGTTAAAGCCAAAAGTCCTGTTATTTAATGATTTTTAAAAATTATTAAATAACGGACTTTCGGCTTTAACGGACACCCCCTCGCCCGAATTAGTCCGTTATATCGAGGTTTCACTGTAGTAAATAATTATAGGAGGAATTTTTACAGCGTAGCCTCCTAAACTAAGACTGCATGTACAATGGCAAGATCATATTTACTATGTGTATTAACTTGTTAATCTGAAAAAGATTTTTAACATGCTGGCTGCTACTTCACAGATTCTTTTGCTGGGTTCACTGTATACACTGCTTCCTTTGACTCTTCTGCTGCATAAAAGTCAGCTTGTTCCTTATCTAGTGGCAGAGCACAACCCCAGTCTGTTAAATGAAAATCAATATCTCACCAATTTTTTTCCCAAATGAACTCTACCCCAAATTACTCTAACTGTATGAGTCCTTATTCCCCCTCCCCCTTACTGCTCCCACTGCAAGAGCCCCTGTGAATCGCATTGAGCCATTACCCAGAGTGATCATGTGTTCAGCACTTTATCTGGTTTTCTTAAAGTGGCATAATCAGATAAAGTCCAAAATGTATGTTTAGTTTTAAAAATGGATTTACAGACTAACAGATTTTTTGAAAAGTCTGAATGAAAACAGGTAGCAGTATTTTTTTTTTGGTTGTTTGTTTTAGATTTAAATATTTTCTTGCATTGGGGCTAATTCTTCTCTTTTATATGCACATGACTCCTACTGGCTTCAACGGGAGTTTTGTGTGCACATCTAATCTAAGGACATAAATTGACCCAGTGTTTGCAATTCAGATACTGCAGCATTGGGTGGGCCCAAGCCATGAGAGCCTAAATGTGAAAGTTTCTGTGGCACAGTGATATCATCAGTCTAAACGGAGTAAAATGCAAAAAGTAAACGACTAAACGCTGAGAGGAAAAATAGATTTTCAATTTTCCATTCTTTCTATTTGCCAGTCTCTCTCACTGGCTGGCTAAGCACATTGAGTGGGATCCACAAAGGGACCTAGGCATTGCAGTGCTCAGCATCACAGAGCCTAATTTTTAAGCACCTAGAAAATCCAAGGAACACACTGTGCTTCACAGAGCCTGCATTACACACGGAGGCTCTCTATACAATGAATGGGGAAAGATCCGTGCCTTAGAATGGAACCCACAAAATCAAGCCAAACTAGCCAATGGGAGACACGAACCAGAGAAGAGTGTGTGTTAAACCTTAAATCTGGATCCCTAACCACGTTTGATCCCCACCCATTGGGCCACACTAATCCCTGGTGTATCCCCTACTACTGATTCCAAGGGGAGTCCCAACCCTGCTATCAGCGAGGCAGGCGCGGAGCTAGTGGGGGATTAATGGGCTGTTCATACACAACCCCATTCGGGGCAGGGCATGATTCACAGAAGTTTGTTAATTAAGGGCGTGACCCTGCTGACACCCCGCTCCAGAGCCAAGCCGCCCACAGTCGGGCCAAACACCGGCTGCAGCCAATGGACATAACGCACCATCTGTCCTCCCCTTTAAGGGACCAAGGCCTGCAGCCCCCCTGCACCCCAACCAGCTCGCGGCTCCCTACTGCGAAGCGAGTGGGCACGTGAGCCGGCTCGGGCGCACTAGGAGAAGGAGGAGAAGGCGGCAGCCGCCCGCCCGCGCGTGCACGCTCGCAAAGGTTGGCCGAGCCACGTGGGCTGCGAAGAGTTAAAGGGGCGGGGCCTGGGGAAAGGAGGGGGCGCTCTCGCGCTCTCCGGCTAGAGCAGCTGTTGGGCGCTCGGCAGAAGCGCAACCGCTGCCCCGGGAGCGCTCGCGCGCCATAGTGGCTGCGGCCGCGCGCTCTGTGAGGGAGGACGGGGAGCCGGGGTTGGAGCGCTAGCGGCGGGCGGGCGGCCGGCAGCGGCAGGAGCTGCCTCGGCTTTCCGGGCCCCCCGCCCCCACGCGCCTGGCCGAGCCCGAGGCGGTAGATGGGGCTGAGCTGTGCCCGCTGAGGAGGAGCCGGGGCCAGCCGGTGAGTGTCCCCCGCTCAGGCGGTGGGTCGGGGCGGGATGTTTGACGGGGGTTCCCCGTCAGGCCGCGGGGGAGGGGTCCTGTTGCTCTTCTGGTTTCTCTGTGGAGCCCCCCCCGCCCCGCCCCTCTCCCCCGCCGGGCGCCGCTGGCGGGAGGCTGGAACGCGTGGGGCCAACTGGCCTCCGGGGGTCGAGCCGCCCCGCGTGTGAGCCGCTCGCACGCAGGCCCGCCCCGAGCCACATACCTGCGGGGAACATGGCAGCGCTGGGAGGGCGAGCGCGTTTGCCTTGGCCCCCGAGGGGGGGATTGACCCCTCGGCGCCGCCGTGTCGCCTGCGGTTCTCCGGCCGCTCCGGATTATCTCCCGGCCCCCCTGCTGGGGATTATCTGTTCCCGCCCTCCCGCTCCGGAGGGATTATTCCCCCCGCTCGCTGCCTGCCTGATCCCGCGCTGCCCCTCCCGGGGATTATCTCCCCTCCCTGCGGGGTTATTCCCGATCGCGGCCCCTGCTCGGCGAGCCCCCTTCCCCGAGAAATTACCCCCCCTCCCCTCGCTGCAGTCCGCATTGAGGTGGGGGGAAGGGGGCGGGTTGCAATTGCCACAGGGCTGTCCCCTTAGTAGTGGTACTACAGACGGATGGAAGTACACGGGGGGGGGGGGGGTGAAGTGCGGGGCTGCATGGCAGAGTTAGGGCTGCAGTGTGTGCTAAATGCAAGAGGAAATATCCAGCTTCACCAAAGCGTTAATGCTCTTGATGTTGCTAGCGAGAGAGAGGCTAGCGGTCTGGCATGATGCTTTATATATGCACACCTGTACCTTCGTGTTGGGGTCTGAAGTCTCTTTCGATCATTTATTTTTGGAGAGTCTCTCTAGAGAGAACACCTAGTCTCCATTTCATAAAAAACCCTATCAAATACAGTGTTAAGGTAAAACTAAAACAAGAAGCTGCTTTATGGATGACATTGCTGTTGTGCAGGATCAGCTCTGAACTGAATGTTTCTCTTTTTTTGTTTTAAGGCAGTTGATTGGTGGCAGGGAGAGGGGGGAAAACATCTTGCCCTTGGACCCCGGTGTAAGTGTATGGAAGGACTAGTGCTATAGTGACACTGATAGAGGGGGGAAAACAAGTTTGCTAAATGGAGTAGTGATAAAGGTGACCCTTCATGTATGGCTCCCACTTGAGTCAGATCACTCATGTCTTCTGAATCTCCAGTTGCGGTACATGGGATCATTGGATTGGAACTACAGAATTTCCTATCCGCTCTGCAGCTCACGGCCCAGGATTACATCCATTAAACTTCCCTTGACTTGGCTCTGGGAAGAGGAGGGGCTCAGGGAAATTGGAGAGAGGCTGGGTGGCTATAAATAGACATCTAGAGGAGGCTTTGAACAAATCTTGGTGTGTTACTTATGAACATACCCTGTCTGTTAAACTAGTTGGTTGTCAGTAGTGTCCTAATGTTTCCTTTTATTCCTGCGGTGGTGGTTGGCTTTTAACACTGTTAAATGCTTTTAGATGAGCCAACATTTGTTGCCAAATATTGTTTAGAAATGCCATAGAGAAACTTCACATTTTAAATAAAATGTTGTTGTTTTAATTGGTAGCTGGTTTACCAACTACTCTCTCATATATTTTGAAAATAATTTTAAAAGGGTCTTAAGAAAAGACCAAACTGACAAAACACAAGAATGTTGAGTACAGAGGCTGGCTGTCTGCCTTCATATCAGCTTGAGCCTGGGTATTGCACCACATAAACATAGATTACCTGAGATCAGGCATTGCTCAGAAATGTCTGCAGAGGCAAGGCACAATATCATGAATAAGGCTGGAGTGTCAGTATTGGCTTTGGATTTCTGTGGCTCCATTGTAGAGGAGACTCCAACTTTTGTAACATTTTAGTTTCAAATAACGCTCCACTGATATCTTATTCATTGAATGTATTGAGCCTTCAACTCCTTTGACTTCAACGTGCTCCTATAGGCTGCAGATCCTACAGGTCATTGCTGTTTCAGTTTATCTTTTCAAGAAAAACAGAACATAAAGGTTATTGCCAATTAGACCATCACAGCTCCTTCAGAGCTGTATTTGTTCTGTTATACTTGTGGACTAACTGCATATCAAAAATTTCTGAAATTACTGAAAAACTGTTGTAGCATATGTGCAATAGATTATTTTCTAAAGACAATTACAAGTTGTTGTTTTTTCCAAACAGTAGAAGCAATTAATTTAAATAATGGACTGATCACCTGAACCTTTTCAGTAAAAAATGTGAATGACCAAAGTATGCAAGCATCAAACTGTTGGTGAGGATGTGGAAAAGATGGACCTTTAAACAAAAATGACCCCAAGAAATTTTGGGTTTAAAAAATTGCCCTTGGACTAACTCTATATCTAGTGTTTTGGAACAAAGCTCGGGTGACTTTGAAATGTGTAGAAATCTAGACAGCATCATTTATTCTAGAATGCCAAAACTAATTATAATAGCTTCCTCTGCAAAGAATGGTCCAGAGTGATGGTTGTCCATATAAGGATCTGATCCTGCAATGTTTAAATGCCATTTGTAAGCATCTTCCAGTTTTGTTAGCGGCATAGGACAATCTGAGATTATGTCCCCATTGTGGTAGGCTCCGTACAAATTCAGAGTAAGACCATTCCTAGCCCAAAGCTGGCAGCATAAATTGAGTAGCTGTAGAGTGGGATGGTACATAGGGATCCAGAGACATGACTTGGACAAGTTATATGTCAAGAAAGTGGTAGAGCTGGGTCTGACCTGTCCAGTTTCCTGAATCCCATTGCCTCTCTATACAGGCTCATTTAAAATAAATAAAAAGCTATATACAAGTCTCTACTCCTACAGGAAGAGAACTGAATTTCTTTAATAGTTGAGTGTCCGTACCTATATAATCTTAACACTTTTAATTATTGCAATAGTAGTTGGAATGTGCATGGTGCTGTACATATATATTGGAAGAAACAATCCACTCCCCAAAGGGCTTGGGATAGGGAGAGGAATGCAAAATGTAAGCAAGTGGTTAAGGTGAATGGCAGTAGTATGTTCCATTTCAGCCACAATATAGATCAAGTCAGTTTCTTTGTTTTTTACTGAGTTTTTTGAGAAAGGGATTTGAATGAGGAAAAGGCAATGGCCAAACTGGTTCAGGAAGGTCATGCTATGCATAAGGGATGCCATGGAAGAGGGGTTGTCAAATGAGGTATCAAGAGGTGAAGTGTTTGATATATTAAAGAATAAAGTTTGTCTGAATAGGGAGTGGTAGAGTTGCATAACCTTGAAGGTGGAAAGTTTAAATTTGTAGTGGGGAAGGAAAGCCAGTGGAGAGATTCAAAGGATATGTATCCACAGCTGCTAAAGTGTAATTCCCAGCATGGGTAGAGACACTTGCATTAACTGCGTTGGAGCTAGGACATTAAAAATAGCAGTGTGCCCATGGTGGAATGGGTGGCAGATCAGATTGACTGCCCAAGTATGATTCTGCCTGACTCCCTAGATATGGATTTGGGCAGCTAGCCTATGGTGCCACGGCCCTACTGTTGTTAGATGCTAGCTCAAGCAGGACTAGCACATGTGTATCTACCCCTGCTGGGAATTGCATTTTCCGGTTGTTGTGAAGACATACCCAAAATGAGGAAAGAAGGCCTAGTTAGTTGGTGACCCTAGCAGCTGAATTGGAAAGGGGGTGGTGGGGGTCAAAAAGACAGAACAAGAAGACAGTGTTGAGGGTGTCTTGGATGAGTCTTGGTTCTATGGGCAGAACAAAAAAGCAGGATTTCTAGTAATGTGGGGGTGGGAGGGAGAAGCAACAGGATACAATCTATATGGGGTGGGGGGACGAGGAGGGGAGAGTGAAAAATGACCACATGATTAAGAATCTGTGATGGAGGCTGATGGTGGTGTCAGCTGTGACAGGGAGCATAGGAATAGTGAGGGCGTTGGAAGAAAAGGCGTTTTGGTAGTGGTGGTTTCAGGGAGATGGGCTGACATACAGGTGTGGATGGAGGAGACAAGATGGCAATAGATGCACAATGGGTTTTGTTTTCACTGGCACAGGTGTTTTGTGTTATTGCAGAATAACTATTTTACAATAGTTACCTTGCTGTAAAATCCTAAATGGAGACAAGGCATTTGTAGTGTTAATCCAATGTAAATTAAGTGAGGTCAGCATTACATCCATGCCTGTGGTTGACTTCACCAAATCACAATAAATTTAAAACTACAGTTCCTTGTTCCCACTATGTTTTTACAGCAGGATAGTTGATGAGCATTCGCTATCCTGAGGTAACAAACCTCTTTTTGTTAACAACATAGTCTTCGTTGTTAGTAGAGAGATGGTGGCTGAAGCTGATGACAGCTGAAGGAAGGATATATGAGAGGGTGTGTGCATGAGGGGAGGTGAGAAACAAGGGGGCCAAGAATAAGACTGTAACAGCTCTTTAAGAAAAAGATGTACTGCTTTTACAGTATAAGTACTTTCACAGGCCATATAAAATAATCCAAAATGGCATTGGTAAAAATAGAATTTGTTCCTATAATTTGAGATAGAAGGGAGGGCTTCTGAATTCCTTCCATTTAGTCGATGTTTAATTACTTTCAAGTCTTGCTGATTAAAGAACATGATTAAAATCTGAGGGGTGTTGCTAATATGAAATATAAACACTTTTAGAATTACTACTGATTGAATGTCTCCCCTTAAATTCTGTTTGAAGTGACATCAAAAGAAAAATTCATTTGGAATTAAGTCAACACTTGATGTGTAAAACTACCAAGGTAGGTCTTAATAAAGTAAAAGAGCTTTAGGTATTGTAACTTTACTTTTCTGACTCTCTCTTTTTTCGTTTGACAGCCTTTTTCAACAGCAAGAACAGCACAAGGGTTCTATATCCTTGCTGGCTGATTATTGTCTCTTTTCTATTAGTTTGGGGGGCTTAGTTTAGCTTTGACTTTTCGGTCTTTTTGCATCTTGCACTGACCTGTCAGTTTCTGCTTTTGCTTAGCTACAAAATCTTGAAGGATCAAATCTTGCATTAACTTTTTCTGCTAAATTCACTTATCCAGTAGCTGGAGACCAGTAGTTGATCTCAAACCAATTCAAATCTTTGCTTTTTGACTCTTAGCATTTTGCTAAATATTGGTGGAATGCTGCTGATTATGAAGCAGATGAAAGTACACTTTTATTAATGTGTACTTGATTGGAAAAAAATCACAGATGAAAAGCATTTCCTTGCATTCTACCTCTTCATCAAGATAGCATGAGCATGCTGGTGTGCTGCCCAAGACGAGTGAGTACAGTTAATTCATTGGTTTAGAATTTGTCCTTTTATGGCTATATTGCCACCTCGTGGTCAAATGTGTAGCAGAAAAGCTGAAGTGTGACCTGGGAATCAAACTGCAAGGTGCAGGAAAATGTATTGAGCAGCATGAGAGGTTTTCTTTAATCGCAAAACTATCTAGTAAGGGAGGGGAGTTAAAACTAAATTCTGTACAGTTATCAGGGAGATGGAGCTCTTGTATAGCATCTGCTGTCCATTTCGAAAATAAAAATAGGAGGGGAATGGGAAAAATTAGTAGTTCTAACTGCCTTATGGCTGATTCACTATTGTTAGAGCTCCAGAAAAAAATTAATGCAATTTATGACCAGTGTAAACAAAGATCTGCAGGTATTCTTTCTTAATTACATCTCCAGGATTCCATGGATGAGAAGAGCCTACTAGAAAAACTTTTAAACTGACTTCAGTTGATTGAGACTAATTTTTAGAAAAATCCAAAAGGTAAATCCACCTTTAAATGGCCTATTTGCTTAAACTTAATTCAAATGCCTTATGATTTTCCTGATCTCCTGTTAGTTTTTCCTGTTGAAAAGACTTTGTAAATATTAAGTACTTGTATAGCAGAAACAGTGAACCTGACTATGAAGAAGCTGCAGTCAAATGCACAAAATGATGAAATAGGAAAACTAGAGAAATACTTCCTAGCAACTCTAGGTTACAGTAATCTTGGCTGTTACTTGTAACTAGGTACAATGTTGCACAGAAATGACTTAAGTCTTATGTCCAAAATATATTTCACACTATCAGTCTTTGCATTTTTGCCACTATGGTTGAAATGCAGAAGGGGAACTATTGTGGTCAACAAGGCTTGAAAACGATCTTGCTCACTCGCTAGTGGAGAGGACTGGGCGGGAGGCTACTACTAAAGTTCCTAGTCCTTTTGGCTGCAAAAAAACAACCTTAGTGTGGTCTTCCTAAGTGTGCAGATAGGCAGCTTGTTTGGCTTCCTGCTTATTATAGCGTTGCTAAGCTGCAGCAGAATAAGGGGAACAATACTCATTCTGCTCAATTCATTTTTGGCAAGGTTTTTAAACTTCCGTCATCGCTGTAGTATTGAGCACTTCCAGAAAGTCCGATCTACACTACAGGTGCAGCAGTGCACTGGCACAGCTATGACTCCACTGTTGTGCTTTTGTAACACTATAGTGTAGACACTTTCTACAATGATGGAAGGGGTTTTCTACAATGATGGGGGGGGGGTAGTGCAGTGGTTTGAGCGTTGGCCTGCTAAACCCAGGGTTGTGAGTTCAATCCTTAAGGGGGCCATTTAGGGATCTGGGTCAAAAAAGCTGTCAGGGGACAGTACTTGGTCCTGCTAGTATAGGCAGGTGGGGACTGGACTTGATGACCTTTCAAGGTCTTTCAAGCTCTAGGAGATAGGTATATCTCCATATTTTATATTTTTTTCCATCTCCATAGGTGATCAGTTTCTCAGAGTGGCAGTAGCTAGATCCATAGAAGATTTTTTTTCCCCACCAACCTAGCTGCATCTACATGGGGTCAGCATAGATATAGTGCTCTGGGGTGTAACTTTTCACATCACTGAGTGCCATAGCTAGGTTTACCTAACTCTTAAGTGTTGACCACGCCTAAAGGATGTGACTAGAACGGGTCATGTGAGCCCTTCTCTAAACAGAAAACTGACATTGCCTTCAGTATAACGCATAGCACAGCAGCCCCCCCGCCCCAGAAGAGAGAAGTATACAGTGACTTTTTTCTTCAAGATCAAAGTTTGTGATATTTAAGGTGATTGTTCGCTTTTGTGAGTTTATTCCATAGCCTTAGAACTCTGAGCATGGTCCACAGATGAGTTTTAAAGTGGATTCATTATGCTTGAGGAATAGAATTCTATTTCATGGTCCTAATTCTGGAGCCTCAGGCAACCTTTTGGATATCTGAGATCCAGTTTTCAGAATGCCTTGAAAATGAAGAATTTTGAATTTGACTTCCTGTTCTATAGGAAGCTAGGTAGAGAGCAGAAGACAGTCTGGTGTGATGGTGATTAGCCTTTGGTGATTAGATGATGCAGCCCATTTGGAGTTTCTTAAGGACTTACGGTAATGCTCTAGTCATCTTGACTGTGATTAGTAAGAGTCTTGTGGGCAAGAGGGAATGCTCAGGTTTGGGACCCTACCGAATTCACAGTATATTTTGATAAATTTCCTGGTCATAGATTTAATCTTAAATTTAATGTTTTCAGATACTTAAATATGAAATTTTACAGTGTTGTAATTGGGGGTCCTGATCCAAAAAGGGCTTGTGGGTGGGAGGTCACAGTATTGCCACCCTTATGTCTCTGCTGCTATCAGAGGTGGGCAGTGCTGCCTTCAGAGAGTGGCAACTGCTCACTGGGAGCCCAGCTCTGATGGCATCACCATCACTTGCAGAAGTGAGGGTGGCATGGTATGGTATTGCCACCCTTCTGTGGTGTTCCAGGAAGTGGGTCTGACCTGGCCCCAGAAGTGGCCCGTGTGGGTAAGAGGAAGTCCTGTCCCACCACAGCCCTGCCGGGACTAGCAACTGAAGCCTGGCACACGGTAGGATGCCCCAGCTCTGTTCCTCCCCAGCATTCACGTTAAAGGGGCTAGCGGTGTGGGCGTGTGTGACCATGGCACCTTGGGCAGTCATCCACCCATGAGGCCAGCCCTGCACCCCTCCCAAAAAGCAATAATGCCCCCATGCCATGGCACCCTCACTTCTGTGCCCCTGGTGGTGGTGATGCTACTTTCAGAGCTGGGTTTCTGTCCAGCTGGATGTCTGCCACTGCTCCCTGGCGCCCCAGCTCTGAAGGCAGTGAAGAAGTAAGGGTGGCAATACCATGACTACCCTACAATAGCCAGATTTCATTGTCTGTGACATATTTTTCATGGATGTGAATTTGGTAAGGCCTTACTCATGTTGCTGCTTCTTGGATTAGGAGGAAATGAATGAGCAGCAGCAAGGACAGGCTATGGAGGGTCCAGAAAGGGAGTTTGTACAAAGGGGTAAAACCAACAACTCTGGAACATTTCCTTTAGGAGTCCTTTGTCTAATTTCATACAACAAAAATATTCTCTTCCTCTTCTCCCCTCCATTTAGATCAGGGGTCTCCAAACTTTTCAGCCCGAGGGCCGCATTAACTATCAAATAGCAGTTCGGGGGCCGACAACACACTCGAGGTCCAAATAAAAAAGAATCAAAACATGGATGTTGTTTTTAATTATTTAATATTATTTTATTCAGTTATTATTTAATAACACATTGATACACTACACATGAACACTACACATCAACCCCCCAACTGACCCACCCAGCCAGGACTCTCCCCCCCAAAACCTCCTTTCCTCCAACCCCCCCCCAACTGACCCGCTCAACCCGGTCTCTTCCCCCCCAACTGACCCGCTCAACCCGGTCTCTCCCCACAGACCGTTTCGCCGCCTGGCAGTGGGTGGCTCCTTGTTTCTGGCGGTGCGGCGCATCCCGGCCCCAGCTCTGAGCCGTCCCTGGCCGGCGGCGGCAGCGGAGCACGCGGCGCGTCCCTGGCCGGCGGCGGCAGCGGAGCACGCGGCGCGTCCCTGGCCGGCGGCGGCAGCGGAGCACGCGGCGCGTCCCTGGCCGGCGGCGGCAGCGGAGCACGCGGCGCGTCCCTGGCCGGCGGCGGCAGCGGAGCACGCGGCGCGTCCCTGGCCGGCGGCGGCAGCGGAGCACGCGGCGCGTCCCTGGCCGGCGGCGGCAGCGGAGCACGCGGCGCGTCCCTGGCCGGCGGCGGCAGCGGAGCACGCGGCGCGTCCCTGGCCGGCGGCGGCAGCGGAGCACGCGGCGCGTCCCTGGCCGGCGGCGGCAGCGGAGCACGCGGCGCGTCCCTGGCCGGCGGCGGCAGCGGAGCACGCGGCGCGTCCCTGGCCGGCGGCGGCAGCGGAGCACGCGGCGCGTCCCTGGCCGGCGGCGGCAGCGGAGCACGCGGCGCGTCCCTGGCCGGCGGCGGCAGCGGAGCACGCGGCGCGTCCCGGCCCCGTGGCTGGTTCCCGACCGATCTCCACGGGCCGGATGAGAGGGCCTTGCGGGCCGCATCCGGCCCGCGGGCCGTAGTTTGGAGACCCCTGATTTAGATCAATAACAGATGCAGAGTCCTGGGACAAAGTACAGTAGTGGAAATCCCAGCTACTGGAGTGGAAGAGCAGCTGGGTATTGCCTATGGACTTCATGGGGAGGCTGTTGCTGATGGGGGAGCATGTCTGGCTAATAGGGTTGTCAAAATTTTTTTCATGCCCTGTGTATCAGTATTATAAAGCAGAACATTCTTACAAAACAAATTTAGCTAGAGTACTCCCTCTAGTGGTTGAGTTGTAGTATCTGAGATTGAGAAGTAGTCCTGGGAGAGGTTGTAGCTGGTGTGGATGCTATGTGAAGCTACATAGATGCCTGATGAACTTTTTAGTGTATAGTTCTTCGGTTGTGAACTTTTCTAAGAGTTCGCAATCTATTGTAATGTCTCTTAGGGTAGCCTACTACATTTTTTTTACAAAAAAAAATGACAATAGAGAGGGGTTCAGAAATGTCATGTAATAAGTGGGCTTGAAAATTTTACTTGCCTACTTATCAGCAATTCTCTCTCCCTTACAAGCGGGGGGGAGGCGGGGGTAGTACCAAATGGTGTTGAATCTAAATTTTCCACTTATACAAAACATGTATGTATGTTAGTTCTGACTGTGAAGAGAACTTTCTGAAGCTAAAGCCAATACATTGCTTCCTTAAGTCTCCACATAAACAGACTTTCATGACACTTTCAGTCTATCAGATGTGCTGAATAGCAAGTGAGTTTTCACTCTTCTGCATCTTAGGAAACTTATGAGCAGAAGCAATGACGTTGACTATCTGGGACTTAAAGGAGTCAATGCATTGAGACCAATCAGTGTATGTGGTGGTGGGAGGCAGGAGGGGGCGGTGAGGTGCTTAAATTGGAAGCTGGACTAGGGTGTGTAGAATGAGACCCTTTATTCTCCGCAGTCATGAAGCTCAGGAGTTGGAGGCAGAACAGAGAATCTTTCCAGCAGTTGGTGGGGATGGAAGGCCTCAAACTAATCACACACCTATCTAAGCAGAGGCTCATGGAAAAATGGTGCCCTTCAACAATGACTGCATCCTGGTAGAAATCCAACACCTTTAATCTTCCCAGTCTACATTTGTGATTTGATATAGTTGTGATGGTAGAAGTTCCTACTGTAGATGCGGTTATACTGGCAAAAACTGTTTTTGGCAGTCTGGCTTACTGCCAAAGCACTCCTTAGTGTGGACTGAGTTGCTATGGTAGGAGTTTTGCTTCTCCCACAGGCCATTGGAACCTGACTACCTTTCATTTGTTTTCTGTTTAGAAATCTTGGTAACCTGATAATCAGTGCTTGAGAAGTTATTAGATTTTTGAAGTCTGCTTAAAAAAAAAGCCCAAAACTTTGCAAGTACATTTTTTGGGAGTGAAAAATGATCCATAAATATCAGTTATAAATGTCTGTTCTTCAGCTAATTGTTACTCTAAGGATCCACTGCACTGAGCAAACCTTAGATTTAACAGTACGTGTTAAGACCGATCACTTCAGTGAAGTGAGGCGATGTCTATACCAGTGGTCGCCAACCTTTCGGTCCTCATGGACCACTAAAGTCAAAATTTTGAATGCCGCGGACCACTAACACCGCAGGCCCCCCCCCCCCCGGCTCGAGACGGGAGGCAGGAGCGAGCTGGCGGTTGCTGGCCGCCGGGGACGGGGCGGGACGGGACAGGCGCCCGCAGCCTCTTGCCTGCCCGGAGGGGCGGCCGTGAGGGAGCCCGGCGCTGCGGACCACTGAAATTTCTCGCGGACCACCAGTGGTCTGCGGACCACCGGTTGGCAACCGCTGGTCTATACAACAAACTGGTCATTGCAAGTTAAGTCCGCCACAGTTAGTTGAGCTGCCACAGTTAGTATATTGCTTGTGCATGTGTATACTTGGCTCTTTGTGACAGTGCTGTGTACTCACTAGGAAAGCTTGTGTTAAGTCACAGTGTGGTGCATCCTGTGCAACTTGCCATGGAAAGAAAGGAGTTGTGCAGGGGTGACTGGGAGCAAGGGATCAACTTCCCAGTGTGTGCAACTGTCTCCATCCCCTAATGTCATCTGTATCCCATAATTTTCACTTAAAACTTAAAAAAAAAAATTCCCACAAACCCATATGGCCCTCCTTGCTGTTGGCTGTCTCTGACAGAAGAATGGAGCCTGCACATCTCTGTTCTATTGTCATAAGCATTGCAAGCACAGAATGCATGATCCTCTGGTATTTGTAGAGCTGCAAGAAGAACTGGATCAGTGTGAAATGTGGTGATTTCTTAAGGACAGATTTCCATGGGATATAATGAGAACCATTTCAGGATTGTTGGTGGTATTTGTGGAGAAGTTGCATATGGTGTAGCTCTGCTTCTGGGCCTGAGAAAGGAACACCGACTGGTGGGATAGTGAACAGAACTTTCCTGGATCTGTACGACAAGCTTGCCCAAATCCTCCAGCACAGGATCACCTCTGAGAGTGGAAAAGAGTGGTGAAAACCTGCAATGCCGGATTGCTACCAATCAGTGACAAATCACTTTGGAGTTGGAAAATCATTATGGGGGCTGTTGTCATGCAAGTGTGAAGGGCCATTACCGTATTTTTCGTCTTATAGGACGCTCCGTCCTATAAGACGCCCCCTCATTTTTTAATAAAAAATCCGGGGAGAAAAAAAAAAAAAAAAAAAGCGCCTCGCTCTCCCGTCCCCGCCGCGCGGGCGGGCTGCCGGGGTTCCCCCCTCCCCGCCGCGCGGGCGGGCTGCCGGGGTTCCCCCCTCCCCGCCGCGCGGGCGGGCTGCCGGGGTTCCCCCCTCCCCGCCGCGCGGGCGGGCTGCCGGGGTTCCCCCCTCCCCGCCGGACCAAAAAAAAAAAAAAAAAAAAAGCGCCTCGCTCTCCCGTCCCCGCCGCGCGGGCGGGCTGCCGGGAGCGCGCCTGCGGCGGGGAGGGGGGAACCGGGACGCTCCCGGCAGCCCGCCCACGCGGCGGGGACGGGAGAGCGAGGCGCTTTTTTTTTTTTTTTTTTTTTTTTTTTTTTGCATTCGCCCTATAAGACGCACCAACTTTTTCCCCCCCGTTTTGGGGAAGAAAAAGTGCGTCTTATAGGGCGAAAAATACGGTAATTGCCATCTCCTTATGCAGGACTGTGACTTTTGGCAATGTGCTGAACATAGTGGTTCCTGAACTCTGTGGTGGAGCGATAGATGGCACTCGCATCCCAATTTTTGCACTAGACCACCTTGCCACAGAACACCAAGGGCTACTCTTCCTGTGGTTATGCAAGCATTGATGAATCAGAGGATGCTTCATCAACATCCGTGTTGGCTGGTCGGGGAAGGTGCATGACGTTTGCATCTTTTAAGAACACCTGGCACAAGCCAGAGTCTTTCCCAACTAATGGATTACCATTGGGACTACTTAAAGGCCAGTAGTGATCCTGGGGGACCCAGCTTACCCATTGCTTCACAGGCTCATGAAGCCATACACTGGCCATCTCGACAGCACCAAGGAGAGATTCAGTTACCAGCTCAGCAGGTTCAGAATGACAGTTGAATGTGCTTTCGGTCATTTGAAGGGTTGCTGGTGAGATTGTGTCTTGGCGGTGGAAGTCCCAAAGATTATAGTTCTTTACTGTGTCTTGCATAATATCAGTGAAGAAAAGCGGGGAAACATTGCTGCTGGGGTGGAGGACAGAGTGTTAAGTTGGGGACACCATCAGTACATCTTTGTAATGTGAAATAGTTTCACATTTACCTGGAATACCTTCCTCTTCATCTGGCTCATCTGCTAAAGCTGACTGGACTGTGGTGGAATCTTGTATAGGTCCTGGCTCACAGCATAGCTCGATCACCTGGTTGCACGTTTCCCATCCTCTCACTCTTCCTCCAGCTTGTATTTGCTCTTGAAACTAGCGGCTTGTCTTGGATCCCTTGGCGGTATCCATGGTGGTTGTGGGATGTATGGCATGCAACGCTCTGTAAAAGCGACAGGTCTTCAGCTCAACACTGAATCAACTGTTGGCCTTCTAATATGCCTGGCACAATTCCTTTACTATTGCATGGCCCTGCTACTGGTCCCTGTTGTACACATTTTCCTGCATCTCCCATTCAGTCTGCTTGTAGATGTTGCTGTTTCTATAGCTGGTCTCTAGCTGTGCTTGCACAACCTCTTCTCCCCCCATGCACAGGAGATCTAATATCTCCTGTCTACTCCAAGCAGGAGTACATCTGGAGTGTGTAGCAAGCATGCTCAGCTGGGAAGTTGTGCACAACAATGGAGAGCTGCTATGTGTGCTCACCAGGCTGTACAATCAGGAGAAGGCCTTTCAAAAAAATTTGAAGGGGTGGAGGAGCTTGCCCTCTGTTAGGGGAGGGCATTGGAGGTCACAATTGTGACCAGAGTGGTCCCCATTGAACATTGTAGGACAGCTACTGGATGACTGTTAGGGTTGACTAAAGTAATGCAGTGTCTACACTTGCTCTTCGTCAACCTCAGTATATCGACCATAGCTCAATGCTGTTTGGGGAGGTGGTGTTACTGGTTGTTGTAACGAGGCATTTACCCCATAGGAGATAAACTTAAATAGACACACGCACAACTGTGTTGATGCAAGGTGGCTTACATTGACCTAACTTTGTAGTATAATCCAGGCCCCAGACAGACCGTGCAAACTATTTAAGTAGTTTAATTAGAACAGACTGACTTCTCATGCTTCCTCAACAGTGTTTGTAAATACTAGTTAAGTAACCAGAGAGAATTTCCAGTCTCATGGGAAGTTTCAAAAGTTGTTTTGTTCCAAACTTATCAATCTTTTGTTCATTTATTACTTTGATTTAGAGCACGGGTCTCCAAACTACGGCCCGTGGGCCGGATGTGGCCCGCGAGGCCCTCTCATCCGGCCCGTGGAGATCTTTTTGGCTCTTTGGAATTTTTGGCTCTTTTGAGCTTTTCGCTGGGACGGCTCCGCGCTGGGGCCTGGTAGCGCCGCGCGGGCCGCCAGCCGCGGGGCCGGGACGCGCCGCGTGCTCGGCTGCCGGCGCGGGCCAGGGATGGCTCAGAGCTGGGGCCGGGACGCGCCGCACCGCCACGCAGCTACAGGGGGCGAAACAAGGAGCCACCCACTGCCAGGCGGCGAACCGGTCTGTGGGGAGAGACCGGGTTGAGTGGGTCAGTTGGGGGGGGGGGGGGGGAGAGACCGGGCTGGGTGGGTCAGTTGGGGGGGGGGGGGGGAGGGAAGGAGGTTTTGGGGTGAGACCTGGCTGGGTGGGTCATTTGGGGGGGGGGGGTTGGAGGAAAGGAGGTTTTGGGGTGAGAGACCTGGGTGGGTCAGTTGGGGGGTGGGTGGGAGGGAAGGAGGTTTTGGGGTGAGAGACCTGGCTGGGTGGGTCATTTGGGGGAGGGGGGTTGGAGGAAAGGAGGTTTTGGGGGGAGAGACCTGGCTGGGTCAGTTGGGGGGTTGATGTGTAAGGTTCATGTGTAGTGAACAGGTGTTCATGTGTAGTGAACAGGTGTTCAGGTGTAGTGTATCAATGTGTTAAATAACTGAATAAAATAATATTAAATAAATAATTAAAAACAACATCCATGTTTTGATTCTTTTTTATTTGGACCTCGAGTGTGTTGTCGGCCCCCGAACTATTTGATAGCTAATGCGGCCCTCGGGCTGAAAAGTTTGGAGACCCCTGATTTAGAGTGATTTTAATGCATGTTCGAGAGACTGCAGGTGCATGTATTTCCAGGACTTAAGCTTTGGAGCTGCAGTCCAAAACTCTTGTCTGTCACAGCTAACTATATGGCCAAATAGATCATCTGTAATGAATGGCTCCCTGTGATGATGCACTGAGTTAGCAATTTTACTAATAAAAGTGGTCAGAGCATTGGAATTGTATCTTTTTTTTTCTTCTTCTTTGCAAGGACTAAAATGCCTATTAGGAAAAAAACTAACTCTTTTACAAAATATTCTCAGTGACATGTTCATCTAAAAAGTCAAATGCCATCTATACATGGGATAAAGGGTTTTAAGATTTAAAAGCATGCTTTTTTGGGCTCAAGTTAATTGAAATAACGGAGTTTGTGCAAGGGAATACTGTACCATTGGCTTTAAGGATGCCACTGGGCAGATAAAAGTAATGCAACTCATTCACAAACATGCTTAAGTCCTTCATAACGCTGCAGTCAGAACAGCTGCATGCCCGCCTTCCCCTGCAGCACATTCAGAACCATTTCCCACAACTCCACCTGTACATTCCCTGATGCTCTCCGGAGTTTGTTTCCCATTCACTCTACCCTGGGAGTGAATGGGAAACAGAAACTTGGACAGCTTTCAAAATGATAGCTGGACCTACACACAGCTCCAAAAGTCCGCCCCTCCCTGGTCCCTTCTTTTCCCACCAAGCATTTGTGCTGATTGTTTAATAAAAACAAATACAAAAGATAACATCTTTATGCCCTACAAATTGAGATAGCAGGAGGCAGCAAGATTTATTCAGGCAGTTTAATTCTTTGCTTGAAATCCTAGACCACGAATCACCATGAGTGCGTCCTAGGAAAATGTAATGATGCATTGCTGTTTGCAGCATAAAAATATACAGTATTGGTTCTCATTCTCAGTGTTGAATCAAAACTTCTGATTTGAATTGGCCCCTATTGTGCCCCTCTAATACCCTGGTATCAGGCTGCTCAAAATCAGCTTCCAGTTGGTGTGCCTCAGTCCACCCCCAGAGAACAGAGCCATTGAAAAACATGCAAACCAATGCCAAAAGACAATGGAATGTGTGGACAGAAAAAATGCATCCTGGGACATTGAGCATATACCTGTGATGCACTGTGATCCACACTGCCAACCCACAAATCCTGGCAGCATGCTGCTTAGCTGCATACTGCTTAGCTGCATACAGAAATGTTGAGCACACACACACAGCTAGCCTTGTCCATTTCTATCCTTTCACCCGTCATGTAACTGAGCACCATCAACTTGTTTTAAAACACCACTTACTAGATATGTCGTCTCCTGCTTCTTACTCATGGGAGTGCTGGGACAGGTTAAACCACTCCATAGTGGAGAACAGTTCTTCACTGGCCTGGCAACCCTGCCATGGGCTCCAGAGCATCCTCTACCTCCTCATCCTCTGGGTAGGTCTGTTTTTTTCATTTGCCTCAAGTGCTGCCAAAGTGTCCACAGGGCTATCGGTGGTAAAGGTGGGGTCGCTGACAAGGATAGGATCCAACTCCTTAGAACTGGCAGGCCTTTAGTGCTGCACCAGAGCAATGATTTGCCTCGCTTGCCTTCTGGTACACCTGCTTCAGCTCCTTTCTTTGCTCTGCAGTGTAGTGTATCCTGATGTACCTCTTTTCACAAAAGCCATGAGAAATCTGCCTGTAGGTATTGAAATTCCTATGGCTGGAGTGCAGCTGGGACTGGACTACCTCCTTTCCCCAAATACTGAGCAGATCCAAAATCTCTGCATCGGTCCAAACAGGAGACAGTTTGCTGCATGAAGTCACCATGATCAGCTGGGAAGATGCAAAGTGAGCTCTACATGCCCAGTAAATAAGTGGACTTTTAAAAATTCACAAGGCTTCAAAGGGGGAGGAGCAGAAGGTTGTTTACCAAGCTGCAGGGCAGCAGAGTTCAAATCCGGATGGGCATTGTGAGTTGCATGGAAATACTTACTTTTTTTTCTCTCCAGATTCCATTATATTGGACATGAAAGACTCCACTACAAATTAATTAAAAAAATAAAATAAAAATCACAGTCCACTTTTGGGTATATCTTTGCATTCTTGTGCTAATTTACTATTTAGTCTGTATTTAAACTCTGGCAGTATGCCTAGGCTCTATGTGGCTGCAACACCTCAAGCAGGCCAGCCAGAAAAACAGCTTGGACAAACAAAGCAAGTTATCTTTCTTTGTCCAGCACATGCTTTTAAAGGAGGAAAGACTAATGGAGCTAGATTGATAGAGCACCAGGTATTCACTTAGAGAAGATTTTATGGCCAGGAAACTCCCATCTCCTGGGGGACACTGAATGAGTAGGTGGCTCATAAGGTGCTCTGATGGACACCAAATGTGGATACTAGCAAACCAAAATGGAAGTTTAATTTCAAAGCCAAGAATGCTCCCCTATCAAGAAGACCCTGTCACAATCCACCCTTTACCAGGAAAAAGCTGTTGACATGCACATCTGTGAGCTTGGGTGTAGGGTGGTCTATGGTTGGCACAGGCTATAGGGAGAATGGGATGAGAGTACTTTTTTTTTCTCTTTTTTTTTTTTTAATAAATTGTGGATGACCCCAAGCTAGTAGGGGTCTCAACTTCAGAGGACAGGATTAATTCACCAATTTTGTCAAGGTTGTTTTGAATTCTAATCTAAAATGAAAGGTGAAATTCATTAAAGACAACTGCAGAGTACTACTTAATGCATTTGATTTCCCCCCACTTCCTAATATAAAATGAGGAATAACTGACTAGACAATAATTCTGAGATTATAGTAGATTAAAACACTGGGCCAACAGTGGGATGCAGTTGTGAAAAAGGCTAATATTATTCTGGGGTGTATTAAGAGGAGTGTCATAGTAAGAGATGGGAAGAACCTGTCTTGTTCCACTTAGCACTGGTGAGGCCTCAGCTGGAGTACTATGAGTTCTGGGTGCCACCCTTTAGGAAAGATGCTGACAAAGTGGAGAGAGTCCAGAGGAGAATAATAAAAATAAGAGATGTAAAAACTTTACTATGAGGAAAGACTTTTAAAAAATTGGGCATGTTTAATGTTGAGAAAAGATAACTGAAGGGGAACCTGGTAGGTCTTCAGATATGTTAGAACTGTTATAAAGAGGATGGTGATCAAAAAGAACTCTGTAAGCCAGAAAGCTTGTCTCTCTCCAACAGAAGTTGGTCCAATAAAAGATATTACCTTGTATCCTGGGACCAACACAGCTGGAACAATAGCGCAAATGAATTGTTCTTTGTATCCCCAGAAGATAGGAAGCACTGGAATAGGCTTCCAGAGGAGGTTGTGGAATCCCCACAAAGCAGGTTAGACAAACACCTATCCAGGATGGTGTAGGTATATTTCATCCTACCCAGTGTAGGGGTGCTGGACTCAATGACCTTGTGAGGTTCTGTCCATCCCTATATTTCTGATTATATAATCTCCCCTCTTCTCCCCCCCCCCCCCATTACTGCAATGTTGAGCAAAGGCAGAAAGAAGATGAGAAAGTGAAGCCAAGGCTTTTAGTTTCAGTTCTATTGGCATCTTCCAGGGTTTCATTGCAAGAGTACAGTATGTTAACGGATGTTGAGCTTTGCTTGTTAAATGCAAGGTCAGTGGCTAATACAATTAAATTGGTTATACTTGCAAAGTTAAGGCCTCCACTTTAAAATCACAGTCCAGTTGACTACACCCCTGTAGATCGTAGAGGAAGATAAACCTACAGATTATAGCTTTCAGAGTGATAGCTGTGTTAGTCTGTGTCTGCAAAAATGAGGAGTACTTGTGGTACCTTAGAGACTAACACATTTATTTGGGTATGAGCTTTGTGAGCTAAAACCCATTTCAACAGATGTGGAAATTTCCACCCCACTATCAACCTGGGCCAGTCCACGCAAGAGATCAACTTCCTGGACACTACTGTGCAAATTAGTGATGGTCACATAAATACCACCCTATACCGGAAACCTACTGACCACTATACTTACCTACAAGCCTCCAGTTTTCATCCAGATCACATCACACAATCCATTGTATCTCTATTGAGCATTCTTAAAACTATAGTACCCACCTGGTGAAGTGAAGAAACAGATTGACAGAGCCAGAAGGGTACCCAGAAGTCACCTACTACAGGACAAGCCCAACAAAGAAAGTAAGAGAATGCCAATAGATGTTATCTTCAGCCCCAACTAAAACCTCGCCAGTGCATCATCAAGCATCTACAACCTATCCTGAAGAATGATCCCTCCCTATCCGAGACCTCAGACTCACACAGTCCTCGCTTACAGACAGCCCCCAACTTGAAGCACATACTCAACAGCAACTACACATCACATAACAAAAACACTAACCCAGGAACCTATCCCTTCAACAAACCCCATTGCCAATTCTGTCCACATATCTATTAAAGGGACACCATCATAGGACCTAACCACATCAGCCACACCATCAGGCTATCGTTCATCAGCACATCTACCAATGTGATATATACCATCATGTGTCAGCAATGCCCCTCTGTCATGTACATTGGCCAAACCAGACAGTCTCTATGCAAAAGAATAAATGGACACAAATGGGACGTCAAGAATTAGAACATTCAAAAACCGGTTGGAAAACACTTCAGTCTCCCTGAACACTCAATAACAGACTTAAAAGTAGCAATTCTTCAACCAAAAAACTTCAAAAATGGATTGAGAAACTGTTGAACTGGAATTAATTTGCAAACTGGACACCATCAAATTAGGCCTGACTAAAGACTGGGAGTGGATGGGTTCCTATGAAAACTAATTTTCCTATACTAATTTCCCCCACTGTTACCCTCACCTTCTTGTCAGCTGTTTGAAATTGGCCATCCTGACTACATTGGCCTCATTACCAGTACAAAAGTGATTCTCCCCCCCCTTGGTAGTCTACTGTTGAGAATAACACACTTCCACTTTAAGGGAATTTTCTCATTAGCACTCACTCCCTTCCTCCTTTTGGAAGGGAACTCCCATCTTTTCACATACTGTGTATATATCTGGCTACTGTATTTTTCCACTCTATGCATCTGATGAAGTGGGTTTTAGCCCACAGAAGTTTATGCCCAAATAAATTTTAGTCTCTAAGGGCTTGTCTTCACTACAGGGGGGGGGGGGGGGGAATCGACTGCAGATACGCAACTTCAGCTACGTGAATCACGTAGCTGAAGTTTGCGTATCTGCAGCCGACTTACCTCTTGTCCCCACGGTGGCGGCAGTCGGCGGCGCGCTCCCCCGTCGACTCCAGCTTGCGCCTCCCGCCAAGCTGGAGTTACGCAGTCGACAGGGGAGCCGCGAGTGATCGATTTCTCGCGTCCTCAGATGCAAGAAATCGATCGCCAGAAGATCGATCTTGTGCCGCGCGAGTGAAGACCAGCCCCTAAGGTGCCACAAGTACTCCTTGATGTTTTAGATTATAGTCTGTATATGTCTTCTTCTTTGGCCGTTGAAGGCCAATAGGAGTGTAAAATGCCTGCTTATGTGAAGATGCTATCTTTGTAGGGTTCATATTCCTACATCTTGGCTTCTTTGGAAACCTTCTTGCCTTTAAGGTTGTGTGTGTTTTTTAAACCTTGTAAGGGCAGTTTATAGGCCAGTGGTTCTCAAACTTTTTGTAGTGATGACCCCTTTCCCACAGCAGGCCTCTAAGCATGACCCCCCCTTAGGGACTGGGCTGGGTGGGGCGTTCCAGCAGGCGCCCCCCCCCCCTCCGGAGCAGGGGCTGGGTGGGGCGTTCTAGCAGCCCCCCTGGAGCAGGGCCTGGGGGGGGGGGTGTTCCAGCAGCCCACTGATCCCCTCCAGGGCTGGCATGGGGGGGGATTTCAGCAGTCCCCCGGGGCTGGGATGTGGGGTTCCAGCAGACCTCCCGTGGCCAGAATGGGTGGGGAAGCTTGCGGAGGCGCCGGGAGGCCGCTGCAGCAGGTGCCAGGGCCAGGCTTGCTGGCAGACCGCCATGGCCGGGCTTGGGCTCACGGTGGCACCAGGAGCCTGCCGGGGCACGGGCCCCCTGCGGGAGCAGGGGCTGGGATTGGGGCCAGATGCAGCAGGGGTCTGGGCCCTGCAGAATCAGGTCGTGACCCCCCCACACTTTGAGAACCAATGTTATAGGTGGAAGTAGTAAGTAGAGTCAGAGCATAAGTCAAGCCCCCCACCGACCATGATTAATTACCCTCTTCAGTCTAGAAACAGCCAGTCCTTCCTTGAGCAAAACTGGCACAGGAGCAGGAATTCTAAGCTACTTTATGCTTATGACTCTCGATTATCCAGGATGATAGGGAAAAAATTAATCCTGGTTAATAAAATCCTGGATAATCACCATCCATAGGAAATATGGAGGGGGGTTGGTTCACCAGCCACCCTGCACGGGGAGGAAGGTGGTTTGGTTCACTGGCTGCCCTGCACCCTGGTGGGATTTTTTTGTTTGTTCTTGGGGCGGCAACAAATCCAGAGCCGGCCCTGTGAGTTACACTTTTTTTTTTTTTTTTTTTTTGACCTGGTTAATCCACATTCTGGTTAATCCACATTCTGGGTACAGTAAAACCTCGATTTAACGGACCTCGATTTAACGGACTTCGGATGCAACGGACAAAATTTCTGAGCAAGTCTGATGCATTCCAAATCCATTTCTCGCGGGCTGGCTGCCGGCTCCCGGCTGCCGCCCGGGTCACAGCAGCGGGCGGGCTGGCTGGCGGGCGGGCTGGCTGCCTGCTCCCGGCTGCCGCCCGAGTCCCGGCAGCAGGAGGGCTCGCTGCCTGCTCCCGGCTGCCGCCCGGGTCCCGGCAGCAGGAGGGCTGGCAGGCGGGCGGGCGGTCGGGCTGCTGCTCTGACAGCTCGGTTTTTTTATTATTATTAAATAACGGACTTTTTCATTTAACGGACACCCCCTCGCCTGAATTAGTCCGTTAAATGGAGGTTTCACTGTAATTGAGAGTCTACTGTACGTTTGTATAATAGGCCATCAGTGTATGTGGTAGTTTACAAAGTGCATTAAACAAGTTAAAGGCATGATCCCTGCCCCAAATGAACTAGGGAAATACATAGAACTTAACTTGGAAGGGACTGGAGGAGAGAGATGTGGGTTCAGTCATTAAATTTCCTCCAACACAGAGAAAAGGTGCACAGCCATTAAACCTCTTCCTTAACAAACGGAAGTGTCATAGCTATAAATCCCCCTCAAAACCTCCCCCACCTCAACAAAACAAACACCGCATAAGAAATACCCATGTAGATAAGGTAAGAAGGAGTGATGTCTAACAAAAAATCTCTTTAATGTTCCTTCCCCACATATTTATCCCACGCTAAACTTGCTGACAATATGAAAAGTGGTATTCTAATGAAGGGGGTGAGACCTCACATCTCAGGGGTCCCTCCCTTCCAGCTTTGTTCCTCTTCTGCTGTGCTGCTGCTTGAGTCCATTGTGTTTGCCTCTGGGAGGAAGGGCTGCCTGCTCTGCACCCCCTCCATGTGATCTGGGAGTCTGAAAGAGTCCTGGGAGGGAGGATGCAGTATTTGATTAGGATTTTTTTGGAGCAGTAGTACTTAGATGAATGGCTACTGGTTGGTCGAAATACAAGAGATACTCCTTCACCTATAGAGCATTCCAGAAAGTGAGACTGTAATGAGCGACATGTCAGAATCAGGCAAAGCCAAAATCATTTGTATGAAAATCTTTTATTGGAGATGAATGTGGAAAAACTTTTAAATCTAAGTGCAGGTTCTCTTCTGGGTGTGTGATATGTCAATAGAATGAAGAAACACTTGTTCAATTCTTCAGCTATGTCCAACTGCTGTCAAACAGCAGAAGTGGTCTGTATCAGATTTTTTTTCTGTGCATTATCGTTCATCTTTGGCAGCATCTCCACAGAGCATGAAGCCTTTTGCTAAAGGAAGTGGTATGAATGGCAATGAGAGTGAAGCTAATTCTATTTCTTGATCTTCTAAAAAGAATTTTGCTACTCCATCTGTTTCCGCATCGAAACTCCTACTCCTGGAAAGTCTTCAGATGTTCATCAAATTAGTGGTGAGAGGTTTTTGGATTGAATGTCCCATGACCATAAAAATGAACTTGATGCTAGAGGTATTTAGTTTAATCATTATATGCTAGAATTTTTTCATCAATTACATCTAATTTACAAACTACCCAGTAGGAAACAGCTTGCAGAAAGTCTTCTGAATGCCAAAGCAGACAATGTAAAAAGGACTTGATGTTTTTGCACAGACTCCTCACATCTCTCCCAGTGTCTGATGGAAGAACAATATTCACAATGAGTGTGTCATCAACTTAATGGCAACTCCAAAACCAGTATTTCATTCTGTTGAACAACTGAGCATCACCACACAGCCCAATGTATTGGTGACAAGTTTAAAAATCTAGTCAATGGACTGGGTCCGTGAAGGTTATTTTGATTGTGACCAATAAGGTGGTTAATATGAAAATGATAAATCCGTATCGGCACCTTTTTTTGGCTGTGATGCACCTTTTTTTTGGATGATTTTCATTGGTGATATGATGAGAAAGTTGTCAGATCTCCAACATGTGGCAAAAGTGAGAAGTGCCGGAAAACTTTTCAAAAACATACTAGCTTCCATTTTTGGTGCCAATTTCATCCACACTGAGAGCCTTGGCATACTGGATAAACGTCTCCAAAGATCTTCAGATATGCAAGAAAGCTCTTCAGTCAGCTACTGTTGAAAAAGGGGCTGCCAGGTGTTGCCCCCTGGTAATCAACACTGACATTCTTGTCTTTTGGAGGCAAAACTCAATTCACTTAGCGACTTGAACCTATAGCTCAGTCCATTCAGAATATGGACTGTTTTATAGTTCAGCATTATGCAGTGGTGGTGTAGCTATGTTGCTCCCAGGTTATTAGTGACAAGGTGGGTGAGGTAATATCTTTTTATTGGACCAACTTCTGGTGATGAGAGACAGAGAGAGACGCTTTCAAGTTACACAGAGCTCTTCTTCAGGTCTGGGAAAGGTACTCAGAGTGCTTCAGTTGCTTGCTGGCAATGTCTTAAGATGGAGGTGGAAGAGAGAGAGAGAGCATGGCAAATGACCCTTATCATATTCTTTCTTCCCTCTTGGCTTTGCCTCCCCTTCAGAGTCAGATGAGCATTACCTCATCCCAGTTCCAAATTTACCAAAGGAAGTGGTGTGACTCACTCAAGACTCCAACAGATCCTTTGTTGTTGCCTAGGCCAGTGTCCTTTGTTCCTGTGAGCTGGGCTGGGTTTTCCCATATGCCCTGATGAAGTGTGAACTGCCCTTCTGCTCTTGGAGAGTTTTTGCTTGAGTTTGCTTTAAGCCGGCGGTTCTCAAACTTTCTCCCATGGTGGCCTTTTCCCCTTCGTCGCAGGTTTCCGTGACCCATGTATGTCCGCCAAAATGCCGCCAAAATGAATCGTCCTGCTTTTGGCGGACATGCCGAGTGCACCCAAGCATTCGCCGAAAAGCTGCCGAAAGTGGAAGCGTTCTCTTCGGCAGCACTTCTGCAGCATAGGAAGCTCACGACCCCCAGTTTGAGAACTGCTGCTTTAAGCCAAGAGGACACATTCTCGGTCTCATAACTATGTACATGAAATTACAACCTATAACGATTACTATCATAGTGCTTCATGAGCTTTCCAAAGACACCCAACATGATAAACTTTGCATTAGGTATCACACAATCATTTTATAAGGATGAGCATGGGGGTGTTCCCACGAGATACGGAACTTCACAGTGGTCCCTTAGCACATATTCTAACTACTTATGCTAAACTATCTTTTCAGCCTTGTATTTAGCTGGGGCACTCTGAGTACCTTTCCCAGACCCGAGGAAGAGCTCTGAGTAGCTCAAATTTTTGTCTTTCACCAACAGAAGTTGGTCCATTAAGAGCATGTTTATATGTACGGTGCTGCAGTAGCGCATTTGTACTGATACAGCCGCTGGGGCATTGCAGTGCAACCAGTGAAGACACTGGTGGGTGGTTGTTTTTTGGGTTTTTTTTGTTTTGTTTTGTTTTTTTGTTTTAGAACTCCATTTCATTGCATTTAGCATTTTTGATAGTTAAAGTAATTCAATTAACTAACTTGATTTTTGCAATTAGGTGTAAGTATCTATTTAAGATTATTTTTTTTGTTACTATTCCAAAAATGTGTGCTGTTTTTTTGGCTATTTTTTTTACGAATGTTTGACCAATTATTTTTGGACCAGTCAAATGTCCAACCCTAATCAAGGGGTGTGTGTGTATATTCAGGTTCAGATTTAATTCAGGTCATGGGTACCAAAAAAAGCACATCATTAATTGGCTCAAACATAGTTATTCATTCTTAAAGCACTGTTCCTTCTCTGGCTAACACACAGAGAAAGTTTAGACTATGAAGTTAAGTCAGCCAAAGTTACATTGATGTACAGCTGCTGCAATAATTAAATAGCTTTTGCACATCCCCATTATGTTCTTTGTGTTGGCAGTGTGCATGGATGCAGAAAGCAGTGCACTGTGGGTAGCTATTCTGCTGTGCAACTTATCTAGTGCAGGGTGTTTTGGTAAGGGTTTTCATGTATCATGGGTTCAAACGAGTTGTGCTGGGGTGACTAGGAACATGGCTTTAACCTCCCATAATGTGTTTTTTCCATCCCATAATTTTATCTGCACCTCATAATGTTTCATGCATCTTCAAAAGCCCCACAAACCTGCATGTGTGCCATCTGTATGAGAAGTATGGATCCTGTACAACTCTGCACTATTATGATGAGCGTTGCAAGCACAATACTCCTGATCCTACAGTATCTGTGGCGTCGTGGGGAGCATGACGATTCCTTGGAGCTAGCTTGTTGTGGGACATAGAAAGAAATAACTCCAGACACTTGTTGACATTCATGGAGCAGCTGCTGATGGAGTGCCAATTTTGGGCCCAATAAACTAGCACAGACTGGTGGGATGATGAGCAGTGGCTGCAGAACTTTCAGATGCACAAGGCCACCTTCCTGAAAGTGTGTGCAGAGCTCGTCCCAATCCCTAAAGTGCAGTGACACCAAAGTCAGAGCTGTACTTATAGCAATTGCCACTTACTTCTCCACTATGTACCCCCAGATTGCTAGCAGTCAGGAGTGAGTTTGGAAATCTTCATGGAGATTGCTGTGATGCAAATGTACAGGGCTGTTAATTACTTCCTACTACAAAGGACTGAGACTCTGGGCAATGTGCAGGACATAGATGGTTTTGCAACAGTGGGGTTCCTGAACTGTGGTGGTGGTGGGGTGATGCCACTCCCCCCCCCCCCCCCCCCCCCCCCCCCAGGCCAGAGGATTAGCTTTGGGAGAATATTGAAATGCCCATAGTGATCCTGGGGACCCAGCCTACCCCTGGCTCATGAAGTTGTACCAGCTATCTTAATAGCAGCAAGGAGCACTTCTGGCAGAGCAGGTACAGAATGATAGTTCAATGTGGCTTTGGCTATTTGTGAAGCTACTGGTGCTGTCTACTCATGAGATTAGACCTCAAGGGGCGAAAATATACCAATGACTATCACTTTCTGCTGCTTGCTTCATAATATCTGTGAAGCAGAGGGGGGAAAGTTTCTGCCAAGGTGGAGGTGGAATGATTTTTGAGCAATTAGATACTAGGACTATCAGACGAGCTCAAAAGGGAGCTATAATGTTGAGGGAGGCTTTGAAAGACCATTTTAAATAGCGAGCCACTGTAACGTGTGTTTCTGTTGTGTGCTCTGCCTGGCATTGTGGTTTTTTTTTGTTTTTTGCATCCTGGTATGAACCTTGTAATGAGCGCTGTGTGTAGTACTATAACATTGCAAATATGTCTGTTGCTCTTATCGGTGAATGATGTCAGCCTCAGCCAGCATATGTTGGAAACTAATAAAGATGAACTAAGTTTCTGTAAATAGACTAAGTATTCAAAATGCCGGAGGCTTGCAGGATATCTTGGAAGATGTCATCCTGCGTTGTCTTCTCCTTATCTGGCTGATCTGCTCTGCTGGTAGGATGGAGAGACCCTCGAGGCCTCGTTCCCAACTGTAAAAGATACAATGCACAGATACTATTGAGTGAATTTACAAGATAAATGGAAACTTGGTATACTGAACTCACTCCCTTTGATCCACACAAGTTACAAGTTACAAGTACTAAATTGTCATTTCTCCTTGGGATTCATAGATCATGGTGGCAGCCCCAGTCACAGTAAGTACAGCTTGGGGGGACGGATTAGGTTGGTTCAATAAGAGGAGGGATAGCTCATGGGCATGAGTATATGTGGATAGGGCAATTGAACTGAATAGTGGCACTATTTTCAACAGGCAGTGGTGATTTTAGCTGATATCTCCATCCTAATGGAGGCTGAAAGGGAACAACAGCTCCTGCACGTGTCCAGCTGCAGACTGAGTCCATATGCTGCGTTCCAGTGGTAATTGCTGAATGGCATGGGAAAGTGTCCTACAGGGGAAGAAAAGAAAGAAGGCAACCCTCCCCAGAAATCTTTGTAAGAGGATTGCAGACTATCTCCAGGAAAGTGTCCTTGCAATCTCTGTGGAGGATTCATGAACATCCTGGTGCACATAAACTGTTTTGCAGGGCTTCCTTTCAGCTTCAGATATAATAAGGGTCATTTTTCCAGCTGGAAGCGATCAGTGCATTGATCACTGTGGCCCAGACCTCATCTGGAGGAAGGAGTGATGTTACCTAGCAAGCTGGAGGCAAGAGAACATATTTTAGATATCAATGTTACACTGTCATCCAAGCTAGTGAGGAGTCAAATATGGCATATGTGCACACCAGACGCTCTACGCTACTTTAATGAAAGGGGTTGTATGCTTTCTAGTGGAAGAGGACAGTGTCTGCTAATTTTTCATTTAAAGATGAAAAGAAGTAACACAACGCAGGATTTCTTAAATGACCAGTTTTTAATTAGCTGTAACTCAAAATTAAAGGATTTAGTTGCAAGTTGTCACAAAATTCATTCTCTACTCAAAGTTCTGTAATTTTGGGAGGGTATACTATATTCTTCTTATGTACGAGTGGTTGAAATATTGCTTTAAGTGTAAACTCAACCTTAAGCTACAGACCTGTTTCCACATTAAAGAAGAATTCTAAGATGTTGAAGTAAATAGATTAAACGCTACAAAAGTTGACCTCTGAGTTATGCAATCCACACAAGTGCTTGACTACCAGAAGTTAAATTTTTATCACCAATATAAAGAGACTGTCAACTTTTAGAGCTCTCATTCCTTATTCATCCAGAGTTCTGTACTTTCACACATTCTTCATATTTTGGTTGTTATGGCAACAACAGACTATACATTACTGTCTATGATTATACAGCATTGGCACTTTGCAAGGCATAAGGCCGAAGTCCAAGTTCTTTGACAGCTCAAAGAACTTTAATTGTAAGAAAGTACAGTAATGCACACTGAGTGCATTATGACAAAACTATTTAAGATGCCCATTAACGAACAGTCTTTATTCTTACAGCTGTTTATCATAACTGATTGCCGGGTCAAGCTCCAACCACTCAATTTTCAAATAACGTTTTTTCATTCTGATCTGTTTACCATACTGAAACACCTAAACTGAATATGGAAGTTTGGTCGCTACTTCACAACTCTAAATTTCTTGATTATTGCTGTTCAGAGGAAATACTAGGATGAATTTTGTATTTCATTTCAGATTTTTAAAAAAACAAGTATGAAACTAAATTGCTGACAATAGCCCTTCATGAGATGAGGAGTAAAAAGGGCTTAAGTCTTATTTTCAAAATTGGTGTACAATCACAAGCTCCACTAACTGACTGGAGTTGCAGGTACTTTTTTGAAAGACAGGCAAGATGTTCACTGGAAGTTTAGACCAAGACCTGCATTCATACTTTTAGAAACTTTGTTAAATACCAAGTCAACTTGTTAAGTTCTGGGTACTGATCCTAGGACTCTCACTATATTCTCTTTTGCAGAGTGACTTTTAAAGCACAGATGAAAGTGGGTGGATGAAGTTTTTGGAATGATAAGTCACAAAGGAATAACCTGAATTTACAAGAATCAGAGAGGTAGCAGTGTTAGTCTGGAGTTGCAGAAGTGACAGAGTCCTGTGGCACTTTGAAGTATAAGCTTTCATGGGCTAATACCCACATGCATCTGACAAAGTGGGTATTAGCCCAGGAAACTTATGCTTGGTCTTTAAAGGGCCACAGGACTCTTTGTCACTCTTAATTTAGAGTGATTTTTAATGCATGTTCAAGAGAGACTGCAGATGCATGTACTTCCACGATTTAAGTTTTGGAGCTGCTGTCCAAAACTCTTGTCTGTCACAGCTAACAATGACCAAATCATCTTGAATACTTTAGTTAGTCTTTAAGATGCCACAGGACTCTTTATCACTTCTGAATTTACAGGAGAGGTAAGCCACAAATCTAGGTGGGGAGCTCTGAGAGGGTCCTTCATCAGCAAGCGGGGTGGGTGGGGAGAGTGTGCAGTTACTTACAAGCATCTATATCATCACTTCTGGAACACACACACACACACACACACACACACACACACACACACACACACACACACACACACACACACACACACACACACACACACACTTTTACAGTGCAGCAACCCTACAACCACTAATATCTTCAAAGAAACCTTAGTGGGGTGCTTCAGCCTGAAGAAGAGAGATTAAAACATGAAAGCTTCATCATACAGTAAACCCTCGATTTAACGGACTTCGGATGCAACGGACAAAATTCTAAAGAAAGTCCGATGCATCCGAAATCCGTTTATCGAGGTCCGGCTCCCCGCTGCCGCCCGGGTCCCGGCAGTCAGCTGGAGCCCCTAGCCCTGGGGAGCGCAGATCAAGCCACGCTCCTGGGGCGGCAGCTGGAGCCGCACTCCCCGGGCGGTGGCTGGAGCCGCGAGCCCCGGAGAGCGCAGCGCCTGGAACCCAGAGCCCCGGGGAGCGAACCCCGAGCCCGGGGGAGCACGGCAGCTGGAGCCGCGCTCCCCGGGGGCAGCTGGAGCCGCGAGCCCCAGGGAGCGCAGCACCTGGAGCCCAGAGCCCCGGGGAGCGAACCCCGAGCCCGGGGGAGCGCGGCACCTGGAGCCCCAAGCCGCGCTCCCCGGGCGGCGGCTGGAGCCGCGCTCCCCGGGCGGCGGCTGGAGCCGCGCTCCCCGGGCGGCGGCTGGAGCCGCGAGCCCCGGGGAGCGCAGCGCCTGGAACCCAGAGCCCCGGGGAGCGAACCCTGAGCCCGGGGGAGCGCGGCGCCTGGAGCCCCAAGCCGCGCTCCCCTGGCGGCAGCTGGAGCCGCGCTCCCTGGGCGGCAGCTGGAGCCCCGAGCCCCGGGCAGTGAGCCCCGAGCCTGGGGGAGAATAGATCCAGCCGGGAACCCCGGGGAGCGCGGCGCGTGGAGCCCCGGCTGCCAGCGGGGACTGGTGCCGGGGTGTATGGGGGTCTAGGGCAGGTTTTTTTCGTTTTATTTAAAAAAAAAATCGGCGGCTTTTCGGCGGAGGGGAGTACTGTACAGTAAAACCTCGAAATAATTGGGCAGGCTGTTTTTTTTTTCTAATTATTTAATAACGGACTTTTGGGTTTAACAGACACCCAGTCGCCCCAATTAGTCCGTTTTATCGAGGTTTTACTGTACTGCTGTAATGACTTCTCAAGGAACTGGTTCTTGGTCAAGAAAATAGGTAAGCCTTCAGTCAACCCTTGGTTTAAGACTGCTAGATGATGCGCAAACTATGCATGTATTTGAGATGAGAACTAGATAAGCCATCAACATATTTAAATATAGGCCACTGCACACAGTAACAGCTTTTGACTTTTGTTGAAGAAAATTCACACCTGTAACCACAAAGTACTTGTAGAAAGAGGAATCATTTCTCCACACAAAAATGTTACGCTCCCCTGTTCCTGTGTGAAAGACTTACACACGGAAAAGGGGGAACTACACAGGTGAAACTGACTAGATTCATACTTGTCAAATGCACAAAGTAACTGAACTGAAATTTAGATATTTCTAATTATAGATTTTTTAAAAATATAACGTAACAATAGCAAATAAGTCAGATTTTTTTTGTTTTTAGGTGGATATCCACGTAGATCATGTTTAAATAATGGCTAGAAATATTATGATGCATCTTCTTTGCTGCAATTCATTATAATAGCTGCCCTGTATAATTGATTTCATTGGTACAAATTAACATCAAATCTCTTAAGTCTTGAATAACTTTGGATATTTAAATACTTGTGTAGTGTATTAAACTGTAAGAGGTGGCATTCATTTAGTCAATTAAAAATGTATATATGCTGACATTTCTGAGGAACATACATTGCCAGGCAATGTTAGTTTGTGGTAACTAAGTCCAAGGTAGCTCTACACAGGTGCAGATATCCACTAGCATGGAGCGTCTGCAGAATCAGGTCCTTTAGCTTGTGAGCGGTGCAGTACTTCACTAAATGTTTGCATCATATGTAAACATCCATCTCTTGCTATGAAATATGTCTCTAAAATTTGTAAACACCCTGTAATCTGTTTTTAATGTACTATCAAAACATTTTACTAGGTTTTTTTTTTCTTTTTTTTCTTTTAGGAATTTGTGTCTTCATAATAGCTAGATGTATAACTTTGTAGCAAAACAAAGTCCATTGTATAGGACACTTATGGCTTCCTTTAACATTCAGATTTTACTATATGGGGGGGGGGGGACACTTACAATACACTGACTAGTTTAAATTTCTTGGTGGAATGAGAACAGATTGCACCTTCTGAATAATGCATGAAATTAACAATTTGATTTTTCCTTGTATGGATTAAACGATAAATGTGCACAAGGATGGGTTTGGTTCAGCCTTTCTGCAAAGGTTAGTCTGAACCGGACCTATTCTTATGTACAAAAGCAATTGGCACCGTTTCTAACTATAGCGCATCTGTTCAGGACCTTGGAATTCTGAGATACTTCTGAGCCAGCTTCTGCAAATAGCAAACTTTGAGGCAATGAAATTCTGTGACTGTAGAACCTACTGACTACAAAATTCCAGAAAACCTGAGAACTCCAGTCTCTGGTAATATGTTTGATAGATACTAGCAGCCAACTGAGTGAAAATAAATTAGTTGTTCATGTAATAGTAGCAAGTGGCTGGCTGAATAACTTCAAAAATAATCTGGTTATAAGTCTTAATAATGCTTGCTTGTGACTGCTTTTTTATTTTATTTTAAAAGGTTAGTTTAATATGTAATGCTATAACTTTAAGCTTTTATGTAATTAAAAACAAGGACTGCAAGTAGCTGTAAGTAGTTTCTTTATTGTGGGACTTCTGAAATCATTTTTAAATGTCCTCTTTTCCTTTTCGAAGATGTGACTGAATCAGCATCTCAAACTCAAAACAAGCAAACAACCTTTGCTTAAAACAGATAGAAAAGGAAAGACATAGCGGAGCACTATAGCAGTTATTTTGCTGAACATAAATTCCATGTTGTGTACGTATAGAAAATGGAGACCTTGGATGTTGTAAGAGACATGAGTATTTAAGTACAGCATTAGTTGGTTAGTTCTTGGATACTTTAGTAAATGATCTTTGTCCTGCAGGGATGGGCAGATTTGTATCACTTGTTGCATTTTGAAAGAAAACCAGTCTGTGACTTGTGAATTTAAATCAATTGTACATTTGTAATAAAACTTCACTAAAACTACTGTAAATCTTACTAACCAATGAAGGATTAAAGAGCACAATTATCTAATCAAAATATAGTTAGAACAGTTAATAAATCAACAAATTGATTTCATTCTCTGTTATTGTCATTAACTGACTAAATCACTGGATGATCACAATAAGATTTAAATCATGAGGGTAACAACTCATGATCAATTTTTATACATATTGTTCCTGGAAGCATAAGGAGGCATGACTTGCTTTTCAGTCCTTTGAAATTGCGTCTAGACTCCTTCAAGGTTGCCAGTGTGGCCTGGTATATGTTACAGAGTTAGGTTGACATAAGGCAGCTTACATAAGTGTCTACACTAAAATGCAGCTCCCACCAATGTAACTTACCCACTACACTGACTTAACCCCGTGAAAGACTTAGCACTTAGGTTGGTGAAGTTAGATCGATGCAGTGTCAGCATAGACACTGTGTAACTTACATTGCTTGATTGCTGCCTTTCAGAAGCGCTCCCACAATGCCCCATACTGACAGTTAAATCAGTGCAAGTGCTCTTGGTAAGGATGTGCACTGCTGACATAAGGAGCATGGTGTGGTCATGCTAAAGTGATTTAATTACTGTGCTTTGATGTAATTTAGGCTGATATAATTTAGTAGTGTAGATTTGCCCTGTGGGACTTCACCATGTGGCTCTTTCCCTTATTTAGTTATCTCTACTGTGTCTTTTGGGCAAAGTCTTTTTTTCAGACGCTATTTTATAACCCACAAAGTGATTTAAGATAGGACTGACTTAGAATTTAGATATGCACATGCTATTTTTGACACACTCCTTCCCCAACATAGCATGTTCATGTATGTGCCTCATTATTCTGTTTTTTGCTATAGTTTCAACCAATTTGCCTGGAACTTGAAGATAGGCTTACTGGCCTGTAATTGCCAGGATTGCCTCTGGAGCCTTTTTTAAAAATTGGTGTTATATTAGGTATTCTGCAGTTATATGGTTGAGATAACTTTAGGGTATAAGTAAAAGGTTACATACTACAGTTATTAGTTCTGCAATTTAGTGTTGGAGTTCCTTCAGAACTTTTGGGTGACTACTGTCTGGTCCACATGACCTATTACTGTTTAATTTATCAGTTTGTTCCAAAGCCTACTCTATTAACACTTCAATCTGAAACAGTTCCTCAGATTTGTCACTTAAAAAGAATGGCAGCCGTGTTAGTTTGTATCCATAAATAAAATGAGGAAGACTTTGTAGCACCTTAGAGACTAACCAGTTTATTTCAGCATATGTTTGTTTAGCCCACGAAAGCGTATGCTGAAATAAACTGGTTAGTCTCTAAGGTGCTACAAAGTCTTCCTTGTTTTAAAAAGAATGGTTCAAATGTGGGAATATCTCACAACCTCTTTAGTGAAGACCCATGCAAAGAATTAATTTAGCTTCTCCACAACAGCCTAGTTTTTGGAGACAAGGACTACAATTTGGGGGACCAGGTGATCTCATTTCTTGTTGATGCCTTATGCTGGTGGTGGGCTTCCTCTGGGCACTTGTCTGGTCAGGCTGGCATAGCCTTTACTAATTTTGGGCTCCTTGCTATACCAGTATCCATTTTTGGTGTTGTGATGAACTAGCAAGCTCTGCTTCTGCAATTGCAGAGTTGATCATTTTAAGACTGTCTAAACACCAAGATTATAGTAAAAGTGAAGAAGCTTGAGGAGCCTTTGAACCCCATTTCTAGTCAGAGGAATTCTGTTAAAATTTGGCTGATCACCAGTCTATTCTAAAAAGGAATGATAATGGTGCACTGAAAGTAGAAAATAAAGGAGTTCATCCAGAAGTTTGTTCATTCATCCTCACTCTTGCATATGGTGATCCAAGAACCTTAACCAGGGTCGCCTCTTGGAGAAATCAAACTAGTATCAGTTTTGACTAGTCTGGCCACGCTCCCCCTAATCTGAGGAGCAGGGGATCTCACTTAAGTCACACATGTTAAGGATACCTTGATCTTGATATCCATGGAAAAATGCTTTAGTATGAGCATTCTGGAGCTGAGAGCAGAAAGATAAGATCTCAACATCAATACAGTGAAGGTGTGTGTGTGTGTGTGTTAAAGCTGCATGCTCCCCAGTGGACTCACTGATTAACAGGGAGGGACAAGACTGGAACATCTGTGGGATGAAGTTCTGTAGCACCTCTTCTCTATCCGATCTGGACATACAGTGGGGAATGTTGGAACAACGAAGACTTTTTCTTTGTGAAAAGATTAAGTAAAACATGTATGTATATTATGAATATTCATTTTGTGTGGTTAGTAATGTGGTATGGAATTTGGGTAATGGTACTTGCAGCAATGAATGATGCTTCTTAGTGTGACTGGTTAAAGCAGTAATATTTGTTCTACCTCACTGCAACAAATTGACTAAATGATTCAGCAGGATCATAACTGTAACTGCATCACTTTTATGACTTCTCTGAAAAGGTACACATTAGAGATGAGAGAAGTTGAAAGAGGAAAGGAACACTTTAAAAATTGCTGTTACCCCTGTTTTGCTATTCTTTTTGGACTTTATAAATACTCATTTAAAATCTTAGTAACCTCTTTGTTTCAAACATTAAATACATTTTTAATATATTAAAATAAAAATATAGTATGCATGCACTTTCAACTTGGGAAAGAAATCCCATGTTTAAATATTTCATCACTCTTTAATCATGATTTAAACACATCAGTTTTTTAAATATTGCTTTAAAGGCTTTTGGCTATAATTTGCCATTTACAGACTTAGTCATTGTATTTTAATCCCTCTGTGGCTATCTTTTTAAAAAATTTAAATAACTGACTGGCTTATGTAGTCCAGTTGCCCTTCCAGTGAAGGGATGGGTGCTGAGAAAAATCTAACAATGATATTTTTTAAAACTTTTTTTTTCCTATTGTTGAAGCTATTCTGGTAATCTTAAAGATAGAACAAAGAAATTGAACACCAATCTAGACACTGGGTAAAAATTTTTGAAGTCCTTAAGTGACTACGTTCCTAAATTGTAATGAAAATCAATGGGACTTAAGCTACTAACTAGGTGCTTTTGAATATTTTACCAGTCTTCCAAATACTTAGGAACAATTGCTATTTTTTGCTATTTCTACATCTTTTGCAGGTACAGAACAATGAGAGCTAAGTCTAATGGTACTGTTTTTGCTTAAGGATAGCTTCTCTCACTTAAAATCAGAGAAATGTAGTGCTGGAAGGGACTACCGAAGGTTTTCTAGTCCAACCCCCTATGCTGAGGCAGAACCAAGTTTACCTACATGATCCCTGACTGGTGTTTCTTGTTGTTAAAAATCTCCAATGATGGGGATTCCGCAACATCCCTTAGAAGTCTATTCTACGTTGAGAGACGCCCTTTCATTCAGGCATCCCTAAGAGGTGGGAGATTGGTTGGTTTCCTGACCATAATATCTTGTCCCAAGTGGCTATGTGTTCCAATCAAGCTTTGATGGGCTTGCCACACACACACCACGTGACAGAGAAAGAAAGATAACTCTTATTTTGTTCACACTGAGTGTTGGCTCCTCTGGCTGACCTAGTTGAGAGTTAGAAGCCATACTGAGAGCCTAGGCATACTGCCACACTGAAATACAAACTAAATAGTAGGCACAAAAATTCAAAAAGACCTCAAAACTGGCCTAATAGGACTTCTTTTTTGTTCAGATGTATAATTGGGAGTAAAGTCTTTCATCTTCTCATTCTTCAGGTTCCAGTATGAAGTTAAAAATATTTCCATGCAAAAAACCTACGTTACTGAATCTTAAGTACAAGATGGGTTTTGACAAAACAGCAGGTACGCAGTTGGAGAAAGAAGTTAATTTTACTTTTTAATCACAAGGTACTCAAGCTTTCCAATCAAAATACTGTTTAAAATGGCAAAAATGTGGGCATTTATTGCAGGCAAAAAGTCTAAATAAACAGTCTGTTATTCCCTCAGTTTCATATTTTTGTGCTGGTTACCCCTTTTCCATCTTCTGTACTATCATGATATGATGATGGTGCTGATAGAAGATCTGTAATTATGGATGCACCTGGATAGTTCTTTTAATGGGAACTTTCATGTTTCATACTTGGATTTTTTTTGGTGGGTAGAGTAAGGAAACACTTGAGTTTCAAAAAGTTTCTAAAGTAGTGGTTTTCAACTTGTGGTGTGCGGATCCCTGGAAATACGCAAACTATGTCTAATATTTCCAAAGGAGTTTGCATCTGCAGTCAAAATATTTTAGGGATCTGCAAATGAAAAAGTTTGAAAACTACTGTTCTAAATTAACTTTTGTTAGCTTATATAGTTGAGAAATTGATGTTTTGTTTTTAAACCATATTGAAAACTTGGAGTTACTATTTTCTTTGGACCATTTTTGGGAGAAATTGTGCATCTACAGTCATGACATTTCATTTGTAGCATATTTTTGGTAAATGTAGAGCACTGGGTAGGACCATTAAAATATAGATTTGAGAAATTTTGACAAAAATAGTTATCTTCCTGTATTGATGTTCGCTTCAATGTTAAGTAACATGATGTCACAACAAAACAAATTTATTATATATGTCCCTTTACTAACACAAAGTAACCTACTCTACAAGCCATTCAACAAGGCATTAACATTCTTTACTAATCGCATAGTTCACAAATCCAGGGTTAGAAAAAATACATTCCCCTCCCCCCTTTTTAGGTGGTTGAAGTTCCAAAAGACATGTAATGTCCAAACCAAACCTACAAAATGAAAAACGCAGTGGTCTTACAGGAATACTACTTCCTCCCACAAACGATCGAGTTTAAATGGTCTGGCTGTTACTTTGGTTTGGGATGGGGGTAATGTGAGTTTGTCACTTTACACATACAATGTTTGTATTTGCATGGGCTTACTTAACTTGTCTGGGGTTTGTAGCTTTGCGCTGGGTGTTCTGTTTTTTGTCTATAAGTAGTATGTGTATCTTTTGAATATATACTTTTCAATATGATCTGATCCTGATGAACTAAACGTTTTGTTTGCTATGTACTCTTTCATAGCATGTAAGATTAATGAAATTTTTAAAACAAGTAGAGGATGGGTTTTTAAAAGTCCACAGGGAGGTAAGTGCCTAATCCCCATTGAAAATCTTTGTGATCTGGGTGCCTAACTCCATTGTGTCTGGAAATCAAAATCATTGACCTTAACTTTTCTTAAGTATTGTAGGATAAGGATGCTTACAAAATCATCTCTGGAATGGTAGAAAGTGTTTTTTCCAAATGAATAATAATAGTTCTGATTGTATTTTGCTTTCTAGCATACCTAATGACTGGCTGCAACAACACTGCATATGCTACTATGTCATTTTAGCTGTCCATATTTATTGTAATCACACCTCTGGCACCCAGGTAGTGAACCTGCAGCCTAGAATGAACCCTAAACATATCAGTTACTTTAAGATTTAATTTCTGTTTTGGTGGATGATTGAATACCAAGACTCTGGTTAATAATTCTGGAGCACATGACCTAATCTCTGGGGAATCTTAATTAGTCCTCTGAAAATTCATTAATACTGCTTTCCTAACTTGACCTGATACATTCCTGAATGCACTAGTAGGTGGAAAATATTTACTTTTGCTACTAACAGAGAGCCTGAAACTTGTTTAAAAATTCCACGCAAATCATTCTCCTTTTAGAAATAATTGCTTCAAATTCAGTAAGGCAAATACAAGTTCCTCTAGTGATGCATCCAAAAATGGCTCAGTTGCAGTGGTAAAAATGGGAAGAAATACTTCCTCAACATGTGTCTAACCTTAAACTTTTTTGAATAATATTTTAAGTGCTCTGGATTTTGTGGTGATCTGACTGTTGATGATCATACTATAGAGATGGCATGATAAAAGTACCTAGATAGAGCCAAATGGAAATTGATTAGGCAGCTTGAATGATAAACTAATAAAATATGGCATTCTACTTTGCTAGCTGTTTACCACAGAGAAGAACTTTTAGTTCTGTAAGCAAGACCAGTTCATACAATGAAGTATTAACTTCTTTTGGTTGTCAAAGCAAGGCAAAACACATTGAGTAATTCATTACCTTTTTTTTGCCTCTCCAGTTGGTTCGTTGTCTTCAGCCAGTGGGGTTGCATCCATGTATACTAAACAGGAATTGGTAAATTGTCTATCTTTTTTTATTAAAGAACTAGCGAAAATACCCGGCGTTGCTCGGGTCCGTCGGAGGTGGGGAGGGGGCAGAGAGCTGAGCGAGTGCGGGGTCTGTTGGAGGGGGGAGGGGGCAGAGAGCTGAGCGAGTGCGGGGTCCGTTGGAGGGGGGAGGGGGCAGAGAGCTGAGCGAATGCAGGGTCAGTTTGAGGGGGTATTATGACATCATAACTGTCACAGAGAACAGCAGCTGCCCAGCTGATGTGATTGGCCTTTAAATAATTTCACCCCTGGGGGGCGTCAGAGGTGATATTTGAAAAATTTTCACCTCTTACCCTGATTAGGACCCTAAGACCTCTAACTGTACCAAATTTCAAGTCTCTAGCTCAAACGGTGTAGAAGGAGTAAGTGCACGTACATACACGCATACATACACGCATACACCATTTGACTTTTATATATATATAGATAGTCTTAGGCTTATTGTCAGAATACATTTTCAGTTTTAGTGAATTGTCTTTATTCTTCAGAACTGAGAGTTTAAAGAAAAATCTAAAACAGTTTCCTCAATGTTTGGCTCTTGATTTCTCTATCCATTGGAAATACCTTCCTTTTCTGTTGGCCAAAGAATGCCTCCAGCCAAAAAATTCTAAATTTGCTTTTATTTTATCATCTTTGGTGGTTTAGGTGTTCACTTTTTTGCAGGAAATAAAATAATCTTAAAATATAACTTTTCTTTCTAGAAAATGCAGCACTGTAGACCACCTTTTCATCAGACAATTGATGCTTCAGATTTTTCTAACAGTCTTTAGCCTGAAAGAAGTAAGGCTGTAGATTTTTTTTTCTCATTTAAATATGTATGAGAGTTTCATACTTACAAAAATAAGGGTTGGATAGCACTGGTATACAAGTATAATGTAGGTAAGCAAGTAGACATGATGCAAGATTCTATTCATAGCTCTAATACTGCATCTCAGTCATGATCTGCCAAACCCCTGCTGTTCTACCACTCTCTAGATTAAAAATAATCTATCACCTACAGGCCAGGACCCAATTGTACTATGCTGACAATTTCTGTGAATGATTGAGTTGGGAAATATTTTTGCAGTGTGAATAACTGAAGAAAAAGCTAAACTATTCACTTGATCCCTAAATTATAATTTCAGTCTGAATATCAGAAGGGAAAGAACCACTGTGCAACCTAGACCCTAAAAATACTCATCTTCTGTGTGTTCATACTCAAATGAGTCAAAAAGTTCTAGATCAAGTAACTCATGTGAAGCTATTCCAAAAAGTGCTGGTTCCATTTTTTCCTCTCTAAATCCTGTTTTTAGTCTTGAGGTTACAGCTCTTCTGAAAAGAGGCACTAACATTTTTAACCTTGCTTAAAGTATCTGTAACTCCTTGGCACCAGAAACTGGAATTTTAGGAATTGCTGCCATAAGGGGATTATAAAGAGACCTCTTTCTAAGGCCTGGGCTACACTGTGCGGGGACGTTGAACTCAGATACGTAACTTCAGCAATGTTATTCATGTAGCTGAAGTCAAAGTATCTTAGTTTGACTTACCTGGCCATCCTCACAGCGGCGAGTCGACTGCGGTGGCTGCCCCGTCAACTCCGCTTACTCCTCTTGCGGAGCTGGAGTTCCGGAGTGGACGGGGAGCTCGTTTGGGGATTGATTATCGCCTCTAGATGAGACATGATAAATCGATCCCAGATACATTGAATGCTACAATCCGGCAGGTATTATGACATACCCTCAGAAGATAATATTGCAAAAAAAAAATTGCACTAGGCAGTTCAGCCAAACATGGTGCTTATTCTGAGGATATTATGAGGCTGATTTAAGTGATAATCACTTTTCCTTTGTGTTTTTAAATGCTTGTGTGCCACATTTGGTCAAGCTTCTTTTTTCTTGTATCCAGTAGGCAGATCTTTTTATATTTCTTCTTCTCTCAGCCTGGTTTATATTCCCATTTGTGGGGCTCCTCTTTATTAGATTATGTACTACTCAAAATCGTTGTGTGTCTAATATATAGTTTCCATGGCTTTGTTCTTCCAGACAACTGTGGATGGACTTTGTCAGACCTGTACAAATGTGTGTAATCATTCTGCCTTTTAGAGGTTGTAGCCACAAAAGGTGTTAGCCCTAAAAGGAAGAGAAACTAAGATGATAAGGCATGGAAAAGAGGGGGAGAGCTTGTGTTGCAATCCTATCTCTTCATGAATTTTTCACTGGTTTGTGTGTGTGTGTGTGTATTTATATAAAATTGCAGGTTTTTTTTTTTTTTTTTTTAACAAATAATAAAGGTTGCAGTGTCAGGCACTCAAGAGTTGGAAATTCCTGTGCAACCTTAATTTTGCACCTTCGTACGTGTGCCTTATGATAAAGTGTTTAATTACGTGATCACATAATGATTTATTCCACGGAACCTCTGTCTCGTTCAGTTCACAGAGTGGATGGTGTTCATTTAATGAGCAACTATTCAATTTTTATTTTTTTATTTTTTGCAGATGAGGAGCTGAGAAGCAAAGAGATTCATGTAAAAGGTATAATTTAACCGTGCATGCCCAATTTGAGATGCCATGGGACTGATCTCACCCTCTCGTCATCCCATACATGTAGCAATACATAGCACTTTATATATTCAAACACAGTTACCACTGACTTCAGTTGTAGCTCTGTGTGTGTGCAGAGCTGGCCTTGGGATCTCAAGTTGGGAATGCAGAAAATAAGGCACAAGCCATTAGTGACCACTTATGAAAAGTTTGGTTTGAATGATTTGCTTAGCATCATGCAGGAGCTCTGCAGCAGAGTCAGGGATAGAATCCAGTTCTTCAGTGCAGTCTTCAGCTGCCCTAACCACGAGACTGTCCTTTCTCTTCCTGCAATCCCCTGCCTCCTTCACTACACTTCTTCATGAAGCAGGGGTCCTACAGACCTCCTCTACTGTGCAATCGTGATTCATTCCCAGAGCAGGTCCATCCTGTCTACTGAATTGAGCATGGGTCCTATGGGGTGGAATACGATGTGATTGTGAAATTAAAGACTGTATCATAATCTGCACAAGGGAGCCAAATTAAGATGACACAGGCATTTGTGGCATTTTTAATAGGATACTCTCTCATTGTCATCTTTGATTAGTTGTCATCATCAAGCATGCATAGTCTACTGAGGACCATGGCACTAGCTAGAGCAGGAGTGGGCAGACTATGGCCTGGGGGCGGGCATATCTGGTCCTCCAGATGTTTTAATCTAGCCCTCAAGATCCTGCTGGGGAGAGGGTCTGGGGCTTGTCCCGCTACGGCACTTCAGCCCGGGGAGCAGGGTTGGGGGCTTGCTCAACTGCGCAGCTCCTAGAAGCAGCGGCATGTCCACCCTCTAGCTCCTACGTGTAAAGGCAGATAAGGGGCTCCACAGGCTGCTCCTGCCCCAAGCACCACTCCCACAGCTCCCATTGACTGGGAACCACAGCCAATGGGAGTTGCAGGGGCAGCACTTGTGGATGGGGCAGTGTGCAAAAGCATTTGTATACTTGTGCAAATGTATTTTATTTTATACCGGAAAACCAGCATTAAGGGAATGTTACAGTTGTGTAGTTAGAGCATTTGGAAGTCATGAGATGTGAGTGCAACATTGTTTGTCAGCTTGAACTGGAATGGGTGAAGAGTGATTTAACATGCAAGTCTTCATAGGGACCTTTTAAAAACATATGGGCTATTATGTAGAGTTTAATTTGATTGCTTTTAGTCATTTTTGTTTTGCTGACTTAGATATGGTATGCAGCATGAACCTCTCACAATGTGGTTGCCAACAGATTTTGTCTATCAGCTAAAGATTGAAAATCAACTAAAGATTGAAAATAATATATTGCTGTCAGAACCTATGAAAGCATAATGTAACTGTCTTTTCCCTCCTACTCATCCTTTCAAAGAGAATTCACTTTCTTAAAGTAAAGGGGGGGGGTGTTTATAATAAAATATGGTTACAGCAAACTTTTCTAAATATTAAAAATTGCTCACAAACCTGTTGATTGACACTAGCTACTGTACTTCAGGATAGCATTTGTGTTAAAACATTCTACTTAATAAAGAGTGGCCAGTAAATATTTTCATGAAATGGATTTTTCTAGGAAGGATAGATATCCGAATGTAGGTGTTTTAAATACCATCCATTCTGTAAAGTTGTTGTTGCATAATGAAAGCTATTGTGGAAAGCCATGAAGAAGTAATGCAGATTAGAAATACATTCGTGTGTGTGGGAGGAAAGGGTATGTGTGTAGTTTTCTGACTTTTTTACAGCCTGTGGACCTCTGCAGTATAGTAGCTTAACAACTATTATTTTTTAAAAAATTGTGTGGCACATTTGCAGACCCATGTGTACCTGCAAATGTCAGAAATATTCAACTGTACACAGGTGTACAGGTACAACATGCATATGTTTGGACCTGCAGTATGTGTGGACGTGCACGAGGGCTGAAAACGCTTCTTGACTGTGCAAAGAAAAGAGAAATAAAAGGAAAGCAGTCATTAATACACATTACATTTAATATGTGCAAGTTTATCTCCAAGGATATAATGTATAACATACACTCATTTTATGTATTTCTTGACACCTTTGAGCAATAGTAAATGCAAATTGCAAATAGTAAATGCAAATTGCATTGGTAAAAGGCTAGGTGGACTGCAAAAAAAACCCTTATTTTCTGTCCAAGCCCCTTCCTTTGTAAATGCAAATGGAATGTTGACTGCTCCACACCTTCACTCCAATGTGTTCTATAAAATATCTACAGTAATTCCACTGGAGCAATCACTACATCAGTGACATCTGAGATGTCTTATGAATACTGTGTTTTAGTTGTATTTCCATTTTTAAAGGCTTGTCCAGAGTATTTTTATCATTACGTTTTCTTTTTATCAGCAGCAATGCAGCAAGTTTTGGATAATCTTACTGATCTGCCCACATCAACAGGAGCTGAAGAAATAGACCTTATTTTCCTCAAAGGAATTATGGAGAACCCTATTGTAAGATCACTTGCTAAGGTATTTTGGTGTATTGAAAGTCTAAATTAAATTTGACACTTTAGATATTTTTACTTGGAATACTGTCAATTCAAGAACTTTAATAGTATAAATTCATTTTGTCCAGAACATATCTACCACTAGTGGAACTGAAGGAAATTGTGAGAACAGATTTAATCCTGTACCTCCTTGACTTGATCTTTTCTCCACCTATTGAACTCAGTTTCATTTCTAGCATTTAGAAAAGGGGTTGGAATATGGAAGATGAAAATAAGTTTATTTATTATTTGTATTATCAAAGGGCCGAAGTCCCAGTCATGAACCAGGATCATACCCTGTGTAAACACAGACAGGAGCAGCGCCAGATTTTTTGCTGCCATAGGCGGTGAAGAAAAAAAAGTGTAGACGCTGTTGCTGCCGAATTCCCGCCAGCGGCGTTGAGCTGCCCCCAAATTGCCGCTGCCAGCGAAATCTGCAAGCAGCCCCTGCCGCCGAATTGCTTACGATCTAAATAAAATGAAATTTTTAGATGGCTATAGACTGACCAGCAGATAAGTACAAGAAACATTAATGGTCAGTGTGAGGGCTCAGCACACCAGCAGCCTTACCATTGTCGTGTCTTTGTACGCACCTCAGTGAAGGAGAATTTTAAGGATAGAATTGAGGGAGAATGAGTGAGTTTTGTAGATGTCATGGAGCCTTTCTTCCAAGCATGAAGGGAGAAAACACAAAGAAGGTTGTTTGAAAATTGATTCAGTGATGCACAATATTTTGGTTAGTTTTATATCATTCCAGTTTTTTAATGTGGCACGCACAAATGGATTAAAAATTGGCTGACAGGTTATCAATGACCTGGAAGAAAATAAAATGTTAAAATAATCACCGATAAAATATTAAATAGCATAGGAACAAGAATTGATTCCTGCTGGTCTACAGTGTAAATACACCTGCTCAATGATGATTCCCCAAACAGCCTGGCCCCCACCCCTTATGTGCCCCCTCCCACTTCCCGCTCCCTAACTGCCCCCCCCTCATATCCCCCAACCCATCCTTGTCCCCTAACCACCTCCCTGGGACCCCATCCCATATCAACCCCCTGACTGCCTCCCTCAGAATCCCCAACCCATCCAACATCCCTACTCTTTGTCCCGTGATCGACCCCTCCTGGAACCCCTGCCCCTAACCATCTCCCTGGGACCCCATCCCCTATTAACCCCCCCCCCCCCCCGTCCCCTGACTGCCCCCCTCAGAATCTCCGAGCCATCAAACCCCTGCCCCCGGACAGGCCCCCAGGATTCCCATGCTTATCCAATCAATCTCCCCCTCCCCCGCATTCCTTGTCCCCTGACTGCCCCTTATCCAACTTCCCAGCCCCCTTACCACGCCACTCAAAGCAGTGTTTGGCGGCAGCCACCAGGCCAGAATCAAACACAATGCTGTGCTGATCCACAGGAGCATAGCCGCCCCCTCACCAGAGCGCTGCTTGTGCAGCACACTATGGCTCCGGGGGAGCGGGGAATGCGGGGGAAGTTCAGTATTGTCTTCATAAAGTGACACTGATCCTCTCTATTCCTCTCTCTTTCAGAGCTCAGCCCTTGTAGCACTTCTGGTGGTAAAGAGGAACTGAAAGATTGTTCAGAGATGGTGGGCTGTTAGACTGTTGTGTAATAAATATAGAGCTTGAGGGGACATATGTGTACACACGTCAGTCCAGTGGTTCTTTAAAATAGGGGTTCTTCTTCGAGTGCTTGCTCATGTCCATTCCAAGATGTGTGTGTGCGTTCCACGCATGCATGGTCCGGAAAGCTTTTCCCCAGCGGTACCCTTAGGGTCAGCAGGGGCGACCCCTGGAGTGGCGCCCTTATGGCCATGTATATATGCCCCTGCCGATCCTCCCCCCGCTCAGTTCCTTCTTTCCGTCCTTGGCGGTCGCTGGAACAGCGTTCTTATCAGCTACTTAGCGGTATCTTTCTTCTTGTTCGTAGTTAGTTAGGTATTTAGTGGTATAGTTCCTATTGTGTAGTTAATTAGAGTAGTTAGTGTTTGTAGTTCGTATAGTAGTTAGTTAGTTAGTTCATTGTTCCCTGGCGTCAGGTTATGCCTGGGGCATCAGGGTTCAAGTCGTGTAAAGCTTGCGGGAAGCCCATGCCCATTAGTGACCCTCACTCCCGCTGCTTGAAGTGCCTCGGGGAGGGACACCAAACAGACCGGTGCACCATTTGCAAGGGCTTCAAACCCCGCACCAAAAAGGAGCGAGACTCTAGACTGAAGCTGATACTCATGGAGTCTGCCCTGCAACCATCGGAGCCGTCGACATCAGGCAGCGCACCGGCATCGGTCTGCGGTACCGCGGCACCGAAGGCCTCCCGGCACCGGTCACCTCGGCACGGCGCAGGATTATCTAGAAGGCACCATTTTCAATCTCCGGTGCCTTCTAAGAAGTCGAGAGGGCGCTCCCCGGTGCGTAGGTCCACGGGTGATCCCTCAGGGGTGCTGGTAGCTCCGGAGCGCGCGAGGCGGCCACGTTTAGAGCCCGCACCGGCACCGACGGCACCGGAACCAAGAGTGGTTTCCCCTGAGGCGGGACTCCCCCTTGAGAGCGAGACGCCCGGGCTCGAACTACCGTCTACCCCGGAGGCGTTCGTTGCCGCTGAGGACCTTATTGGTCTGACTACGGACCCGGCACCGGAATTAGTCATCCCGGCACCGGTCTCCCGCACGGGGGCGCCTATCATACCGCCCTTGCCGGTGACGACGGCACCGCCTGCTTCCTCTCTACAGGCACCAGCTACGTCTTCGGCACCGTTTGTCCCGGCACCGGCTCGCCCCACACCGCAGGCTCATATGTACCCCGGGAAGCCTGATGCCTACGGCAGACTCGTGGCACCGGACGGCGCGGCACCGCCATGGTCCCAATCGGAATACTCGTCGGAGTCGGATGCGTCCTCTAGATCGAGGTCACGCCATAGTCATCGGTCATCTCGACGACACTATTCCCGGCACCGTCATTCCTCGCACCGTCGGCACCGACAATCTTATGTGGAAGAGAGGCAAGGTGCCACTCCATGGCCATTTTGGACACCTTTTGCCTATCATCAGGCCCAGGGACCCCCTTCAGTAGCCTCATGGCCCTCGGTACCGAAGGGTCCAGTGTGCGCTACTGTGACTAGGCCTCAATCGGAGATGGGGGATGACCAGCAGCCTGGACCATCCGGTGCCACGTCCCAGGTGCGCGAGGAGCAGGAAATGGAGGCATACCAACAGCCTTTTCAGGAGGACCTCCAGGTGGCCGACTAGCAGCCCGCCTCCTCCTCTTCGTCCCCGGACGATGCGGTAGCAGGCACTTCCGCGGGCTTGCCCCCTATGGATCTCAGAGGCCACCAGGACCTACTGAGGAGGGTGGCCCATAATCTTAACCTGCAAAACGAGGAAGTGAAGGAGGAGGAAGAGGACCCCAACATGGATATCCTTTCCTCGAATTCCCCGCCTCAGATAGCCCTGCCATTCATGAAAAAGGTTAAATCAACCATGGAAACCTTATGGCAGACCCCTTCCTCTCTTCCCCCGACAGCAAGGGGAGTGGAGCGGCGATACTTCGCACCCAGGCAAGGGTACGAATACCTGTTCACCCACCCTCCGCCTGGCTCACTAGTTGCAGACGCGGTGAACCACCGGGAGCGTCAGGGGCAGACGGGGCCTACCCCGAAGTCTCATGACTCCAAGAAGTTGGACTTGTGGGGGAGAAAGATTTATTCATCTGCGGCCTTGCAGCTTCGGATCGCCAACCAGCAAGCCGCCTTGGGGCGTTATTCATATAACACCTGGTCGGCAATGACTAAGTTTGAAGGAGCCCTACCTAAAGAATCCCTCCAGGAATTTAGGGCGGTCGTCCAGGAAGGCAGGCTGGTCTCCAGGGCTGCTCTCCAGGATGCGTTGGATTCTGCGGACTCAGCATCCCGACAGTTAGGCACGGCAGTCGCCATGCGTCGCGGGGCTTGGCTACACGTGTCTGGCATCCCACCACCGGTGCAAGCGACCATTCAAGATCTGCCATTCGACAGGCAAGGGTTGTTCGCGATAGATACTGACAAGAAGTTACAGTCAATGAAAGACTCCAGAGCTATGCTCCGTTCGTTAGGACTGCATACTCCTCAAGGGCAAAGAAGGCCCTTCAGGCCTCCTCCACCTCCTCCAGTCAGACCTTTCCAAGGCCCCACTTACAGGAGGGACCAACCGAGAAGAGGCGTAAGGGGTGCTGGTAGAGGACGTCAGCGCTCCTCCTCCCGTCAACCTCAGGGCCCAGGGAATATCCATCCTCCCGGGCCCAGGCCGAACTTTTGAAGCTGCGCCCGGGGACGCCGAGCCAGCATCCATTCTCATAGCTTCCTCCTCCTTCGTGAACCATCTATCCCATTTCTACCAGGCATGGTCCTCTATCACCTCGGACAAGTGGGTTCTCAGCCTGGTAGAGATGGAATATTCTATCCAATTCTCTGTTCTCCCGCCCACCCACCCCCCGTGCCCGTCCCTCTTCAGGGACCCATCTCACGAGCGACTCCTAGATCAGGAGGTCCATACCCTCTTGTCTTTGGGTGCCATAGAGGAGGTTCCTCAAGAATTTTGGGGCAAGGGTTACTACTCCCGTTATTTCCTTATCCCGAAGGCCAAAGGTGGTCTTCGCCCTATTCTGGACTTGCGAGGCCTCAACTCCTACATAAAGAAGCTGAAGGTTCGCATGCTCTCCTTAGCTGTCATAATTCCCGCTATGAGTCATGGAGACTGGTTCGCCGCCCTCGACTTAAAAGACGCATATTTTCACATTTCCATCATCCCGAGTCACAGGCGATTCCTGAGGTTCGTGATGGGGTCCCAACATTACCAATTTACGGTTCTTCCGTTCGGACTCTCCTCAGCTCCAAGGGTATTCACGAAATGCATGGCGGTAGTTGCAGCATTCCTCAGACAGAACGGCATCCATGTTTACCCTTACCTGGACGATTGGCTCATCAGAGCAAAGTCAAGGGAGCTGCTCCTGATGCAGATAATGTTCATCAGAGCCACTTTCCTAAAACTGGGCCTCATTCTAAATGTACCAAAGTCAACCCTCATTCCTACCCAGAGGATCGAGTTCATCGGGTAATACTGGACTCTCGCTGCGCAAGAGCCTTTCTACCTCCTTCTCGGGCCAAGGCCATCGCGGACGTTATTCACTCACTTCTTCGGTTTCCCATGACGACAGCGAGAAACTGTATGGTCCTAATGGGCCACATGGCTGCGTGCACTTACGTGGTGCCGTTCGCGAGGCTCCGCCTTCGTCCTCTGCAATCCTGGTTCGCAAAGATCTACAACCAGCGCAGAGACCCCCTCGACCTCATCGTGACTCTTCCATTGCAGGTAAGACAGTCCCTTTACTGGTGGCTCCAGCCCCGATCTCTGGGCATCGGGGTGCCCTTTCACAAGCCCCAGCCGTCCATGATGCTGGTGACAGACGCTTCTGCTCTCGGCTGGGGAGTTCATCTTGGGGACACCACGACTCAAGGTCTCTGGTCCCAGGAAGAGCTGTCTCTCCACATCAATGTTCGAGAGCTCAGAGCGGTTCGCCTGGCATGCCAGACGTTCCAGTCACTCTTGAAGGGCAAGAGCGTGTCAGTTCTAACGGACAACACAGCCACGATGTTTTATATAAACAAACAGGGTGGTGCTCGCTCCTCTCGCCTGTGCAAGGAAGCCCTCGCCCTTTGGGGGTTCTGCATCCCCAGAGGGATCTCTCTCACAGCTACCTACCTCCCGGGGGTTCAGAACGTACTGGCGGACTCCCTGAGCCGCTCCTTTCGGGGTCACGAATGGTCCCTCAGACCGGATGTTGCCCATTCGATTTTCCAAAGGTGGGGGTTTCCCCTCCTCGATCTGTTCGCCACGAAGGCCAACAGGAAGTGCCACAGATTTTGCTCCCTCCTCAACCTCAGCCCAGGTTCGGAAGGGGACGCATTTCACATTCCATGGATGGGAGGCCTGCTTTATGCATTTCCCCCGTTCCTCCTTGTCCACAAAGTACCGATGAAGGCCTGTCAGGACAAAGCGTCCGTCATCCTTATAGCACCAGCTTGGCCTCGTCAACACTGGTACACGACCCTGTTGTCTCTCTGTGTGGCGACGCCGTTAACACTTCCCCTGTCACCAACATTGATCTCCCAAGACCACGGGAGGATGTTACATCCCAACCTGCAGTCTCTCCACCTCACGGCGTGGAATATCCGTGGCTGAACCCAACAGAGCTTCAGTGCTCGGATTCAGTCAGGGATGTCCTCCTGGGTAGCAGGAAACCTTCCACGAGGGGAACCTATACTGCCAAATGGAAGCGCTTCTCACTGTGGTCTCAGCGCAAGGGGGCGGATCCCCTGTCTTCTTCGATTTCCACTATTCTGGATTACCTCCTTGAACTGAAACAGCAAGGATTAGCGCTCTCCACTGTTCGGGTACACCTGGCCGCCATTTCGGCGTTCCATCCAGGTTTTGGTGGTAGTTCAGTCTTTAGTAACCCGCTGGTTAGCAGATTCCTTAAAGGTTTGGAGAGGTTGTATCCTCAAATATGTCAACCAGCCTCTCCATGGGACCTCAACCTGGTTCTAATGCCCTAATGAAACCTCCGTTCAAACCTATGGCCACTTGCCCCCTTTCTTATCTCTCATGGAAGACCGCGTTCTTAGTGGCAATCACTTCTGCACGCAGAGTCTCTGAGATTAGGGTGCTCACTTCTGAACCACCCTGTACGATCTTCCACATGGATAAGGTCCAGTTACGCCCTCACCCGGCCTTCCTTCCCAAAGTAGTCTCACCCTTTCATTTGAACCAGGATGTGTTTCTACCGGTGTTTTTTCCCCATGCTGATAACCCCATGCTGATAACAGGGAAAGAATGCTTCACTCGTTAGATGTAAGGAGGGCTTTAGCCTTTTACATAGAAAGGACCAAATCTTTTCGTAAATCTCCACAACTTTTTATTTCAGTGGCAGAAAGGATGAAAGGGTTACCAATTTCTACTCAGCGCCTCTCGGCCTGGATTACATCTTGTATCAAATTGTCTTATAACCTTTCGAATGCTACTCCACCAGCACTGACCGCGCATTCGACCAGAGCTCAGGCTGCATCAACGGTGTTCCTGGCGCACATTCCGATCGTCGACATCTGTAGAGCAGCGATGTGGTCTTCGGTGCATACCTTCACTTCGCACTACGCCATCGTGCAGCAGTCGATGGAGGACGCAGCTGTGGGGCAAGCAATCCTGTCAGCAGGTACTCAGAGTACTCCTCACCCTTCTCCGAGATGACTGCTCGTAAGTCACATCTTGGAATGGACATGAGCAAGCACTCGAAGAAGAAAGAACAGTTACTCACCTCTTGTAACGTTTGTTCTTCGAGATGTGTTGCTCATGTCCATTCCAAATCCCACCCGCCTCCCCTCTGTCGGAGTACCGGCAAGAAGGAACTGAGCGGGGGGGGGGAGGGTCGGCAGGGGCATATATACATGGCCATAAGGGCGCCACTCCAGGGGTCGCCCCTGCCGACCCTACGGGTACCGCTGGGGAAAAGCTTTCCGGACCGTGCATGCGCGGAACGCACACACACATCTTGGAATGGACATGAGCAACACATCTCAAAGAACAAACGTTACGAGAGGTGAGTAACTGTTCTTTCTGTGACCAAGTGACTAAGCATGCTAATCCTACGGTAAGGCTGTGAAGGCAAAACAGCAGATTTACTTTAGCTAAGGTACTTTTTAAAATCTTCTTGATGAAAAGATAAATCAGGAAATAACATTAATCACAGGGCTAAATGAATTAAAGGTACTGTTGCAATGCAGTAGCTATCATTAATATAATCTTGGTTTTAATCTCTAACAGGCTCATGAGCGACTGGAAGATTCTAAACTTGAGGCTGTCAGTGACAACAACTTGGAGTTAGTGAACGAAATTCTTGAAGACATCAGTCCTTTAATAAACAAAGATGAAAATATTGCAGAATTAGTTGGTATACTCAAGGAACCTCATTTCCAGGTACCATTTTTTTCCATTTGCATATTTAAATATATTGCCACTTAATATATCAGCATATGCATATTGATCTAACTAGAAGGAGTGGAAAAAATACTTCCCTCCCCAACCAAATAAGGAGGAAGAATTTGGAAGAAGCACCAGTCTTGGTGAAAGGGAAAAAAAACAAACAAACTTGGAGGGATTAGGTTTATAAAATGACTAATTTATTTTGATCAAAGTAGATGATACATTTCTTGACACATTCTCAAATCTGTTTCTAACCAAGCGCTTGCCATTCTTTCTTCTCCTGGTCCAATTTTGCTATACTCAGGGGGATGATGTATATTACATACAGATTTGACGTCCTTTCATCTGGAAACCTTGTTCTGCACTGTCAGATAAGGAATCTTTCTGGGTTTTTTTAGAACTGGATCTCACTTGATCTTGCATACAGGTTTTTTTGTTTTTTGTTTTTTTGTTTTTGTTTGTTTTTGTTTGTTTTTGTTACTAGACAGTTTTATGCTTCCAGGGTTACACCAGATCTAAAAGGATTTCCGTAACTTTTTTTACTCTGGATTTATTTTTCTTAAATTTGGATTTACTTTTCTCCACTGCTGTGGTGTGTTTGATAGACATTTAACTACACCATTATTCCAGTATCCTATCAGACAATAGTCAGTAGCAGGTTATTCACTGGAAGGTGCAGGAAATCTTATACATAAGTCTGAGGCCTTCTCTCATCCCTCAGAAAAACAGTTTTTTAAGGACCTGGGTGAATATAAGTTTATCTGTATAAAACTGGTGCTTCTTGATTAGCTTGATCAGGAATGGTGGGCTAATTACTGGGCATTAGTTGGGAGAGGTTGGTTTGTCAAGCAGTGGTTTAAATATTGGCTGGATTATGGTGTACTTTGAAGGGGCTGATAGATTTATGTCCTCAAAGGAGAAGTTGGTTCACAGTTGCAGATGGTGACTTGCTTTTCCAAAATTGCTTCTATGACTTGTACTTTTGTGAATGGACTGAAAAGGAATTTGATTGGGACAATCCTATCTGGTTGGTAGATATTACAAATGGTTCAGAGAGATTTTGTATTTATCCAAGGTAAAAATAAAAGGATTAGTGGACACAAGCTGTGGTTGATTTCCATTCCCTTTTGAGAATAGGAGGAATTGTGTAAGAATGTGTTATCAGCTGTGTCAGATCAGTGTTTAGGTAGCTATTTGCTTCTGAGCTATAATCAAATGAGAATACTTGAGATATCCTCATGGTAAATCTACCTTGTTTGTAGTAATGGTTTGTCGAGATTCATAGGCATCTGGAGACTGAGAAACCAACAAATTGGTTTCATTACTGTGATTCAAAAAGTACCCTTTTGCAACAACAAAGAATGCTCTGCAGGTAGGAATACTGGATTCACCTTTGTTTGGTTCTCACCATCTAGGATTGATTTTTAAACTTGTAATTACTATTATTTGACAGCTGTTTAATTAATTTAATTTCTGTTCTTCGTTTATTTTAATTTCATATGTGCCCACAATATCACCGCAACCACAGTAATCAGTCTGGTTTACAGTCTAATGTAAAGGCCAAGTACTGAATTGATATTGAGAACTCTTAGAAGGTGATTTCTTCAATATTGAGGCACATAAGCAGAGGAATATTGCACTGCCGAAGTACATGTTGTAGCTCCTAAGCAGACAGAGGAATCCACTCTCCAGTGCTGTCAATATGGCATCTTTCATAATATTTAAATTTACTTTAAAATAGAAGTTAAACAGAATGTTCTTTTTCAGAAAAGATTGGTTTTGACCAATATATCAACCGATGCTACATTGTGGATGCTGTTAAATCTCTTAAGTATATGCATATACCTTGCTGCACAAAAAGTAAAGTATTTTACTGGACATCCCCCAGTGTATAATTTAACAGAGAAATGGTTTAAATACAGTTTTGCATGCATATATTAACTAATAGTTTTTGTATGTACAGGGTAGTAAATTCGCAACCATATGAGGTGGAGAGCAGTAATAATGATAAACGGAAAAACCAAAGCTAAGTCTATAATTCCCTTAAATATAAATGAGAATAGCAATATTGAGACTAGATGTGTATCAGTTTTGATTATTATAAATATTTATGGACTTTTAGCCAGATACTTAAACAGGAAAGAGGTATTGCACATTTCTATCTATTAAATCATTAGTAGTCTAGAAATTGCATTTGATGTGAGCTATGCCCTCTACATATTCCCAAACAAAAAACTGTCAAGGCAGAGTTAAGGTTGAGTGTATGCATCAGTAACTTAAGGGAACAAACATAACCTGGATGATGATGTCCTACCATAACCAAATACTACAAAACCAGGAAATTCAGAGTTAAAGTAATACTTAAGAGTTCCAAAATGTTAAAGTAAAAAATTCACAATTATGGCACCCAAACAACCTTTTATCATCATCTCTCATTCAGTACCAAAAGGTAAACTCCACCCTCCCTGGCTCACTTGTTAAATTTTAAAAAAAGCATCTTCTCCCATGTTGCCCTTTTCACTTGAGTTTTTCCCCATAAATATCGGCAAAGCTAACTCATTATCTTCCTTAAGATTCCTCCTTGGGACTCCTCTCTGTGGTGTTATATACAAAAACTTGACAATGGTTAGGCTGCTGGTATACTGAGCCCACAGCTTATTGCACTGACCAATAATGTCCCTTGTGTCCTTGCATTTTCCTGTAGGTTTGTCTGTATAACTCTGTCATCTTTTCTTTCACTTTAGATTGTTAAACTCTTTGGCGCATGGAATGTCTTTGTTTTGTGTGTGTGTGTGTGTGTGTGTGTGTGTGTGTGTGTGTGTGTGTACAGGGCCTAGCACAGTGGGGTACTGGTCCAGGACTAGGGCTCCTAGGTACTGTGATCATACAAAAATAATAACCTTAACTTTGCCCTGTTGTAATACTATGAGATGATTTTGTTTAAGGATTCTTAGCATTTTATGGCACCACATTAGGATAAACTGGCTTTTAAAGAGCATATTAGAATATTTTTTTGTAATTTACTTCTGATGGTGTTCTCTTCTGCTTCCACAGCTGGAACTGAAGTTCCTTTTTCTCTACTTTTGTCTGTTTCCTTGTTTGTGGCACACAGGTTCCTGAAGCATCCCATGTGAGTTGCTTGAAGGTCTCTGCTTTCTGTGTCCATGCTCTGGTAGGCCTCTGGAAGCTGAAGCATTCCAGTAGTACAGCCTGGCCTACTCCTGTCCTATCCTCTGCCCAACCCTCTCCATGTGGCCCTATCAGAGCCACCGTCCATGGTATCTTGTACTCTGCTTTTTCTATCCAGCTACTTAAGTTGATGCCTATCAGTGGCCTTGCCTGTGACTAGAACTCCAGGATTTCCTTTGTGAAATAAACTACCACTACCTCACTATAAGGCGAGGTAGGATTAAGGGCCATCCAACTCCACTAACTTGTCAAGGGCTCATATTTTCTCTCCCTGCCTCTACCAATGAGACTCCCCTTAGCTCCCTTTCTGAGGGGCCAAGTACTTCCATCTTATGGGAGTGAATTATTGCCAGGTTGTACCAACATGGGTTGGAGTTCCCTTTTTGTTTCCACGTTTTCCACTTTGGCCTGAAGTCACTATAATCTGTCCCCTAGAGTCTGGTATTTTGCTTTATCCAGCAAACCTAGATTTATGTTGATTTTTCATAAATGTTAGATTAGATTTTTTTAATGAAAGGGATCTTAATTTACTTTACAGTTTTATCTTCCAAAGGTATTCATTATAAGATTTCCATTTGTGTGTGTGTCCATGTATGTAGACTGGGAAGAACTCCTTTACTTCAAAGTTTTGATCACTTGTTTCCAGTAAATGGAGTTATCTCAGTTTACATATATCCCAAATTGTATATGAGACTATAATTCAGGTTCTTGTAAGTAGAAACCACACACATCCTTGCAAAATCACTAGAAACTCTTATAAATGTAGGACATATAATTCTGCGTAGTTTTCACTTTTTTTGTGGAGGATTGTTTGTTTTACTTCCACCACGTTGTGTTCATAAGCCTCCAGAGCCTAATGTGACTGCTCAATACTTCCTTATTAGTCAAAGAAGAAGAATATTTTAGGGTGTCTGCACACACGTGCATGTGTGTGTCCACCTGGTCCTCTTCAACCCATAATTACCCTGTCTCCTACAACTGCTTACAGTAAATAGTACTTACGTGAATAGTCCAAAATTGGTTCAGATAGTATGGTGATGAAGTCCATGTAAATACTTACTCATATGTCTCAAAGTCTATTTAAATGTTACTGTATTCAAAATGAAATAAGGGTTGCAAAATCTAACCTTAAATGAGTTGCTACAAAACCTTTAGTTATAATGTTTATAAACTGTCATTTAATAACCAATGCCTTCCATGGATATTAATAGTAAATATGCTTCATTCACTCTTCATTTACAGTCACTCTTGGAAGCCCATGATATTGTGGCATCAAAGTGTTATGATTCCCCTCCTTCTAGCCCAGAAGTAAATAATTCTTCAGTGAACAATCAGGTACTACCAGTAGATGCCATTCGTATACTTGGTATTCACAAAAGAGCAGGGGAGCCACTGGTAAGTAAATGTAATTAGGTGTGTCTGTATTTCACCTAAACAGTAAGAGAAATATTTTAGATGTTCTGAATTTTCTACACTGTTCTTATTTTTTTTATTCATACCTGTGTTTATAATTTTTATATTGAATAATCCCATTCATTATAATGTGCACTATAACATTTTCAAAATCAGTTTGACGAGATGCAATAATGAAAGGCTAAAATCTGAAGATACGTGACCATTCTCTCTCACTTCAAGGACAAATGATGACCTTGTCATTAGGCAGGATGATATGCTAGCATAAGTGATGAAGACATTTATTTTAGTATTTAATCTTAATAAGGAATGACAATACTTAGTGAAGTCAAGAGCAAATGGTTTGTGACCAGTGTATGCTCCTATATCAACTTCCTATCCGGAGTACATATGATTTGCATTTATTTCACTTGGACCATGCATATTTATTTCATAATACAGCGCAATAATGTCAGTATGTTGACAATTTGTGTTGTGGTCACTATTAAAAAGTCAGCATTTTACTTTGGATAAGAAATAACTAGATTGCACAGATAACATTCTGTAGTAACTGTTAGATAAATGTTAAAACAAAATTTAAGGTGAAACTCAGACAGTGATATTAAACAAAGTAATGGTGTTACTCATTGCTTTCTTTAGGGTGTTACATTTAGGGTTGAGAATAATGATCTAGTAATAGCACGAATCTTGCATGGCGGAATGATTGATCGACAAGGTCTTCTGCATGTGGGTGACATCATTAAAGAGGTGAATGGCCATGAAGTAGGAAACAATCCAAAAGAACTACAGGAACTACTGAAAAATATTAGTGGCAGTGTCACTCTGAAAATTCTTCCTAGCTATAGAGACACTGTTATTCCTCAACAGGTCAGTAATATATTTTTTATTGCTTCTGCCAGAAAATGTTTTATTTAGTGGTGGTGGTTCTAATACATAATACTATTGTCTCCATTCCTTCAGTTATAAAAGACTTTTTCTGTTTTGTTTTCTTTCTTTGTGCATTTGACCTCACTCTTTGTGGAGTTACTTGAATTCTTCCCCTGTATAGTCAGTCAGTTTCCTCTTTTGGTCTTTCCCATACAGTAGAGAAGAGAAAGAAAAAAGATTGTTTTAAAAGAGAAAGGAATATGTAATTAAAACCACAAAAATTAGCAGTGTAGTATCTTTAATTCTCTTAAAACAAAATAAAAATGAACTAGATATGTTGTCCTTTAAATGTAAAGCTGCTATATAGCTGGTTGAAATTTTGAAAAAAGTGAACATTTTGAAGAGTGACAATTTTTGGACTAAATTTTGTAATGACTTTTCTGTATTTGCCACCATTTTCTCATGTAAAACAATATGGTATGGGTATTTTCTTCTCTTTGGAGCATTTGGTAGCAAATACCGATACTGCAGATAAAATGGAGAATATAAATATCTGGCCCCATAGATGCATGGTAATTGGTGTCTTAAAATGCCCCCTACTGCTTCTTAATGAGGTAGATTGCTTCAGATATTAAAAGATGGACAAATAAAGGAAAGTTCACATAGTAGGATTTTAGCTAGACAAAACCTGATGAGTATACAATTGAGCTATGGATTAATTTTTATTGAGAAACATAGCACATAGAGTATGCTTAATGTTAAATGGTATTCCTTTACTAACATAAATAACATTTTGGTCTTAAAACTTTTTGTTCTGGGAATGTGTGCCCATTTCATATGTTTATATCTGTCCTCTTAAGTCCCTCATATTGACACACAGGATGGTGTAAAGACCTTTTAGCCAACTAACAATGGAGGTTTATTTGCTTTCTAGTGAGCACAAAGCTGGGGTTGCATGTGCCTCACTATCCAATAATTCTAATTTGATTTCATACCAAGAATTCCCTAAATCCCTCATCTTCTTATTCCTGTAATTTGAGTGGTAAAAGTAATAGTCCTTTGCATTTGCATAACGTCCCTTTATTAGAAGAGCTCAGCTGCCTTAAAAGGGTGGGTAAGTAGCAGTTTTTCCATTCACAGATGGGGAAAGTGAAGTACAGAGAAATTAAGTGATTTGCCCATGGTCATTCAGCAAGTTTGGTGAAGAGTCAGCACACTAGAACAGATACTTTATTCTAACCTGTATGAGAGAGCCACTCTTCTGGATTTGCAGTTTATAAAGATTTCTGGTAGATCCATGTTAACATTCTGGAAATACAGGTTCTTATGCTTCCTTGATACCTACAAATAGGAAATTCTATGTAAATGCTAAGTACTATTATTTAATGGGTGTTTCAGGTTCTAGCATATCAAAAAGTTGTATTGCTGTACTTAAGAGATCCAAACAGTATAATACAATGCAAAATAAATCTTATAATTTTTCCACATCCCATCCTGGCTTCTATCACATTTATCCACCAGCCAATTTGCCTTTTAGGGCAGTTCACTTCATAAGCCTATAAATTTAGTTAACTATGGGCTGGTCTTCACTGGGGGCGGTGGATCGACTGAAGATGCTCAACTTCAGCTACGTGAATAACGTAGCTGAAGTTGACGTATCTTCAGCCGACTTACCTGCCGTCCTCATGGTGGCGGCAGTTGGCAGTGCGCTTCCCCGTCGACTCCAGCTTGCGCCTTGCGACAAGCTGGAGTTACAGGAGTTGATAGGGGCGCCACGGGCAATTGATTTCTTGCATCTTAATGAGACGCGAGAAATCAATCTCTTAAAAGATCGATCACTACCCGCCGATCTGGCGGGTAGTGAAGACCTGCCCTAAGTTGTGAAGGCAAACAGAGTGGTATTTTAGTACTGGCTTCCTGATTCTACTAGTGGTGACCCGTACATATTCTGTATATTCCTACAACACAGAACACAAAGTGGGCTGTGTCTGTTTGTGGCATTACTCAGGGTGCAATCTGGACGGTTGAACAACCATATCCCTTCAAGTCTCCAGCCTTTACATGCTGGAGGCTGTGCGTGAGCAATGTAAAATTACTCCCTGCTATATTGTGTGAGTGCTATGGCGAGCCACTCTTGAGTTACGCTGCAGAACAACACCAGTTCCTGATTTCCCCCCAGAAATGTGCACCTTGTACCGCCCAGCCTTCTCCTGGACAAAACAAGCTCATATAAAGTTGGTCATTTTATTAATAGAAAATATGCACAAACCCTGTTACCACAAATGACATTTCCAAAACACTTCAGTCCAAACACGATGGTCTAGATAAAACAAGAAAACAAAAATCACAAATCACTTTTTAAAATCTTGCCCTCAGTGTTCTAATTGGCCTTTTCTGCTGCCTAATAAGATATACACAGAAGGAACAACCCATCAAACCAGACTGAGGATACAGAAATTATATACAGCCATTTTCCATCCCATGCTGATTTGTTAGCAAAACCTTGGGTTGAAAAAAAGTTTAAACGGGGTTTTATGATCTCTCGTTTCAAACTACATAATATCTAGCTCTCACAATCTTTAATGTATTTATTCTTACAACGCCACTGTGAAATGAGGACAGTCGCACTTCCCTGTGTTTACAGATGGGGATTTGAGGCCCAGAGAGGCTGAGTGACTTGCCTAAGATCACATAGGAAGTATATTGTTGAGCAAGGAACTGTATCCAGGTCTCCCAAGTCCTAGGCTAGTGCCCTAACCACTAGTAAGAACAGAAAGATGCATATGTTCACAAACACATCCACCCAACTCACAGGAGGGTCCTCTTCAATCAATCGCATTACCAGGTCAGAGTCCTTCACTTTGGCCTAGCTATAGCACTCAAGGGCTTTACAAAGGCTTTTTCAGTAGTGGCAGTTCAGATGAGACAGATTTACAGGCTTCCCCTACCTCAATAACTGACTTCTGAAGGGTAGTTTCTATGAGGAAGTCCAGTGAACAGCCAGTGTTTTACTCAGCCTTCTGCCTTCCCAGGATGTCTGCATGAACCACAAAAAGTCCACGTTGACTCCCACAAGATGCATAAACTTTACAGGGACAATATTGGACTCAACCACAGAAAGAGCATATCTACCTTGTGACCAATTTCAGGTCACTAGCACACTCGTACATCAAGTCATTATCAGACCCAGACCCATTATCAGACCCAGACCCAGACCCAAACTTTCTTTTCCCTCCTTGGCCATGTTGTCTCTTGCACACATGTGATGCCATTCACCAGACTTCATCTTTGTTGCCTCCAAGCCTGGCTTCGGTCTCTGGACACATCAGAAGGACAATATAGATGGTAAAGTGACCATTCCTTCCAAAGGTTTGCACTCTTTCAGACGGTGGATGAAACCGAAAAAGGTTTGGAATAGCGTTCCATTTCTCACACAGACTCCTGAGGCAACGATTGTTACCAGTGCCTCCCTCTTGGGTTGGGGGTTTTCACATGGGTGATCATATGGCACAAGGATCTGGACTGTATGGGAATCCAGAATGCATATCAATTTACTAGAACTCTTAGGAATCCATTGAGTCTGTTTTATATGCTTCCAATTTATCCAATGCAGACATACCCAAATGTTGGACAGCATGACAATGATACTTTATATAAATAAGCGGGGGAGGGGACAAGCTGTCATAGTCTGTGCATAGAGGCAAGCATCCTCTGGAATTGGTGCATCAGCCATTGAATAACCCTACCAGCAGCATATTTACCATGGATGCAAAGCTCCCTAGATGATTATCTGAACAGACATTTTTCTGCAAATCACAAATGGGAGGTTTACAATTCTGTTCTCAATGTTTTCTCTCAATGGGAAACACCAGACTGGGACTTTTTCATCTTTGAGGGGAACAGGAAACTTCCTCGATACTGTTCACACATCTGCATTCAGGTCACATTGCCTCCTCCTTCTCCTTCATGCTGCCTTGGCGGTAACAATGGAAGCATTGAGAACACAGGAAGGACATTCTTCCTGCTCTCAATTCCAGTGCCTGGCAGTGCACTGTTCAGCTGTTGAGAGAAGCAATTGCAGGTAAAGTCCGGCCTAGCCCCTCTTCCCTGGAATGGCACACGACTAGTCTGGTCAGCCCACAGGAGATGTATGGGGATGAAGAATGCTCTGTGCAGGCAGAATCTTCAGAGGGTGATGCTGCTGCCAATCTTTAACAAATCTTTATTGAGTAAACTGCAGTTTTCAGAGACTTGGATGAATTTGGGTACAGTCTCAATTTGAGAGAGAGAGAGAGAAACTTCCTCAGAAGTTGATTTGCTTGAGAGAATGAGGTGCCAAAAAGCTCAGTGTTCTGATTGTTCCTGCTACCTGTTAACTTGTAACTGAAGGAATAAATACATTCTGCATTGATGGATTTGAAGATTCAAAAAAAGCTCTTTGCAGGTGGTAAATTTATCTTCCTGAATATGGTTATCAAAAAGAGAGAAATTCTCCAGGACCAGCCTTGAGAACAAGCAAGACAAAAGACCGCTTGGGCTAAGCAGGAGCTATAGGAATGCACTGAGCTTTAGTCAGAGATGCATTCTCCTTTACAAGGGATAAGATACACAAATCCCCATCTTCTGAAGCATTGGAACCACAGAGAAGGGGGGGGGGGCAGTTTACTGGTCGTTCCCTATCCAAGAGCAACTCTGAGAGGAAGGCCTTTAATACAAGTAAGACAAGTGACTGCTTGAAACCTCAGCAATTAAATTCTAAGTATGAACTTAGGCTATGAACAGATCTCAAGGCTAGTGTTCACATTCTCAGAAATGCATACTTTAGATTCATTTCAGGTTAGTATATGTCAGAATACTGAGTTGTGGTTTATACTGAAGTGTAAAAATGAGTGTTTCAGTTCCAGTTAGACAATATATGTATAACTTTTTTTAAAAGCCAAATTTTGTGTTTTCCTGGGTTGAGAAGCTTTCTGAGGATTGTTTGTGGTGTTGCTTGCTTTAATGTGCTCTCTGCTGGTATAATATCAGGCAAAATGTTCTTTAAATCTTCGCCAATAGCTTGTATTTTGCTTGGCGAAGGCAAATTGTTAACCATTAATGAAACTTTGTATGTCCTTAGCAAAGTTACTAAGCATTTCTGGCTTTACTAATGAAGTAATGAGACTTTTTGATATCAGTAGCAATTGTTGATATCCAATTTTTTAAGCTTTAAAAGTTTACAATGTGTTTCAGGTATTTGTGAAGTGTCATTTTGATTATAATCCATACAATGACAACCTGATCCCATGCAAAGAAGCAGGTTTGAAATTTTCTAAAGGAGAAATTCTTCAGATTGTAAACCGGGAAGATTCAAATTGGTGGCAGGTTGGTAAAATGCTGAGACCTTTATTACTTTTATTTATAATAGTAATAGATTTGTATTAATCTAATCCTGTTGGTAGGAGTTTTAGGAAGAAGTATTGATCCTGCTTTTCACTCTAGTGTAACCTCAGTCTTAGAACAACCTTGTATCATTCAGTCTTTCACTTCAGTATATCTGTACCACTCTATCCTTTTTATACTACTATTAATTTGGTCTGAAGCTGCTACATTCCAAAATTCATTGTAGACCAATAACTTCCAGCAAAGTATTACGTCTTAGGTTGTCAGTTAATTATGGTGAGCCTCCCTCTGACAGTGATTGTGGAAGAGCAGGTTCTTCTTCCAGTGGTTACAGACGTGTTGCACTCAGGTATGTGCACATCCAGCACACCAAAGCTGGATAATTTTGTGTAGTGGTATCCATAGCGTAGCTGTTTTAGACTCAGCACTGGCTTCCCTCCCCTTAGCTCTTCCCATGACTATAGAAGGTCAATACCACCCCAACCCCTCTCCGTTCCGTCTCACTGATCTTTCCTTTCACTTGTCTTTGCAGCCTTTTGTCTCATCTTTGTAGATAGTGAGTAGCCAGGTAGCTTCTCCTGGTAGGATGCCCTCACCAAGATTAAAACATTGCCCTTTTTGTAGGGCAGCTATTCCCAATAACCATCCCCACCCCAGAGTTTATTGTGCCTCCAGGAAGGGCATGCTAAAGAAAGGTGCTCTAATCGTAAGTCCTTTAATAAGAGAACACAGGTAACTAGAGATGTAAGATTAAAACAACACCTTCTGAAGCAGACAGCATTGCCTGCCTCAGCGTTGGGGACCAGTGTGGAGAGTCAGTCCCCTGAAAGGGCACTGGAGCCAGTACGTATTGGTGCTTCTAGACTGAGCTCAGGTTACTTGCCCAGAAGGAAGAGGGACTGCTCCCCTTCATCGCGCCCACAAACAAAAAGAATCAACAAAACAAATCAGTCATTCCAGGGGACAGGGAGACTAAACAGACTCGTGGTATTCTTGGGTTGGGCCATGGATGACGCTGAATTCTTGGTGGTCCTGACAGGAGTGGCTCTACTGCCACCATCAAACTGTGTGGATCTTCACAGTTGAGCTCAGAGATCTCCCTCCCCTTCCCCATCTCACTCTTGAAGGTTGTCAAGACACAGCAGGAGTCATAGTTGGTACCAGGATTGATATTGTTCCCACAGCAGAGAAAGAGACCTTGACCTAGTTCTTATTGGCCTCAGGTGCTGTATCCTTATGCCCTGCAGCCTCCCTAAAATCCTTGGGAAGTCTCTCACCTCAGCAAAGTCCCAGTAATCAGCTCACTATAGGAGGCGATCATCTGTACCTCCAGTAGTCTCCCTGCCAGAACCATCAGTCCTGCAAGCACAGTAGAAGGCGCACTCCCTGTGCATTAGGACATTCTGAACCTTTAGACTGACTGGATGTCATTCCTCAAGGGATTTCAATTTGGGCAATGTCCAAACTAGTTCAGCCCACATTTTGAAGTATTTGTTTGGCTCATTTGAACTCTTTAGGCTTCACTCTGAGCTCCCTGAAGGTTCACTTGGAAGCGTTCTCAGCTTTCCATCGATTTGTGATGTTTTTGAGAGGGTATTTTTGACTGGTTGGATCACAGAAACCCCTTTGGGGCTACCAACTGATGTGTTAAGACTACTACTGCCCCTGCTTTCCTGCCCTGGCAGCTTGAGACTTTAGTGCCCAGTCTGGTTTGAGCCAGATCCGCAAGCCTGCCGCAAACCCAGACCTGAACCACATCCCCTAACAGCTGTAGGCTTAATTGAAAGCAGCTTAAGTTGTTCCTGTCTTTAACACTCAGATGCCCAACTCCCAGTGGAGTCCAAACCCCAAATAGATCTGTTTTACCCCTTTATAAAGCCTTTACAGGGTAAATTCATAAATTGTTTGCCCTCTATAACACTGATAGAGATGCACAACTGTTTGTGTGCCTCCCCCCCCCCCCTCTCCTTCCCCCCGGGTAATAATACATACTCTGGGTTAAATATGTAAAAAGTGATTTTATTAAATACAGAAAGTAGGATTTAAGTGGTTCCAAGTAGTAACAGACAGAACAAAGTGAATTACCAAGTGAAATAAAATAAAACATTCAAGTCTAAGCCTAATACAGTAATAAAACTGAATACAGATAAAATCTCGCCTTCAGAGATGTTTCAATAAGTTTTTCACAGACTCGACCCCTTCCTCTTCTGGGAACAATCCTTTTTACCCTGGTACAGCCCTTGTTCCAGCTCAGGTGGTAGCTAGAGATTTAGGTCCACAGCAGGCTGGGGCTGCGGCTTCTCTCCCTGCTGCCCAGCAGGGGAGAGAAGCTGCGGCCCCAGGCCTGCTGGGGACAGAGAACTCTGGGGCTGCAGACTGCAGCCCGGGAATTCTCTGTGGAAGCCGTGGCCCCCACGCTCCACTGTATCTCCGTTTCACCTTAATCAGATTATTTACTTACCTATATTTTTTCCCCAAATAACATTCAAGTGTGGAAGAACAGAATCTGCATAGTTTAGATGTAGTGGTTGGCATTTTATTTGGAAAGGACTAAGCCGTTTTATTCATCACCTCAGCACTTCATCTGCTCAGCACAGGAAATCAAGGGACAAACCATTCTTTGCTCAGACTATTTCCAAATGAATAACTGTCTGCATTACGATGGCATACGAGGTGACTCAGATGACACCTCCACCATCTTTTTATGGGTTTATTCAACAAGAGCTCAGGTGACATCAGCTGCATTTCTTAGTGGTGTCTCAGTAGTGGATATCTGCAGGGCTGTGATGTCTTCTGTACATACTTTTGCTAGATATTGCGCTATCACCCCAGCATCAAGATCAGCTGCAAACTTTGGGGAACAGTTCTGCACTCACAATTTAACTAACTCTGAGCCCACTTCTCTTTAACTGCTTGTGAGTCACCTGATTGGAATACATGTCTACCACCACTAAAAGAATAAGACAGTTACTTTTATGTATTGTAACTGTTCTTTGAGATGTGAGTGCTGACATGTAGTCCATGATCACCTCTCCACGCCTATGCAATCGAGTCTTCAGACAAGGATTTTGGAACAAAGGAACTGAGGGGGGGTTGGGGCAGGAGTGAGCGTGGCAAATATTGGAATAGGATGCAGAGTAAGCCCATGCACACACGTGTGGAATACGTCTGCACCCGCATCTCCTAGAACAGCAGTCATGATGCAGCAATCTTTCCTCTTGTTTGCTCAGAGTTGGATTTCATCTCACTTTTTTTGTGTTTGAAAAAGATAGAGATCCCATTCTTCTTCTAACCAGACAGTTACAGTAACTACAGAAGGAAAAAGTAAGAAAAAAGTAGTCTGTCATTGCTTACTGCAGAATAAATGTTTCAGAAGTTGTGCACTCTGAGTATCTTCACGAGAGCTTACTGGAGACATTCAGCATGCATGCTGTCCTCTGTATTTTCAAACTCCTCGAGCTGGCAACTTGCAAGAGTCCAAACAAACCAAAAGCCCTCTCATGCAAACCATCTCCAGTGGGTTTTTGCATTTCACTTTGTCTATTGACATGAACAATGATGTATTGTGTGTAAGTAGTAACTTGTGGGTGTACCAAAATTAGATGTCATTGAATTCCTACAGTTAGAGACTTTTCAGCATCCATCCAGTATTTCTTGAGTGGGCAAAAAGTGAGATACTAACTTCATTCCATCTGGCTACTAATAAGATGAAAATGACTCAGCCTGCTGTTTATACCATTATTTTGTCAGATAAATGGATGTATGTAGCTGCCATTGAGAGAACCAAAAGTATAAAATTTCACATTTGTGTGTCCTGAATTACTGACAATGGGACACTCACCATAAAATGATTCCAGTAGAGCATATCTGACTTCTAAACTTTCATAACTAGGTATAACTTTTGGTTTTATAAAACCTACATCTATGAGTTTACTTTCCCAAGTAGTAGTAAAACAGTACAATGACAGTGAAATTTTAAGATATGGTCAGTTATTAGGCAAGGATAGTATTCCATGTTGATGAAATGACCGAAAAAATAGGTGCATCAAGTGTCTATATTTGGAATCATGCTTAACTTAGGGGCTCTGGATTCCAGCAAGAATGCAGGATAAATGCACAAGTGTGCAGCAGAGCTCCATAGATGTGCCATGCAGAATCCTTTCAGACCCATTATGTTCACATTTATGTGTTTTCTGAGCCATTTTGGTCAATTTGGTAATTTTGTACATTTTAGCAAATTATTTTTTTATGGCTGAAATATAAACCCCTGGAATTAGATATTTAACAATTGATGTGGAAAACAGTACATTAACTTCATTATCAAGAAATAGTTTTCTGTGTCTGTACTCTAGCCGTTTCTTGAATTATGATGCTTAAGTGGACTAGACAACCGGCAAACCCCACTGTATTTCTGGGAAGCATGGTATGCTGAATTGGGATTTTCAGCTGCCCATCACTAATGCATCAGTGCTTAGCCTCCAGAAATCCTAACTGACAGTGTGACATCTTTCAAGTAGTGAATGTCTGATTGAAAGTTTGTTGCTTGTTTGCATTGTTGACTAGAATTTAAAGTATTTATCACCGCTTAAAACTTCATTTCAGGCTAGCCATGTTAAAGAAGGAGGAAGTGCTGGCCTTATTCCTAGCCAGTTTCTGGAAGAGAAGAGGAAGGCATTTGTTAGGAGGGACTGGGATAATTCAGGTAAGGTTTAATGCATGTTCAGAGATGGGTTTCGTTGATTAGCTTGCTTTACTTTTTCCATTTACACAATCAGGCAGACCTTATGAAAGAGGCTGCACAGGTGGTTTCAATACATAAAATAAATGCTAGTTATTACAACTGTATTTTATTTGACCTTGACTTGAAGAGTGAGGATTAGAATGTACACTCACTGTCTTCAGAGTTCTGATCCTTTTTGCCACTCGCTAGTAAATGGTAAAATTAAGCAGGAAAATCAACCATAGGGTGGCCATTTTCAAGTTGATTATATATAATAAAAATTATGGATGTCGTGATTAATTTTTTTAATTGCAATTAATCACGCTGTTAAAGACTAGAATACCATTTATGTAAATATTTTTGGATGTTTTCTACATTTTCAAATATTAATATCAATTAGTACAAAGAATACAAAGTATGCAGTGTTCACTTTATTATTTTTATTAGATATTTTCACAGTAAAAAAGAAAATAGTTTTTTCAATTCACCTAATGCAAATAATGTAGTGCAATCTCTGTATCATGAAAGTTGAATTTACAAATGTAGAATTATGAATTAAAAAAATAATTGCACTCAAATAAAACGATGTAAAATTTTAGAACCTTCAGGTCCACTCTGTCCTACTTCTTGTTCAGCCAGTTGCTCTGACAAACAAGTTTGTTTACATTTGCAGGAGATAATACTGCCCACTTCTTGTTTACAATGTTACCTGAAAGTGATAACAGGTGTTTGCATGGCACAGTTGTAGCCGGTATTGCAAGATATTTACATGGCAGATACTGTTAAGATTCATGTGTCCCTTCATGCTTCAACCATTCTTCCAGAGGACATGACGATGACAGATTCTGCTCAGTAGCAATCCAAAGCAGTTTGGAGTGACGCATGTTCATTTTCATCATCTGATTCAGCTGCCACCAGCACAATGTTGATTTTCTTGGTGGTGCAGGTTCTGTGGCTTCTGAGGCAGTGTGTTGCTCTTTTAAGACCTGAAAGCATGCTCTACATCTCATGCCTCTCAGATTTTGGAAGGCCCTTCAGATTTTTAAATCTTGGCTCAAGTGCTGTAGCTATTTTTAGAAATCTCACATTGGTAACTTCTTTGTGTTTTGTCAAATCTGACGTGAAAGTGTTCTTAAAACGAACAACGTGTGCTGGATCATCATCTGAGACACTTGTAACATGAAATATATGGCAGAATGCGGGTAAAACAGAGCGAGGGACATACAGTTCTCCACCACGGAGTGGCAGTCACAAATTTGATTACACACATTTTTTTAAACACGTGTTAGCAGGGAAGCATGACCTCTGGAATGGTGGCTAAAGCATGAAGGGGCATACGAATGTTTAGCTTATCTGGCGTGTAAATTCCTTGCAATGCCAGCTACAAAAGTGCTGTGTAAATGCCTGTTTTTACTTTCAGGTGACATTGTAAATAAGAAGCCGGCAGCATTATGTCCCGTAAATGTAAACAAACTTGTTTTGTCTTAGCGATTGACTGAATGAGAAGTAGGACTGAGTGGACTTTGAAGGCTCAAAAAAAAAATTTAGAGTGAAGTTGTATAACAAACACATCTGCATTTGTAATTTGTGGTTTCATGATAAAGATATTGCATTATGGTACTTGCGTGAGGTGAATTAAAAAATGCTATTTCTTTATCATTTTTTATATCGCAAATATTTGTAATAAAAATAATATAAAGTAAGCACTGTACACTTTGCAGTCTGTGTTGTTGTCAGAGGCTACCGGTGTGGTGCTCTGTTCTTGTTCGATGATGATACCAGTTGACTCTGTGCATGTTCACTCTGTGTGCTTCCCTGGCTCTGCGCAGATAGCTGGCACAGTAGACCCCAAGAGACACCCCACCCGCCTTCCCCCAATGACCACAGACTCTAGTAAGGTACGAAGGCACCTGGGCCAGGTTTATTGTCAAACGAAGAACAGTGATAGTTTCCCGTAGACTCTACAAGACATATTACAAATTTGTGCCCCCTGACAATGGACCAGTTCAGTCAGTGGCGGGACACTTCCACTGCCCCCTCGGCTGGACAATGATGTGGACTCTGAGACCTACTTTTATACAGTGCAGGACAGATGATTCATCCCTACTGAGGTACAGCCCCTTGGCTTATTAGGATGCTGTCTTCCCCTTTGCTCATGTTGGTTCAAACAAACAGATCTATCCATCATGCTGTCCTTTTGACCCTGTCTTTGGGATGCACCTGGCTGTTCCTTGTTATCTCTGTGAAGTGTCCTCGTATCGGGATATCCAGGTGCCATCTTGGCACAAATTCCTCTTATTACTACTTATATCATTAGCGCATACTTTCTAACAGCCCTTTTCTTGCCAAGTTCTGCAATTAGGGCCTGTCTCTGGTTTACAGCCCAGCTTTGCTTAGCAATGCCTTTGCTTACTTTGGTTCAGGCCTCATGCTAGGCCTCTGATTCAAGAGTTTGTTTCAGGGCCGCATCTTACTACATTTGTTGTAATTGAAACCAATACATTTGAAAATGTGTAAAAGCAACCAAAAATATTTAATAAATTTCAATTGGTGTTCTGTTTTAACAGTGCAATTAAGTACTATTATTCACACTTAATTATTTGAGTTAATCATGTGAGTTAACTGCGATTAATAGAATACTAGAAAATTTTGTTTTCTGGTGCATTTTATGGAGAGCATTAGCTTTTATGTGTCTGGTATACCATTTAAAGTATATGCACAGAGGATTAATAATGATTAGTCTCTCCACTAGAGGTCATATTGTGTCTCTGGTTTAAAAAAAAAAGTGCAACTGTCCTTCAATATATGGATGTCTTTCTAGTTAATCCTAAAATCTACATAGAGTAAGCCACCATGAAAAGATATTTATCAAAAAGTGAGTTTAAGAGCTTTCAGTATCCTTGTCTGTTTTACTTTCAGGGCCCTTTTGTGGAACAATAAGTAGCAAAAAAAAGAAAAAGATGATGTACCTCACAACCAGAAATGCAGGTACTTTTTAGTCTTACATTATGTGTAAAATCCAGTAGAGTAGTGTACAAGTCCAGAATATTGTAGAGTTTCTGAATCTGCATTTTAAACTGAGGTTATCACACTGGGTACAACCTGTTAAACTATCATGACAGTGAATACCTGTGTTATAGGAGAAAGTTTTAGAATAAATTATAGTACAGGTAGCTTTATTTGCAAATTGATTAGCTAGATCAGAAATTATAAACGGGGTAGTTTTTGTGGTTGTCATGGTGCCCCCAAAAAAGTTGTTACTGTTGAGCAGATGCATTAGGGAACAGAATAAAGGATCAAGGGACAATTTTCTAAATACTTAAACTCCATTGGTACAGTGGTGAACGCTGGCATGGTGTGGTAGGCACTGACTCAATGGTTGCTCCAGGGCTGGAGCAGTCCTGGGGGAAAAAATTGTGGGTTTTTTAACACTCACCTGCAGCCCTCCTATCAGTGCCTCCCCCAATCCCTCCTGCCCACTAGTAGCCCTGACAGTGCTTCAACTTCCCCTCCACAGCACCTCTTGCCCGCCATGGATTAGCTGCTCTATGGCATGCTGGGAGGGGCGCAAGGAAGAGCGAGGGTGGGGCATACTCAGGGGAGGAGACAGGAAGAGAGCAGGGCAGGGTGGGATGCTGGGGAAAGTGATGGAGTGGGGGCAGGGCTTGGGACGGAGCCGGTGAGCGGATGGAAAGCACATTTAAAAAGTCAGCACCTCTGCGTGGTGTGATTATTGCCTAAATTTTTAAAAAAACCAATACTATTACAGAATCACTATGTTTAGAGTAGATGGTCATTGAAAAAATCGACAGTATTCCCATTTCCATTTATACATAAGAAAACTGTGTTAAAAATATCAGATAAAAATACCTTTTAAGTACTATTTTCAGTAATAGGTAATATATGAATACAAAATAGAATTGCTGAAGTTTTCCACAAATGGTATTGACTTGATTTGTATTTAATATTTTGTTACTTTTTTCTATGTAGAATTTGATCGTCATGAAATCCAGATATATGAGGAGGTAGCCAAAATGCCTCCTTTTCAGAGGAAGACATTGGTCTTAATAGGGGCCCAGGGAGTGGGTCGAAGAAGCTTGAAAAACAGATTTATAGTATTGAATCCCATTAGGTTTGGAACTACAGTGCCATGTAAGTTATCAGCACTCCCACCGTCAAATCCTATTTATTGAAGTTTGCAATTCAGCTGGAAACATTTTCTCTGATCTGAAGTTTGTCGTAGTGACTCAATCTGGAAGTAGTAATTGTGGGTTGAAAACTTTGACTGGAGAATCTCCTCAATAAATAGGAAAACCCTGTTTCTGTGTTAATGACATCTACCTACCAACCAAAGTTTTGTCTGTTCATCCTGAAGACAGGAGTTCCAATGCATGCATCTGGCAGTATTATTCAAGTATATCTTTTTTTTGCTTAGAAACTCATTTTTTTGTTTAAATAAACTTTTTCTTTCTCTTTATGTGAAAGTAAAACTTCACATTATTTTTTTATTTAATGATTTAACCCATAGTATCCTAGGAATTAGTAAACTATTAATTCTGTTTTCTTGGTTGTTAATGTTATACTGAGGGATGAGAAGCCAGTTAGTGTAATTTCTTCCTACTTCTTCCTGCACCAGCCCTACACCCCTCTGCTCTGATCTTTCTTACTTTTTAGCTGCTGAAAGAGCTGCCCCTTCCTGCAGTTTCAGAATTTTGTCCTACCTCACACTATCTGAAAGAACCCCTTCCTTCCTTTCTGCCAGACCACCCCTTCTGGCTGTCCTCTGAGCACAGAACAGCTTCATTGCTCCATACCAATGCCTGGCCACTTCTAAAAGCCATCTGTTCTCTTCTGCCTCATAGTGTGTGGCAAGAAATGGGACTGGCAGTAGTGGTACATCTGAAAGACAAGCCGGGAGTGTCTTGTGACTGAAGCAGGGAAACTGGATAGCCCCAGGAGTCCTAATCTCATTTCTCACCTGTAATGCTCACCGAACCCCGAAACTGGTCCATGCTGTTACAATCAGTGTGCATACCTGGTAGCATAATCTGGCCAGAGGAACCTGTGCTGGGAATCAGGTTAATAATCCATGTAGGCAAAGGGTAATGCACAATTTAACAGTAACCTGTCTAAAAATTAGCAAATGATAGGTTTCTGTAAAATGTCATAACTGCAGATAAGTAATGAAATCTCACAATTAGTATGTGCCAACATTATTAATTATAATATCGTTGTTTAATCTATTTAGAGCACTTTGGGCCACTTGAATCGGAATGTGTCAGAACTCAGAGAAGACATGGTCCATGTGTCAAAGATCTGACAACCTAAAAAGACCAGACAAATTACCAAGCAGTAAACTAGCAACATACAAACAAAACATGTAAAGTTAAATACTATTTAATCAGGCTACCATAATAACTGGAGATTGGAGATTAAGGCTGATTCCCCACCCTGGCACTTTGAGTGCAGAAGGTGGGGCCCACAAAGACTCTAAAAATTAATACTTGTCACTCCAGGTTTGCATTAAACTCCCAAAGTTACACCTTTTTTCTGACTTTGGATTGGTAAATGCTACCACCACCCAAGTGCAGAACCCCCTTTGACAGACCAGGAAGGCTCACTTGAGAATTCCTTCCTGTGGAGTACCCTTGAGCCCTTTCATACACACACATCCCCGGAAAGAGTGAGAGGAGAACAGAAGAAATCAGCTGGGGTTTCAAATGAGTAGTTTGTAGGTATGATACTGAAGATTTTTTCATACCTGGCCCAAGCTTCTTACAACATAACTGCTGCCCTGTCCCCCTCTCCCTGGGAGAACAACAGATGGACAGACAGAAAGGGGAAGTTTTTTCTCAATTTTAAAAAGCTCTACCCTTCCCATTGACTCTTTTGGTCAGGTGCCCGCTCCTTTCTTATACCTATGCATAGCAGTGAGACTTTTAACCCTTTACAGGTAAAGCAAGTAGAGAACAGCTTTAAATTAAGAGTGATTTTATAGCTGGCTGGCTGGGTGTCCATAAAAGAGCACTAAAAAACAAAAAGTTTTTCATATTTTATTATTCACTTGCATAACAATATCACCTAAAGGCCCCATGCAGGATCAGGGCTCCATTGTACTTTGTGCTGTACAGAGTAAGACCGTATTTGCCCTGAAGAGTTTACTACCTAATCTAATATATATATAAAAGTCAAATGGTGTATGCGTGTATGTACGTTCCCTTACTCCTTCCACACCGTTTGAGCTAGAGACTTGAAATTTGGTGCAGTTATAGGCTTTAGGGTCCTAATAAGGGTAAGAATCGAAAATTTTTCAAATCTCACCTCTGACGCCCCCTAGGGGTGAAATTCTTTAAAGCCCATTAACATCAGCTGGGCAGCTGCTGTTCTCTGTGACATAGTTATGATGTAATAATACCCCCCTCCAACGGCCCCCGCACTTGCTCAGCTCTCCCCTCCCCTCCCCCCCACTCCAATGGACCCAAGCAATGCCGGGTATTTTTGCTAGTTTAAGATAAAATGCAACAAACAGTAGGAAGGAGTGGTGGGAGGGGCCATCAGGGAAGCTGTAAAAAGAACAGGCATTTATGTAGGGAAGTTTTGAGCACAGCTAGATGGTTTTAGTTATCATTTTTTTTTTAAAAAAAAAAGCTATTATAAGAAATGAAATAGACAAATATTAGACACTTCTACTGGCCAACTTCCTAATTACTATCACTTGAAAATTTACCGTGGGGCATTACAATAAAAGTGGGTCTTGGTGGACAGGGTAATTAGTGTTTTCCTATAGCTTTTCCACTTCCACACTCTGTCTGAGAGAAAAATAAATAAGTTTTTTGTAGAATTAGCCGGAAAGGGCCTAAGTCTCATTGAAAGTCAGTGAGACTCAGGCTCCTAAGTATCTAAGTCATCTTTGAAAATGGGACTTATGTACTGTTGAAAATCTTACACAGTAGTAATTGAAGAGGAGGCATAATGAATTTGGGATATGGAATGAACAAAGAATGATGAAAGTGAGGGAATAAATTAATGAAAGGGTAGATGAAATGAGGAATGGAAGAGAGTACGGTCAGAGGGAATGGTTTGGGGAGGAATTATGCTCATAAATTTTGAACATGAGCTTGGACAGTGGTTTGTTCCATACACAAAAGGCACACATTATATGTTTGTGGCTTTACAGCCAATCAGTCTTCCGATATCTTGGATTTTTTTTATATCCGGTGATTTGTCAAAAAAAATTATTTAGTTACTTCACGAAAGCCAAGGGATGATGAAAAAGATGGGCAAGCATACAGATTTGTGTCACGTGCTGAAATGGAGGCAGATATTAAAGCTGGCAGATACTTGGAACACGGAGAATATGAAGGAAACCTTTATGGCACCAAAATAGATTCCATCCTTGAAGTGGTTCAGACTGGAAGGACATGCATTTTGGATGTGAACCCACAGGTAAGTCATGTGTCATGTATCCCAAGATGAGTATCCGTGCTGAAGAGGTATATTTTAAATTTGAAGACTTTTAAGCTAGTCTTGTATCCTACAGTACCATAGGAGACTCACAAATTAGTTTGGATTTTTGACATTTCGAGGAGGAAGAGATCAGAAATGTGCAAAGGCAGTTCAGGCCTGAAACAGTGTTTTTCATTGCTGATCAGTAACCCATTCAGTCGATGTAAGAGTGATGTAAGGGGAGTTTCATACCATCCTTTGGCAAGGTAGCACTTTGAGGATGGGATAGGAGTGCAAAAATTATCTTATTTTGTTAATAGTACCAGATTAAAATTACAATACTTCACTGATTAGTGACTTATTCTCATTTTTAACTAATTCAATTTAGTGTTTTGGGGGGGATTGGTTTGTTTGTTTTTTCTGTGTATTCTTGTTTCTAGGCCTTGAAAGTATTGAGGACTTCAGAGTTTATGCCCTATGTAGTGTTTATTGCTGCTCCAGAGTTAGAGACTTTGCGTGCTATGCACAAGGCTGTGGTGGATGCTGGAATTACAACCAAACTTCTAACAGTAAGTAAATTCTTCCATATATAGTTGTTGTTGTTTTTTTCCCCCACAGGATTTTCTTAAACCTTTTTCCTTTACAAGTTCTTTGTAACACATGTGAGTGTAATGTCTTGCTGTGGAAGATTAGGCAACATTTATATTAGAGTACATACTACAGAGTAATTTAAACGGATCATATATTGTTAACATTAGTTGTTACATTAGGACATGGATTGCTAGATTTTTTTTAAATAAAGGTATTTAATTTATTAAGGTGCCCCCCCCCCCATCATTTGGGTTGCCTAACTCTGTTATGAAGGATTCTTGTAACTTTTCTTTGGGATCTTCTCACACCTTCACTGTTTGCAGCGGACCTTTGATATTCGAGAGGGGGGATCTTTTAGGGCTGCAGAGAGAGGTTTTTCTTTTTCCCATAAAGTTCCATTGAGATTTGCCTAAAATATAAATGATTTAAAAATCAAAATGGTCCTTCTCTCACTTACATTCCTTGGGAAGATTTTGACAGCCTGCCAGTCATTAAACTGGCTTGTGCTGCTGCCACCATAGCACATACTGCCCTGGGAACACTGGGCAGATGAGGGAGAGCCAAGCTGCATTCCCCTGCCCCTGTAAATTACCTGGCTGCAACACATGGAGCCACGTGGCCCCATAAAATAGGAGCTTCCTGGGGAAGGGAGAATGCAGGGGAGAGCATATGAGCTATGCTTTGTCAGGCTACCCCGTGGACCTAGCACATACCACCAGTCCACCCTCTGGGTCAGCACGCTGGGCAGAAACTTCCCTGACTCCAGCAGCATGAGGGAGAGAGCTGGGTTGGGCTTCCCCTGACTCCTCCCTGGATCCACCATCTGAGCCCAGGAACCCATTTCTTCCCCCGTCCTGTATGAGAAAACAGCCTTCTCCTGCTGCCAGTTGATGTTCTTAGTCCTGCAAGTAGCTCTGGTAGTAGCAATCTCTGTTTAATACCAAAGGTTGAAATCCTACTGATGATTTACCTTTGCACATGAAATAATTAGTTTTTTCCTTTCTTTTTAAAATTGGAAAATAGGTTACATGTGCAGCTGGCATTTCCTGACTTCCAGGTTTTGGCTTTGCAACCTCAAGAACGTTCTTTTAATGTGTGTGTTGTGCCTTTCCATATATGTATGTATACAGAATCTCTCTGTGTGTGTGTGTGTGTGTGTGTGTGTGTGTGTGTGTGTGTGTATTTTACACACAGACAGAAAATGTGTATTCTTTCAATATTATCTGTTTATGCAGCCATTTCTGAATAAATGAACGCATTTGGATGGTTGAATCTGCTTTGCATACTAATGGATTATTTAAAATCATTTCTAATATAACAAGCAATTGCAAATTTCCCTGCTGCTTCTGGCTGTTATGATGCTAAATTAGCATTCTTCCTTTAGAAAAGAGGAACATAAGAATGGCCATATTGGATCCGACCAATGGTCCATCTAGCTCAGTATCCTGTCTTCCAACAGCAGCCAGTGCAGGTGCTTCAGAGGGAATGAACAGAACAGGGCAATTAGTGAGTGATCCATACCCTGTCTTCCATTCCCAGCTTCTGGCAGTCAGAGGCTAGGGACACCCAGAGCATGGGATTGCATCTCTGACCATCTTGGCTAATAGCCATTGATAAAGCTATTCTCTATTATCTTAACTAATTATTTTTTAATCCAGTTATAGTTTTGACCTTCACAACATCCACTGGCAATGAGTTCCACAGGTTTAACTTTGTGTTGTATGAAGAAGTAGTTTATTTTGTTTGTTTTAAACCTCCTGCCTATTAATTTTGCTGGCCGACCCCTAATTTTTGTATTACATGAAGGGGAAAATAAACTTCCCTAGTCACTTTTTCCACATTATTCACAATTTTATAGGTCTGTCATATCCCCCTTAGATTTTTTTTTCTAAACAGAAACGTCTCAGTCTTAATCTCTCCATGTGGAATCCGTTCTATATCATTAATCATTTTTGTTGCCCTTCTTTGTACCTTTTCCAATTCTAATATATCTTTTTGAGATGGGACAACCGGAACTGCATGCGGTATTCAAGATGTGGGTATAGCGTGGAGATATGTATAGATAGATATAGTGGAATTATAATATCCACTGTCGTCTTACCTATCCCTTTCTAATGACTCCTAACATTCTGTTAGCTTTTTTGACTGCCACTTCACATTCAGCAGATGTTTTCGGATAATTATACACAATGACTCCAAAATCTTTGAGTGGTAACAGCTAATTTAGATTCCATCATTTTGTATGTATGGTCGGAATTATGTTTTCTAATATGCATTACTTTGCATTGCTCAGCTCTTGAATGTCGGCTGTCATTTTGTTGCCCATTCACCCAGTCTTGAGATCCTTTTGTAACTCTTTGCAGTCAGTTTTGGATTGAACTATCCTGAGTAATTTTGTATCATCTGCAATCTTTGCCACCGCACTGTTTAACCCTTTTTCTAGATTTATGAATATATTGAACAGCACTGATCCCAGTGCAGATCCCTTGGAAACACCTCTGTTTATCTCTCTCTCTTCTGAAAATCTACTATTTATTCCTATTCCTTGTTTCCTTTCTTTTAACCAGTTACTGATCCATGAAAGGACTGTTTTGACTCCTTACTTTGCTGAAGAGCCTTTGGTGAGGGACCTTGTCAAAGGCTTTCTGAAAATCCAAGTACACTGTCTGCATCATTCTTGTCCATGTTCGTTGACTTCCCTCAAAGAATTCTAATAAATTGAGGCAAGAGTTCCCTTTACTCTTCCCCAACATCTTGTGTTCATCTATGCATCCCATAATTCTGGTCTTTACTATAATTTGAACCAGTCTGCTTCATACTGAAGTTAAGATTACCAGCCTGTAACAAGATCACCTCTGGAGTCTTTTTTTTTTTTTTTTTTAAATTCGGTGGCACATTAAGTATCCTCCAGTCATCTGGTACAGAAACTGATTTAAGTGATCGGTTACGTACCCCAATTAGTAGTTCTGCAATTTCATATTCGAGTTCCTTCAGAATTCTTGGATGAATGCCATCTGGTCCTGGTGACTTACTACTTTTTAATTTATCAATATTTTCTAAAACCTCCTCTGACACCTCAATCTTGGACAGTTCTTCAGATTTTTCACCTAGAAAGAATGGCTCCAGTGTGGGAGTCTCCGTCACAGCCTCTGCAGGGAAGACCGATGCAAATAATTCATTTAGCTTCTCCACAATTGCCTTTTACCTTCCTTGCTGTTAGTTTGAGTCTTTTACTAGTTGCTCTTTAAATTCTGCCTAATTATATTTTTACACTGGATTTGCCAGAGTTTAAATTCCTTTCTATTTTTATCGCTAGAATTTGACTTCCAATTTTGAAAGGATGCCTTCTTCTTCGAGTGCTTGCTCATGTCCATTCCCATATGTGTGTGCGCGCCGCGCATGCACGATTCCGGAAAGCTTTCTCCCTAGCGGTACCCGTAGGGTCGGCAGGGGCGACCCCTGGAGTGGCGCCGTTATGGCCATGTACATATGCCCCTGCCGACCCACCCCCCGCTCAGTTCCTTCTTTCCGCTATTGACGGTTGCTGGAACAGCTTCTCTCTCTGATCACTTGCGGTATCGTTCTTTAGTACATAGTTAGTGGTTAATTAGTTATTAGTAGTCATAGTTCGTAGTTAGTTAATTAGCTGTATATAGTTGTATTTAGTCTTTGTTCTGGCACCGGGGCATGCCTCGAGCGCCGGGATTCAAAATTTGTGAGGGCTGCGGGAAGCCCATGCCAGTGAGCGACCCACATTCACACTGTCTTAAGTGTTTAGGCGAGGGCCACCAGGCCGAGAGGTGTGCAATTTGCAAGTCCTTCAAGCCTCGCACAAAGAAGGAAAGGGACTCTCGCCTGAGGCTTATTCTAATGGAGTCAGCATTACAGCCTCAGCAACTCCCACCACAGGAGGTCCGAAGCGCTCCGGCATCGGTAAAGGCGCCAGCGGCGCCGAAGGCAGACGCCAAGAAGCACCGGCACCGCTCCCCGCACCGGCCCGGTACTTCGAGACGGCACCGATCACAATCCCCGGTGCCGGTCAAAAAATCAAGAGGTCGTTCCCCTGGCCGGAGAGCAGGGGAACCCTCAGCGGCAAGGCAGTCTTCGGGTCGCATAGACGAGTCCCGTAGGGTGCCAAGACCACTTACCGAGCTGCGGGAACAAACCCCCCTCGGTGCCGCGCCATACCCGCAAGGGGTGTTTGATGAAATTGCCATGCCTGCGACACCGGACGTGTTTGAGGCTGCGCAGGACTTCATCGCGCTAGCGAGGGAAGTGGCCCCACCACCGGCACCGATCCCATTCGCGGTGCCGGCACCGGTGCCCACACCAGTGGTACCATTAATTCCACAGCAGCCGTCGGCGCCGATAAGGCCCCCAACCCCGGCCCCGAGTGATTCGGCACCGACTATGCCTCCCGAAGTGACGCCAATCACCTCGGCACCGCACAACCGCTACGCTCCGGCACCGGAGGTGCGAGCTATCTCGGTACCGGCGTTTGCGGGACCGGACCGTAGTCGCTGGGAGTCACATACTACGGCACCGGAAGGAACGGCGCCACCATGGTCTGCATCGGAGTACTCTTCGGAGTCCGACGCGCCCTCTTCGCATTCGGGCCGCTCCCATCGCACGGCCCGATCCCATCGCCACTCACGGCACCGGAGATCTTCCCGGCACGATAGTCCGGCACCGTGGGCTCATCACGGCCAGGGGACGATTCAATGGCCTTTCTGGACACCATGGTCATTCCACCAGGCTCAGGGCCCACCTTCGGTGACTCAGTCACTCCCGTCGGTGCCGCGTGGGCCAGTTACGGCTACGGTCTCGGTCCCCCCTCCGGGGCCAGAGGAAGCGGTGCCAGGGCCATCAGGTATGGGTAGGCCGCCGGCCACAGGGTCCCACCACGAGCAAGAGTCTGTGGTCCTCGACCCATCGGCGGCGGAGCCTCAGGATCCTACCGTGTTTGCCTCATCATCCTCATCACCAGACGAGGCGGTGGCTGGGTCCTCCTCGCCAACCCTGCCGCCCATGGACCTACGAGGCCATCAGGACCTCCTCCGCAGAGTGGCCCAAAACTTGAGCCTGCCAGCAGAGGAGGTGGAGGAAGAGGTTGACCCGACAGTGGACATTCTGTCGTCGGGGGGACCAACAAAAATTGCCCTGCCGTTCGTAAGAAAGATCACTTCTATGGCCAACACGCTGTGGCAGACACCTGCATCCATCCCACCTACGGCAAAGGGGGTCGAAAGGCGGTACTTCGCACCTCGTGCAGGGTGTGAGCACCTTTTTACACACCCGCAACCTGGCTCCCTGGTGGCGGATGCCGTCAACCATAGGGAGCGCCAAGGCCAGCCGGGGTCAACCCCTAGATCCTTCGAAGCCAAAAAACTTGACCTTTTCGGCAGAAAGGTTTATTCTTCGGGGGCGCTTCAGCTGCGGATTGCGAACCAGCAGACAGCGCTCAGCCGATATTCTTTTAACACCTGGTCGGCGATGTCCAAGTTCAGGGAACAGCTGCCAAAGGACTCGGGAGCCGAGTTTAAGGCCATCCTAGAGGAAGGGCAGTTAGTCTCCAGGGCAGCTCTGCAAGCAGCCCTGGATTCCGCAGATGCTTCCTCACGGACTATGGCAACGGCCATTGTGATGCGTAGGGGGGCTTGGCTGCAGGTCTCGGGGATCCCAGCCCCAGTCCAGGCCTCCATACAGGACCTACCTTTCGATAAAAAGGGCCTCTTTTCGGAGGATACTGATAAAAAGTTACACTCAATGAAGGACTCAAGGGCCATGCTGAGGTCCCTAGGCCTCCATACACCCCAGACCGTCCGTAGACCGTTCAGACCTCCTCCTGTCACACAACCTAGACCGTATCAGGGCCCTCCTAGGCGAGACCAACCCAGGAGAGGAGGTAGAGGAAATGGCAGAGGCCGCCAGCGCTCGGCCCCTAGACAGGGGCTACACAACTTAGGCCCCAGACAACAGCCAGGAGACAGGCAAAACTTTTGAAGTCGCGCCCGGGGGCGCCGAACCAGTCTTCACCGCTGGGCCTTCCCGTCCCTTTGTGAACCGTCTATCCCATTTCTACCAGGCTTGGTCCTCGATCACCATGGACAAGTGGGTTCTCAGCCTGGTAGAAGTGGGATATTCTATCCAATTCTCTGTTCTCCCTCCCACCCACCCCCCATGCCCGTCCCTCTTCAGGGACCCATCTCACGAGCAACTCTTAGATCAGGAGGTCCAGACCCTCTTGTCTCTGGGTGCCATAGAGGAGGTTCCTCAAGAATTTCAGGTCAAAGGCTATTACTCCCGCTATTTCCTTATCCCGAAGGCCAAAGGTGGTCTTCGTCCCATCCTAGACCTGCGAGGCCTCAACTCCTACATAAAGAAGCTGAAGTTTCGCATGTTATCTCTAGCTACCATAATTCCAGCTATGAATCAAGGAGACTGGTTCGCTGCCCTCGACCTAAAAGATGCTTACTTCCATATCTCCATTATTCCATGCCACAGGAGATTCCTAAGATTTGTGCTGGGGACCCAGCACTACCAATTCACCGTGCTCCCTTTCGGCCTTTCCTCTGCCCCAAGGGTGTTTACAAAATGCATGGCCGTCGTGGCAGCATTTCTCAGAAGAAGGGGCATACATGTCTACCCTTACCTAGACGACTGGCTTATAAGAGCGAGCTCAAGGGAACAGTTGTTAATACACATAGAGTTTCTCAAAGCCACTTGCCACAGGCTGGGCCTCATTATAAACGAGCCAAAATCGACCCTTGTGCCTACCCAAGCGATCGAATTTATCGGAGTGATATTAGATTCAGTGCAGGCAAGGGCGTTTCTACCTCCCTCCCGGGCCAAGTCAATCGCGGACATCATTCACCCCCTCATCAGATTCCCCATGACTACGGCCAGGAACTGCATGGTGCTGTTAGGCCACATGGCGGCATGCACTTACGTAGTGCCGTATGCAAGACTCTGCCTCAGACCTCTACAGTTGTGGTTTGCGGGCGTGTACAACCAGCGCAGAGACCCACTGGACCTCATAGTGACTCTACCAGTTCATGTCCGCCGCTCCCTCAGCTGGTGGCTTCAACCCCAGTCTCTGAACATAGGGGTCCCATTTCTCAAACCTCAACCGGTGGTGACATTAGTAACGGACGCTTCCGCCCTGGGCTGGGGGGCGCATCTCGGGGAGATAACGACTCAAGGTCTCTGGTCCCAGGAGGAGCTGGGCCTTCATATCAACGTCAGGGAGCTCAGGGCAGTCCGCCTCGCATGCCAGACATTCCAAGGTATGTTGCAAGACAGGTGTGTTTCAGTCCTGACAGACAACACAGCCACCATGTTTTATATAAACAAACAGGGTGGTGCTCGCTCTTCTCGCCTCTGCAGGGAAGCCCTCGCCCTTTGGGACTTCTGCATTGCCAAAGGCATCTCCCTCACAGCCAACTACCTCCCGGGGACTCAGAATGTGCTGGCGGACACGCTCAGCCACTCATTCAGAGGTCACGAGTGGTCTCTCAGACCAGATGTAGCCCACTCGATCTTCCTCAGGTGGGGATTTCCCCTCCTAGATCTGTTTGCCACGAAGGCCAACAGAAAATGCCACAGGTTCTGCTCCCTCCTCAACCTGAGCCAGGGGTCAGAAGGGGATGCCTTTCAGGTACCGTGGACGGACGGTCTGATGTATGCATTTCCCCCATTCCCTCTTATCCACAAAGTCCTACTCAAGGTGAGACAGGACAGAGCATCCCTCATACTCATAGCACCAGCGTGGCCGCGACAGCATTGGTACACCGTGCTGATGTCCATGTGTGTGACGGGCCCGTTCACTCTCCCCCTATCACAAACCCTGATCTCACAGGACCATGGCAGGATGTTGCACCCCAACCTGCAGTCTCTCCACCTCACGGCGTGGAATATCCGTGGCTGAACCCTGTTGAGCTTCAGTGCTCGGACGCTGTCAGGGAGGTCCTTTTGGGTAGCAGGAAGCCATCCACAAGGGCAGCATATACGGCCAAGTGGAAGCGTTTTTCGTTGTGGTCTCAGGGCAAGGGAAGGGACCCCTTGTCCTCGTCACTCCCCAATGTCCTGGATTACCTCCTTGAGCTAAAGCAACAAGGGTTATCCCTCTCCACTGTTAGGGTACACCTGGCGGCTATATCAGCCTTCCACCCAGGTTTTGGGGGCACCACAGTTTTTAGCAGCCCCCTAGTTCTTAGGTTTCTCAAGGGGTTAGAAAGGTTACACCCCCAGGTGCGTCAGCCGGTGGCCCCTTGGGATCTCAACCTGGTCCTAACAGCATTAATGAGGCCTCCCTTCGAGCCTATGGCCTCTTGCCCACTGTCTTATCTCTCATGGAAGACCGCCTTCTTAGTAGCGGTTACTTCCGCTCGTAGGGTGTCTGAGCTTAGGGCACTCACTTCAGAGCCACCCTACACAGTCTTCCATAAGGATAAGGTCCAGTTACGCCCGCACCCGGCTTTTCTTCTCAAGGTAGTCTCTCCATTTCATTTGAACCAAGACATATTTTTACCAGTATTCTTCCCCAGACCCCACTCTAGTAATAGGGAAAGAATGCTTCATTACTTGGATGTCAAAAGAGCTTTAGCCTTTTATATAGAAAGAACTAAACCTTTTCGTAAATCTCCACAGCTTTTTATTTCAGTAGCAGAAAGGATGAAAGGATCACCAATTTCCACCCAGCGCCTCTCGGCTTGGATTACATCTTGTATTAAGCTCTGCTATAACCTTTCAAATGCTACTCCCCCAGCGTTGACAGCGCATTCGACCAGAGCCCAGGCTAGGTCCACAGCGTTCCTGGCGCACATTCCCGTCGTCGACATCTGTAGAGCAGCGACGTGGTCGTCGGTACACACCTTCACTTCGCACTACGCCATCGTGCAGCAGTCGAGGGAGGACGCCGCTGTTGGACAAGCGGTCCTGTCAGTAGGAACTCAAGGTACTCCTCTCCCTCCTCCGAGATAACTGCTCGTAAGTCACATATGGGAATGGACATGAGCAAGCACTCGAAGAAGAAAGAACAGTTACTCACCTTTCGTAACGTTTGTTCTTCGAGATGTGTTGCTCATGTCCATTCCGAATCCCTCCCGCCTCCCCTCTGTCGGAGTACCGGCAAGAAGGAACTGAGCGGGGGGTGGGTCGGCAGGGGCATATATACATGGCCATAACGGCGCCACTCCAGGGGTCGCCCCTGCTGACCCTACGGGTACCGCTAGGGAGAAAGCTTTCCGGAATCGTGCATGCGCGGCGCGCACACACATATGGGAATGGACATGAGCAACACATCTCGAAGAACAAACGTTACGAAAGGTGAGTAACTGTTCTTTTTTGCCTCTAACCGCTTCTTTGTTTAGCCATGGTGGCTCTTTTTTGGTCCTCTTACTGTGTTTTTTAATTTGGGATATACTTTAATATTACCCTTTGCTGTGGTATTTTTAAAAAGTTTATATGCGGCTTGCAAATATTTCACTTTTTTACTGTACCTTTTAATTTCCATTTAATTAGCTCCCTCATTTTTGTGTATTTCCCCTTTTCTGACGTTAAATACTACTCTACTCCATCCCTCCAAGGATGTTAAATTTAGTCCTATTATGGTTGCTATTACCAAGTGATGCCGTATATTCACCTCTTGGACCAGATCCTTGGCTCCACTTAGGACTAAATCAAGAATTGCCTCTCCCCTTGTGGGTTCCAGGACTAGCTGCCGCAAGAAGTAGTCATTTATGGTGTCTAGAAACTATATCTCTTCATCCTGTCCTGAGGTGACACGCAAAAAGTCAATATGGTGATAGTCCCTCATTATTACTGAGTTTTCTATTTTTATAATCACTCTAATCTATAAGAGCTTTTCATAGTCACCGTCATGGTCAGGAGTATATTCCTGCTTCTATTTCAGGAGTCAGCAACTTTTCAGAAGTGGTGTGCCAAGTCTTCATTTATTCACTCTAATTTAAGGTTCCGTGTGCCAGTAATACATTTTAACGTTTTAAAAGGTCCCTTTCTATAAGTCTTTAATATACAACTAAACTGTTGTATGTAAAGTAAATAAGGTTTTAAAAATGTTTAAGAAGCTTCATTTAAAATTAAATTAAAGTGCAGAGCCCCCAGACCGGTGGCCAGGATCTGGGCATTGAGTGCCACTGAAAATCAGCTTGCATGCCGCCTTTGGCACATAGGTTGCCTACCCCTGTTCTATATTCAAACCTGGGAATTCCTGTCCATAGAGATTCTATGGTACAGTTTGATTCATTTTAAGATTTTTTTTACTACATTTGACTTTATGCTTTCTTTCACGTACCGTACCACCCCCAGCAGGTGCAACCTACTCTGTCATTCCTTATGTTTTGAACCCTGGTATTACCATGTCCCATTGATTATCATCATGAGGAAAAGTTATTTACTTGTTCCCAAAATAGAAGAACTAGGGGCAACTCAATGAAATTGGCGTGCAGCAGGTTTAAAACAAATAAAAGGAAGTTCTTCTTCACGCAGCGCACAGTCAACCTGTGGAACTCCTTACCTGAGGAGGCTGTGAAGGCTAGGACTATAACAGGGTTTAAACGAGAGCTGGATAAATTCATGGAGGCTAAGTCCATAAATGGCTATTAGCCGGGATGGGTAATGAATGGTGTCCCTAGCCTCTGTCTGTCAGAGGGGGGTGATGGATGGCAGGAGAGAGATCGCTCGATCATACCTGTTAGGTTCACTCACTCCGGGGCACCTGGCATTCGCCACTGTCGGTAGACAGGATGCTGGGCTAGATGGACCTTTGGTCTGACCCAGTATGGCCGTTCTTATGTTCTTATGACATCAAGTTTCTGTGATAATATAAATATCCTCATTTAATAGCTGACATTAACCCATCTTAGTATTTAGGCTTCTTGCATTTGTATATAAGCACTTATAAAATTTGTCACTTTAGCTATCTGCCATTATGTGATGCAAATGAGTGGGACTCTTTTTTTTTTTTTCATTTGACTGTTTCGATTCATTTCCTACTTGGATTTATTCAGTTACTACCTTCAATTACTGTTACGGAAGTGCTACTTACTAAACCTATTTTTCAGTGTGGCTTATGTGACTTTACATTTGTATTGGGCCTTGAAATACTTATTTTTACAGAAGAGAACATTGGAGCAAACTGCAGGTTTTGTTTAATTGACTGTATGCAAAAGTGACTTCTGATTTGACACTCCGATTGTAGGAAAAGGTTAAAATATAGGAAAATGTCTTACTGAAGCTGGGTAACTAGCTCTGAGCTGCTTTAAGTTTTTATCTTGTGTTCTGCATTCTTGGAGGTGCCACTGGGCCTCACTCATATCTTGTCCTGTATATTTCATAAGTTTGTTTTACCACGTATGTTTTAGCTCATATCTCCATGTATTCTTACCCCATATGTACCATTTCAAGGCAGGAACTTTATGTTTGTACGTCTTGTTCTTTCCAGACAAATAAGTAAATAGATAGGAAACAACGTCATGTTTTTCACCTGTTAATTTGCATGAGGCCCTTCTTGCCGCCTCCTCCTCCATGTAAAGAATCATATAAAAACTTTGTAATGATGTATGAGGGGAAGCCATAATTTGAGAGCTATCTCTGTGGCTTCCCTTCGCTAGCGAATAAACTTTTGTATTCAAGCTTTCTCCAAGGCCTGCCTGTTCTTTGAAGGTAAATTGGGTAACCTCCAAAGGAAACGAGCCATTTGTGCAACACTACCTTGGTAGTGCTGTATGTGGGAAATCCAGTATTGATAGAGTACAAAACAAAGGTGGAATTTCTTCTCTGAGATGCTGAATGGCAGTTTTATAGTGGCTTTTAATCACCTTATACTTCATATATAGAATGTCCTCATCAGCAGTCTTGGAACTGTCCTCACACACTTCAACATCTCAGTGATAAAATGATGCAGTGGAAGCCCACATATGGGAGGATGTACACAGATGGAAAGATTGAGTGAAATGCAGTCCAAAATAAGAAGGAATGCCAGCACTTATTCTTTGATACAGGAAGGTGCAATTTTAAAACTCGTGCATCAAGATTCTTGTTTTGGTGGCAGTATCTGATGGAAGATTAACTATGTTTAGGGCCAAATAAAACTGGCTGCTCAAGTTATTCCTGAAAATATTACCTCTACACTCATTGCACCCAATAGTTCCACATACAAAATAAGTAGCTGCAGTAAAAGGCCTCTTCAGGCAGATAGGCACCAACTCATCAGAGCACGTAAGTATGTACGTAACTTTGAGCACATTCTTATGTGCTTTGCTGAATTGGGGCTGGTAGTCACCTTTCAAAATTAGCAGATTTTGAAAGTTTTGTTCTTACTGTTAATCAAACTACATTAAGTATACCTCCTTCCATCTCCAACAAATATTTTAAACTTTACTTCCAAGTATTTGTAGTAAATGAAAGCTTTTGTTCAATATTGCAACTAAACTTAGTAAAATTCAATTACACTACCTTACAAACTGATGGTACTAATAGTTATATTTGTTCATTTGTCTTTGAACTTGTAATGAACTGCTAATATCACAATTTTTAATTAGCCTCCAAATCTTTTCAACAGGACACTGATTTGAAAAAAACAGTTGATGAAAGTGCACGGATTCAGAGAGCATACAACCACTATTTTGATCTCATCATTGTAAATGACAATCTAGACAAAGCCTTTGAGAAGCTACAGACTGCTATAGAGAAATTGAGGTTGGAGCCACAGTGGGTTCCAATTAGTTGGGTATACTGACAGAATTCTGAAGATGGGCTTAGCTAACATGAAATTAGCTGCAACAAACATTCTCAGAAGACATTCTGTAGAGATGGAAGATACCTGCAGCACCCTTGCATTTTTACTCTGTGTATATTCAGATGATAGTACACTATACTGAGTTTTTATATAACATATTGAAGGAAAAGTGTACTTAAATATGTAATTTATTTTAATTTTTCTAACTTTTTACAGATAACCTTTCTATTCATGTCACATGAAGGAAATGCGTTGAAGCATTTTTGTGTTTTAATTTAGTATCTGCCTTTTTCATCTAAAACTTTCAAGTCATTCACTAACATTTTCACTGTGATAAGGAAGGATACTTGAAACAATTTTTGTAAAACTCTTGTTCAAGTTAGTGTTCATCTGGTCAAATGTCAGTTGTTATTAGGAGAAAACACTAATTATTTTCCTAATATGCACCTTTAAATTAATTTTTATGGGAGCAGAATTTTAAATATTAAAGCAGTAATCAGCACTGCTTTGCTACATTGCTCTGACATCTTTCTGCTAAATGTTTATACGCTTTTTCAGTTTCATGGTTTCTTGTTGTCTGTATTGATTTAGATGTACTGTAGACTTCCCCTCTGTGTACCTTTAAAAAACAATACCTTGCACTCTACTTATTAGGCTATTCTTGGGAGCCAACCTTTTAGTCCATTACAGTTGAGGTACTGATGTCAGAAAGGTTGTATGTGATGTAAATCATTGTAGTTAGGATCCTGGTGAAGTAGCCTGAGAAGAGAGCCTTGTATTGCAAAGCCTTACAGTGAGGCTTAGTGTGTAGGACTATTTATTCATCCTTGTGAAAACACATTGCTAAAGAAATGTGCTTTTTTATTGAGACATTGTTCGGTATTTGTATATTGATCTGTGAATTGAGTTCCTGTGATACTTAGCTGGCTCTTATTTTACATTTTGGAATATTGAGTGATCAGCTGTTGTGTTTTATGAAATGTGATGTAATGAGATTTTTGTGCTATTTGTTATGTTGTGTTTAAACTGCATTCTTCATTGAATAGCTTGTGAAATTAGAAAGTTAGTGTCAGATGCTAAAAACCAATGTTGTTTATATTTTGTTTTATAACATGGTTTTTTGTGTTTCATGATGAAATAATTCTCCATTTAGTAGACTCACTGGCATAATTCCTATTGTCTCCAAGTTCCTGTTGATTCATAATTTCAAGACTTGCTAATATCAGTTCTCCTTAACCAACTATAAAATGAAAATACAAATTGTCACTAAGACAGACTATTCTTGTGACCATATTTTATACTACATTAGCTATTGTATATAGTCACATTTCTTCATCAGTTACCAGGTTTGAGCCTAAATTATAGTCATCTATCCACTTAATTTATTTTCTGTCTGATGACAGGCACCTATCTTCTGAAGCTTTTTTCCATGCCAAAGCATATTACACAGAATGCCAACAAAAAGAGGACTTCTGCTGAATTCTCTTTCTGATGAAAAACCCAAAAGAATAGATTACACTGTAAAAACAATAATGCGACCTTGGGCTTTTTAAAGATTTTTGATTATGTACACAAGAGAACAGGGTTCAGATAGTTTTATGTAGTTAGTTTATACAAAGAAACAGTGAGTCTCAAGTTATATTCTAGAAGACTAAAAGACGTCTAACATATTTTTTTAAAGATTCCAGTATATTTTGTAAATGTTATACAAAATCTTGCTAAAAGCCTTGGTCATCTCTGTGGCTCTTGGTATTGAGATTTCAGTTTTTTAAAGTGAGTCTGAAACTTTTAAGGAAAACTCGTTATCACAACTTTGTTTTTATTCTGTTAAATTCTGCAAAGTATATATGGGTTTTGTTTCTTTTTAAAAGTTTGGTAGATTTCATATGTGGTGCCAGCATGACACTTTTCTGTTTGGTGCTCTCCGGAAACTAGGTTCTATGATGCTACTGCTCTAACGGTACTTTGAGGAATAGATCTATTGTTGCCAACAAATAGCAGAGCCTTTGCTTGAATATTTTAAAGATTCAATCTTGGTACTATAGGACTTTATAGCTATGATTGATCTATTAGTGTAGTATATAGTGTACAAGTGTGTGCTGTATGTGGGAAATGTTAACTAGACAGATACTACACCTTTCATTATGAGTTAGAAATTACTAACTCCTGAACTGTGATGCCAAAAAGTGGATTGAGCTAGCCCCTCCCTTAACCAGTGAAATTAGAAGATTTTACTTTCCACACTGTAGTGCTGTATATTGCAAATTTCACTTACTCCGTGGCTTTGTCAGAGCGTATTTCACCAAATGGAAATGTAGGCACCAAAGTCTAGTCAGAAAACTGCTGTACTGCTTCCAGTACCATCCTAGAAATAGGATTGTCGAAAGGGACAGTGTTGTGGTTTGTGCTAGTGCCTAGGTCCTCCTGTGTTCAGTAGAGTGCAAAATGTGAAAATGATCACCCTGGAGCCTATCATGAGTGCCATCAGGCCTACTGTTTCCTTTTAGGTATTGTCTTTAATGTAGATGTGATTCTGGGGCTCCCTCACAGGAAGGATTGTCTGGTAGGATGTATATAAGAACCTGGTGTATCAAAACTATTACAGGGATTATCTGGCTCTCTACACTTAAGGTAGTAAGCAAAATAAATTCTTTACCAAACTTCTTTACCAAATCTTTCAAATTTAGCAAAGTATGCTTTCCTCATTGAGGATCAGGTTAGCTGTATAAACGCAACGGCTTTGGATTTAAAACAGCTGTTCAGAAAACATTGGAACTTTTCTTTAAACTATAAAAAGTAGGTTTTCAGCTCATATGGTCACTCAAAAATAGCTGCATTTTTTTTACTCTTTTTTTAAAAAAAAAGCCTTCTAGTCTGACAGCAATGAGAATTTTGAGTTCAAATTAACCTTTTAGAGATGTTAAGCCATTCACCAATAAGGGTAGAGAATGAAGATGCTATTTCCACCGTAACTACGGTGATAGCTTCATGTCATCATACATATTAGTAGGAATAGTGGTAGGCTAGAACAGTGGTTCTCAGTCTTTCCAGACTACTGTACCCCTTTCAGGAGTCTAATTTGTCTTGCATACCTCAAATTTCACCTCACTTAAAAACTACTTGCTTACAAAATCAGACATAAGTGTTCCAGCACACTCTTATTGAAAAATTGCTTACTTTCTCATTTTTACTATAAAATCGATTGGAATGTAAATATTGATTGTACTTGCATTTCAGTGTGAGACTTGAGCCTTGTCATTCTGGGAGGCAGTCAAATTTTTCTCCACATTGAGTCTATTCCTACTCTATCTTGATGGCTGTCATAGCAGAAAATGAGACTTCACAAAGATATGTTGACCCAAAAGGTAACCAAATATCCGAAGTATGATTTCCAAGGTCACTGTACTCTTTCTGTACTAAACACCAGAACTGGGTTAATGTGGAGTCTTTAAACTTCATTTGCAGAGCTTGTCTTAGGATGGCTCAAGAAGATATTCTTGCTAACTGTCATAGAGGTTACCGCTACTGACATCTGACAAAATGAATGGGTCTCTTACCCAGTTGAGTTGAGCTAAGTTGTGTTGAATGTTGGGACAATATTGTTACCCTAAAATTTTAGACGCCAATTATGTTACCTACAATAGCGCTTTTAATTTCTTTAAAGCAGTGGTCGGCACGCGGGACCGCAGGGTATGTACCCTTAGCTGGCCCTGCTGCTTTATTTACATGCTGGCTTGCTGCTTCCCGCGGCTCCCACTGGCCGCAGTTTGCCATCCTGGTCCAATGGGGCCTGCGGGAAGCAGTGCATGGCCAACCGCAGGTAAAGCAGCGGGGCCCGCTAAGGGTACTTACCCTGCGGTCCCGCGTGCTGACGTTGCCAACCGCTGCTTTAAAGGGTAACCAGGTTTGTGGCCCTAAAGGAATTGCCAGAGTGTTACTAGGGGGCTTTTCTCTGACCCACAGAGGGCTCCCCAGAGCAAACTAGAAGGACATGAATACAGCCTTCCACTCAAAGATAGACAGACAAGCAATAATTCTTTGAAAACAAGTTGTTCAATTAAAAGATAAGTGGTTATAATGTATTTAATGAAGCAAGATAGAATAAATAGAATGTAGTAAAAATGCAATAAAATTACATTTAAAGCATCTTAAAGTGGCACAATGAAAAAAGACAGACCGCTTACAACACACAAAGAATACAGCAGCTTGTGTAAAATGTATATAAAGATCTTGCATACACAAAGATTTTTAGTCTTAGTGTTACAATCTAATCCTGTACTTAATGTATGATCTATACACACACATGAGAAATCATTGTCCCATAAAATGTAACATAAACATTTAACATGCTATAAGTGCTAGCCAAGTGGTTACAAGAGCATAAGGGAAGATCTCACTCAAGACACAGGCATCCAGCTTTATTTACAGACAAACCCATATGCTCTTAAATATTAGATAGAAAAAAAAAATCAGACTTACACTTACTCAAAATTTCCCTCCGATTCATCTATTGGTCCTTCTGATCTGTATGAATTTAGAGCACCCTGTTTTCACAGCTTGCGGTTTCATTGCTCAGTGGGCCAAGGATGCAGTGGTGGCTGCTGCTCATTCATTGCTGCTGCTGAGATAGCTGCTGGCAGGCAGTTGCTTGTTGCTACGGCAACCTTGGAATTCTGCTGCTTTTCCAGGTAGCTGCTTTCCAGGATGTTCCGTTCTTCTTTTCAGGCAGCTTCTGTAATTCAGTTTCAGCCTGCTGGTTGAACTCACTACAAACTCAGCCTGCTGGCTATCGGCCTTATATACTGTTTGCCCTCTGAAGGTCAGCTCCTCTCAGCCAGTCAGCTGCCAGCTTTTCAGCTCCTCCCTATGACATATCTATTTTTAGGTAGGAAAGCTCCTTCCCTGACACCATCTTGGATTCTAGACCGTTGTAAGATCTTCCTTCTCATGCCATCTTGTTTGCTAAACTTTCCACAACCTAATTTTTAAATATGTCATCCCTGTCTCTCCCATTTTGATTAACCATGTTGGATTTTCTACATTTAAATTATCATTAATTTTTACTTATTTAGAGCCTTAATCTTAAAACTAATTACTATTTTATGCAAACCAGTGTCCTGATACTGTCACCACCTTAATTATATCAATTGGAAAAAGTGAATTTTTGCGATATTTAAACCCCTTCTAAGGTTTTTTCTGTAAGCTGCTATTAAGCTATTAAAGGTATTTCAGAATATTAAAAGCAGAATCTCTCGCTACAATACAACTTGAATTCAGATGTCAAGTGAGCAAAATGATCTACTATTAACTTTAATTTTGCTCTGCTCAGTTTCTCCTGTGCAGAAATTAGTGATGTGCATGAATCAGTGGAAAACAGGTAAAGACTTTGTCTCCACATTTGGACTTCCATAATTCAATTTTCTTGATAAAGGCATTCACTTTCTCTGAGAGATTCAGAATGTAAGTGTCATGGCCTTACATGGACAAATTTGGATCATTCAGCTTGCTATGTATCTGCGAGGTAGGCAAGTTGAGGTAAACACACAGTATTCTCAAAGTTTCAACTATTTCTACAAAAGCTGTCTCCTTTCTTGTAGCAAAACCAAAGAAGCATACGCTATTGCAGAAGATCTTCTTCTGCCTGCCATGGTGGCGCTTGCAGTAAACATGCTTGATTAAAAAAAAAAAGTAGTTGATACTCTCAAGAAAGTACTTTTATCAAATGACATGGTGTGTCATCGAATTGAAGAAATGGCTGAGGAAAGGAGGGAATGGATGATCAGAAAGAAACGTGTGAACTTGTGTGAAATTCAGACAATCTGTCAAGTACTTTGTCATGAAAGCCAGTGAACCTCTGTGTGAAGCAATAGTTACTGATGATCTGACCTCATCTTGATGCAAACAATGCAAAACAGATGAGCGCTGAGGGACCTGAACTTAATAAAGTGACAATTTTGACACTCATTTGAAACTTCATGCAGTTAAGAACTCATCTTGTTTGGAGCAAGTACCCCCTCAGTGTATGATACAGAAGTGACGGAGTTTTTTCAGTCATCTTCAATTTCTTAGGTTTAAGATTAGCAGCCGTGTTAGTCTGTATCCGTAAATAAGACGAGGAAGACTTGTAGCACCTTAGAGACTAGTTTATTTCAGCATAAGCTTTTGTGGGCTATAGCCCACTTCTATAGCCCACGAAAGCTTATGCTGAAATAAACTGGTTAGTCTCTAAGGTGCTACAAGTCTTCCTTGTCTTTTTTTTTCAATTTCTTACTAATTTCACTGTTGCCACAACCACAGCTTCCAGCACCTTGTTTTAAATATGTCAATTTTACTTTGGAACTGCATACACCCTATGACAGCATCAACCTTATTAACATTCTTGCATGCATCAATAAATGACATAAAACGCATGTTTAATACAGTGCATATATGCACATTGTTACTGTATAATATAGTATATAGAGCAGTATAAACAAGTCGTATGAAATTTTAGTTTGTACTGACTTCGCTAATGCTTTTTATGTAGCCTGTTATAAAATTAGAAAATATCTAGATGAGTTGACATACCCTCTGGAAGATCTCTGCAATACCCCTGGTTGAGAACCACTGGGCTAGAAGATAAACAAGTTAGACTGAACTGCATAACATACAAGTAACGAAGAGATGCTATGAATGCATTAAGCTTGAACAAATGAAAATATTTCTCATTGCGTGTACTATATTGTTAATAGTATTTTGGGGTTTAAAATTGTAACATTTCCTATTGTCCAGAAATCACTTTTGTATGTTGGTTCATCTTCTGAGTATTAAACACTTGCTCACTTTTTCCTGGACATTGAAAAGTAAAATAGCTAAAGTTTTATGCTGACTAACCATAGGGGTATGTATGAGTGAGTTAGAGATGCTGCTAAATTTGTAAGGTACATGAATATATTAGTTTCCTTTTAAATTCATAATCCTCAAATAGAGGGGTGGTGAATGTGTTCACGTGTGCATGGTAAAACAAAAAATGTTCATGTACACAATCATATTACTGATGTACCAAGACTTAATCCAAAGAAAATATTCCTGCATATCATATATTGAAAACTAGCACATATATCTCTACCTGGATTGTAGTGATTACTAATAAATGTATATTTATTTGCTCACTCTAAAAATTATTCTGTATCTGTTAATTCTGTCTATATTAAGCAGGTCATGAGGTACCATAAAATTAAGTGTATGTATAGAGTTATAGAGGAAATATTGGGTCCATCCTGTGAATGTTAGTTTTTTGCTAGAATGCAATCAATGTCATAACCCACAAATTATTCCATGGCAGGATGGGAAAAAAAGATGCTTGCTTTTAGAAGATATAAAAGAAAAAAATGGATTTTTAAATTTAAACTAAATGCAGGTTTATTTTTTAAATATCTATGTAAATTTGAAATAGGCCTTAAAATAGGTCGTCAGACTTATTATCTGTTAAAATAATGTCAATTAAATACAAAAATAATAAGCAATCCATGTTTACTGCCAACCTTTAAAGAAAATCAAACCACTGAGCTGGTGGTAATCACATGGTCAACAGCAGTTTTGACAGCAGTAGCCTCTTCTCCAGTTGCAGAAACAATATTTTATTTATTTCAGTTTATTCAACTAGTTCAATTCAGTTACTAGTTGATTCATAATTAAGAAACCACTTGCGAGTTGAAAAACCAGGAAAGGTTGTTTTCCTCTTCTAGCCTAGGAGTAAAGTCAAGGTGTCAGGATGAGACCCCTACTAGTTCTAAAATCTTGAAGAACAAAGTGACCAGAAACTATCAGTTCAAATTTAATTTTAAATAAAAACATATTTTGATCAACCTTTTTCTTACGTGTGTAGCACATTTAATGTTTAAAAAATGCTGGTTTTGTGCATCTTTAATTGAATTAGAATATCCATCCAAATACATCTTGAAACAAATCACAAGTAAAATAATCATCTAGTAAATAAGAAATGCATCATTCACCATTTTCTAACATAATAGATTTTTTAAATTAAGAATCTGAACAAATGTGTATGTTAATCTATATAAGTGCTTAAATACATATGTATAGATATGTATCCTCCTGGTTAGCAAAACAAACACACATCAGATTAGTGTAAGGGCTATATTTAGTTGCAAATCAACATGTTTTATGGTTACTAACGAATAAGAATCCAGCTTTCTTTAGGAAAAATAACTAAAAAGTACACATGCAAAACTCCGTTAAAATAGATTATTTAAATAAAGGTTTCCTGATTGCTAATTTAAATTGCTTTGATCTAAATCAGTCCTCCCTGTTTCATAGACTAATATAAGTAAGCACCAAACTAAACTTTAATGCAAATATTTCTATTCTTTAAAAGTTGTTATTGATTCAACTTAAGTTTCCAAATATTGTGACAAGCCAGAGTCTAAGGTTGTATGGCAAACTGTAATAGAACCTGTCAACTTGTATGTATTTTATGAAGGGCTTTTAAAATCTTCAGTAAATATAAAATAAAAGAATGTAAAATTAGAGCAGTATCATAAATTGACACAGGCAAGGAAACTCAGCCTTATGGGCAACACAGTATTATTTTTTCCCTTGTACAGTGTTCTCAGATCAGAATTTCTGTATGTGTACTGAGGTGCAAGAATTGTGTGGAATAGGATGGCAAGTCAACCTTAACTTTAAATTTCTGTGCTTAAAGACACTGTCAAGGATTTTGAAGGCCCAAAATGTAACCTACTTTTTTCCTGCTCCTTGCATGCTATCCTAATTGTCTTTTAAAATCAAACTTCAGTGCGTTTATTGTACAAATTGCCTGATGCTCCGCACTCAAGAGCTGTCCTAGGTTTCCAGGATGGTGATGCAAATATGAAATAGTGCTTGGCTGGGTGCCCTTTTTGCAGTGTCCATACTGTTCATTATTTTAGAGACAGCAAAGACCATGTGGGTCTGGGGGCTTGGGCACTAGACTGGTAATCAGGAGACCTGGCTTGTTTTCCCTGCTCTGCTCTTGACCTGCTGTATAACCTTGCCAATGTCTATGCCACTCTCTGCCTCCGTTTCCCCTCCACACTTTGTCTTGCTTATTTAGGCTGTAGACTTTTAGAAACAAGACTGTTTCTTACTGTGTCGACATAGTGCTTATTGCAGTATAGCCCCCAGCTCAGCTCAGGTGGTACCTCTAGGCACTACTGTAATACATATATGGGGCTAGATACTAAACGAGGGTTTTGCCTCAAAAATGCACTAGTTGAGAAACCCAGTGGGCAACATACATATACTATTCAAAGGCAGAGTCATCCTTCTGCAGTTAGAACGGTGCCCAATTCATTAAATCCTGGAGAGATTATTTAAGTATCATTTATATTGCCAGATTCAGTGTAGAAAATGTCAGGTCCTACTTGGTTTTTAAAAGGGATATTTTGGCACATGAGTTCATAACAGGAGTGGTAGTTAACATGTCTATCAGCATGAGGAATCTGACCCCATATTTTTCAGCATAGAGAATTCCCAAGTAAGTCAGTGGGTGTTGTCTGTAAGAAATTATTTGCGATATGTTGTCTTTTGTTATTTATAGTATGCTGTCCTTCTATTCAAGTTCTAGTTTAACTGTACAAAATATAAAAAGCATCTTAAGGCATTCTGTAAAGTAAGTAGTTCAATTTCTATTAAGTAGTGGGGGCAGTATTTATATTCGAAGGGGCAAATTCTACTCAGACATAAATGTGAAATCATACATGTACATTAGAAGGAAAAATTTTTGGTACTTAGAATTTTCAACTTTCATGCTAGTGAGCATGGATTCCCCTTCCTTTACTGCTAACATAAGATTGGGTCCTCAAGCATGAAAGAGTTACATTGGCTATGGGGACACTTTCGCCTGTACTCTTTTCTTTTTAATAAGACTCTGCTGGCTGTTATCCAGGCTCAAGGACAAGATAGTTAGGCACCTCCAAGAGTGACCTAAATATTGCTCCATCATATACCAAACAGGTACTTCTCTAGAATATGAAGAATAGTAAAGCTTTCTCCAGAACCCAAGTGGCTTTTCTGTACTATCTGACCTCTCAAATAAAACATGGAGCAGGGGTTGCAAGATTCCTTTTAACACTGGGTTTTGTTGGATGGCAGTATATTGGCCAGTACAATGCAGTGTTGAACAGGTGTCTGTTCTGTTTCAAAACAGTCCAGGATATCATACCATGTTCCTGATGTACAAAATATTACTGACATAGACTTTTTCTTGACTTTTAAAAATGCATGTTGAGTGTACCCTTCTCCCACAAATCTTCCACTTCCTGTGTATAATGTTTCTATATATTGTAGTACAGTAAGGGGACCCACTGTTACTGAAGGAGTCTAAAATCTGAGTTTCTGTGTCAGGGATTCTGCTAAGAAATTCCAGATTTTGGTCAAGTAAAACTCTGATTTACGTTTATATTAAATGTCTCTGTCACTTTGAACTAAGATTTGGCTTACCTTGTGTGTTTTCACAAGTGGCTTTTTCTTTTGGATGTTAATGTGCATGCTTTTTTGTGTAATTTATTAAATTTTAAAACTGGACTTGTTTGTGAGTTTTAAAAATTGTTCTCTTCTGATGTATACAGGTCTCAGCAGTGCAAAAAACAAAAGTAAGAAACCCTTGTTGTTCCTTGTTGAGCGATATTTTCTAAAGTAAGACTGTGAAAATAGCTTAGCAACTAAACCAACATAATATTATGGAACAGGTCCAACAAATGGGACTTGTTTGTATTATATCTTTATATGGATAAAATCACTGACATGTTGGACTGTTTTTAATCATTTTGTATGCTAAAGATCTTCCCCCCTCCCCCCCATTATCATGTTGTCTTTTACAGTTATCTTTTTTCATGTCATGCATAGTCCAGCATACAAATATGTGAAATTCTGTTAATTCACAACAAAATATTTTTGTATATAATAAAATAAAGATTTAATATTGGGGAGAATGTAGTCTCTTTTCATGATGTTCACCAAAGATGTGACTCTTAACCAAATAATAAAGTTGACAAGATTAGACCACGCTACACATTAGATCCTACCTCAATAAAGCCCTAACTAAAGCCTATCTTCTTCTCTTCAAATTCCTCTGGTGTTGCAAGTGGACTGTCTGTCAACCAATGCACTTAATCAGTATATCTAGAAATTCTGCTACAGTATTCTGGCAGACATCTTACAAACCAAGACCCTGTGATCGGATCAGTTAATCTTTTAGTCTGGGCAGAATGCCATTAAAGTCAAAGAGGTTACACATGGACTCAGAGGTCCATCCACTTGGATCAGATTGCAGTTTGAGCCCTATAGCGCACACATGTAGTAGTTTTCCTTAGTTACTAAAAATCAGTTTTAACATTCAAGTTGAAGTATGGTACTGTTCTCAGAAGTGGGCAAGGAAAAAAGACCAGATGTAAAAATAAAATGAAAGTTTTTTGGTTCTATAGAAATGGCTTGAACTTCTCTCTTCAAACAGATACTTTCAAGTTCTTCTTCGAGTGATTGCTCATGTCCATTCCACATGTGTGTGCGCACCGCGCATGCACGGTTCCGGAACTTTTTCCCTAGCGATACCCGTAGGGTCGGCAGGGGCGACCCCTGGAGTGGCGCCGATATGGCAATGTATATATTCCCCTGCCGACCCTTCCCCCGCTCAGTTCCTTCTTTCCGTCCGTGGCGGTTGCTGGAACAGCTCTGTGCTATCCCGTGATACTCGTGTTTGATCAATAGTTAGTGTTATAGTTAGTTAGTAGTTAATATACTTAGTGTTAGTTGTATAGTTCGAAGCTTTGTTTGTCCTGACGCCAGGTTATGCCTGGGGCGTCGGGATTTAAAAACTGCAATCAGTGCGGTAAGCCTATGCCCGTGAGTGACCCTCACTCCCATTGTTTGAAGTGTTTGGGAGAGGGTCATCAAACCGAGCGCTGCTCGATTTGCAAAGGCTTTAAGGCTCGCACCAAAAAGGAGAGAGATCATCGCCTCAAATTGATCTTGATGGAGTCTGCCCTGCAGCCATCTCAACCTTCCACTTCGGCCAGCGCACCGGCATCAGTCCGCGGTGCCGCGGCACCGAAAGATAAGAAGGCTTCCAAGCACCGGTCGCCTCGGCACCGTGCAGGATCCTCCAGGCGGCACCGCTCACAATCGCCGGTGCCGTCTAAGAAGGCAAGGGGGCGCTCTCCGGCCCGTAAGACCTCCGGTGCCCACCCTGCAGCACGAACGGCTCCGGGGCATGGTCAACAGCCCCGAGCTGAGCCGGTGCCGGCGCCGCCGCGTGTCGCGGAGACCGCGCCTACCTCTCAGGAGCCTCTATTCTCCTCAGAGAGAGAACAGCCCGGGTTAGACATGCCGTCAACCCCTGAGGCTTTCGATGCGGCAACCGATCTCTTGGACTTGACCAGAGATCCAGTTCCGCACTTCTTGATACCGGCACCGCTCCCTAGGACATCGGCACCGGTCATCCCGCCGATGATACCAACCCCGGTACCAGTGGAGACGGTACCGCCACCGTCCCATGACACGCCGGGTGCAGCAGCACTTTCAACGGTGCCGCCACTCCAGGGCCCAACTCAGCCAGTGAGCCGGCACCGGGAGCTGTACCCCTCGACCCAACCGATGGTGGCACCGGACGGCACCGCCCCGCCATGGTCACACTCAGATTATTCGTCTGAGTCGGACTCCAGGTCCTATAGGTCGTATTCCAGGCACAGTCGGCATTCATCCCGGCACCATTCCCGGCACCGGCACTCATCCCACCGGCACCGAGACACCGAATGGAGGGAAGACGGTCGAGGCCCGGTGCAGTGGCCCTTCTGGACCCCTTTCGCCATTCACCAAGCGCAGGGACCGGCATCCATAGCGGCGTCGCTGCCCTCGGTGCCGCGGGGTCCCGTCTCAGCGACGGTCACGAGACCCCAGCTGGAAGTAGAGGGGGAGCGCACGGTACCATCGGCACCGGGGTCCTCGGTACCGGAGTCCACCATTACTCACGGCACCCTACAGGTAGATCCCCAACAGCATATCGATGATCCACAGCATGCGGATGACCCTCAGCTGGCTTCCTCCTCATCCTCCCCTGATGAAGCGGTGGCTGGGTCCTCTACATCACTACCACCAATGGATGTCCGTGGCCATCAGGACCTTCTTCGCCGTGTGGCACAAAACCTTAGTCTGCAGCTTGAAGAGGTCCAAGACGAGGATGATCCTACAGTGGACATCCTTAAGTCTGACTCCCCCACTAGGGTGGCTCTGCCATTCCTTCGGAAAATACAGTCGACAATGGACAACCTTTGGCAGACCCCGTCATCTATCCCACCCACGGCCAGGGGAGTGGAGAGACGCTATTTTGCCCCACGTACCGGCTATGAATTCCTTTTTACTCACCCCCCACCGGGGTCGTTAGTAGCTGATGCCGTCAACCACCGTGAGCGTCAAGGCCAAACAGGACCTACCCCTCGGTCTCATGACGCAAAAAAGCTTGACCTTTTGGGGAGGAAGGTCTACTCATCTGCTGCGCTTCAACTCAGGGTGGCCAACCAGCAGGCAGCTCTGAGTAGATATTCCTACAACTCTTGGGCGGCCATGGACAAATTTCAGAACCAGGTCCATAAAGATTCGGCTAAGGAGTTCAAGGCCATAGTTGACGAGGGCAGACTGGTATCCAGAGCTGCTCTACAGGCAGCGTTGGACTCGGTAGACTCAGCCTCCAGACAACTGGCGACAGGACTGGTGATGAGAAGGGGGGCATGGCTCCAGGTCTCCGGGATCCCTCCCCCAGTACAGTCAACCATCCAGGACCTACCTTTCGACAAACAGGGCCTGTTTCATCTGGATACAGATAAAAAGTTACAGTCTTTAAAAGACTCAAGGGCAATGCTGCGGTCTTTGGGCCTACATACTCCTCAGACTCAGAGGAGGCCCTTCAGACCACCCCCTCCCCCTCCGTCTCGACCCTTCCAACCTCAAACGCGGAGAGATCAGCCTAGGAGGGGCGGCAGGGGAGCTGGCCGCGGCCGCCCAAGACCCGGATCCCGACAATCCCAGAATTCGGGTGCGCAACAACCCAGACCAGGATTTTGAAGGTGCGCACGAGGACCCCGAACCAGTTCACTTGCCATTTCTGAACCGCTTATCCCGATTCTACCAGGCCTGGGTATCTATCACCTCCGACAGATGGGTACTCAGCCTTGTAGAGGCGGGTTATTCCATCCAATTCCACACCCTCCCCCCCACCCATCCTCCCTCCCCGTCCCTCTTCAGGGACCCATCTCACGAGCAACTCCTAGATCAGGAGGTACAGACCCTCTTGTCTTTGGGTGCTATAGAGGAGGTTCCTCAAGAATTCCGGGGCAAAGGATACTATTCCCGTTATTTCCTCATTCCAAAGGCCAAGGGCGGCCTTCGCCCCATCTTGGACCTGCGCGGCCTCAACTCATACATAAGGAAGTTGAAGTTTCGCATGCTATCATTGGCGTCCATAATCCCGGCTATGGCACATGGAGACTGGTTCGCGGCCCTCGACTTGAAAGATGCGTATTTCCACATCTCTATTATCCCCTCTCACCGAAGATTCCTGCGCTTCGTACTCGGACGACAGCACTACCAGTTTACGGCTCTCCCCTTCGGGCTTTCGACCGCCCCAAGGGTATTCACAAAGTGCATGGCAGTAGTGGCAGCCTTTCTCAGAAGGAAAGGCATTCATGTCTACCCCTACCTGGACGACTGGCTCATAAGAGCAAATTCAAGAAGCCTCTTAAAATCGCACATACGGTTCATCAGGGAGACCTTCCTCCGATTGGGACTCATCCTAAATGTTCCAAAGTCCACCCTCATTCCCACACAGCGGATCGAGTTCATAGGGGTCATATTGGATTCTCTGCAAGCAAGGGCTTTCTTACCTTCGGCCCGGGCCGATTCCATCTCGGACATTATCCGTTCACTCCTGCAGTTCCCAACCACGACGGCCAGAAACTGTATGGTCCTCATGGGGCACATGGCGGCGTGCACTTACGTGGTGCCATACGCAAGACTTCGCCTCCGACCCTTACAAGCATGGTTCGCAGGCGTATACAACCAGCGCAGGGACCCTCTGGACCGTATAGTGACCCTTCCAGTGCAGGTCAGACGCTCCCTCCACTGGTGGCTCCAACCTCAGTCGTTAAATTCAGGGGTTCCCTTTCGCAAGCCACAGCCTTCTATCACCCTGGTGACAGATGCTTCCTCCCTAGGATGGGGAGCTCATCTCGGAGGGATCCGGACCCAGGGCTTATGGTCACAGGAAGAACTGTCCCTTCATATCAACGTCAGGGAGCTCAGAGCGGTTCGTCTAGCATGTCAGACGTTCCAACCACTCCTGCGAGGCAAGTATGTGTCAGTTCTAACAGACAATACAGCCACGATGTTCTATATAAACAAACAGGGTGGTGCCCGCTCTTCTCGCCTGTGCAGGGAAGCCCTCGCTCTCTGGGATTTCTGCATTCCTCGAGGGATCTCCCTTACAGCTACATATCTCCCAGGGACCCAAAACGTGCTGGCCGATACTCTCAGCCGCTCATTCAGAGGCCACGACTGGTCACTCAGACCGGATGTGGCACACTCGATTTTCCTAAGGTGGGGGTTTCCCCTCATAGACCTGTTCGCCACGAAGGCCAACAGGAAGTGTCAGAGGTTTTGCTCCCTCCTCAACCTCAGTCCGGGGTCAGAAGGGGATGCCTTTCAGGTAACATGGTCAGGGGGCCTGCTCTATGCGTTTCCCCCTTTTCCCCTCATACACAGGGTGTTGATCAAAGCCCAGCAGGACAGAGCGTCTCTCATAGTGATAGCCCCGGCGTGGCCTCGGCAGCACTGGTACACGGTGCTGAGGTCGATGTGTGTGACGAGACCCTTAACACTGCCCCTGTCCCCAACACTGATTTCCCAGGACCACGGCAGATTGTTGCACCCCAACCTACAGTCGCTCCACCTCACGGCGTGGAATATCCGTGGCTGAATCCCGAGGAAATGCAGTGCTCGGATTCAGTTAGGGATGTCCTCCTCGGTAGCAGGAAGCCTTCCACTAGGCTGACGTATACGGCCAAATGGAAGCGTTTCTCCTTCTGGTCCCGAGGGAAGGGTAGGGAGCCTATGACCTCCACAATCCCCAGTATCTTGGATTACCTACTTGAGTTGAAGCAACAGGGGTTAGCGCTCTCTACTATTAGGGTACACCTGGCCGCTATATCAGCTTTCCACGTAGGGGTTGGGGGCACTACAATATTTAGCAACCCCGTGGTTCTCAGATTTTTGAAGGGTCTAGAGAGGTTGTATCCCCAAGTCCGCCAACCCGTCCCCCCGTGGGACCTCAATCTTGTACTGAGGGCATTGATGAGACCCCCATTTGAGCCCATGGGCACATGCCCACTATCCTATCTTTCATGGAAGACTGTCTTTTTAGTGGCAATCACTTCTGCCCGTAGAGTTTGCGAACTTAGGGCCCTCACTTCCGAGCCCCCCTACACGGTCTTCCATAAGGATAAGGTCCAGTTGCGTCCTCACCCGGCCTTTCTCCCCAAGGTAATCTCACCATTCCATATGAACCAGGACGTGTTTTTACCGGTATTCTTTCCCAAGCCCCATGCTACCAATAGGGAAAGAATGCTTCACTCTTTGGATGTGAAGAGGGCTTTAGCCTTTTATATTGACAGAACCAAGACTTTTCGTAAATCCCCACAACTTTTTATTTCAGTGGCAGAAAGGATGAAAGGGTTACCGGTTTCTACCCAGTGCCTCTCAACCTGGATTACGTCATGTATTAAAATGTGTTATAACCTCTCGAATGCTACCCCCCCAGCACTGACGGCGCATTCGACCAGGGCGCAGGCTGCATCCACGGCATTCCTGGCACACATTCCGATCCTGGACATCTGTAGAGCGGCGACGTGGTCTTCGGTACACACCTTCGCGTCGCATTACGCCATCGTGCAGCAGTCAATGGAGGATGCCGCCGTGGGACAGGCGGTTCTAGCGGTAGGAACTAAAGGTACTCCTCACCCTCCTCCCAGATAACTGCTCGCAAGTCACATGTGGAATGGACATGAGCAATCACTCGAAGAAGAAAGAACAGTTACTTACCTCGTAACGTTGGTTCTTCGAGATGTGTTGCTCATGTCCATTCCGAAACCCTCCCGCCTCCCCTCTGTCGGAGTACCGGCAAGAAGGAACTGAGCGGGGGAAGGGTCGGCAGGGGAATATATACATTGCCATATCGGCGCCACTCCAGGGGTCGCCCCTGCCGACCCTACGGGTATCGCTAGGGAAAAAGTTCCGGAACCGTGCATGCGCGGTGCGCACACACATGTGGAATGGACATGAGCAACACATCTCGAAGAACCAACGTTACGAGGTAAGTAACTGTTCTTTTCTCTGTGTTGGTTTCTGAAACAGTAGCAGAAGTCCTAAAGTTTGCCTCTTAACACTTCCACTGAATATTGAGAAACTAGTTTAGACATGGCCTACCCAAAACTCTCTCTGGACGGCCAGCAGGCAACTTTCTAATAAAGTAATTAACATAAGAGTCATAACAAAGAATATATTGGAGGGATATATGCTTTAAATTTGAAAATATCTAGAGGGAAAATAAGCTGGGTCTTTGGATACCCAGAAGCATTTTGGTGCTTGTGTAACACCACAATCTACTCTAAACTTTTTGGGAAAACCATTCTATTCCTTCCATATTTGCCAATGGAAATTTTTCCCTCTAGAGATTGTTTTGGCAGTTCTTCTGGCTCTTGTGCTCTTAAAGCACAAAAACCCCTCTCCTGTATAGTGAACACTTTTCATAAAATGATTCTGGCCTCAGTCATGCTCAAAGGAAATCTATACCCTTAAATTTCTGTGCTCTTTACACCACAAGAAAGGTAGAACTCTGCAAGTGACCCTCATCCTCAACTCTGCACCTGCTTCAGTCTCCAGGGTTGAAGACATTAGGGAGATTTCCAAACCTGAGCTGTCTTTTGTAGATGACAAATCTGAGGAATTGTCACAGGTTGAAGTGTCACTCACTAGAAGAGGTTTTGGAATTAATTGATAAACTTAACTATAACAAGTCATTGGGATCAGATGGCATTCACCCAAGAATTCTGAAAGAACTCAAATATGAAATTGTGGAACTATTAACTATGGTTTGTAACCTGTCCTTTAAATCAGCTTCTGTGCCCAATGACTGGAAGATAGCTATTGTAATGCCAATATTTAAAAGGGGCTCTAGAGGTGATCCTGGCAATTACAGATGAGTAAGTCTAATGTCAGTACTGGGCAAATTAGTTGAAACAACAATAAAGAATAAAATTGTCAGGCACATAGAAGAACATAAATTGTTGGACAAAAGTCAACATGGTTTATGTGAAGGGAAATAATGTCTTACTAATCGATTGGAGTTTTTTTTGAAGGGGTGGACAAAGGGGATCCAGTGGACATAGTATACCTAGATTTCCAGAAAGCCTTTGACAAGGACCCTTACCAAGGCTGTTATGTAAATTAAGTTGTTGTGGGATAAGAGGGAAGGTCCTTTCTTGGACTGAGAACTGTTTAAAAGACATGGGACAAAGGATAGGAATAAATGGTAATTTTTCACAATGGAGAGGAGTAACTAGTGGTGTTCCCGTCCTGGATTCAGTCCTATTCAACTCACTCATAAATGATTTGGAGAAAGAGGTAAATTGAGGTGGCAAAGTTTGCAGATGATACTAATTGTTCAAAATCATAGAATATCTGGGTTGGAAGGGACTTCAGGAGATCTAGTCCAACCCCCTGCTCACCCCTATTAAATCATCCAACCAATTTTTTCCCCATATCCCTAAATGGCCCCCTCAAGGATTTATTTAGGTGCCCAAAGATGCAGATAGGTACCTAATGGGATTTCCAAAAGCTCCAAACCAGTTTAGGCACCTAACAGCCATTGAAATCTTAGTCACCTAAATATCTTTGACAATCTGAAATCCTCAAAGTCACATAGGAAAGGAGCAGGGAATTGAACCCCAATCTCCTTAATCCCAGAGTAGCACCCTAGCTACTGAACCATTCTTCCTGCCTAGGCACACTGCCAGTGCTGCCCTTGTTCACTTTATGATCCACTACATGTAGTATAAGAACATGATCCTCAGTCTTTTAATTGAATTCTTCCCAGATCAACATTTACAGTTATTTGCACTGTGCTTTTAGAGCACAGAGATATTTTATCACCATTCACACAATGAGGTAAAAACCTCAATTAAGATTAAAGAGGACAGATACAAAGTAATGCACTGAGAATAAACACTAACTTTTATTAAAAAACCACCACACTGATGAGGTCAGAAGAATATAACAAGTGAACCAGGGTGAAGCACACACACCTACACATCAAAAGGAACCATTACATTTTTAAGGGAGAGTTTAGGGTGCAATTTAAACATGGCAGGCTGCTGAAACTTGCTAACTTGCACAAAAAGTGACCAGCAAAGATGCTGTAGTGAGGTCTATTCACTAATTTGAGTAGTTTTAGGAAAGTAAATGAGAGATGTGGAGTATTCACTATACAGTGAAGTATTGCCATAAATCAATCTAAACGCCTATTGACAAAATAAACGCCTGCTTCTGCACCATGCTGAGTTGAGTAGTACTTTAGGGCCTGGTCCCACAGAGCCCCCTCAACGAACAAAGAACATGCTGGGATGCAGTGACATTGTATTTTTCCATGTTCATTTACTCACCCACTTGGTTACAAAATTCAGTGATTTGCAGTGGTCTCCCAGGCAGAGGAGTGCAAATTAGCAGGGTTCTAGAGCACTGCAAATCTGGCATTTATTAGTGCAGTATGTTCAGCAATTTCCCTCAGATGGTCCCACCTAAGGCATAAAATCCATACAATGCAATATAAAGAATGAAGGGGTAAAAGCTGGATTCTTTCATGGTTACAGCTTTCATTGAAGACTCCATCAGTTCGAGGTTAATGTTTGATAGGGCGAACAGCCTTTGCACTATGTGAAATCTTCCTGTGTCAGTCAGAGAGGCCAAGGCAGGATCGCTCAGTGTCAAAGTGCCATCGGCTGAAGCGACATTAGGCTGTATTTATATAGACAGAAAGAGATGTTAAAGCTGTTTTCATAGAATACAGTTTCTGACATCATACAACTTTGCTCTCTGTAGTAAAACTCAAGGGGCTCAGGTTCTCGAAAAACAAGGAAATATATCGTCTTGCTGCCAAAAAGGTACATGTAGGTAGAGGAAAGATTAACAAGTGTGATACACTCAGCCTGAATGGAGACTTAAGCTCACACAGACACATTCTCACTAATTTTACATGCTTCCATTTTTGGTGTCCAATCTGAGAGAACGCGAGCCTGGCTTTCAAAGGAGCTGACACCCTGCTGCTCCCAGTGACTTCCCCGGGCCCACACTGGCCTGAAAACCAGGCCCACGGTATCTCAGACTGGCACCACCAGTTGAGGCACTTGTTTTGCCCCAACACTCAAAGTAGGAGCTTGGTGTTAAAGGAACATGATGCTTTAACTACAATCCTTTTCCTCAAAGCAGCTGAGTGAAGCCTCTTGCTCAGGTCCTGACTGCAGGAAGTATTATTTCCATATGTAATCCTTGGCCCCCGGTGTCCTACAGAGACCCCCACTGCTCTAGTAGAAAGAAAGGAGTCATCCCACATCATCTTTTCTGTCCGCTATCAACGCAAGTCCATGGCCCAGCAATCGAGAGAGCGTCGTGACAGTTTCAACTGGCCAGAAGATTTCCAAAGAAGTTCTGAAGCTCAGGCTTCCTACACGCATGGTTGTGTACTGTAGTGGGACACAGGTGCATGGCCAAGACCTCTTCAGCCTATCCTACGTCAGCTACCAATCCTTCCACCGCAGGCCTCTGATCCCTCCCTGACACCTGCCCACAGTTAAAGAGTTCCTGTCATTCTGCTTCCAAACTGCACGTTCAGCTCTTCCCCTCTGACTTTCCACTCTGATCCTTGTTCTTCACAAGCCTGCCCATTGCTCCCTACCAAGGTTTTGTCACTGAACCCAACTGAAACTGGAGCAACTGAGATCTCCCACCCCTCTCCTCTCACTTCCAGTATTGTAACAGGCAGGCTCAGAGTTTCTGCACTTCAAACTTACCACTGCCTACATCTTACTGTTTGCACAATGCAATTCCTACCGCACTTGCCTCCGACGCCCACTGCAGGTTTTGTTTATGAAGTGGTCTAATTAGACCTCTAGTAAAATAAAATCTGACCCTCAAACCGAAGTTCCTATTTTCTCTTGCTTCACATTGGACATAGTTTTCTACATGCCACAAAGTGTCAGAAGCAAGAAATCCAGTTTTGGTTTCAACTAGCTGCAATGTGTGTCATTTTAACACACTGGACCAGATGGTGACTAGGCTTTATCAATTAAGTGTAATTTGTAGCATATTCTGACCTCTCCTTTATTTAATGACAGATACAATCAGCCAGAGCCTACTTACTCCTCAGTCACTACAACTGACCTCTGAACACTCAGGCCGTCCACTCCCTTTTAGATAACTTACCAAACAACACAAGGCAGGGACTATTTGTATATCCCAGCAAGCACACAGCAGAGCCAGGGCATAGTCAGACAATTCTGTGGAAGGAGATATAAAGAGGAGAAGAGTTATTTTCAATGATCTCTGAAGCAGGCTGGTTGCTAAAAAGGAGACTGTAGGAATATCTATGAATGCACTAAGCCTACACACAGAGTTATGAAATTCCGTTGCTGGGCAGTGACAGACCCAACGCTTCTCTTGAGCGCTGTCCCGGAGATCAGCACAACCTCATCACTGAAGGCAATTGTGTGTTTTATTGAGCACTGTCCGTGTGCTCTGTGCTGCACATCCATAAGAGGCAAATCTAGCCCCTTCCTTGTGCATGTACAAGCTCTCCAGGCAGCAGAAGTAGTGGGGGCAAAAAACCTAACTGGCTTCAAGACTGAGCCTGATAAGTTTATGAAGGGGATGATACGATGGGACTGCCTACACTGGCATGTAGCTGATCTGCGACTGCTAGCAGCAAATATCTCCAACAGCCAGTGATGGGACGCTAGTTGTGGAGAGCTCTGTGTTACTACAGAAAATTCTTGCCCCCATGTGCAGGGTCTAACTGATCACCATATTTGGGGTTGAGAAGGAATTTTTCCCCAGGCCCAACTGGCAAAGACCCTGGGGAGTTTTTCCCACCTTCCTCTGCAGCATGAGTCATAGGTCACTTCAGGTCTAAACTAGTGCACATGGTGGGTTCTCTGTAACGAAGTCTTGAAATCATGATGTGAGGAATTCAGTAACTCAGCCGGAGGTTATGAGTCTATCACAGGAGTGGGTGGGCGATGTTCTATGGCAGGGGTGGGCAAATTTCTGGTCCAAGCGCCACATCGGGGTTTCAAAATTGTACGGAGGGCTAGGTAGTGAAGGCTGTGCTGCCCCAAACAGCCTAGCCCCGCCCCCTCCCACTTTCCACCTCCTGACTGCCCCCCTCAGAACTGCCACCCATCCAGCCCCCCCTGCTCCTTGTCTCCTGACCATTCCCTCCAGAGACTCCACCACCCAACCTCCCTTGCTCCCGGTCCCATGACTGCCCTGACCCCATCCATCCCCTTGCCCCCTGATAGGCCCCCGGGACTCCCATGCCACATCCAACCCCCCTTGCTCCCTGACCACCCCCTCCAGAGGACCTCCCCCACCCCTAACCACCACCCCAGGACCTCACCCCCTATCCATCCCAACCTTCTCCTTGACTGCCCCCCAGGAGCTCCTGCCCCTTATCCAACCCCCCGGCCCTGGCCCCCTTATCATGGTGCTCACAGCAGTGTGCCTGGCTTCGCATGGAGCCAAACATGCTGCCCCGCAGGAGTGTTCAGCCCTGCCCCCGCAGTAGCATGGCTCCGGGGGAAGGTGTGGGAGGGCCGGGTGGCTGGACGAAATGGCTTTGCGGGACGGATGTGACCCACGAGCCGCAGTTTGCCCACCTCTAGTCTATGGTCTGGAGACTCTGGAACGTGCAGGGGGTCAGACTAGAGGACCATGATAAACTCAAAGGCTCTAAGGCCAGAAGAGGCTATATGGGGGGAAATGGATGCTGGGAGCTGCACTAAGTGTGCACACTCTCCGTGTGCCGCACAGTCCTGTTCTGCATGAGCCCCCTGAGCAGCAGCATACTGGGCAGTGCAAGTAGGATGGCAGAGGGGTGGAGCCAGGAGGGCAATGTAAGCCTGTGTGTGGTAAAGGAAGCTTTCCAGCCTGGTTGGGAGAATCTCCCTGTCCTGGTCTCCTGCCTATCCTAGTGCCAGACATGGTATTAGGTCTGGGTGCTGGACAGAGGATTTGGTCCTAAAGGAAGACAGGGTCCCTGTCCCAACATTAATATGAGACACAGACTGTACATGTACTGCATTGTGTGTACACAGACTGTACGTGTACTGCATTGTGTGTACACAGACTGTACATGTACTGCATTGTGTGTACACAGACTGTACGTGTACTGCATTGTGTGTACACAGACTGTACGTGTACTGCATTGTGTGTACACAGACTGTACAATTCAGATCATTATAATTCCCAATGGAAAACAGCTACAAAGCAGCTTCCTGGTTACTGACACTGTTTCAAGTATACATGAATGTCAGATCTAGCTATCTTGTCCAGATACAGGTTACATTTGATTAACTGCACATTCGTTTCCAGAGAGTCTGACAAGTATCAGTACATCAGCGGGTCTCTTTTGTTCAATTTCTTTTGAATCTCCACAACTGGGTCATGCTTTCAAAATGTCTCTTCTCTCTCAAACTGGTGCCATGTACAGTTGCATGGAAATGGACCTTCACTGTCTGGTGCTAGTACATATTTACCCAATATCACACTTCACTTCTCTCAACACCTGCCTTAATGGAATGAAGATTTTTATGAAAAAAGTAGGATTTGCAGGTGGCTTTTAATTAATGCTGTAGTGCCAATTTCATTGTGAGGGTGGCATTCATTTACATTTATGAATAATTTCCTTTTTCTGCAGTAGCATAATAACCCTCTAATTACAGATCTACATAATAAAGTATTTTTGATAAATATGGTTTGTACTTTCACATAAGTCACACATTCAGCAAATACAAGGAAGCCAGCACTTACAATGCAACCCTGAGACACCAGACATGAAGGATTCCTACACACAGTGAGAATAGTAATTCATTTATAAGACTGAGTGAAAAGGTTTGGCTTCAATGGAAACTCAAATCAAATGATTTCCGGGGAATGTTAAATTTTACCTGTAAAATATGCAGTGAAAGGGCTTTGAATTTAATTCTTAGCCTGAATCACAAAGTGCTTTTTTCTCTATCCACCCTAGCCCCATAAAACTCAGACAGAAATCAACATGTGAACTGAAGCTGCCCAGCTGTTACAATTTACCTACAAAATAAAGATTCATGCTGTACACAGGAGGAGTTTCTAAGTGGGAAAGTTGTAGTTATCTCCATTGTACCTGCCACTGCACCAATCAGGATGTGAGCAGCTGAAAAGAGTCCCTTATAATGAAGTTGGTCTTTCTGCAACAACTGCTCATTCTGTAAACTGTACCCGACCAACTGCAAGAACTCAGTTATGTTTTGCTGCTGTGGAGGCGTCAACTCCTTCAGGTCTGTAAAATCGGGCTCCTCTCCTGTGCAAATACTATCCAACTGCAAAGAGGAAAAGATACATTATTAGGTTCTCACATTTTAAACTAGACAGAGAAGCAAGCCCTGATCTTCCTCCCACTGAAGTCAACAAAACTTGTTAAAAAATACTTATAAAAGAAGGGTTTGACTAGAGGGATGTGTTAGCTCTATTGTTAACATTATTTTTAGAAAGAAAAAATAAGTTCCATCATCTTACCACCTCCTCCAGTGTAGTCACCATTTCTTCATGATGCAAGAGCTCATAAAATATTTTATTTAAAGCTCCTTGCTTATCTTCTGGAAGCTTCACAAAGGGTTGGAACTGAATCTTTAACAGCAACAGATCTTTCAGAGAAAAACAATGTTAAACTCATTACTCTCTCAAATGCCAGTATATGCAACTAAAATTCTGTAATCACTAATCTCTAGAATTCGTAAAGAAATATTAGGACACATTTGGTTACAGGTGTGTTTTACTAATGACCTTTGCAAATTAATGAAGTGTCAGTGAAACACAGAAAATAAATACTGTTATTAGGAATCAATATTCAGTTTTAAGATTTCAATATTTAATACAATTTTTCACATGAAAGCTGTTCATGATTCCCAATAGGATGTTCATTTTTAGAACCAAGTAGTCTGTCTTCTCAGCCAGAATATTTATTCTGGAACTACTTCATATTATGGTAAAACATCATAAACAACTAAGGTTGATGGTATTTGTTCATACTTCAAATTAAAAACTCAGAAAGTAACACTGTTTCTTACTGTCCTCATATTTCATCACAGGCTTTATATGATTTACACCTCTTTCTCCTTTGACCAAAAAATTTATGTTTTACATAACATTTAATCTATTACAGCATATAGTTTAGAAACTCAACTACAGTTTATTAGATTCCTTTTCCTGCAATGGCATTAAGCAAAGATGTTTTAGGAGTAGGAAATTATCAATATTTCAGCAGAGAATTCCAATCAACAACTGAACTTTAGTGGTGGTTTGTGGTTTTGGTGTTTTTTTTTTATAATCCCTGAAGATGCCTGATGTTATTTTTAAAGCCATACCACTACATGTAACACTTGTCAACAAACACATTATCTTCAAAGATGCCTGTTTCACATCAATAATTATAAAGATATTTAAAAACAATAATTTTACTATAGGTAGTATTTCTACATAGGATTCAACCAAATAATTACACAAATACTAGAACATCATGATGGAAGGAAAAGAGGGAGGGGGTCAGACACCTGCCCCAAATTATTCCAATATAGAAGTTTTTAAAAGCATTTCAATAAATAGGGTTAATCAAAGAAACAGGATGACAATTCTTTAAATTAGACAGGCACAGAGGGTATTAAAAACACAGAATCCTTCACAAAAAAAAAGTTATCAAGAGAATTCCTCTCTTTGTAAGCAAGTCTACACTAGAGAGGAATAGCCATGTTGTACTAGAATGAATCCTATTTTGTTCATAATTTATTGACTAAACTGAACTCAGGGCCAAATTCAGAGGTTACAGAAACAGGGCTTTGGAGTGGAGCCCAGAGCAGGAGCGCGGAGCAGTGGAGCTTCAGGTTTTTGCCTGGAGCTGGAGAGGAGCCGGAGCACCGCTCCAAAGCCCTGGACATTAATGGTAAATTACACCACAGTATGTGGAAGTGGGTGTAAAGGCAGGGAACTGACCGGAAGGCATATAAAAGAGGGATGGGGACTCCTTTATTTTACATCTTTTTACTCCTTCCATTTGTTGTTTTTCTTGGTACAATCATACCCTTTCACTCCCTAGCCACTTAAATCAATTTACCAAAGTGTAATTCGCACTGCCATTGACTCACATCTGAGTTTAGTCCTAGTGTTCAACTCTGATTTTTTCCAGGTTTCTCAGAACTCAGAGTTTCAGGAAGAAAAAACAGCTTAGTATTTCTGGAGATATCAAATAACCTTCCCCGAGAAACTTTACTAAGAGAATGTTTTCACATCATGTATCAAATATTCTCAATGAACATTTTTGGGTGCCAACAAATTATTATTAATCTTGTTCAGTTCAGCAGGGATAACAAAACTGATGTAAAAACAAAAATTGTATAAGGTTATATTTATGTCAAAGGATAACAATATGTTCCTAGGAGATATACAGCTTACTCCCATTGTCTTCATACATTTATTCAGGAAGTACAATATTGTCCCATTTTTTTTAAGTGATCACCAAAGAGTTATTGTAGTGGCTATTAAAACAGGACAACATAATTTCTATGTACTATTTTGCAAGAATACCTCCTTCTGTTATCTTGCTTAAGACTTTGTAGTGTAATCAAATAAAGCGTTTCTGGTAATACCTTGTTTCAGCACACTTAAGGAAGCATCGCTGGGAATGCGGTTTCTGTCTCCAGAGGGCCTGTCGCTGTCCACAGCGTCTGGCTGATATAGAAAGGAAGAGTCTCTAAATGGTAAAGAATATGGATAAGATGAGCCTTCTGTGTTTTCTCTTTCAAAACCTCCTTCTTGCTCATCTAGCAGGCAGAATTCTGTAATTAGAAACAAGTGAATACATAAATAAAACCACATGAGTGTACAGAAGCAAATAATAATAGTACTTTCAATGTAGATGTTAGAAACACTCAGGAACGTTATGTATCTGATTTCTTGTAGATGGAAAAAAATGGTTAACAGTCATGGTCTACAGGAACTACTGTACATTATATGTTGTTGCATGTTTATAACGGTGCTGTGCACAGATCTACCTTGATGTAAATGGAAACAGATGCTAACCACAGAACTTGAGACAAGATTTTGTGGATGAATTTAATAATCCATTTGGCAAATACCAAGAAAAGAAGCAATCTGCTAAATTAGAACAGCAATGTTCCTTGTGGACAATGAAAACCTGCATACTGTGTCAGAGGGAAATATCTATATATTTCTCACATTATCTATAAACTACTAGATGTTATATACAGTGGCCCAGATCACCCCTTTCTGCAGGAAACCTCTCTGAAAAAACTACAGGTCAAAAAACTCCATGAGCATCGCTCCGAGCTTTGCCCTGGTCCTATCAAGGCTGCCCCACTTTTGCAAGGTTACAGGTCCATCCCTAAGCCCCACAGATCAGTGGGAGACCAGGCGCATGCCAGTTCAGTAGCAATCTGGGTCACACAGTCACATCACTAGGGTGGTCTTCTGGCCAGGGATGCTTTCAGGACTACTCTTCAAGGGAGACACCCAAAGTGGAGGAGACTCCATGGTAAAGGATATACAGCTTTGAGCTGCATTACATTTCCTGTCTAGTCTCTGTCAGTTCACAGGGGGCTGATGTGCATTCTCTAACCCATCCAATGTGGGGCTGCCATCAGCCAGATTTCTATGTGGGGTACTGGAAAGGAGGGAGGAGCAATGCCACAGAAGGCACAGATCCACCCTTCTGCAAAGGAGAGGGGACATGTGTGTGGAGGATGCTTTTGCCACTCAATTCAGGGGGTACTATCTGGCTCCATCATATATAAAACTATCACTAATAAAGTACTGTCTACCCCACAATGTTCAGCTTTACAATTCTTCACAAACAGTAACTAACCTGTGAATTAGGCAAGTTTCATTTTACAGATGGGAAAAATGAGGCAGAGATTAAGGACACACAGGGGGTATGATTAGACTACAGATTGTAGCGGGTTTTTTTATAGCGCTTCCCAATTTAGCACAATAGGTTTTGCGCTAGAGGCTGTACACATTTAATCCCTGTAGCGCCAAAGAATGCACACATTTGCAGAGCTTCTGGCGGCAGTGAGAGTAGCGGGATAGGGCAGGTATCCCAGCATTCAGCTGGGTGCAACCTGCTTTGCAAAGGAGTGGGGTGAGGGGGAACTGGGAACCTGTGCGTAGGGAGGGAACTTCCGGCTGTCAGTTAATTTTCCAAAACTGACAGGCTCTGCACACACACCTCCCTTCCGCAACCATTTATTCGGGGGGTTTCTCAATCTTGGGATCGAGAGGTGGGGGTGTAGCGGAGTGCTTGCCAAGGGGGGCTGCAAGCTCCTGCCGCTGCAACTCGCGGCGGCAGGCCGGGGGGGGCCACGTGCAGCTGGCCGCCTGGCCACGGCAGGGACCCAGGACAGCGGCTGGAAGCGCGGCAGGGCTGCCGCCGGCAGCGGAGGGAAACCGGCAGCCTTGCCGCCACCGGCGGGGACCAGGCAGCCCGCCCGCAGCCCTGCCGCCCGCAGCGGCGGGGACCAGGGCAGGGGCGGACCCGGCAGCCCTGCCGCCCGCAGCGGCAGGGGAAATCACAGCCCTGCCGCCCGCAGCAGCGGCAGCGGACCCGGCAGCCGTGCCCGCAACAGCGGGCCGGTTTTTCAAATTTCAAAGGGACTGTGGGGGAGGGTCTGACGTGGGGTCACCTGAGGACGGACAGAAGAGTTTTAAATGGTGGCCAGAGAGGATGTAATTGGGAATTCTGGGCCAGGATGCTGGAGGCTGGAGGCTCATTATCACCCAAGGGGTGTGCACATTGCAACCCTTGCGCTAAAACGGTAGCGCTAAAAGCTTTATGCCTCTCGTTTTGAGGTTTACCAGTAGCGCTTTAAACCGTCAGTAAAAGCGCAAAATGTGCCTTTTAAGTGTGTTCGGTCAGTGAAATTGTAGCGCTAAAGAAGGGTTTTAGAGCTACAAAGCCCCAGTCTAACCATACCCAGGGAGCCACTGTCACAGCCAGGATTACAATGTACAATTGTGTAACTTCCAGACTTATGCTCAGACTACTAGGCCATGCCCAAAAGAATATTATATGTGAAATTATCCAAGATCCTGCATGCTATTACAAAATGTAATGCCCCCAAAAGAAAATATTGAACCATATACAATTCATGGCATTTTGTTGCAGAACAAATGGGTAGATTAAAAAATGGAAGTCAGTTTTAAAATCGTATGTGACAAAAAGAGAAGAAAGTCCAAAAGTAAACAGGTATTTCAAAGGGTGAGGCGGGAAAGAAATGTCTGCTATAGAAAGAGGAAAATCTTACAGAAAGCTGCTGTCAAAGAGGAAAGCAAGTTAAAGAGGAGCAAAAAGAGATTAACACACATAAAAGCCTTTCCTAGAAAGGGCAGCAGCCAAGGCATCACCGACTAAGGAGTATAGTTGGTCTCAATGTTCTTGTGTTACTGTCATTAGTGTTGAGATACTGAAGGGAGAAGCTCTCACTAAGGGCATGGTTAGACTGGCGCTTTATAGCTCACAAAGCCTCCAGGAGCGCTATAACTCTCTAACCATACACACTGTCAATGCACATTTTGCGCAAAAAGTCTCCCTTTAAAGCGCAACTTGTAAACCTCCTCTCCGAGAGTCATAAGGCTTTTTGCGCTAGCCCTGTAGCGTGTTAGGGCCAGTGTAATCAGTCATTACGCGATAAGGGATCTCTGGCACGCCTCTGAGCCATTTAAGGCATTTGACGTGTTCAGTGTTGTTTTGCAAACAGAATTAGGAATGCGGAAGTTCCTTTACAGAACTCCGCTCTTAACAGAAGTAATTAAGCAGTGAAACTGCTTACCGATGGAGCTGTGTTGAGTGAAATTCAGAGCCTGCTACTTTTCCATAGAGAGAAATCAGTGACAGCCTGAACTTGTCTCCCTCCGTACACGTTCCCCGTTCCCCCTCACCCCACTCCTTTGCAAAGCATGATGCACCCAGCTGAATGCTGGGATAGCTGCCCATCATGCACCACTCCCGGTGCCACGGCAGCAGCATCAAATGTGGCCACGACATAGCGCTATGGTTATAGCGCGTCCCATATAGCGCAATAGGTAAACGCGCTATAATCCTGTAGTGTAACCTTACCCTAAAAAAACCTAACAACTGACCTTCACAGGAGAAGGAGGCCAGTGAGTGAAATACATACACAGCAACATGTGAAAATAAGCGAGACAGTCACAACTGCCAAATCCCATAACAGATCTGGATTCAAAAGCAAACCAGGCTATGAAAGTTTGCATTATTACTATTGTTCATTATTTTTATAGCACATTAAGTTTGCATGACCCTTTATAGAGGTGGGGGTGAGCGCAGGGAGGATTGGAAAGTCAAAATATCACAAGCCCATTGTATAAAATCAATGGTGCACCCTCTCCTAGAACACAGTGATCAGTTCTTGTCCCCTTATCTCAAACATGCTGGTAGAAACAGAAGAGATCCAGAGATGGGCAATAAAAATGATAAGAGGCAGAGAGACGAAGATGGTTAAGGGGAGACAAAGATGTACAAAACAATGAATGGTACAAAGATAATCAGCCAGGTGCTAGTATTTATCCTCTCTCAACACAAAAACAAGGGGACATATTGAAATCAACAAGGGGGAAAAAGGCAACCCTTTAAAAGAGAATGTTTTTGCATTCAGTGCATAATTAACCTGTGGAATACACAGATGCACAAAAATCACGGTGGTAAAGGGTTCAGCAAGATTCAAAAAGAGTAGACATTTTTATAGCTAAAATCCTCCGTAGTCATGTGTGAGAGAGACACACACTAAAGTCTCATGCCTTAGGGCATAAGCCAACCACTGACAGAAGTGAGAACAAACAAAATTAATGTGCAGGTTATTCCATAATTATCCATTATGGGGATCCTTCCATCTTCCTCCAAAGCAGCTGGTACTGGCCACTATCAGAGCCAGGATTCTGGACTAGATGGACCTCTGGTCTTATCTAGTATGGCAATTCTTGTATTCCTAACCAGACATTAATTCCACTCTTACTGAAGAGTACCTTACTCTGTAATTAGTCCCACTGGTTTCTCTGCCCACTGAAAGGAAGGGAAGAGATAGATGATAGTTACAACAAATACAAAAAAAACCCCAGACACTAGACATATGTTGTTTATGAGGTCCAACAAATAAAGGCAACATTAGACATATGTTGTTTGTGAAGATGGAAAGACTAGATAATTAAAATGAAAATAGGGTGAGGCAGCAGTGAAGAAAGAGAACATGAAAATACAGATCAAGGAATGCGCACACACAGTAACCAACTGACAGAACACAGGGATATTACCAGGGAGAGATTACTAGCTACAAACTTTTACTAAATAATATTTTAATACACATCATTAGCCTGATGTCTTCTTATCACCAGATTCAGCAAGTAGCATAGTTAACTGGGAAATGCAGTTCAGTTCTGATAAGGGACTATAAAATGCTTGGTATTAGGGAATTTTCCTGTTTATCCTGTCGCAATGACTTTAGGTCAAATACCTTTTGTTTACAATTTTTTAAAAAATTTATTACTGCCAGTCCTACAAACTCATCAGGAGATTCAAAACCAGTCTAGATTCCAGCTGGCCATCATCTCCTGGAACAGACCCGAATGAGATGCATTGTTGGTTTGCATCTCAAGTGCACCTTAAGGACATTTACAGGTCATCTCAGATACACTTTAACTTTTCTAACTGCCTGCACTACACACTCAACCTGGGTTCTTTCCCTCTTGCACATTATCCTCAGTAACCTCACGTGGGTTTGAGAGTTGTAGTGATGATACACAAGGAAGAACCCAGATGGAATATCCAGAGCAGAGAGTTACAAAAAACAAACCAAAAAACCCAGCAAACCAAACCAAAATCTCAAGCCCCAATGTATTTTTACTTGTAATCTGAGTGAATTTGATCTAGAGTAACCAAGAGACAGACTGAACATGGCAAGGACATTGTTATGGTCACTTTTCTGAGCTGATCTACATTCATTTGAATGTAAATCAGTAAAGTTCACGAACAACCAGCCTCACACTTTATTTCTTCATCTTTTTTCTAATCAAATGTTGTACAGACAGGCAATACTATGATTTACTGTATCATATTCTGGATCTGATTGACTGTTGCCCTGCATCTTATATAGTTATTTATACTAGTGAAAAGTGAGTGTGAAGAGTATATAAAATGCTACTAAATCAAAATGATAGTAGCATTTTATGACCATTTTGTACGGTATAAATGACTATGCAAGATGCAGGGCAATGAAAAACCAGGTGCTATGAGCCTGCAGGTGAATGAAAGGCTTTCCTTGAGGAGGTAGCTCTTTTCCATATCAGACCTACGTGCAAAAGAAAATGGCTTCGTACTTACCAAACTGACCATCACGCTTTATATACAGTTCAATTACGCCATAGGCAATAGCAGTGGGAGCAGGAATCTCTAAGATCACACTGGAATCCTTTCTCACATTCCCATTTTCGCTCACTGAAACCTGAGGGACAGATTCAGCCACTGTTTATTTGATTCAACTACAGAGCAGCTTGCACACAAAATGAACTTACAGATAACACCAATTAGTTTAGGAAAAGAACTAGCTCAGTTCTCCACTGTGCCCAAGTCAAGATCACATGTGATATTAGAGGTCTGCTAGCATTTATCCCAGCAAAGCTTTCCTTGCCTGAGCTCTGTCCTGTGGCAGGAGACAAGAGCAGCTCCTCAACCCTCAGCCTCCCAGCCCATGTGTGTGCAGAGGGCAGCTTTCACTTATGCACCTGGTATAAAGCCCCATGACACCAGTGGAAAACTGGTCCTCACTTTGCCATGCCATGCTCTGCCCTCCCATCCTGACACCCCTCCTGTTCATCCCCATCCTCTTTACAACCGGACAGCACAAGAGCTGATAGAGCAGGTCAGCAGCACTAGCTCCACTAGCTTTATGCCAGTGGAAGCGCCCCTACAGTGGGGATTTGTCGATAGTTCTGATGACTTTGCCTCACTTTGTTAGACAGTTCTTTCCAAAGCCCTTGTAACGCACCTGAGCAAAATGGTCAAGCAATGAGGATCATAGTATTCCATGGAGCTGGGTAACATAGCAAAACCTGGTTTCCAAATGGTCACTAGAATTTTTAAAGGAATTGGCTTCAGCTGTGCTCTTGCCCCTTTCATGTGCCATTTCTTTTAACATTTGTGTGAGCCTGTGTCATGGGCATGAATGTTCACAAAAAGAATCACATGCCAAGAGTATTCATGGAAACCAGGTTCCAGATTCACACCTGAAGAGCTTGAACGCTCAGGCAACTAGGGAACTCTACTGATCAGTGACAATTAAACAAGGTAGTGAATATTTGTGGAGAACTATTTGCAACAGATACAGTTTAAAATATTGACAAAAATTGCCAAATACTTAAAAATAATGAATACATACGAAGAGACTGATCTGTTTTCAGAAAATTAATATGGAGAAGAAAGGGCTAAATTAATTGGATAACATGCTCATTGCCAGTTATGTGCTTAGCCATAGCGGTAAGAGAAGGAACAGATCCAGGAGATCAATTATTAAATCAAAGGCAGGATATGGTCAGTTATAATATGATTTGTCCAAAATCAGGAGAAAAAAAGTGGAAATATTTTCAATTATTGTTTTTAATACCATAATTGAGGTTTTGAAGGCATCTAATGATGTTGAAGAAATATTTGTGTGTGCTGCATATTATGGGATGCTGCATATGTGGGATGTTTTGTTTTTTACCTTTACAATTTTTGTATGGAGTTCCACCACGCCACCATATTTTCCTTCTGTCTGAATATGTTCAGATACCAGACACTTTTGAGTTGTTACTATCTTTTCTGTCACGATACATAGTACCTCATGTTTTCTTCCTAGCACTTGTTGCAGTAAATTACTGTTTAGATTTATTGTTCTGAAATTTTAAAAAAAGTGTATTAATAGTAAACACTGCAGTTGGTAAAACATTCTTCTTAATTGTATGCCCAGCAACCTTTGTAAGAAGCTTCTAATTGTAAGTTATAAATGCTTTCAATATGAGTATCCTCCTCAAATTATTATGTTCTCTTGTGTTATCTGATAGCAGAAAGACTAATTATCTGTTTGGAACAATTGAAATCCCAGCATATTTAGAGAATTCTTGGTTCATCATTTCCAGCCAAAAGACAATTATTTTGTTGTTTTTATTTGTTTAAATAAAAGCCAAATAACTTCAGACAAATTAAAGACTCCTTTGTGATTTGAAAACAAATCAACTGACCTTGCCAACACAAAGGGCATATCCTCAGCCAGTGGGTCAATTGTCACTGACTTCAGTGGAGCTATGACAAGTTACACCAGCTGAGAATGTGCCCCTTCCCCCAGGTTCAGAGTCTATTGCTGACTAACAAGCGTAGCCCCATCGAAGTTACTGAGTCACATAATGGTCAATTCCCAAATAAGGATGGCAGTAAGTACCAAAAAAAATATTTGTGGTCCGTCCAGTGGCATATCTAAGGGTGTGAAATAGACATCCTTCTCTACCAGCCAATAATTTCAAGTTATACCCAAAAAACATTATAAGAGAATGATTAAGGCTGCAAAGTCAAGCACTCAAATGCTAGAAAATACCATAATTAATTGGTCTCCCAATCCCAGCTACAAAAATCTCCTTGTCCCAATCTACTCCTTTTCTCTCCCCCCCCCCCCCCCCCCCTGCACCTCTGCCTCTGTTTTTTTCTTTTTTGGTCCCCTCTGCATTTGATCAAACAGCTTCCTCCTCCACACTGTCTGGGGTCCAGCAAGGGTGAGGTACCACCCTGGCACAGAGCAGCCCCTACAGGCAAAGTCCAGCTTTGGCCTTTGTAGTCCAGGGTTGGACCATGCTCTGTCACTCTGTGGGGATGGTACATACACAATCTGGTCAACACTAGTAGCTGTGAGAGGTTCAAACATGTCAACGAGGAGAGAATCTACCAAGACTCTAGCGGGAATGCTCTAGCATGTCTCGACTGAGCATGTGCGAACTGCAATTTTTCAAAAGCTTGTAACTTGGATAGTTTTTATCGGGGGATAGCAAAAAGCACATCCCTGACACAAAGATCACCCTCCTGCAAAATTACAAGTCCCTGCTCCAAAGTATGGGAGCAACTAAAGCTTTTCAAAGAAAAGAACACCAGAATTTTTTTAAAAAAATGGGCAAAACAAGATTTTTTCCTTAGTGTTCTCAGAAGCAATGCAACGGTTTGAGCTAAAAATGTTCAAAAAATTCTACTTGAGACAGACCTCCAACATGGAAAGTTTCAGACCAAACAGTTAAAATTATAAAACAGGTCTTATAATGAGATGTATCTGGGAACCGTAATAATAAGTCATGTGCCCAACCCCACCTATAACAACTAATTACCTCCATTTTCTAATCTTGCTATTAATAAATCAGTTTTAGGGTCTAGTCAGATTCATGGCTGGTAAACTGGGATCACAACCAACCAAGTACTTTACATGATAGAAATAGATAATATTTCATAGATTCTAAAGGACAGAAGAGACTGCTAAAATCAGTCTGACCTCCTGCAGAACACAAGTCACAGAACGTCACCAATAATTTCTGTATCGAGTCCATAACTTTATTTCAGTGATAGCATACATCTTTTAGAAAGAAATCCAGTCTTGACTTAAAAAAAGAAATTATTACATGCTTCATTACCACATCTTTTGAGGTCTATGATAAAAGATTCAGTCCTGTCAATGAAGTTAAAGGAACTGTTAACTGTATTCCATCAACTAAAATGTGTAAATTATACCAACCTTTTTCAAAGTACCCATCTGAGGTTCCTAAAAGAGGTGTCATACCTTCTATTAACAGACTGCTCTAGCAAGATAGCAATCTTTTAATCATTTAGCTATCCTTGACAGGAGTTATTTAATCCTTTCTTTGCCATTCTACTGTAAATGGGGTATTCCGAGGGGTTAAACTATAATTCCCAGAAAATACAATACAAAGACATGATCTGCCTCAGATTCATTAAATCAATACATCTCTAGCTTTTTTTTTTAAATTAATTTTTTTAGATACCCCAGTTTCAGGAACTTCAGATGTTATACAGACAGCACCCACATCAGATGGAAGTCAGCTTGACTCCGTTAAAAACAAAAAAAGCCACCACCACTCTGCCTTCCCCCTGCTCCCCCCAAAAAACCCAATACATCTTCAGATAATTTTTGATCTGTGTGGAATTTAGAAACCTCTAACAGTTTCTTTGAAAGCTCAGTCATTCAGAAAGAGCTTATAAAAAGCCTAAAAATTGTGCAGATGAGGAAAAATATATCAAAGCAATGTAATAATCCTTATAATAATTGGCACCCAAACATTCCTAAGATTTTTTTTAGCTTTTTTGGGGGGGGGGGGGGGGGGCAAAGCTTAGTTTTATATCTGAAAGGTCAGGCTTTGAAATACAAGTAGAAATTCAAGAATTTTCAAATGGTCACAAACACCACTGTTCTTGGAAGCTCCCCCGACATGATCTAGGGCTACTGAGAAGCATAGCAACTAAGAAATTACACTTTCCATATTATTACTACTATAATTAAGCTTTATGCAGTGTTCAGAAGTTTGCTAGGCATCTTAAAGATATACAGCAAGACGGGTCCATGCTTCAAATAACTTGCATTAGGCAACAGAAGGACCAACTGGGATGCAATACAAGAACATTTCCCGCATACTCTCATTTTCATTTCACCTATTTTAGGTGGGTTACAAATTTACAGACATCCTTCATTCTATCCAGTTATAGGAAACGAAAAGAGAATGTAGAAAAATACAATCAGATTAATTTGGTACCAGAAGTAGTACTAACTAGTACTTCAAAACCCGCTTAAATTTTGTTAAAAATAATGGCCGTGCAGAGTTCATTTTCATTTATTGCAATGGAGTTAATCTGGCCCAAATCCTCTTATACCCTTTGACTCTGAAGTATGGCTAATGAACTAAGAGTCCTGTGTCAAAACTGAAGCCTCCTATTCTCAAGTCCCAATTGAGTCCAGCAGGGCATGCACTGACTAAATGCTTTCTTGAATATGGTCCCCGTACACTAGAGGCCTCCCTCCTGACTTTAATGTGAACAGGATTGGGAGTGTAAAAAGATATATAATGGCAATGATTAATCTTGAAATAAATCTCTTAAGGACAACACAGTTAAATGACATCCCACAGAGATACACCACTCAGTTTATTTTCAAATAGCTATAATAGAAACATCCTAGGTCCCGGCCTGGATTGTGATCTGCATGGACAGATTGCGAAAGTCCTGGGGTGCTGTCAACTGCTCATGGGGATCACAATGCAGGATTGGAGCCCTAGAGAACACCATGCTATTTTGGATGAAAGAAAAAGAAAACAAACATTTAATACACTTCACCAGATGAAGTAAATGAATAGCCTTATCTTAATTTATCTTCAGAAGTAGTCTTCAAGGACACAACACAAGGCAAAGGCTCAGCAGTTGAAGCTGGGTTTCATCTATCGGGGGACAGTGTCTACCATGCATCAGAGAATTCCAATGACTAGGGCAAGTCTACACTACAATTTAAGTCAACTTGGGTTAGGTCGACTTACAGCCATCACAGTAATTACTGCAGTGGCTGATGTCCACACTGCCCTTCTGTTGGTGGTGAGTCTCCACATCAGGAGCACTTCCGTCAAATGAAAATAGGAAGTGGGGGGGGGAGGGGGGGAGGTGAGAGCCAGGGCTCTCAGCTCCACACAGCTCCCTGCTGGGAGCTTCTTGCCTTCAGCCGGGATATCTGCACCTGGAGTCCCAGGACCCTGGGGGCAGTAGGGTTCCCAGTGGGGAGCCTGAGCAGCAGCCCAAGTCTGTCTTGGAGTGGAGACCTGACAGCAGCTGGGCTGGGAGCCAGCTTTCTTGTCAACTTCATGGCTCCCCTGGCCCTGAAATTGACAAGACACCCAACAGTTGATGTAAGAAACTCAGTGTTCATGTCACTACCGGTAACTACACAGACATAAGCCCTACACCTATCTTGGAGGTGGAGTGATCATGTTGGTGCAGTAGGGCACTTACATTGGTGGGAGCAAGGCTGCAGCATAGACATGGACATAGTTGACATAAGCTGCCTATGTCAACCTAACTCTGTAGTATTGGCCAAGCCTAAGATGCCTCATTCACTCAGTTTTACCTTAGTCTTGTACCATAATCATAGTTAACATGAGATACAGGAAGGGCTAGATTAAATGACTGAGGATGCATATAAATGGAGTTGCAGTTTTTATTTCATAAGTGTTATTTTAAAGCTCTTATTTATGGTATGCAACACAGCACTCTAATCTCTTTCACATTCTATTTTACATGCATTATCCTTGAGCTAGGTTAACTTCCTATCACTCCATTTTATTCCCTTCGAACTCATTAAAGGTGAGCTGAAATGCTTTACAAAAGCAAACACAAAAACTTGTGAAATGCTGGATACCTCAAATCACAGATATCTTGACTTTTAATTCTGTCTGTGTTTTGTAAGTTAAAAGATGAAGTGAAAGTTTTTATAACTCAGTGTTGTACTATGGCAAGGAGATCCACGGTTTACTTACACATTATGTAATAAACACGTCCTTTTATCAATTTTAAACTTACTTGGGCTGATCCTGCCCCCAGTGATGTCAACAGCAAAACTCACAAAAAGGATCACGCCCACTGTCTCTTAGTTTTACTGGATGTTCTCCTCTTCTTGTATTGTAAGAAAGGGTAAATAGGAGCACTGAGAGAGAGCTCTTCCCCTTCCCTTCCCTTCCCTCCTCCCCCCAGGCAGCAAAGAGAAATAGAGGAGCCAATAAAAGCAAGGAGCACAACAGGAGACACAAGTTGCCCAGCATATGGCACTACGGCATTCTCTAATAGGTAAAGGATCACAAATCTAGAGCCACCAGCTGAATGGTGTCCTCGGGTTCCCTGCAGCCAGAGTTTCCTCAGGAGGGCTATGACCACTCTTCCACCCAATCCTACCTAGATTTTCCAGGTGAACAAGATGAAAGGCCCAATCCTACAAACTCTTTATGTTAAGTAACCAGCTATTTGCTGGCCATTCCAAACAGAGAGGGTTTGCAGTGTTGGGCCCTTAGGCACATCACTGATGGGCAACATCCTATCTTCTACCACCACATATTTCTACTCACCATTTTAAATCACCCACACTGCTGAACTGTTTCCACATGTGAAATGATTCCTAGCTAGGGTGCCCAGACAGCAAATATGAAAAATTGGGATGGGGTGGGGGGTTATAGGAGCCTATATAAGAAAGACTTAAAAAATCAGGACTGTCCCTATAAAATCAGGACACGTGGTCACCTTATTCCTAGCTGTACCAATCACAAATAGATGCTAACCCCCCTGCCCTCCCCCAAATGTATCTTCTTCACATTATAACACACATTTCTCTGACCTGCTCAACAGAAATGTGCTAGTCAGTTCAATCCTCTCCACCTCACTTATAAAACACAATAGCCTACTTCTTCTATTCAAATATTGCTTTCTACTTTGCAATGTCAACTCCTGCAAAGCTCTTCTTCCTTCTCAGAACAAAAGTCTGTAGCGTGGTCTCAGACAACAGAGAACACCAGTCTAATCCACTGTCACATTCCACCAGACACAGTTCCATATTATTTCCTTTATTAATCAATTTAAAATATCAATTTGCTGACTGATTTCTTACCGTCACACCATAACACAATACTTACTATAATCTCCTTATATACCGTATTTCACAGTTCCCTTACAGAGATACCAGGCAATTACTCTACACCACATCTTCCCAGAGAGTGCTAAAGACTTATGACTGAGTTGAAAAGTGGGACACTGCTCCTGAATTTTCTGTACAACTTCTTGTACTCCATTTTCCCCACCCCTGTCATTTTATGAGTTCACTTAAGCCACATACTACTACTGATGGAGATCTGGCCCAGGTATCTTACCAGCCTAAGTATTTCAAGTGTGCTCAAAAAATGTGTTGGGTGCTTTAAAGAAAAATACAAGCACTAGGTCCCTGCCTTGATGAGATTATAATTTAACTTCATGCATTACTTGACAAGTGAGGGGAAGGAAAGACAATATTAACAGCAATAAAACTCCCACCATTACTCAGGTTTAGGCATATGTATATATTATCTGGCTAATTAACTCACCGTGTATGCAATAACAAAGTTAATTTTAACGTGGAATATACCAGAACATATTTCAATTTGGGTCTCGTTCTGTTCAATATCTTCATAAATGATTTAGAATAGATAATGACATGGAGAGAAAACATATATAAAGTTTGTGGATGAAACCACACTAGGAGGGGTTGCAAGTGCTTTGGAGGATAAGCTTAAAATTCAAAATGAACTGAACAAACTGGAGAAATTGTTTTAAGTAAACAGGAAGGAACAATCTATTGCACATATACAAAATGGGAAATGATTGCATAGAGAAGAGTACTGCAGAAAGGGATCTGGGAGGTTATAGTGGGTCACAAACTAACTATGAGTCAGTTTGACACTGTTGGGGGGAAAAAAAGAAGAAAAAAAACCCAGCCATATATTCTGGGATATATTAGCAAGTAGCAAGTAATTTTTCCACTCTACTCCACACTGATTAGGTCTCAACTGGAGTAATTGTGTCCAATTCTGGGTGCCACATTTCAGGAAAAAAATGGATAAATTGGAGACAGTCCAGAGAAGAGCAACAACATGATTAAAGGTCTAGAAAACATGACCTATGAGAAAAGATTGGGGGGGAGGAGGAGGAAGGTTTGTTTAGCATGCAGAAGAGAAGACAGAGGGAATGTAACAGTTTTCAAGTACACAAAATGTTGGTACAAAGAAGAGAAGAGGGTGAAAAATTGTTCTTGTTAATCTCTGAGAATAGGACAAGAAGCAATGGGCTTGAATTGCAGCAAGGGGTGTTTAGGTTGGACATGAAGAGAAATTTCCTGTCAGGGCGATTAATCACTGGAACAAATTGCCTAGGGAGGTTGTGGAATCTCACTCATTGTCTAATCTGTTCTTAAAATCCTCCAAACACTGGTCAGGGACAGTCAGCACTATTATTTAGTCCTGCCTTGAGTGCAGGAGATTGGACTAGATGACCTATTGAGGTCCCTTCCAGTCCTACATTTCTATGATGGTATAAAACAAAAACAACAATTATGCTTGAGCTTATTTTGTAACATATTGATTAGTAGTAGAGCCTCATTTATTCACTCTAACCAGCTGCAAGACAGTGAATTACTGCATTTTGTGAATTTGCAACTTAGTTCAGCAAACACAGCAAAAAAAGAGCAAGGATAATGTATCAAAAAATGTGCTTTGTTCATATATTTGACAAGAGCATTTTAATTATTTTTGATACTTCATATTATGTTAACAGATGTTGTGTGACATATTTTGTAAAAGTAATGAAATGTTATTTATGGGGACCTTACATCACACCATTCAGCTGTTAAATCCTTGCTAAAAAGGGGATGCATGGGTTTTTGTAATTTAATTCAGAGCTTTATTACGGTTCTCCTTTACATATAAGTGGAGGAAAGCTGATTTTACACCACACAGCATAGTATCGCATTCTGTACGTTGAGGACAAATTATTTTTTAAACTTTAATTAAACTTTTGAATTACATTACAATTCAAGTAATGCAAAACAAGCAGTGCATTTTTGCAAAGAAACATAAGGATATACATTAAAAATTAACAAAATAATTATAGATCCAGCAAACCTAGACAGTCATTTCATTAGGCGAAATCAAGTAAACATCCCCTTGATAACATATTGCTTAAAATCAAACCTTTGGTTTCAAGATCACCAGTGTTTCTTAATGTTATCACATAATGTTCCATGAGCAAAATACTAGGTAGATGTTGGAGGAAAATTTGTGGCACGTCATGAAATAAGATACAAATACAGGAAATTTCAATTTTAAAGGAAGCGAGGAATACTTGTAGCACCTTAGAGACTAACTAGTTTATTTCAGCATAAGCTTTCATGAGCTACAGCTCACTTCATCGGATGCATACGAAAGCTTATGCTGAAATAAACTAGTTAGTCTCTAAGGTGCTATAAGTATTCCTCGCTTTCTTTACGGATACAGACTAACACGGCTGCTATTCCTGAACCTGTCAATTTTAAAGAACTACCACAGCCTCAGTATGGTAAATTCTAAGGGCCACCCACTTATGACGGGGGACACAGAAAAACAGAAAATTAATCTTGTTCTGTAATCTCCCAACTCCTACTGAAACTAGGACTGGCTGGAATATTGGCAATATATTTTGTATCATAAGCGTTAATAAATTATGAAGTGTCATTTCTAGAGAAAATGAGCCAGATGCTTGGTGCAATGCAGGCATATTGGGCTGGCAGACTTCCAGCGCAATTTCTGCATCCACAATCCAGTGAGACTCATATGCAGAGCGCATATTACCTTCAGAAAATTAAGGGCCTCAATAACTGGTTTCCGAGTCTAACAAACCAAGGACTCTGCAGTCCCATGTGCGTTCCAACACTTCTGAAGCCAAATGTATATTTTTACTAGATTAGGGCTTGTATTAATTGAATACACTACATTTACAAACATAATGCATATCACTGGGATCTTAATTTTCATTTTAGATATTCACAGATTAGTGTACACTTTATGACCATCCCGAGCGGAATACAGATAGCGTTTGTAAATGTGGTTTAATTACTGTGAAGATTGTGAGCCCACAGACATTGGATTAACTTCAGTACATTTCCATTTGCTGGGGGAGAGTTGTCTGTTCTAATGGAGCAGCTAACTAGCTTTTTCAAAACTCATCCTTTCCAGGGGATACTAGGCATGACCTAGTGTGTCATTGTCATGACAACTACTCTAAATCCTGACAGATTTTTTCTTCTTTATACTATGTATAAATACATTTTTGAATCATTGCACACATTTGCCATGATATTTATGTTTTTAACCAGGAAATTTACTAAGAAAGTAACAAGGTGCCTTTCAATAGAGCAAGTTTGATGGTTGTTTGTAAAGGCTTATGACAAGTAGAACAGAAGGCAATTGTTACTATGAGAAATTGATTACTTTTAAAGCATCTGTTTAAAGGAAATTTACACTGCTGTAGACAACTATCATGACGCTAGCGAAAAAACTAATTCTTCCATCTCATTTCTACACCTGCCACCTCTCATCATCAGAGCATTAGCAACAGTTGTTAAAGTATGTTGCACTGAATTAAATAGATTATCACACACTCAGTATCCTCGACTCCCATATGATTCATGCCCCAATTCTGCAAGGCAAAGTGCACAAGATTCCCACTGAAGTAAATTGGGTTCCACGAACGGAGTCTGTCCATGGACAACTCATTGTAGTATAAGGCCCTCACATGGGATTTAGGGGCACGCAGAGATTGGTACCTTATCAAACTGAGACCCTGACTTCAGAAGTCTATTTTTCTCAGGTTGTAAGTGATGGTTTGTATTAGTGATAGGAAAGTGCTGTAAAATGTTTTCTTTGATTATTCATTTAATTTTTAAATGATTTTTCATTGACATGTTGCTCCCCTTTTGTATTTCACTCCTATTAAATTTGTGCAATCAAGTTTTACTAGCTTGAACACTCAGAGAATGGATTTTAAAGCTCACTTACTCAGGGCTGGCGACAGGGGGGGTACTACGGGTACAGCTGTGTACCGGGCCCCGGACTTAAGGGGGGCCCCCTTAAGTCCGGGGACCAGTACACAGCTGTACCCATAGTCGTCCCCCCTGGGCACCGCATCTCCCTGGCCGCTCTTTCCTGGGCCGTGTCCCCGTGTCAGTGGCCAGCTGCCTCCCGAGCCCTTCAGCTGGCGGCTCATCCCGCGCCCCAGGAGCCGCCCCAAGGCACCCCCGGCTGCAGCGCTTCCCCCGCCCACCTGCAGCAAGAGCCAGGCCAGCCCTTGGCGGGGGTGGGGTGGGGTGGGGTGCGGGGGAAGAGCCCCCCGGCACCACAGGATGCCGGCTCCATCGCCGCCTCCCCCGCCCCGGTGGCTGCAGAGGACTGGTTGGGCGCACCGCTCCGCAGGGGCGGGGGCCAGCAAGGCGTGGGTACTGGAGGGAAGGAGGTTTGGTGGGGGGGAGGCTGAGCTGGCGGGTCAGGCATGGGGGGAAGAATAGGCTGGGGCGGGCTGGGGGGGCCCCCCAACGATCAGAGTGGGGGGGCCCCCCAACGATCAGAGTGGGGGGGGCCCCCCAACGATCAGAGTGGGGGGGGCCCCCAACGATCAGAGTGGGGGGCCCCCCAACGATCAGAGTGGGGGGGCCCCCCAACGATCAGAGTAGGGGGCCCCCAAATTTCTGTCGTTGGCCCTGTACTTACTAGAATACTGGGTATTTGATATTTGGTTTCCATGAGGATTTGCACTAGACATCTGGTGAAGAAAATCCTCAACATGTTCTAGTTTGTAAACAACCAATATATATTAAAAGAAAAGTATTCTTACTGGATCCATCAAGACTTACAATCCAAGAAACTGCCTGATTCTATTCCATATCTTTGGCATTCCCTTTTCTACTCCCACTGGTTAAAACTGGTCTCAACTCCAGCTCCAATCCTGCACCTACACACAGCCCCACAGAGTGAGGATTTGGCTCCAAGTTCAACATGTAAATTAAGTGTAAAAATAAGCCACTTGAAGACATTATTAAAATGTTCATTTTTCCTTTTTAAACTTTACATGGATGGCAAAATTAAAACTCATACCTTCCCTTGAGGTTTTTCATAAGCTGCTGCAAATCAGCCTCCTGTTTTTTTAGGTTTCCAAATGAAGACTGGCTTTCTACAAAGCCTTTTCCTCCAGCACCCAAGTTGATCTTTCCAAATGAAGTTTCAACGCTTCCTCTGACAAAGTCTTCAAACTTCCCCTCATATTTCACAAAGTCTGACTCAACAACAACTTGGGAATGAACAAACAAACAAAATGACCAATGCAGACTTGAAAACAATAGATCTGGAAACAGTAGCAGGGTGTGATTGAAAAACAGAAGCTTTTGGAAAATATGAACGAGTAAATAAGTCACACAGAAGAGTTAACTGGCCGACAACCCTTATTTGTGTTTGGGGAAAAGTTGAAACACCTATTCTCTGTTTTTCATTTTGGCATTTTAAGGAAATGCATGAGGATTATGGTACTGAGTTCAAATCCTATCAGAGGCTTATAAAGAACCCTAGAGTTTTCTCCCTGCCATACACAGAATTAAGAGACTACCTATGTTTTCAGCTTTCTATTTTCTTGGATTGTCTCATCATGGGCCTGAGTCAAAACCAACTGAAGCCAATGGAAAGATTCCTGTTGATTTAAATGGGCTTTGGATCATGGCCTTTATGCCAAAAACATAACACTCTAGGCACTGAACTCAAAACTGGGAACTGTTATGTGCAAGTTATAAACCTAGATCACTCCAGATTACATTTTTATGTTGGTCAGTCATGTCTGCCTAGAGATACTGACCTTGTCCATGCTATTACCCTTTCAAATGTTGGTCTAGCAGTGGAGTAACAATGGTGGGAACAACTCAAGGAAACATAAGTACAGACACTCCACCCAGAACATGACAACATGGGGCTAAAAATGCCGGAGCCCTCTCTACACAAGTGCCTCTACTGTTGCTACCACCAGCAAATTTTTATTGGTACACATTAATGTAAACCAGTATCAGAATCAGGCCCAGACTCCTTCTTGCTGGTCACTCAATCAAATCTACATTTAGCCACCTGTGACCAAAATTTCTTCAGTTTTGGTCCAAATGCCAAGAAATAAACAGGCAGGAAGACTGAGCTCTCCGCTGCATACAACTGGAGCTGGACTTTCCAAATCAGGGTTGATAAATATTGGTGGGGACCTGAGAGAAAGCTTGCATTCCTGCTATCTGTGTTGTTTCTGTTTTGGGGATCAATACAAAACCTTGTTCTCCATGTCAGCTAATTGAACATCTGAAACAAACAACATATTTTTTTTAAATGTATTATAAAAGCACAGACTGCCATCAAGACTGATTTGCCCCAAATTCATCATTTTCCCCAGGGCTTGAGGATTATGAAATGCAGTTGACCTCACCTGTGGAAGGGCAAGGGGTAACTGCTGAGTACTCCCACCTGGAGTGCACTATGACTGCACAGTATTTCCACACACTGGAGCCTGACAGGGCCTCTGAAAAAGCTCTTCAGAATGTCAAGCCGTAAAATAATATCACTTTATAACATGGTCATTTGGAGTCTCCAGCATTCAATCGCACTACTCCCACTGGACATTTCACTTTTTAGCTAACATTTTATTAGTATTGTTATTAGCTAAATGACAAATCAAGTATAGAAAAGATCAAACTATCTCATATTTAAAAGTGCTGAATATTTCAGAGTCAAAAGAAACCCTGCAGTAGCATGCCGTAAGGACTTTAATAATGGTTAAAACAGATTGTACTTTGCATTCTTCTTATCTACTGTAAAGTCATATAAGTATGGTTTTACCTGGCTTTATAGGTTTGTCTTCAGTTAGCACATCATTCAGCGTGACTGTCAAGAAATGGTACTTCGGTTTCTGCCAGCACCACAATTTCTTCTTCTTTGTTACTAAGTTCAGAAGCTGTAATTTATCTGAGTCATTCAAGCGGGATACAGGGATCAAGTCACCGCCACAGTCAGTCTCCCTCACAAAATTTTTTGTTGCTTTTGCAAACATCTTGTGGAATCGTTTAATATCTGAAAAAACAGATACTCTTTAAAAGTACAATTGGAAAGTATCAGTGCTTAGCTGCCCCCTTTAAAGACGCTTAGAGTTTTAGAGAGTTAACATGAGAATGTCAGTATCAGTCTCGCTTTTTGTTTAAAGGCCTTCCTCTACCCAAATCAGTGTATTTCACGAAATTTTTCTAAAAGTGAAACCATACAGAGGAAACAGTGAAAATAACTACATAGAGTCAAATGCAGAGTTCATAAACTGAGAAAAATATTTTTCTCCCATCTCGGTTTTATATGCCTATGTTACTTGTACCAATAGTTAAAGGAGATATTTTCAAAATGAAATATTTTTAACTTGACAGTGTTCTTTTAAATCCAACTGCTAATGCTGAAGAGTTCAAGTTGAAATGTAAAATGTCTTATCTATCCATTTCTTTTCTTTGAAGCTGTATATTCACACATTCTTCATTAATTATCTGTATTGTTCCACAGAGATATTAGATCTGTCATTAGAGATGCAGACCAGGATAGGGGAGGACAGACTTCAAAGCAAGGACAGACAGTGAGAATTGGTGAATATTGACAGAAAAAAGACAGAAGAAAAAATACTGAGGGGAGCTTGGCCATAGAGTGTGTTTCATTATTAATAGAGGGGAAAAAAGAAAATATCTTTACAAACAGAAACTTTCCCTTCTGCTAACTCTCCCAAAATTCCATTTCAGAGAATACTTCACACTGATGTTCAGGTATTTTCTCATGAGACCCCTGTGGCCTTTCTTAGTTCTATATTTAAGCAAGGCTAGCAAAAGGTACTTCCTGACCAGACAAAAAAAAAATGGAAGGAATTTTAACAATGTTTTAAAGTCATACAACATTTTACCTAAAGGTCTCTCAGCACTTCTATTATAAACTGCTATTGCAATGTACTTGGGGCACAGTCTAATGCCAATACTTCCACTAACTTCAGTGGCTGATGAATTAATACCTTAGCTCTAAATTTGTTCGGATTCTTGCATTCTCAAACTTCCACTCAGCTCCCCAGTTTTAGGCTCAATGAAAATTTTAAAATGACATGCACAAGTATGGGACACATTTTCAGAACATTTTAAAAGACATAATTGTTCAACTCCATTTATATTTGGAAGGGAAGAACTTCAACAATAAACAGGCAGGGTTTCCCCCACAGACTTCTACTATGGTGAAACTGACTTCTAGAACTAACCTGACCAATTATTTGTAATGGAGAAGGAATACCAGAGAAATTCTCATGCCCCACTACAGTATCTGTTACCTGTTTCTAAATGTCCCATGACTTCTCATCCCCAAGGAACATATTCTTCTTCTCCACCTCTCCCTCAGCACCCACATATGTCAGTGGTTTGCATATCTTTTGACTCAGTTTCAGCATTATGAATAATCAGGTCTGCATGGGCAGGCCCTTCTATATATGAAGGGGCCACTGACTTCAAAGAGGTTAATGCAGAAAGGAGGTTCACCACTTACACAGATACAATTGCAGAAATGGATTCTAAAAATAACACATCATTTACCTCAGTCTACTCTACAGCTGCCTCATGTTCTAGGAATTTCAGAAGTCTCTAGATTAACAGGGGTCTCAATGGAAGAATCTCAAACTGCTTTCTGTTAAGATTAGTTTCTGCTACATGAAGGCATTATCTTGCTTTTTCAGTTCAGATTTTAAACCTATTGCTCAGAGAAATAGCATTGTCTCTTTGAACTGGATGCCAACTAATCTTACATACCCTTTTCACTGACTTCCACCAGACAGAATTGTTTCAAAGACTTCTAGTCTCAATGGTAAAACAATGTTCTACTGGGTTTCTAAGTGTTGAGAGAATATTACCTTTGAATTTTCTTGCTTTGGAGGTTTATGTTACACCAGGGCTTGGATTGACAGAACTAGAGGGAAAGCTATTCCTCATGTCTAAATGAAACAAATTATTGTAGCCTGATGAAAGAAACCAGGAGAGAAGAGAAGGGGTGTTTTGCCTGCTTAACTGGGGACTAGAGCTAAGCCTTTAACATGAACGCGCATGTGGGATGGGGAGGGGACAGTGTTTAATAAGATCACTAAAAGATGCAGAGGAAAACATGTCAGCTAAACTCAGTTCTTTCCCCTTCCCCACCCACCATTCTTTGAAGTAGAGATTGTCTTTTTTCCCCTGTATTTGTGCAGTGCCTATCACAGGGGGATTCTGATCCATGACTAGGGCTTGCAGGTACCACAACAGTATAAATAAACAAAACAGTCTAATTAAACATCTTCCTGTGCTTCATAATATTTGTATACATGTACTGCAATTCCACAGCTATGTGTTTAGGAACATTACCCCAGTAATCTGTATTTAGGAATATTAATTCAACAGCAACATTTTACAAGGGGCAAAGAGGATTGTGAAAGTGAGTACATTTTACTCTGGGCAGCAAAACAGGAAGTTTCATGAAAATGACCCAATATTTCCTATTCCCTCAGTACATTAAAATGTAATTTAAAAAAAAATCAGGTTTTGACTAAAGGACAAAATTGCTCAAAGCCTTAGGCAGTAGGAGGAGAAAAGCTGATGTGAAGGATGAGCAATACTACAGAATGTTAGAACATTGATTACAAATTCAAGTTGTAAGTAAATACTTCATAGGAGGGTCCTTGTATAACAAACAAGTCTGAACAAGTAGCTTGACAGTCCAAAGAGCTGTTAGACTTTATATTTAGTGAAGAACTGCAACAGAGACAATATCCTTTAAATTCTAATGGGGCCAGAGTTTATGCTGAATTATACTGAGAGACAAGTAAAGAGAGTAGGTGGCAACAGTATCATGGAAATTTTATTACCCTTTTATAGCAAAATTTGGAACTTAGTTTTCTGGCTAATTTAAATTTTTAAAAACCATAGAAGCAAAAGGCCAAAAAGTTAGTGTGGGAATTATTTGGGGGAAGTTCTAGGGCCTGTGTTACACAGGTCAGACTAGGTCAGGGGTCTGCAACCTTTACCACTCAAAGAGCCATTTGGACCCATTTCCCACAGTAAAGAAAACACTGGGAGCCACAAAACCCTTTTGACATTTAAAATGAAATAACACTCTTCTTCCCTCCCCCTTCTTCCCTCCCCCACCCTCTTCTTCCCTCCCCCTCCCCTCCAGCCGTGCTCTCGCTCTTCTTCCCTCCCTCCCCCCCCTCCGGCCGTGCTCTCGCTCTTCTTCCTCCCCCCCTTCCTCCCCCCCCGCTCCGGCCGTGCTCTCGCTCTTCTTCCCTCCCCCTCCCCTCCAGCCGTGCTCTCGCTCTTCTTCTTCCCCCCTTCCTCCCCCCCCGCTCCCCCTCCCCTCTCCGGCCGTGCTCTCGCTCTTCCCTCCCCCTCCCCTCCAGCCGTGCTCTCGCTCTTCTTCCTCCCCTCCCCCCCCGGCCGTGCTTTCACTCCCCCCCTCCCCCAGATTGCCTTGCCTTGCCTTGCCTCGTGCCCCGGCCCCGGCCCCGGCTCGCTCTTATCCGCCGGCTCCGCCGCACTTCGCCTCCTGCCCCGGCCCCGGCCCGACTCGCACTTCTCCGCCGGCTCCGCCTCGCCTCGTGCCCCGGCCCCGGCTCCGCCTCCGTTCTTCTCCCCCTCCCCCCCGCCGCTCGCCTCTTATTGACCCCGCCCCTCTCTTTCGGCTGCGGCTCCGCGCACTGGTTGGACAGTGCTGGCGGGCCGCATAGAAAACAGTCTGTGGGCTGGTTAAAATTAGAACACACAGGGAGCCGCATCGGAGGGATGAAAGAGCCGCATGCGGCTCCGGAGCCACGGGTTGCAGACCCCTGGACTAGGTCACCACAATGGTCCATTCAATCTTTGGAAAAAGATGATGCAGTCATTCAATCCTCAAAGGAGTTCATTTCAGGCCCTCCTCTGGGCAATAGCTGGAAACACAAGCACATTATTTAGCAGCCCCGGAAAGAGGACTGTTTCCAATTCCAATTAACTACAATCTTTCTCTCCAAGGGCTGGTCTCCAAAGTTGTACTGCATTCCCTATAGCAGGAGAATTAAAACCATAAACACAATCCCAGCTTGGCCAGTTTACACTGGATTACAATGCTGATGCTGGTACAGTTCATCCCCCTGGGGCCGAGGAATCTGTGGTGCAAGGCATCCCGAGAACTAGGTCGGGTTTTTTTTTAAAAAAAAATAAATCACACCCTAACCCCCCCCCCCCCCCCATACTTAGGCCTCAGGGTGGGTCTACACAGCGACTTGCTGTGTTAACGCTGGTGCGTGGATCCCCCCCGGTTACCACGGACCCAGGCCTCGGGGCAGCCAGGCACGCAGTCGCCCCGCTGTAACTAAAGCCCCGCTACAAGCAGCCAGCGGAGGGGGGCCCCGGACCCGACCCAGCAGCTCCCCGCCAGGGCCGCGCTGCCGAACAAAGGGAGAGCGCGGGAGGGGGGAAGACGCCGGGTGGAGCCCTCGGGCGGACGCGGGGCAGCGGCTCCCTCCGCCCTCCCGGCCCCTACTCACCGCCCCGCGCAGGACGGGTGCTCGCCGCGCTCTAGCCCATCGGGTGGTGCCCGCAGCCGCCCGGCGCAGCCTCCCTCGGGAGCTGAGTGCGCCGGGCCTCGGCGGCGCGGCTGGCAAGGCGGGACGGGCGGGGGGGTTAATTATCACCTGCGGGCACGGACACACCTGGCGGGCGGGCTCCCTGACTGCGGGCTGTGTGAGGCGCCACACGGCAGGACGCCCTGCGGGCGGGCAAGGAAGCGCCTGGCCCGGCTTTGTGGCAAAGCGAGCCGCCGAAAGCGGAGGGGAAACACCCGCGGTGGAAGGGGCCGGAACTGCCCTTCCCGTCAGGGATTCTTCCCGCACGCCCGGGGAGTCCCCAGCAAGTCGGAGCGCAGGGAACCTGCCAAACCAGCGCCTTCCCCCGCCCCGCGAGGGGGGAGGGTTTCCTATGACCTCTGCCTCGGGGCGCACAATTCCACAGCTGTGGCGAGCCTCTGCCCAGGCGCTGAGGAGGAGGCAGCCTGGGATCTAGGGCTGCCAACCCACCTCCAGGACTGAACGCTTAATCTGTAATTAAAGACTATGGCATGTGATGAATCCTCCAGGAATACCCAGGTTATGGAGCCATTGGTAGCAGGTCCATCCAATCAGTAAAGCCCCAGTCCTGCAAACAGGCTCATGCAAAACTTTATTGGAGTAACCCCTAAAGTTAAGCCCATGAGGGAGTGTTTGCAGGATCAGGCCTAAGCCTGGTCTAAAAATGACATCGACCTACCTCCAGTTCTCAAGGCTGTGGAAGATTTCACAGCCCATTTGACAGGGTTAGAGCAGTGGTTCTCAAACGTTTGTATTGGTGACCCCTTTCAAAGAGCAATCCTCGGAGTGTGACCCCCCCCCTTATAAATTAAAAACACTTTTTAATATCTTTAAAACTATTATAAATGCTGGATGCAAAGTGGGGGTGGAGGCTGAGTGGCCGACAGCTCACAACCCCCCATGTAATAACCTCATGACCCCCTTAGGGGTCCTGACCCCAGTTTGAGAACCCCTGAGTTAGAGTGACCTAACCCCCCACTGTTGAGGCTGTAAGGGGCTTGTCTTCACTATGGGGAGATCCATCTACTGCAATTGATGCAGTGGGTGTTGCTTTAACAGGTCTAGTGAAGACCCAGAGGGCAATGAAAATTATCAGGGGGCTGGGGCACATGACTTATGAGGAGAGGCTGTGGGAACGGTGTATTTAGTCTGCAGAAGAGATGAGTGAGGGGGGATTTGATAGTGGCCTTCAGCTACCTGAAGGAGGGTTCTAAAGAGGATGGAGCTCAGCTGTTCTCAGTGGTGGCAGATAGAACAAGGAGCAATGGTCTCAAGTTGCAGTGGGGGTGGTCTAGGTTGGATACTAGGAAAAAATATTTCACTAGGAGGGTGGTGAAGCACTGGAATGGGTTACCTAGGGAAGTGGTGGAATCTGCATCCTTAGAGGATTTTAAGGCCTGGCCTGAGCAGGGAGTGGAACTAGATGGCTTCCTGAGGTCTCTTCCAACACTAAATCTCTACGATTCTATGATGGTATGAAATAAATGGTATTCTATTATTAACAGTGTGATTAATCACAATTAATTTTTTAGATCATGACGATTAATCACAATTCATGTTTTAAATTGCTCAACAGCCCTATTATCATTCCTTGCCATTCAGGAAACAATATATAACTGTTTGCAATTTAAATTAAGATGAAAGCTGCCTCCACCTAATTAAAAAGTGCCATGTTAACATGGCATTACACGCATGCACAAAATGTAATGTTTGGCGCTTAAGTAGTGCTTTTTGTCTATAGCTCTTAATGTTCTTCAATAATGATAGTAAACATAATTATTCACATAGTATAGACAATTGTATTGGATTGGATAATACTGGGGACTAGAATTGCCTCTAAGGCTTTATCTTTACTGACATAAAGGTGGTGTTGTTTTTACAGCAAGATAATTTAGTATCTCGCTGTGATACCAGGCAGCTCTGTGTTTTTGGGAACCAGGGCACAGTTTGATACCAGTCCGCTCTGTGTTTTTGGGGAACCAGGGCGCAGTATCCAGCATGTCTGTCTCATGAAAGACACTCCCCGCCCAGTCTCTGTTTGAACCAAAACTGATCAGAGAAAAGGTCTGCAGAGAACAATGAAGGGAGTTGGGAGACATTTAAAAAGTGGAAGTCTAATCCTAGTGAGGTAAATAGAAAGGAGCATAAGCACTGCCAAATAAAGTGTAAGAATGTAATAAGAAAAGCTAAAATGGAGTTTGAAGAGCAGCTAGCCAAAAACTCAAAAGGTAATAACAAAATGTTTTTTAAATATGTCAGAAGCAGGAAGCCTGCTAAACAACCAGTGGGGCCCCTGGATGACAGAGATACAAAAGGAGCACTTAAAGATGACAGAGTCATTGCAGAGAAACTAAATGAATTCTTTGCTTCAGTCTTCACGGCTGAGGACGTTAGGGAGATTCCTAAACCTGAGCTGTCTTTTGTAGGTGACGAATCTGAGGTATTGTCACAAATTGAAGTATCAGTAGAGGAGGTTCTGGAACTCATTGATAAACTTAACTGTAACAAGTCACCGGGACCAGATGGCATTCACCCAAGAGTTCTGAAAGAACTCAAATGTGAAATTGCGGCACTATTAACGAGGGTTTGTAACCTATCCTTTAAATCGGCTACTGTGCCCAGTGACTGGAAGATAGCTAATGTAATGCCAATATTTAAAAAGGGCTCTAGAGGTGATCCTGGCAATTACAGACCAGTCAGTCTAACGTCCGTACCGGGAAAATTAGTTGAAACAATAGTAAAGAATAAAATTGTCAGACACATAGAAGAGCATAAATTGTTGGGCAAAAGTCAACATGGTTTCTGCAAAGGGAAATCGTGTCTTACTAATCTATTAGAGTTCTTTGAAGGGGTCAGCAAACATGTGGACAAGGGAGATCCGGTGGACATAGTGTACTTAGATTTCCAGAAAGCCTTTGACAAGGTCCCTCACCAAAGGCTCTTACGTAAATTAAGCTGCCATGGGATAAGAGGGAAGATCCTCTCATGGATTGAAAACTGGTTAAAAGACAGGGAACAAAGGGTAGGGATAAATGGAACTTTTTCAGAATGGAGAGGGGTAACTAGTGGTGTTCCCCAAGGGTCAGTCCTGGGGCCGATCCTGTTCAACTTATTTATAAATGATTTGGAGGAAGGGGTAAACAGTGATGTGGCAAAGTTTGCAGATGATACTAAACTGCTCAAAGTAGTAAGGACCAAAGCAGACTGTGAAGAACTTCAAAAAGATCTCACTAAACTAAGTGATTGGGCAACAAAATGGCAAATGAAATTTAATGTGGATAAATGTAAAGTAATGCACATTGGAAAAAATAACCCCAACTATACATACAATATGATGGGGGCTAATTTAGCTACAACCAATCAGGAAAAAGACCTGGGAGTCATTGTGGATAGTTCTCTGAAGGCATCCACGCAGTGTGCAGCGACAGTCAAAAAAGCAAACAGGATGTTAGGAATCATTAAAAAAGGGATAGAGAATAAGTCGGAGAATATCTTATTGCCCTTATACAAATCCATGGTGCGCCCACATCTTGAATACTGCGTACAAATGTGGTCTCCTCATCTCAAAAAGGATATACTGGCACTAGAAAAGGTTCAGAGAAGGGCAACTAAAATGATTAGGGGTTTGGAACGGGTCCCATATGAAGAGAGATTAAGGAGGCTAGGACTTTTTAGCTTGGAAAAGAGGAGACTACGGGGGGATATGATAGAGGTATATAAAATTATGAGTGGAGTGGAGGAAGTGAATAAGGAAAAGTTATTTACTTGTTCCCAAAATAGAAGAGCTAGGGGCCATTCAATGAAATTGGCGTGCAGCAGGTTTAAAACAAATAAAAGGAAGTTCTTCTTCACACAGCGCACAGTCAACCTGTGGAACTCCTTACCTGAGGAGGCTGTGAAGGCTAGGACTATAACAGGGTTTAAAAGAGAGCTGGATAAATTCATGGAGGCTAAGTCCATAAATGGCTATTAGCCGGGATGGGTAATGAATGGTGTCCCTAGCCTCTGTCTGTCAGAGGGGGGTGATGGATGGCAGGAGAGAGATCGCTCGATCATACCTGTTAGGTTCACTCACTCCGGGGCACCTGGCATTGGCCACTGTCGGTAGACAGGATGCTGGGCTAGATGGACCTTTGGTCTGACCCAGTATGGCCGTTCTTATGTTCTTATGCCTGGACCCCTCCTAACAAGGTGACAAGAATAAGACATCTCGATTAGCATAAGGAATGGAGAACTGAGACCACTCCCCTAGCCTCATCTTCATGAAAGATGGACAGGAATTAGCATGAAGAATGAAGAAAAGAGAACCGCTCTGACCTAAAAAGCAGGGATGCACTGCATTCTGGGAATCCAAATGCTAATGAACCTACGCCTGCACATACCCAGCTCAGCAATTATCAGACCAATTCTAGTAATAGATCTTTGACTGATATCCCAAAATACTGAAGCAATGTGGTTACATTGTGAACTCCCTGAAGAAAACACCACCCATAGCCAAGAGTGATCAGCCCCTATTGTCTATCCTATAGCAAACCCTTGAATCCCTAGTTTACTCATAAACAAATCTATTGTTCTCCCTTGAACCTTAGTATCTTCTCTATGGGTAGGTTCTCTTCTCTGCAGGCCAGGGGCAGCAAGACAGGGAGTCTCTCCCAGAAGGGAGACAGTTCTCCTAGACAGAGGGAAGCCAAAGCCATACCAGAAAGAAGTGCTTAGAGGAAGGGAAAACCTGCCTTTGGGGCTTTCTAGGCGGGTTGCTGGTACGGCTCTGGCCCCACCAGAGCCCAAAGGACCAGAGTCAGGGGGGTCCGAGAGGCCACTCTGCCACACCTAGCACTGTGTGGCACTTCCGATCAGCTGTATGTGCCAAACAATGGAAACTTCCTTAAAATTGAGGGCTTGATGGCTAAGTTTGATGCTGTATTCAGGAGCATCTAAGACAGTGATGGCAAACCTTTTTGAGCCCAAACTGCAAACCAAAACGACTTGTTTTTTTCAAAGTGCCAACACTGCAATTAAACCTGAATAACGAGGTTTTAGTTTAGAAAAAACAATTCGTACAGTTTTTCAAACTAATTAACAGCTTTTGTTTAAAAAGAAAAACACAATAACAGAGCTTTCCATTAAACATTTTTTTTTATTGAAAAAAACAAAAAAACAAAAAACAAAACAAAAAAAAAACAACTCTACACCCCCCCCAACTGACCCACTCAGCCCGGTCTCTCCCCCCCAAACCTCCTTTCCTCCAACCCCCCAACTGACCCACCCAGCCAGGTCTCTCCCCCCCAAACCTCCTTTCCTCCAACCCCCCAACTGACCCACCCAGCCCAGTCTCTCCCCCCCAAACCTCCTTTCCTCCAACCCCCCCCAACTGACCCACCCAGCCAGGTCTCTCCCCCCCAAACCTCCTTTCCTCCAACCCCCCCAACTGTTGTATGTTGTATATAGTTCTTTTAATATTCATAGGGTATATTTTTGAATTTTAAAAAGCATTTGTTGAAATCAAAATTGAGACAAGCAGTCAAGAATAGCTGCGTGTGAACTGATAGGAAATTCAGTGGAATGGCTGTTTCCACCAAGAATTCTTAACACTGGTGTGACTATAATGGTGCCTATGCCAATTAAATATTTACAAAGACCATAACAAATGTAGATGGTATGCATTTCCAAAATATTCTGCATCTGTTATAATAGCAGAAGTTTTTTAATGCCACTTTAACACTAATGCACTGACAAATCCTAAATATTTTGTGAGCAGAGATGCATAAAATACGTTACATTTTTTGTAGCCCAGTCTCACCCAGCCCGGTCTCTCCCCCCCACCGCTTACCCCCGCTCCCAGCCCAGCCTTCCCCCAACGCCCCCTTGCACACCGCTTACCCCCCCCCCCCCGGCGCTTACTTGTTCGCTGGGTCACGCTGCTGTGACCCGACTCCAGCGAGGGAAGGAGAGGAGTGACACGCCCCCCAGCCTCGCGGTCACAGCAGCGCCGCGCCACACCGCCTCCCCCACCCCCCAGCCTCACGGACAGAGAGCGCCGCGCCACACCGCCTCCCCCGCCCCCCAGCCTCGCGGACAGAGAGCGCCGCGCCACACCGCCTCCCCCGCCCCCCAGCCTCGCGGACAGAGAGCGCCGCGCCACACCGCCTCCCCCGCCCCCCAGCCTCGCGGACAGAGAGCGCCGCGCCACACCGCCTCCCCCGCCCCCCAGCCTCGCGGACAGAGAGCGCCGCGCCACACCGCCTCCCCCGCCCCCCAGCCTCGCGGACAGAGAGCGCCGCGCCACACCGCCTCCCCCGCCCCCCAGCCTCGTGGACAGAGAGCGCCGCGCGAGCCAGATGACAGGCTCAAAAGAGCCACATCTGGCTCGCGAGCGGCGTGCCCACAGAGACGGCTCGGCGTGCCGGCAGTGGCACGCGTGCCACGGGTTCGCCATCACTGATCTAAGAAGAGTCACCACACAAGAAATGTACACACACTACTTTGGAAAAACAATTCAAAATGAGATCATATGGTTACTGGCAACAAAAGTCAAACAGAAGGTTGTGGCAGATCTGAAGTCAGCAAGATATTAATTTGTTATTCTGGACTGCACACCTGACATCAGCCATACAGAACAAATGACTTTAATGGTGCATTTTGTAACAACAACAGAACCTAGTGAAAATGTCCTTGCAATGGTGACTGTCAGAGAGCATTTTCTAGAATTTATTGACATAGATGATACTACAGGAGCTGGTATGACAAATGTGCTTCTTAAAAAGCTGGAAGATACAGAAATTGTGATAGCTGACATGAGAGGTCAGGGCTATAATAATGGTGCCAACATGGGAGGAAAGAACAGAGGGGTGCAGACACGAATCCAAGAGTTAAACCCTCGAGATTTTTTTGTCCCATGCAGTTGTCATTCATTGAACTTGGTGATCAGTGATGCAGCATCAGCTTCTAGTGAGGCTGCTGAATTTTTAAATGTAATTCAAAGCATCTATGTATTTTTCTCTGCATCAACTCATCAATGGAAAATTTTGAAGCAACATCTGGGAACATCCCCTCTCATATTGAAACCACTGAGTGTCACACGACGGGAAAGTTGAGTGGAGGCGATAAAGCCTATCAAACACCAAATTGGGAAGATAGATGATGTCATAGGTGCCATTATGGAGGATAATGCTATGACAGGAACTGTTTGTGGGAGAAGAGTGGCAGGGGGGAATGGAATCACCAGAAACATACATAACTTCAAATTTCTGTGTGGCTTAGTGTTGCGGCATGACAAGCTATTTGAAATAAATATTGTAAGCACGTGACTCTAAGGTGTTGACCTTGATATATCTGAAGCAAATGGAACAAGTGGAAAAAGCAAAGTCAGACCTACAGTCTTACTGGTCAGATGAAGGATTTCAAGATGTTCTGAAGAGTGCACAGAAGTTTGCAGAGGAACTTCACACTGAAGCTATTTTCCCACCCATTCAAAGATACAAGTGTCACCAAAGACGATGACATTTTAATTACTAGGCATGGGATAATCGTATAAGAGACCCCAAACAGTAATTCAAAATTGAATTCTTTAACCAGGTGCTAGATTGTGCAATACAGCCAGTTGAAGAACATTTCATGCAGCTCAAGGAACACAGCAATATATTTGGGATGTTGTAGGATATTCCCAAACTGCCCACTATACCTGAAGAAGACCTAGAGTAGCAATGCAGGGCACTAGAGACAATGTTGACACATGATGCCATGTGCGATATTGATGTGAGTGATTTAGGTCATGAACCGAAAGCCCATTCAAGATACATTTCAGCAGGATCAACTCCAAAGGTTGTTCTGCAATATATGTGCACAAATAAGATGACCACCCTCTTTCCAAATGCTTTTGTTGCTCTGTGCATACTTCTAACACTTCCTGTAACAGTTGCCAGTGGAGAACGCAGCTTCTCCAAGATGAAGTTCATAAAAACACATCTACGTTTCACAATGACACAGGAGAGGCTGGTCAGCCTTGCAACCATCTCAATAGAGCATGAGTTGACCCAGACTGTGGACCTTCAGGCAGCGATTCAAATCTTGGCAACCGGGAAGGCATAGAAAGCACCACTTTGATTAGTCAAACAGATAAAAATGCCAGTGTTTAATATGCAGACAAGTAAAATTACATTAGCTGTTCAGGCGTTTGAAAGTTAAGTGTTACTTAAAACAAGGCATTTTACGTCCCCCTTAATTCTCCTTTACTGGGGTAGATAGCAGAGCAGTATCACGAGAGGAGTAGAACAGGAAGAAGGCAGAATTGAGTTTTGACCCAATCAAGGGGGCATAAGGGTGTCATTTGAGCTCCCCGCCTCAGGTGCCAAAATGTTGTGGGTCAGCCCTGTCAGGATCTCTACTGAACAAGTAAAATTCTCCTCACTCCCCCAGTGATATTTCCATCTTACCAGTGTTTACGTTCAGCCAGCTGTCATCTATCCAATCTGCTGACGGTTTTGAGATATGCACACTTTGGTTGAAGGAGACAGTAATTTTAGGTCTAGGTATCATCATTCTGATAGCTCAAGACCATACAAATCTATTAGTTTTCACACATTCTACACTGGTGGCAAACCTGACCCCGGGAGCACGGATTTTGGAAGGATGCCTGAGGCAGATGAATAATCACTTGTACTTCACTCAGAATATAAATATGTGATGTTCAGACATGTAGGGAGGTTGAAACTGATAGAAGGAAGAAAGATCTTGGAATCATTGTGGATAGTTCTCTGAAAACATCTGGTTGATGTGCAGCAGCAGACAAAAAAGCTAACCGTGTTAGGAACAATTACAAGAGGGATAGATAAGACGACAAAAAAATATACCAACAATACTGAAATCCATGATATACCCATACCTTGAATACTGCATGCAATTTGGTCACCCCATCTCAAAAACATATTAAAATTGGAAAAGATGGAAAAAGATAACAAAAATGACTGGGGTCTGGAACAGCTTCCATACAAAGAGAGATTAAAAATACTGGGACTGTTCAGCTGAGACAAGAGAGGACAAAAAAAGAGATGTGATAGAGCTCTATACAATCATGAATGGTATGTAGGAAGTAAATAAGGAAGTGTTATCTATCTCTTCCCATAACACAGGAACCACTGGTCACCTAATGAAATTAATAGGCAGGAGGTTTAAAACAGAACATAAGGTATTATTTCTTCACACAATGCACAGTCAGTCTGTGGAACTCATTGCCAGCGGATGTTGTGAAGATCTAAAGTATAAATGGGTTAAAAAAATTAGACAAGTTCATGGGGAAATCGGTCTATCAGTGGCTATTAGCCAAGATGGTCAGGGATGCAACCCCATGCTTTGGGCGTTCCTAAGCTTCTGAGTGCCAGAAGCTGGGGCTGGATGATAAATGCTTGTTCTGTTCATACCCTCTGAAGCACCTGGTACTGGCCACTGTCAGAAAACAAGATACTGGGCTAGATGGATCATTAATCTGACCCAGTATGGTCATTCTTATGAAATTACTTCACTGGTGACAAGAAGCCAACACAGAGGCCAAGGCGCTGAGGAAATATAACCTGTCAGCGTAGGCTGTGTAAGAATCTCCTTGCCACCTCTTGAAGGTTCTGGACATGAACAGCAGACGCATGATGTCCATTGTATAGAGCTACATGAAATAAATGCACTACTAGCTGAACCAGAAGAAAACTGTAAACGTGTGGCCAGTGTGACACAGGACAGAACAGGGGTGGGCAAACTACGGCCCACATCTGGCCCATGGGCCCTTCTTGACCGGCCCCTGAGCACCCAGTCAGGGAGGCTGCTCCGGCCTCTCCCCCACCTTCCCATTCTCTCCCGGAGCCTCAGAGTGCTGCAAGAGCAGTGCTGGAGCTGCAGGCTAGCTCCAGCAGGTCCTGAACTCCTGCTGCTCTGAGCAGTGTGGTAAAGTGGCACGGCTGAGAGCTCCAGCGGGGCAGTGTGTCTCACTCCGGCGGGCCTGAGAGGCGTGGTAAGGGGGTTGGGACTGGGTCTGGCCATGGCCTTGGATAAGGGGCAGGGAGTCCCAGGGGTCTGTCGGGGTGGAGTGGATAGGAGTTGAGGCAGTTAGGGGACAGGGAGCAGGGGGGCTTGGGTATGAGGTGGAGTTCTGGGGAGGGCAGTTAGGGTTGGGAGTCTCAGGAGGGGGAAGTCAGGGGACAAGGAACAGGGGAGCTTAGATGGGGGGATGTAGTCCTGGGGGGGACTCAGGAGGGGGCAGTCATGGGACAGGAAGCAGGCCATTGGATATGGGGTGCGGTCCTGGGCGGGTGGTTAGGGGTGGAGGGGGTCTCATGAGGGGGCGGTCATGGGAGAGGGAGGAGGGGAGGTTGGATGGGTTGAAGGTTCTGAGGGGAGGGAAATTGGAGGGGGTCAGATAGGAGGCGGGGCCAGGCTTCCCTACCGTACCCAGCCCTCCATACAATTTTTAACCTCAATGTGACCCTCGGGCCAAAAAGTTTGCCCACGCCTGGGACAGAACAACAGTCAGCACTGGACAGGGATGTAGCCCAACTGCTTACATCACCCAAACAAAAAGCAAAAATCAAATACAAAAAAAGAGACAAAATGAAGCAAACTGAATAAGTTACAATCACAAAATTTCACCGATGGAAAATACACTTCACCTGTTAACTGTGACCCATACAGCACAAAGACAGAAAAGTATAAAGTGAAAAATTCAAAAGTGTTAAGATGTTTCTCAAATGCCTTGGTATGAGAATCTTCTCACATTGTGTCTAAACTATGGGAAGAGAGTAAATAAGATTTAAAAGCCACCAGGTGTCAGTATTGTATTGTAGAAATTAATTACTTCCTTGCCCTGATTAATGCTACAGTTTATATTTTTATTTTGTATAGTAGTATGACATTGATTTATTTTTTAATCATAGATGTGAGCACAAAATTTGCTGCAAAGGGAAATTTCTTAGCCAGAAAATAGTCAGTACTGTAGGTCTATGGCCTGACTTGTACTTCTGTTCAACCCTTTAATTATGTGCATGTATTAATAAGTACTGAATAAAAATTCTATTAATTGTCATTCAGAGGTCTTTCCATCTGCATCTGTGCCTATTAGAGAATAATATTATATATATCATCTTCAACCATCAAATTGGCTGTAGAAAGATCCACTGGTCTAGATTCCTTCTGGAAAGTAGGATGAAGATGACAGGCGGGGGACCTTTTTGGTTTTTATTTAGTATTTAAGGCTGTTTTATGGAGCAAACTTCCTGTTTAAAGATAACCAACAAAGAAATGAGCAATTAGGTACTCCCGCATTTGACATTTTCATTTCGTATGAAAAATATCTGAATAGTTTTTCATTAAGAAACAAATAACCCCCCAAACCCTGCTTGTTTTTATTAGGAAGAATCTAAGATTTTTTGGAAAAAATTTCCCACCATTGCTGTTCGTGGTAAGCAATGTTGACAGCTCTTCCTTAGCATCAGCAACCAGCAGTGTGTTTAACAAACACTATGTTACAGAAACCTGCTTAGAGAATTTGAAAGTTTAATTTGGGAAAAAATCAGAATGGTATTTGACCTTTTAGAAATGTCTCTAAGGCTGCCCGAGCTGCCAGCTGATTGGAAAGCCTGAGAGTCCCAGTGCATCCAGGTTGCTGAGGAACAGGGACCTTGGAACTCCAGGATCCCACCAGATGCCTTGGTGAGCTGCTGTGGAGTTTGGCAGGTGAGCTGGCAGGAGACCAGGTAGGGTTCCACTTGCATTTCATCAAAATTGACATCTTCTTTTGGAACATTTTATTTGTGATGAAATTGGCATTTTCTATCAGAAAAACATTCTGTGGGAAAAGCTCTATTCTCTTCTCTCCCTTTCCCTTCCCCATTTTCTTTCTTTGTGTTGTGTTTTCTCCTTCTCCCATTTTCTTCAATAAAATTCTCTCTTTTGCTCTCGCTCATCTTCCTTGGTCTCTTTTCTACACAGACCACAACCAATTCCTTCTTGTCACTGCAGAATTGGCATGTGCTCTGATGACACCTAGTGTCTAAAGTGTAGAAATTCATAAACTGATGTTTGCGTATGATACATATGACATGGGACACAAACTAACCAACCTCAAATGTTTGAAAATCAAGCATTGTCCTAAAAAATCATGGGATTTGAAATAAATATCATCTGGTTCTGAGTCTTTAGGGGGCACTTAGGTCAAGTTTTCAAGCTTCTCAGGAATAACTGACATTGTTTCCTTTTATGAAAGCTGAGATTTGTGCATACTTACATGATTCCAGGAGCTGGGGCTTCACACACCAAATATTGTGAGAATTTCTATAAAATGAGAAGAGCTGGAAACACTGGAAGCATACTTCTGAAAATTACAAGGGTTGCCAATTGTGTGGGAAATTAGATAGCAGCAGGGCCGGCAACAGAAATTTGGGGGCCCCCTACTCTGATAGTTTGGGGGCCCCTCCAGCCCAGCCGGGCCCCCTCCAGCCCAGCCGGGCCCCTTCCAGCCCAGCCGACAGTGGCTGGGGGCCCCCCAGCCCAGCCGCCCCCCCCCCCAGCCCAGCCGACAGCGGCTGGGGCCCCCCCCAGCCCAGCCGGGCCCCCCCCAGCCCAGCCGACAGCGGCTGGGGCCCCCCCCAGCCCAGCCGGGCCCCCCCCAGCCCAGCCGGCGCTCCCCCCCCCCAGCTGACAGCGCCTGGGGGAGGAAGCCCAGCCGCCGCCCCCTGCCCAGCCAGCGCTCCCCCCCCCCCCCCAGCTGACAGCTGGCCGCAGCGGGAGCGAGAGCGGCGTGAGCTGCCCTTGCTGCCCCCGCCCCCGCCCTTTCTCCCCCCGGACTGCGCCACTGCCGCCGGCCGGGCTCACTGCTCCGGCCGGGGCCAGGCGCACTCGTCCGGAGGAGAGCCGCGCCGGATGACTACGGGTAGAGCTGTACCGGGGCCCCCTAAAGTCCGGGGCCCGGTACAGCTCTACCCGTAGTACCCCCCCTGTCGCCGGCCCTGGATAGCAGGTATGGTGAACAAATGCACAGGGCCTAAACTGGAAATCAAAGAGGCTACCTGTGAAGAAGCAGATGGGGAGAGATTTAACAACCACCTCAGTTTGGCAGTGGAATATTGGAAATGGCCAAAACTTCCCAATTCCAGATAATAATTATTATTTAGATTTAGGTTTGAAAAGATAACATTTTTATTGGCAAACGTCAATAATGTCGATTTTACCCTACACACAGAAACCAGGAAAAAATATTGTCATTGCTGATTGGAGTGTATAGATAAGCAAAATAAGAAAAATGCTTCCCGAGCACTTATTAGAGTTTGATGCAAGTCTATTTACTTTGTATATTTTCACATGATGTGGACAGTTTGTTTTTTAATGGTTATACAGCTTTAACTTTACTGTCAGTAAACATTTCTCCGATTCCCCTCATAGTTTGATAGCAGCCTCCCCTCCCCCCCGCATAATTTCCTCAAACTGTGAACATGTAAATAAATAAAAAATCCTTAAATCCCAGCATTTTGCACAACGGTGAAAATTTAAATTAAGAATGAGCTTAAAAACAAACTGTCAATTATAAAAAACAAACAAATTCTGCCTAGCCTATTTATATTGCAGTAGTACCTAGAAATCAGAGCCCCATTGTACTAACTAGAAACTATACAAGTCTAGGGCAGAAAGAGGGTCCCTACTCCAAGAGTTTACAGTGTACACGGGGTGTTCAGTAACAGGGTTCCAACAAACACTCCCCAGCTCCTCTCCCCTTTTGAGCTTTCTGCAGAGCTGAGCGGAGGGTTAGGTTGGAAGGTAAGCAGATGAGCAGCTGCTGAGGAAGATGATTCAAGTAATTTCCAAATTCACTTTGCTGCAGTTGGAGACATACTGCCTTCCATGGAACAGGTCTAAGCCTGGACTGATGCGGGTGAGCCACCGCCCTCCGGGAATTGCTGGCTGTGCATCAGAACCTAAGTGACGCAGCCTTTGACTGAGAGGGAAGACAAGTTGTGTCCTGCTAGCCAGTGTTAAGGTAACAGGAAAATATGATTAACTAGTACAGGAAAAGTGAGTCTTCCTTGTTCTCTTTACCAGGGATGATTTAGTTGGGGATTGGTCCTGTTTTGAGCAGGGGGTTGGACTAGATGACCTCCAGAGGTCCCTTCCAACCCTAATATTCTATGATTCTATGACTTCCTGCTCACATACTTAATTTCCATGAATTTTACACATCTTTTTTTCTCTTTCATTTCAAAGTCATGGGGTAGGCACTGCCATTTGTGTGCGTGCTCATCAGGCAGGTATTAGAAAGGTAATAACATAGCATTTCTTACATGTTCAAAGAGCTGTGCAAAATTGACTAATTGCCGTCAGAGCCTCTTTTACCAGCTGCAAATGTGACTGGAACAGAACGCATCTGGCTCTCCTGCCTCTGCTAGGCTCAGATAAAGTCACTCAGAGATCCTGGGGTTCCGAAACCACTGGTACTTTTATTTACAAGTTGTGCTCCCACCACCTTCTCACCATACAGCGTATAAAACTCTGGGTTCCTGGTGTCTGAACCTGGGGAGAGTACGTACAAACGTTCACTCACTGACTGCAGACCCACCACACTGGCTTCCTTCTTCCCAGCCTTTTATATAGCCCTGGGTTAATTGGGCTGGCAGCTGGCTCTCATTCCCCAATTAGGGCAGGTTCTTTCCAGCCAGCTCCACTTTATTCGCCTAAATGGGGCAGGGGGACCGGGGGTCTGAAGAACACGCATTTGAGTTCTTTTAGAATTCTTGGGTGAATGCCATCTGGTCCCAGTGACTTGTTACTGTTAAGTTTATCAATTAATTCCAAAACGTCCTCCAATGACACTTCTATCCATGACAATTCCTCAGATTTGTCACCTACAAAAGATAGCTCAGGTTTGGGAATATTCCTAACATCCTCAGTCATGAAGACTGAAGCAAAGAATTCATTTAGTTTCTCTGCAATGACTTTATTGTCTTTAAGTGCTCCTTTTGTATCTCTATCGTCCAGGGCCTTCACTGGTTGTTTAGCAGGCTTCCTGCTTCTGATGTACTTAAACATTTTGTCATTACCTTTTGAATTTTTGGCTAACTGTTCTTCAAACTCCTTTTTGGCTTTTCTTATTACATTTTTTACACTTAATTTGTCAGTATTTATGCTCCTTTCTATTTACCTCACTAAGATTTGACTTCCACTTTTTTAAAAGATGCTTTTTTATCTCTCACTGCTTCTTTTACATGGTTTTTAAACTATGGTGCCTTTCTTTTAGTTCATTTACTGGGTTTTTTTGAATTTGGGGTACACATTTAAGTTGGGCTTCTGTTATGGTGTGTGGCAAATTACTGACACTATATTGATGGGTCCTGCGCTTTCTCTTCTTGTGGGGGATTCAGGGAGCCTATTTCTTGCCCCTGAACAGAGTGTTAACTGCCCCCCTGGTATCCTAGAGGGGAGAAGTGGAGAGGAAGGGACCCGAGCCCGCCCTCTACTCAGGGTCCCAGCCCAGGGGCCCTGAGGATAGCGGTAAACCACCTGGATTAGCTATTCCTTCCCTTGGGCTACTTCCCTCTCCTACCCTTCAGCTTGTGGGGGCTTCCTGCCCTCTCTCTGCACAAGCCAAGTGTTCCTTTACCTAGGGTCTGGGTCTTTCTTAGCTCACTGCAGCATTTCTCCAAACACTCTCCACTCCAACGCCTCCAAACCGCTCACCGCTCCAACGCCTCCAAACCGCTCACCGCTCCAACGCCTCCAAACCGCTCACCGCTCCAAACTCCTTCCAAACTCCCTCCCGTCTGCCTGAAGCAGGGTTTTTTATTAAGGCCTTACTTGACAGCAGGTGCTCCAATTAACCTGCTGCCTGCTCCCTGGTCTACAGGGAACCACGCCCTAATGAACCTTGAGTTAATATATCTTCCCTCAAGCACTCTGCCACAGCTCCCTGACCCTCCTCTATCACAGGTATCTTTGAAAAGTGCCCATGCAGCTTGCAGGGATTTCACTCTAGTCACTGTACCTTTTAATTTCTGTTCAACTAACCTCCTCATTTTTGCTCCTCATAGTTCCCCTTTCTGAAATTAAATGCCACAGTGTTGGGCTGTTCAGGTGTTCTTCCCATGACAGGAATGTCTAATGTTATTATATTATAATCACTATTTCCAAGCGGTCCTATTATAGTTATCTCTTGGACCAGATCCTGTGCGTCACCACTCAGGACTAAATCGAGAATTGCCTCTCCCCTTGTGGGTTCCTATACTAGCTACTTCAAGAAGCAGTCATTTAAAGCAGCGGTCGCCAACCAGTGGTCGGTGGACCACTGATGGTCTGCGAGAAAATTTTGGTGGTCCCTGGAGAAATTTGGACATTTGCAATTTTTAGGAAGATAAGTCCCTAGTAAAGGCTTCTTATTTGATAGCACTTCAAATCACGAAAAGTAGAAAGCCGTATACGATTGGAGAAGAATTAATTAAGCCTTGCTTGTTACAAGCCTGTGAAGAGGTTTTGGGGAAACAGGCTGTCCAGAAACTGAAAGTAATTCCTATGTCCGCTAACACTGTGAAGCGCAGAATTGAAGACATGGCCGAAGATATTGAAAATCAAGTGATTGAAATGGTGAAAAAATCAACGTTTTTATTCAATTCAACTCGACGAATCAACAGACATAACTAACAAGGCAGTTCTCCTTTGTTTTGTGAGGTTTGAGTGTCAAGGAGAGCTAAAGGAAGAACTCCTGTGTTTGCTCAGCTTGCTGGGTAGAACAACCGGCTCTGAGATTTTCGATGCACTTAATGGTTATTTCCTGAGACATGGTATTGAATGGAAGAAATGTGTTGGGATATGCACAGATGGTGCCACAAGCATGACCGGGCATCGTTTAGGAGTTGTTACAAAAGTGAAAGATGTTGGACACCCAGACATCTTGTTTACTCATTGTATTATACATCGTGAGCAACTTGCGGCGAAAAGAATGTCTCCAGAACTGCATGAAGTACTCTCTGATGTAATTAAAATTGTAAATGAAATTCGGCACAAAGCGCTCAATTCTCGAATATTTGAGGCACTTTGTGAAAAAATGGGCTCTCAATATACTCATCTTCTTCTTCACACTGAGGTGAGATGGCTGTCGAGGGGCAAAATACTAACCCAATCGTTCGACCTGTGCCAAGAAGTCAAGTTATTCTTCCAGCAGCAAAATAATTCGAAATTCCAAGATCTCTTGTCAGACAATGATTGGCTAGCCAAGCTTGCATACCTGGCAGATATTTTTTCACTGTTAAACGAGCTAAACACGTCCTTGCAAGGACAGCTTACAGACATGTTCACACTGCGAGGTAAAATGGATGCATTTCAAAAGAAAATATTGCTGTGGCAAATGCGGTTGGCTAAAGAAGATCTGCAAATATTCCTGAATCTTGATGAGTATATGAAAGAGGAGGATGTCAACCGACAGGTAATAACCATTGTTCGACAGCACTTATGGTCACTCACAGAATCTTTTGGCCGTTATTACCCAAAGGAAGAGGACCCCAGACATGGCAATATTTGAGTAATGGATCAATTTTTGGCGAAAATTGAAGATAGCAATTTGAGCATGAAAGAAAAAGAAAGCCTAATCGATCTATCATCCGACGACAGTCTCAAAGCTAAATTCCACTCGTCCTCATCAAGACATCATTTTTGGCCCTCCATAAAAAGTGAGTACCCAGTGCTGAGTGAAAAAGCCATCAAAATTTTGATTCCATTTGCAACAACCTATCTGTTATGGCAATCAAAAACAAGTACCGCTGTTGGCTTGAAATACAAACGGCTCTCCGTGTTGCAGTGATGTCATTGGAGCCAAGAATCCATAAACTTATTTCAAACAAGCAGCAACAAATATCACACTAATAATTTTGTTATAATTAAACAAGCTTTAATAATTTTGTTATAATTAAACAAGTGCATTTCATATTAATAAAATGGAACTTTTATGATCATTATTTTATAGATGTTTGTACCTTTTTAAAAAAATTCATGTTAGTGGTCTGCGGGATTCAAAATTGTGAGTTTAGTGGTCCGTGAGGTCCGAAAGGATTGTGGTGACATGTACCCAGTCAGTATGGGAATAATTGAAATCCCCCACTATTATTGAGTTGTTTATTTTGATAGCATCTTTAATCTCCCTTAGCATTTCATAGTCACTATCACTGTCGTAGTCAGATGTTCGATAATAGATCCCTACTGTTATATTCTTATTAGAGCATGGAATTACTATCCATAGAGATTCTATGGAACATGTGGATTCATTTAATATTTTTACTTCATTTGAGTCTACATTTTCTTTCACATATAGTGCCACTCCTCAGCTCCTCCCCCGCACTACCTGTCCTGTCCTTCGGATATATTTTGTACCCTGGAATGATTGTGTCCCCTTGATTGTCCTCACTCCACCGGGTTTCTGTGATGCCTATTACATCACTATCCTCCATTAACAGGAGGCACTCTAGTTTACCCATCTTCTTATTTAAATTTCTAGCATTTGTGTACAAGCACTTTAAAAACTTGTCACTGTTTATTTGTCTGCCCTTTTCTGATGTGTCAGATTCTTTTTATGTGAATATTTCTCATCTGATCTGGTCCATACTTTATCCTCTTCCATCCTCTCCTGATTAAAACCTAGAGAAACTCTATAAATAGACTCTCCTGTATGAGAAATCTCATCCTGATCTACTTGCTCCTCTGCAGCAATTGGCTTTCCCCCATCTCTTCTGCCTGGTCTACACTGGGGGGGGGGGGGGGGGAGGGAGGAGAGGGAAATTGATCTAAGTTACGCAACTTCATCTACGTGAATAATGTAGCTGAAGTTGACGTACTTAGACCTACTCACCGCAATGTCTTCACTGCAGTGAGTCGACTGCTGCCACACCCTGTCAACTGCTCCTGGGCATCTTGCGGTGGAGGAGTTGATGGGAGAGCCCTCACGCGTCGATTTATTGCATCTAGTCTAGAAGTGATAAATCGATCCCTGCTGAATCGATTGCTGCCTGCCGCTCTGACAGATAGTGTAAACATACTTGTTGTTTAAAATCTGCTTTGTAATGTTTTTAATGTTAAATGGCAGCAGCCTGGATCCACTTTGGTTTAAGTGGAGCCCCTCCTTCCTGTATAGGCTCCCCCTATCCCCAACGTTTCCCCAGTTCCTAAGAAACCTAAACCTCTCCTCTCTCCACTATCGTCTCTTCCACACATTGAAATCTTCACTCTGCAGCAGGGTAAACAGGATGGGTTAGCTTGAGCCAGAGGTTCTGTAGCTTAAACACACTGAAGCAGTCAACTTCTTTTGGACAAACACTGCAGTGGATAACTAGGAAATGAGCATCCATCTTCCGCTAGCCTCATTTTGTCCTCACAGCCCCAATATTTAATCTGGCACACACAAAAGTCTGGATTGTGTTTATTTTCTAAAAGAAGATTAGGTAGCAGTTTAGGTCAGAGAAGGGAGTGGGTTTGCCATGTTTTGGTATACATAGTATTAAATCAAATAACCATATAATTTTATTTTCCTTTACAACACGTGTTGTAATTGGCCTCCTCCAAGAGCCCTTATTTGGCCAAAGCTCACACTGGAATCTGTGGGGGCTTTATCTCTAGGTTTTAGTCAGGCATGATTAAGATCAGGATTTTAAACCTTTAAGAAAATGCAGTCTTTTTCAACGCTATTTAACAATTCTGTGTCTTTAGCTGCTTCCAGATGATTTGTTTCTTTGACTAATGGGTATGACATTGAATACAAGAAGGATGATCTCTCGACTTCATCTTCAGTTTGAGAATGACTGTTTACTTTTGTGTCTGGCACCATTTCACAATGGTAAATCACTTCTCTCGTTCAGCTGTTAGACAGGATCTTGTCTAGTGATAAAATCCATGTAATCTTTCCAAAATTCCAGACATTGCAGCGATGTGCTGACAAAAAACAAAGAGAAAAATACATTTCAAGTCACCTATTGTAATACTTATTTTTAAACTAGTTTCTAGTGCAGTCTTTCATTCAAGATCAAATCTTTAAAATATTCCACTAATGACGTGTTTGGTGATGTAGCTAATTCAATTTTTGGTAAAAGTATTGTTAATTATGCAAATGTCATCATTTTCTGATGACTCTCGTTGGCCTCAGGGCAACAAATGGAATGGAATTACAGGAAGCATTTCAAATAAAGCATAATAAGAGAAAAATGTCTCAACAAGTTACAAGAAGTTAAATAACTGTTGAAGTCTATGTAGGTAAAGACCAGGACTTCAGCTGGTGTAAATTACTGCATGTACAAGTTCATCTATTCCATGAATTCACGGTTGTGTTTGGTTATTCCCCAAATTGTAAAAGTTGCATCAGTAAATTCTAGGGGCCCAATCCTGAGCTGTAAATCAGCATAACTCCATTGAGTTCAGTGCAGCTATACTGATTTATAGAATCTGACTCATAATATTAGGAAATAGCTCTGCTCACTAACAAGTAAAAAGTGGTGTTGCAGACACAGGAGAAAAAATCAGAAGTGTACACCAAATAGTGATATACTACAGGGTCCAGGCTTTCTTCTTGATCTTAAGCCATGGTCCTAAAACTTCTTGTGCACATGGAGTCAAATTAAAAGTCATGTGTGTCAAATTAAGCATTTGCAAGATGGAGAAGTTACCTTTTTAATAAAATCATTTTAACATTTGCAAAGGGCTACTATACAAGGCTAGAGTATCTCGAATGTCAAAAATGTATCCTTATACTTAGAGGCAGTAATAGTAGCATCTCAAGTCATTGTGTGGCAAAGGCTGACTTTTAAAAGGGAGACTACCATAGGACACTTCGACAACATAGCCCAAGTACAGCAAATGTGGCTCAGGAGGGTGTTGTGTCCAGTTTAGTCATACTGCTGATGTTTGGTCTATTATAATGGGCATTGGCAATCTGTGGAAAATATACCACATGCTGCAGAATGTAATCCTATAGGATATGTGTAAATGTTTTGTGAAGGCTGACATTTTTTATGCCCTTTAACTCAACACACATACAACACATTAATTATTGTCTAGTCTAGTAAGTTATCTGCATGTTTGTCTTCTGTATTCTTAAAAAAAACCCCTTCACCTTCCTCTTTAAATTGTCACTTTTCCTTACTCCCTCCCCCCATCTCTTTTCCTTTCCCCTTAGGTGATCAGTCACTGCACCCTATTCCTCTTGAGCCACCAACCTTGAAGATCCTGCTGCTTTCATCCCCAATGAAATAGTGATAAAAACACATTTGCTTCTGTGAAATGTTCTTTACAATTCCTCGAGCCACACTGATGTTTCTATCAACATGATCAGCAATGAAATATTCACCATTTAAACGATCATGAAGACGTTAATGCCTTGCTGATATGAACCAGGGGTAGTTCAATCCAGCATATGGCCAAAGTGGCCGTATTTCCCTAAAGGAACTAGCAGGAAAGAATTCTCACTCACTGTAGCCATACTTACCTTAGCCCTGGTCTACACTTGAGGGTGCGGGTGTCGACCTCAGATACGCAACTTCAGCTACAAGAATAGGGTAGCTGAAGTCGACTTACCTCGCATCCTCATGGCCCGGGGTCACTCCTCCATCAACGACACTTCCACTTCTTGTCTTGGTGGATTACAGGAGTTGAAGGCAGAGCGATCAGGGATCAATTTACTACCCGATCCGGCGGGTAGTGAAAACATACCTTTGGACTCCTATGCTTGTTCTGCATAGTGAAATGAGTGTAATCTTATGGTAGTGAATTCAATGATCCCACTCTCCCAGCTCTACCATGGCAGGCCCCCAAAGTCCTCTATACAAGCAGGGCATAAGAAATGCAATGAGCTGTGCTCTAGGCTGATCAGAGTATTTTCCATCTGTATGGACTCCCCACATCCTATTCCTGACATTCCCTGTGCAGCCAAACATCTCAGGACCTCTGCTCCCATAAAAAGAAGGGCAAAAATTCCACCATAGAGCTATTGATTCAGTATCTGTGTGTGGACTCCAGAAGAAAGCACTGTCTTGGTTCACATTCATGTTTTCTCTGCAGCCATAAGTATTGGTTTTATGTTTAAAGGCTTTGTTGCCTATAGAATATGAAGACTGTGGTCTCCCTAGCTGTGTTATAGCATATTTCTCAGCCGTGCATTTTTCTATTGATCATTCTCATTAATATTAAGCTTCTCTTTGGTGTAATTGTGTACCATGGTTTTCCCTCCATCCACTCCTCAGCATTATATCCATGATGTGGTGTTTTACCATATGTGCAGATCAGGGAAAACAGTCACGAAGGCTTCATGGGGAATGGCAAAGTTAAGTCCTAGGAGGATTGTGAAAGGGATGCATGAGCTCCACCAGACAAGAGTACTTCCAGCCTTTCCATTTTGGAAAGTATAAAATCATAACAATACAGCAGCTAGAATTGTTGGCGTCTAAGTGACAGCTGAAATAAATCTGAACAAAAATGAGGATGGTCTGTGACCTTTCATATGCAATATTTATTAACATCTAGCTAAACTGGGGTTAGAGAGAGAAAACAAGCCATAAATTACACAGTAGGATGATCCAGTATTTTTACAGCAAATGAAGAGGACAGAAATGATTCAGAGTATGGAAGTAGTATCTTCAAAATAGACAGTTGTGATAACTGTAATAAAACTGAATAAAATACCTTCCCTACATAGTGTCTAGTCTCTAGTGCCCCACTAAAAATCAAATACATTATTAATTTTTTAACAGTTTAATATTTGTAATAGCTCAGACATACACAATACACTTTTCCAAACACAGGAAGGAGCAAAAAAACAAACAGGAAAAGACACGATCCTGAGAGATTCCAAGTATGCTCAACTCCCACTGAACTCAGCAGAATTGAGAAAGAGCCCCCTCTCTTGTGGATCAACCCCTACACGTCCTTCGGTAAAACAAAACTGTACAAAGCTCAAAACAGTAACAAGAAATATTGAAAGAATTTGTATAAATATAACCATTTAAAATACTCTAATACATGACAACTGGGTTCAACTAAACTTGTTTTATTCTCAAAATTAGAAGCTGCATGAATTGTTTATAAACAGTTGTAACATGCAATAATGTAACTGTAATAATGATGATCTGTTTAGGCATTTATTAAGTTTTAACAGGAAAACTAGTTAACATTTTGGCACAGACCTGCAAAGATTTCAATGGAAGAGAGAGCCTACTTACCTTTGATTGATCTGGGCCTTGGTAACTCTTTGTTGGCTTAAGACCTTACTCAATAGAGGATTTCCCTCAGGATCAGCCTGATCATTTACTTCCAGGAAGAGTTTTTCCAGTTCAGTTCTTATTGCTCGATTGCCCAACCTGAAAGTATTTGATGAATAACCACCAAGGTACAACATGCTACCTGACTACGGGATGTAGTGGAGGGGTGGGGCGAGCTAAGTCTAAGTGATGCAGCTTCAGCTATGATATTTTCATAGCTGAAGTCGACGTACTTAGAGCTATTTACCCTGCTGTAGGTTGATTGATGATGCTCCCCCGTCGACTCCGGTACTTCACCGGAGGGAGAACCGTAGGTGGAGTCGATGGAAGAGTGCTTGGCCATCAAAGTGAAGAAGCGATTAATTGACCCCTGCTGGATCAATCACTCCAGAAGTAAGTGTAGACATGCCCTAAGGCTATAATCAATGAAAATAAGCTGTTGAAATTATAAGATGCCACATACAACACAAGTGTGAATGAAGTCCAGTTGATAATTTATCAAGAGCCAAAAACAAATTACGGTGTCTATTTTGTGGTGGGGATGTTGAAAGCACTGCCTGAACATTTTCTACATTAAAAGAACAGGAGTACTTGGGGCACCTTAAAGATGAACAAATTTATGCTCAAATAAATTTGTTAGTCTCTAAGGTGCCACAAGTACTTCTGTTCTTTTTGTGAATACAGACCAATACAGCTGCTACTCTGAAACCTGTCACATTTTGTACACAGTTAACTCCATTAAATCAACACAGGGCTATGGAACTACCTCTGGTGGATTATTCTTTAATCTTACTCTCTTCCAGCACCACATCTCAGCCTAAAATAGTCATCCTAAAATTAAATAAACAAATAAATAAATAAATAAAATCTGCATTTGCTTGCACAGAGCTATTTGAGATACCGAGACTAGAAACCTATGGTCGCAGTTGACAAATGTCTTTTCATAATGGCCGTCACTCTATACGCACTCTATATATATATATATATACACACACACACACACACACACACAGTGTGTGTTAATGTATATAGCTGTAAATTGTGAAATCAACATTCAATAATTTAGAGCCATACTAGAGTTTATCAGGACTTTATTTGCACTCATTAAAATAAAAACATGATTCACAATTTAAACATTAAAAGAGGACACAGAAGGGTGGATTTGGGGTGTGACATTATTAAAAAATCCTGCTGCACATTAGAACAGCTATAGGAGCAGATCAGCTAGGGTAACACTGTAGCAATACTATATTAGGTAAAAACTAGAGCTGAGCTTTAGAACTTGTGAAACCCTGCAGCCACTCCCTCCCCTCTGTCCCAATACTGTAAGGGAAACAAAATAGCTTCTAACTCCAATTTCAAAAATAGTTTCAGGAAAAAAATTAACAAATGCTGTTGCATTTCGGTCTGAAGTTGGAAGTTTTCCAACCAGCCGTTATAGGGCCATGCTAAATTCCATTAGAAGAGGCTTGACATCTTTCAGTAGCTGAGGAACCCAGCCGTCCTCTGGTCCCTAGTTCATCTGGGTGATTGCCTCTAGCAACTTTTTTTTTTATTTTAAATTTTTTGACAGCTATAGCTACATCTACACTACGAGTTAGAGACGTGCTTGCCCTGCACGTTTACCTATGTTTGCACAGTTCTCACTGCGCAAGCAGCACATAATTAGCTGCGTAGCCATGGTAGCCCAGAAAGCAGCAGCGGAGGCACGGCTTAGCCATACTGAGTACAAACCTGCCTGAAACTGGTGGCTCGGTATGTGCTCCATGGCTGCTGCCTATGCTACCGCGGCTACACTGCTGTTTACACACATGCTAGTTCAGTAAGAGCTAGTGCGAATATGTGTACGCAAGCCGGGAAATCACACCCCTAGCTTGTAGTGTAGTGCCCATAAACAGAGCTCCAACACAAGCAGCCGGGAGCCACTTCCGCAGCAGGAATCCATGTTTAGAGGAACTGAAAGTGTTCCTCCCCACGCCCCAATATCAACTCTGTTAATGTAAATTAGTCCACTAAGTTCAGTACATATATCCCAAAGAATCATTTTAGCAACCTTCTCCCACATCTTCTGGTCAGTTCAGATGGGAGTTGGTTGTGTATCAGGATGTAACCGAGAGTTTCAAAGGCCCACTCAAAAAATGCTAACATATGCTCTGGTCAAAATTTCAACAGATTTTAATGAGATTCTGTTTACCAAGAATAGTAGGGTAGATTGATTTAGATCAAAGTGAGTGATTGAAATCACTAATTTTAATCCAAATTTTAAATAGATTTTTAGGATTTAAATAGATAATCCATTCTAATCTTGTTTGCATTTGTATTTTTTATTTTCCTAAAGAAAGGTGGAGGTCTTGTGGTTTAGTAACCATTAAAAAACACCTTCACCTGCAACTAAATATAGACTTTACATTAAATTTAGAGGTGTGCTATATCTATGTTATATCTATACACATTTATGCAATTACATAGCTAAACTCACATTTATTCCCATTCTTAACTTGTACATAAGAAATGCATAATACAAAAATGTATTAGATTTTTTTACTTGTGATTTCTGCCAAAGTCTATTTGAATAGAAATTAAAATTCAATTTAAAATGCACAAAACTGCTTTTTTTTTGGGGGGGGGGGAAGGTAGTTAAAAATTGTTAAATAAAACTCTATGTGCTGGATACAAACTTTCTTATCAAGTTGGCTACCAAACCACCTTTTGGATTTTAAACCAACGGAATTATTAAATAGAAGTAGTAGTATCTAGTGAATTGAATCATAGAATATCAGGGTTGGAAGGGACCTTAGGAGGTTATCTGGTCCAACCCCAACTAAATCATCCCAACCCGGGCCTTGTCAAGCCGGACTGGATTGTTTTGGTTCACTAGGCCAGGGGTGGTCAAACCTTTTGGCCCGAGGGCCACATTGAGGTTCAAAATTGTAGAGAGAGCCGGGTAGGGAAAGCTGTGCCTCTTCAAACAGCCTGGTCTGCCCCTTATCTGACCCCCACCCACTTTCCGCCCTGACTACCCCTCTCAGAACCTCCGACCCATCCAAACCCCTCCCCCCACCACTCCCTGTCCCTTGATTGCCCTCTCCTGAGACCCTCTGCACTCTAACCTCCCTCCCCCCCCCAGAACCCACCCCCTATCTAGGCCCCCCCTTTCTTCCCTGACTGCCCCCTCCCGAGACTCTCCCACCCTAACCACCTCTCCAACCCCACCAATTAGACCCCCCCTTACTTACTGTGTCCAGCTGGGTGCTCCAGCCTGAGCGTGGGGCCCCGTGGCTCCCAACTGCGCTCTGCCTTCCCAGTGGCCCGGGGGCCCCGTGGCTCCCCAGCCGCTCTCCACCTGCCAGCAGCCTGGCCCTGAAGCACAGGGCTCCGCAGTTGGGGTCCGTGCTCTGGCAGCCCGGGGCCCCTAGGCTCCCAGCCGCACTCCGCCGCCAGCAGCTCGGCCCGGGAGCACGGGGCCCTGTGGCTGGCAGCCACGCTCTGCCCTCCCAGTGCCCCCGCCAGGAGCGCGGAGCCCTGCAGCTCCAAGTCGTGCTTGCCCGGCCTGGGAGTGCGGGGCCCCGTGGTGCCCAACACTGGGCCAGAAGCTGAGCTCATGGGCCAGATAAAAATGGCCGGCGGGCCGCATATGGCCCACCTCTGCACTAGGCCCTTCAAGTTTTAAGAACTAATAGTTCTCATCCTCTCGCTCCTAGTCTTTTATACAGAGCTTGGAAGAGGAACACAAGCTTTCTGCTTTTTCAGCTCCCACGTGGTGTCTTAACTTTGAGTGAACTAGTCATTGAACTGAACTAGTTGAATAAACTGAAATGAAGAAATAGTCTCTCTGTACTGCAGAAGAGGCTATTATCAAAACTGGTTTAAACCTTCAACAGACTCGGATTGCAGATGCTTGGACATGACAGTGATTTGACTTTCTGTACAGATTGGCAGCATATGTGAATTGCTTCTTAAAAAAATAATTCCAATTTGAATACACTAAATTTAGGCCTTAACATGTCATAATTTGAAATTAATTATAAATAGGCTGGTTTTTAAAAAATAAACTTATACTTAATGACATTTAAACAAAATCTGATTTTTAAAGAAACATTGATTTTTATGCAATCTAAAAATAGAGTGAATTAGGACTCTGATTCAGTGAAGCGCTTAAGTAGGGTCTAAAAAAGCAGTTAAATGCTGACAAGATAACTGCGACATCAAGGAGATAATTTCTGTGGGGATTAAGAAAGGAATGCAATGACTAATGATATTTTCCATTTCCATTCACAATATAATGGCTCCAACGTAGCACTTGTGCTTCAGAAGAGGTTGTCCTAGAAGATATACTACTGTTTAAGTCCCCTAAAATAATTACATACCAAAAGGTGTGGGTGTGAGGAAAAACTATTTAAAGTCTAACAAACCCGCAACAGCAAAATAGAGTTAAAACTTCACTCCTGAAATCCTGCAAGTATTATAATTAGAGATTTTGGTTTTAAAATTATCACGTTTCTGAAATTCAGTGTTTGTTTTACTCAAATTGACTCATTTCAAAATGTCGATTACAATAGTTTTTTAGAAAATCCAAAGGCTTGTGTCCCTATTTTCACTCAAAATTTCTTCCCAGATGTTTTAATTCAGGAGTCTGCTCTTATCAATTAACACTGGAAAGTCAGTAAATCTGAAGTAGTGACAGCTCCTAATTTTCCGATGAACAGATGAGTTCTTTTCAGTGTACATGTTTAACACACCACCACTAGGAAAGGTAGCTTCAGATAGTTGCATGAGTTAAAAACAGAAAGCCAGAATCCCTGGCTATAGCTCATAAGAGAGGCAAGACCAGCTAAAGCCCCAGAATAGCAGATGATAGCACTGATACTTGCTCTTCATTTATGTTGAAGATGCATGCCTATTTTAGCAGCTTCCTTGGTTTTGTGGGCTGATGTCAGGGCTTTTTAATTTCAATGCAGTTTTTTTTAAATGGACAATATAAAAGGAAAAACTAATATTTCGTTCTTACTATGCAGGGAGGACGTGCGACTATGTTAACATTTTGTTTAATTTGGATTTTAGTCATTAAAAAGAAAAACTACACTATACTGCAAGAGGTTTGTGTGAATTGTATGTTCATATTGCCACGAGCAATTGGTTATATTTATGGGCTATATGAATGGGCTTGTACGTGTACACACACACACACACACACACACACACACACACACTGTTTTCAAGGTATTTTTCTTCCACATCTAAATATATTTGTAATTAACTAAAGTATCAGCAACTCAAGTCAGCTAGCTGTATTTACGCTGGAGTGGAAATGTGGTGTAAGACAGCGGTTGCCAACCAGTGGTCCGCGAGAAAATTTTGGTGGTCCCTGGAGAAATTTGGACATTATTTGCAATTTTTAGGAAGATAAGTCCCTAGTAAAGGCTTCTTATTTGATAGCACTTCAAATCGCGAAAAGTAGAAAGCCATATATGATTGGAGAAGAATTAATTAAGCCTTGCTTGTTAGAAGCCTGTGAAGAGGTTTTGGGGAAACAGGCTGTCCAGAAACTGAAAGTAATTCCTATGTCCGCTAACACTGTGAAGCGCAGAATTGAAGACATGGCTGAAGATATTGAAAATCAAGTGATTGAAATGGTGAAAAATTCAACGTTTTATTCAATTCAACTCGACGAATCAACAGACATAACTAACAAGGCAGTTCTCCTTTGTTTTGTGAGGTTTGAGTGTCAAGGAGAGCTCAAGGAAGAACTCCTCCGTTTGCTCAACTTGCTGGGTAGAACAACCGGCTCTGAGATTTTCGATGCACTTAATGGTTATTTCCTGAGACACGTTATTGAATGGAAGAAATGTGTTGGGATATGCACAGACGGTGCCGCAAGCATGACCAGGCATCGTTTAGGAGTTGTTACAGAAGTGAAAGATGTTGGACACCCAGACATCTTGTTTACTCATTGTATTATACATTGTGAGCAACTTGCGGCGAAAAGAATGTCTCCAGAACTGCACAAAGTACTCTCTGATGTAATTAAAATTGTAAATAAAATTCGGCACAAAGCGCTCAATTCTTGAATATTTGAGGCACTTTGTGAAGAAATGGGCTCTCAATATACTCATCTTCTTCATCCTGAGGTGAGATGGCTGTCAAGGGGCAAAATACTAACCCGATTGTTCGACCTGCGCCAAGAAGTCAAGTTCTTCTTCCAGCAGCAAAATAATTCGAAATTCCAAGAACTCTTGTCAGACAATGATTGGCTAGCCAAGCTTGCATACCTAGCAAATATTTTTTCACTGTTAAACGAGCTAAACACGTCCTTGCAAAGACAGCTTACGGACATGTTCACACTGCGAGGTGAAATGGATGCATTTCAAAAGAAAATATTGCTGTGGCAAATGCGGTTGGCTGAAGAAGATCTGCAAATGTTCCCGAATCTTGATGAGTATATGAAAGAGGAGGATGTCAACCGACAGGTAATAACCATTGTTCGACAGCACTTATGGTCGCTCACAGAATCTTTTGGCCATTATTACCCAAAGGAAGAGGACCCCAGACATGACAATATGTGGGTCATGGATCCATTTTCGACGAAAATTGAAGATAGCAATTTGAGCATGAAAGAAAAAGAAAGCCTAATCGATCTATCATCTGACGACAGTCTCAAAGCTAAATTCCACTTGTCCTCATCAAGACATCATTTTTGGCCCTCCGTAAAAAGTGAGTACCCAGTGCTGAGTGAAAAAGCCATCAAATTTTGATTCCATTTTCAACAACCTATCTGTGTGTGAAGACATTCTCATCTGTTACAGCAATCAAAAACAAGTACCGCTGTTGGCTTGAAATACAAATGGCTCTCTGTGTTGCAGTGACGTCATTGGAGCCAAGAATCCATAAACTTATTTCAAACAAGCAGCAACAAATATCACACTGATAATTTTGTTATAATTAAACAAGCTTTAATAATTTTGTTATAATTGAACAAGTGCATTTCATATTAATGAAATGGAACTTTTATGATCATTATTTTATAGATGTTTGTACCTTTTTAAAAAAATTCATGTTAGTGGTCCGTGGGATTCAAAATTGTGAGTTTAGTGGTCCGTGAGGTCCGAAAGGTTGGCGACCACTGGTGTAAGAGACATACCACAGCTCTAACTTTCTCAGTAGCTTTACCTTTCTCAATAGTTAACATTCATACTGCAAACCTGGGAAGCACACAGTGAGGAGGGATTGCCAGGTTCAATTGTTTTGCTTTGATCTGCAAGAAATATTCTGAATTCCTTCATCACCACAGTGACAGGGAGAGTATAAGAACCCGAGAAGTACAAAATTAACCCACCTTCTTGATCTGGGAGTTTTGCCTGAACGAGTGAAGAATTAGGCCAGTGTACCGAGTCATTGGTAAACACATTTTTGCATTATCTTAGGTTCTAAATTATCCAGGGGGTCTCAAATTGTAGTACCCTTAGCCGCGGAGTACACAAGACATCTCTGGCAGGAAGTAGTTGTGAGAAATTGTGTAATGATGGATTATTTATTTTCATAATAGGCTAAGTCAGACAACACTTTAAAACTCTGTGGGAATGTGTTTATACAATATGATAGTTAATTTACTTCAAGATGTACCCATTGAGAACACCAATACACAGAACCCTCACATCTAATCTCCATATCCTTGGGTTCAAATTGCCTAGCAATTGTCCAGTCTAACTGAGCTCAGAATTTAGGGTCATTCCCCCCCAGCCCCCCGAGTTGTACATATCAGTACACAACAGTGAAATAGGGACAAATGGCTAAAGACTGGTTGTTTTAAGCACACAAAGTTTCCATGATGAGAAGGGTAGGGGTACTCAGACAGCTGGTATATCTGAAAGGGGGTATGCAATAAGAAAAAAGTCTGGGAACCTCTTATCTACACTAAAGATTTAAAATGGTCACAAATATCCCAAAACAGTATTGCCAACTTACAGTGCTCAAAAATGAGTCAAACATTCCCCTCTCCCAATCATGAGATTTTATAAAATCATGGGATTTTAAAACGAGGACACATTTGGGGTTTAGTTTGCCTTCTGGAGTCTGAGTCTTTTAGGAGTTCATTGTTTTCAAGCTTTTCTCACAATCATGAGAGCGATAAATATTCCTCAACAGACTCATCATAAAATTGTGAGAGTTGGCAACACTGCTTAGTTGCATAAACAGCCTGCTGCTTTGGACTCCATTAATTTATGGTTCTTGAGTCAGCTTTCGATCATTAATGAATTAAGCATATTACATGGATTTGGAAAAAAACAGACAGCATGCAAAAGGTACAATAATGGTCACATCCAATAGCAATGGTGAGACTTGCTAATAGTGACACACACACTAAAATACCACCTTAGACCCCTCAAATTTTCCTTGAGAATTTTCTTTTTTTAAAGTTAATTTTGTAGGAAAATAATAGTGATGCAAAGATTCTATTTGGAATGCCTGGTAACTACTGATGCCAGCGACAACATAGAGATGACCTGGGCTTCCTGATAATGGGGGGGGGGGAGGAGAGGAGGGGCAAAGTGAGTTCAACAGTATTATTGAGCATGCTCTTTCCATGTGTGCAAGCTCAGTACAAGCCAAGTAACCAATCTGGGAGGGCACATGACTCCCCACCCCCGTGCCTTCCCATGCACCCCCTCTGATCTAGAAGTAGCAATTCATTCTTGAGCCAGCTTTTGATTATTAATGAGAAAATAAAACTAAGATGGAGACGCAATAGGAGTTCAGACTGTGTAATTCCCACAGCTCTTTCTCTCAAAACAGTCCAACTATGCCCAATGGATGAGTTTTCCTGTTGAGTCAAAAAGCCCAGGTTTCACCTGTCTCAAGCTGAGCATGTATTTAAAACTGCTGACTAAATCATTATTCTATCCTCCATCTTTAAAGGCCAAATTAAATAAAAGAGAACTACGCTTGAGTAACTGTGCAGGTGAGAGAAAGGAGCTTAACTCAATTCGCAAATCAGCCTAAGGTAGCAGCTGTTGCTACGAAATCAGTGAAGTGGAGTTTTAAAGGTACTACCAGGAAACATTAATTAATACATTAACTGACATCACAGAACAGTTTTAAAATGCAACTTTTATAGCACTTGTTTAATATTATACATGATACAATAAACTTGCAGTAAACAGATCTAATATTTAAAGGGTTTTCTTTAAGAACGCATCAACACACAGTAAATTGGAAGTTTTTCAAAGCTGCTGTTCTCTCTCAAGCCTTCATCTCCCCTAGCTGCAATTTGCATCAGTAATAAACTGGTTAAACATAGCAACAACTTTAGACTCACTCGTGTTTTAATTTGTACAATCGCAAAACCTCCACTAAATTTACCTTTTTTTTTTTTTAATAGCAAACTTAAATCAGCGGAAACCTTTCCGTGCTGTTACCACAGAGTCTCGTGCAAGGCTTGCGTGCAATAGACCTAGACGATGTGGATCAGGCTTGGGTTCTAGTCTGGCAAGGAATGTAAATTGCTTTGAGTACACAATTTATTTTGCTACATGTGCTACTGTATTACTTTAATTTTGAGGTAAGAGGGAACACCCCACCACCTCCACTCAAATGTACAATTTTCTATACATCTGTTGTCTGCTGTAGTTTGATAGACATACTTCTGATATGCATGAAAATATTACCTACATGTACAAAGAGTACAGAAAAAAGATACAACCAATTTAGTGCAAGACACTTAAATATTTATCTGAACAGAACAAGCAGTTAAAGGAAGATCAAAGATTCCATACATGTAATTATAAGGCAGATGGTCTTTTTTAATACAAGATATTAAATACGCTGCTTATAATAAGAGGTAGAATATATCAAAAATGTATTTAAGAAAACATCTGTTACTTTAACACAATAATTTGCTTTACTAAGTTTTTAAAAAGTATCCCTGTTATGATTTTTTTAGGTAAATAAAAGAAGTCGAGCTACGGAAGCAGAAGGTTTCATGCTCTAAGTTAATTTTACTTACTGGAAGAGAGAGAAAGATCTTCTTTCATCCAGTCAGTGCTCAAGCATTAACTAAGCCCTGTTTGGGGCTCTAAATTTGAAGATTCGTGGTGAGACAATTTTGGTGGTGATTCCTGATCTTCTAGTGTTACATGTATCAGGGTACAATTGCCTAAGTAAGGCAGTAGGACCACAAATAGAAGCTCACTATTACCTTTTAGTAGGCTGGTGACAAGCAAATAAAAACAGGAATTTATTTAATCGCTCTAGAAAAAAATAAAAAAGTTACTCAGACTCCAGCACCAGCAGACTCGCTTTTTTTCAGTAATTAAAAGCCATCTGAGGCAAGAGACGGCTGAACTACTCATTCCAACCTTGGTAGCCCACTTAAAGTTCATGTAACCATGGCTTCCATTCATGTTTCTTAGCACAGCTAGGCGAGGCTGATATTTTCTCCTTTGTAATTCAATAAGGCATACATTAAATCTGAACTTGCATTATTACCCTTTGGAAAAGTAGTGTTAAAGCTTCTTTTTCTCCCCTCCCCAGCCATGAGCATTCAATAATGTTTATTTTATTAAATAGTTTATAAAAACAGGTTCTTTAATACATTCAGACAATCATGGTAACAATCATATAGTAAAGGTATCAAATGAAGAAAATATGTCAAATTCTAAAGTAAGCACAATTCTAGAAGGTACACTTAATGTATGAAGCCGTGTACACACACACACACACACACTCAGAGAGACAGACAGAGAGAGAGAGAGAGAGACACACACACACACACACACACACGGGCCTCTTCCAAGGTCCTCTTTCACCAGAGAACAGGATTGTCCAGTTTGGAAAAACCAGGGTCTTTTCTAAGGTCCATGTACGTTCCATTGCTCACCCAAGAGTCATCTGTGGATTTCCTGTGAAAAGATTAAATGATTTCCTGAATGTATAGCTGAAAACTTTAGTACTTTTGCTGCCCTTTGGTTTCTTAGCCTGCCATCTTAGATCTTGCTTTGCCTGATTTTCAGAGGGTTGGTAAGCACCTACAGTTTACTTTGACTTCTGCTGGAATGGGGAATTTTAAAATCAAGCTCTTGGCTTCTCTCTTGCCTCAACTTCCTGGAAACCCCTGTGAGAATGGTTTTCCTAAATGATCCAGGATATTACTTTTGTCTGCACTGTGACTGTCTGAATCTGGACGTGTCTAACTTCACTCCAAGAATGGCTTATGGCACTTATTTTTACCGTGGTAGTGTTCAGACGCCTCAATCAAGGGTCAAGGCCCATGGAATTAGGCACTGTACATATAGACAGGTCCTGCCCTGAGAAAATTGCAGCCTAACTTTAATCTAATGTAGAGCATTTATGACCCAACAGCCATTTACTCTAAAATTATTTTACGTAAAGCCAGGTTTACTCATTTTAGAAGAGAGAGAAAATCCAAGTTATTAAAGGTAAACCTGCATAATCAGTATCTGATCTAAGGTTTGGGCCTTGCTAGAGATTTTACCCTATTGATTTAAGCCAAAGCACATGTAGTCACTCTACCTTCATGTTGACCTGCCCTGGCTCTCTGGTAGAGCTCACTGCCCTCATAATTACACTTCTACCAATATGCATTTTACATTCCATTGTATCCAGTATTTAACCAAATTCTGTTTCTCCAAATCAAGGGGCGTTCCCTCCTGCAATTGCCTTTGGGGAATATTGAATGGATCAACAGTCTCTTCATATTAAAGGATCTGAGGGAACGCACAATTAAACAGCACTTGGGTGTCTTACCTGCAACACTGACTAGTTAGCTTGCTGGAGGTAAAGCTTGCTTCCCTTTAGTCAAAATCATAAAACTACCATCGGAGTTCAGTAGTTATAACTGATATTGGGTAATCAGGGGTTAACTCATCCTGACTCCTCATACACACAAGGATTTTATTAAGTCACCCCTTTATACATACATTGGAAGTGTACCTATGTTTCTCTCACAAATTTCCCCTCTAAAAGACAGACAACTATGCCCACTGCAAAGAATTAATTCCTCACGAATCCCCAGGCCTTTTGCCTAGATATATACCTAGTCTACTTTGAATCTGACCCCAACCTTCTTACTAGATCCTGAACCAAGGACATGGCAGGTAAGCGCAATGTTCTCTCCAATGTTCATTTTTAAACTTGTAGTTGCCAAAGCCAGTTAGACATTTTATGTTGTGAATGCAAAGTTTATCTCTCCCCTCTTATATAGGCAAAACCCATTCAAATAAGGGAAGAGACTTTATTGCACACATAAAGAGTCAGATTGCTAGCCCAGGAAACAAACCCGCTGCGCATGGAATTCCTGTTAACTTCATTGGGAGGGCTATGCAGAGAGGGTTTACGCAGAGCGGGCAACAGGCTTAATCCTTCCACTTCAACTGTGTGCCGTAACACTTACTTGAAGGGATGAAAAGACAAGCTCGCTCCGCAGGCAAATTTAATCTGCAGCCTCGGTATGGAGGCTGCCAACTGAGATTTGTTTTCCGGGATTATAAATACAAAGAAAAAAAAAGTTTAAGGATATCATGGAGCAGGGAAAATGTGTTCCTTGGCTACTAATCTAGGTTTGAAGCACGTTTATATGGCCGGGTACCAAAAAAAAATAGTTGACATGAAAATATTCACCCCCTACCCCAGGGTGGTACAAAGCCTGTGCTGCGACACAAAAACTTCACTAAATTACAGTGTCTGCCGTTGCCATTTGTAACGTAGTACCTGAAAAATCTAGGTTGATGCTCCAAGTTGTTTTCTTCTAGAACTTTCCGCCTTTCTCTCTGCAACTGTTCAATCCTCTGCTTTTGCATTTCAGCTCCTTCAGTATTCCCTTCCTCTAGAAACCTATAGTACAGCAATGATGAGAGCCAAAGATTATTGGTGCTTCTGCTCTTTGTTTTTGCAATGCCCTCTTATTGACTCCAAGTTTCAGAATCCGAACTCTAAAGTCAGCTATTGTGAACAATTACAAATCATGAGAGCAAGATTTTTCATCACATAAAAGGAAAGTGATGCATCAGACTGGGAGGGGTTGCAAGCACTTTGGAGGACAGGATTAGAATTTGGATTACATTCAATAAAGACAAGTGCAAAGGATCATAGTAAAGGAGGAAAAATCCAATGCACAAATAAAAAAAAGTGAGAAAGATGTGTAGGTAACAGTACTGTGGAAAAGGATCTGGGGATTATAGTGGATCACAAATTGAACATGGATTTCCACTACATCTTCAACAATCATAGCCCATCCATCAAACACTCTCTAGAACTTTCCCGCACCAGCGTTGTCATCAACAACGGAACCCTAAAAACAACTATACACAAGAAACCCTCTGAACAACGCACTTAACCAGCAACACCAAGAAATTGGTTTCTACAGCCAGGCTCAAAGATCCCACAGACAGACTATGCTCCAGAGAGAAAGTCCAGGATACACACCTAAGCACACTTAAAACTGCTTTCACCAAACAAGGACTCTCTGCCATAGAAGTAAATCACACCATGGAATGGGCCACCCAAATACCCTAGGAGCTCCTGCTTTAATACAGAAAAAAAACCAAAAACCCAACACCTCACTGACAGCATAGCCCTAGTTGTAACCGACCCTATAGGGGTTCCAGTGTGGGGAGGTGTCAAACAATTACAATCCGTATTTGATGGGGACCACATACTGAAATAAATCTTTCCTGAACCTCATCTTCTGTCCTTCAAACCACCATCTAATCTCACCAAGCTCATCATCAGAAGCAAGCTCCCCACAGGTCAGGACATACTAACTCAAAGTGGCACTAGATCCTGCCAGAACAATAGATGCAAAACCTGCAGACATAACTCCACTGCTATGATGATTAAGGCTGCAAGTCTTTCCTGGAGGTCTCGGAAGTCACGGATACCGTGACTTTCCAGGACCTCTGAGACTTCCACAGCTGCAGCGTCTGACCTCAGGGCTTGGGGTGGCCCTGGGGCCAGCCATACCAGCTGCTGCTCTGGCAATCCCAGGCACTGTCCTGGAGAGTCAGTCCAGGAGTGGTGGCAGGGCCACGGGCTTCCCCCCCACCCCTACAGGTGGCTGTGTCCACTGGAGAAAAACCCCAACCCATAGCACCTAAGATTTAGTTAGGGGTATTTTTAGTAAAAGTCATGGACAGGTCACTGGCTGTGACATTTTGGTTATTGCCCATGACCTGTCCATGACTTTTACTAAAAATGCCCATGACTAAATCGTAGCCTTAATGATGATCAAGAGCCCCCTCCCAAACATTGGTCCTACTCATGCTTATCACCATACGCGGCGTACCTCTTCCAGTGCATCAAATGCCTCAACAACTGTGTGTGGGTGAAACCAGACAATCACTACACTCTTGAATGAGCTCACAGAGGAACAAGATAAAAGACAAAATGCCGTATCACCCAGGGGTGAACATTTCACAGAGCCATCACTCCATATCTCATCTGTCGTTCTCAAAGAAATCCTAGAGAACACCTTCAAAAGACAAGCCTGGGAGTGTAATTTCCACTACACTCTAAAAATCATGGACTCCAAGATCTTGACTCCTTACAACAAATGTATAACACCCTGGACTGCTAACCCTTAATTGCCTACCTCATTTTAAGTGGTCTCCCACAGCATGTGTGAATCCCTTATGCTTAGCAAATTGTCAACTTGTTATATTTAGCTCAGGCACTCTGGTTACCTTCTCCAGACCTGAAGGAAAACTCTGAGAACCCTTCCACCAACAGAAGTTGGTCCAATAAGAGATTACCTCACCAATCTTGTCTCTCTCAAACTGAATACGAGTGAACAATGTGATGCTGCTGTGAAAAGGCAAATATCATTCTGGATTTATTGCCAGGAGTGTCGTATCTAAGAGGCAGGAGGTAATTTATTTCCACTCTCCTCAGTGGTGAGGCTTCCGTTGAGGTGCTCTATCCAGTTTTAGCACCACACTTTAAGGAGGATGTGAATAAACTGGAGAGAGGCCAGAGGAGAGTAACAAAAATGATAAAAAAAGTTTAGAAATCACAGTGAGGAATAGTTGAAAAAAATTGGGCATGTTTAGTCTAGAGAAAAGAAGACTGAAGGGCAACATGATAATTCAAATATGTAAAAGGTTGTTCTAAAACAGAGTAATCAACTGGTCTCCATGGCTAAGGAGTAGCAGTAGTAATCAGCTTAGTTTGCAGGTAGGGCAATTTAAGTTAGGTATTAGGAAAAACTTTCTAACTATAAGGGTAGTTAAGCTCTGGAATAGGTTACCTAAGGTGGTTGTGGGATCCCCATCACTGGAGGTTTTTAAGAATAGGTTAGGAAAACACCTGTGAAAGATGGCGTAGGCATACTTAATCCTGTCTGAGCTCTGGAGGATGGACTAGACCAGTGGCTCTCAACCTTTCCAGACTACTGTACCCCTTTCAGGAGTCTGATTTGTCTTGCTTACCTGCAAGTTTCACCTCACTTAAAAACGATTTGCTTACAAAATCAGATATAAAAATACAGAAGTGTCACAGCACAATACTACTGAAAAATTACTTCCTTTCTCATTTTTACCATATCATTATAAAATAAATCAAGTGGAATATAAATATTTTACTCACATTTCAACAGACAGTATAAAAATCAGTATAAACAAGTCATTCTGGTTATGAAACTTTAGTTTGTACTGACTTTGCTAGTGCTTTTTATGTAGCCTGTTGTAAAACTAGGCACATATCTATATGAATTTATGTAACCCTGGAAGACCTCTGCGTACCCCCAGCAATGTACCTACATACCCCTGGTTGAGAACCACTGGACCAGATAACCTCTTGCAGTCCCTTCCAGTCTTACATTTCTATGATTCTATGAAAACAAGGTTCCTAAGGCCTTGTCCGCACTAGGTTCTTCCCCCACTCCTTAAAATGTTCCATTTTTGCAGTTCTCCCAGTGGGAACGACCAGACAAGGCATTGATGGCTGTCAACATTTTGAACAGCCAAGATTTTCAAAAGATTTTAGGGCGGAGTCTCAATTTTGAAGTACAAATGGCAACATCTTTGAGGTGCCTAACTTTCAGAGAATGCCAAGTACTCATCAACTGAAAAACAAGACCCTTTCAAAGGTACTCAAAGCCCGGCCTCTCAAATGAAGGCACCCCAAATCACATTGGAAAAATCTTGGTCCATGAGTAGACCTGCTCATAGCAAGAGGTTAAAATGCTTAAATCTGATCTATGTTAGCGCTCCCAGCATTGCTAGCAGTAAGTGGAGCAGCCCTGGTACTAGCAAAGGTGGGAAATGCAAACAAAAAAGTCTATTCTAAACAGCCCAAGTGTGGAACAAAAAGTGACTTCATAAAGAGTAAAGAAAGAATATATATGCAAAACATGTTACCTTTGGTCTGGCCTAAATCGTGTGTCAGTAGGTGGCAGGAATGGCCTAGTCTGTGAGTCTAGTTCATTTAATTCTAATGCAAACTGTGTAAATCCATAACTCTGCTCATAATCTTTAGGCATGGGATCTAAAAAGAAACACGTATAAAGAGTGTAAATTAGGCTTAATATTTTTTTACAAAGTTCTGCTATTTTTAACACATTAAGGCTTCAAAGCTCACAACACCCCAAATTGCTTCCTGGAATCTAAATCAAAATAAAAATGAATACATTACGTATTGCAGAAGGGCACCAATTTAACAGTCTGATACCATTTTGGAGAGAGATGGGTGCAAACCATCAAACTTCATGAGAGTTCATATTTGAATCAGATTGCAGAACTCAGCTTTTTGGGCCTGTCTACTAAACATCTTCAGAAACTTAAAAATATTCCTTTTATTTTTTAGAAATAAACCCTGAGCACCTACATTTGCCCAAACGTGGAACTGAGACTCAAAATAAGGGGAATACAGTGCAGAAAGTATAAAAAGTAATCCATGATTAGTTTCTTTACCAGAAGTAATATTTGAGAAATCTAATTATACAATTTAGCTTTTCAGATTTAAGTTTTACACCTTAGAAGCAAAAGAGCAAATTTGTGTACAATAATAACAACCCCGGACCTCACATAGCATGAGACGGGGTAGGAACATAGGGGCAAATTCATTCTCAAGCAAATTTAAATTCTGCACAAGTGTTGATTATACTGGTTACTGACTTGCTCGCCATATGCAGGTTGGTGAAGATGGGGTCCCACAGTATATACTCTCGTGCCATTTCCCAAAAAGGCGGTGCACTACTTTCCCATCTCTGTCCATGACACTGCCTTCAATCTCATGCATATTAGGATTCCAATATTTTGCCTATAGTTAAAATGAACAGAAACAACATCACTGCAAAGACAGAAGTATGAACTATTTTGCCAGTTAGAGAGGTTATTTTGTAGGACTCATAGGAGGGTACTTTTCCTTAAAGAATAGCTATATGTAAGATCTGGGACACACATCTTTTCATTTTCATCTACACTACGCAGTGCTAGAGACATCAAGCAACCCCCAGTAACTAGTTGACTTGCAAAACCTTTTTAAATGTTTATTAAAATCTTTGAAAGTTCCATTATTTTAAAGGGCAAAGCTAAGCAGAGAAAGGTAAAGCAGGGATTGGACTTTGAGTTTACAAAACCCCAGACAGAACCAGCGATGGGTCAGATCCAGGGCCTATTTATCTAAACGCTTTCACGTCTGCAAATCTGAGAGAGAGATTGAAGCTCAGATAAACAGTCCCACTTTTAGCCAATGTAGAAGACTTAAGATTTGCAATACTACTTAATCTTTAAAATCTCCGCTCCAAACACTGACTGTATATAATGTCTGTCATTTTTCAATTTAAAATAAGCATTTTAAAATCATTTCAGTGATACCTAGAAAGTGACATAATACTCATGGGAACAAATCAACAAAACAAATGAAACTTCAAAGGATGTTTTACAGTGTTGTTTATTTTCCCCTGCTGCAGATGCTTGGTGCACACAACAGCACTTACCATGTGGATGCAAGGGATGAAACAAACACTTGCTCCAAGAAACTTAGATAAGGAGAACCAGGATTTAGGGGAGTATCCCAAGTGATGTGCAAAATTCTCACCTCAGGTAGCCACCAGCCTAGTTACAACAGATGCCTCACTGGGTTTCTAGTTGCCATGTGCTTCTTAGAAGTCATTGTAATCCGCTGGTAATATAACTTTCAATTGGATGGTCAGCAGTACTTCACGCCTTCTACTGAAGCACAAGCCTTGCACAACAGCTCAGCTAAAGCTAGTACACACTGTACACAGAAGGCAGGAGTGGAGTACTAGCTGCTCACCTGGAGTCTTGTTAGGCACCTGGACTGAGTGCCAGTTCTACAGCTGCTGGTAAAAGAGAATTTGAGAGCAAACAGAACAGACTGCACCCCACAGGGGTTTAGTGAGAAGTATGTGCGGTGTCACCACTAGTGAATACCTAGTGCCGGTCTTTAGTCAGAGGCAGCTGGAAAGGACCCACTCTTCCCCTATCCTTGTGGTTTCTTTCCACATCTCAGGAGTCTCCTCATACCAAGCAGCATCTTTTACTTTCTGCTGGGCCTTCCCTAATGAAATGCAATTCTTTTAGAGTTCAATTCTCCTCCTGACGGACAGAAGTCTCAAGGAACAAGAGTACCCAGCTGGACATGACTCTACTATAGTGCATCCTCATTAGAAAAAGTATTAACAGTGCTGTGGTGAGTGAACGTCTCACCTTTATGAAAGTCAGTTTGCAGAGACAAGTGTCGTCATTCAGGTTTTTGATGATGATCTCTCCGTAGTGTTCAATCCATCTTTGCCCACTTAAGATGTTATGGATACAAGAAGTCACCTTATTCCACTCAAAATGGTCTCTGAAACTTGAAGCAAGATAAAGAGGTGAATGATGCCATCCCTAAAATAACCAATGAACTCATAACAATGACTAATGGAGAAATTTTCTTTTTCAAAAATGTAAAAGGAGTCTTTCCAAATGCATCAGTCTTCTCTTCCTTTCCCCTCTCCCTTCCCAGCAAGCACAACGACACAGCAAGAAAATCCATTGCCCTGAAAAACTTTGCACTTCTGGTGTAAACCATAGCACTGAATTCAGTTAGTTCTCTTAGCTCATCCAAAGTAAAAAAAAACATAGTACTCGTATTGCATAAGACAATTTTAAGGAAAGGAGCATTAAAATGCTCATTTCATTAAGTATCGCCTGTTCACAGTCCCTCACCTATTGACTCATCCCTCACAGTCCCTCATCTATTGACTACAATGCACTTTCAGTCAGGCCCTCAAAGCTTGTGCTCTAGGTGAGTGTGTAACAACACAGATTTAATTAGTTCTTGAAGAGGCAGTTGCAGACTAGAGCAAGAGCAAAAGGAAAAAATATCAAATAAAATGAACAAGGTAATTATATAACATCTATATTCCAAGGAAATTCTCCATTTTAAAAACCAATGCTGAGCATTTAACAATGTCTGAAAATGAACATTTAAAAGAAGGTTGATAAGTGTTCAAATTTCCCCTTGGTTCTTGTGGTCATCAATAGGTGTAGATATTTAAAATACCACATGGCACATTCCAAAACCAACCTTAATTCTGCCAGTCTTCAGCCTATAAATCCTGTACCCAACACTAGATCGAACATGGTTTTCATAAGGATCATTACCTGCAAGCCATCTTCCAGTTCAGTAACCCAAAACCACAGATATCTTGCCTTTTACCCTCCATCTACAGATTTCTCCCTCCCCAGTTCAGACTTTCCACTATGGACAAGAGACCACAATACATCGTCCCCTATTCTCCATGTACAGTCCAGAAACACCACCATTTTCATACCCATGATTCCACTATGAGGCAGAAAGTCTAAATGATTTCACTTACCCTCCCTCTGTAGAATGGACACCATGTACCCTCTCTATTTACCCTCAAAAATGTGAGGAGAATCCCAGCCTTCTAACACTAAAGAGTGACATATCTTTACCCAATCCAGTGTACACAAACCTTCATGTACTCCATTCATTACAGCAAGCTAATACACTGATAATCAAGGAGTGGAGAAAGGAGTGGACATGTCTGTATCTGTAGAATAGATTTTCAGTTTTAGTCAGTCAATGATTGCAAAGAATTTGAAAGTTCCAGTTAAGATGTAAACTTATTCCAGATCTGAGAGATGGAAGTCAAGCTGAATTATCTTGCAAATGTACCAGTATCATTGCTGGTAATGAAGTATCTGAGGACCATATCATGATCTCAATAGCATCAACGAAGACTTAACCCCAACTGGGATTTCAGATACCGGGCTGAGTTTGTAGTGGTGGTAGTTGGTAAAAACATTTTTAAAATTCTGAACTGAGCAAATTTGAGATAGCATCATTGAGACTCAAACCTAGAACTCTAGAATACCATGTTATGCAATCACTTTTCAGACTAGAAAGTCATTTTAAGCGACTTGCCCCAAATCACTCAAAGTGGATAGAACAACTAGGAATATTACCCAGTTATCTTGATTCCCAATCCTGTGCTTTAACCATTACACTATGCTTCCTTATCTAATATTTGCCCAAATCCTTCCCTTTCCTCCAAATCTCTCTATAAACCCACCTGTTCCATTAATCATTCCAATGAGAGTGTTGCATGGTCATGAGTTTGCTTTACAAGACATTATATAGGATTGTCTTTAGAACAGATGTTTTTGGGACAGAGACCCATGCAGCACAGGGTGCTAGTTGGAAAGCATCATGAACATCATATACAGTGATATAGAACTAATTGCGTTCACAGATTTTACAAGTTGTGTTGCCAAGGAAATCCAGAACATCAAAAGATGAAGAAGAAATGAAGAAGAGGAAAGAAAGTACATAGAGGCAGGGTGAGGAGAGGCATGTATAAGAGGCAGGGTGAGGAGAGGAAGTTGGTAGGAGTACACTTGTGAATATTTCTCAAAGAAGAGTGTCGGGGCAAGGGTGAAGAACCGCACCTTTAAGTCTGACAGTAGATTTTCAGATAGAAAAATGGCTATTGCTGCTTCTACAGAAACCAGGTAGAGAGATTGGTGCTGGGGGGGGGGGGGGAGGAAATCAATTCCTTCCTTTTTGCCCCAGTCTTTTCAGCTCCTCCTCTATTCTCTCACCTTTAAAATACTACTTCAGAATAAGATTTTCTTTCTGTAAGTCTTAGAGTCCTGTGCTCTACTGAGTCAGTAATTCTAGGACTCAGAAGAGTTCCAAAAGGTGTCAATTCAGCAGAACAGGGGACAAAGACTAGCAGAGGCAGTAAAATGAAAGGACCTTTCAGTATCAAGGATACCTTTTAAATTACAGTGAGAACAAAGGAGGAGGCAGCCTCTCACATGACCCTTCACTGGGGCTGTTTGGAAAAAAACAACCAACCAAAGCAAGCCATATGGAGTCAGGATAGGGAGCAACATCATTTTGCTCATGAATTCAGGTAATGAAGAACAATTTGAGAATGATTTTAGGCTTTACTCTTATGGACTGTATTTCACAGATCTATATAATACCTTTCTTTATGTACCACACTGTGCAGAGTCAAATTTAACAGGATTAAACTAATAAATCTGGATTCAATTGTCTCTTCATGATAACCCTCCTCCTCTTAATTCACCACCCCTTGCGCCTAGACAGGAAGTTGATGTAGTGTTTGCATTGCCAGCTAATGAATATATATATTGTTTAATCTGTATATACGTACAGCTTTAAAACTGTCTGTTTGTCTGTCCAGCCAGAGCTTTTAAATGGCTGGTTAATTCAATGTCATTGTTTAGGAAATAGCAGGCTAAAACAGAACACTGCTCAAACTTTAGACCTGTGTTGTGCAACAAAAGATTGAAATAGGCCAGATTCTACCATGGAGTTTTAATCTTTTGATCTAGTAATGTGTACTCTGTGCCACAGAAGCACAGGAACGCCGTGTCTATTTCTCTCTCTCTCTTTTTTTTTTTAAATCAAAGGACATTTATTAAAACACAGAAGTTACATAATTCATCACATTTGCTGTTGATTTCACACACAAGAATATGCTGCTTTTGCTATTTATTATGAATAGTAAGTATTTATATTGCAATAGTGCCCAGTAAGGACCAGGGCCATTGTGTTAGGCACTGTAGAAAAAACAGAACTAGGTTCCTGACCCAAGGAGCTCTCTCAGTATTAAGGGCAGTTAATGAAGCTAAAAGAGAGTCCATGACCCCCATATACTACAAGTACGAAGCCTGCAGCCTTCCCTTAAAATGAAGGATAAATTAATTGTCTCACTAAGTATCTGTAAAACAATTCTAACTGTGTATGGACAGAAGAACTGCTAGAGGATTTGAGACTTTACGCCTTCTGAGAGGTATATTTCCATACTGTGGTTGTGGTTCTAGTTTGTAAATGCAGCCCTGCTTTGTCTGTGGATAGTAGGATGTTGATGCAGCACTTACGCTGGCAGAGTTGCATGTGTTGTACCAATTGGGACGATTTCCATGGACTTTCCCCAGAATTTGTTTTTCCATCTCACATCTGAAACAGAAAAACATGGACAGATTTAGCAGTAAAACACAGGCCAATAAAACTATTATTGAGCGGAATTATTCTGAAAAAGCATGGTGTCTTAAAGTGTTTGAGATCCTGAGAAAAAGTATCCGCTATTGATCTGCAAAGCTCCATATAGTTTCTAATTTTTCCCAGGGATGCGTGTCTAATATTTCAACCAGAAAGTCAAAGCCAGAAGTAGAAGAAAATGAACAAAATCTAATAAAGAATATCTTCAAATGAATGGAACTGGCATGAACAATTCCTAGATAACATATACTTCATTCACACCCAATAATTTATTAGAACAACGCCATCTCCAAAAGCAAAGCTCATATTTTAAGGAGATTGACTTGTGAAATTCACACAAAGATATGGCTTCTGACCCAGTGCTGTTCTGGGGTGTAAGGCTGCAGAGCTGGTTGGTTGGAGGGTGGGGGTGGCACAGGAGGAGAGGAGAATTGGCTAGAGCGGGGTGGACAAACTTTTTGACCCGAGGGTTACATCAGGGTTGCAAAATTGCATGGACGGCCGGGTAGGGAAGGCGGTGCCTCCCTAAACAGCCTGGCACCTGACCCCAATCTGACCTCAGCCCACTTTCTGCCCCTGACTGCTCCCCTCAGAAACTCAACCCATCCAACCCCCTCCCCTGTTCCCTGTCCCCTGACTGCCCCCCGGGACTCCCTGCCCCTTATCCAACCTCCCTGCTTCCTGCCCCCTTACCATGCCGCTCAGAGTAGCAGCTCGGATGGAGCTAGACACGCTGCCCGCAGGAGCGCACAACCCCCCGCCCCCAGAGTACTGCCCATGCTGAGGCTGTGGGGGAGGAGGGCCAATGGGGGAGGGGCGGGGGCAGCCTCCCCAGCTGGGAGCTCATGGGCCAGGCAGGATGGTCCAGAGGTGGGCTAGAGCCTCTCTGTAGTTGGTTCATGAGTGGCTGGGAGTTTGGTGTGTCCTTGCCTTTGGGTGTATGTGAAAGTGCAACAACTGCTAGAGGTTTGTAGCTTGGCAACAGCATCACAGAAAGAGGGATACCTAGAGATGCCAACTTTCTAACTGCACAAAACCAAACATCCTTGCCCTGCCCCACTCTAACTCCCCATCCCTCCGTTGCTTGCTCTCCCCCTCCCTCATTCACTTTCACTGGGCTGGGGCAGAGGGTTGGGATGTGGGAGGGGTTTCAGGCTCCAGTTAGGTGGCGCTTACCTCAGGCAGCTCCCGGTAGGTGGTGCAATGAAGCTAAGGCAGGCTCCTTTTGCCTTCCCTGGCTCCATGCTGCTCCGAGAAGTGGCTGCCATGTCCGGCCCCTAGGCAGAGGTGCAGCCAGGCAGCTCTGCGTGGTGCCCGTGCCCACAGGCACTACCCCTGCAGCTTCCACTGGTCGTGGTTCCTGGCCAATGGGAGCTACAGAGGCGGCGCTTGGGGCAGCCATAGCTCACAGAGCTTCTCTGATCGTACCTCTACTTAGGGGCTGCAGGGATATGACAGCCGCTTCTGGGAACTGTACAGAGCCAGGGAAGACAGGGAGCCTGCCTTAGCCCTGCTGCGCCACCGACCAGACTTAACGGACTGGTCAGTGGTGGTGACCTGAGCCCTCAGGGTCTGTTTTCAACTGGGCACTGTGGTTGAAAACCAGATGCCTGGGATACCTCAGGTGGGTGGGACAGGGGGCTCAGCAGTCCAGAGACCTGGCTGTACCCAAGAAACCACATCACAACTCCATCTCACTTAATAAGTAAGAGACTCACATTACCTGAACTGCTGCCATGTAATAGACATGTCAATGGTACACAGACCACTCACAAAGTTTAAGTGTTAAGGTACCATACAGACAGTTATGAGATGCTTTATGTCTCTTATGTAGTAACGCTGTCACATATAAAGACCAGAACATCTCAAGAACAATGTTGCATGGGAATCCAGAAAGTTTGGATAGCATCTGTATCCAATGAGGAGTTAACTGGAAGCTATACCTATGGTAATCAAGGTACAGATACTGTGATGGTATGCACTTAGAAGAATAGAGACCTCCAATTCAACCCAAGTCCAGCAGATATCAAGGTCTCCTTAACATGGGACAGCAGAATAGGCAACCAAAAGTTTCAGTTTCCCAGAACAAACGTCATGGTCAGAACCCACTTCCCTGCCTCACAAAGTTAGTGATCTCATTAATGAGAAGCGGTGTCAGAGCCATCTTAGAGGACAGAGTTACAATAGAAAAAAGACAGGAAGGGTTGGGTGAGGACAGAGGAGCAGAAAGAGGAATCTTCTTCAGAAGACCCCCACAAAAAACTGTCCCTCAGCATCTAGTTTCTCCAAACACACGAATGACCAAATCCCAGGAACAACAGCTCTCTCTCTCTCTCTCAAGAGAAAAGGTGTCTCTTAAATTTAGAAATCCTGAAATACTCCATCCTGACAGCCTTGCTAGGCTCAGCAAACCTCGGATTAGACCGAAGTTCCCTCCTTTTAGCAAAGGAGGATGTAGTTTGGGAAACTTTCACACCATACAAAACCTTCTTCATGCACTAGCTGCTTTAGGATTAATTTTTTTGATGTTTAGAGATCCACACATGAAGAGGACTGTCCTGTGGGAAGAGGTGGCCCGGCATTCTCCTAGCAAAAGTCAAAGTGCTGTCAGAATTCTCTAACAGCTCATCTGATCACTTTTTAAATGAACTACATGTGCCCTGGTTCTGTCTTCTCAGGCACCCCAAAGGGAAACATTAGATTCTCACTTACAAGGCCAGATTCTTTCTAGAGGAGCATTTTGTTCTCACAATGTATAAGATGTTATCATAGCCAGAGACGGTATTTAAAAAGAACAAATAACCAGCGACATTTATCAGTGTCTTCACTTTTATTAGATAGTTTCGGTCTTGCCATGATGATACTATCCAGTCTTCCCTGTACATCGTCTGGTCTCTTTTGCCTGAACTTTTAAGCATTAGCTATTTCAGGTCAAGAATAAAGGACTCGTCTTGTATTTATTTGCACGACAGAGGAATATGTTGAATGATTAAACACAGACTAGAAAGATCCCCAATTATTTAAAATATGGGCATGGGTGTAATAACTATACTGAAGTCAGACAACACAATTAAAAAAAGAGTTAAAAATTGTAGCCCAGATGTGTCATGCACTGTCAAACCTCTCATGTTCAAAGGCTTTAACTCAGTTACGGGGACACGGGTGGGTCCCATCAGCTCTATTTCTTACACTATGAAGTATATTGGTCAAGGGAAACCCTGCTGTAACTCAGACCCATGACTCTGCCCTAGTCCTGAAGCAGGAGGGGTCTTTGCATCCATGCTTTTTTGGAAAAATTGGGAATCCCAAGGCAGGGGCTAAAGCAGGGGTGGGGAACGTCCGGCCCGCGGGCCGTATAAGGCCCGCAAAATCATTTGGTCTGGCTCTGCCAAGGCAACCGCAGGCGAGTCTCTAAATTCAATAAATCTAAAGCGGCAGCGGGCTAAGCGCTCAGCCCGCTGCGGCTTTAGAGTTTCCCCGCAGGCTCCTGCCAGCGGGGTGGGGGGGTGGGGGAGGGGGGGGTGTCTCAGCTCCCGCTGTCAGCCTGGCTTCCCTACACCCAGGCTGACAGCGGGAGCTGACTGGGGCAGGCGGCAGGACCCCGGCTGGCAAGGGGCCAGCGAGGGAAAGCACAAAGCGGCGGCGGGCTGAGCACTCAGTCTGCCGCGGCTTTGGGGTTTCCCCCGCTGGATCCTTGCCAGCTAGGGTCTCAGCCCGCAGCCAGTTGGGTGTAGGAAGCCCAGGCTGGCAGCAGGCTGAGACCCCAGCTGGCAGGAGTTAATTAAATGTTTGACCAAATATAGCAGGCTAATTTTTAAGTTGATAATTTTGTATGGCCCGCGAATTATGTTATAAATATCCAAATGGCCCTTGACAGAAAAAAGGTTCCCCACCCCTGGGCTAAAGAGTCGAAACACACAGACTCCTGCCAGGTTGTAATGATTTCCTTTTCCCCTTACGGTCTCCGGTTTGATAAATGGTACTTAGGTTTCTCTATTGTCTTGTCCAAATCTCTTGGGTGAGGGTCGGGGTGGGAGTGGAATTAAAAGTGGTAAATCCTGCAAATGAATCAGACCAGGCCCAGGGTCTAGCCCCTAGTTTTTAGTTCTAATCACATCTTTTAAAAAAAAATTATACTTGAGCTGCAACTTTTCCAATGCTTTATTTAAGCTACAGAACAACATTTCCCAATTGTTTTAGAAATGCAGACATTTGTACTGGTAAAATACCATTTGTTAGTGTTCAGGAACGATTACACAAACACTATAAAAGACATGCCATTGTCTAGGGGCTGAGATTGCCTAGAGCAGTTCTGATGTTACTTAACAGCTGGGGAAACCTGCCTTTCTTGATCTTCTGGATCGCTGCTGATAGACATAAAATGAAACTACTATGAAAATGACAGCACAGAATTATAAACTAAAGAATTACCTTGCCAAAAAGCAAAATTCACAGATTCAGCATGACATGCAGATATTGGTGGGTGATGACTGACCTAATTGGAAGAAGGGAAAAAATACATTAACCCAAGTTCATGTGAGTCTGCTTAAATGTTTTCATGTATGAATTTTACAGCTTAAATGTCTCATTTTCCTTTCATAATTTTGTCCTTGAGGGGAGCTAGTAAAATTAACAGTAAGTACTGATGATTAAAAAGGGTTGTGGGAAGAGGGATCTCAAGCAAATATTTCAAATAATAGATCTGACATTTGTGGGTTGGGTGAACTATTAATTTCATATGTTACACAGGGTCACTAATGTGGTAATTACATATGGCCTGAGGACCCATGAATGTATTAATAGTAGCCACAAACAGATGTGCAGAAACAAAGGATCAGGTTCACTTCCGGTGTAAGCAGAGTAAAGGGAAATTTGGTCTCATTTTCAAAGGTGCGGATACCCCAAAAATCCCATTAACTTTGATGGAAACTGGTGCTGCTCATCACCTCTGGAAAAATCAGACCACATAACCCTATCTTCTAAGAATAGCTGCTACAATATACGGTCTTCTGCACTTGTTCTTCCTATCATAAAACCTCAACCACAGCATTTCCTCAGTATTGGGCTTGTGTAGTTGGTTAGACCTGAATTAGGGCAACCATTAATTAAAACCAGGGTTGTAAAAAACAAACAAAAAAAACACATTTGACGTTGCAGAGAATGAAAGAGGAGTGTGGTAAAGCAACCACACGGAGCAGAAGCAGTAGTCACCACATTCACATTAATTTCTTGGTAGATGTGAGTAGGAACTCTGCTAAATGACAGAGACAAGTAACAGGAATGAGACAAAGAAATTTATTTTCAGTCAAGAGTAAATGCACGCTGCTTGGAGTTGTATTTCTGTTTTAGCTGGACATGCAAAAAATGCAATTTATTTTCTCCTCCGTTATAATTGCTCTTATTCCTTATTAAACCCTTCTCTTTTCTATAAAGGCATTCAGGTCCTTATTGAATACTCTTTAACCTATTGTGATGAGTCTAATACAGTAGACTCTTGATTATCCAGAATGATAGGGAAAAAATTCTGGTTAATAAAATCCTGAATAATCACCATCCATAGGAAACATAGGGAGTGGGGGGTTGGTTCACCAGCCACCCTGTTCCGGCGGGATGAGGTATTGGTTAACTGGCTCCCCTGAGCCCTGGTGGGAGGGTTTTGTATGTGTTCTTGGGGTGGCAACAAAGCCAGAGCCGACCCTGCGAGTTACGCATATTTTTTTTTGATATCCTGGTTAATCCACATCCTGGATAATCGAGAGTCTACTGTATACAGCTAACCTTTAGCACTGTCCTAACCCACACTGGGGTGATAGTCTCCTTCTCAGATGGCACTGCACTCATCCTAGTTTTCAAATATACTCTATGGGCTAAATGTTTACACTGGTAACAGAGCAAAATTATCCTCATTTTTGCATCTGTATTATAGTAACACCTACAGGCCACAACCAGGTGTTGGCAGACACATACTAAGCAACAATCCCTGCCTCAAAGAACTTTCATAAATAGATCAGACAAGAAGTTGGCTACCCCGCTTGCTACATGTTTTGTTCTTCCTATATTTCTCTGTACCTGTCAACTGCTCCCTCACCCTCTTGCCAGTAAATCTGCTGCACTATCTTTCATTTCTACTTAACATACTGCACACAGTGGAGTGTGTCTGTAGGATAACAGAAGCCTCCACGAGGGTTCTTGGATTCCTACAGAGTTAGACCAAACAGTATTTTTATTACTTGCTTTATTAGGGTTGCCAGGTTTGGCTGGATGTGTTCTTGGAGGTTTCCATTACATGACAATCCTGGAGACTTCAGGACAATCCTCTATGCTTTATACACCGTCACAGGGCAAATCCTTCCACATGAACTCAAGTTACTGGGACATTGCAACAGCGGGCCTGAGTCACCGCTTCATTACTTTAGGTTGGTTTTATGCCAGTGCAATTTCCACAAATCAATGGTTTTCATCACCATAAAACTGGAGAACCAGGAACACTAATGGAATTTTAAATCTAATACTTGCCCTACCCATTCCCATATTTCCAGCTCAGTAATGCCTGTGATTCATTTCCTGGGGTTAGGTTAAGATAACATAGCGCTTGTTTGGGGAATCTGCTTAAGATCTAGTGTTCCTGGTTCTGCCTTTACAGTTTTTTCTTAAACTTGTGTCTAAATGGATTCTAATTTAGGGTTACCTATGACCAAAGTCCTACAATTTGCACAACTTTTTTCCATGCTTTTTTATCATGTCCAGATGAGCTGAAACAGTTTTTAACCAGTTATTTCAGTGAATACCACAGTATGCAAAGCAACCCCGTTTAATTTGGTGCTTCAATAACCTGACCTGCTTTTGGTATAGCCCACTTTTCTATATTTCTTATACTTTAGTCATCTTCTTGTCTGGAGAGTATTTGCAGAAATACTCAGACTCTCTTTGCCTAGCTGTATATGGCCTACAACTACATGAGGTGAGGTAAGGACCCAATCAGGCCCAGTCAGTACTTGAAGATATTCAAAGACAACTCAGGGTGCTACAGAAAGTAGTGTTGCTTGTTGGATAGTTGGTTTATTGCAGCATGAGGGGGCACCATGCTGAAAATACTATATGCAATAACAAGGTTTGGACTATTACTGATGGTTAAAGATCACATGAAACTTTTCACAGGAATATGAATATAAGCCCTAGTCCAGGCCAGTTCTCAATGTAAGCAGCTGGATTTTGCCTAGGGAAATTCTTCTATTACTTCAACTAGATAAGCTGTTATTCTTTGCTTCCTGGCCATAAACTGGTGTGTAATGTTAGCACTTCTATAATGGCTGCTACCATGTTCCGCTCCAGAGGTAGCTCCATTTTAGCAGTTAATGAAGTGATCTCTATAGTATATAATTCTGCAATGTCATCTGAAGAGGTTACATATGACTTATTCCCACATTCTGTGGGGAGCCCCAGGGGATTGCTGCCATGCATACAGAATTAACCAGACTATTATGCGAATAGTGGGACAGTTAAAGGCACAATATACAGTACCTGTTCTGAAAAAAATTGGAAGCCCTTATCTTCCCGGACACATTCATAAGTTTCTCCAAGCACCGGATTAAATGGCTTACTCCCAGCCCTGTAGTAACTGGATGCATATGCAGATACTGCAAAAGCCGCCACGTACACCTGAGAAGAAACAGGATTTTGCTTAATTGGTCACTAGCAGTTTTCATTATATATCTTTATCTTTTGATTTTATGGACAAGAGAGAGGCCTCATACAGATGCCAGATACACATTTGCAAACTGCATAAAAATGTAGTGTATGCCTATTGCAAGCCAAACTAACATGAGCATTTCAAGGAATTTATTAAAAATAGGAAGGATCCAAATCCATAAAATATTTAAAATGTACTTCAATTTCTCCTTTCACAACTAGGCAGGAAAAAATGAAACCAGAGGCACACACTAAAAATCAGGGTGGGTGAGTAAGGGGGGGGCGGAGAGAGAGAGAAAAAGAAAGAGAAAGAAAGAAAGAGAGAGTGAATTCCAAATGCTGGATCAAAGAATACGAGAGCTGACAGTTTACGTCTTCACTATCTGCTGATCCAGCGGATAGCGATTGATCTCTCTGGTATCGATTTTTTTTATCGCGTCTACAGTAGATGCAATAAACCGATCCCTGAGCGCGGTCCCCATCGACTCCTGTACTCCACCTCCACAAGAGGCGAAGCGGAGTTGACGGGGGAGTGGCAGTGATTGACTTGCTGTCGTGTGGACGGGCAGGTAAATCACCCGACTTGTTGCGTATCTTAGGTCGACCTCCCCCCGCCCCTCCGCCCCCCCCACTGTTGCCCAGGCCTTAGTCTGCAGTGCTGTAGCTCTGCTGGTCCTAGGATGAAACACACACAAAGACTATGTCTAGACCAGCACTTTTGTCAATAAAACTTCTGTTGTCAGAGGTGTGAAAAAGTACCCCAACTGTCAAAGCGCCAGTGTGGCCTGTGCTATGTCAATGGGAGAGCATCCCCTGCCGATTCAGTGGCGTTTCTGCGGGAGGTCCACCGTTCGCTCGGCTTCTGCGAACCCGCCGCTGAAATGCTGCCGAAACTGCAGGACCAGCGGTCCTCCTGCAGGCATGCTGCCAAAGGCCGCCTAACTGCCGCGCTGACAGTGACCGGCAGGCTGCCCCGTGGCTGCCACCCCAGACATGCGCTTGCTGCGCTGGTGCCTGGAGCCGCCCCTGACTGCCACTTATGTCACCTGGTGAGTGGAATATTCAAGCCCCACAGCAACACAAATTTTAAGTGGAAGTGTAGACGTAGCCAGTTTGTACTGCCATTTGTCTATTGTGTGCTAACCTTTATCGTGACAGTTTTCTTTACAATAGCTTGGGGATCCTAATCCTCCTAGATAGTTACTAGCACCTCTGCAGAACTGAACAATCTGAGGAATGAAAGCTTGGAGGTTTAAAAGAGAGCTGGATAAATTCATGGAGGCTAAGTCCATAAATGGCTATTAGCCGGGATGGGTAATGAATGGTGTCCCTAGCCTCTGTCTGTCAGAGGGGGGTGATGGATGGCAGGAGAGAGATCGCTCGATCATACCTGTTAGGTTCACTCACTCCGGGGCACCTGGCATTGGCCACTGTCGGTAGACAGGATGCTGGGCTAGATGGACCTTTGGTCTGACCCAGTATGGCCGTTCTTATGTTCTTATGTTATTCTGTGGACTTTGATTCATCACTCCTTTCCCTCTCTACCTTCCTCCAATGAAACTCCCTCCCCTCGGGAAAGCCCTAGACTGTGCTGTAGATGTGCTCCCTCTCAAATCTCAGTATCTTAATCCGTAAACGAAACACTCCGAAGTAGACTACACGGTAGTGAGATTTCAGGACAGTCATTAACATTAACCCTGGTTTGGGGATTCTCACACTGGAGAATTCCCTATTTCTCTTCCTGAATGTAATTTCCCTGAAAACTAAGGACAAAACACAATTGTCTTGTTTTACTTCCTCCTAAAAAGGCAGTTACTTACTTCCTTTTAAAATACACACATTCTCAAGCAAAGAGAAGAGAGAAAAGAATGTCTATTGATAATGGACCTTACGACACTACTTACTTTGACCCAGACTCACGTATACCACAAGCAGAGTCAGCAAAAATGAGGAAGGATCATTAAAATGGGATTACGTTTCCATGATACAGAATTTAAAAGTTTCTGCTCAGGATTGTTTGGATACAGAAGAGAACAGTGACACTTCACCATGAAAGCCATTGAGCTGAAGTGTTTATTCACTTCAGGGGAAACTGCAAAGCATTAGTTCCAAAACATTAAGAATGCTAATAAGGGATTTAAAACCAATTGGAATATGTTTTTGAATTTAAAACATTAATATGAGATTACACTTAGAAACAAGATATGATTGAAATCCATTTTCTCCCTCCCTTCCCTGCCAAGTTCAGAATTCAAAGTTCTGTCTTTCCAATAGCACATGCACACCCTAGCTAGCCCGCCCAGCAGTGCTGAGTTAGGCGGTTAGCCCAGGAAATGAAGAAATGTGAAGCACCATCTTGGCCGATGAGTAAAGGAGAAATGGGTCTTCAAAAATTTCATTTCAAAAGGGCATTTGTGTTTTGATCAAATACACACCACTTGCCCAATTTGAGATCTCAAATATTTTATGGTGACTCAAAAAGCTTTACACGAAGACTGATTTTAAAAAAAGTAGTTCATTCTGATAATACTATTATAGTTAACATTGTGTTGGAAGACCCAGCATGTCCTCCCAGAGGTGATGCATGGGGAGAACATGTGGGATCACGGCCCTCCCCCGATTTGCTGCTTGACTTGTACTGAGCACGCTCACATAGTTGAGCAAGCTCAGTAACATCGCTGAAGCTGCTGCCCTTACTCTACCCCCCCATCCCCCACTTATCGGCAGGTACAGTTCATCTCTGTCTCCCCCGCTCACTGAAAAAAGATGTTGCCAAAGCAGAATAGATATTCTGCCAATCATGTTAATCACAGAACCATATTAGTTCCACAACAAAACTAAAACCAAATTTAAACCTTTGAGAAGACAAGCAACACAGACCAGAACTAAGCTTCTCCCTTAACTAAATTTGCAGGAGAATCAGACACCTGAGAATGTTCCTCTGCTAGGAGGATGGAAATTATGTCAATCAGAGAGATCACAGGAGCTAGTTATGTTTTTTTTTTAAAAAAAACCCTGCCCCTCTGCGCTGAAAGCTCAAGAAATAAAAAAAGTACTTTCTGGTTTCTTAGGCTTAAGAAAATCCATTATGTTCTGTTTTGGTTACATCTCATGTTACTCAGTACTGCGAAGGTTTGGGTTTTTTACCATCCTTTCAAATGAATTCGGGGTACGTGCTGCTTTATCCAGTAGTTCGCTGTATTCCAATTCTTCACAAAGTCGCTGCAGCGTGTTAAGTGGCTCATTTAACTCAACAGGCATGGCCACCTTGGAGAGATCCTTCCCTATATTGTTTCTCAGGATATTCCATAGGCTGATGTTACTGGTGTTAGGACATGGAGCCGGCAAACACGTTCTCCGCTTGGAATGGCTTCCCATCTCGCTTTCAGCAATGCAATCTGGAAAGAAATCCCAGCAGCACATTAAGCAATTCATTGTTTTCGTCCAGTATCGTCTCTTTTGAAAACACTATGGAGGAGCATCAGCAATTTCCTCATCTTTCACATGTGACTCAAATATTGACTTGTGGTTTGAAGATATCTGCTGTACGCGGACCATTCAAAACAAGATTTTAAACCAAGCAAGTTTCACTGAGGTTCATGAAACATAAATGCTTGAAAAGAATCCTTTGAAGTGCTCGGTAAGAGCCGAAGAGTACGTCTACACTGCAATAAAATACGCACGGCTGGCCCCGTGGCGCTCAGCCTGCAGGACTATACAACTACAATGTAGACATTTGGGCTCTGTCTGGAACCGAGCCTATGGGACCCCCGGAGAAGGGAGAATGCCTGAGCCCGAATGTCTGCACTGCAATTTTATAGCCCCACTACCCAAGCCCGCGACTCCAAGTCACTTGACATAGCCCAGCCATGGGTGTCTTAATGCAGTGTAGACCTATCCATAGGCTCTTAGAAGTTACACCTCGACAGAGCACGTGTTATAACCATCTTGTTTTACAAGAGATGGATTCATGTACATTTAAAGTAACATAAAAACGCCTTCCTGACAGATCTGCAATTAAGTTGACATTCTTTTCAGACGACAAAAGTGTGCTTTGCAGAACCCAAGTGCGAAAACACCTCCCTCTTCATCTCTTTCTCCTGATTTGATGGGCTTCTTGTATCAAGAAAAATCTGTTGCTGTAGGAAAACACCAGCTATTTGTTGGCAGGCTTTTCCACGATGCTTATTCAAGTACCCAAATACTAACATTACTGAATTTAGCTTCACTACACATCTATGTGCTGGAGAAGGCCACAGGTGGGCTAGGAGTTTACTTGACATTCAAAAGGATAACTCACGCTTCCAAGTGAATGCCTTAGCTCTGTGTAGGGGTGTCAGAACAATCTGGGCACAATAAATAGTTCCAAGATTTATAGTAAATGACGTGAGATAGATTTAAAATGAAGCCACACCACAGGGATAAGCCTTAGCCCAGGGAGCATGTCGCAGAATAAACTGGCCTGAGTAAATCACGTGGCTTAACTATACCTTCACCCTATTTGTCTAAACCATCAAGTATATTCTCCTCTCACCCCTCCTGCTATCTCGCCATTTGATTTTCAATCCCCATGAATAGTGTTTGTGTGTTTCTACAGCACCCATCTCTGATACTGGGACCTTTGAGTGCTGCCTCAGTGCAACATTTCCTCCTTTTCCATGTTGTCTTTTCCACATGAGTCTTCGCGGTCACGTCCCTCTCAAAGAGAGGATACGACTGCCTCTGTAGTCCGTCTACACTTGCCTGAAAACCATTGACCATGAAGATACAGTCTGTTCATTTTTCAAAAGTTTCCCATTTCGTACTAACACCAGTAAAACTCCACTGGTGCCTGCCATGGTGAGATGGTGGTAAAACCAGAGTGGCCATCTACATTACATTGTCTAACTCAGCTTAGAGCATGCAACAATGACACTGTAGAAAAGTGGCACCTGGCTGGACTATGCTATTGCTGCCAACTTTGCCAGTGAAAGGGCACCAGTGAATTTCCACAAAATTGCTAATGCACACAAAGTCACAGCGCTGCCCAGAGCCCTCTGCCTCTACAGTTTTTCCAGACACTGATTACCCAAGGATGAAGGACTAAGAGTTTAAATGCTCATCCCTGCATGGTAGCTATGACAAACAACAGAATAGGCGAATTAAAATTTATTGCACATTAAATTTCCTGCTTACATGCAATCTGTCATAATGCTAGTTTGCATAAAAGACTGCAAGCATCCTGAACTTGAGAGCCCACCTGGGGTAAGGAAACAATTAACATATTTGTATGACTTCCCTTTCAGAAAGAGATTGATTCAGACGCTTCCCATGGGGGAGGAAGACAATTAACATCCAAAAAAACCCACCAAAAAACCAATGACTCAGCCCAAAGGGAAGCTGTTTCCCAAACCCCAGCAGGGAGGAGATATCCTTTGAAAAGGCAACAAAAAAGTGCTAAAAATGTATTCTGGCTCCAAAAAGCTCTTTGAAGTGGGATGCTGTGAGACCCTTTGGAATCCTCAGATCGCATAGCCAGGCTTAATCAACTGAACTAAACAGTTTGAGCTACATCCTCAGCTGGTGTAAGTTGTTGTAGCTCCATGGAAGTCACCAAAGATGTGACCTATTAAAAGCAATATAGACAACTGTAAATACATCAGGGCATACATAATCTGAGATAAATAGCAGACGTAGAGTCTAACCATGCTAAAGGAGGTTTGACCCCAAGGCTAGCTTTTTCAGCTAGGCACTTACACCCATACTTGTAAGTATGGGTGCCCACATACAGTGTTCTATTTCCAGAAGTGCAGATTTTTCAGTGGCTGCTGGTTTCATTTAGAGTTGTGGGTGTTGAGCACCTGTGATAATCAGGAAGCTTCTTTCAATGTCTAACTTCAGGAATGTACATTTGAAACATCTCACGGACATGCTGAGCTGTTTTAAGCTAGATTTTAAGAGCAGATGGGACCATTACGATCAGCTAGCCTGATCTCCTGCAGAACACAGGCCACTGAATTTCAACAAGTGATTCTTGTATCAACCCCATAACTTCTGGTTCAGTTACAAGCATATCTTCTAGAAAGACATCCAATCTTGATTTAAGCTGAAGTGGCAGAGGGAGAACAGGGAACCAGGAACTCGGCACGCGCAAAACTGCTAATACAGAAGTTATAGATCCAATCTCTATCCCTTATAACCAAATAACTCCTTAGTGCAACTTTCCATGGTCCAGGACAAGAGAAAAGCATATTTATATGATTTTTGTTTTATGCATTTCTTTCCATTCTCTTTAAAAAGATAAATCGCAATTAATAGTGTGATAAAACAATCATGATTAATTGCATGATTAATTGGACTGTTAAGCAATGGAATACCATTTATTTAAATATTTTGGAATGTTTACTACATTTTCAAATATGTTGATTTCAATTACAACACAGAATACAAAGTGTACAGTGCTCACTTTATATTTATTTTTGATTATAAGTATTTACACTGTAAAACCCCAAAAATAAATAGTATTTTCAATTCACCTAGTACAGGTACTGCAGTGCAATCTCTTTATCATGAAAGTTAATTCTACATTTGTAAGCTTATGTATAAAAAAACCTGATCCAAAACCAAAACAATGTAAAATTTTAGAGCCTGCAAGTCCATTCAGTCCTACTTCTTGTTCAGCCACTCACTTAAACAAACAAGTTTGTTTACACTTGCAGGGGATAATGCTGCTTTTCTCTTGTTTACAATGTTACCTGAAAGTGAGAACAGGCATTCTCATGGCACTGTTGTAGCCAGCATTGCAAGATATTTACGTGCCAGATGCGCTAAAAATTCATGTCCTTTCATGTTTCAACCACCATTTCAGAGAACATGCGTCCATGCTGATGACTGGTTCTGCTCGATAGCAATCCAAAGCAGAGTGGACCAACACATGTTCATTTTCATTATCTGAGTCCGATGCCACGAGCAGAAGGTTTATTTTTTTGGGGTGGTTCAGATTCTGTAGTTTCTGCTTCAGAGTGTTGCTCTTTTAAGACTCCTGGAAGCATGCTGCACACCTCATTCCTCTCAGATTTTGGAAGGCACTTCAGATTCTTAAATCTTGGATTGAGTGCTGTAGCTATCTTTAGAAATCTCACATTGGTACCTTCGTTGTACGTTATGAAATCTGCACGTGCTGGGTCATCATCCGAGATGGCTATACCATGAAATATATGGTAGAATGCAGGTAAAACAGAGCAGGGTACATACAATTCTTCCCCAAGTTCAGTCACAAATTTAATTAATATATTTTTTTAACGAGCCTCATGTCCTCTGGAATGGTGGCCAAAGCATGAAGGGGCACACGAATGTTTAGCATATCTGGCACAAATACCTTGCAATGCCGGCTACAAAAGTGCCATGCAAACTCCTGTTTTTCACTTTCTGGTGACCAGGGACGGCTCTACCTTTTTTGCCACCCCAAGTAAAGGGGGGGAAAAAAAGCCACCTGAACTGCCGAAGCACAAAAATGAAAGGGGCAGCCGAATTGTTCAGCCAAGATTGAGCGGCCACTTACAATTTGCCACCCCAGACACGGGCTTCCTCTGCTAGTGCCTGGAGCCGGCACTGCTGGTGACACTATACATAAGAAGAGGGCAGTATTATCTCCTACAAATGCAAGCGAACTTGTTTCTCTTAGGGACTGACTGAACAAGAAGTAGGACTGAGTGGACTTGTAGGCTCTGAAGTTTTGCATTGTTTTGTTTTTTATTGCAGTTATGTAACAAAAAAACCAAAACCCTACCTTTGTAAATTGCACTTTCACAACAAAGATTGCACTACAGTACTTGTATGAGGTGAATTGAAAAATACTACTTTTATCATTTTTACAGTGCAAATATTTATAATCAAAATATACAATTTGATTTCAATTACAACACAGAACACAATATGTGAAAATGTAAAAAAAATACCCAAAATATTTAATAAGTTTCAATTGGAATTCTATTAACAGTGCAATTAAAACGGTGATTAATAATGATTAATTTTTGAGTTGGTTACATGACTTAACTACAATAATTGATAGCCCTAAACACAATCATTACCACTGTAATCAGGAGAAAAGAACACAAAAGCTATGTCTACACTACAGACCTTAACGCAGCACATCTGTACCACTGCGGCTGCGTTGCTGTAAAGTCTTCTGTATAGCCACTCTATGTCGGGGGAAGAAAGCTCTTCCGCTGGCCTAATTAAACCATGCCCAATGAGTGGCGGTATCTATGTTGGTGGGAGATGCTTTCCCGCTGACATAGTGCTGTCCACACAGGTGTGTGTATCAGTGAAACTACCCTCAGTCAGGATTGCGTTTTTTTCACACCCCTTTCCAACAAAGGCTTTGCCCACATAAGTGCTAATGTAGACAAAACCATAGAGAGGAAAGTACTTATGATCATCCACCAGACCTATCAGTGTAGAGTTATTCTCACATTTCTTTAAATAACCTGCATTTCGTTACTCACAACGATTCTTTGGCTTTGAGTGGCATGTAAGGGGACAAGTTCGTACTGAAGATCCAGAGGGATGAGAAAACATCTACCTTTCAGTGAAGACATGATAGCACCCAGGGTTAGCTATTCCATAGGGTCCCAAGGTCATGGAAAGAAGCTTGAGAGCAACTGCAGGTCTCTGCAGAGAGGTGACACAGAAAGCAAACGAGTGTCCGCACTGATACACAGCAACCCTCACACCCTAAAATGATCAGGGCACAGTTGACTGCACTAAGAGTATCCAAACTATACCACTCCAAAACCAGTTCAAGTCTTAAAAGGCAAGCAAAAACTTGCCAATGTCTACATCTTGAAATCTGATGCCAGAGCGATTTCTGGTAAGAAAATGCCTCTTCTCAGAATAGGGTACAGCAAAACACCAATCTTACCCAACGTTTGCCTTTCATTCTCAATGTCGTTACTTAGGTTATCCTCAGAGATGTTATCACTTATATCACTGGCATATGAGTCATCATCGGATGCCTGGGGAGGAAGGAAACAATGTACATTTATATTTATTACTATTATACCATATTTTAAGAAAAAGTTTGGAACATGCTACTCCTGACAGTTATAATCATTTGTGAAATTAATGGAAGAAAGATCTGTCATTTAAAGAGATCCGTATTGTTTACACTGTTTCTGTGTTGCATAGAAGCAACAGGCAAGCCTAACAATACAGATATTAGTAGGTGTGCAGATCAGAGATACATCGTTAAAAAGATTTCATAAATCACTATTAAATTATTATTTTATTGAAGGCAAAACTTGTTTGCTTTGATCCTGAAAATTTAGACAGGCCTTTCTTGAAATCTGGTCGTATCAACTTCTTGAATTTCATGAAATAGAAAACAAAGTTTAAAATTGCATGCTGCAGTAACATCTGCCATAGGTCAACCCACAGGTGTCACAAGAAAAGAAAACCTTACAAATACAGTCATTTGATATACTTTCTTGCAGCTGCTGTAGGATGACTCATAACAGATGCTGCAAAAATACATTCTTTATACTTCCTATTTTAAAAGCAGGCACGCAAGCTACATTGCCTGCTCCCCCTCTTTAGCCACCTCTCTTGCATACTTTTAAACTTTTTAACTTTTTTAAGAGATAAGCAAACAATTAAGTGTGTGTGACTTTGAAACCCCCCAAAATATTTCATTAGTGGTAGATCAGCAAGTTTGCAATTACCATGCAGAAAGATAAAGAGGTTAAATATGATGGAATAAGGTACATTAGAGAGATATTCTGTGCTCAGACCTCATTTTCTGAAGAACTAGCAGAGAGCAGGACTTCTTGAGCATCAAAAAACTCAGAGAGAGAGTCCGTGACAGACAGCCTACTTTCATTGGAGAGCTGGTGAACGAGGCTTCTACTTCCTTCTCTTGAATTTTCCTGTTTAAAATAAATAAAAGGCTTTTGGGGACAAGTATGGTAAGTAGCAAAGTACACATGTATGTATAAACCAACAGATACACGACTCAGAGAGAGGGCTTTAAATGTTGCCACAGAGGAACGCATGTGCCCTGCACAGTTTACTGTAGGAAGCATGCATTTCAAAGAGGGGACAAGCAGCAAAGTGCAGAAGAATCAGACACACAAATGACAAAAAGTGAAGCGTAGTATAGTAATGTGTATTTTGCAGAATTACTGCTCTTGGAGATGCATCTTTTCTTCAAGAGCAGCTGTTAAAATGTTGCAACAGTCAAGTGATCTGTTTAGCTGAATGTATGTGTCTGTAGCTTCCCCTTGAAAGGAAAGCAACTATAAAAACTCCCTGTTTATTGAAGTGAACAGCACAATGGGGACCAGACATATGCATGGAATTAAGTAGCAGACCACAACTTTTATAAAACTTGAACACAGCCACCCATCATGCATACTCTCCTATAGCAGGCACTTAATTGGTTCCAGTGCAGGGGTTGCTTACCATATAACCCAGAACGTGGGGTGGCTCTCTCCTCAGTCTACCCCCCTCAGGAGGCAGCTCTCTCTCAGAGTCTCACTCCAGGGGGAGGAAATTTGCAGCAAGGTGGGGACCTCAGCCCACAAGAGCCAGAAGGTCTCATCCTATTACATAAGCCCAAGGTCGATCACCCAAAATCCCAGGACTTTTACCTCTGGGAACTCTTCATTATATTCTATTAACTGCACTGGAAACCAGCCAGAGGGGGCACCACCAACTAGCTCCACCCCATCATTCAGCCTGGTCTCACAGCCCCTGCCCAATCCATGCCTGCACATGTTGTAGCTGTATGTTAGCGTCTCCATCTGACAGCTGCAGGCCATCATCTCCCAAAATTCCTGGCTGATTGTAATGGATGCGGCACTAAACGTAACAGACTCTCCCCTGGCCTCTGCAAATTGGTCATTTATTTCCTCCAAAGCCTTGTTTGAACACAAAACGTTCAGTGCCTTGGCATACAAAGATTTACAGGAGCCAAAGAGTATTCTAAATGAAGGTCTTGCTTTCCTAGCTCTCTTTCTGCTCCTAGGCCACTTATGCAATGGCAGTACTGCACTCAGCACTCATGTGCAGCCCCTGTTAATGAAGAATATATTACCAAAGCTACTTAAAAGAAATTGCCTTTGCTATGGGATTCATAGCAGAATTTACACACTGTAATGGGGATCTGAGTGTCTTGGACCACAGCAAGTCTTAAACAGTCTGTGTGTGCTTGGCACAGTGATGCTGCTGGCAGGCTAGTGATGGCAGGAGAAGCACCAAGAGACTCATTATTTAAGACCAACTACTGGGTAAAGAGAGGGAACAGAAGTGGGTAGGAACAAGTGTCTTTGGTCTCCAACACCTCCACAGCTACTGGGGGGAGGGAAGGACAAGGTGCTGGCTGAGGATGTTACTGCCCTCGAGTTTCATTCTGCACAGACCTATGTTTACACCTATTGTAAGACCAATATATTAGAACCTACTTCACTAACTGGTTGCCTAATAAAAGGCTGCCCCCATTTAGATAACTGTCAGGGAACACTCAGTGCAAGGAGTTTTAGTGACTGAGCATAAGATAAATAGCTCACGTCATTCCCTTATCCCATCATCCGGGGCAGAGTTGTGTTGCTAGCATCTACCACCTTCATCTGATCCAGGCAACACCAGCATTCACCTGCTTACCAACTTCTTTGATGAAATTCAACCATTGCTTCCTCAGGGACTCCTTTCCTACTTCCTTCTCTTGCTATGCTATCTTCCCCAGATCCTCTTCATTCACCACCTATATGTATCCAAACCAGCAAAGTTTTGCTTCCTGGATTTTGTCAGCCACACCACAGACTTTGCGAAATGATAGCATTAGATTGGAAGTCAATGTCTCTCTGTGTGTGACTATTGCGTGAAAACATCTCATTTCAAACATCTGTAGATATTGGCTCTACCCATGCTTCTGAATCATGCAGCACTGCCCAGCACACCACTGTTCTATACAATTAGGCTTTTAGTCTCAGTGGCATGTGCTGGTCATTCACGAGCCCTGAGATATTATTCCACACTCTCCAGTCTGGACTGTATCTCATGTTCAAACTTGCCATCTCCTAGAACTCGGCTACCAAGGTACCTGAATTGACCTGTTTGGTTGAATGGTACTCCATTAAACTCTATATCCAGTTTCCCTGTGGCACTTTACGGATCAGTGACTTCAGTTTTAGGCATGGGATGGAAACGAGCATGACTGCTTAGCTGGTCAGACCAACAGTTTACTATTTCCCCATGGTTTTATTTTGAGGAAGCCCTTATTGATGCACCATTTGCATAAAGTAGCTTCTCACCTTTTCCCATTGGGATGTTTTTGCTGATGTCATCCATCAATATGGTAAACAGGAGCAGACTGAGGATCAACCCCCTATGCAGTCCAACTTTCACTTCAAAAGGAGCTTGTTCCAAAACATGTTTGGATCATCATGTTGGGTAATCCATATACTGCATGCACCATAGTTATTAAATTATCAAACTGGTATACTAGTATCCATCTGTCCATTTTATCAGGTGCCTTTTCTAGGTCTATAGAAGCCCAGGAGTGATCCTGTTGGTACTCTAGGCCCTTCTCTGCGAATTGCAGAATGACAAACATGGCATCTGTGGTTCCTCATCCTTTCCTGAAGCTGAACTGTTCTTGTACGAGGATGGTTTCTACCACTCTCCTAATCCTAGTCTAAAATATGTTCCAGTACCTTCATCCCATGCAACAGGAACTTTAATCCTCAATAATTTCCACATTCACAGATGTTTCCCTTCGTATCTATTGGGATCAAGATAGACTTGCACCAGGCTTGGGGGAATCTCTGTCTTGCCACTGTTTTAGCCACTCTGCTCATCTATTTTATGCCTTTCTGTAACCCAAGACTTTCACCAGGTCCACAGTCATCCCATCAGGTCCCACTGCTTTACGGTTCTTCATTTTCTGGGATTGAATTTCTCACCTCTTCCTCCATTATGTCAGGATCAGGCACCACATTAGGCTCACCTGTGGGCAACTCCACCTGAAAGGGGTTCACCTTATTTCAGAAGTATTCAGAGTATGGTTTCCACCTCTCCTTTGCTTGTTCAGGTGTTACTAGCAGTCTCCCCAGGTTATCATTTACAAATGATGTTGCAGCACCATCCTCCTTCCCTCTATGTCTCATTTTTGCAATGGTATAGTAATCTTTTTGCCAACTAACTGTGGGTCATTTACAAGCTCATTTTACAGGTTATTTAGGTCTTTGGCCTTCACTGCTTGATTAGCAGCTTGCTTTACTTCTCTGTATTCACCTTCATTTGCACTTAGTGGATACATTTATTTTTCTTTATGAACTACTTTCTTATTTCAGATCGCCACCTGTACTTCAGGGGTCCAACACCACTTCTCTTTCTCCCTTCTTCCCTCCCTGCACTCCACCAGCCCAATCTTCATTGTCCACAAACCTCTTCCACCCCCACAACCCATGTTCTTTTGAGGTGGTTCCACTCTTCTTTGGATGATGTCAAATCTGTTTCCAGCTAGCAACCTTGTACTGCTTTCCCAAACTTCTCTGCCATAATCCATTAACTCCCCAAACTTTAATTGTTTGTTTCTTTTGAGCAGATCCTCCTTTTGAGGATAAAAAGCACTGGCTAGCCCAGTGTTATCTGGGGACATATTTTCAATAGTTTCCAGGTATCTGACAGCATGAAGTTTTCATTCTACAGCTTCCCTATTTTGTTCTAATAATCAAATCTCTTACATTTAATAGAATGTTTCAGTGCTTTTATATTTTTAAAATAACACATTAAGTGAAGTGTACTAATGGCACATATCCATGATGCACTGATGAATTTGGGGATTCCTTAATTGCGGTACGTTTCCACTGGGAGCTTATGCCAGTCAATAAGATTCTACTGTACTATGAAATTCTATACAATATTAGTGAACATACCAAACATAAAACAGATTTTTCTTATACAATTGTGATAAATCATAACATTTTTTTCTGTTTCCACAATATTTAAAAGCAACAATATGAACTAATTAGTTCCATCTGAGAATATGGTAGTTTCTTACAATTTACTACGCTGGAGTTTCATTTTCTCTTCTTTACTTCACAAGACTCCAAGATGAGCAATAAAGTAAAATTATGAGCTGCTATATGGACAAACTAAAATTTTACCCTAAATCTTGGGGAACCAGTTTTCTTTCTCCACTGGTTTGATTTCTACGGGGTCTATCATCATAATTTGTTATCAAAGTGCCATGATTACACTGCAGATGTAGAGAGCATAGAGAAGCTGTCACTGAGTCAAAACCCTGTGACACCATAGAAAGTAAAAGTAAATCTCATATTTCTGGAGTATAACCATGGCCACAGTGCAACTGGAGCTTAAGTAAGACATGCTGCCAATTTCTAGCATCAAAATAACTCTCTGATGAATAAAATTGCCCATGCTGTGAAAATTCAACACTTTTCAACATAATATCAATTAGCACCCTCCAAATAAATTAGATTTTTCCCTGAAAAATGACATAGGAAGCATGGAATGGCAAAGTAATAGTATCCTTCAGTGTACTTAAATAAATAAATAAATAGAGTAATAGTATCCTTCAGTGCACTTAAAAGCAAATTTTGCTTCAGCAGTGACCCGTTATCATGGCAAGGCCTTTTATGTCTTAATGGGAAAATCTTTTCAAGACTAAGAACTGGTGTAAGATAAGCTAATATCCAGAAGAGCTCTTTTTACATTTCTGACACACTTTTCAAATCCTCAGGAGGTCAAAACAAGCAAAGGCCACTAGCACAATCAATTACACTTTAAAATCTACAAAGTAACACCAAAATCCAGCTCAAATAATACATTATACTAAGACAGTTGAACCAACTGCACGATGAAATAAATCTTTTTTAAAAAGAGGAAATTAACTAACACATTAACGAGGACATGAAACAAAAAAAATCTCCCATTCAACTTCTAATGAAACATTTACTATACAATCACAATAGAAATTTCTTTGATTTAACATTGAGGAAATCTACCAGAAACAGAACATGAACACATGCACACACACTTTCCTTCAAGGGGTAACTTTATAAGTGACATTTGAGACACGTAGGGGACATCCTAGCTACATAAAGGAAAACTCAAATTACTAAAACTACTCATATCTTCTTTTATTGGCTTTATTTTTTTAAAGAATGACTTAGTTTTGCATATTATTAGTATTTATCTAAAAATGTAACTAGCCCTTAATGAAACACCCTGGCAGCTGATATTCTGTTCTAACAAGGAGTCAAACCAAATACACCCAAAGTATGTATTTACTTAATATATTTTACAAAAAAGTTACCCTTCCCCTTCTGCAATCATTTGGGTTCCGTGTTAAAGCTGCTATTCAGGTAACAGAGCAACTAGGGAATATAAAAATGATCAAGGAAAACAGACAGCGTTGAGAGAAAATAATGCCAGATAGAATGATGGGGTGACTTTGCTCATGCCTAAGGCAAGAGGGAAGTAACAGAAGGAGGAACAAACGACCTGCCAGCAAAAAGCAATGGAAGTATTTAGGAAAAGTGTTCTAAATTAATACTGCACAATGCAACATCATGTGAGCCACACACATGAAGGAAGAGGAGATCCTTTTGCTAATACAACTCAATGTACAGGGAGCAAAGGAATAGGACAATACACAGCTATGCAACAGTCTAAGGGTAAGGGTTTGCCACAACAGACACCACTGAAACAGGAAATCCATACCCACCTTCACCAAATCGGGACTTGATTTTGCATTAGCTGCTGAATCAAGGAGCATAGACTCGGCATGTATTCTGCGTAACCGGTCTTTAAGATCTGTGTTTTGTGCTATGGCCTGGAACATTTAACAAAAAAAATTGTGGGGCTATGAAGTTTTCTTAGCTAATGTAGACAGTGGCTTCATTGTGCAAAAGGGACAGAAGAAAACTTTGAATGAAGCAGAAGAATGAAAAAGTCATTAGATACATGACCTGTTAGCAGTCCTGCATTTAGTACATCACTCCTCTCCCAAACAGGAGTATTTTGGGGAGAGGGGGCAGGGGAGGAGGGAAGGGAGAGTTCAAATAAACAGAATGGAGAGAGAGGAAATATTGGGCCACCAGAGGCTATAAGCTGGTTCTTAAAAATGTAGATGTTATTTTATGGGTTATTTTTCCCTTTGAGGTCTCTTCCTCTATCCCCTTTTACAAGCTATCCACTCTAATCACACACTATTAACTCAAACGATTTTCCCCCGAACTATAAAACTGTGCCATTAGAAACATGCATTTCCCTTTCAGCCCAACATAAACCACTTCCCTTGGCTGTCAGTGATGCAGTGACAAGCGCATCCAGACTACTGGCAATTTTCCTACAAGTCATCCCCAGAGCAGCCTATAAAACTGCCTCAAATCATCTTCCTTCTGCTGCATCTGAACCTGTGGGTTAAAAAAACCCAACAACTATGCTACTTGGGCAAGGACGGAGCAAGCAGTTTTAGAGAGCACAGGACAGTCCTTACGGCAAGCGTGTTTCTCCAAGAAAGAACTCTAGTGATGGCAGAGGGACAGTTTCATTGGTAGCATGACTGAAACACTGGGAAACAGAAGTGAAGGAAGGAAAGGCATTTTTCATATTTTAAGACCTAAATTCAACATTAGGTTCATTCATGTAGTTTGTGCAAGATCAAACAGGATTCTGAAGTGAATGGGAGTAGCTCTGTCTTCCTCAAACCGAGAAAGATATTGTGACTGTTTGGTAATTAAAATAATTGCACTAAACATTTTGAAATTACAGTAAAACCTCCATTTAACGGACTAATTCGGGCGAGGGGGTGTCCATTAAATCAAAAAGTCCGTTATTTAATTTAAAAAAAAAAAACGAGCTGTCGGAGCAGCAGCCCGCCTGCCACAGGGTCGGGGCGGCAGCTCCGCAGCCCGCCCGCAGCTGGGACCCGGGCGGCAGCCGGGAGCCGGCAGCCCGCCCGCGGGAGCCGGCAGCCAGCCCGCCCGCCCGCGGGAGCCGGCAGCCAGCCCGCCCGCCCGCGGGAGCCGGCAGCCAGCCCGCCCGCCCGCGGGAGCCGGCAGCCAGCCCGCCCGCCCGCGGGAGCCGGCAGCCAGCCCGCCCGCCCGCTGGCAGAACTCGGGCGGGAGCCGGGAACCAGCAGCCCGCCCACTGGCGGGACTCGGGCAGGAGACAGCAGCCCGCCCGCAGGCGGGAGCCGGTAGCCAGCCCGCCCGCTGGCGGGACTCGGGCGGGACCCGGGAGCCGGCAGCCAGCCCGCGAGAAATGGATTTCGGATGCATCAGACTTGCTCATAAATTTTGTCCGTTGCATCAGAAGTCCGTTAAATCGAGGTCCGTTAAATCGAGGGTTTACTGTATACATATTTTTAATTTTTGAAATTAGTTTTCACTAGCAGTTAAAACACAAATTTCTCCATAACAGTGTTAATGGAATGCCCCATTCTGTACTCCATTTCAGAAGCAGACCTCTTTTCAAAAAAACAAAAAATTAATAATAATAATACAAAGGTGATCCACTATCCAGAGAGATCTGAAAAGAAACTGCTTATATAGTATAATGACACTGTATCAAATGGGGATGTTTCCTTTACATTTAAGCATGAGTTGGTAGTTTTTAAATACTGAAGTAAAACAGAAGAGGAGGTGCGTTCACTTGTTTCAGTCAGGATGCCTCAAAAAACAAAACAAACCCTTATACCAGGTGCCTAAGACCCTGACAAATATTCCCTCACCATTTCATAAACAAGATGAGCTGTTAATTTTAGGAAGGAAATATTAAACATCTGAACGTTTGCAGAGGCACTATGAAACATTTCCTTCCTGATATTTACCCTTCTGGTAATAGAGCCTTCATTAGTCCTGACTTCTGAGCGTGTGCTTTCATGGAAGAAACTGGATGCCATTGAAACTTAATACCTGGCCACAACATCTTTGTGGCCATAGCCCTGTTTAGTTCCCAAATGAGTACTTCTGACGCTGAACTTGCAACACAAAAAGCTTTAAACAACTTCATTAATAAACTTGATAACTTGGAAATGAAACCTTCCCTTAGATGGCACATAGAACATTTAAATAACTAAACTATATACAACTGGTTTTGAGGGATTGCAAAGGGAGCATCAATGCTGGATAAAATGTGACATTGACATTATAATCTAAGTGGACAGACACCATTCCCCAGAAAGGAAGTTTTCAGGTAAGACTGTTCAATTCTACTTCTTAGCATTTCCACTAGCCCCAAAATGTCTGGGGAATAACAAACTATGAGTAATAAGATAGGGCAGGCTCAGATAACAAAAGCATATAGTCTAAATATTCGTGCAACCCAAAAAATTAAGTCATTTTAAGGGGTGTATGTATGGACTGCCTCTTGGATACTCTCGGTTTCATATGTGGAAGACTACATATCAGCTGCATAATGTGTGGTGAATGTAGACATGGACAGCTAGGTGGCCTCTGGATATATGTGATGTTGCCTGAGACCTCCCAACCCTGATGGCTGATACTTATCTTTTTGAACTGGCTGTGATCCTTTCAAGAACTGGATGCACAGAGATTATTGCAATGGTGTAGCGCGCAACCCCGCAATACCGCAACCCCAATCGTCATGGGATTGCGGGGCTCTACTGTATATATTTTCATACTGTATGTTCCATTCTATGCATCCAACGAAGTGGGCTGTAGCCCATGAAAACTTATGCTCAAATAAATTTGTTAGTCTCTAAGGTGCCTCAAGTACTCCTCGTTATTTTGAATGTGGATTTAATAAGGTACTGGATGGTTAGTACTCAGACTCTCCGGAGTCTCTTCCCGCATGAAGAAGGTGGAGCAGTGCCAGGAGACTCTTCTGATCAGATGTGTTCTATGACCCTGAGTGGAGTAGAGGCCAACTATCTTTTTGGAAGGTTTGCTGTTTGTCAGGGCTGAGTGAAGTATGGAGAGGGAGCTGGGAGGAGATCTAGCACATATCTAAAACAGGTCTAACACAAGACCCAGGTGTTTATTGTTCAGGCTGTCCAGCTGGATCACAGAGATGAGAATTACCCTCAACTCTGTGTTCAGTCTCAGTCATATTCTCAGTTATGGTGCAGAATTTTTTAGTCAGGAGAAGGAGAAGGGGGAAAGACAGGGTCAGCCTCTGGTGTTCTTGTTCCAGAATTTTCATCGTAGGATACCAAGCATCTTCTGGGGGAATCTCTACTAGGAATACAGCCAAAGGACTGCTTTCTATAACTGGGTTTGGAATTTTTCCTCGGGCTCTTAGAATAATTTGACAAAGGTCATTTGCATGTTTCTGCATTCTCTGCCAACACTTTCTCCAGTGTGTCCTGGAGATAGCTGGCTCTTTTCAGTATCTCAGCCAGGAACAGGTGCAGACGGATTCCTGACAACTTTATTGTGAAAATCACCACCAGGCAAACCATCTTTCATCTGCAAGCTTACAGGAATAATTATTGGCTTTTTGAGTGAGTCTCATAGGTCCAGGGTCTCTGCCACAGTAGCCTTCCATAACCACTGTTTTGCAGACCACAGCCCTGGAGGTGAAAAACACTACACATATATTTAGTGTCTTATGAAAAATGTGGACACCAACATTATCCATAAAAGGGCAAGAGTCCTCGGGGTTGATGAGAGGTCTGTATTTTTGAAATGATTGTATTAGTACAACACCACTCTTTGCAAAGCAAATAGGTGACAATATTGGACGATGAAGGCCTCAGTCCTTAAAAGGCGTATTTTGAGTTCTTGTTCGAATATGTTTACTAGAAAGAAAAATCTTCTTCTGATGGGAGTTCCACGGCCCCAGCTACAGACACCATCACCAAGTCTTCTTTCAGGATCTGGAGCAGATTTTTCTTCTTGATCTTGGAGTTCAGAAGCCTCCCTTGTTTACTCCTCTCCCCCAAAGAAATTCCTTCTCTGATCTAGTCATGATATTGGGGGGGGGGGGGAAATGATGGAGGAGGGAAGATAACATACACACTACCAAGAATCAACAAGTTTGAATTCAGAAGGTAGGTATTTATCTTTCCCCTTCAACTGGCTAGATGAACAGCACCAGCTATTACTAGTCTACAGTGTCACAAGCAAAGGACAGGAAGAAAAAGAACTGACATCTTTCCTGTGTATCCTGTTCCTGATTTTTATGGTCTGCTGCAGAATGTTCTCCTTCCTGTAATGTTCAGCTCAAAGAGAGGGATTTTCCTTTGTTTATTTGCTCTTTGTGGTCTGTTTGTGAAGGATAGTTAGTGTTAGTGCTGCTTTGAGCAGGGGGTTGGACTAGATGACCTCCTGAGGTCCCTTCCAACCCTGATATTCTATGATTCTGTGATAGGATTATTGCCTTCTCAGCCTTTTGTTTGTGAGTGGAGTATCTTTTACATGATTTAAGGTAGAAGGGAGTTTGTCGCCGCCTCCTCCTCTCCAGAGCCAGGAAGAAAGAAGAAGTGATTTCTCTCTCTTTAAATCTGCCTGATCACCTTCAGAGCCTGCTACTTTACGGACTGAGCTCAGGCTGTCCAGAAAACCCTTTAAAACATCTGGATAAGGACTGTGGGGTTTTTGGCTGGAGCTCTCTTTAAAAGGAAGCAGGTTTTAGCCAGGAAGAGTTTTGATACTTGGATCATAACTGTTGTGCTCTTGATGCACATCCAGCCTTCCAAACGCCTGCAAAGCAAGCTCCTGCCTTCTTTCTGAACATTCCTGCTTCGTGGGATGATCGGGTTACTGCTGTACCATCAGTTTCTCTGGCTTTACAGGGCGAGAATAGGTCTCCCCGTGGATTCTGAGCTGAGGAGGGTGGAGCTCCACAGACGGAGCACTCTTTTCGGTGCCGCATTCTTTTTATTAGCCCTATTACACAACAGCAGGGGATGGGAGCCAGTAGAGAGAGTTTCAAAGGGAATCCAAGAGGAAGCATATGAAAATCAATATTTAGCCTTCGGGGGAAAGGTTACACACTCAGCTGACTGTTCACTCTGCACAGAGAGACGAAACTAAGCACTTTTCCCCCTTACAGATTTCAAAGAAAATAACTTTGGAAAATGACAGCTTGTACAGCTGTGACCTATCTAGCAGTCAGAAGCAGGTCTCATGGGAGTCAATCAGAAAGGTGTGGTCAAATGAACACAGCTGGCATGCAAGAAGCTTCAGTGCCTCTGGTTTCTGTGGAGAGAGGAGGTCGCTTGAAGCTGGACTAGTAGAGATGCTATGAGCTAGAAACTCTTTCCATAAAGAGAGATTCTGGAAAGCGAATGGTAGTTATCACCTACGCTAACTCTAACTGTGCACCCAGTTCTATCAGTTCACTCACAGGAGAGTCACCACTGCCTCCAACCAGAAGATCGCAAGGTACTAGATACTATCTAAAAGCATGGCATTGACAACTCCCCCCCTCTCTGAAGATCAGCCACTGTGAATCTTGGGAGTTTGATCACCAACCATCTTGGAAGTGGGAAACTCAAAATCTATCTCAAAATTGACTGCTTGACACTAGGCTGGTGCCAGTCCAGGGGTTGTATTTTATAGCAGTCTTTTCTTCACCAGAATCCAGTGAAGAAAGGTGATCAGTGCAAAACTACAAACAAGCATTAGAGAAAGCAGAACCACTCTTTTTAGCTGCATTTCAATTCGTTTAGCAGGGGCAGCCAAAAGCTTCCGCCACCAAAGAAATGACTTTAGGCCCAAGTATGTTGTGCAATGCCTGACTGTTGTAATACAAGCCTCCCCACACCTTGGTGGTAAAAATAAAACAAATTTTAAAATTAGAGTCTGCTCTCTGACCGTTCTGTTTATAATGCCACATGGCTTTATAATGCTTTCACAGCTAGGATTATGAATAAATTTCACAGCTATGATCAATTGGGTCATGCAGTTTCTAACAGCCATTTGTACTGTGAGTATAACGAAGCACTAAATTTGAGAAAAAACAGCCACACCCCCAAGGTTTGAAATAAGAAGATTATATGAAATAGTTTGTTTGCGTTAGTATTAGTAAGATACAAATATAACCCAAGATACTGAAGAATGAGAGATCTTATGAACTGATATAACCAATCTCTGTGAATTTCACTGAACTCAACGTATTACTTACGGATGATAAGGCATTCTTCAACCCAGCTATTTGTGCAGATGGAGATGAGGCTGCATCATGTTCCAGCAGCTGCTTCAGTTTCTCTCTTTCAATGGAGATTGTACTGAAAGCCGACTTTAAGGTGAAGTAAGCTAAAGTATTTTTTTTTAAAAACAGACAATTAGAAAAATGCCACCAGTTGTATAGCAAGCTGTGAAACAACATTTCAGTGCAACTTAATATGCAGTGACAGAAACAAGACTTGTGGGGACAGAGCACTGAAGAGATGCAAGGTTACCCAAGGTTAAGACCTGGATTTTACTAGAAAAAATGTTACTTATAAAGGCCTTATTTGAATCGCGGATAATTGTCAAATAATTGCTGCTGAGTTACGAACAAGACATAGAAAAAGTAAAGTAATAATGCACCTTTAATAATTGTGGTAATTTGGAAAAGCCAGAGAAGACACTTTAAAAAAAATAATTGCTGGAACAACATAAACCCTCGAGTGTTATCTTATGCCTGGTAATTATTTTTTTTTGATAACCAGACATTTTGCTGCAACTATATTACAGTCCATGTGTGGGGTTGACAATAGGAGTCCTGACCATCAGCTGCTTGGGATGGGCAGGGTTGCTGCCATTAGCCAGCCAGCTGGCAAAACTGCTCGGTTAGAAACCCAATATTGAGGGATCTGAAATTTCCATAATATTGCGAATTAAGTATTTATTATATGACAAATTCTCTCTGCTCTTGTATTTTCATAGTATTTTGATTCTTTATTATAAATGGTAGCATCATAACCACACATACTACATTAACTTCCTTCCCTTCCTCAGTATGATTTTAGTCTCCAAAACACTTGAGGATCTATTCTACATTCCTTGAATAAGTTACATTTCCAATGAAAAATCAAGGAGACATGCTAACCTGTGCTAACTGATTCACGGAGGAAGCAATCCAACTGTGGACAAGCTAATAGTTTGTTCATGAACAGGGCTCTGTGGTGTTGGGCCATGCTTTATCTATTGGTGTGGAGATACTTCAATTTAAAGTTACAAGAACTAACTGGACCTAACTACAAGATATTGAATTTGTTTAGTAGGTAACTTGCATGCTATGCAAACCTCACACGTCTATTTCCATTCCTGCTTTTGTGTTGCTAACCTCAAGTGTTTACAAATAAGACTTTTTAAGAATCTTCCTTGAGATAATCGTGGCGGAAATATTGCCCTCTTAGAAATAAAAATATGCATCATAGCTAAAAGCTTTATGCTAGAAATCCAAGTGCAACACCTGTTTTTTTGTTGAGGTGATTGTTTATTAATACCCTTTTATAAAGGGTATGTAACACTTTAGCTAATGCTGCTTTATTTCACACTGCCTCGTCTATACTTCTGAAATAGGAAAATAATGTTCTGAATGGAGGAGAGGGTTGTTAAATAATTAAAGTTATTTAATTTCCTATTCATAAAAGCCTGCCAGATACTTAAGGAATCTTTACCCGTCACCCCCAAACAAAAAGATACTGCTAGGGTGTGACTGTAGATAGCAGAGAAAGAGAGACTGGCTATTTTATGTTAGCAAAGTATAGCTCTGGAAAAGAGCTTTTGCAGAGAAGGCTGTTCAGTGCCAGCTTGAACTAGTCCTCTGGTTGCTTACCATGAGATTTTACTCTTCTGTATTAACTAAAAATAGGTTACTACCATAGCAACCCTTGCATCACAAACAAATATTAGCTCTGAAATACTAAGAATCATCCTGAATTCATACTGTGTGTACATGCGTGAGTGAGAGAAAACACGCACACGAGTGAGCAAGTTGGCATACTCTTGCTCACACACACAGGTACGAGGCTACATATATAGAAATGGATTTTAGGACTACTGCTTCTTCTCAGGATAACAGTCTCGCGTGATCATACATAAAATTGGGGGAAAGCAGGCCACCATCATTCAACAGGGAGTGAAAATTCCAACAATTCCATTTAGACTGGCTTATTACTCTGAGGTCACTGGGTTTGATGGGGATCTGCCCTTGAACAGAGACCACTGGAGTGTATTATGAACTGAAAATCAGCTAAAGGAAAATTGAAGTCAATTGAAAAGGAATCAACTTTTTTAAAGTTGAGTTTCAATTTATGTATCAAGTGTACAGCCTTTCAAATTTGCAGATATTCGCTTTAGAGCCACAAATTGCGGATCAGATGTGGATACACATTTTGCATTGCACAGAGCTCTAATGATGTGAAGCCATAATATTTTCTGGACTTGGACAGGACTCAGACTGTACTCTGGTTCCAAATCTCAAGTTTTGAAGAAACGAAAATAATTAGACAGTTAAGATACTATTTTCATGACCTGAGCCCACTGCATTTCAGTGCCTATCACATCTTGGGAAGCAGTGTGATGGGATGCGACATTATTCAGGACTTAAGAATTTTTACATAAGCCAGCCTCAGATATCACACTATTATTTTAGCTAATATTTCACATAGCCATCCAAGAAACACACAGAATCCCACTCACCTTTATGTGCAATGTGACACAAGTCTTCTTGCATTTTAGAAAATTCTGATATTTCAGGGCCATCAGAGTAATTTTTCTCTTCCCCAAAATCTATTGTAGATAAATTAGGGTTGGAAGCATGAAGCCGCATGGGGGCAGAAAATACTGTAGGTACCTACAAAAGAGGACATTTACAGTTGGTAAAATATGCCAAGTCCAACTTTTACATTTACATTGCAGACAATGTACAATCAGGCCTTAGACAATAGCATGGAAGGAACAGCTGTTGATCAGCAACGGTTTCTTGCATGGATAATACATCAGGCTAAAAACAAAGAATAGGCGAGACCATGCTCAAAGGTTTCAAATTTGGAGAGATTTTGGCAACAAAAATGATTAGGGGCCTGGAGCGCATGACTTATGAGGAGAGGCTGAGGGAACTGGGATTGTTTTGTCTACAGAAGAGAAGACTGAGGGGAGAGTTGATAGCTGCTTTCAACTACCTAAAAGGGGGTTCCAAAGAGGATGGATCTAGACTGTTCTCAGTGGTAGCAGATGACAGAACAAGGAGTAATGGTCTCAAGTTGCAGTGGGGGAGGTTTAGGTTGGATATTAGAAAAAACTTTTTCACTAGGAGGGTGGTGAAGCATTGGAATGGGTTACCTAGGGAGGTGGTAGAATCTCCTTCCTTAGAGGTTTTTAAGGTCAGGCTTGACAAAGCCCTGGCTGGGATGATTTAGTTGGGGTTAGTCCTGCTTTAAGCAGGGAGTTGGACTAGATGACTTCCTGAGGTCCCTTCCAACCCTGATATTCTATGAAATGTAGTGGAAACATTATTTTTGCTCTGGGGAGTGTTGTAGGGAATACTACTGTACCATGATTTAAACTTGTAACTCCCCAATAACATGATTTATGGAAGCCATTAGGTAAGCAGACAGTTAAATAGTACTGTAAGATTTGTAATGGCTTCTAGGCCCAGAAATGGAGGCTGAGTTGAGACCATGTGTGAAATCTTTGCCACTTTGAAATCAATGGGAATTTTGCTATGGATGTCAGAGTCATCAGGATTTTGCTCAATGACTATTTTAAGTCCCAGGGCACTGTGAAATCCAATCTTACACATTACTTGATTTAGAAAGATTCAGATTTCCTTAGAAGTGCTAGAGCAAGAAAGGATCAATAAGCAAGTTAGTATTTTGTGAAAGTTGGGTTGGGGCAGGAAAAAGACTGTTCCAGTTACCTGCAACATTCCTTTAGCATCTTTCCCAATAGCTCTAGACCGCCACCTCCTGTGAGTTCTTTTTTCCTTTTTTGGACTTTCAAACGATCCACCCTTTTAACAACACAGGGAACAAGAATAATGGCAGGTGTCATAAAACAATACTGCTAAGAAGAATCAACATCTTGACACCCCTCCCACTTCCATGAAGTAATAATTTTCACAACTGACCTGCATGGCATTTATAGCGGGTGCTGAACATGTCCTATGGAGAACTTCCATGCTCTGTAACAGCTGGCTCATTTCCGTTAAATATGTGTGACAATACGAGAGATCTGTTTTTAAAGAGAAAATATTTTCACTTGCTCCCAAGAAATGGAGACATGGGAAGTAGTTTTTTACATGCAGTTAAAGCAGGGGTGGGCAAATGTTTTGGCCTGAGAGCCACATGGGGGTTCCAAAACTGTATGGAGGGCTGGGTAGGGAAGGCTGTGCCACCCCAAACAGCCTGGCCCCCACTCCCATCCGTCTCCTCACACTTCCCGCTCTCTGATTGCCCCCCTCAGAACAGTCCACTCATCCAACCTCCCCTGCTCCTTGTCCCCTGACTTGTCCTTGTCCCCCTGGGACCCCACCCCTATCTAACTCCCCCTGCTCCCTGACTGTCCCGACCCCTATCCACACCCTTGCCCCTGACAGGCCCCCCAGGACACCCACGCTTATCCAACCCTGTCCCCTGACTGCCCTGCCTCCGAACCTCTGACCCATCCAACCATTCCCTGCTCCCTGACTGCCCCAGGCACCCCTTGCTCCTTATCCAACCCCTGCCCCCCCACTCTCCACCCTCTTATCATACCACTCAGAGCAGCGGGACTGGCAGCCACACTGACTCGCCGGAGCCAGCCAGGCTGCCTGGCAGGAGTTCGCAGCCCCGCTGCCCAGAGCGCTGGTGGTATGGTGAGCTGAAGTTGCAGGGAAGCGGGGACAGCAGGGGAGGGGCAGGGGGCTAGCCTCCTGAGCTGGGAGCTCAAGGGCCAGGCAGGACGGTTCCACAGGTCGGATGTGGCCCATGGGCCGTAGTTTGCCCACCTCTGAGTTAAAGTCTTACTTTGATTCACCTGTCTTTGCAGTCTAGTTTGTAACAGATTGGTGTCAGCAGCACAAAGATTAATGCCAAACTGTGGTAACAGTCAGCCCCCTTAGTGGAGCGGGCAATATCGTCACAGGCTTGGAGACCCTACTATCTTCTCACCCCTAAAGGTGGGTCCTTCTAGGTGAGGATAGAGGATATTGATGGGGCAAGCTTAAACTGCTGCTGTTCACGTATTTTTGTTCTATAGGGAAATAACTTCAAAAGAACCTCAAGCTCTTGGACTGTAAATATGATTGGCACTTTTGATGTCCACTAAGGCCCAAATTTAATTCTGGATGCTTCAATTTCTGGGTGCCTAGTTTGAGACACCTCAAAGCCTGATCACCAGAAGATTGGTGCCCAAAACTTTCTGAAAAAGTCAGGCCTCTTTAAGAGGTCTCATGGTGGCCACCCAAAAATGGAGGTACTCGAAAATTACTATCCCCATAAAATGTGGACATAATTCACTTAAAAAGATCTACCACCATCATTTTCAGAGGTAAACAATACGTGAGGACACCCCTTACATAGTCAGTCAATTTGAGTTAGTCAGGAAATCTGAAATAGCCTAATAGTTTAATGTTCCTCCAAACAACATTACCTTTTGAGCATTTTTCCATATCCTCAGAAGACTGTAGCCACGGTGGAATCCTGGACTCACTACCTGGGCAGGAAAACTGTAAGCTACTTCCAATTCGCAATGAATTTTGTTTTGTCATGCTGCCTGCCTGTTCCAAAGAAACAGAAATGAATTATTAATACAAAGACAAACTATTACTGTGGTGAAAATACATTATGGCATCCAGATACAGAGGAACAGGTTCAGAAGCTGGTAAAGATTACATGCACCGAAGATGTCACAAATATATGAGCCAACAAAGATATGCACATTTTTTTATTTAACGGACATGAGAAAATCTGAATAAGGGAGTGAGCTGACAAAGCCAAATACAGAAGAAAATCAACAAGAACTGGGTTTGCTGAAAAGTAGATTTAAAAAGGTTTAACACTTGAAATCAGTTATGTCAGAGTAGTAAAATGAACAGCATATCATCTGCCTTTAATATTCTCCCCATTTCTGACTCAGCAAAACAAGGAACAAACCACAGATAGTTTAAATATTAAGAAGATTTTATTCTTTAAGAAGAAAGGGGAGGGGGAGTTTCACCAGACATTATCTGAAGAGCTGACTCATGTTCATATTCCAATGATTAAAGGTATTGAACAACTTCCGTATGCTGAGAGATTAAAAAACTTGGATTTTTCAGCTTGGAAAAGAGATGACTAAGAGTGGATGTCATAGAGGGCTATAAAATTGTGACTGACATGTAGAAAGTAAATAAAGAAGTGTTATTTCTCTCTTTACATAAGAACCAGGGGATCACCCAATAAAATTGATAAGCAGTGAGTTTAAAAACAAAGTAGTACTTCTTCAAACAACACACAGTCAACCTGCGGAACTTATTGCCAGGGATGTTGTGAAGGCCAGAAACTAGAACATGATTCAATAAAGAATTTGATGAGTTCATGGAAGATAGGTCCATCAATAGCTATCAGCCAAGATGGTCAGGGATGCAGCCCCATGTTCTGGCCATCTCTAACCTCTGAACAGGGAATGGATCACTCAATGATTGCCTGTTCTGTCTGGCAAACTATATCATGTAGGTTTCATGAGGCCATAAATCCCAGGTAAGTTCTCATAGATGCTCTTGTGTGAGCTTGAAGCTGGGAAGGTAATCTCATTGACCTGGAATCTAACACTGCTACTATGAATGCTACACTTGGAGTCTGAGTCAGTGTGGATTTCTCTGTTGACTTTGAGGCCCAGTAAAGTAAAGAGCTTTAAGGTTACTTGGATTCAAGATGGTCACCTGTCGGTGTGATCTTTCTTGGATCACGCAGTCCTTAAGATGTGGGGAAACCTGGATTCCTTGTCTCCTTAGATGAGCATCTACAAGGGCCAAGCATTTGGGGAATGCTCTTGGTGTTGTGGAAAGAGTAGAGGGACCTGACCTTTGATGTGTTCCTACCAAGACTCTGAGCTATTAACAGTGGGCTGGATGATTAGGTGTCTTGCCAGTCAAGAGCTGCAAACCAGTCTTGAGGCTCTGATGAGGGGAGTCACTGTCCTGAACTTGAAACAAAATTCTTTGTTCAGACACTAAAGGTCTGAGACACCCCTTTTCCTCTCTGGGAAGAAACAATAGTAGAAATAGACCCCGTTGCTGACAGCATCTCCTTCACGGCTCCCAGTTGGAGAAGGCAGTCCACTTCTTGCTTTAACAGTATCTTGCAAGCCAGAAATGGAAATGATATATCGGCTTGCTTAGGTGTGACCAGAACAGATATTGCAGGCTCCAATAGTTCCTCATTTTATGGGCCTGGTGAGTCTCCCAGGAGTGGAAAGATGTTAGACGTCCATGAGTTGATATGGTTTCTCCTGTACCACTTTCCAGTGGACTATCCAGGTCTCTGCTATGTTCCTGGAACACCCTGAAGTCATCCACTGAGGAAGACAGCAGGATTCACTGCCTCATCTGGGGAGGATGCAGAGATGGCACAGAGGACTAGATGTTTCCTCCCTTGCAGCTAATGCTCTTCCTCACTTTCCAACTCTTGCCTTACCAGTATTTGAGACCGCTCTAGGTGGCATGGCTGGAACGACCTATATTACCTCTTTGGGGAGAAGGATCTAGCTCTCATACAGTAGAAGATACAGGCTTTCTAGAGTATGGCTGCCCACCTCACTGAAAATGCTTTCTTAAACTGATGAACTGATAACTCAGAAGCTGGTGGCTTGAATATCACTACCTTAAATCTTCAAAGGAGGGGTGACTTGGGTACTAGGCTCAGTTAAGTCACTTGGGTACACTGTACGTTTTGGGTACCAAGATAGCTAGTACTGGGGAACACTGTTTTGAGATGACTGGTATGGAGGGAATAGGTACCGAGACACACTGTGCCAAGGCACCCAGTGCTAAGATTCATGCTAAAGGACTGGTAGAGACAAGTCCATAGACTCGGGGAGTACTGCTGTTGCTGTCTTGGTAATTGGTACTAGGCTACTTCAAGAGGCCTATCTATGCTTTTGGCCCTTAGGAGATTGAGCCTAAAAACTTAAGCCTCAAGTGTGATGGCTCTTATGTCTCTGCTTGCTAGGCCCTGGAGAAGATGACCTGGCACCTATCTTGGCCCCACAGTGGTGCTCTTTTCTACCCATTAGAAGTTGTCAATGCCGAAATAGCAGGCAAAGATTCTTAGAAGTGGTCCAGGAGCACAGATTACAATCCTGGCTGTCCAGGTGACTACGGTCCAGTTCCGACCTTCCTTCAGTGTCCCAGGCAGAGTGCATCGATCTCTCAAGGTGGAACAGCTTCAGGTGATCCTCTCTAGTGCTGAGTGTAGCTAGAGATAGAGTGACATACTCTCCAAGAATCCTCTACATGTCCCTATCCTAGGCAGAGTAGGCACCAGAAGTGCCCTGCACGGACAAGCTTAAAGCTTCTGTTATATTGGTAGGATGGGGGCATCTAACCTAAACTTATCTTTGTTGCTGTTGTGTTTTTTTTAAAGGGCAATAACTAACTAGTAAATAATTAGTGAGAGAACGAGCTAATTAACACTAGCAGGCAAACACTGCAGGAGTTTTGACTAGCTGCCACAGGGGGTAGGAAGGAACCAAGGCTCCCTTCTGCCCTTTATTCCCTCAAGAGTGTGTGCATATGGGGCAGTTAGCACAATATCTATGATGCAGGGGTGGTCCTGATAGACACTCCTGGCTAAAATAATCTAATCTTGTGCACACAGGGTGCATGCAAGTTAACACTAGAATCTGTGTGGACAACTCACCTCGAAGAAGAAAATTTCATGTCAAACGGGCAAATTTCTGATTTACAGTTTTATCATCACTGCACATTTTTAAAGGAAGCCTAAATACTTATCATAATATTGGATTGCTAATATTTTGTAGTTCTTATAGCAAATAATTTCATGGAATATCTAAGTTTTAATGTTAAACCCACAACTTTTCACCACTGTAGCATGAATGGACCAAGCTTAAATTTGAAGTAAAAATCTAGAGTTACTTTTCCCATTCTGACATCAAACCTCATGTGTACCAAACTGATTTATTATGCAACCATTAACAGATTAGAACTTTCCAATACTGGCCTTATTGCTATTTAAATGAAGCAATAGAAAATTAAATTTTAATAAAACTTTAAAAAACAGGGTACATTTACAGTGTTCTAGAGCAGTGGCTCTCAAGCAGGAGTCGAGGGCTTGCTGGGCAGGCCATGAATAGGTTCCGGGGGCTCCACCAAGCATGGCCAGTGTTAGACTCACTGGGGCCCACGGCAGAAAGCCAAAGGCCCAATGCATGGGGCTGAAGCCTGGTGCCTTGAGCCCTGCCACTTGGGGCTGAAGCCAAAGCAAATTAGCTTCACAGGGGCCCTTGTAGCATGGGGGTCCCAGGCAATTGCCTTGCTTGCTACCCCCTAACACCGATCCTGGCTTTTATGTGGAAAAAAAAAAACAGCAGTTGTGGGACAGGTGGGCTGTGGAGTTTTTAATAGCATGTTGAGAGGAGGGAAGGACTCCGGGGAAAAAAAAGGTGGAGACCGCCTGCATTAGACCATTTTACTGTTTACGTCTTACACCAAACCTTTACCCAACCAAAAACTGAATTACGGTCTTTACACAAACTGATAGAGGAAATCAAACTAAATTAATCCTTGATGAAAGCTCACCATTACCTTTCTACTTGAGACAGAGTCGAACACACCAGGTACAGAGTCCGTGGTAGAGGACGCTGGGAAGAAATGATTATTGATATCATGTGGAAACATGGCAATTTCATTTTGACGATACATTCTGTGGTGACGCAGTTTTGCTACCCATTCGTCAAACAGTTCCTGAGATTTCACCTACAGAAAACAGTTAAGTTACAGGATAGAGAATAATGATTCAACCTTAAATTACTACAGTAGACAAAACTAGATCTTATTTCTTCCTATTTCAACGAAGGTAGCCACAGGGGTTCTGAATTCTTGACAGAGCATCAATAAAGTGCGCCTGTTAAAGAGTTGAATACAACATAGAAAAAAATTCATGGAGCAGCTCAAGAGGAAAACTATGTTAGCTAAAGTTTCTCTCTAGATCCCCAATTCAGGAAAGCACAAACGTTTGAGTCCTTCCCTTTTCAGGACAACACTGACGCACATGTTTAAGTCCTATCGAAGTGAATGAGACTTAAGCACACATTTAAGTGCTATCCTATAAAAAGGTACCTTACTAAATAGGGCCTAAGATTGTGAATACAATACAATACAATACAATACAATCTTAACTACAAGTCTTGTAAACCTGTCATCTAGAGAGTACAGGCTCAACTTAGACCCACAGAAGCATGGCAGCATTAAATCTTCACACATGCCATAGAGGGGTGTGGGTGTTTCAGTTTTACTTCCAAACATTTAAAAAAAAAAAATCCTTAAAAGCAGACTTTAAATCTCAGTGAAATATAGGTTTGATTTTTTTTAACATTTAAAAAACCCTAGCTATATATTCAGTTTAGACCATTAGATCGATACATTTACAACTTTAAAATGACAGAATATAGTTTAAGAAGGAATATATTTTATTTGTAATTATGCCCTATAAATAGATCAAAGAAGTTCCATTATGTGAGCATACTTGCCAGAGGGCACAACAGCAGCATCTAATTATTCTGGTCCATTTTTTCTCCCCACATTTGTCTCACAAAAAGGAATAGCTAAATTTAAGTATAAAAAATTGGTGCCAACTATGAGACTTTGTGTTTGACAAAATTTAAAGTTAGAGAAAGATTCTACAGAAATTACAAATTCCAGAAACTGAACTACAGTAAAATAAAGGAGCTCATTTGCTTCTTAGCAAACTATAAAGTTTAGCAGTTTTCAAATGTGGCCACAGAATTTAAAAAGTTTATTCCTTCAAATTAACCAACATTTCCATCACCTTTTATTACGAGGCCAACACCACATACAAAGAGATCACAAGGTACATCACAATGTTTTAATATTTTTACAGTTTAACTGGTAAGATACAGAATGATTGCCTTGAAGAATTACCTTTAGATGGTATATATATTCTTCTGTATCCAGATCTATACATTTTGTTGATTTCTTTACAGACATCACTGAAAGTCCAACATCAATGCAGCCATGCAACTTCTCTCTCTCTACCTGCAAAGAAAGATTTTACATACAAAATTAGCATTAATGCCAGAGGCACGGCAGGAAAAGAGATGCATTGATTGTCAGGGCCAACATTTTTAATTCATCTCGTAGTTTAGAAATTCAAAATCCATCTTTCCTTTTCACAACATGACCCAAGTCCTGGTATTCATATACCACAATATAGTGTGTGTGCACGCACGAGTGAGAGAAAAAACACACACTTACATCAGCTTGACACTTGGCATACTTCAAAATTCCTCTGTCCAAGAAGAAGTACCTCTGTAATAAGAAATGCAAAGAAACCTTTTATAGGAAAGCAGGAAATAAAATATATTCCACTAAAAGAGCATCTTCTGCTGTTAACTTTTCAACAAGGGAAACACACCAAATGAGTTAAGTTTAAATAGCAACTAACTCCACACCCTTCTTTCCTACCTTGTGCCAGCCTTTCAGAGGCCATTTCCTCTTTTTCAGCAGGTAGCCTTCCTGTTTCTGTGGTTCCTGGGTATAATTCATGACTCCTCGCAGTCCTTCTACAACTTCCCAGCTGTCCTATTAGAACACAAAATCCAAACCTGATTTTTTTTTAAAAAGAGGAACAGAATTAAAACATTTCTCCTAATAAAACCAGCGAGATCTGAGTCTCAGATTGAGAGAGACAACACAAAGTAAATGAAGTGCAATTTTTCTGACACCATGTCTCATGGAATGTATGAGCCTACCAGGATTATTTACATATAGTACGTAGCCACAGGGTACGCCACAGTTTAGTATCAAACCTTTACATCAGTATGGGCAAAAACAACTCCAACTGAAAGAGATCTCATTAGTGCATCAATGCCTGTAAAGCAGACCATAAAAACCTAGATTTCTGGCACGTTCTTCAGCACACGAGCAACACACTGTTCTGCCCCTTCTCCCCTCCCCCTCAAAAAACTCACCAAAACCAAACCAAAGCTAGATGAGCAACTCAAGAACTGAGACACACAAGAGGCAGGTGCAAGGGAGGAAAAACTAAATGAAAATGCCAACAGAAAATGCTTTCTTCTTCTGCATGACAGTACTAAAGGAGTGACCTTAGAGGAATCTGACTCACAGGCGGGAACAGAGCTGCTGCTGATTCAATGATTTTTGTTCATTATTTTTTATTTATAGAAAAGTGTTAAAGAAAGTATAACAACTTCCCACACTTCGGACCAGAGGTAGCCTCCTATAAAAAGTAGTGACTTTGGTTTAACTATCATGGTACGAGACATTTTATTTTTTGGTTAGGTGTTGATGTGAAAAATATACTATAAATAGGGGAAATTTTATTTTTCACAGTAGTACATGCTCTTTGTGTCATAACTGCATATTTGGGAGAATTGGTGGGGGAGGATGAGGGAGGAAAAAGGGGAGGGGAAAAAACTAGATCATCTTACCTTTACCTGCTGGTTTTTAATGATTTGGGACAGTACTGTAATGGAATGCACTGATCCTATCAAATGACAGCACGAGGGGGGAGGGGGGGGGAGGAATATTTAGGTACCTGGCTTCCCTACTTAAGTTATACAAAGTAAAGTAACATACAGAGCGGTCAACATTTTTTTAAAAGATTTTTTTGGGTCAGGGAAGTGCTATTTGTTGCATTCCTCTTTTTCAGCGGTGGGCAAACTTTTTGGCCTGAGGGCCACATCGGTGTTCCAAAATTGTATGAAGGGCCTCCCCAGACAGCCTGGCCCCACCCCATCCGACCCCTCCCATTTAATGCCCCTCCCTCCCCACCAGGGCTGGCTCCAGACTCCATGCCCCAGGAAAGGAAGCAGGTGCCTGGGGCAGCCAAAATTAGACATGCCCCTTCGTCCTTTATTGGGGTGGCATGTCTTCTTCTATGGCAATTCGGCGGCAGCTCATTCGCTCCGCTTCTTTCGGCGGCGGGTCCTTCTTTCTGCAGTGGCAGCTCTCGCGGCACAACTTGGGGTTTTCTTTTCTTTTTTCCTCTGAACCGCTTGGGTCAGCAAAAAAGCTGGAGCTGGCCCTGCCCCCAACTTCCCCCCTCAGAATCCCCGACCCATCCTGCTCCTTGTCCTGACCGCCCCCCCCAATCAACCCCCCCCCTACCCAGACTCCCCCCCCCCCCCGCTCCCTGTCCCCTGGCTGCCCTGACCCCTATCCACCCCCTGCCTCCTGACAGACCCCCGGGACTCCCACACCCTATCCAATCACCCGTTCCCTGTCCCCTGGCCACTACCCCCGAACCTCTGCCCCGTCCAACCCCCAACCCCCGTTCCCAGTCCCCTGATGCTCCCAGGACTCCCTGCCCCTTATCTAATGCTGCAGCGCTGTCCAGAGCCACTCCTGGACGAGGCGCACTGAGGCTCCGGGGGATAGGGGAAGGCGGGGGTGGGGCCTCCCTGGCTGGAAGCTCAGGTGGGTTGGGCAGAAGGTAGTTCTGCCCACTCCTGCTCTATTTATTCTGTGTTCATCAAACAATTCTGGTTTGCAAAAGGTTTTATATCTAGAATGCCCAACAAGAGTTCATCACACTTCCCCCTTCGGTCGAGCTAAACTAGAAGAGCACAGAGACAAGAGTTCAACAAATATAGAGGCATATTCATCCTTCATTTTATGGAACATTAATTGACATTACATTAATTGAGTTACAGTAAATACAAGTGTCAAGATGCAGTAACCCACTCCCCAGAATCATTGGGAAATTAGGTAAAGCAATATAGTCATTAATAAAGTAATGATGTAGAATAGCAAGATACCCCAAAACTGGGATGCAATAAATAGTTTAAGCAAAATGATTCCCGCATTTACCTGTGACCCTGGTGAAGATACCTCAATTTGTTCCTCTATTTTCCCTGCCTTGCACTTAAGGACAGTTTCCTGCATTGAGAATCGATATTCCCAGCACTAAACAGTCCACAAGAGTTAATAGGGTGGCACTAATCAGGTCTCATAACACAACACAATATTTAACTCACAATGGGCTTCCACAACCAAGATGAGCTGTCCAGTTTCCCTAATTTAAATTCCAAATTCCAAATGTACAAATTACAAAAAGTGTTCAATCATTTCATTTCATTCTAGCTTCATCTCTGTACTCTGACTAGGTCACTATTTTACACAGTCGCTGGACAGAAGCCCAAGTAACTGGGCAAAAAACATACAGTTATGTGGTGTAGTTACTGAAAAACAAACATTGCAGGCGACAGAATGCAAGTGCAGTAGTTGACAGCAAATGCTGTTTTGAACAGAAAAATCAGTGATTTTCAATGTACATTAGTTAAGTAACAGGAATATATTAAAATGTCACAATTATACCAACTGTTGCAAAGGGTTTAGTGTATGGATACATTTCCCTGTTAAGGAAGAATTTTCCACTAATTTTGGCTTGACAAGGGTTGCTTTACAATTTGGTGCTCAAGAAAACAAACAAACAAACAAAAAAAAACAACCTAGAGAAAAGCTGCTGGATTTAACTGAAGTTTTCCTTGGCTGGAGAGCCTACCGATGTTGTAGCTAAAAGACTGAAAATGTACTTGATAGTTCTACAGATTTTTATTCTTGGAATAAACCAACCGCTTAAGAGTTTTATTGGTTTCCCCATCAATTCGATTACTCCCTTCGGAGAACAAAATTCTCAAGCATTATACATGGCAACTGTCACCCACTGCTTTAGCCCAAACATACTTGATAGCAGCACCCAACACCATAGCCTATAATGAAAAAGAATAAATCCGATAAGAACTGGATTACCACTGAAAGTGGAGCCTTCTTAATACACTACAGATTGGTGGGGTTTTTTTGTTTTTGTTTTTTTTAATAAGTGTGGGGAAGCTCTTGATCATCTGGGTTCAGTCCTTGTACATTTTTGTTAAGCATAAGCAGAGAATAGATTGGATAGAAAGGTTTTCAACCTTTTGGAAGGCAAATCATTTCCCAAGTGCAGGAGGTTTAGAGTACTTTCTACTGATAGAATAGTCAAAGAAGAAAACAAACCAAGCGTGTTCATATAAGCTCTTTAGCCAACCACAAACCCTTGACTTGGGATGGGTGAGAGAGCAGCTTAACCTTATTTCAAATTAGTTATTCATAGTTAAATCTGCACTCCTCCCAACCAACAAGAACATACTGAAAAGAATCAGGGCATAATAGAGCTCATGCCTGATCTTTTCCTCAAAACACTATCCAATTTCCAGGTGGGAAAACATCTGAGCACATTCAAAGGGCTGGGAGGGAAATCAGGATAATAGTATAGGGGGAAGGTTACACAGCAGTGGAGTCCACAGGTGATGAAAGGGTCATAGCAGATGGGGGCATATGAGGTGAGGAGGAAACAATAGAAAGAAGGCTCATCAAGCTGCATCAATTTGGAGGCATAAACTTGTTTGCATCAGCTCAAGTAAATGCCCCGAGGAATAGCACACAATTCTTGGCATGTTCTTAGGGCTCAGGGTGATTGGTTGAAAAGCTGAGATCAGGAGAGGGGTCTTCTCCGATCTCATATTTCTCCAGATCTAAACAGCAGTTGAGCTGGCATCAGCTCCAATAGGAATCTGGATTGAAAAACGCATGAAAATGCTTTTAAAGGCACAAGACTTCTTGAACTTTCAGAGATATGTAGGGTGACTGGCTGTCCCATTTTTAAAGGGACGGTCCTGTATTTAAGCCCTTCTGTAGGTGTCCCAACTTTCTTAAAAACAGACAAGTTGTCCCATATTTTCTGTCTCCCTGCCCCCCTCCCCTGTAATCAGCACTGGCAGGTCCTACTGCTGGCCGGATCCCTGCTTGCTAGCCCCTCACCTACCAGCGGTGATGCGGGGGCATGTGTGTGTGTGTGTGTGTGTGTGTGTGTGTCTCCAGTGTCCAATAATGGGGGTGGGTGTGCAAGGCTAGTGGTGGGGCGAAGGTGCAGCATGTGGGGCCAGCCGCTCCGCCAGCACAGCCCCCACTGCATGACAGCTCTCGGCCAGCAGAGTCCTGCCCCCCTCCCATTTCTAGCTGGCACCGGCTGCGCACTGCAGTGGCTGGTGAGTGCAGGCAAGTGCCAGGTAGCAGTGGTTATGAGTCGCCTCTGCTGCCCACCCATCAACCCTTTACATGCTCCCCCCCCCCCCCCCTGATGTTCTCTTCCTGCTTTACCCCCAGCCCCTCTGCTCCTCCATATCCCACTCAGTGGGATGGGTCCCACTCCCAGCACTGTGCAGAAAACCAGCCCCTGCTTGGAGCGCTCAGCTCACTAACAGCCTGACCGACAGGCTCCTTCCTTCCCCCACTGCCTCTGGCTGGGCCAGCGCCCTGGGAAAGCCCAAGACCCTCCATCCCGGGTCACTGGCCAGGAGGAGCCGAGTCCTGCATCTGCCAAAGCCCCCCACACAGCGCTGGCATGGGAAGCCTCTTCACCCCTCAGCTAGGCTGTGGTGTGGCAGGGAGCGATTTCCAGCCTGTTCTCACCCTGAACCTGCAGGCTCCACAGTAGCTCCCAAAGAGGGATGCTAAACCCTAAGGATTCGGTCAACTTAATATTAATTTGAATGTTTGTACAATTGATTGCCACTGAACTTGCTTGGATAGGAGTAATTTTACCAGGTGTCCTAGTATAGGGAAATACAGTCACCCTAGAGATATAGGACAATAGGAAAGGGCAGCTTCTATAGTCCCCAAATGGTTAGGGTGAGTGGTGGGTTATCACATCACCACTGGCAGGTTCTTGTCCTGCAGTAATAATCAACACTTGAGCAACTGTGCAAGATTTCAGATGTGCAGAAGGTCAGGAATCAAATAACTCTCAGATGAACCCTTGATTTCCTTTGCGTCCCCTTTTCCTTTAGAAGATGTAATTTTCCCTTGATCTGAAGGTTATATCCCTTAACATTAAAGGGCACGCTGCGCTGAACAGAAAGGAGCTAATGTGGCCTGCAATTTATCCACAACTCGTTTAGAGAAAAAGAAGAAAAGAAGAAGAAAAGAAAAAGCAAAGAAGAAAAGAAGAAAAGCATCTGTGGTTGTATGCTGCTAGAAGGAACTACTGCAGCTAGACAGGTCTGCTCAGCCAATGATTTTAAGACTAAGGCAAATAAATCAGTCTGGCTTATCTGTCTGTCTGTTCTAATCTGTCTGAAATAGCAGAAGGTGAACATTAGATTCCTTCATAGTTACAAGCAACATTTATAGCATATTCTCTTGCTGATTGTTACCCCTTCTGGGGACTCAAAACCAATGTTCCCCCTAATTTTTGACAGGCTGTTGCATGCACAAAAATTTGCACAGAAGACATTTTTTGCTTCTGTGCAAATGTTCATGTGTGCAGTGTTTCACCGTGTGCGTGCGGTTTAGGATCTGTGTGCACACGCGCAGCTTAGAGGGAACAGTCCTCAAAACTAAGGTTAAGTTTGGAAAAGCTCAATTACAATAAAAAAGTCAGTAGCAGCAGATTAGTTTGTGTCCATACCAGTGGGGTGCAAAAGTGCAATGCTGCTGCAGAAAGCAACTACCATTAGAACAAAAATAAACTTCCTTATGGACCAACAGAGAATGAGCAAAACCATTTCCTCTGACAGCACAGGCCAAGGACTGAGACAGGTCAGCATAGGAAATTTGCACTGCTACTGTCTGGGTCAGCCATAGAACAGGTATGAAGGCTTGTTAACCTGGCATTAAGATAACTAACCAAATACAGCAGACACTCGATTATCCAGGATGATAGGAAAAAAATTAAATTCTGGTTAATAAAATCCCAGATAATCAGCATCCATAGGAAATAAGGGGGGTGGGGGTTGGTTCACCAGCCACCCTGCCCTGGGGGCAGAGGGTGTTGGTTCACTAGCTGCCTTGTGCCCTGGTGGGTTTTTGTGTGTGCGCGCGCTTGGGGCCGCAACAAAGCCAGAGCCGGCGCTGCAAGTTGCACATATTTTTTTTTGACATCCTCGTTAATCCAATCCTGGATAATTGAGAGTCTACTGTAAGAGTTTGTCCTCACTACGGCAGGGAAGCATCAATCTTTTGGCGATCGATTTATCGCGTCTCGTCAAGACGCAATAAATTGATCGCCAGCGGCTCCCCCGTTGACTCTGGAAGTCCAGCTCGTCAAGAGGCACAAGCTGGAGTCAATGGGGGACCGCGCCACCAACGCCGTGAGGACGGGAGGTAAGTCGGCTGTAGAGACGTCGATTTCAGTTACGTTATTAACATAGCTGAAATTGCATAGCTACAGTCGATTTTCCCCCCTAGTGGAGACCAGCCCTAAAAGCCCCGGGATTTTCTACTACACAGTGCAGCAGAAACTCCTCAAGGCTGTATTTTGTTTCTGGGAAAAAGAATGAAGTAACGAGTTTGAATGGCTCTCAGATAGATCCTTGAATATAGTTGATGACAGTGCCAGACTTCCTTCCAGTATAAAATGAAGTCAGATGTACTGCATGTTTTAAAGTGCTAAAAATAGATAGCAGCTTCATGGAGGATAAGATTTTACATCAGCAGCAACTAAAGCATGTGTTATGGTTCATAAATTTGGCAAAAGTTACTGAATTTTAGTCCAAGATTATTTTTTTTTAATATCGCACTCTCAGGGCCTTTCCTTACTGTATCTGCTTATTTCACAAGTTTATTTATTGCTTTCGCATCCACACTATTTATTTTGAACATGTCAATTTTAAAAACTCTAAAAAGATAATGTTTTTTCCTCCCTCACAAATATTTAAAATTATGGCCTCGTGGCACATGTTATATTGGGTTACCAGAAAATGCAAATCATTTCACACCAACTACTGAGGCTTAAAGGTGAAGGTCAGTCCCATTTCCTGGGAAGGTATTAATGGTCAGTGTTTTCAGGGTCATGCTGCAAATGAATTCAGGCTGCCAGAAAGAGGGCACTAGGATTAGCGGGGGAAGGAAGGGTGTCCTAGAATGAAAGTTCCACAACCCCACTTGAACCAATCTCTCAAGCCAGAACGGTCTCTGGTCTGAATCACAGGGATCTTTATATAAGTGTCGCCAGTACCATATGCTGCTCTGTGGGGAGGAGCAGTCACACCACATCAGACTAGAATACTCTGATCCCAGGAGGTGCCCTTATTCCATCAGTCGCACAATACCTACACTCCCAAATAACTTCCCTTTTTCTGGAGTCCGAGCGCACTTGCCGTAGTACTCCCTGTTTGCATGAGTTTGAGAAACTGGTAACACACACCCCACTACTCCACAAAATGTCTGCCAAGAGCCCTTTCTCCCCTGTGCTTTAACAGTTTCTTTCCACTTAATCTGATTAATGGAATGTGAGATCAGCTGCAGAGACCCTGGGGCAAAGGGGAAAGAGGTGGCCGGCCAACACTGTCTTGATATAGCAAACAATAAAGAGAACAGTTCTAACTGAAGCGGATCAGGAAGGAGCACATGGGTGCGTGTGTGGGGACGAGTTGGAATAAAAGAAGAGGAGAATACTAGATGATTAGAAACAATATTTGTCATCCCCACACAGGATCTGAAATGGTAAACTGTAGTTTTGGGGCTCCTTCTAATAAAAATAGTGTAGTATACTCGGTTTATCCCTCTGGGGCTCTGACAGATCTTTTCTTTCAGCTAGTGTGGTTTTTGTTCCTATAGTTTCATAAAACTGATTTAAAAAACTGTTTTAGAAAAAACAAGCAATGTAAATGCTGTAATTTCAGCAAAATTGCATCAGTGATGGAGAAGAAACCTAAATACCTATTAAAAGTAACCAGTCTCTTTCATTTAAGGATTGGCGTTGTCTCTAGGGATGGGGGAAGAGAGGAATATCTAATGGATATCTGAACAGTTTCAGAGATGGGAATGCAGCAATTTTTCACCAGTTAGAAGAGTTTGTGGAGAAGAGGGCAATTGGTTAGCAATGTGATGTGTATTCTGTCAAATCCAATTGACAGTACCATTCAGGGGGAAACTCCCCGAATAATCCAGCCTCACAAATTTCTACTCCCATACAAGTTACAAAAAAACCATCAAATAACTTTCAGCATGGCTATCATCAGCATCAGAATCATGTTAAAAGGTGAATGAACAGATTTTGTGAAGACTCATAACTCCTTTTCTTTTCTGGGCTCCCTCCCACCCTCTGGAAGAATTACTTCAGAGTCCATTTAAATTGAGCTACATAGAGATTACTCTCGCCTCACTAGCACCAGAACAGTTGAGAACAGAACACATTTCTACTTAAACATGAACTACATGTCATCTAGCAGCATACCTCCTCCTCCTCAGTTGCTCTACAATGTGTAGACTACTGCACTATTTGGTCCAAAGTGTCTGTCTCTTTCATATGCAATAGAAAGAAAAGAAATATTTTCCATAACATTGTATTATTTTTTGAATTTCATGAACACTTGACAGTCTCACTTAACATATTAACTTTTAAAAGTTAGACGTGATCAAGCCATCTTTCTTAGCCAATGCAGATGTCAGCCCCAATTTTACATTTCTTGCATTTCCCACCTTTTGGTTATTGGCAGGTAAATATCCAAATGGGAAAGATAGTGATTGTGTAGAATAAAAAAAAATATTTCAAATATTCCACAACACAGATCTTGATTTGTACAGTCAAGCGTAGAATCAGTCATTTATGGCACACCAGCATCATTGTGGAGTTAAACAATGAGCACCAGTAACGTAGGAACCAAGACAAGCTCACTTCTGGAAACTCTGACAATTGCTGCTGAAAATTCATCAATTCAATTCTAAGTACTGCATTTTTGACAGGAATAGACTGTACTGGGAAATGCCTCCTGATCTCCTGCTTGTATCTGGCAGTTGGGTAGATCTTGTACTCTAAGTGTCAAGTCTACAAAGTTATTATATTTGCACCCCCTCCCCCCAAAGCATTCCTCCTCCATACCTCAGGTTGATAGAATGCTTTAATGGTCCCATCTTCTACCAATTATAGCAAAGAAACCTGCTGAATTCTGTTTTTTACTCTGACATTAACTTTCTCTGAGGTCTTGGGCAAGTCACTCATATTTCATGCTCCAATTTCCTGATATGTGAAATTGGGATAATATCCACTTGGAGTGTTGCACGGATGAACTACACTTATTAGACCATTCCTCTTCCAAGGAGTCTAAATATTAATCAAATCAGGAAGATGGATATCACTAGGTCTCACGCTCTTATGAGGAGGAGATATGAATTGTGGTGCCTTCTGGATGCAAGTGGCAACCAGCTTTATACCTCCATCTCACCTGATCTGGTTGGTGAGGTTGAGCAATTTAGCCAGTGCCTAACAGACAATATGGCTTAGGTGAAGACTAGATGGCTAAGACAAGCCAGACAAAGGTTTGTAGGGTGAAGGTATGCTTCCTTGTAAAGACTTGTAATCTTTTCACACTCAGGGCTAGATTATAGCTTGGACTACATGCCCATACAAGAAACACTCCCTTACCCCAAATCCCTGTGTGCTGGCTACCCAGACTGAGTCGGTAGACACAGGAGTAAGACCACATAGTACCAACCTCACAACCCCCTTCCTCCCCCTGCCCATAGAGAAGGTAGGCATGGAGTGGGGTGGACAGGGAGTTCTACCCCAAAGCTCTAGCCAACAAAGCATGCCACTGGGTATTGTAATTTAAAGCCTTATTGTGCGTGTTCTTACAGAAATTGTGCCTGGAAATATAGGAATGCTTTTACAATGCATATACTTTTAGTGGGATTTAGCCATGCTCACGTAAATCTTATTAAGTTATAACTGAACTCGTGTGCTAATAATGCTTGCTTAACATTATCTCAAAGAACAAAACTTCATTTAGATCTTGCAATTATTTTAACTTCACCTTATAATGAAAAAAAAAATGCTTGAAAGGAGAGAGTACCTTAAAAGCAAATGCTTCTCTCACTCAAAGCTAAAAATGGGATTCTTTTGCTTACAACCACAACAATCTTAAAGAGGCAGAAAGCATTTAGGAGATTAGACTGCCTCTTTGCATGAAGGAGTAATGTTTCAAAACATAGTGGCTGAGATTTCAAAGCTGCCTAAAAGGATCTGGATGCCCAATTCCCAGTGAAATTCAGTTAGAGGCAGCACTGAAAATCTCAACCAGCCTGGTTCTGGGAACAAAGTTTTGCTGCAATGAAGCCACTCAGGCTCACTTCTATGCACTCACAGGGAATAATGGCTCAAACGCACATAAGCATGAATGGTCAGTGAGGCTGCAGCACAGTGTTTGTTTCTCCAGAAACAAAGCTGTGCTTGTACATGTGCACGCTCTCACTTTGATGTTCAAACACTTGTGGGCAAACTTTAAAACCCCAGTCCGAAAAAAGTTTTTTTGAAAAATGCAGATGAGAAACACTGAAGCAGACACTGTGCTTTTTTGGATTAATTTATCAGGGCCTTTGGGTGCCACATGGGGTTGCCAACCTTCCCAGTTTCACTGGGAGGCTCCAGAAATTGTGCTGTCTCTCTTGGCGGCTACTGAACTCAAACTGGGAGATTTTAGGCCATTAAAAGTCCAGCAGTGCAGCGAGGTTAAGGCAGGCTCCCTGCCCGCCCTGGCTCTACACCACTCCAGGAAGCGGCTGGCACGTCCCTTCGGCGCCTGGGGGGAGGTGTGTCTGCGCGCTGCCCCGCTGCAAATACAGACTCAGCAGCTCCCATTGGCCGGGAACTGCAGGGTTGGTGCCTGCAGGCAGGTGCAGTGCACAGGGCCAAAGGGACATCCTGGCCACTTCTGGGAGCAGCGTGGGGCTAACTGGGAGTGACCTGAGGTAAGCACCACTCAGAGTCAGCACTCCCTGCACCCCAAGCTCCTGCCGCAGCCCTGAGCCCCCTCCTGGAGTCTGCATCCCTCACTCCCTCCTGCACCCCAAACCCACTGCCCCAGGCTCAGCCCGGAGTCCCCTCTGACACTCCAAAACCCTCAGCCCCAGCCCAGAGCCTGCACCCCTCTGCCGCAGCCCCATGAAAGTGAGGGAGAGAGGGGGTATGAAGTGAGCGGGGTGGAACCTCCAAAAAGGGGTCTGGGTGTTTGGGTTTGTGTATTAGACAGCTGGCAACCCTAGTGCCACAGCAACAAACTGCACTCACGGGCAGATTTTCAGCATCAATAGTGGTAACATGCAGATAAAGATGTTCCTAATTGAAATACTATTACTGTACTACACACACAGGTTTGAGTAGGCAGCTACACAATATGCTACCACTGGGGTGACCTTTTCTACAGGAGATGTAGGGTGTTCTAAGCACCAAACCACAGAAGCCAAGCTTTCAACAGCAGACTATAGGCTAGGGGTGAGCAAACTACAGCCCAGGGGCCACATCTGGCCCTTCAGATGTATTAATCCATCCCTCAAGCTTCTGTGGGAGAAGGGGTTCGGGGCTTGCTTTGTGTTGCTCGCAGAAGCATGTCCCCCTCCGGCTCCTACTCGGCTGCACATGCTGTCCCTGCATCTCCCATTGGCCAGCAAATTGAACCAATGGTAGCAGCAGGGGTGGCGCTGGCAGATGAGGCAGCGCACAGAGCTGCTTGGCTGCGCCTCCAAGTAGGAGCCGGAGGGGGGACATGCTGCTGCTTTCAGCAGCAGCTTGAGGAAAGTGCCACACAGAGCCTGCATCCTAACCCTCTCCTAGTCCCAAACCCCTTGCCCCAACCCTGATCCTCCTCCCACCTTCCAAACCCCTTGGTCCCACCCTCCTGCAACCCAGAGCCCGCACCGCCCACCAAAGCCTCCTCCTACACCCTGAACTCCTCATTTCTGGGGCCCCACCCCAGAGCCCGGACCCTTATTAGGAACCCTCTCTCGCACCCCAACCAACAATTTCATGAGCATTCGTGGCCCACCATATAATCTCCATACCCAAATGTGGCCTTCGGGCCAAAAAGTTTTCCCACCCCTGCTATAGGCATATTGCATCTAGAGAGTGAGAACACAGTATTAACTGAATTCCTGGTTGCCCTTTCCAATGTTATAAGCATCTGCTACTCAGTAGTGTGTGTTTATTTCACTTGACTGAAGACAAGATGCTGTCACTGGCAAAGAGGAGGAAAATAGAAAAAGAAAAGAAAAAAAGATCAAACATTTGCACACCCTTAAACACACAGTTTTGTTCATCAAGGTCATTAGAACTGACCATTTCTCCTAATACTTTGAAGTCCCCACACCCCCTTAAACAAATGAAGCTAGTGAAGTTTACTTTACCTGTCTACTTCCCTGCTTGGAGGAGCAGCTGCTGGTACTTCTTGAAGGTGACAACACTTTCTGGGACACACCCAGGCTCTTTTCTTCACTCATGATCCCCGAGACAGTTTGTTTTGGGTCTGTTCAGTTAGAACGCCATCCGAAGGGCATTAAGCAAGTGCATTGGAAGACATGAGAGAAAAAGGCCAGAGTCGTTGTTTACCCATATGCATTCCAATGGCATCCTCGGGGCCCCAGGAAATCCCTAAGAGAAACAAACCAAAAAACACATGAGCATCAGACATATTTGATAACATGAGTCAAGAATTCATAAGAAAGCCTTTGGTAATGTAGTTGGACTGCACTGCTACATGTTATTAGAAATTAACTGAACAACTGCTTTAGGATAATTTTCAAATGTCAGAGAGAAACAACAAAATAGTGGGATCTAACTACTTATTTTAAAGTCCTGATACCATCTGACTGCTTGTAAAGAATACAGTTTAAATGCAGCAAACATCTCTTTAAACATTAAATAATCCCAAACCATGAGCAAGTGTGTATATTTTATGTGTTTATATTTTGTGTACACACACACACACACACACACACACACACACACACACACACAACCTGAACAAAGCTATTACATAAAAACAAGAAATTCACAGAAAGTTAGGAAAGAACAGACATGGAGAAACTGAATATCCCACAAGAAGGGAAAAACCAGAACACAATTAGCTTCCCAGGTTCCTTGAGAATTTAGATACACTGCACATTTGCAATTCCAGAAGTTGCTTTCATCTTTACAGAAGAATTGTGCAAACTTAGCTACTTACAGGTGGGCATGACTAACTGTACCTGGAGTTAGAAATTGGTAACTACGTCACTTCTGTGACTAAGTGAGTGGCAGGAAGATTAATTAAGAGCTTGTCTATTAACAGTGGTGGTTGCAGCACATGCAAAAAAACTTGATGGAAACCCTGAATGATGGATTTGCAGTGTCGGCAACAGTTGCCACGGCAATAGGTTTTCACCCAACAAAGGAGACAACAAGCATTTTTCAAAACCTGGAAAAAAAAAAGTATTGTGCAAGTTGTGTATCACTTCAGACTTGACTGCTCATGGACAAAGCAGCCTAAGAATTTACATGATAGGAGGAAGGGCTTAGAAAAGTAAGGAAGTTTCTACATAGGGGAGGAAGATTTTATTGCTGATGTAAGTGCATGTGACCCCATTGACTTAAATAAATCACTGCCTTAAATAAATAGTTGTGCCAGCTTACACTCCAGTAGTGTATTAGTCTCAGTGTGCACTAAGCAGGGCTTTGTTTGTTTGTTTATTTTAAAGGCTTGGAAAATACATTCATTCGGAGACAAGATGGATTAAGCAGCGGTTCTCAAACTTTGGAGAATTCACCTTATATTTCAATGAGATACTTAGCTTTAAAAGATTACCACAAAAATAGCCCTACCATTCTTTAAAGTCAAATTAAAACAACCACCACCACCCACCCAAGACTGGATGGCTCAGGGATCGGATATTCGTCGGGGGTGGGGGAGGGGTGGGGGTGGATTTCCCTTTTATGCGACTATTTCATACTTGAGCCAGATTAATAGTGACTGAATATTGCTATCAACTGATTCTACAATAATGAATTATAAGAACTAGTATGGGCATATAGAACAACTACGTGGTGAACTAGAGACAAATTGGGCCTGTTCTATACAGTTTAATATTGATTTAACAGTTTTGATTAGGACTGTAGTATTTTGAAGAAATTAGGTTCTCCTGCTCTTGTTGTGTGTGACATTTTCCCCCTTTGCCTTTTCATCAAGGATAGTGTTTTTAATATTGATAAAGCTCACTTTACCTCGGTTTTAAATAGTTGACTGAGTTCACACAAAATGTGTCTCTCTTGATCAGTTTCCAGCTCTTTAGAAGATTGAATAAAATTGCCATCTTACAAAAATAGCAGTCTCTATTTACAAGGTGCTTAAAAAAATTCAATAAAAGGAACTTAGAGCTGATTTAGAAAAGGTTAATCATTTGTGCACTCCTCTCCTCACTCCAAGGCCAATGCAGGAAATGCTTTTGTGACACTGTTTACAGGTGACCGCTGCCCACTTGAATTTTCCCACGCTTTAAAATCATTTTAAAGAGTGGTTTAAAATCGCCACTCTAACTTTACTGTTAGTTGGCTGACATGCTTGCAAAATGGCAAAGTTTAACAGTTCATGATCACGAGCAGACTCAATGTGCAAAGTGCATTGAGAGTCTACTGAACCATCATTGTCAGCAGGGAGCTGACACTAGGGGTGGAGGTAGCGCAGGTAGCTTCCCTGATCGCCCCTCCATTTCGGGGCCGGATATGTCGGCCACCTCTGGGAGCTGCATGGAGTCAGGGCAGCAGCGGTTAAAGTAAGCTCATACGGTATGGTACGGCATACCAGTAACAGCCGGTACACCACCGACTATATGGGCTTCCCCAGGCCGGCAATTTAAAGAGCCTGGGGCTACCAGCAGTGACCGGAGCCCTATGCCCTTTAGAATCATAGAATTTCAGAGTTCGAAGGGACCTCAGGAGATCTAGTCCAACCCCCTGCTCAAAGCAGAACCAATCCCTATTTTTGCCCCATATCCCTAAGTGGCCCCCTCAAGGATTGAGCTCTGCTACCAGAGCCACAGAGCCAGAGCCTCTGGGTTATTGGTATTGGTATTTGTGTGAAAAATGAAGACTTGCAGCTGGCTCAGAGTTAATTAGGGTATAAAGTGCTAAAGTGAGCATTTAAATGTAGAGACAGAATAAGAGGCACGTTTTCTGTCACTAAAGTTGACTTTATGAATGGAGGAACAAGGAAGACAGGAAAAAACAACCAATGGAAGTCATTGCAGCACTCTTAGAAAACTTCTGACTTAATGCACAAAGGTTAGCGTACTGTGTAGTATTATTTTAAAATAATACATTTAGCTGACAAACAAAATCATCAAATTATTTTGTTGGATAAATGTTATATTGGAGATAAACAAAGGGGGAAAAACCCAAACCGATTTGTGCCCTGAAAGTTAGTGTAAATCCAATTAAAGTGCTTTCATATCCAGCTAGTCTGTGTGCTGGAAAATGTCAGTCACAATTAGTTTAAACATCTTTTCCACCATATAAAAATTTAAACTGTAAAATGTGTCACAAGAAAATGATGAAAACATCAGCTTTAATCTCTCTCCCAGTCTAACATAGTTCCCCAAAGGTACTATCATCAGACGATATGGCAAAAGAACTGAATACAAACATGAGGAATATTGGTAGTGTCTTTTTGGAAGAAAATACAATAATTCCAAGGGATTACAAGATTCACAATATTGAAGGAGGAAAGACAATTCATAGTATTATGTATATACGGTGAAATTTCTAGGTTGCCCTTTTGAAGAAAATGCTCGTAGGAGTTCGGATTGTTAAAAAGTACCAGTTTATTAAACACCACTGTAAATAAAAAATTCACCAATGATAATTTTAAAAAAACAAAAACAAAACACAGGCTGTATTCATCAAAACAGGTTTCAACTACCGTATTTTTCGTCTTATAGGACGCTCCGGCCTATAAGACGCCCCCTCGTTTTTTAATAAAAAATCCGGACAAAAAAAAAAAAAAAAAAAAAAAAAAAAAAAAGCGCCTCGCTCTCCCGTCCCCGCCGCGCGGGCGGGCTGTCCCGGTTCCCCCCTCCCCGCCGCGGGCGGGCTGCCGGGAACGCTCCCGGCAGCCCGCCCGTGGCGGGGAGGGGGGAACCTCGGCAGCCCGCCCGCGCGGCGGGGACGGGAGAGCGAGGCGCTTTTTTTTTTTTTTTTTTTTTGCCCTATAAGACATTCGCCCTATAAGACGCACCGACTTTTTCCCCCCCGTTTTGGGGAAGAAAAAGTGCGTCTTATAGGGCGAAAAATACGGTAGATAGCCAGAGCTTGACTCCAGAGATTAGTTAGATTGTAACCTCTGTGGGACAGAGACTTCTTTAGTTAGGTGTTTGTACAGTATATAGAACAAGGAGGCTCTGGTCTATGACTGGGCTCCTGAGTGCTACTGCAATATAAATATATTATTAATTCCCCTTACCTAAATCCTTCCTTCAGTCCTGGGTCAGGCTTTCATAGTACCTAGGCACACTGTTTTAATGAGGAAAGTGAGTTTGTAAATAACTTATCTTCAAAAAGCAGAAACCATTTAAAGCCCATTTGGTAGTGGATAGATAGAGAAAAGACACTGCCTATTCTAATCCAAAAGGGAACAGGAGAATTAGAACCCAAGGAGCATTCGACTAAAAGAAGTCATAAGGCAAATATCAAAGAAATAGATACCTCAATGCTAAGCTTGTTCAGCCTCTCGTGGAGCCAGACAAGTATGTCTGCTGTTTCCTTAACCCTTGGGTGGATTAAATCAGTCTTTTATATTAGCAAGATCTTATATAAATTCAGACATCAGTCAATGTGCACTCTAAAATATTTTTTAAAATTACCTCCTCCCTGCCCACCCCAGAAATTGAGTATTCAATGTATGGTATGACAAGGGTAATTGTCATGTGAATGTACCATATTGGAATTAATTTTTATCCAAGGAGATATCCAGCAGATATTTGTGTGAGACATATTGCATGTATAATCTGCCGTAATAAATCTGTAAATAAAAAAATAAAAACCATGACACTAGTGACATACAAAACTGCAAGTGGTAATGACTGCATCATATATCTAATCAACTCACTCATAGTAGCCATGTGATCCAATTGATAAACACAGCTGAAAATGAAAACACATTAAGTAATATGACCAAAGTTACCTCCAGCCAGTCTTCATAGGCCTTGAGAGTTTAAAATATCCTTTTTAAGACTCTTGCTTTGTGGTAGGCAGCACATTGCACTATAATGTAGAAGGCCACCAAAACACAAGAGAAGCCTCCAGACAATCACTTGACAGCTGATACACAAGATACAGGCAGTGCTCAAGACTGTTCCATAAATAGGGAACCCAGGCAGAATTATTCTGAAGCACTCCCTTGCAATTAATGCAGAGGTACTGAAGATAGCCGCAGCAGCAGGTGCATCTCTTACCCTCAGCTGGAGACAGTGCCTTACTAGTAGCAAGAAGCAGAGAAGATAAGGGAGCATATTGGAGAACAATATTTGTAGTTTTCAGTGAGGAAAGCAGCATTTGAAAGTGATGTTTAACTCTTTATGGCATACATCCACCACATTTCATGTCCTCACCTACAGTAAGAACACTCTGAAGTGATCGCTTATGATATTTCATGATTGGAACCCAGAGATGGGGTTACAAATGTAGAACGTTTGCCACTAAGCTTCCAGATTTCAGCAGTGGCTGGGTTTTTTTGTTTTGGTTCTCTCTTATGGTTTAAAACTTCATTCTGTTCTGTTCATTATTTCCCAAGGCCTACTCCTTTTTAAAAGCAGCACTCTCTCCCTCATTCCCGATTTCTAAAAATGAGTTCTCTCTCCGTTTCTATAAGGTTATTTTAAACCCATATTCTCTATCTCCCATTTCAATGCACACAGCCTAATGAAAATGTATCTAAACTTTGATGTTCAGTGGCATGCCTTTCCATGGTCATGTAACATGGCAGATGCCAGCAAATTAAATTAGCATCTTAAGTGGATAGTGTCTGTGCATTGAGACAAAGCCACTGCTTTGGTGCTAGAACTCTGGAAGCATCAATGTCTCCTTATCAATAGACAATGGAACAGGCTCTCTAGGGAGGTTGTGGAAGCTCCTTTACTGGAGGTTTTCAAAAGGAGACTGGATAGCCATTTGTCTTGGATGGTTTAGACACAATAGATCCTACATCTTGGCAAAGTTAGACTAGATTCTATCATTGATTCTATCATTTCACATCAGAACCTAATGGAAAGCCTTAGAGAAAAAGGGGTGGGAAGTTCTCTGAAATTGGTCATGAAACTCCCAGTCTACATCCTGATGCAGAATGAGAAAAGGATGGGGGGGGGGGGGGGGGAAGCAACGCGGTGTGATTATGACACAGGTAGTTCCAGGTTTATTAAGGTAAGCCAATCACAGCCTAGAGATGTTTCAGTCACTTCAGGAAATTGCACATAGTTAGGAAAAGGTGCTGCACCCCATGGTAACTTGCCTAATGAACCCCACTCTTGAGCAGTAATACTGGGTATCACTCTCAGTAGCATTGGTTACTTTTTCCAGCATGTCTTCTGGAGGCAATAATTCAGAAATAGCGAGGGAACATAAAAAGTTTGAGAAGACTGGGCTATCTATCCTAGGAATTAAATACTTCCATGCAGAATGTATTTTCTTCCAATTCCTATTGGAACTCTGCTACATATCTGTCTAGTGGACATTACAGGAAGCTTTTGAAAACACTGGAGTTTCAATAAAAATAAATTAGGGGAAAACCTGCATTTTTTGCATTCTTTGAGCTGCTCTCTCACCACAGGGTTTTAAAGTCCACCACCAAAGGGCATGGTAACTAGACATTTTTTCCTTTGATCTATAGAAGATTAAACTATCTTCCACAACTCAGTATGCCACGGCAGTGAGGGAGTTACTGGAGGATCTCACCACTTCAATCAACTATACTCATATGTAGAAAAGTTCCACAGCTATTCCCTTAATTCCAGGAAATAATAATTTTTTTAAAACCCCAACCCTCTAAGAACTCTAGTTCAAATACAGTGATAAATTAGGTAAACATGACAAAAATGGTCTGAAAAAGCTCTTCAACTTGTATCTGAAAATTTTCCCCCTTCTCATTAAATTAGTGGGTCATGGGAAAATTGCAACAAATACTGCATTTACAAAAACATTCACCATTGGGAAATGGGCCATTGTGCACAACATTTACTCTCTGCAAAGGCCCTAATCATGCAAAGTACTGAAACATGCTTAAATTTAAGCAGATGAGTAGTCCCATTAAACTCACTGCACCTGTGCTCCAAGGGACTTCTCATATGCTTAATGTAAAGCACATGCTTAGGCTTTTGTGGGATTGAGGACATGTTTTTGGTGTAGTTGTGGGTGGAGGGGAGCTGCCCAGAAGTGCACTTCAGAATAAATATATATTCTGTAGGAGCCATTCAACAGCACTCAGGCAATGACAAATGGTGACAGAAAAACATTTTCCCCTCCTCCTATCTAATTATGGTCTTTCCTTCCCGCTACCACACACACTATCAATTTCCCAACTCATCAGTTTTATTTTAGTGTGATTACATCTCTCAAATTATGTTTCATAAACTGAAATAAGAACATAATTATACCCATTACATAGCCTTGACTGATTCTTTGTTATCGTAACCATGAAGAACCCTCTTGACGGATTGTAGGATTACTAGATTATTCTGTACTATTCAATTAATTTGCTATAAATATAGTAATTTATTAGATAAAGGAACTAAGTGCCCTGGTCATAATCTCATCCTTGTTTTGTAAGAACACTGGAAAACCTACAAAACGGCCGCAAGATATAGAACTGCATTATATATTCATTCAATTTACAAATACTGCCTGATGGGGAAAATATGATCTTAAACATGGAGATAGACATTAAAAGGAAGGGAAAGGTCACAATGGTGGTTTTTATGCAATGGAACACAGAACCCGTTCCAGCTAGATGATAAACACGTTCCTGCACACTAAATTGCCTAATGACAAGCAGGATGTAAAACAAAAGGGAAATGGTTTCACTGTCCCAAAAAGTCTTCTGAACAGCTGTTGTGACCTCACAAAAGAATGAAATTTGCTCTTTTCTAAAATAGGCAAGGAGATGGAAGGCAATTCCATTTTATTGATCCAGAGGAACTTCCACTCTTTTCATCATGGTTTGTGACAAGACTGCCCACTGATATAGTTACAGTAATGTACAACTCTGTGAAGCCTTGGTTATAAAATCTCTAGTTTAAGCAAAGTTTATATTAAGTGATACTGTATTGTTTTTAAAAAGTTAACTGTTCAAAAGTACGTAAGTGATGTGGGAGCCTAAGTCACTTTTGAAAATGGGAATTAGGAGCCTTTGAAAATGTTACAGTTTTGTCTCTATTAGCGAAGGACCTGCCTTTCCTGAATTTGGGAAAAATGTGTCAGTGTAATTTAAATAGATGTACTTAAAAAGAAAAAGAAGGACCCATTGCTTCCACTTCCCTTTCCAGGATGCTCGAAGTCCCACTAGAGGGATGCACTATTTGAAAAGAAGTTGGGTACTGTTAGAATTTAATATAAATCCGATGCGCCTTTTTATATGGAATGTGGCAAATTTCATGATTTTGAGAAGCTAAATAAATATAATACCTAGATGCCTGTAAATTGTAGGTAGGAAATTGGCCAACAAGGAAGGATTGGAGTTAATAATGAATAATTTAGCACCATTGCAGACAGACCAGAATATGAAAGATGTACATGAGCCTTAATGGACTTGCCTTATTCGCAAAGAGTCAATCCTTCCAATGATAGTAAAGCACTCAAATGCAAACTGTGGCGCCACTCCAGGAAGAGGAGCCAGTGGTACAAATTCTTATTCCTATGAAAAGTTTCATGGGTTTCTACGAGGGGCTGTGCTCTGCACTGGTGGCTTACTTTGCAGAATCAAGGTCTCTATCAGTTATTGCAGCCTACTGGATAACTGCCTTTTCTTTAATTAAGTGTAAGTAATTGGAGAAGCTGTAGATGCACTCCCCATTTTTTTCCTAGAAGTTAAATTTGGAGTTATTCTAAAATGAGTCACCAGCACTGGGTTAGAACAGAGAATTTATAATGTACCTCAACTGAGTCGGGCGCATCAGTACTATAATTTAACAGTCTGTCTTATTACTGCTCGGGAGCGCTCTACCACTTCAATTCTAGCTCCAGTTACCGCTGAATGGGAATACCGAGAAGACTGGCAGCAGAGTTGTCATGGACACTTTATAATTCATGCACAGTTTACTGTTTTTCTTGCTGCTTAGTATTCCCATGGCTGTTTTAAAATTATGGTTCTACTCAGTTGTCTGGGGCTTATTTTTAGATTATACAGAAGAGGAGCTATCAATGCAACCTGCCTAAATTTGTATAGTTCCCATTTAAACTTGTGCCTGAACACCAACAAAAATGGAAGTCCCGCCATTTTGTTTTTCTTCCTCTCTCCCTAGTGTGTGTGGGGGGATGGGGGGAGGGGGAGGAGAAATAAGCAAGATGGCTTTCTAGATCATCGATATTGTTGCCACAAAGATAGTTACACTTGTGGTTTTACACTTTTTCAAAGCTTTAATCCTGACCAATTTAAAGATTTTCATTTACTTCTACTAAGCCATTTGACTAAATTAATTAAAATATGCTTTGGCAAAAAGACCTATTAGTAGAAGCAAAGAGCTAAAAGCACAAAAATAATCCCACACAAGAGAAAAGTAGGATATAGAGTTCAGGAAACATTAACACAGAAATTATTTACTTTCAAAGCAGGTGCTGATTGTGTCCATTCTAGTAAGGACAATCACCTCTTTTTTTTAAGAGGGATAATGTTCTGAAACATTCATGTTTGGTGATTAAGTTTCTATGCTCGGTCTTTATCTGAAGAGATATTTGCTTATGTAATTAACAAACCAAAAAAACCCCAAACCAAACCTAAAAATCAAAGTGTGAGACAGAGATATTTTGTTTTGTTAAATCTCTCACACTATGAGCAAAATCTATTCCAGCATTTAAAAAAATAATAATGGAAGAGTGTGTAGAAGGAAAGGGGGAAAATGTTTTAAAAACAAACAAGTTCTTCAGACAAACCTGAAGTTTGAAATTTGTTGTACACATAGTTTCCATTGAGGGTTACTGCCTTTGCTTGGTTTAAGGTGGGGAAAAATAAGGTTCCTCTTCAGAAAACATTTAAGCTTATGCTTAACTCTAGCACTGACTTTGTCAGGAATAGAAATTATTATACACATGTAATGCAGACAATTTAACATTGCTGTTGGAACCTTAGCTTTGCATTTCTTGAGATTTTTGTTATTTTTAACAACACAATATTAACATTAAAAATGTATATTTAATTCAAAAAGTTTAATTGTGAAAAGGAAAAATGAAACTTCATTTGCAGCAAGCAAAGATACGGAAGAGTAAACATAAAAAGAAAATTATTATAATAGTAACATAAGTAAACAGAATTCAAAACACCAGTGTTAAAAGCCATGTCAATTCTCCATTCAATACTAAGCTCTCCTTTAAGAAACTTAAGTGTCTTTGAAAAGACAAAGTTCAGTTTCTGCTTAACAAATCTTGTGCTATACTGTGCTGGGAAGATATCACAAAATATGCCAAAAAATGGCTCAGAGCTTTTATTTTTATCATTCCAAAAAGACAAGCACTGCTGCAGGAAGCTTGTTTAAATATAAATGTTGAGAGATGAGCAATAGCTGAAAAGATTACATTAGAAGATGTTACATGAATCAGCATCTGTAGTTTCAATAGATCTTCCCACCTGCGCTCAAACCGAAGAAAGCAAGTCATACGCTTGTCGCTGCAGCAAAGGAAAGGGTGGGGACTCCCACTGAATTCAGATTTCCGATTACTAACTCCCTCGCACTACTACTCGCCACCCCCCACCAAGATCAGCAAGACTGGAAGGAGTTTGAGCAGATTTCACTTCTTATCTTGCAAATGAAAGGGTTGCTCTGAAAAGAAAACTATTATGATGAATGAGGGGAAAGAATCGCTGGTCCATCTCTCTGGGCTTTCCTTCAAGATGAGAAAAAAAGAGTTCACTTTGACAGATGCCTGTAGCTGGCGTACACCAAACAAGTTTTGTCGTTAGCAGCATGCGGATGTTGAAAGGACACGGCATGCCTAGCAAAGAACACACACTGTATCTGTGTACTCCAACCTGAAGGAGGAGAGGGTCTTTAATTAGACTGGAAATACAGGCCAAGCAGTTCTGCTAATGAATGAAGGCCACGTCCAGAACTTTGTCAGGATGACATTTTGGGCTTTAAACCTGGCCCTAATCTGGAGAACTACCAGACGGGCTGCCATTGCTGCAACTACTACTAAACTGCTCAGCGATTTAGAGCCTGAGAAGGGAGGGTGGTCCTCAGGGAGGGTTTACAATGCCAACAGCAGAGGGTGGACAGGACAAGTAATGAGACAACTCCTGCCAAATCATACAGTGGCCAAGAGGCTGGACCATAAAATTGATGAAAAGCACCACAAGCCGCAGGCCTCCTGCATCACTCTGGCTCAGCACTTCTCGAATGCAGCCCCTGTGACCACATGCAGCCAGCAGCAGATTTGACTGCAGCCATGAAAGCCTTCAACGGATGGCGGAGATTGGGGGGAGGAAAAGGGAGGCAAAGTTGCAACTTCTCCCTGAATCACTCAGTTGTTGCTCCTGTATACACTGCCTTGGTCTTTCTACCGGTGCAGCCAGCAGGGATCTGGGCCCTGCACCACATAGCCTCTTAGGGGACTCCAGGCAGCACTTCTGGAAACGCATGGGGCCAGTGTCTGTGGCGCCACAAGCAGCTCTGGCCTGTGCGTTCAATCACCAGGACACTCTCCTGGGCAGCTCCCCTGCTCCTGCTTGGCTGGGGCACAGAGCCCCTGGGACTCTGCAGGCAGCCAGTGAGTTCCTGAGCCCGCTTTCCTGGGGCGGTGGGACTCGGGCTGGTGAGGACCCACTTCTCGGTGTCAGAATGGCCACCAGCAAGAGTTGGTGGCTGCATTCTGAGGCCACCAATAATTTTTGTGAGAACCCCTGCTCCAGTTCCATCTGTGACTTCTGAAGAAGACAGTTAAGGTATAGGAGGTTTCAGCATATTAACAGGTTATCATTGCTTTCAGCAGTTTACAAAAGCTAATAAAAATCACAGACTGCTGTAGGAGACAGTTCTTAAGAGCCAGTTGCACAATTTGGTACCTTTGGTTTGGATCCCACCTTAGAAAAGGAAGTTCTGTCAACACTCATAACCTGGCTCACCCTGAAAGCCTATGATTCATGAGCAGAAGGAAAATAGTTGTATTCTGCCAAATATCTGAACAGAGATTCTGGTATTTCACACTGAACTTTTATCTCTTTGTGGAATTAGGTTTTGGCTTGGTTTTTTGTTAGGTTTTCTGGGGGGGGGGGGGGGGGAGATTTTTCAAAGACACTGAGGGGCGGAAGTTGAGAGCTAGGCACCTGTCTGCCCTCTGTATCTTTTTTCCAATCTCTCCTTAATTCTAGCTCAGTTTTCACTGTGTTAAAAACCCAAGAACTGCATTCTCTTTCCCACTTGGATTTTTCAGATGCTGAAATGATACCATGTTCGTAGGCACTGAAATTCTCATCCGTCTCTGAATTACAATTTCTTTCTGGCTTCCAAGTACTAGAAACAAAGTTGCATTTACTCTTCCTGGGGTTTTCCAAGCTGATTTTAGAGAGCCTAAGTCAGGTCTTGCACATTGTTTATGCAATTCCGGTACACAGCCCTTTGGGGGTAATTAGCCTCCAGTAAGCGCTGTAACTTACTGCCTGTGCATTCATTCCACAAATTGTCTGTCTTCCTGTTTGCCTGGGGACCCCACACGTGGTTTTCATAGTTTCTCAAATCTGTTACTGCCAGCCTGTACACATCGGCCTCATTTTTCCTCTCCCCCTCATACCAATTTTTGAAATTCTTTTCTACAGGTAGGCCAAAACACTGGATACAAGAGGTGAGTGTTACAGGCAGCTACATTTCCCAAGTGGGATAGGACAGACCCACTTTCTCCATACTTCCCAGGCAAATCTAAGAAGCTAGCTGCACTTGCACAAACAATGAAGGAATGAAGCAGGGAGAAGGTCGGGTTCAAAGAATAACTAATGAAATATGGGGAGGTTTCTAAAAAGGCCTCTGACCAATAGGGATAACTGCAGATTATTTTAAATAAAACAAAAAATCTGCTTAAAATGAGCCAACATGGTCCTCCCCACCTCACATACCAGTGTTATCTCAAAAATTAGAGTCTCGGGTGCAAAGGAAAAAGTGTTGGTCAGCAAGAAGAGATAGGGAGGAAAGGAGATTGCAAATCTTATCTGGGATTAAGGCTGGAAAAAAGCATCAACTGTCTCAAACAGGGTTTTAGCTGAGGTCAGTACTTGGCAATGGCATCACTTGTTTGTTCAAAGATATATATATATATATATATATAAAACTCTTAAAGGGTTCATTGCCAATATCTGACTGACCACACTGGAGCAAGCCAATATGGGTCTAAGCACCACTGGTTTTCGCCCATTTGTAAGGGGCGTGATTAAATGCGGCTAAGTGTTTGGTTACTGTTTGGATGTAGTAAATTGTTTATTATTTAGGCTTTTTAGACATGTTTACAGCAATTACATAATACCATTGGCCTTTGGGTTTAATAAAGGAATTTATGGTTAAATTAGTGTTGTAGCGATACCTTGCATGAATAACTCCAACAAGCATCCTGTCCCCTATTATAACCACCACATCCTCACTGGCAACCATGTTAGGGCTCCCAGATGGATCACAAATAAAGCCAACTTTTGAAAAGAAAAGCTAAAAAAACCATCACGTTCTCCATCTCCAGGTCAAAAACTAGAATTTAATTAACTAAGCAATACTGAAGTCTTGCACTCAATCCCATTCCTCAGGGCCTAAAGACAATTAAATGTCACTGTACATTAGATTACACTGGTCAGAGAAAGCAGCACATATTTCAAGTTTTTAAGCTAAAAGGCAACCAACTTAGAAATTAAGACTGTGTTTGTGTCACTGAAGAGTCTGAACATTTCACCGAATATCAAGTTTGTTCCAGTGATGGACTCAGCCCTAGCGGCCACGCAGGAGCAAACCAAATGGCAAATGATCGCTATGGCTGACTGTTCGGCTAATTGTGGAAGACGAAGATGACTGAACATCTGTAAGAATTTTTCACACATTTGTGGCCCTGACCATTATTCTTGCAGGGCTGCCACACACTTACTCCTGCCTACTAAGAGAGACAAGCTTACACTGCTCTTCTTCTAGGTCATCTTTTGGTTACCAGATGACTTTTGATGGTGCTACATTCTACCCACTCAACAGGAGAACTTTTGTAATAGCACCTGGATGAAGTCAGAGGGTCAGCATAACTCATACTGGCAATAAAGAAACTAGGTGTGAATTAACATTCACAATGTTCGATTAAAAGCAATCAACAGTAACTATCCTAAACATTGAGGTGGCACCCTAGCAGAGGGGCACGGAGGAACATTTGGTGTGTGGGGTGCAATGGAGCCTGGGACAGCCATACAGAGGGTGAGGAGGGAGCACTACACTTTCGGCCCTACTCCGCCCCCAACCCTGTTCAGCCCCCAGTCCTGGCTGTCTCCAGGCCCAGCTTCACCCCACAATCCCACTCCATCCCAACTCTGCTCTGCCCCCAGTCCAGCTCTTCCTTCATTCCCTCCCTGCCTCTAGTCCCTGCTCCTCCCCCAGCTCTGCCTTCAGCCTAAGCTCTGCTGTGGAGGAAGCCTTTTCTGTGCCATAACGGAGGAGGGCACAACTGGAAGTTTGTGAATCCCTGACTTAAGTGGTTAGTGGCAGAGCCAGTCTTCTCTTACATGTGTATAGAGGACCTAGCACATTGTGACACTGATCCTAACTGGGACCTCTAGATGCTGCCACAATATTTATAATATTGTGCATTACAACATAGAATATTATATAGTCAGCCCCTACTTGAGGAGAGTTAGGAAGAAACTTTTCTTATGGACAGGTTAATGTGCAACTGTCCAGTACAGGGATTCTTCTGAAGCATCTGTTAGATGGGGTACTGGGCTGATCCAGCATGAAAATTTCCTTGTTCCTGTCACCTCCCACCCCCACCCCACCCACCAAAAAGTTCACAACCTAGGTGAGGCAGAGGTCTTCACAAAAGATGACAATGTGCATACTGGCTAGCGAGGGCAGGAAGACTGGACAATAGAAAGGAGATGCACACTCAGGAGCGATCACTGTTGCCTCTGCAGTTATTTACAATTATTTATGTTCGTTTTTATTATTTCATTTTCAATGGTCTGACCAGGCACTAGATCAAGACCAGAGCCAGAGAGTTTTACAGGGTGAAATGTGAATGAATGGAGTTGAAGGAAGAAAGCAAGGCCGATCCAGGTGGAAGGTGCAACACAAAAGGTGGTGGTGAGGAGGGGGAAGTACACAGTTTTCACATTTTATAAATTAAAAGCTCAAAAAAGGTTTCAAAATTACTGATTGAAAGGACTTTGCCCATTTGCATTCAAAGCCATGCACTAACCACTCCCATAAAAATACAGTAGACTCTCAATTATCCAGGATTGGATTAACCAGAATGTGGATTAACCAGGATGAAAAAAAAAAAAATACACACAACTCATAGGGCTGGCTCTGTCTCTGCTCCTGCCCCAAGCACACACCAAAAAAACCCCACCAGGGCACAGGGCAGCCAGTGAACCAATACCCCCTCCCCCTGGTGCAGGGTGGCTGGTGAACCAAACCCCCTCTCCCCATATTTCCTATAGATGGTGATTATCCAGAATTTTATTAACCAGAATTATTTTTTCCCTATCATCCTGGATAATCGAGAGTCTACTGTAAGTGTAGTATCCCTACTACTGAGTGGATGTGTCAAATTAAAACAAAAAGGATTACTTTGCAGATATAGTCCATGGTTCAGAAACAAATATAAAAAGGAGGAAGAGGGAGACAATGCATTTCTAGCAGATATAGTAAATAAAACATGTAGACTTGATCACACAAAAGCAACAACTGGTTTCCTTTCCAGTTGCTAATTTTCTAAAAGCAACACATCATGCTGTAGCCCCCCATTTCAAATGAAGATAAATGTTTTTATTCACTCATTGTGCAAGAGCATATACATACATACTTTATGTCTGAGAAAGCATGCAACAAATCATTCTTGTGCCCATTAGTCTGTTGTAAGAGAAACTTCCCTATAATCTACATTTCCATTTTTCCGGAAGGCTTACTCATCACCATTCTGTAAGGAAACTCATTGTACTCATCAGCTCTTCCTCAAAGCAACAATGCCAGTTTAGATCACTTAGATCTAACTAGCTCCAATGTAAGAGCCTTCTATAGTTTCCACTGTTACAATATACTCTTGGAAACCAAATAACTGGCTCATTCTTGTATTTGTGTGACTGTTAGAGCTTTTGCATATTTTATGATCTGTTCCCCCCCACACACCTGTCATTTTACCAGAAGAGACGCAGGACAGCTTGTTTTTGAGATATAGGGTACACAAGTAGATGCTGGCACCCCAATCTCCTCCCTCAAAATGCCTACTGTCCCTGTGACCATCCATCTGGAAGCGGGGCTGGATATGACCATTCCTAAAAGGGAGACAACAGTACTTATGACATTTATCTGGAGGATGAAAGGGAGAGAGAATGGGAGTCATTAGAGAACAACCAAATGTATTTCCTTCACCAACTAACATTCCCATGCCAGGACCAAAATTTAGTTCCCTGTCCCTTCACTGCAATACTTACAGCACTACAAAACTGCAGTTGCATTTGTTTCTAAATCTAAGCCATGCTTGCTTTACTCCTAGCAATTGCATTTGTTTCTAAATCTAAGCCATGTTTGCTTTACTCCTTTAAACATCTTGTATAGTCCAATAAGTCTTGTTTTTCTGAAAATTCCAGGGGACAATGACTCATTGTTAATACAGCTAGAAATTGGCAAACATCTTCTTTGCTAATACATCCATTCTTGGTAGACAAATAAGGCCAGATCTACACTACAAACTTATATTGGTATGACTACTTCACTCAGAGGGGTGAAAAATCCACACCCCAGAGAGGCACAGTTATGGCGACCTAACCTTCAGTGTATACAGTGCTAGTTGATGGGAGGGCTTCTCCTGACAGCATAACTACTGTCTCCCGCAGAGGTGGATTACCTACACAGATGAGAAAAGCTCTCCCATTGACGTAGTCCCGTCTGCACTGAAGTGCTACAGTAAAATGCTGCAGAAGTGCAAGTGTACACCTGCTTTAAGCAGCTGCTCAGAATCTAGGCAGACTTGAAAGAACATGGAAGGGTTGGGTAAATATTCATTCTAATAAAACAAGATGTGATAGAATGTATTCAGCCTGTTTACCAGGATGTAAACCTACTGAAGATTGGGGTTCAACCACATGCAAATAAGAACATCTTTGCACTACCCAAAGTACAAGGAACACAAGTTGTTGCTATTTGTTTGTATTATCACAGTGCTTAGGCCAGCAGTTCTCAGAGTTAATTGGACGGTGACCTGTTTTTGCTGTGCCACGTCCTGTTGCTGCCCGGGGTATGTCTGCCGAAATGCCACCGAATTGAACACTCCCACTTTCGGTGGCATTTCGGTGGACTTGCAGCCAGCAGCGGAAGCTTTCACTTCGGCGGCTTTTTGGCGGACACAGTCCCGCCTTTGGAGCGGCCGCTGAAGACGTCGGCAGCTCGCAACCCCCCTGGAATCGCCCTGCAACCCCCAGTTTGAGAACCACTGGCCTAGGCACTGCTGGCTTCTTTAATCACAAAGTCTATCTAATCATGGGGCTGAATTAGAGGATAAACTCAGGATAAAAGAGCATTAACAACTTTAGTGAGGTGGAAGAATTTTAAGTGGAAAGAACGTTGGCTACTGCCAAAGCCTTTAGGACAGGTGGTGCAGAATCCCATGTTGCACAAGTCCTACTGTAATGCTTCCAGAAGTTAACTTACTTCTGTTCCTGAAGTGCAGGCCAGCCAAGAAAACTCCCTTCTAAAATGATCAGACACTTTACTGTTTTCCATAGTTTTCCTTGCACACAAACTTTACTGCAAGAGTTTGCAATATAGCACACAAGTCTCATATTCTTTATAGATCTATTGTGTTTAGTTATGTTAATTGCTGCTTCAACAACAGTTACAAGCTCTTTATTCCTCTTTATCTTGTGAGTATGAACAATTGTAAGGCATTGAAATGGGAAGGTTTAGCCCAATTGCAAACCATCCTGAATCTAGTTTGTTATAGCCGAATACAGAAGGATCAAGAAAAAAAATGTCATGGCCTTGATTAATTACACAGGATCATGGGCATTGGGAGCAGAAGTAAACAAATTTAAAACCACCCACCAGACAAAAATCTTAGCCACTTGCTCTAGTTAGTACCAGCCAAGAGAAACAGTGTTGATGGAAGAGTTGCAGCCATTTATACACAAATTCAGGAATTAAAATATGTAGACCATTTTTGAAATTTTAAACAGTCTAAAGATAGAATATTAGTGACTCCCTCTCATATCCGACCTCTTCCAGTCTATTTTATTTCTTTAAGGTAAAGAACTGGGGGCAGAAGACTTAGGGATTGCCTTGGCTCTGTCACAGACTTCTAGTGTGACCTTGGGACAAAACATTTACTCACTCTGTTCCTCATTTTCCCCACATCTGTATAATGAGACATTTACTTGCCCGAGTGGGAGGCGGCTTTTTTATTAAATGATAATTGAAATTCTTGATTAAAAGGCATTAGACCAATGCAACATTACTTCTTTCAAGCTAAACCACGGAATGCACAAAAATCATCTCTCTCTGATTAATGCTAAATGCCAGTATCACTTTCTGTCAGGGTAAACTGCTCATGCATCACCCAGACATTTTCCTCAACAGAATCCAGGTGTGCCATTCTCACTATGTGACTATGCTTTACTGGACCAAGAGTAAAAGCTAGAGTGACCAGAAAGCAAGTGTGAAAAATCAGGATGGGGTGGGAGGAATAGAAGCCTATGTAAAAAAAGACCCCAAAATCAGGACTGTCCCTGTAAAAATCAGGACATCTGGTCACCCTAGTAAAAGCCAAGCCACTCTCTGAAAGTAGGTCTCCGGTTGCATAAGCCAATGGGACCATGTAATCAATTGATTTGATCTAACATTATAATTTTAACTTAATATAGTTGCTATTAAAATTTGCTGAACCAGTGTTTTTAAAACAGCATGTGTGTATGCATGCCTTTATACCAGACTGAGTCCTGTATTTTCCAGTCCAACCACTGCGCACTTCGAGAGGAGAAGTCTCAGTGAAAAAAAAAAAAAAAAAAAGAGAGAGAATTGTCCTTGCTTTAGAGGCTGAAATTCTGATACTGTGCATCAAACTTAGCAAGTCTGAGATATTAAGTGTCCAGTTTGCTGGAGTCCTGGAGAAGAGTTTTTACATAAGGAATACCTGATACTTAATCAGATAACAGTTCCAGGCTGCCTCCTGCTACAAGTGCATTGGAGAGAGAGCCAAGCCTTACGACAGCCATTTCTAGCTAATTAAGATCCCAGTAGTGATTGAGTCTGAGGAGCCTTGTCTTGTCCACCTGAACTCAGAAGGTTGGTGGCTGATAGCTGCAACAAAGGGGCCTCAACAGGACAAAAAGTCTCCATAGAGTATATCGGGTATAAGGAGGTGCCCTCCTTAGAAAATAATGTGTAGCTATAGAACCTCCTAGTATGGAAGTATGGAGGAGAAAAACCCAGCACCTAACTCATCAGTTTACCTTAGGCCAGACAGCTGAGAATGAGGTGGTTATTACAAATTCCTGAAGAAAACAGAGAAAATGATACCAACCTTCTTTGTAAAGTGCTTGGAGCTCTATGGATGAAAATGCTACAGGAAAGCTAAGTATTAATTCTTAGGGTATGTCTTCACTACAGGACTAGGTCGATTTCCCTTAATTCGATTTTCTAAACTCGATTTTAGAAAATCGAATCAGTGTGTCCCCACCAGGACAGCAGGTCGACAGTCGTCGACACTGTCTGTCCTAGAACTTTTGCAGGGGTCGACATAGCCCGCATTGCACTGTGGGTAGGTAGCCCACAGTGCAATGCGTGCTGGACCCCCCCCCCCCCCCCCCGCCCAAGCAGCCCCGCGGACCCCCCTGACCGAACAGCCCCCCCCCCGCCCGAACAGCTCCCCCCCACCGTACACCCCCCCCGCCCGAACAGCCCCCCCCTCACCGTACACCCCCCCCCGCCCGCCCGAGGGGGGGGGAGCCGGCGAGGGGCTGCTTGGGCGATCGGTTCAGCTGCCTGGTCAATTTTAGGTGAAATTGACCAGGCAGCTGAACCAATCGCCCAAGCAGCCCCGCGCCGGCTCCCCCCCACCCCCCAGCAGCCCCGCGGACCCCCCCGCCCGAACAGCCCCCCCGCCGGACCCCCACCCCGCGGGGCTGCTCAGAGGTCGGAGGCTTAACTTCAGATGCCTCTTCACTTACTCACAGTAGACACAGAGAAGTCGATTTTAGCCTTACTTCTCTCGTCAGGCAGGAGTTACAAATTCGATTTTGAGGGCCCTTTAAATCGACTTTAAGGGCATGTATGTGAAGACAGGTACACGTTTAATTCGACCTAACATCGTTAAGGTCGAATTAAAGTGGTAGTGAATATTATATTTCTTATAATACTAGGGGTACGAATGCCCCTAGTATTATAAGAAATGGTATTTGCAATTGTCACATGCCTTTCCTACAGCTAGCAATAAATTTATTGAAAATTTCTGATAACATCTAAAAACAAAATATATGTAAAATTAAGGTTTCCTCCTCTCTCAGCTCCCGTCCTTCAGCTATTTTTTGTCTTGGAACTTCTGAGAATTGAAAACAGACTCACAGGTCGTATTTTCCTGAGCTGGGCTGTTTGCAGGAAAGATGCAATAGCTCCAGCATAGCTGGGGGCCTGTTACATATTTATGTTTTTCATTACTCTTATCTGAAACTATTGAGGACAGAATGTGAAATAGCCCCTACCTGATCTGGCAGAGCTTAACTGTCCTGCACATGCTCACAACTCAAAACACATTAAAAAGACAGGTTTAGCACATCACAGAAAAGTTTGTCCATTATTCTTTCATTTGCTGAGCCTTGGAACTATTGGTTAATATGACAAAGATGGACAAACTTGCTGAGAAACTAGTGAAGCAAGACAGAAGTATGTACACTTTTATGAGAAGATGATACATGGAGCTATTGTTCTCAAAGATTCCAGAACACTATCTATATACACAGTATCTTCCTAGTCATCTCTGGGAAGCAATGAATCTTAGACTATACCATCATGGGTGGGAATTGAACTATTTCCCTCCCACTGGCAGACCATAAAATGCATACAATTTTCCCCAAGGTGATGAACAAGCTCGTTCCTCCTTTCTATCCCATCCCTCCATTTTAGGCAGCACCATTAAGTACAATGCATCATCCCTAAAGAAAAAAGAAAGTTCTTCCCACGTCAGTAAGATTTTTCTCCCCTTGCCTATTTTTGATGGTGGAGAACATTTAGACTAGTTGTCTCCTGCTCTCTATATATGAGTAACTTTCTCTCTATATGACAGATTGTTGCACTGACAAAGCCCATCCTCTGGGCTGAGATTAGGCACTCTAATAACTTGCCTTCTTCTACTTAAAGTCTAGAGAGAGAATTCACAACCATAACAAAGAATTTACACGGGATCACTCCTCTGCTTGCACAAATGCAAGGAATCTAAACACCTACTTTCTCTAGTGATTCTGAGTTCAAGCAATCCCGGCGGGAAAGTCTAAAAATCACACACATTAAACTGATTTTAGGCTAGAAAGAGACGCATCACATGAGTAGAAAAGGAAAGTTGATTCTCACATCTGGCCTTTGTGGCCCATGAAGCCTGTGACCTACAATGACTCTGGTGGATGGGGGGAGGGGGAAATCTACAAATATCAGTGTCAGCTCTCATTTTAAAAAAATGTAATGGGCTTCTAGCTCTTTTCCTTATGAAGATCGGTTTCTATTTTCAAGGCTATCACCCAGGCTGAAAGTACACTACTGACTTCTCCTAACATATTCTGAATCTTTAAGATCCCCTCTCCAATCATAATGCATTAAAGGTCCAAATTAGCAGAGCGCTGCCATGGAAGACAATGAAATTTTAGCCTGGAATGAGATTAAAGTCAATAAAATAAGTTAGTACATTTCTTAATGGAAGTCATCCCTGCCCCCAAGGCTCCAGGACGCTGTATATGGCTTCAGAGTTATATTAACAAACAAACAGAGGGGGAAATCCTACATAGGAAAGAAGGAAAAGGAAGAAGTGACCTATGCTGACCTCCTCCACCTATTATTAAATTGGTTACCTTAAAATATACCCAAAGTTTTCAGTTGTGACCTTTAGTTAAAGCTATCCCCTGTTGATAAGACAATCACATTTTGTAGCTTTAGGAGCTTGAAGAGCGGTACCATTGGGTACGTCGACACAGGGATAAAAGACCCACAGCATGGCCATGGCTGGCCTGGGTCAGCTCTGTCTTGGACTGGTGGGGCTAAAAATATCTATAAAGTCTTGAGCCAGAGCTCTGGGACTCTGGATCCTCGCAGGGCTCCAGACCTTGGTCTCCAGCCTGAGCCCAAACATCTACACAGGTTTTTCACCCCGAGAGCCTGAGCCAGCTGACTCAGGCAGCCATGGGCTTTTTTTTCCTGTGTAGACACTCTACAGGTGTCTCTATGGGTAATGAAAACCCTGTGCCAAGAGGCTGTTTCTGACAAGCTCTGGGGGAAGATGTTCAACTGGAAAACTAAAAAAGTTAATCTGCAGATTGAAGAAAAATAATTGTAGGCTGCATCTATATTAATAGATTTTAAGGCCAGAAGGAACCATTATGATCATCTAGTCGGACCTCCACAAAACAGACCATAGAACTTCAAAGTGCTTCCTGCACGAAGCCAATAATGTTGCCATCCTCTCTCAGCCTTTTACCGAGGACCAACATCAAGCTAGCCAATTTACCTGAGTCATCCCATTCACCCTTTGTAACTCTTAGAGCAACATTCGCTTTTATCCTGTCCTCTGGGACTTCCCTAGTATTCCAAGATTTATTAAATATTAACATCAACGGCTCAGAGATCTTTTCATTTCTCCAATCCAGCAGACTTGAAAATATTTAGCTTGAACAGTTGCTGTTTCTATTTTAACAGAAACTAAAGTAGTACTTTATTATCGGTGAATACCGTATGTTCCGGCGTATAGGACGACGGGGCATATAAGACGATCCCCCAACTTTTGCAGTAAAAAAGCCGGATTACAAAAAAAAAAAAAAAAAAAAAACCCACCACACACAAAAAGCGCGTGCGCCCTGCTCTCCCGTCCCCGCTGCGCGGGCGGGCTGCTGGGAGCGCGCCGCTCTCCCATCCCCGCCGCGCAGGCGGGCGCTCCCAGTGGAGCAGCGGGGAGCCGGGCCGGCTCCCCCAGCCTTGGTTCAGGCTCCGCCGGGTGGCCTGCGGGGTTGCTGCGCGCCTGTCCTCCCAGGGTGCCCCGGGGCCCGAGCTGCTCCCGTTCTGCGGGTGGGCTCGGGGGGGGGGAAGCGCCGCCCCGCCCGCCGGGCCACCTGCAGCCGGCCCAGCTCCAGCTGCCCGGTGCTCAGGGTCCGGAAGGTGCGGAAGCCGCAGGGACTGGGCGGCAGCTCCTCGGCCTCCTCCTCGGCCTCCTCCACTCCCCCCGCCCGGACTTGCTCCGCCTCCTCCCACAGGAGCAGCCGCCGCCATTTTCAAAACCGTCAGACTCACATACTCGGCGTATAAGACGACCCCCTAATTTTGAGGATATTTTCCGGGGTTAAAAAGTCGTCTTATACGCCGGAATATACGGTAGTTTAATCCAGCTTCTTCCCAAATACACAATGGACATCATTTTAGACATCATTATTGATAATATTACCATCCCTTTCTAGTAATTAGCTTAAATCGTTGCTGAAGGCTAAGAGTTCTTTAAAAAAAATCCATATTGTCATCAACCCATAGACATTAGGTTTTCTTACCAGTTGTCTACATTTCATAACTGCTAATTTATAGCCATTGCTATCAACTTCTCTCTTTTTCCCATTTGCTATATTAAATTCCTGAAATTACCGCCACCGAGTCATGAGCCGCCTGTGAAGATAGACGCCTCAATATTTTTATATTGGCTATTTTACTTTATTGGTTCTTAATATATTTTGATAAAAAGCAGCAGTTAATTACCAAGGCTGGACATTTTAAAAAGGTAATTAAAAAAAGTGATGTATGACAGGATCATAGTTATAAAATGTTATCAATTCAAACTTTTTTCCAATGTGTTGCATTGCCTTGCAAGATTAAATAACTAAAATAGCTAATAAAGCAAAAGTCCACCAGCATTTTTCACTTGCAGGAACCTGCAGTGTATAGGGGTGGCTGAAATAGAGTGACATAAAAATTTTATTAGTCAGACACTGCTAAATCCATTGGTTAGCATTTTTTCCAAATGACTCACAAATTAAACTATCCCACGTTAAATGCTTGTCACTGTTTGGTTAATAAAATTCCTTCTTGAGTAACCAAGAAGCTTGTAGCTTCAACTCCTTGTACCATTTATAGCAGTAAAAATTAAAACAAAAATATTCTGATTAGAGAAAGGCTATTTATCAAATGATAATTGCGATATATTATTGTATACATTCCATTAGAGACTCTGAGATAGATCTCAGCAAAGTGACACACATGCAGAAGAGTACATTGTAATGCACTTCTAACACGGAACTGTGTGATAAATTAACATGGCTAGTGAAAGTATTCAGATTTTCAAAAACCAAAATATATAGACTTTTTGCCTGATTATTTTAAAATAAACAAAATCACCCTTTCCCCCCCCCCCGCCCCCCGCCACTAGTAAGTCATCCCTAAATCAAAGCACGCCTTGGACAGTAATTTCATGGGTCAAGGGAATAAAAGGGAGTAGCGGGTAGAAATCTTCAGTTTTTCTCTCTAAAAAGCTGCTTTTCTGCCTAAAAACCAAAAATCCCACTTTACTAAAAGCCACATCAAACAAAACTGGATGATTTTCCACAGGCCTACAGTAGTGGCTTTTTGAGCAGACCTATCTGTGTAGGAAGAGAGCTCTCCCATCAGCATAACTAAAATCACCCCCCAACAAACAGCAGTAGTTATGTCAGCAGAAGAGCTATGTCCACACCAGCACTTCTGTCAGTGAAATTTATGTTGGTCAGGAGTGTGGGGTTGTTTTTTTCCCCACACCCCTGACCAACAGAAGTTTTACCAACAAAAGTGCTAGTGTAGACAGTCTTATTCAGCTGCTAGCACAACCACTCTGTAGAATGGATGCTGGCTAGCACCACTTGAATGCAGCTAGTTCTCCAATCCACCCTGGCCCTTTGCCAGTATGCCCAGAAGAGAAGTTCTCCCACAATTCACGGAGAAAGAATTCATAGAACAGCTCTGCTTACTGCAGCACAAAGAACCATGGGGCACGCTCCACAAGTCCTAGCAACATACACAAGCAGGACAGCACCAGTGTGGACACAACTACTTGTGTTGCCCTTCAGTGAAGTGATTCTCATTTGAGCTACACTAACAGGAGAGGAGTAACCGAAGTCTATATCACTGCAGAGTGAACTCCATAGTGAAGATGTACCCTTGGTCAGATACCTCAGCGCATTTCCTCCATTCAGGCAAGCTTTGGTCTCTTCTTGGCATTGTAAGCAAGACCCCAAAACTTTAGCCTGTAACACAGAACATGACTGTGTGACACAAGTTATCTGCTAATATATCAGCCAGCCTGATAAGACTATAGTGCTTGCTCTTCATCTCCTGAATACCTCAGCAAGTTCTTTCCACAGTCACGTCGCTTGTTTTTTTTTGTTGGCCCAATAATAATCCATGTTTACACCATAGACTGAATTCCTGAATACTGTTGCAATGCAGTGCACTTCTGGATCTCCAGAGAAATATACAGGCTAATTTGACCCCATCCCCCTCCAAACGTTTTGTAATTCTGAATGGCAGACAATTTTTCAGCTTTTTGTTTAGTTTTAGGAAGAAATAATTCCATACAAGTAGTCACTTAAGTCCTGTATCTCACCTCCCAAAATAAGCCCTCTACTCTCAGTTCACCTATGGTCAGCGATCCTGTGGTGGTCAGAGGAAATGCTACAAAGACAGACAAAACGTATCTCAAGAAAACTGATGTGGACATCACAAGCTGGGAGGAGCAAGCCACCAACCGACCTCAATGGCCCCATATCCTCCATCAGGCAGTGGCTTTCTTAGAGGAAAAGCATCTGGCCCTCGAAGCTGAAGAGTCAGAGAGAGACAGAGAGAAGGGAAAAAAAGAAGAATTTTCTCCCACCAGGCAGCTGCCCTACCAGAAATGTCTGTACCTACTGCGAGCAGATCTGTGGATCCAAGCTCGGACTCTGGAGTCATCTCAAGACTCATATGTAAATCTGTGGTAAAGGTCATCCCCGAACTGAGGGATTGCCAACATACTAACACATCTGTATGCCAAGTTCACAAGTTTCCAAAGAGAGATTTCAGAAGAATTGAACGTATGAGTCATTGAACAAGAAGGGAAAGTTAAGAAATAAGTATGTATGTTTGCCTTGGAGTGACCACAGCCAAGGAAAGAGATACAGAACTGTTTGGTACCAAAGAAAGAGGAACCAGCAACACAACTGCCCATTTCACAACCACAAAGCAATCAAGCTTTTTTCTAGAGTGCCAGTTTCACAGAAACTACACATTCCCGAAAGTATTTCTGGGGCAAAAAGAGTCCACCACAGAGCCTAACAAAACTAAGTCAACATTAAAAATTAACTACTGCGCTGTAATAAAAGCGGACATTCTTCAACAAGTATCTGGAGTGATCCAAGTGCATTCTTTAAAAAAAAATATATCACACTACAGCTTATGTATGAAAGCCATCAGTAAACTTGAATTTATTTTTAAGGGAAACTGCACATTAAAATAGTTTTCATGAACTGCACCACAGGATAAGCTATCTACAAAAAGTCTGTATATAATACTACCCATGCCACCTTAGTTCTGCACTGCTGCTCGTGGCGGCACTGCCTTCAGAGCTGAGTGCCCAGCGCTCTCCGCCAGCCCAGCTCTGAAGCCAGCACAGAAGTAAGGGTGGCAATATCACAATCCCCCTCCACCCACACACCGGACTGGCAAAACACTCAGAGGACTGTTGTTTGTTTTTTTAATTTCTCTTTAAAAAGAAGCCAAGAAGGCACACAGAGAACTTGTAAAAAGTTCTGCATTAGGAGTATAAAAGACTACTAAAGTTGTTTTGATCCATGGTTCTCAACTTTCCAGACTACCTTACCCCCTTCAGGAGTCTGATTTGTCTTTCATACCCATAAGTTTCACCTCGTAAAAAATACTTGCTTACAAAAATCAGACATAAAAATACAGAAGTGTCACTGCACATTACTGAAAAATGGTTTCCTTTCTTATTGTGACATTGCACCCCATAATGCTTTATGGAAAGATGCTTATGAAAGTAAATATGACATAATTGAAATATGTTTTATGCTAGATAGGCCATGTAACATATCTCTGCAAAGACTATGATCTACCGAATATATTCATCCTATTTGTATGAATGTATCATTTTTGTACTCAAAGTTATGGATACTGGCTGTGTTCTTGTTTGATTTTAAGTAGCCTTAGTAAGGCGTTTAGTCTGTTTCTTCAGAAAAGAATTTGCAAGTTTAGTGCCCAATCAAGAAACACTTAACAGACAATGGATCTTGGAAGACTTCAATCCACATAAGAAATCTACCTGAGGACGTTCAAGGTAACATGTGAACAGGTAGTGGCTGCTACCTGCAAGTTGAGTCATGCATGGACATGTGACTTGCCCATGTGACTCCAAAACTCCATTTTATAGCTAGATTCTACAGGAGGGAGGAAGGGAGGGATGTCCACCCACAAGAGAAAGTCTACTTAAACCCCTGGGAGACCCCTCCATTTTGTCTTCAGCTGTCTCGAGAGAGCCTCTCCACCCCAAGGGTACCTGAAAGAAACTGGAACAAAGGACAGTAACCATGGGGGTGAGAGTGACTGCTGGACCCAGACTAGAAGGCTAGTCTGTAAAAGCAGCTTACTAGAACATCTCTGAGGATGAGGTTTCATCTGTAATCACTTTCTTACTGTATTAGGCACAGACTTGCATACATTTTATTTTATTTGGTAATTTACTTTGTTCTGTCTGTTATTACTTGGAACCACTTAAATCCTATTTCGTGTATTTAATAAACTCACTTTTTACTTATTAATTAACCCAGAGTATGTATTAATACCTCAGGGGGGCAAACAGCTGTGCATCTCTATCAGTGCTATAGAGGGCGAACAATTTACAAGTTTATTCTGTATATGCTTTATACATGGTAAAAACAGATTTATTTGGGGTTTGAACCTCATTGGGAGCTTGGCATCAGAGTGTTGGAAACAGGAACACTTCTTAAGCGGTGTTCAGGTAAGCCTGCAGCTGTCAGGGGAACATGGTTCAGACCTGGGTCTGGGTTTGCAGCACGCTAGCGGTTCTGGCTCAAACCAGGGAAAGCACTGAAGTCCCAAGCTGCCAGGGGAACCAGGCTATGGAGTAGTCTCAGCACATCAGGTGGCAGTCCCAAGGGGGTTTCTGTGATCCAACCATCACACTAATTTTACCATACAAATATAAAATAAATCAATTGAAATATAAATATAGTATTTTCAGTGGACAGTATAATAGAGCAGTATAAACAAGTCATTGTCTATATGAAATTTTGGTTTCTACTGTCTTCACTAGTGCTTTTTATGTAGCCTGTTGTAAAACTAGGTGAATATCTAGAGGAGATGATGTACACCCTGGAAAACCTCTGAGAACCTACAGTTGAGAACCACTGCTTTAAGTGGACTTTATTACCTTAACTCCCTTATTCAGAGAGTAAATGATTACAAGCAGCTAGGACAGCGACCTAATAGTTTACTTAAAATATTTAAACAGTTTCACAAAATAAGGATCAGTATACAGTTCATGGGCTCAGTAGGCTCCTTCTACACCAGTGGTTCTCAACCAAGGGGTCCATAGCCCCATGTCAACCTCCATGGGGCTAAAGCCAGCAGTTGTGGGGCTGAATCCCACAGCCCTGGGGCAGAAGCCTTGAGCCCCTAAGCGGAGTTGGAGGGCATGGGGAGCGTTGCCAGCCCAAACTGCAGTGCCTTACCCAAAGCAGGGCCATCCCCACCCCTCTCCTCCTCTCTTCCCAGCCCCCGAGGTCCTTCTCCCTGGCGGGAAGCCAGAGCCAGGCAATGCAGGGCAGCTGCTGCTCTGCCTGGTGCCATGGAACAAGCAGCTGCAGAATTCTTCCGTCTCCTGCTGCTGCCCAGGGTTGTGGCTGCTCCTCAGCTCCCAGCCCCCTTTGACAGCTCAGGCAGCTGGTAAGAGCCTCCAGGGGGAAGACAGACCAGGGTCCAGGACAGGCAGAGCCCCTGGGAATCAGCAACCACAAGAGGGGAGCCTCCCGGGACACAGCCCCTAGCTACTGCCCTCTCTACATCATGAGCCTTCTGAAGTGAGTCAGGGTCTAGAGGTGGCACTCCCTCCCTTGACCCCAGCATGCAGAGCTGGCTTGAGCCCCTTGTCCCATGTCCCCCGAAAATAAAAGTCAAACTATACCTATGCTAGAGGGACACTCTGGGCCTGGAGCACCAAGTCCCCATGCTTGCTGCCCCCCCACCAGAACCCACCAGAACCCCCACCAGAAAAGAAAAAATGGATCTGCTGTCCTAACTCTGGACACACCAGAGAGGATTTATCTTCCTCCTCCAAGTTTGAGTCTGAGGGTGGGGGAAATTAATCTTATCAGTCCAAGTTTCCATAGGCTTTGATAAGCATCTGAAAATACAGATGATCCCCAAGATGTTATAGAAGCCCCCATTTTTTTACAATGTTAAAATAACCTAAATTTCACCAGTATGTACAAACCACCCTCCAATACCTGGGGCCTACTGATATTAAGTTTATTCAGAAAATTGTTCCTGGGGAGGGAAAAAAACGTATCTGATGTTTTCAACAATAATACACACACATCCCAGAAGTTGTTCACTTTCCAGATCCTTTTTCTTAATATTCTTATAAGAACGCCTAAATTGTAGCAATAGCTGCTGAATGCCCCAGCGGCACCTATTACTAAATTTTGAGGCCATTGTGAAAAATGTGTAGGTCATTTTTAAGTAAAACTTTTACCATTGAATTGAATAGTTTTCATGTAGTTCAGAAAGCACACATTAAAATAGTCCCTCTAAGTAGGTGTACAGTTATTTCTCCCCTTCCCCCAATCATTTGGATGTCTTATTTGGCCCCATCACTGTTCATGTGCATGGTCACAGCTACAACAACCTCATTAGGTCACTGCTCTAGAAGTCACATGAATTCTTCCTTCCACTCCTTAATGGAACAGTTTGATACACTAGACGGTCATATCCATATGCTATCTTCTGTGTACCTCCCTACAATCCATGACTCGACAATATACAGGAGGATGAACCCAATGTCCCTTGATTCATTGATCACATGCTTTCCACACTGTTACTGAATATTTTCAGTCTTAGATTTGAGCCTTTACAACCTAAATTTGTAACTGCTGTTCTGTCCTAAAATTATTTTTATTTATAGTTCCATATTGGTTTTTTTCGAACCTCACCCATATTATACTTAGGGCTTGTTTTCTTTTTTCTTTTTTGGGGAGTGTGGGGTGTGTGGGGGGGGGGGGGGGGGAAGAGCATTAATTTTATTTTCCAGGGTTTATCTTCAATGATTTTTGAGTTTTACGTAGATGTAAAAGAATTACATTACCCTACATGGTAATTTCCAACTTTTTATGCTTTCTGTGTATATATAGTCATCTTACTTCTGTGTGTTCCATTCTATGCATCCGCTGAAGTGGGCTATATTCCACAAAAGCTTATGCTGAAATAAATTGGTTATTAGTCTCGAAGATGCTCTAGGCACACGAGTGAAGGCGTATTCAACAACATATGCCCTCATGTTCCCTCCTACAGTTCAGAAACATTGTCTCAGTTAGGCAAGTGGCAACAAGTTTGGCCCCCGTTGAGCAATGACACTAGGAAAGAAATTCCCTTCAGAGTTCAACCTTAGTGATAAGGTGAGCAGATAACAGGCTGTGCAAAAACAGCATTATATCCCTGTCACCATGCAAGAGGGGAGCAGAAAAGCTTTCAGCCAAAGCCTGAATGAAATAGGCATTCCATTCTGCAGCGAGTTGAGAATAATGCATATGGAATGGTTATTCAGATTAAACTATTTAATACTTCAGCTTGAGAGTATCAAAGGTAAACATTTGTCTTTCTGTATTAAACAAAGGACTGTTTTATGTTACCTCTATAATCTAATCATGGGGAAATAAATCATGCAAAGTCATTTTGCAAGGGGTAACACAATATGAATGATCATTATGGTGGGGATGTTATATCAAAGTTATCAAGGCTGTGAAGGGGAATCATTCATTAAGAATCTTCACAGAACATCTTCTGTTACAGACATATTTTATCCTTCTTGTAGCTTTGCAGTGGGGAGTACCTGTTGTCTCAGACAAGTGGAATACTAGTTCCAGAGATGAGAAAACTCAGCTCATGATGACACCAGGATATTAACAATATCTTACAATTCAACTGCAATGAAACATTAATGAGGCCGTTTGTTTGAAAATAAAAAGATGGCTGAACCACAGCTAGATCTTAACTAGGAAGTTGGGCTTCTTTCCTGTTACAGCTAATCAAGCTAATCAGCTCAGACTGAAAGCAGCTTTTGTGAAGCCTGACTGATAATGTTTTCTTGTGCATCAAAAAATTTAAATGCTCTCCTAGTACTTGAAATTTGATTTTTTAAAAGGGAAGATCAATAAGGGTTCTTCAGTGCACTAGGAGTTACATACAGAAGTCACGATAGCAGGCAACCAGCTTGTACAGGTTATTGATACTTAGTACAGGGGGAAATGTTTCACCCGTTTCCCTTACCAACATACTGTATTCCGCAAAAGAAAAGAGACTGCTACTAGATTTTTTTAGTTTCAAGAAGTTTCTTGTGTGGGTGCAATCTGGGCACTACTAAAATTGATGAGAGTTTTGCCATGGACTTCAACAGAGCCAGGATTAAATTATGTTGCTTCTAGAAGTTTCCTGAAGGCAGACACTCTTCACAATCTGCCATAAGAGCACAGCCCTTAAATTCATCTCCTTCCTGAAGCTTGGCCTTAATCAAGAAATCAACAATCAAGTAAATTTCAGCTCAAAATTTTCTTCTCAGACTTGGCCATTTCTAGTGTTCTCTAGTAGGTCTGGTTTGCCCACAGTTTGACCTACCTCTCCCTTAGAGATTCACACCTACCTCTCTGATATCTAAGTGGGGTGATAAGGGACCTGCATCAGTGAACCAGCAAAACCCACTTCACAGTTTTCCAGAAGGATCAACATCTGGTTTCAGGAAACACCCCCCACTATCCTGCCACTATCTACAGCTGTACCCAGGGCATGCCTTCTGGTTTCTTCTTCCCTGTACAGTCCAGCATTACTTGTAATGCAATAAAATCTCAGTAGCACTAAAAATAAGTCATTTCAAGGAGGAACTCAGCCAGCCAGTCACCTACAATAAAATCTTTCCATCTTTCTGGGAAGAATAGTCCCAGGGGCCTGATTCACATTTACACAAAGGCTCTGGTAGCAAAAATTACATTTACATTCACTCTATGGCTTCTTTCCACTGCCAAAACAGTGTAAAAAGGCTCTTGGGTCAATGAGAATCCAGTCCCATCTGTGCAACAGACACGTGATGGGGATGCAGAAGCTAAAATACACAGCACTCTACAAAGCCTTTGATTATTAAACAATCTTTCTTGTAGCAAGGTATGAGCCTCCTGCTTTTCTTTGCTATTCTCAACCCTTTGCAACATAAAGGCTCAAGGGACGTTTCATTCAGGAAGCAAACAGGGGCGAGAAGAAAGCGGGAAAGGAAATTCACAGAAGTTCCCACTTCATGGGAATGACACATGGGATGTGTGCACAAGCACAGATGAGTGGAGTCTCCAGCAGACACGTGGCTCCACTTACAGCTGACGTGATGTTACAGTGTGTTTGCATATGGGTGCCTCTATTGTTCAAGCAGAAATGTGTACAAATGTACGTCAAGGGAGAAGCAAGAGTGTGGGTGTGCTTTGTGTTTGGTTTGTTGTAAGGCAGGGGTCTCAAACATGCGGCCCGGGGGCCGCATGTGGCCCGCGAAGCCCTTCCCTGCGGCCCGCCAGGCTTCCTGTTCCCCCCCCCCCCCATAGCAGTTTGCGGGAGGGAGGGGCCAGAAGCAGAGGCTTCTCTGCTGCCTGGCTGGGCCATGCGTGTTTCTAGCTCTGGACTGCCTATATTGCTCTTGCTTTGTTTGCCAAACAGCTGTTGATGGTGCCTAGCGCTTTCCAGGAGGGAATGGGGAGCTGCGTGCTCAGAGGAGGAGGTGGGGCAGGGGTGATAACTCTTGGAAGGGGTGGAGTGGGGGCAGAGCTGGGGCAGCCAGGGTGTGTGCGTGTGTCAGTGGTGCGGCCCTCGGGCCAGTGCACTAGTCCTCATGCGGCCCTCGTGGTCATTTGAGTTTGAGACCCCTGTTGTAAGGCTTGCATGACAAAGCATATAATTAGCTGTAACGTCCTGGAACTTCACATAACTCTACCCGCAATTAAACAAATACGAGCAAATAAATAAATAAATAATTTTTTTTTAATGTGACAGACCAGATTGAGGTCAGAACACCACCACATTTATAGAAATTGGGATGAGGAAAACCTCCAGAACAATGGGGAACCTGCATTAAAATAAATCACCAAAGAACAGTGAACTAAGCAATTGCAACAACTGGCAAAGCATAACAGTCCTGTCAGGGGACAGGTAAAATGTTCTGCAGTATCATCTTAAGCAGAATAAAGGAACTAGATGAGACAAAACTAAGGGATGATCAGGTTGGATTTCAACCCAGAAGATCATGTGTTGACCAGATTTTCACCCTAAGAACAATCATTGAAGAGCTCATTGAATGGCAAAAACTACACCAGCTTCATAGATTTCAGGAAAATGTTCGACAGTCTCCATCAGGATTTACTCTGCAACATCTTGCAGTGTTATGGTATGCCAACAAAACCCACAACCGCCATCTAGGCTTTATAACTGCATGTAGCATGTTGGTAAGGTAAACAGACGTGAGCAAATGGTTCAAAATAAACACTGGCGTCAGGATGCTTTCTCTCACCTCTACTTTCAATAGCAATGTCATACTTCATTATGAGAAAAATGCAGATGGATGCAACGCAGTATTTGAATGGCTCATCAACAGCACACTAAAAGATCTAGATTTTACTGATTACTTAGGTGTTACAAGAGAGAGCTCAATGAACATGCATGAAGAGACCCAAAGATTGTCCACAACTGCAAAAAACAAACAGGGCTGATGATCAGTTATGCTAAAAGAAATCTAATGAGAAACCCAGCACAACTCAAAACATTCTGTCAGAAGACGAAGGGATGTCTGAGGCGAGTCTAATCACACACCTTGGCAGTAATGGACAAGCTAATAGGGAGGTCCTCAAGGAATAGGGTGACCAGATGGCAAATGTGAAAAACTGGGATATGAGCAATTGTTGCCTATGTAGACAAAGTCCCTAATATAGGGATAACTGGTCACCCTAAGAAGGAAACAGTATCACAAATTGGCAAGGCAGCAGCTGCATTCACCAGCTTAAACAAGATTTGGTCGCCAAAAATCTACAGCTTAAAGATCTAACTACAGATCTTCAACTCAAATGTTATTTCCATCTTAACACATGGATGTTATCTGGAAATCTCCTGCTGGTAAAGGCTGTTGTCTAAATACCGTCAAAAGCAAATATATTAGAAAAATGCTATGTATTACATGGAATTAAAAGTATAACAAAAGCTGAGATTTATCAGAGAGTTCAACAAACCTTTGCTCTAAATGTAGCCACAAAAAGATGGAAAAATCTGGGATATGTTAAGAATTAAGCCAGTGTCTGCCATCGGGCAGCTAGAGGAACACAGAAAAGGATCTGACTGAAAACTGTATTCTGAGAGAGAAAACATATGGGACTTAACACAGAGGACATGCAAAGATCTGCCCAGGAGAGACAGGGACAGCAGACCCTCGTTCGAGCCCAAAGCAACATCTGATGGGGAGGGGAGGATATAGATTCAGTTTAAACTGATGCTACATGTGACTTATCATCACACATTCGTTCCTGTGTCTAAAAAATGCTACTATTGAGTCATTCTTGAAAGCACAAGGATCTTGAGACAATAATGAAATGGGTGAACATGTGATTTATTTTGAAATCCAGAAATTCACAATGGGGCTAGCTACTCCATTTCCAGTGATGCCTTAGATCTCAATGGAAGTTAGCTCCCAGACTTATTCTAGTTTCCATCTGTACACACCACAGATGTCCAAGACTTGATGGGAATATGAATTTCTTTAGAAAAGATTTAGGTTTGAGTAATAGGGGGGTTGTAGCTAAGTATTGAAGAAATCTAGCAGAATTGCACAGTAAAGCTTGCACAATACCTGCATTACTAAAACTGGATCAAGTCACTCGCTCTTTACTTTCATTATTAGTATTGTGGTAGCACTCGGAAGCTGCAAAAAGTGAAACATTGACTCATGTCTCAACCTTAAGTACATGACAAGAGACTATACATATATATAAAAATAAATGTGTGAGAGAGAAAAGCTGCTTCAAGAACTCTGCAAGAGTAGGAGGCTAAGAACTGAAGCTGAATGAGTAGGAGATAAGGAAATGCAGCATCCCTCGAGATCAGGCCAACAGTAAGAGGCATATTTCCTGTTCAGTCCAGGTACTTACAGCACACTTGTTGCCATAATATCCCAGTTATTTTACTTTTGTGGATTTGTCTGACAGTCTAGGTGCTCAAGGTTAATTTAATCAAATTTCTCTCTTAGGTTGTTTCTATATTAACACACACGCTTTCTCCACTCCCCGAGGCTATTGTTTCATTATTTTAGCTTCCTCTCTACTTCCAGGCACCTCTGTGGTGTATGTTGGGATTTAAATGCCTCCTGCACAAGTCTAAAGCCACACAACCTGAAGAATGTACCCCTTCCAAAGACCTGTAGGGGCTGATATACATAGAAAACCCTCATATTTTACTATACCCACACACTTTCTGCCAGTTACATATATAACTGACTGAAAGTGCCAAACCAGTAAAGTTTTGGTGTGGTAACATTTCATAAGAGACAAATTAGTTCCAATGCCAAGTAACAGACTCAGAGAAGCTAGATATGGAAGAGACCTCATTTCTTTCTCAATGCAGGATTGTTCTCTGTGGTCAAGGTCCTGTGAATGCCATATGAAACTGGCCCTAGATTCTATGCCACTTGGGTGCAAGAGATTGGAAGTTTTGTAGCTGATTTTTAACATAAATGAAGCTAAATATTTTGTTGAACTGCATATGAAACAGTTAGTACTGTAGCCACAAGTTATTTTTAATATTACATTTAACATGTTTTACAAGATATCACCAAATCTTTAATTTTCCAAAGTCATCACAAAAAGATATTGCACAATATACAACTGCATCCCAGAATCTGTCCAGGGGAAGCTGAAGCTTTTGGCAGGTGCTTAGGAGATAGCTTGAGTTCTTGGTACCGGAGAAGGCAGGAGAAGCAGCATGGAATTCTGGGGCAAGTACATTAATAGGAAACTAAAATGATCAACACTGAAATAGTTCAGTGACATTCAAATTTGTCCTCTTTAAGTTTCAGAGTTAACACCACTTTGAAATGCGTTGAGCATTTCACATTTCTGAGCTACTATTTCATGCTCTCTGCAAATTACAGAAGATGACAAATCAAAGCATGAACAAAATTTGATAATAGGTTTTATTTGCAACAATTTTTAAAAAATGAACACATATTGCAGAGCACAATCTGTAATACAGGCATGGACTCCTTGCACAATAGAATATGTGCTACTGCTTTATCCAATTTAATTCTGCATTAATCACATGATAGGGCAACTTCCCTAAAGCTCTGAATAAAGAAGTTTTATGAATGGAAAATAGGATCTAATTATAAGGCCCTTTATGCTAATAGCACATACAGCAACAACACTAATACTACATATGACTATACTGCAGAGTTTCCAGGCCTTTACCACTCACATCAAATCCTAATGTCATTGAAACCATGGCAAAAGTTTCCATTGTCTTCAGTAGCCCCAGGTGAAGTAAACAAGCCTCTCAGAGAAAAGCTAGCCATAATTTTATAACCTACTGCAGCCATATTCATCATAGCATTCCTTTGAACTGAACGCCACAGCAAGCTGAAATTCAGTCAAAAGGTTAATTGCTACAAACCGACAGAAACCTTGACACTCAAACACTAATTAATATATAAACTGCTAACAACACTGTAGCAACTGAGAACTCATTTTTTTGCCCTTAGAATCCATGAAATCGAAGCGTGCCGGAATAATGCAACCTTTCATCTGTTCTCTAGCTAGTATGCAACAAGAGTATGTAGAATACAGCAAATGTATGAAGGGGAGGCCCATTACTGAATGAAATGTACTCTATTTACACTTGTGCTTTTAACTGCTCAGGCTCTAGTGAGCAGACAAATATCAAATATTTAGCATTTATATATAGGGTTTGCATTTGCAAAGTGCACCATAAGCTATATGTTAATCATAGTACAGTACTAAATAAAGCCCACCTGAAGTCTCACCAGTGTTTCTAGGTTTTGGTAAATTCATAATTCTCAGCTGCCACCTCCTTGTTCTGGGACTGATTCTGCACCAGCCCCTAGTATGCACATGCACCACTGAGTAAGAGTTTACTCCATGAGTAGACCCACCTTCCCTGTTGAGTAACATGTGCAATCAGCAGACCTGGTGCCAGCTCATGGCAAGGCCCCTAGGCCTCACTGAATACTGAAAAATGCATACCTGAAAACTAGTCTGACTTATCAGCACATTAGCATTGTTAGAATGGATGTAGGGTTGATAAGTGTGTTTAGTGTTATAGAATGCCGCAATATTGATCTCACTTATAACCTCAGTAACCCTTGGTCTAAAGTTATACTGAGTGTTTGCATCTAGAACTGTGGAACTCAAACAGAAGAAAAGCCTTCTCTATGCAAATGCTGGCTTCCTCCAGAAGAATTTAGGCCATAGCCAACAAGAAGGCTTTTGCAACAAAATGAGTCAATGTGAGTGTCAAAAGCTTTGTTAATTGCATTTTTCAGCCCCTCCGGGAAGAGGCCTGTTCAAGAACTCATCATATCAGCTTGGACTATGGGGAGAAATGGATAAAGCTCTGACAAGGAGAAACTGGGTTATTTTTGGCTGCTTGGACTACAAGTGTATGTCTACACTGCAATTAGACACCTGCAGCTGGCTCGTGTCTTTTGACTCAGGCTAAGGGGACGTTTAATTGCAGTGTAGATATGCAGGCTTGGGTTGCAGCCTGAGCTTTGGGACCCTCCGACCTTGCAAGGTCCCACAGGCCGGGGTTCTGCAAGCCCAAAATGTCTCCACCATAATTAAACAGCCCCTTAGCCCAAATCTGCTGGCATGGGCCAGCCACTGGTGTCTAACTGAAGTGCAGACATATCTTAAAGGGGCAAGAATTACTAAGAATAAGAAAACCACCACCCCACCCTCTCCAGTTTAGCCCTAGAGGACATATGAAGTTTGCTTATTATAGAAGTTCCTATTATCTTTTGGAATCTAAGATTGTAGTGAGTGAGTGAGTGACCTGCCTTAACCTTGTAAATAACTAATTTCTTTTCTCAGTTAATAAATCTTTAGTTAAGTATAAGATTGACTACAAGAGCTGTCTTTGGTGAGAGATCTGGGAGTGCAATTGACCTGGGATAAGTGACTCGGCCTTTGGGACTCCGAGTAATCTGAATATTGTGGAGGTAACAAAGAGTCCTGTAGCACCTTAAAGACTAACTAAAGTATCGAAGCATAAGCTTTCATGGGCTAATACCTACTTCGTCGGATGCAAGCAGTGGAAGATTCCTGAATATTGTGATTTTTGGTGCAAGGGATCAGCTACCTACCACAAAGAGAGGCTTGCCTGAGTGGCAAGATAGACAACCCCCTGGGGCACTTCAGTCTATGACTCCACAGTAAGGCTGTGATAAGGCTTGTTGGTTGGTGAAATTTCATTACAGACCATTCAACCAATTCATTTAATAAGAACTACATTAATTTTCTATTCTAGTAAGAACTTAAAAAAAAAGAACAGATTAAAGTGCATTTGTTAATGATTGTTACTTTTTCAACCAGGAGATGGTCCTAATAATTACATTAAAGATCATGGAAATTAGAATTGTGGTTTCCTGTTTGCCTGAGTATTTCTTATGCTTTAAATACCGAATCACACCTACATGCTCTTCCTAAATTCAGTAGGGTCAAAATTACATTACACTCATTTTAGTCCACGATAGCTTATGCCCAAATAAATTTGTTAGGCTCTAAAGTGCTATAAGTACTCGTTTTTCTGATACAGACTAATTACACGGCTACCACTCTGAAATCTGTCATCATAAAATCTGTGATTAATCAATGAAAATGGAAAAGATGAAACAAACAAACAGCCACCCACATCCCTTCTTCTCAAGAAAGTCAAGGCAGAACAGTATTCTCACAGTCATTAAGGGAATGGGGGGGGGGGGGGAGAGAAACAGGGAAACCAGACATTACCTCCCAAGGAAGAGATTGATGTAGTTAAATAGCCTTTTCTATACCCATTCCAAATGGTGCACAATATTAAACTACTACTGAAAGTCAGCAAGTGAGAGCTGAGAGTACCAGATGGATTTCATACAGTAGAATACTTAAATGCTCATTTGCTAATTTGGACTCAGGGTCCTGATGGAAATTACACTGTCTTGGAAATTGTACTGAAGTGATTGGATTTAATTAACCTATTTTCCTTAAAGAGGTGGATAGGAGAGAAGAAGAAGAATCGTGGCAACTTTCCTTTTATACTGCTAAAGAGAATCACAGAATCAGCTGAAAGTAAGGCAATTGCAAATATCCTCAAGATCCCTGAAATTAGGTTGAGAAGCCAGCTGGCTTCCAGTTATATTTTCCAAAGCACACAGCAAGAGGGGAAAATCTACAGTGGCTCCCTGCTGAATGACTCCCAGGGAAATCCACCTCTCAACCCTGAAGATTTAGTAATTGATACAGGATTATGTTTTAGAAACAGATGCTTAATATATCAATTAATCTAAAATTAGGTCTATTTCAATGCCACAGAAAAAACACCATGAACCCAACAAATAATGAAAATCTTGAATGGTGCACAAGTCAAAGCAGGTCAAGATTATTATTTTTTAATTGTGTAATCAAAACAAAATAAATACTCTGTACTGCAACAGCACCTCTAAGAATCTCAATGGATTTTAAGAGAGGACTAGGCTGATAAATAAATCCTATTTCTTTTTAGGACACGTTAGCAGAGGGGACAGAATATACATAGACTGACATGGTAATGTGTTTTGTTTATAGTAAAAATCAAGATTCCCCATAGGTTAGAGGAAGAAAGGAGCTATTCTACCCTATTGGCTGTATTCCACAAGAGGGAACAGTCTTTAAACCGTCTTCAGACATTTGCACTGAAAGTTACAGGAAAGCTGATAGCTCTGGCATTGCAAAGGCAGCGACATGAAGGCTGAGCACAAGTAGCTCGCCCCAGATCAGTTCTTTTCCATCAAGTCTCCAACTAGCCTTAATTCCCAAGGGCCTCACACTGAAAAGTGTGTGTCTATATCTCTGTTGGTAAAAGCCACCTTGTTGTTACAAAGTTTTCTTAGTCCCTCTTCAATTTCGCAGCTTCTTCACGCTCTCTCCGGGCTGGGAGGGGACACCCCAAAAGGCACAACTCCTCTTTTCCCAGTGAGCCACGCCAGCTCTCCAGCTTTTTTGGGGTGGGGGACACGGAGCAAGGGGGAAACCTCACCAGCCCACTTACCTGCACCGTACGACTGATCCCCCACGCGGTGGGCTCCTCGGGAGTTAGCGGCAGCTTCACAGCCCCGGGAGAAGATGCAACAAGCCCCCACCCTAGGAAGAACCCCCGCCCTCAGGGGCAGCAATGCACCCACCCCAGGGACACCAACCGGGGGGGGGGGTGGGAACAAGGTTCCTTCACCCCCAGGGCAGGCAGGGGTCGGGGGTGCCATCCCAGCCGGGTGCCTGACCCCGCGCAGGGCCACAGCGGGGTGGGAGCCGGGCACCTACCTGAGCGCGTGCCCGCAGGCAGCTGCCGGGTAATGGGAGCTCTCCGGCGGCGGCGCCCCGGGCAGACACAAGCGGCTCCGCTCTTCTCCCCAAACAGTCGCTACAGGCGCCAGACAAAAAGGAGGTGGGCGGAGGATGGCAACCAGAATCATAAACTCAGCGGCTCCACCTGCGCGCCCGCTGGAGCAGGGAGCAGAGGGACCGGCTCTTCGGATCTCTCGACTCCGAGAGAGGCTCTGGAGCGGGCGGGCTTAATCTCTTTGATTGACAGCTGGACTGACCAAAGAGAACCTCTACTCAGAGCCAAGCAAAGGAGGCGCTAGCGCCCGTCTTCCTGGCCGATCTACCGGGGACGGGTGTTTCCATGATGTCAGCGCGAGGCGCCTCTCGGACAGGTGGAGAGAGAAGATGGGGTGCGGGCGGGCGGGCAATTCCCTGCTGCCAGCAGCGTGGGGAGCTGTCACTCAGGTGGCCAACCGGAGGGACAGGTCCCCTAACCCGCCTCTCAGCAGCTGGCGCTTGCCAGTGGAAACAAGCACGGGATGGGCCAGCTCCACCGGTAGCACAGCAAAGCCAGGGACTCAGCAGAGGTGCTGGGTCCGCTTATACCCGGGGGTGCTGAGAGCCACTGAACGCCCCCTATAGAATAGAAACCGCTTCACGCCAGGGGGTGCGGCAGCCCCGCTCCTTCCAGCACCCAGCTGGCTGGGTCTGGGGCCCCAGCAGGAGGCTGCACCGCCTGGATTTCGATGGACCAAACTGATTCCGATCTCCGCTGCACCTTTCTCGGAGCCCAGAGACAACAACACCGGGGGGTTGTCCGTGGCCCGAGCCCGCCTGCTGCCCCGGGGGTAATAGGCAGAGCGGAGCACCCCTGGCACGTGCGTGGCGCCCTTCCTCCCCTGCAGCCCCCGCTGGAGACCGGCCGCCCTGTGCCCAGCAGGCGGTGCACGCGCGGGAGGGGCCGGGGCTCTTCCTCCGGGGCGCTCACAAGAAGTGTCACGCGAGCTGTCAGGGCTGCGGTCCCACCCCCGGAGCGGGCAGGGCCGGGCTGTCCAGACACGGCCAGGCAGCGCCAGTTACAAACACGCCCCGGAACGTCCAAACCACCCGGGGAAGCTCCGCGCGCTGATTTACCCGTATCCGTCCACACGTGCAAGGATCGCACCCCCACCCTACTGCGCCCAGCAAGGGGTACAGTGCGGAGCTAGAAGAGAAGAGCAACGGAAGGGATCAAGATTATACCTTAATTCTTAAAGGGGGGCAGGACTGGTCCCCCAGCCCCTGTTAAACTGCTCCAGGCAGAGCTCTAACTTCTGTCTGCCTTTCTCTGAACACGCTCCGTCCCTGCCCATCCTGTAGTTTCGCTCGATGCACTAACAAAGGACAGCCCTAGCCAGGCCCTCCTCCGCTGGGGCGGCTGCCGCTGCGACTGGCTGCTCGGAAGGAGGAGGAGTTGCTTTCCTTGCACATTGTATTTTTCTAGTCATCGCATTCAATACTCGGCGTCTGTAGCTACAGGACAAATATTCCATCGTCCAGCAGGAGGAACATGTTGGATGCTAAAGGTTAAGGTCTGCTCCGTCCGCTCCCAGATTCTGAACTGCTGGGGCCACAACAAGGAATCGGAGCGGTGTGACTCTCTAAAAGGCAGTAGACTCAATTAAAAAAAAAAATCCCGCACAGAAAAAAAACCATTAACACCCTAAAATTAACATGCCAGGCTGAGTTGTATTGAAAAGGCAGCAACCAGAATCACTAATGAGATTTTTTTTTTCTCTTCAAAGGTGGTTAAAGTGCTAGGCTGGTTCGATCTACTCTTTAATGTGTGCTCCAAATCTTTCCAAAATTGTTAGCTCAAAGCTTCCGGGGATGTAGGAAGTGCCCTGGCACACAATTTTTATTTTCTAAAAAGTACAGTACTCACTCCCCCGCTGGCTTGGCAGAAAGAGGGGGAGGGGAGGATGTACTCAGCTTTCTTTGCTCAAGAAATCAGAGGCTTTCCATCTGTTCTGAGCTTTGTATTTTCCTTAACTGGGATGATTGTGGTAAGTGGACACAGTTTCTGCTCATAGGTGCCACTATACAGGTTCCAGGGCTGCGTGTGGGGGAGAGCAAAAGGCCAGTTTGCCCCCGAGGGCACCCCGTTTGAGAGGGCCCCACTGGCATTGCAACGTAGCACATGGCGGTTGTGAGGCCACTCACTCAGATTTGGCCCCACCATCCTCTGTCATAACAAACGAGCAGCTGGGCCAAACCTAAGTGGTCCTATGACCCCCTATGCCAGGTTGCACCACCCAGAGCAGGAAGCCAGGCCCAACCCCACAGGACGGGAGCAGCCACTATGGGATGAGTGAGGGGCAGGTTTGCTCTCCAAGCTCCCTCAGTGGGGGGTGTTTTTTTTTTTTTGGAAGGGTGGGAGTGGGCTCAGTATCAGTTTTTGCTTGGGGCCTTTAACAATCTCTGTGCAGCCCCACAGGGCTCAATGCGAAGATGTTAGGGAAGATTAAAGATAGGCTGACAGAACGGGCTTAATGTGCCACAACGCGGTGGGGTTTAACTTAAAGAAGGGTGAAGGGAGAGGAGAGGTTTCCAGGGACAAGAATCAATGCAGGCAAAAAAATGAGAGTGTGGCAGTGCCCCTAGTTATTGGGGGAACCTTGCTGACCACATGAATGTGCGGGACCCAACTCACTATCATATTTATGTCAAATAATACAGTTATTTGTCTGCAGTTTAATGGAAAACTCATGCAGTGCTATGCTGTGTACCTTACGAGTTTGTCTGAAGTACATAGAGGATGATGACACTTTAAAGACACAGATAGCTGAAAAACTATGTTGTAGCACAATATAGACATTTACCTATGCTACTAAAATCACCTCACACTATATAGAATATAACTCATAACACCTTGCATGAGGCAGAAGTAATTTGTCACTTTTTATGGCCAATTTTTACATTGCTTGGCCAAGGAAAAGCAATGAGGTTGGTGTCACTTTCATTTATATTATTCCACTTTTAGGTTGGATGTGTTGCAGTGTATGGGTTTCAAACATTGCAAGGAAATGTGTATTGGTCTGAAAACAACTGCAGTTCTATCAGGGAGGAATGTTGCCTACATGTGTAAATCTGTTCCTCTGGACAACAATATCCTTGGACAAGACAAAGCTCTCTGAGGGCTCAGGTGCCTGCCTCTTTCTTTTGTCCTACAGTTTGACAGAAATAATGAACAGATATTTTAGGTGATCCCTTTTGTGGGACTAACTAAAATAAACATTAAATGGACACACGTTCAAGAAGCACATTGTTATCTTCACCAGATCTGGGAACACAGAGATATAATGGCAGTATGTTAATTCAGATCACAATATTAAAGTTAGATGTATCTATCGTTCATCAAATGAAACGGTGTGGACACACAAAAATCAGGTACACAAATAGACTGGTGTTTTTCTTCTTAATACATCTGTTACCACAAACCCATCCCATTTATAATAATGAAAGGAAAGGTGTGGAGGTATTCCTCGGTCTCGTGCACGTACCCTTCACTTTATCCTCACGCTTCGATTTTCCTCTTCTGATTGATAGAGCTGTATGCCACTTTAATCCCTCCTGAGATAGTAAGAAAAGGAACTTCATTCCACATATTCCTTGTCCAGTTCCCCCTTTTGATCTAATGTAATTCCAAATTAAAATATATCTATCTCGTGTCTACTTTGCTCTTTCCTGTGGTTTGATAAAAAGTGATTCTCAAAAGCACACGGTTACATTCCAGTTAGTCCAATGAAAGAGATGGTCTTTGGATTTTCAACCTTTCCAACCCTAACACAATTCTCTCTCCTGTAGCCTACTCAATGAAATGTTACGATTTTTCATTTTTGTCAGACTTACATGTTACTAAGTGGGCCAAAGACAGAAAAAGAGGTTAGTGCCAGGTGCATGTTACACTCCCAAGTGTAAGTTAGGCAACCAAGAGAAAGAAAAATGCACCTGTGCAGAGCATCTACACTCAGTGCCGTGTCCTGGTGGCTTAGGCAGCGTGAGTAACAGCAGAGATGTGTGAGCAGTGAAGTGACTGGCTTCAGCATTGCCTATTGTCTGAGAACGTTGCATGTTACTCTCCCTCCACGCTCACTGTCAGAAATCTGTTCATCTTCCCCTAATAATACTCCTTTTCCTCCTTCTCCTCCCTGGGAGTCTCATCTTAACCACCTATTGGTAGCCTCTCTTTCCAGTATTTGTTGGTGACCATTGAAAACTGGGAAGAACATCTCATCCACACTGTTGTGTTAAATGGCTGGACACAGTAAGGTATGTAGTTACTCTGCTGTGTTTACAGATCAGTTTTGTTCAAGATGGTTGAGGGCTGCGCATACATCCCACATCTCCTCCTTGCTTGCCCTTGGTGTTGTTCAGTGCGTCGTGTCTTTGATCGGCCTGGAGACCTCCTAGGTTTACCATCGGTCTTGGAGAAGTGCTGGGATGGTGAATGCTTGCTTACCTCTGCCCTGCGCGATGTATAGCCAATCCCTATAAGGAAGCAGCTTAAGGATGTGTACTTGGCATTTGTTCCAGGCTCTTGCACATGTAAAGTCTTTGATACTTTCTGGTAAACAGTGAACTGCTACGGTAGCCACTGCTTAGTGTGCAGTAACTGGGCTGGTATTTGCACTGGATCAGTCCTCACTGTTTCCCTGATTTAGTTAGTTGTGGTGGTTACTGGCTGGTTGGGTGTGTTGAATTCATGCCTTTGCTGATGACTTCTGTGATGGGAATGTAGCCACACCCCTGCTTTGACACTCCTTCCCTTCCTCCACCCACACGAGCTCACCATTTTTTAAAAAATAAAAGATGCACTTTTCTGATTTACATTTTCCCCCTTTCCCCACACAGACCATTTATATTCTTTTTAGACCAAGACTGTATTATAGGGAGTCTCAGCACTCATGGGCCACCCTAGCTACACCATGACACCTGAATTAAAGAGAATACACCTTTCTGCTGCCCCCACAATTGAACCCAGCCCTTTTAGAACACAGTATAAAAACCTAACTAGACCAGACTGGAAAGGTTTCCCAGAGCCTCAGCAAATGAATGGAGTGTTTGGGTAGAAAACACTTTCAATCCAGCCCGGACCTCGCTGCATTAATGGAAATCTGCAGTTGGTTTTTCATTGGTGGAAAGATTAAGTTAGATGGCCAGAATTCTGCTATTTTCCAGTAGAAACTTTCCCTAGAAGTCTGCCATTAGCGTTAGGGGCTGAGTTTTAAAGAGATTCAGAAGTGTGCTAGAATGGCATATTTCCCATTTTAACCCCTGGCTGTAGACCTTAGGGGATGGGGAAAGTACAAATGCTCCTTGATGGCTCAACCCCGACTGCACAGAACAGGTCAGTTACCCCAGGCAAAGTCTGTTGCCAAAGGCAAGATACAGCACTAGGGAGGGGAAAAAGCCCCCCTTTTATTCACACTAGCATTACAATTCCAGGCAGTTACGTAGGCCCGGCTCCTCAAAGCTATTTTATTAAGATCAATAGTAGTTATGAGCCTAAATACCTTTGGAGATCTAGGCCTTAGAGGCTAGTCCAAAACTCACTAAAAATAATGGGGTGGGGGAACCCACCATTGGACATCAATGAATCATAGCATTGTAGGACTGAAGGGATTATGAGAGGTCTTCTAGTCCAGTCCCCTGTACTCATGGCAGAACTAAGTATTATCTAGAGCAGGGATCTCAAACTCAAATGACCACGAGGGCCACATGAGGACTAGTACATTGTCCCGAGGGCCGCATCACTGACATGGCTGCTGCCGCCCCCACCCCCACTCCACCCCTTCCATGAGGTCCCCTTCCCTGCCCCCATTCCAACCACTTCCCAAAATCCCCACCCCAACTCTGCCCCCTCCCTGCCTACAGGAGGTGCTGGAGGGGTGCAGTGTGGCTCAGGGCAGGGTATTGGGGTGCAGGAGAGATATGGGGTGTGTCAGGGGGGTTCAGGGCCGGGAGTTCAGCCAAGCCCTTTCCTGGCCCAATACCATACAAAACAGGGCCATTGTGCAGGCACAGCTCCATCCAGGCTTCACTCCCCAGATGCCATTCATCCGGCAGTGTGGGCTGCTAAGGGATGGGCCTCGGAGTCCCACTTTGGAGGAAAGCTGTAGCAGCAGAGCCACAAACACCTCCAATTGTATAGAAAGACATTGACCGGTGGGGAGGAGAGCAAAAGTATACATGGTACTGTGAAGGGAACACTCACTGCTGGCACTGCCCAGGGGTCAGGCCAGGGCATGATGACAGACATTTCTCTTCCCAGGCCCTCCCCTTTTTATGGCTGCTCTCGCCCTGCAAAGATCTGCCCCTTCAGCCAGGACCTGTATTCAAGTCCACCTCTTTCAGAGTACACATAAAGAGCCCAACACTGGGATAGTCTGTGGGTTAGGCAAGGGACCCTGGGCTTCCCCTTGGGTCATGGTCTGATGATCTTCGCTCTTCTAGCTTCAGGGCCTTCCCTCCACTATATTCTCCCCCTTCCCCAGTGATAGGCTTCCATAGTCAACCATTCCTTAGGGTTTGGTAGGGAACCCAGGCCCACCCTCTCCATTGAGTTCATATCCAGGGCCCAGTGTTAAGCAGATGAGTCCCACACCCTAGAGTGCAATGCAGCTGCCTCTCTGGATCACTTCCTACCAGCCTTTTCTCTTTCCAGTGGGTAAAAATCTTGCAGAACTGAACACAAAGATAAACCTGCAGAGAGCAACAGGACCCTTCTTTATTGGCTTGTGTGATGGGGCGGAGCCCCACTCCCTGAGAACCAGGCCAGAGAGGCTGTGCAGACCAGCAGCCAATCAGGGCAGGGAAAGGGGCAGCCAATAAAGACAGGGCGAGGTCCTATATAAAGGCTACCCAGAGAGGGAGAAGGTAGTCATCCCATGGCCAGCAAAGGAGAAGGACTGGCTCCTGATGAAAGGAGCAGCATCTTGGACAGAGCAGTGCTGGGCAGGCTTGGGGGAGCAGAGTGGAGCTCTGGCCCATTACCTGCCAGGCTGTGGCCCATGCTAAAAAGGGTCAGGAAGGTGCATAGGGCCAAAGGGGAAGTGGCCCAGGGAAAGTGAGCAAGGCAAGAGGGAAAGGAAGAAGGGCAGAGGAGGCTGCTGCTAGAGGGTCCCTAAGTCGGGACCTAGAGTGTGGCTCAGGGGAGGGTGTTGGGGTGAAGGAGAGGTATGGGGTGTGGCAGGGGGTTCAGGGCAGGGAGTTCAGCCAAGCCCTTTCCTGGCCCAATACCATACAAAACAGGGCCACTGTGCAGGCACACCTCCATCCATGCTTCACTCCCCAGATGCCATTCATCCGGCAGTGTGGGCTGCTAAGGGATGGGCCTGGGTCCCCTCTTTTCCCCCTTGGTACTGCACCTGGCCATCAAGGAGAGGGGCCAAGACAGACCTCGACTTGCCCCTGAGACCAGGGGCTAGACTACAGGTTTGTGGTTGGCCACCAAGGCAGGTGCAAGCAGGACTGCTTGCCACCACCTCTGAAGAGGGTGAGACCAGAGGAGTGGGCGCAGCCGGAGGGCAGTGTCCTGAAGCAGATGAGGACTGCCCTAAAGAAGATGCTGCTGAGCAGGGGGAGACATGGGTATCAGGGCAGCAGAGCAAATGAAGGGCCCTACACCACACATCGAGGGTGCTCCACAGGGGTCAAGAGCTAATTCCCAGAGCAACCAGCAGGCGGTGCCAGTGATGGTGGGTTGAAACCTGTCAGAGCTTGGCAAAGTCACTACTGCCAGGCTCCATGCAGCAAGAGCTCCTGTGGGACTCCTTCCCACAAGCCCAGAGTGCAGGTCAGCCCATCCCCCACTCTCTACCATTACTGAACTACTGTCAGCTCCTCCTCCAGAATGTGCAACCTTTGCATGTGTGACAGGGTGGAGTCATGGAGCTGCTCTTTAACCCCTTCCTTTCCACATGACACACATTGTGACAAGAGCTTGACAAGGCTAACACAGCAGCCAAGCAAGCAAAATAAGCCTCCCACACCATGCCACTGGTCCACTATGTGAGCCAGCAAAGATACAATTTCACTGCTTACAGGTTTGAAAGGGACTCATTCACCGGCAGTCCATATATAGAGTCAGTTCAATGTGGTCACCCCAATCCAGCCAATCACTGACCTGGAAAATGGGTGCTTGGAAAGTGTCCAGTCACACCTCCCTACAGGCATAACACTATGTACATTGGCCTTGCCATTCTGCAGTCCTCTGGACAAGGGGTGGAAAGCTTTTGAAACTATTAACTTCAGAAGCCTGCTCATTGCTTGGTTAATGATACCATTTGAAACCACAGGAGCATTAAAAAAAAACCCTGCCAGGAGGAAAGTCTTTAACTATGGGAAATGTAATTTCCCCCTGGCATTAAACCCCCTCAATCCCGTAGTGCAGCTATACTAAATCCCAGGGCAAACATTTGCCATGCATTGCTTTGTACATATTTAGAGAAGGCAGAAGAGAAAAGTGCATTTTTAAAGTCTCAACAATCCTGAAGTTCTTCAAAACAGTCTTTGCAGTCAAAGAGGAAAAATAAACCGAAGGAAAGCCAAAATGATTTATGTGCAGTGATCTTCCCCCCAGTCAAAGGTAGGGGAGAAGGAGGCGATATCTACAGAGGTTACCTTTTCTACAGGTAAAGGTGACACTATCAGAGGTGTGTGTTTAAAAAGGTAATGCAAACATTAGCAGGATTAAATTCCATTACATCACTGAGAGCAGGTGACATGAGAGTTCTCCGAGATTGAAAAACTGAAGTAAGTAAACTTCTCACTACAGTCCTGATGCAGACCCAAGTTAAAACAGTGTTTTGGATCAGGCTTATACTAGGTCATTTAGAAGGACTCTGAGGAAGGTGAAAATATAGTGCTCACCTTTAAAAGAGGAGCCAAGGTTAATTGCTGGAATCATATGGGCTGGTGAACCTGAGCTCAGCACTGGGAGAAATAATGCATTTCTATCTAATTTATTTAGATCTTCAGCGCTTTTGATAAAGTCCCTCTCAAGAGACTATATAGGAAACTATATAGGAGACTATATAGGAAACCTGATAACTGGGGTGAGAGGTAAAGTCCTGTCATGAATTAAACACTAGTTAGGAGAAAGAGAAGGAATAGATTACTAGTTCTCAGTGTAGAAAGAGGTTATTAACGAAGTGCCCCAATGATCAGTGCTGGAACCAATGTTCAATATAATATTTCTGGTCTCCAAGTGATGATAGAGTGAGGTAATCAAATTTGCTCAAGATACAGAATTATTTAGAATCAGAGAGGTAGCCGTGTTAGTCTGGAATAGCAGAGGTAACAAAGTCCTGTGGCACCTTAAAGACTAACTATAAAGTATTTAACACAAACAATCTCGTACTGAACAAAGACCTACAATGGCTTGCTGATGACAAAAATAGCTTCTCCTCTCTCCATGTTCACACCCCCCATTCAACTGCTAGAAGAATAACCCACCCTCCCTGATTGGAGATAACAAGCTGGTTCAGCCTAATTGGACTAACCTTGTTACCTCCCACCTCGTTCTTGCCTACTTTTCTATACCTGCCTCTGGACACTTCCACTGCTTGCATCCGACGAAGTGGGTACTAGCCCACGAAAGCTTATGCTTCAAAACTTTATAGTTAGTCTTTAAGGTGCCACAGGACTTTGTTACCAGAATTATTTAGGTTTGTCAGAACTAGGGAGGATGATTACGAGCACCAGAAGGATCTAAGAAAACTATTGTGAGTAGTTGGAAGACATATCTGTAAATGAAATGGCAGAGAACGTTCAAGGTGAGGCTCATTGGAAGGAACTTACTTGAACTACAGCACACTGACACACACGGAGTTCTGAATTAGCTGTACCTCGCAAGAAAGAGCTAGGTCAGGGGTAGGCAACCTATGGCACAGGTGCCGAAGGTGGCACACGAGCTGATTTTTCAGTGGCACTCACACTGCCTGGGTCCTGGCCACTGGTCTGGGGGGCTCTGCATTTTAATTTAATTTTAAATGAAGCTTCTTAAACATTTAAAAACTTATTTACTTTTACAACACTAGTTTAGTTCTATATTATAGACTTATAGAAAGAGACCTTCTAAAAACATTAAAATGTATTACTGGCACGTGGAACCTTAAATTAGAGCGAATAAATGAAGGTAGGTGTTGCCATTTTCAATGAGCTGTCAACATCTGCTCAGCACATGTCAAAGAGAGAGAGTGAAATGTGGAAATGTATAAAGAAGGGAATTGTGAGTAAAAACCCTACATAGCATAATGCCATTTAATGTTCCCCTCTATTCTCTTCCTATGAGAGGAGCAAAGAGCTGCTAAGAAAGAGTTTGAAACTAAAAGGCAATTCAGGAGAACATCCCTACTCATGAAAACAGTCAAGCACACAGAACAGATCTACAAATCAGACAGACATATCGTCAATTGACTATATTCAATAATAATCAGGATGGTCATCTGAAGTGTTGCCGAGTTATACACTTAAAATGCATACTGTGTTCATTCTAGTTATGCTTTACATGTGAAATGTGCCCTGTATGCCTTAGATCCTGCTCAATTTTTCCTTTGCCATTGCAAAACTGCCAATTTAGCTTAAGTGCAGAATTGGCTAAGCACAAAACGTGTGTGTGTGTACACCTGCTTCCAGAAGGAAGAGGCATGGACAAAACCAAAACAATTGTGAAATATTCTGGTTGAGATTCTGTGTGGTCTCCCTCAATGCAGTTCAGGGAGAGGGTGCTGGTAAAGATGGCTTTAAACAGCTTTCTGCAGACAGGAGACAGAATCATATAGGGACAAATACGTCCACCAACAGGTAGTAAAGAAACTGTTAAACAATGGATAATGCTGTAACATACAGCTACAAAAGTGTTTCTTCCCCTTGTAGGCTATGTGTACAGTCCCCATTACTACAGTAACTCTTAACCCTGCTGTGAGGTCAGGAAGTGCTACTGTCCCATTTTAACAGGTGGGAAACTGAGCCACAGAGAGACTAATCTCCAGATCCTCAAGCACGTTTAGATGGCTAACACCCCCCTGAAATCAACAAGAGCTAGGTGCCTCTCTCATTGAGGATCTGGGCCTCAGAGACTTGCCCAAGGGCACACAGGAAGTCTGTGGAAGAGAAAGAATTGAACCCAGGTCTCTGTAGTCCCTGGCTTGTGCCCTAATTGCTTCACTTCATTGGTGCAAATTAGTCTTGTCCACTGAGGAAGATTAAAACAATGAAGGAAAAACAGCATCCTCCCTCTGCTAAAATATTCCCCTTGAAAATGCGTTGGAAGAACTGAGCAGCCTGCAGAGGATTTTATCCAGAAAACAAAGATCTGATCGCTGTCTGAACAGCAACGATTTCCTCCAGACTTCCAGCCTAAAAGATCCAAGTCATTCAGGTGAGATAGCTTTGCTAACCCAGCATGAGTAAAAATAGCAACAAATTCTGGGAAGAAACCCCAGAAGGCAAGAGAAGAGTGAAAAACAATGCTCCTCTGAATGCCAGGGGCTGTTGCATTGTCGGATCTCTTTTTACCCGAGTACATGACATTGCTCTGGTTTCCAGGCATTCAGAAGATTCTATTTGAAAGGGTACAAATTCCGGCAATGCAACCCGCTGTTATCCAACTGAAATAAGTGTTTAAATCGGAACCCAGCAGAACAGAGGACAGAAAAGGAAAATGTAAATGCAGCAGCAGAGAAGACCTGCAGGTGAAATGCAGCCACCCCAGCAACCAGATCAATCAACTCCTGTCTTCCGTTAGCCAATGTCAAACACAGTGAAGTGACTTTTAACCAGTAATAAACATTGCAAAAAGAGTAATGTGCCTTTGGGTCTGTCCCAGCAGCCCCCCTCGCCCCCTGAGGATGGCCTACGTCCACTCAACTGTACCCCAGCGTGGAAGTTGTCAGCTTATTACTAGCTTGGGCTCTTTCAAAGGAAAACCTTTAGTAACAGTTCTGCAATCAGATCTTTACTTTTTTCATGGCTCCTCCCAGTTTCAGTCATAAAGCTGATCTAGGATGTCCAGACAATGTGAAAAATCGGGATGGGGGTGGGGGTAATAGGAGCCTATAAAAGAAAAAGACCCCAAAATCGGGACATCTGGTCATTCTAAGCTGATTGCACCCAAAGAACACCCCCAGCAATTGCCATGGGGAATAAATGGTGAGTCGCCATCCTGCCAAGAACTTGCTTAAAGGTAACATTTTAGCCCACTTTGGGCAGCCAGAATAGGTTACTTCTGTGCCTGTTTGCAAAGAGCCTGCACACCACTCTGTGGAAGTGTTAGAAAGTGACGTCGTTACCCTGACCAGCCGATGTGCCTATTGACCTACCTGGCACAGAAGATTCACCCGAGAGGCTTGTCAACAAATGCATTCGAGGCAGTGCATCTCTTAACAGGGAGACCCTGGCCGAGACCTTTATGAATCTTTAAAAGAAATACCTCCACCGTGGTACATGACGGTAACACAAGAGGTACAAACTGGTACAGTTCCAAAAGCCTGTAGAGTTCTAAGCAAATATTTCCAGTCAACCTGATGAGGCGCTTTTTTCAGATGAGCTGGATGGTAAGAAGCCTGCAAACAGTTAAATCATGTTGGATGAAACAATTTCTCAAAAATTGGATTTCCAATGCAATCAGATGGATCGCACTGTGCTGCTGAGTCAGTGTAACATTTTTTTTGCTTTAACAATTTGCTAGAGTTTAACAATATCTTGTAATGGAGCAAAGGAAAGAGTTAGGTCTCCAGTTGCTTACATTACAGATCTTTCTCTGGCAGCAGGGGAGAGGCAGCTCATTCTCCTGAATACATAAGTTATTACCAGTTATGTCCAAAGCTGTTTAGAGACTATAGGACCAACCTTCACTGTTAGATCTCTCTTTACGTAGATGAAGAAAAACAACTGATCATTCAGATGGGAATTACAAGCCAGGGCAGGATAATTCTGGGTGCAGTTCCTCCATTGCTAATGCTTCATAGTCCTGAATCAGCACTGGCAACTTTCGTAAATTCTGCAGCACCAACAATCTTGACCAATGGGCAGCTTTCCGTGCTTTGTGCTCCAGACTTTCCAAACCAGTCAAGAACCCTGCTGCAGCACATCTTTCAGTATAGGAAAACGGGCCCTACGTGGAGCCTTTGGTACCTCTCCATCAACAGACTTCCCCAAAGTGGTTTCTTCTCTTATAAGGTCTGGTATAGCCTCAAACTATTCTCCCAGTTTAGGGTCTTGTCAAGTTCCAGGATACTCCATTCCAGACCTTGCATGGCACGAGTCAAGTAGATTTGTGAATAGTACGTCCATCTTTCCACAAACAGTTGCATTTGCACTTTCCCTACATTCCACCACTGTCTCAGAGACTGGTAGAAATGTGTCTGCTGTTGCCAGTTCTCCCCCAAAGTGTGAACACTTCTGTGAAGTTAAGGTGACCAAATGTCCCAATTTTATAGGGACAGTCCCAATTTTGGGGTCTTTTTCTTATATAGTCTCCTAGTACCACCCACCCCCTTCTCGATTTTTCACATTTGTTGGCTGGTCATCCTATCTGAAGTTGAAATCCTTAAACATCACAACACTGATCTGCCAAGAGGGAGAAAGACCACTGACCTCTTATTTTTGGAAATACAGAACTGATCCAGTCTAGCCCTGATAGCTGACTGGGCTTTGACTTTGAGCCACGAGTACTGCCAGGAAGAGAACCGCCACACATCAAAAAGGAAACAATTCTGTGCTGGACTACCGGTGTAGCACTTCAGCATTTGTCTTATAACTTCATTGAGACTCATGATTTAGTTTCCTGAGGAACAGTATTCTCAAGCTCATCGCTAGATAAGACCTGTGCAAATTTGCAAAAAAACCCCACACAGTACACACCATCCCAACCCAAAGTAGGAGAATGTGCTAAAGAGACTACTGGTCCCTATTTCTACCTGTAGGAGGCAGTCTGTACAGTCTGCTGTAAGAAAGGAACTGTGCCCCATACCAAGATGGAACAACCACCTCGGCACTCCCCTTATAATACTTTCTCTTAGCCTATTACTCTGGTTTTCATGATGCAAAGTTGTTTGCTTGCAAGAAAACACTGGCTTTTATTGTATTAAAAATTCAAACAGCATTGCCCTTGTGTCTGCCCCTCCAGCCACTGCTGTTAAAGAAGCCAATGTAATAGGGAAAGGAAATCTGGATGGGGGGGGGGGGGGAGGGAGGAGGGGACAAGAAAGAAGAAGAGAAAGAGACCAAGTCATGAACAGGTGCAAGAAATATATGGTTAGCATACAATCCAGCTTCTTTAAAAGAGAAGTATTTTGGACATTCAGAGCTGTCCAATGAAACCGCTTTTAAAATAAAAGAAACACCACTACACATTGGGAAATAAAGCCGCAATCTCAACACTTTCTTATTACCAGCTGCAGACTGTCTCAAGGGCCTTGTAAGCGGGCCTCTGACCGCCCTCTTCAAAATATCTGCCAGAGACTGCTTTGTGGCTTCACCAGTGTCTTTTATTGCTTTATACACAGTGCACAAACCCCACCACCTATATACAGCTTCCTACACAGTTCAGGTTTAGGCTCAGCCCTCAGTCTCTGGCTGGCCTCAGGGTTAGCTAGCTCCTTCAGGCTTGCTACCTCAGCTAGCTTATCACCCTGCATCTTCTCTATCTCTAACTCTTCCTGCCTCCTTCTTACCTCTCACTATCTCCCACCTCCACAACCCACCCTGGCTTCCTCCCTAGCAGGCCTTATATACCTGTGGAGGCTGCCAGGTGGGACCCATCAAGCCCTCTGCAGCCCAGAGCTACAGCCAGGTGGCTGATTAGCCTGCCTCAGCAGGCTGGGCTTGCAGAGGCTTTTGGCTTTTGCAGGGGTAAGGAGGGAGCAGGGGCTGACTCAGCAGGCACTGAGTCAGCTGCCTGCTACAGGCCTCAAATGTAATAGTTTTATTAATGTTAATGGTACTGATCAATTCTACTCACCAGGGTCCATCTCTGCTTGATCTACCAAGTACAAGTAATTGGTGTATACCAGGGAGACCCTCCAGGAGAACTGATCCCAGAGTTAGTCCCACCAGATAATCTTGCTAAAATGTTTCTCTTAATATTAGAGAGAAACATTAGACATTTATAGGAGTGAGTGAATCACCTCCAGTCACCCTAGCTAAGTCCAAATCTGTCTTTTATGCTTCACAGTGGAGCCTTATAGCATTAGCACCACTACACTCACAATTCTTGCACAGTGAAGTCTGTCCATACAGGACATCCAACAGGGTTGGGGTGTAAGCCTGAAATTCATATCCCAACACTAAGAAATGAACCTTTGCTCCAACACTGGCAGTCAGATGAACTCCAAAAATGCAGAGGCAAAGGACAAACCGATGAGACTTGCTGCTGGCAGAGCTATAAGTCAGGGCTGGTCTACACTACTGTTTAAGTGGATGTAACTTATGTTGCTCAGGGTGTGTGAAAAAGAACCCCCCACCCACACGATGCAAGTTACAGCGACCTAAGCGCTGTCCACAAAGGCGCTACTCTCTCTCATCAGCATAGCACATCTTTACCAGAAATACTATAGTGGTGCCAATGTAGCACCATAGTGTGGACTTTCCCTGAGTGCTAGGAGCAAGAATAGGCAGGGATCCTAGTATATGTTTATAATACACTACAGATAAACACATAGCAGTGCTGTCAGGTTTTTAATACAATCAATGAACAACTCATTTCCAATGTGCATCCGTTGTTTTCACAACTTTTAAATTGAGTCTATAAAATTGGTAACCAGTCTGATTATTGAGATCGCTCTCATCTGGTGCTCCAATTTCTATACATTCATGATGTTTACACCTGGATTACAAAATGCAACTTGCAGAGCTGTCATCAACCAAAGGCAGTAAGTAAACTAAAGGCGAAAAGAACAATATGTGGAAGTGTCATGAAGGAGGAAACGCCATGTGTTATGGCACTGCTGAGAAATAAATACTGAAGCACAGTGACAAGAGCATCCTCTAGAGGCAACAACTGTTGCACAATCTTTTGACTTCTAGAGAGATGGGAAAAACAAAATGTACCTGGAAAGGCCAGTGTAAATAACTGGATTGAATAATGTTTTACTTTCTCAAATGGCAAATAAGTGGATATGGATTTCTTGTCAAGAAGTATTTCTAAATGACAGAAACATGCACTACACTTTGAAGTAAGCCCCCACAGATCTGCTTTGGTCCTGTTAGTGCAAACAAAATGAGAACAGAAGTGGATTTGAAATGTTTCATTTTATCTTCTACTCTCAACATAGGCTCCTGTCAGATCCTAATGGGGCCCTCACCAATTTGCACCAGCTGAGGATCTGTCTGAGGCCATAAACAAATGCTACAGCATGGGAGAATTCTGATATGCAGTAGATAATGGGGAAAGTTTCAATGAGTTGCTAAGTGACGTAAGAGCCTCCCCTACCCCGATTTTCAAAAGTGGCTTATCTGCTTTTTGAATTTTTTACTCCAAAATTTAATCCAGAAAAGGCAGAGAAGTGACTTTAGTAGGAAGAGAAAACACATTTGGGGAATATGTCAATATTCTTACCTCACAAGTGAATAAGGGCATATGACTGCAAATCATGATGCCTCAGGCCATGCTTGAATCATCACTGTTCCTGGATGTGCAGATTAGCACAGTAGCAAGGCATTCCTTTATGCATCTTTGGTGTAGCCGTCTTTAGTGATTGCATTGCAAGTCATGCAGTGATTAAGGGGGAAAAAACCAAAGTCCCAACTCCTGGAGTCCTGTGATTATGTGAGAATCAGCATTCATTAAAAAAATATGTTTCTAGTTCTCATGATTATGAACAAAACAATGAAGATGTGACCCAGGATTGTCTGAAAGGCTCAAAAACTACAAGTAAAATGAACCAAAATGTGTTTTTTGTTGTTTTTTTAATCTCAATTTTTCATTTGATCTCATGAATGTTTGTGTCCTGACTCACGATTTGTGAACATTTAGGGTTGCTAATGCTGCATCTTCCAATGGTCTGGAAACTGCACTCCTGTCTACGGGGAAAGACCTAACCACTGAGGTGATGTCCTTCACATTAGACTCCAGGTACTGCAACTGTTTCTACCCCATATTGAAGGAAACACAATGAGGCCGATACCTGAGGAGAGAGGTGAGTGAGACTACACCACATCTAGGTTTAGCAAATCCTATTGCCTCCTTATCCATTTCAAGAGAGATTTCAGTGACCTAGTCTTAAAGGCCTTGTCTACACTAGAAAGGGCTTGCCAGAATAGCTGTGCCAATATAGTTATACTGGGGACTAGGTGGGGTTGGGGGGAGGGGAGAAGAGGGCTTTTACCAGTGTAGTGTATATCAGCTCCCTGAGCAACATAAGCTATACCAGCAAAAGCACTTTCTTGCCAGTATAACTGTGCCTACATCAGGGCTTTTGCCATTATAAAAATGTTGTTAAAAATGACATTATACCAGCAAAAATTACTGGTATAAACTAGGCCTAACTCTATCCAGCCTTTAATGCAGATTTTCAGTGCGGACCACATTTTAATACAGAATTGGTCTCATTGATGCATTTTCTCTGGATGGTGATCACACAGGCATGTACACAAAGGAGTAACCTCAGGAAAATATTTGGCTGTATTAAAAGAAGCTAAAAATCCATCAATCCCCTGAAAATGAGAACTGCATCTTGTGACCAGTCAGCTCCCCAAGCTCAGCAAATGCTCCATGGCCCATCATTTGTAAATCTCTGCTTTAATGGACTGGGACCTAGTTACCTCAGACGTCATCATCATCAGATCAAAGCAGCTACTAATGGATAGTGCAACAAGAGACCCAAAGTTCAGATGATCGGGTGGGGAGGCAGCATTGGCAGGACTCCAGCTGTAGAACTCCTCGTCCGAAGAGGCTTCCACTGATAAGGATCTATAATTATCATTGTTACACCCTTATCACAACTGCACCGCTGATGTCAGTCAGTGTAGCTCCCCTGAAGCCAACGGAGCTCTGCGGATTTACACCCCTTGCAGCGCTAGCCCCATAGTCACAGTTCTGTCTGACTGTCCACCCACTTGTTTTGTATCATACCACCCAAAAAACAGAACCACCATCACTTGGCTATTTATTTTCAGAAGTGTTACTTTTCTGGCTAATTATAGTGAACAAGTTAATTGAGTCTTCAGTTCTATGGGAAATATACTAACTATAGCAGCCTCTGAATAATTTCAGAGAAAATGATCAGGCCCAAACAAGGGAACGACTGAATGCAGGAGAAAGACATTTGGTGCTTACAGCTGTCTCAAGCCATGACGTAATCCCTCCAAGTCACCAGCGTGAGTCAGTCTTTTCAGAAAGTTGGAAGGGTTTGGAAATTGTTCTTAATGCTGAACTAAAGAACGAAAATAAAAACAACAATCAAACAAACAGCCTGTTTGCTAATACACTTCAGTACCCTTGGTTTCCTTATATAGCATCCAGCATGTAAAACTATTCAGTGGAAGTCAGTGGCTGAAGAGAGGAATGAGTCAGTGTCTTAGAGGATGGGAGAAAATTTCAGGCAGATGGGGCAGGAGAAGTGACACAGGCGTCCTTAACTGAGTATGGAACATGAGGAGCCCCTCTATTCACACCAGTAATATTTGTAAACAAATGTGTCAGGGTCGGGCTTATGGGCACTGGTGGGGTCAGAGCACTGGACCAAAGCTGCACAGCCACAAGACACCCCGGGTTACAAGGCAGATGGTACCTGAACCCTTCACTGGCCTGGGTGAACCCCAAAATGTCACACAGCAGCACTGCAGGGAAGGGAGGTGAAGGAGGTGAAGGGATATCTGCACGCCAGACTATACCTGACTCACTCAAAGGCAGGCATAGGTTAGCTACGCCTCCCTCAGGGCATCCACACGGCAGCATGACACGTGCCTCACACCCTATGTCCATACATGCATTTAAGGGCTTTGAGTGTGGACAGTAAGGGGGTTTGGGCAACAGCACATGGCAAGCCTGCAGTGTAGATTTACCCCAAGTTTGAACAGGATGTATAGACATGGTAGTCAGAATGATAGGGTAGAGCAAGTGTCTGGTAAATTACACACGTCTTTTCCCCCAGTGCTAGAGTAAGGAACCCTGGATACAGCTGAATATTCATTTATAGAACAGGTACAACATGGGCAGCAATCATGTTAGCTTCCCCACACTGCCTCCTGCAGATGTGTCACAATCCGGACCTGAGACCACCAACTCTGGGAAGGACACTTGAGTCCCCAGACATCAAGTTTGTGAGTCTCACAGCTGAGACTGCAGTAAGAGTGCCAGTGAGTGCCAGCTATGGTGATTCCTGCATATGAGCACCTGTCCACTAAGAACTGGACTGAGAACACATGTTAATTTCATATAGGCCAAACAGCTGTCAGGGGATAAGGACCCTCTCACCAGCAGCCAGCAAATTGAAATGGACAGACTCCAAAGGGTGAGAATTCCAGTCCCTTCTCAGCCACCAAGGGCAGAGGCAGCGGGGAGTGCAGGGGGCTACCCCTCACACACAAACACCCCCTTCCCTCTCAGAACAAACAGCCTCCTGTGTTTGTTTGGGGTAGAGTGCACAGTCTAGAGTTGCCATTTTAAAGACTACAGTACGGGGCCCTCATTTGGAAGGGCTGAGTGTTTCGAAACATCCCAGTGATAAGAAATTAAACACATTATTTTCTAATGAGGAGTCACCCAAAGTTGGGTCCTGTCAATTGTGACATTAGGCCCAGATCTTTACTTGTAGCTGGGTAATTTCACAGAGAAACTTTGGAAAGGGTTTGGATGCAGAGTGGTATTAAGTCATCTCTGCCCTCCCCAGATTTGGGCTTGCTGCGCACCAGGCTAGTTACCAAGGGGCTGTTATGGCAACCAGGGATTGCTGAGGTACAGGAAAGCCCTGGTGGTGCCCATTTCCCCGAATCACATCCCCAGTGCTAGCCACTGATCAATAGTGAGGTGTGCGAATGTGGAATATTCCTGGGGCTGGCTATGCCTATTTATAGTGCAAAGGAGCCTGAGGCAGGGGAGAATCTGGGTCAAAATCTCTCAACAGGTGATTCCAGCTGCAAATCACAACCATGCTCATCTCATTATATTCTGCTCATCGCTGAAGAAGAGACTGTCTGGAACATTTGGTTTAAGTTTCACGTGGAGGTTGTTGAAAGTCAAGCAGGACTGTATATGTTCTTGACAGTGGGTTTTTGAGATACACAGAGAGACGTATTGCTCCCTTTTGAAACTGGCCATTACCCGCATATCTAAACATTAATTGTGCTGGTCCAGGAGAAATTGAATTATAAATCTAATTTGGTGTTTGGGAAAACTTGTACGGCCTGCAGGGTGCTGCCTGATGTTAAATTAGATTTTCAAGTTGTTTATTTCTGCATTGCAGAACTTGCATGGTCACTATCCTATTGCCCAAATAGAATTTCTATGTGCTTGGGTGTATGAAAGTAAGTATTCTTCAGAAGCGAGTTTCTATGTGCCCCAGAATGTATATGGTACATAGCAATGCACAGAAGGAAGGGATGTCTTGCTAAGTTAGACCTTGATCAAGCCAAATAATTATGCCACTTGCACAACTGAATGCACTTATGACATTTGGCACGATATTCAATCTCTCTCAGAAGAGGCTCTGAGTGGAATAGGAGAGTGATTGAAGCAAGGGGGAGGGGAAGGAGAAAGATTGTACATCATTTCCCTGGATAAGGTCTAGCAAAAGGCATTCCTATCAATCTGATGAATACTGCACTAATTTCACTTCATTGGGCTAGACTGGAGCAGATCTGCTTATTTTCTCTAGTGTGTCTTTTTGAGGAACCTTGACTTGGCTTAATGATGTCTGAACAAAAACAGAGTCAAAGCTTTTCTTAAAATACCTAATGGGAATAAAAAAAATTGACAAAGAAGGTAAAACAGTTTTTAGAAGAATTTAAATATTCCTCTGTAGCAACTTGAACTCAGACACCACAAACATTGTGTCAGTGCCTTGGAACTCACTCACTATGGGCCAGATACTGCTACCCTTACTCCTGCTGATTAGTGCTTTACTCCATGAGTTGGCCCCAAATCAATGGGACTACCATGGAGCAAGGCATGATTCACTAGGAATGAAGATGGCCAAATCTCACCTTGTACATTTGCAAACCACTTGCAGCAGCCACAGGTTACTTGTGACTCCTGCAGAGCCAGTAAAGGAGAGCATACCCCAGCTCTGCTTAGCTTAAGAGCATGTAAACAGTGCCCCGATTAAGGCTGCCAATTTTCACGCCTTCTAGCCCCTCCTCCCCTGGGATAGTCAGATGGGGCACATAGGAATTGGCAAGGTCTCCCTGCATGCCCCACTCCCTTGGAACACAGCCAGGACCCTATATACTTGTTCAAAAGGGGCTCATTCCACCATTATGCTTAGGTTGCATATGCACTGACCTGATGACTTACAGGGAAGACTATGGAAGCAGTCAGCAGGGTTTTCCTCCCAGTGCAATATGTGGAACCAACCAAAGATAAGTTAAAAGCAGACAAGATCTCCCAGCTTGGGGTTCAAGCTGGAGCCCTATCTTCCTGGGGGTATTTTCCTCTGTTTCCCCAAACAACAATTCTTAGTAGTACTTTTTGTTGTCAGAAGGAAGTCGCGGTGCAATGATGTCTGGGGACCCATGCTATAGAGTGTTGTGTACCTCAAGATATCCAGCATGCTCAATTTGCAGTGGAGAAAATGGAGTCAGGAGTGATCAGCACTTCCCAGCAGTGATGAAGCAACTTAAAGATCAAACCTTCTGTGAACAAACATGATACAAACACAAACTGAATCAGCAAAATGTAAATTGTTCATTTATTTTGACAAGTGATTTATTTACTCCTGGAGTTCAGTGTGCTGGTGAGTATTCTCCAGGAGGAGTAATGAAGCTTTAGTAATATTAGACTTCTCCATAGTATTCAGCTGTTCCATCTTTGCGGACAGGCAGGGTGAGGCCACAAGCATCCAAGAACGATCACATTTTCAGGTGAGAATTAGGCTCCGACCGTAGAATTCATTGTCTGGCGGTGTGAACTGTGCTGTGCCCAGGCAGAGCCCCTTTCCCTTCTCTGGCCACCTGCACACAGAAAACTGCAGGATCAGGGCCTCAGCAGAGAGCTGGTGCCAGTTGTTGCTACCACAACAAGCGTTCTCCTACTGCAAGGAGTGTCTCAAAAGCCCTTTATGTCAGAAAGGAACAAGTACAGTTCTAAAGCTGCATTTCAATTTGATTTTCCACTGTAAGCAGTGGGGGGGATCTGTCAACATTTCAGACTGAAAAATGAGGCTGATCTATATAGGGTTTAAAGCAGGTCGAATCTAGGGAAGGAAACAACCAATCAGCCATTAAGTCACAGCTGTAGAACGGTGAATAAAACAAACATTCAATGAAACAGAAATAACTTGCTGGGGCATTGTGGGATCTTCCTTCTTTGTGATTGAAGAATTTGAGGCTGACGTTTCCTTTGAACATTTATTCCTTTTCTCTCTCTACTCCTTCAGGAAAAAAAGCCTTTCCTTTACCTTTCTTTAATACTTTATTCTCTTTGACATGACGTTCCTTCAGTGCTTCCCTTAACACTTCTCTGATTTCTTACTAATTCCCTTGTGGTTTCTTTTCTGCCCCATGTCCCTTCTCCACACCTTTCACAACCTCTGGTCCTTTCCTTCCCTTGGATCCCCTTCTTCCTGATGTAGGTCCCAAGCCTGTCCCCGCTCCTTAAGCCTGCTTTTGCTTCTTTGTCCCCTGGGTACTGAACACCCCCTCCCCCTCCAGCCCGTCTTTCTCCACCTTGGCATTGAGTTTCCCCTACCCCTGCTCATCCTGCCATTGCCACAATCCTAGCATCCCTCTCCTCCACACTTGCCTGCTGTCAGAGATTTAGCAGATTTCTCAGGCCTCTAAGGGCAGCCTCAGAAAAATCTTAGCTGTTTCAATGGTGTCACTGCTATGATTGTCACAGGGGCCATAGTCCAAAGACATTCATTAGCATACAGAAGTAACAGAGAAAGGGATCATGACCCGGTAAGCTACAAAGACAATTCTTCAGCAGTTCCCAACGGTGCTTCAGCCCCATTATTGCCCACTTAAAGAACAGGAGATATTTCCACAGTGACATTTTAAAATGTATTTTGTCCATTTTTATTAATAGCAGCAAGAAATTGCATGTGAGAGGGAGGTGAGCACTGAAAACACAAAATGGAGGCATTTCAGTTTCCCGTTGGAGACACTCTCCTCCTTCCATGAATCTGTCTTCCTACCTCTGTCCATCCCACCTTGTAACTAGCCTGCAAGATGACTTACTTGCACATTTCAGTATCTTTTGCTTTCCTCCTGTTTTACATAATATTTCACTCCTGTCTGCATGACAGTTCCAGAACCCAACTTTGCAAAGCGCTCCAGGCGAGACGGTAACTCCCTCCCTATGGTGCCCACAAGCTGCTGTGGCAGCAGACAAGGGCCATCCAAGTCTGTTAGCTGAAATAGGAGGGAAGACTGCTCTCTGCAAGACCCCTCACAAGCCCCAGCTTTAAAAGCGTGTTGGGGAAGGCAGGACATGTGCAGCATAATGGGGATGGTGAGTGGCTCAGAAGGGGGTTGCCTGAATGGTCAACAGCCCCTAGGGAGCCATCTTGGCCTCAAGAGCAGCGCAGAACCAGAGAGGGCACAGAAGGTTCGAGCTCTGAGCCGCACCTGCTGGACATCACAAACTCTCGAGCTATTGCTCTACTCCATTTCCCTCTGTTAAGTGCTTTTATAAATAGCTGGTCTGATGACAGAGGCGGACGTGGAACATCAGATTAACCACCCACTCCAGCCTCATTTGGGAGGCTTTGAAGTTGAATTCCTGTATCAAATTCCACCTTATTGTTCTGCTTCCGAGGTTGGGTCCAGAATCAGCAGTGCCCCTTGTGCTGGCTTGCAAGGTTTTCATGCTCGCCAAGCCCCAGTCCTAGGTCTGGCTTGGCATCGGCCAGATTTTAATCTAAACCCAATACTGATTCAGTTACAGCCTCCTGGACTCCTCTCGGGGGCGGATCCTTTTCAGACTTCACACAGTGTAATTAAAGTTATGCCTGATTTACACCAGTGAAAAGAATCAAACCCTACAACTGTAAACAAGAAAAACCCAAAGCTACGATGCAGAGCTTATTAGCTTTTAGTCCTTCCGAGGCAAAAGCTAAGTGGAAAAGGTTAACTGAAACAGTTGCTAATTTTCTCAGACATTGTTGCCATCTTAAATCAAAGTTGTTAAAGTTACCAGTGTAACAATTATACCCAACTGAAAGGAAAAAAATCATTTGACAAACAAAAGAGACATTATCAAAACCACTGCTACACTGGCTGGAGATGGTGGCAGCCTTTGTGGGCACTGGAGTGGCACAACTGTAGGGCAGCAGCAGTGCCCCTCTAGGAAGTGTCTACATTGGGGCACTAGAGTGATGGAAGGGTCTTTTTCATCACTGTAGCTAATTTACACCTCCAAGAAGTGGTAGCTTGGTTGACGGAAGAATTATTCCATTGGCTTAGCTGCGTCTACATTGAGAGTTAGGTTGGCTTAACTCTGGCACTCAGGGCTGTACATTTTCACACCCCATCCACAGCACTGTAGGTAGGTTCATCTAATTTTTAAGTGCAGACCAGCCCTGAGCTGCTGAGTGAAATATCCAAATGGAGTTGCAATGTTACTCCACAAACTCTCAGTGCAGAGGAGAGTGTGTGGGTGTGGGACCCTGCAGAAGTACAAGCAGTTTGTCCCCAGAGGGAGGAACAATGCCATCATGACTGCTAAACTTCAAAGCAGCAGTAGCAGTGAGAACAGCCTTGGAGAAGGCTCTCAGCTAGCTACAAGTGAGAGATCATAACCAAGGTCAGCTTGCATTGCGGGGAAGCAGATAGGAAGATTATGTAAGTATTGTGTGTGGAGATGGGGATGGAGTAGAAACAGAAAGGAATCAAAAGTGAGAAATGACCAATACCCTGTGGTCATAAGATTGAGTCAACCCACAGTTTAAATATTGTTCTCAGAGCATCATTTTAAATAATCTTGTAAAGAACTAAGATACTTGGCAACATGATTAAAGAGGAAGCTTAAGTTCTTGCCTATGGTTTAATTATAGATCAACATTAGTGATATATAATTAAAAACCACAGGCAAGAACATACATCTCTACTAATGTTGATGTATAATTCAAACCACAGAAGGAGAACGCACTAGATGCGGAGACATCGTCGTCAGATACAACGGACAGCCATGCATAGACTTAGTAATAGTGAATACTCTGCAATTTGCCTCCTTTAAGTAAAAAATGGAAATGAGAATGGCCCCTCACATCATTCAGAGAATCATGTGACAGTTTTACAATGTGGCTTTTAGAAGAGACGTGTGGAGCTCGATTCTGCTAGAACATTTCATTTGAGTTTCATAAATAACTAAAAGGTGTTCCTTACAGAGACAAGGTGGGTGAGGTAATACCAGAGTGCCACAGCTAAATGCAAGATGGAACAGATTCATCTTGTATTTAATTGTGAGTACCTTCCCAGACCCAAAGATGAACTCAGTTTAAGCACAAAAGCATGTCTCTCTTCACCAACAAGTTGGTCCAATAAAAGGTCCAATAAAAGTTGGTCCTCACCCACCTTGTCCCTCCAAAATCCTGGGACCAACACAACTACAACACTGCAAAGATAAAAAGTTGTTCATGTTCATGGATTCATTTGCCAATCTAATGCTGGTCTTCCTGTAAATACTATTTAATGCTTTTGATGAAGTCATGCTTTGCTAATGCACTTTCAATCGGATACTTGGAGCCAATGCCACAGCTTTTCCGTATTTCAGTCTATACTTTTGGTGCCATCGCTTTCTATCCTAACAGCTCTGTCTAAATTTTAGATTAGTCATGAAATTGGAACACCAACAACTGCCCTAAGAGAACAGTCACACTGCATATTGCATATGGTTACGAAAACCTTTAGTGCTCAGATACTTAGAAAAGGGAGTTAGGTGTAATGCTTAAATCCCAGAAAAGCAGATTTATTTTTCCTTTGAGCATCAGAGACGGATCAAGAAAATGGAAAGGAGTAATTATGAACCGAGTGACACGAACAGGGGAGCTGATTAACAATCCCATTTTATGGATTTTTACTGGAATAAATACCCTACCCTATTTACATATAGGCATTATGAACTAGTAGGGGCAATTTGTAAAGCAATAGTAATATGAGAGAATTTTAAGTATAATAAGATTTCAGTGTATTTCCACATTTTTGCAGACATTTATCCTCATACCCTTTATATGTACGCTGTAAAGCACCCATGTAATGGAGCCATATGTGGGGTAGCAATCACTTAACATAGAGCACAGCACTAGAGGAGGGGAGTTGGTGTAGTGGTCTCATGCACGGTTCCCATTCTTGCAACCTGGGTTTGATTCCTGGCTGGCACAGGGGATTTTTTTTGGGGGGAGGAGGGATAGCTCAGTGGTTGGAGCATTGATCTGCTAAACTCTGGTTGTGAGTTCAGTCCTTGAGGAGGCCATTTAAGGATATGGGGCAAAAATCTACGGGATGATTTAATTGGGGATTGGTCCTGCTGTGAGCAGGGAGTTAGAGTAGATGACCTAATATTCTAAGTTATAGCCAAAGACTCTGTCTAGAATAAATCTCAGTTCTTGCAAGAAGAGACACATGGTTTCTAATATCCATTGAGAACCAACAGGATCTTATTTGCCTTCTGTGATCTCACCTAATAGAGTAAACTGTATAGGACTGCATGAAGGGCTGAGTTTATCTTTCTAGGATGTTAACCTGTAATTCCAGATACTCTAGGTGATTTTTAATTGTTGCTTAAACTACCTTTCTGGTTAGAAAATATGTAGGAGAACAATAAAACATTGAACAGTCTGCTGTATCAAGATGATTGCATCTTCCCCACAGTTCTCTGTGGAATATGAAATACATAATCCACTCTTGAGCTTTCACGGTACCATCTTCTGGCTCAAGGGTGGTCAAACTATGGCTCGTGGGCCACATCCAGCCTGTGAGCTAATTTTGCCCGGCCCCCAGAGTTCCCAGCTGGGGAGGCTGCCCCCTGCCCCTCCCCCTCCCCTGCTTTCCCCCCTTCCCCGGAGCTTCAGCTCCCCATGTCCAGGAACTAACCAAAATCTATTCAACATTGAAGAATTGTTAGCTTAATGGAGCTCCACATTATAATGGCTAAACAATGTTGGCAAGGGAGTAGAATTACACAGGCTTTGAAACAACGAAAGGAAAAGGTGAAATTTCTTATCAGTGAAGGGTTGTTGAAAAACTATTGGATTTTATGGTTTCAAGAGGAAGCCAGCTGTGATGTTAGTGAAAATTTGACTTATGTTTGTTCTTTAAAGATTTTTTTGACTCATTTTCCAAGGAGGGCATAAATGGTACCCACCCAGCACATTCGTGCCATCTACTAAACACATACACATTTGTGCATGTAAAGATGTGCTAACAAAATGGATACACTTTCCTTTGAAAATCTGGGCCTAGGATAACAAAAAGAGATAGTGATACTTCTGTGAAGTGGACAGATTTTATTTATCAGTAAATCAAAGACAAAAATTCCCCACTGGAAAAAGCCCTAAAGAGGAAGTGGTTAGAAGTAGATTGGGGGGGGGGGGGTCAAGACTCCATCCTAGTGTTGCTAACTTTAGACTCCTAGAAACATAGGAACAGATCTGGCATATACAGCAACTTTCTCAACAAAATACGCAAGTTTTAACCTCTGTAAACTGAATACAACTTTTGCAATTTCTACAGGAAACATTTCATCTCTGGCGAAAGGTACCTGTAGAAGCTAGAGGCAGATAAAGTTGAGAGGGGCACTGGAGGTTCCAGGTTTTTGGAATCTAATGAATATTTTCTTATTTTTATTGTGAAAAAAAACCCATCAGAGTTGTGGGTTTCTCTTCTGTGGCCTAAAGATTTTGTTTATATTGATGCACCTTCTCCACTGAAACTCCATTGTGAGTTTTTTCCCTTTCAGTTCTACTAAAAAGAAGTTCTAGCTGTATGTCTGTTGGCAGCAACCTGGCCAGTCTGACTTCAGGCCTGGTTGTTGCCTCAGTTTACCTTTCTTCCCCAGTTAATCAGATTTCACCCTGCAAGTGCTTTCTCAATAATCCTTCCATTTTAGAGCTTGGCCCAAAACAGCCCCATTCTTCCACTCAGCCTTCCTGGCTGGCTCACATGATCAGGGGGTCTTAGGCCTGTCTCTGCTGAGGATTTTCTTCTGAACACATACCAGCTCCTTGAAGTCTCTCTCCCAAAAGACTTTAGTATGCATCCACATCCCTCAGCAGCCCTGGATTTTAGTCACATGCTTCCTATAACAGGTGAAGAGGGCTCTACTTGGTGAAGGGGGATAAGCTTGTTACAGGTGAAGCTACCTCCTTATTCCCTTGAAGGGCTAGCTTACCTTGTGACCAACCCCAACACCTACACCTCACCCCTCACCCATCCCGACACCTTCCCACCCCCCCAGACCAAACCCGACACCCCCTGGCTCACTTACCCCCCGACCAAACCCGACACCCCCACCTCACTTACCCTCTGACCAAACCCAACTCAGATCCGTCGGAGGTGGGCAGAGAGCTGAGGGATTCCGGGATCTGTCGGAGGTGGGGAGGGGGCACAGAGCTGAGGGATTCCGGGGTTCCGTTGGAGGGGGAGGGGCAGAGAGCTGAGGGATTCCGGGGTTCTGTTGGAGGGGGGAGGGACCCCGGAATCCCTCAGCTCTGTGCCCCTCCCCCCTCCAACGGAACCCCGGAATCCCTCAGCTTTGTGCCCCCTCCCCACCTCCGACAGATCCCGGAATCCCTCAGAGAGCTGAGCGAGCGCGGGGTCCGTTGGAGGGGGTATTATGACATCATAACTATGTCACAGAGAACAGCAGCTGCCCAGCTGATGTGATTGGCCTTTAAATAATTTCACCCCTGGGGGGGCATCAGAGGTGAGATTTGAATTTTTTTTGACCCTTACGGTCATTAGGACCCCAAGACCTCTAACTGTACCAAATTTCAAGTCTCTAGCTCAAACGGTGTGGAAGGAGTAAGCTTACATACATACATACATACAAACATACATACCGTATGTATGTATGTCAGTCCCCGGAGCGATGGGCCAGCCAGGGGCATGGCAGAGGCGGCTCCACTCTCCTCAGCCGAGGGGACTATTTATAAACTGGCACACTGTGTCATCCCCTCCTCTTCCCCACAACTGGCCAAGAATGGCCAGGCTTCTGAATTAGTCCCAGGCGGTTCAGCTCCAGGGAGACAGGCAGGGCCCCACAGGTGGTGGGAAGCAGAGATTGCCTGGAGCCAAAAGTGAACTGGGGGAGGAGAGGATGGGTGGTGGTGGAGAGGAGCCCTCAGCCGGCCAGTGGGCAAGCCAAGAAGAGCAAGTGGTGAGCACGGGGGAGCCAAGGGGCTGGCGGGGACTCAGGGCGCAGTGCAAGCAGAACAGGCTGGGGCCCCTTCTGAGCATGGGCCACTGGAGCCATTGTAAATCCGGCACTGACTAGTTGGTCTCTGACAGCTGGAAGAGGTGGGAATTATAGGCCAATAGTCTCCGCTTAGATGACATAGCTTCTATTTGCCAGTAAAATACTGACCATTTCCTAGCCTTTCCCTCCAGGATGCTCATTAGTCCAAAGGATTGTGATGGAGGTAAAGAGGCATGTGCCAATTTCCCCCATATCAAAATGGCCCTATATCTACAGTATTCAAATGTAAAAAGGCCTTAAACTTAGAGTACTCTGAGCAGAAGAAAATATAACCACCACCTCTTCACTACACAAGTAGCCTTCTTCAAAACCTAAAAATAAAGGAAAGGGTTAGGGGGAAACATTTATTAGAGAAAAGGGTAACATCCCCCACAATCTAACCTGATTAGCCCAAAGACTACCTTAATTTCCTGGACGTGGAACAACAACTAAACCGAGTCAATTGGGGAGTGAGCCAGATTCTGCTGTTTTGGGGCTGAATTCACAAGAGTGTTAGTGGTTTTTGTCTCCACGTAGTGGTAGGAGGATTTATATCTAATACCTGGAACTGGCACGCAAGGACATTGGAGGATTGGTATTATAAAACTTGAACTTGGCCATAAAAAGGTATCCTTTATCAAGAACATGGAAAATAATTTTTGACAAGAACCAGAGATTATTTTTCATATTCATGCTAATATATGACTCCTTTCTACTGAGCTCTGTTCCCTCTTCCGTCAGCTATTTCATGTAAATTAATGACAGCCAGTGGGTATCACTGTCTGCACCACACAGGTAAAGATCTGATCCCGAAGAGAACTCTAAAATTATACCATCAGCTGTAATGTAACTCAATCATGTGGTGTAAATGGGGACATTAGACTCTAGCATTACAGAGGAAGGATCAAGGTCTAAGACTCTGCAAAACATCATTTGATACGTGCAGCAAGTAATTGTCATACTATCTGTAAACCAGCTGATTTACTAATGTGGGATCTAGCTCACCAAAAGGTGGGATAAAAAGGGAGTAATATATGGAACTTTGAGCCAAGATAGCTGATTTCAGAGGGAAATCTGAATGTAAATTGAAACAGGCAACGGATAGAAGGAAGATGTAGGAATAGAACAGAAGTCCCCAAACTATGGGGCATGCCCCATGGGAGGGGGGAAATGGAGGAACAGCCAGGGGATCAGAGCAGGGCCTGGGCCAGCCCCTCTTCGGGGGGGGGGGGGGCAAGGAGGAAGTGCCACCCAGCCCCTCCCCACCCTCAGCTCTGCTCTGGCCCTAGCCTCGGCGTAGTTCTGCTCCCAGCCCCATGCCAGCTCCCAGTTCACAGCCTGGGGCTGAGGTTGCATTTGGCTGCAGGCCTGACTGCCAGCCCACACTGCAGCCTGGCTGTGGCTTCGCTCCTGCCCCTAACCATGGCTCAGCCCCCCTTACCCTGTCCGTTTCCCCTCCAACTCCCAAGCCACGGCTCCACTCCCGGTCCTGGCTCTGAGGAGACAGTGGGGCATGGACAGGGGTAAGGCGGGGGGGGGGGGCATGACCCTCAAAAGTGTAAGGACTGCTGGAATAGAAGGGGGGGGGGAAGCACAATTAAAGAATTCAATCCAAGGGGACCTTCATTTAACACATGCTGAGCTAGTTCAGTGAGAAGAGAGAGGTGTGTGTTACTGCTATGAGTGCTTCCATTGGTTCTTATATTAGACTAGCGAAAATACCCGGCGTTGCTCGGGTCAGTCAGAGGTGGGGAGGGGGCAGACAGCTGAGCAAGTGCGGGGTCCGTTGGATGGGGGCAGAGAGCAAACCTGACACCCCCACCTCACTCCCCCAACCAAACCCGACACCCCCACCTCACTTACCCCTCGACCAATCCCAACTCACATTTTCACTCCCCCACCCAAACGTCTCCCCCCTACCAACCCCAACACCCTCTGACCAACACCCACACCTCACCCCCCGTAGACCAAACCTGACACACCCACCTCACTTCCCCCCCACCAAACCAGACACCCCTACCTGACCAACCCCAACACCTCACCCCTCACCCACCCAGACACCTTCCCACCCCCCCAGACCAAACCCGACACCCCCGGCTCACTTACCCCGACCAAACCCGACACCCCCACCTCACCCCCCCCCGACCAAACCCGCCACCCCTACCTCACTTACCCTCCGACCAAACCCAACTCAGATCCGTCGGAGGTGGGGAGGGGGTAGAGAGCTGAGGGATTCCGGGGTCCGTTGGAGGGGGGTATTATGACATCATAACTATGTCACAGAGAACAGCAGCTGCCCAGCTGATGTGATTGGCCTTTAAAGAATTTCACCCCTGGGGGGCATCAGAGGTGAGATTTGAAAAAAATTCAACTCTTACGGTCATTAGGACCCCAAGACCTCTAACTGTACCAAATTTCAAGTCTCTAGCTCAAGCGGTGTGGAAGGAGTAAGCATACACCCATACATACACGCACACACCATGTGACTTTTATATGTATAGATTGTGATATTTGGCACCTTCCCATTAAACTAAAGCACAAGCATGGTGCTCATCTTCACAACAGCAAGGCACATAATGGGATAGAATATTTCATCCTGCACCAAACTTTATTTTTTTTCTCGAATGCCTTCTCTTGGGAGCATGTGTTTTACCTTAACTTCAATCTTTTGATCCCATTCATGGGCAGAGAACCCACTTCCTCTTCTTGACTGGCTTCCTGACTTAGCACTACAATTTACCACAAAACATTCCTTCTGGATTTTTTCTTTCTTGTGTGTCTCATATTATATTGAGATGTCATATCACTTTCACGAGGGTTCAGGTTGACACAAGCCCAGGTTAGGGCTTGATCTTTCAAGGGGTGGAGCACATTGGCCCTGATCTAGTAAGGCACTGAAGCACATACTTAACTTTAAACAAGTGAGAAGTCCCAAAATGTGCTGAATACTCCTTCCCAGATCCATCAAAACACTTAGAATGCTCAGAATCTTGTTGGATTGCAGTCCTTAAACATTGCAAAAGGTGTTCATAATACAGTTTAATAGAGAACATGCCCCCTACTTAGCATACTTACATTCAGAACTTTATTTCTAGTTTCAATTGTGTATTAATGGAATGGGGCTATGGTCTTCTAAATACAGCAGAATGTGTTACACTTTCCCTTAATACCTATAAACAGTGTGAGATAATATAGCGGTAGGCAAGCTGGACCTACCTAAAATAAGAGGTTGACCCACAGCCACAACTATTACATATTCTTACATCTTTGTTCTGTAAGAGTTTAGGCCAGAAAGGATCATGAGATCATCTAGTCAGACATCCTGGTTCATAGGCCACCAACGCTACCCAGCACCCGCCCACTAAGCCCAGCAACTGAAACTACACCGAAGTATTACACCCCACAGTAGATCAGATTGTCACATACCACTGACAGAGAATAGGAGGAATTGAGATACCTCTGCAATGGCAAGGAAATGATTAAGTATGAGACACCCAAGTAATCCTTGCAAGTGATCTGCACTGAAATGCTGCAGCGGAAGGCAACCCCCCATAGGGTTGACAAGTGGCCAGTTTTCAACCAAAATGGCTGGTTGAAAAGGGACCCTGGCACCACTGACCAGGCAGTTAAAAGTCTGGTCGGCAGCGCAGCAGGGCTAAGGCTCCCCTTATGGATGACATGCCCAGCCCCTAGGGGCAGGGATGATCAGGGAAACTCAACATGCTACCTCGAGCAGCAGTGCTGGCTTCACATCTCCTGTTGGCTGGGAAGTGCAGCCAATGGGAGTGGGGGGGGGGGGGGAGGGGGAAGCTCCTGCGAGCGTGGGTAGCGCACATCTCACAGAGCCCCCTGAACTAGGGGCCAGACATGCCCTCCGCTTTCGACGGAGCAGCGCAGAGCCAGGGCAGGCGGGGAGCCTGCCTTAGCCCTGCTGCACCAATCGACCAGGAGCCGCTTGAGGTAAATGCTGCCCAGCCAGAGCCTGGAACCCAAACCATGTCTTAGGTTGGAACCCCTTCCTGCACCATAACTCTCTTCCAGATCCCACCCCCCCTCCTGCACTCCAACCACCTTGGCCCCAGCCTGGAGCCCCCTTCTAAAACCTCAAACCCTTCATCACTGGCCCCATTCCATAGCTCACACCCCCAGCCAGAGCCTGCATCCCCTCCCACACCTCAACCCACTGCCCCGTCCTGAGCCTGCTCCCGTAATCCAAACCCCTTGGCTCCAGCCCGGAGCCCCCTTCTGCACCTCAAACCCCTCATCCCATCCCCACCCTTGAGCCCTCACTCCCCTCCCACACCCCAACCTCCTGCCTTAGCCTGGAGCTCCCCTCTTGCACCCATAGGCTCTGACTGCATGGGTGCAATGGGGCTGCAGCACCCATGGAAAAGAAAATTAGCAGGTGCTCACTGGCAAACTTCCCTCACTCCATCTCCTCCTTCCCTGAGCATGCCATAGCCCCGCTCCTCTGCCTACCTCCCAGCGCTTCCCTCTCAGCCACCGCCAAACAGCTGTTTGGCAGAATTAGTGTGCTCCGGGAAGGAGGGAGAGGAGTGGGAACATGGCGCAGGGATTTGGGATGGATGGCAGGGATTTGGGAAAAGAGCTGGAATATTAGTAGGGAGGGGGGTAGAGTTAGGGCAGGAACTTTGGGGAAGGGGCAGAGGGGGAGCAGGGCCAGAGGGGGTGTTGAGCACCCACAGGAAAGAGGGGAAGTTGGCACCTATGCCTGCCTCCCTCATTTCTGGCCCCACCCGAGCCCACACCCTAACCCCCTATCCCAGCCAAGTAAAAGTGAGTGAGGGTAGGGGAGAGTGCATGACAGAGGGAGGGGGGCTGGAGTGAATGTGGGATGGGGTCTCAGGGAAGGAGTAGGACAAGGGTGCTTGGTTTTGTGCAATCAGAAAGTTGTCTGTCCTAATCCCCCACCCAAGGTCATTGCCAGTCTGACTGGTGGAAATTCCTTCCTGACCTGACACCTGGAAATGAGTTAGGCCATGATCATGTGAGCAAATGAAGAGGGGGGGGGGGGGGAGAAGAGGAGAGAAAAGGGGAGGAGACTGAGAAAGAGGGGGAAAAAAATACTCGCTGCTGCCTCAGAGCACTGGTCCACTGTATGCAGTGTCCCATCTCCAGCCATGGCCACCTCTGACACTGAGGAAGATCATAGTTATATACTAGCATTTTATTATAGTACATTACCATGCATAAGCCCTAGAACATTTTCCAAAAGAAGTGGAGCCCCTCAGATACTACTCACAAGGTATTATTTAAAACAATAGCAAAGTGCATTTTTAGCTACAAAAGGCAACATTCTTCTATCTAATCTGCGGTTTGGCTAAACTACATTATAATCTCTGCATTGTTCCAGGCACAAAACTTCAATGGACGACATCATTGTAAGTTCTCTGAGGGGAACAAAGGCAGAGTGTGCATTAGAGATCTGCTGTTTAGATAGGAGAGTGTAGTTCAGTAGATGAGTGTTGCTTTATGATTAAATTACATTACTGTACCTCCTAATGCTCAAATACTTTTAGGTTTATACAAGATGGTTTCAAATCAGTCTTAACATGATGAAATGTGAAACACTGATCAGTTCAAGAGTCCAGAACATCTCACACTATCCACAATATATATGAATGCACTTTTCTATTAGTCTAGTGACTAGATAACATTTTTTTCTTGTACATTTTTGTAAAATTGTGACTTGGTAAAATCAACTTTACTCTACTACTCTAAACATTCAAAGGTTGATTTAAAATGGTGGCCAAAGGTACAGTAGTTCTAACTTTCACACGTAGCTTTTTCAGTATTTGGCTTCCCCCTTGTGGTCACTATGTGCAAACAAACGGATCAAATGTGACTCGGGCATATTAGAAAAGCAATTTCTTGATATATTAAACAACGTTCATTTTAGAACAGCTAGTTCTAAAGCACACAAGGAGGGAGGGCTATTCCCCATGTAGTCCTATGCAACATACAATAGTTAGTTCAAGATGCAATTATAATAGGGCCACAAAATAGTAGAGACTACAATAGAAGTAAATTCAATACTCCCACCAAGGGTGTTGACAGTACCAAACCCAGGAACGTAAGGTCGGCCATACTGGGTCAGACAAAAATGTCCATCTAGCCCAGTATCCTGTCTTCCAAAAGTAGCCAGTCAGGTGCTTCAGAGAGCATGAACAGAACAGATAATCATCCAGCCCTGTCACCCATTCCCAGCTCCTGCTAAATTTCAAAGAGAAAGAATTCAAACAATGAGAAAGTTGGTCAAAAAAGAGCAAAAGCAATTACATTAAAATCTTTTGACTCCACGTGGAGGCTATTAAAGCATACCAGAACAAATGAAAAAAAGGAAGAAAGGGGGGGGGGGGGGAGTATAAATAGCAAGGTGTTATTCAAGCCAAACAGCAAATGGAAATCACTAGTTAAGCCATCAGGAAAAAAAAAAGTGTAAACTACAGCAGATAAAATGGAAACGGAAAAGAGGGATTCCTTAGGCTACCAGAGAATAAAAGGATCAAATAAGGTAGTTAAGAATGTTGCAGAGAAGCTACGTGGATGAAAACGGATGCAAAGAAAAACAGATAAATTGGGGGCTCTCTATCTTAGACCTACTCTTTTGAGGTAATTAAGATGTGGTATTATCAGAGACTGAAGTGTCAAAAGAGGAGTTCTGTGAAATGAGTTGATAAATTAAAGAGCAACAATTCACCAAGTCCAGAGGGTATAACATCCAAGAGATCTGAAGGAATTAAATAATGAAGTGGATGAGCTGCTAATAAGAATATGTACTCTCAATAAAATTAGTGACTATACTGGAAGACTGAAAAGTAGTAAATGGTGTAACCTTTCTTTAAAAAAATTCTGCAAGAGAGGATTCTAGATCTAAAGACCAGTGCATCTAACTTCAGTCACTGGTAAAATAACTGACAATAATTAGAAATAAAATGATTAATAACACCTTGATGAGCATAGAACATCAGGGACAGCCCTGCATGGTTTCTGTAAAAGAAAATCCTCCTCCTCTCTTGTTTGAACAAGAAGTGGGTAAAGGAAAACCAGCTGAAATACTTAGAAGATCAAAAAGCCTGTTGACAAAGTCCCTCATAAGGTAACTAAGCAATCAAGGGGTGAACAGTAAAGTTCTGTCATGGATTAGAAAGTGCTAAAGAAACCCCCCAAAAAGTAGCAATAAATAATCAAATTTCAACTAGCAAAAGTTTAACTAGTGGGCACCGAAAGTTCTATAGTAGGACCAGCATTGTTTAATGCATGTTTTAATGATCTGGAAAAAGGAGTACATAATGAGGTGGCAAATTGTACAGGTGTGTCACAATTATTTAGGTTAGTTAATAGCAAGGAAGACTGTGAAGAACTCCTAAGGGAACATATGAAAGCTCAGTGATTAGGCAGATAAAATTCAATGTTGACAAATGTGAAGTAATGCAGGTTGCAAGGAGTAATTTGAACTCACACATTTCTTGGTTCTCCGTTAACTAACTTTGGGGCATCTGCCATTGGCCACTGTCAGAAGATGGACCATTGGTCTGACCTAGTATGTGCTTAAGCATGCAGGAAAAAGAGGTGGGTATTATTATGGATGACTCAGTGAAAACTGCTGTACATTTGTGGTAAAAAAAAAGAAAACAAAATGACTGGAGGAGGAAGAACAGAATGGAAATACTAAATTTATTGTAATTAAGGTTAAGATTTTGTTACTGTTATTTTTAGTAAAAGTCAGGGACGAGCCATGGGCAATAAAAAAAATTAGAGGCCCATGACCTGACTTTCATTAAAAATTACTGTAACAAAATGAGGCTGACAGGAGGGATGAGAGCCGGAGCCTGCTGAGGGAGGGAAAAGAAGAGTCCAGCACCCACTGCCAGTTCTGTCCCCTCCCCCCCAACCCCCTCCGACTGCTGGGTTCCGCCCCTGCCGAATGTGGCGGCTGGGAGCTGCAGAACCTCTCTCTGGGTCTCACTGTCAATAAGAGCCAGCATGCTAACATGAGGATCTGCCTAAGATAGCCAATGGGAGATGCCAGTCAGAGGGTGCATGCTAAACCCTGCATGCTAAACCCTGCCTCTCAAAAAAAATTCACATTCCCAAGCAATGCAGTTATACCAACCTAACAATCATTGTAGACAGTGCTATGTCCACAGGAGGACTTTTCCCATTGACATAGCTACCACCTCTTGCAGAGGTGGATTAGCTATGCGGATGGGAGCTCTCCTGTCAGTATAGTAACATCTTCACTTGAGTACTACCAGCTGTGCAGTGGCTGTTAAAAGCATAGAGCTGCCCAAAGTCTGAGCTATAAGGAGGTGCCTATCGTTGCTTAGCAAATCCACAAATAGGAATCAATTATCTCCAGATGGCTTAGGCACCCAAGACATTTCTTGCAGGAATGAGTTAGACCCTTGCTTTGCTCCACACCTAATTATCAAAGGAGAAAAAGGTGGTGCCAGGTAATGTTGCCATGAACTTTTAATCCAATGGTTAGAGCACTTGCCTGGGATACGGTAGACCTGGGTTAAATTCCCCACAGAGGAGGAGAAAGAATTTAGACGGGGATCTCCCCCAACCTCTCCACTGGGTGCTCTAATCACAGAGCAATGGCATATTCTCATGCAAGGGTCCCTCAGTTTCTCCTGTGAAACTGTTCCACTGCAGATTAACCAACAAGAGTGTGATTGAGCATAGACACCGAAACAGAGCTCTCATCTCCCAGGTGAGTCCTACTGAGTTATTCTCACCTGCTCACTCTTTTTCCCTCCCAGCCCACTGACTGTTTCACTGTGGATAAGTGAAGTGGTCAATGGTCCATTTAGAATTCAGCAGGACTGCAGTAGAGCCTAAAACTGGGATTTAGGCATCTACCTTGGCCAATTTAGGCCATGTCTCTGAATCTGAGCCACCACAGTGTAGGACAAAAATAAATCACTGAGTTTCTTCTGCCTCGCTTGTGTTGACATTTTGTATCAAAGAGAATGAACAGCCTCCCTTCCCTGGCCCTCACACACAAGTCCCTTACTGCAAAATAAATATTGGAATTTTATCAACCTTTAATTAACAGATGAATTCATTTGTAATAGGATAAACTAAGAGATGGGGGAAAGCCGATTGCTGCAGAGGAGCACGTGGATCGGATAGAGACTTCTCTTACAGGAGGGTCTGTCGTTAAAGATTCTCTAGGTTCTAGACAGGAAAGGATGGGAAAGGATAAAGGAGGGGCCAGATCAGATGAGAAATTTTCACATAAAGAATCTGACACACCAGGGAAGAGCAGACAGATAAACGGTGACCAGTTTTTAAAGTGCTTGTACACAAATGCCAGAAGTCTAAATAATAAGATGGGTGAACTAGAGTGCCTCGTGTTAGAGGAGGATATTGACATAATAGGTATCACAGAAACATGGTGGACCGAGGACAATCAATGGGACACAATCATTCCAGGGTATAAAATATATCGGAAGGACAGAATAGGTCGTGGGGGCGGGGGAGTGGCACTTTATGTAAAAGATAGTGTAGAATCAAATGAAGTAAAAATCTTAAATGAATCCACATGTTCCATAGAATCACTATGGATAGTAATTCCATGCTCTAATAACATAACAATAGGGCTCTATTATCCACCACCTGATCAGGACAGTGATAGGGATGACGAAATGCTAAGGGAGATTAGAGAGGCTGTCAAAATAAAGAACCCAATAATAGTGGGAGACTTCAATTATCCCAACATTGACTGGGTACATGTCACCTCGGGACGAAATGCAGAGATGAAATTTCTTGATACTTTAAATGACTGCTTCTTGGAGCAGCTGGTACAGGAACCCACAAGGGGAGAGGCAACTCTGGATTTAGTCCTGAGTGGAGCGCAGGATCTGGTTCAAGAGGTAACTATAAAAGGACCGCTGGGAAATAGTGACCATAATATAACAACATTTAACATTCCTATGGTGGGAATAACACCTCAGAAGCCCAACACTGGGGCATTTAATTTCAAAAAGGGGAACTATGAAAGAATGAGGGGGTTAGTTAAACGGAAATTAAAAGGTAAAGTGACTAAAGTGAAATCCCTGCAAGCTGCATGGACTCTCTTCAAAGATACCATAATAAAGGCCCAACTCAAATGTATACCCCAAATTAAAAAACAACGCCAGAAAACTAAAAAAGAGTCACCGTGGCTTAACAGCCAAGTAAAAGAAGCAGTGAGAGAGAAAAAGGCATCTTTTAAAAAGTGGAAGTCTAATCCTAGTGAGGTAAATAGAAAGGAGCATAAGCACTGCCAAATAAAGTGTAAGAATGTATTAAGAAAAGCTAAAATGGAGTTTGAAGAGCAGCTAGCCAAAAACTCAAAAGGTAATAACAAAATGTTTTTTAACTATGTCACAAGCAGGAAGCCTGCTAAACAACCAGTGGGGCCCCTGGATGACAGAGATACAAAAGGAGCACTTAAAGATGACAGAGTCATTGCAGAGAAACTAAATGAATTCTTTGCTTCAGTCTTCACGGCTGAGGACGTTAGGGAGATTCCTAAACCTGAGCTGTCTTTTGTAGGTGACGAATCTGAGGTATTGTCACAAATTGAAGTATCAGTAGAGGAGGTTCTGGAACTCATTGATAAACTTAACTGTAACAAGTCACCGGGACCAGATGGCATTCACCCAAGAGTTCTGAAAGAACTCAAATGTGAAATTGCGGCACTATTAACGAGGGTTTGTAACCTATCCTTTAAATCGGCTACTGTGCCCAGTGACGGGAAGATAGCTAATGTAACGCCAATATTTAAAAAGGGCTCTAGAGGTGATCCTGGCAATTACAGACCAGTCAGTCTAACGTCCGTACCGGGAAAATTAGTTGAAACAATAGTAAAGAATAAAATTGTCAGACACATAGAAGAGCATAAATTGTTGGGCAAAAGTCAACATGGTTTCTGCAAAGGGAAATCGTGTCTTACTAATCTATTAGAGTTCTTTGAAGGGGTCAGCAAACATGTGGACAAGGGGGATCCGGTGGACATAGTGTACTTAGATTTCCAGAAAGCCTTTGACAAGGTCCCTCACCAAAGGCTCTTACGTAAATTAAGCTGCCATGGGATAAGAGGGAAGATCCTCTCATGGATTGAAAACTGGTTAAAAGACAGGGAACAAAGGGTAGGGATAAATGGAACTTTTTCAGAATGGAGAGGGGTAACTAGTGGTGTTCCCCAAGGGTCAGTCCTGGGGCCGATCCTATTCAACTTATTTATAAATGATTTGGAGGAAGGGGTAAACAGTGATGTGGCAAAGTTTGCAGATGATACTAAACTGCTCAAAGTAGTAAGGACCAAAGCAGACTGTGAAGAACTTCAAAAAGATCTCACTAAACTAAGTGATTGGGCAACAAAATGGCAAATGAAATTTAATGTGGATAAATGTAAAGTAATGCACATTGGAAAAAATAACCCCAACTATACATACAATATGATGGGGGCTAATTTAGCTACAACCAATCAGGAAAAAGACCTGGGAGTCATTGTGGATAGTTCTCTGAAGGCATCCACGCAGTGTGCAGCGGCAGTCAAAAAAGCAAACAGGATGTTAGGAATCATTAAAAAAGGGATAGAGAATAAGTCGGAGAATATCTTATTGCCCTTATACAAATCCATGGTGCGCCCACATCTTGAATACTGCGTACAAATGTGGTCTCCTCATCTCAGAAAGGATATACTGGCACTAGAAAAGGTTCAGAGAAGGGCAACTAAAATGATTAGGGGTTTGGAACGGGTCCCATATGAAGAGAGATTAAGGAGGCTAGGACTTTTTAGCTTGGAAAAGAGGAGACTAAGGGGGGATATGATAGAGGTATATAAAATTATGAGTGGAGTGGAGGAAGTGAATAAGGAAAAGTTATTTACTTGTTCCCAAAATAGAAGAACTAGGGGCCATTCAATGAAATTGGCGTGCAGCAGGTTTAAAACAAATAAAAGGAAGTTCTTCTTCACACAGCGCACAGTCAACCTGTGGAACTCCTTACCTGAGGAGGCTGTGAAGGCTAGGACTATAACAGGGTTTAAAAGAGAGCTGGATAAATTCATGGAGGCTAAGTCCATAAATGGCTATTAGCCGGGATGGGTAATGAATGGTGTCCCTAGCCTCTGTCTGTCAGAGGGGGGTGATGGATGGCAGGAGAGAGATCGCTCGATCATTACTTGTTAGGTTCACTCACTCCGGGGCACCTGGCACTGGCCACTGTCGGTAGACAGGATGCTGGGCTAGATGGACCTTTGGTCTGACCCAGTATGGCCGTTCTTATGTTAGGAGCAGAGTCTCTTCCCCCCCCCCCCCCCCCCCCCCGAAGTAGAGTAGTTGAAGTCAGGAAATATAAAAAAGCCTAGCAAAATTAGTTAAACAACATAAGAAGCAAGAGGATTGTTCTATATCAGTTTCATTAGACTTTATAGCAACTTAATAGTCTTTGCATGGTCCTAATCTATCCTATATGCTATTATTTGCTTAAAGCAAAAATACTTTTGACATGAAGGGTGTCTGAAAGCTTCATATTTAGTCAGTGACCATCTCAACACATGAATTAGTCATTGCATACAATATGCTCTTGTGCAGGGTGAGGGCAGTTTTAAGGCGCAATACATCAAGACAGTAAGCTTTTCAGCCAGGAACCATCTTTCTGTTATCGGATTGTAAACTGTCTAGCACAACTGGGGCCTTGATCCCTCCTTTGGAACACTAGCTTCTACTGCCTTACAGGTAATTGTCCAGAATGACATTCATTTCAAAGGGGCAGAGGGGAAGAGAGATTAAACATTAACCACGATGGAAAAATGATATAACCAACTCAATGAAAGTAGCATGTGATCCCAAATAAATATAAAAAAGGATCATGATGGGAAATATTCACCCAAGAATGCACAACCCAGCATATATGTAACTGCACAAATACCGAAATGATTCCATCTGTACTCCAGCATCTAAACACACAAAACCCCACCCTCACACTTGTGAGGACCAAAATTCAGCACCAAAGCCTGAATCTACAGCCAGCTTGAAACAAATTAAGAGTAGATTTACATTAAACTCAGTGGGGTATTAACTGAAACCTAGTAACATCTTGATGTCACCATTACTTTACTGATCTATTTGGTAAAACCATTAAGCAAACGTGTTTATCCAACACTGGATATAGCAGTAAATGGTGGGTAACATTTTAGCAGAACAACTATGGTGAAGGATTTGTTGGAGTGCGTGTATGGGAGATATGGATGGACTAGAATTTCTCATCCCATCTTCCCCAAAGTTGTGAAAGTAATATGGGATGCATCTCTCTCTCCTCAGTATCAGAAGCTTCAGCTGTCTCTTATTTGCCAGCTTTCTTCAATCCTCCCCAACAACTTTAACAATGCAGGTTTGCACTTTCCATGCAAAAGCCTGTGGCATCTTGAAAATGTACAAACTCAAAGGAGTAAGAGATGCTGTACAATTGGTTCCATATTTTACTAAGCAAACCACTAGTTCTGAATAAAACTAACTCTTCTGCCTTGTTACCCATTTTCTGTAGCATTTAGCTCCATCTTATTGCAGCACACTAGGCCTTATTGCAGGAATGGGTACAGAATGGTGTGCACAGGTAGGAGCTATAGATATAGTAAAAGTGCTGTTTGGGACTCATCCAGTATTTTAGTGCCCAGGAGGAAGAATGGGGTTGTAGGTAAGGCAGATTGGAATAAATTCCTAGCTCTAACAGACTTCCCTGGCCGCATTATTTAATATCTGTAGAATGGGGAGAGTAGTCCCTAGCCACAGAAAGCGGATGTAAAAATAACTTCATAGATGATAGAGTAATTCATACTACACAGAGTGCTAAACTTGCCTAGCTAGAGTGTAAACACAATGTGCTTTCAGCAGCATTATAGCATTTGAGGAGACTTGATGAGTAAATTGGAGTTATACTACCCCTGAAATGGAGAGAGTAGGTGCCAGCTGTCTTTTTAGATACCTTGTTGGTATTCAGTAATTGGTATTTTAAATGTGTGTTAATGTTGCAGGAGCTCTAGATGAAGTTCTCTTGTGTCTCACTAAGCATTCCTGCTTTACTGAGCACAAAGTCTTATTTGCACTCTTTATGATAAAAGTACTAGCTGGTAGATGAGTGCACAAAGGGCTAAAGTGAGCTTTCCCCTCCTGCACCATTAAGTTTTAATAATTCTTTAGCAGTTACAGAAGTTAAGCCAGTATTAAGAGGTAACCAGACTTACCTTAGGCCAGCACTGGAAGGCTGTAGCTTCTCTACCATTGAGTGCTATTAGCATTTCCTTTAGCATTAGGAAGACAAGATGATTTTTTTTTTAAAGTGTTTGTTAATTTATTTTCAATGAAAACTAATGGATCATGGTAAGATATAAAGTTAAGGGGTGCTATAAGGAAAAAATTCAGAATCTGAATATGTACCATAAGGAATTAAAGCATCAGAAGATTACATTAAAATAGACTACAAAGTAAATCCATCACTGTTGTGGTGGGGAAAAAAAGCTTTCTAATAAAGACATCTAGGCAAGGCAACATGAAAGGCTGGTAGATTTTTCCCTTCCCCCATACATCACCTCCTCACATGGAGTTTTCATACCAAACCACTGTGTGGTTTACTTTTTCCATGCTGATCTCTCTCTGGCTCTTGTTTCCTGGAAGCCTTGTGCCATAGTGCAATCACACAGCTTTGAGCTATGACCCCATCACTTCTCAGATAATAATTTCAGACATTCAGGAAGTATTATGCTGGGAAGGTTTTTTAATTTATAAATATCAAGCACACTTAATCTTATCATGTGTCTGAATGGTGGTACACAAAATACATTTCTCCACAGACAAAATGTTAGGATAAAGCAGTTGAACCTTTTAAAAATTTCATTTTACTCTGGGGAAAATCATGTTTTCAGACATGATCAAGTAACAGCATTTGCTAAAGTGAGGCAGAGAAGAGGTCTTCATTTCCTACTTCAGTACTGCAAATGCAATTCCTGCACCTGTTGGACAGAAATTGCCTCAATCCAATTGAGTAGAGGTATTAATGAGAAATATTAGCTAGATAAGAGTCCTTGTTCACAGATTCAAACACAATTTTCACATTATACCTTGCTAACTCCCAGGGCACTTGTTACCAACCTTTTCACAACAGGGTGGGTTCTTCTTTCAGGAGCCATAATAGGTATCTAACATCTATAACCTTCACTAGGCTTTGAGCAGTTTTAAACTAACTATCCCTTTAAAAAAGTTCCTATGAAGCAAAGCATTTCAATGATTATGAAGACATTTTTGAGGACTGAGCACGTGTTGTATCATGCACTATGAAATCAGAATAATTTGCATAAGCCAGGCAAGGTTTTCAGATAGCTGACACTATCAAAGTAGTTGGGACTTTGCCCAGTTTGCCTGTCAGGCCATGGGGGGGTTGGGGGGGGAAGCTGCACTGCTAGTTCCCATGAAAACAATTGTCTCCCTACTCAGTGATAAGTCATTAAGTTTAGTAATCAAATTAATTTTGTTGTTTGCTATTCTTTGTGGGGAGAGACAATTGAGAAGAAACAGCTTTTTTTGAAGAGCTGACCTATGTCAGAACCACCATACTAATGATTAATATCCGGTTATATTCTTTACAATGAATGAAGCACAAAAGCTTTTCTTTTTTTAATTGCATGATCAGGAATGACTACAAAACACAGAACATGATTGTACTCATTCAAGTCCAATCCAATTTACATGTATTCCCATAAGTTAGGACTGCCAAACAAATGTATTCTTTAACAACCATCCATGAGCAATATTCTCTAGCTGATGAGACAGATTTCAAGAGGTTTAATATAGTGCATGTAAAAATAGAAAATTTAAAAACCAATCTCATCAGAGAGACACTTTCATTTCCCTCCCTGTTGTGAAATAAATAAGGCAGCAGATAACTATTACTTAGAAGTGGCATCTTTAAGATATGCTATCAAGTCTGCCCTCTCATTCTTCTTCTTAATGCCAGCAAAAATCATCTTTGTTCCTGGGATGTACTTCTTAGGATTTTCCAAGTATTCCATCAGTGTTTCCTCACCCCAGGTGATTCCTAAAAAAAAAAAAAACAATTAAAGTTGTTAATATGGATTTATAAGATGAGCCATCAATTATTACACATTTGAAGTAATTCACCTTTTCCTCAAAAATCACTTCTCTAAAGGCAAACATTTTACATTAAACCAAATATGATACTGACAGAACTACTGTCATTGGCAGCTGTATGTCATCTATTGCTTAGTTACTATTCCACAGCTTCCATGTAACTTGGAAGAGTAACACTTTACTTTTACCTTTATTCTTGTTTGCTTCCGTGTAGGAGAAGCCCGCAGCTTGGCCAGTCTTCCTTCCCAACAGGCCATTCAGATTGGGTCCGGTCTTGTGCTTGCCTCCCTTTTCAACTGTGTGGCACTGTGCACATTTCTGAACAAAGATCTTCTTCCCCTTGTCAATGTCTCCCATTTTCAGTGCTGCAAAGGAAACCACACCAAGGTCAGATCGGGTTTGGTGGACTCTAGAAGAGGCAGCATCTAAAAATCCTCAGCTATTTTCACACCCCACAATGAGAAAACGAGCAGCGCCCGACACCCCCTCCTCTGGATTCAGGGCTCGGAAGCGGCGCCGCTCGGGCTGACTAGGAAGCAGCTGCCTGCAGGGCTCGGCCTGGCCCCGGGGAGCGTCCAGGGACCTGCGCCGCCGGGGACCCGACAACCGGCCCAGGCAGGGAGCGCCGGGGGCCCGCTCCCAGACCGGCCACCCCACACCCCGCGTGGCGGCAGCGGACAGCCCCGGGGCCGGCTCCACGCGTGCGACCGCAGGGGCCCGGCCCGGCCCGGCCGCGGCTCGGGCTGACCTTGGCGGCGGCCCCCGTCAGCGGCCGGGCCCCGAATGGAAACGGCGCTGCCGTGGGGCCGGAGCGGCGCGGGCCGGTCGCCGGGGGGCGAGGCGGGCTCGGACAGGGGTCGCGGGAAGAGCCGGGGTCGGCGTGATGCCGGGAGGGCGCGAAGCGGCCGCTGCAGCTCGGGCCGGAACCCGACCCCCATCCGCGGGCAGCCCGGACCCCGCGTCACCGAGACCAGAGCACCAGCCTCGTGGCACCCACCTGCCGCCCTCCGACCGCTATTGTCTCTGTCCCACGCTCGCTGTCTGAGCCCAAGGACACGCCGTACCCGAACCTATGTAGCCGGCGCCACTGCAACCAAACCGCATCAGCACTGGGCCCGCCCTCCTGAAGTTCTGGCCAATCGGATGCCGCCTAGGGAAACATTGATTTGTTTCTGTACGTGTCCATCAGGATAAACGTCACACAACGTTAACAGCAGGGTAGGTGGCTTCCAAGTAGACCCGGTCTTCGCCTTATCCTCGTTATGAAATGGCGCACGACGTATGTCAGGATACGTAAGACGTACGAGGGCGCGACTAGGAGGGTGAGACCTTTGCGCGTGCGTAGAACAGTGAGACGCAAAAGTCAACGGGGCAAGGTGAGGGTGTGTCCTCCGCGTGTGCCTCGGAAAAGTCACGTGCCGCCTCCGGGCCCAGGGGGAGGAGCCTAAGCAGTGACGCGGGCCGGGAATCCCTCCCCGCGCGGGGGTTTTCCCGCGCGGGCGGGGCGGAAATGGAGCTGCTCTTGCTGCGGGCCCCCAGCGTCCGCCCGGCTCGGAGCGGGCTGCGCCAGGCGCGGCGGTGGATCAGGGCGGGTCACTTGCACCACGTGCTCCCCGGGGGACCCTTACCGGAGAGCACGTGATGTCCAGGCTGGGGCCTGACTCCCCACCGGCTTGCAGGCTGCGGCTTGTCTACATGACAACATGCATCCGGTCTGAACCCAACCCAGGCTGGTCTCTGTTGTGTGGACAGGTTCCCTTTGGTCTGAAAGGGATTGTGCTGGGTTAGCGCGCGGCCAGACAAGCTGACAGCCATGGCGGTGTCCACACACAAAGTTGCCCTGATTTCACTATGTTGGGTTAAAATCACGCCTGTAGTTAAACCGGTGCAACTCTGTGTGTAGACCTGGGTGTCATTTATGTCTGTGCAAAGGTTACTAAGGGCTGGGCTACTCTGACAAGTGACATCAGTGTAGCTGTGGCTCTCAAGGGTGTGATGATGGGAGAACCCTTCCTACATTGACACTTTACACTGGCACCGCTGCAGTTTAATGGTTTAAGTGTAGCTGTCGCCTAATCAGAACTGCAGTTTTTCACACTTGCTCTGCTGAGGTCTGAATGGTCACACCTGGTGCAGGACAGAAGAAGAAGAGAATCATCGCATTCATTTTCACATGCTGACCCTGGCACATTCATGAGAAACCCTGGTGTCTATGCTGGGAGGATTTTTTAAAGGGTTTTAACAAAAATTGCTTCACTTCTTTTGAGTTAAAGAAAAGCTTTTTAAAAAGAGTTTCTACTATAAAAATAAAAATATTGCCACTCTTTTTCCAGACACAAATCAGAAACAGCTTAACTTTGAAACTCAGTAATGTTCACCAAAGAGCACATCATACCTATGCTTCCAGACCAAAAGACAGTGGATATAAAGTAAGTTAGGAATATTTGAGGACTGTGTCCTAGGCAGACAAAGAAGAGGGCACTTTTGAATGGATGTCAGTGAGCACCAGTCCACTTCAGAGACTTAGCAGAGGTAACAAAGTCCTGGTGGCACCTTAAAGACTAACTATAAAGTTTTGAAGCATAAGCTTTCGTAGGCTAATACCCACCACTGCTTGCATCCGACGAAGTAGGTATTAGCCCACGAAAGCTTATGCTTCAAAACTTTATAGTTAGTCTTTAAGGTGCCACAGGACTTTGTTACCTCTGCTATTCCAGACTAACACGGCTACCTCTCTGATTCTTCAGAGACTTAGAGCAGCTTAAGTCTTCATGCCACTATAAGTTCTTAAAGCAGCTTAGCGGGTGTTTTTAGCCCTTTCCTGTTTTAAGAACGTAGGAAACCACGAAATTAAAAGCAAAACCATTGTCAATATAACATGAAGGTTGAAAAATTAAACTAAAAGATCATAAGCAGTGTTGCCAAGTCTTGGGATTTTATTGCAGTTTTTGTGGTATTTGGTGTATCTCCTGAGGGCAGCTCTGAAATCGTGATTATGTGAGAATCTCAATTTAAATTTTTTAAAATAGTTTACTTTTTAGTCATTTTTGCTAATGGATAAACTAATTGGGAGTAGGTTGTTCAGACAGCCTCCCGCTGTGATAAATTCCACTGCAGCTCTGTTATGGTCAGAGATTATGATCCTGTCACTGTGTTATCATTTAGTGGCATGTAAAGTAAATCTAAGTTATAGCAGTGTAAGTAGTTGTAGAAAAAGAGGTTGGCAGTCAAATTATTCTCCAAGGCATCAACCTACCTGAGAAAAGCTTTGAATTAAGTCTCCTTTGTAAGGAGATTTGTATGGTTGGATCTCCTTATGTAATGATATCTTAATCTAATGTAATCTATAAAGCCTTTGCAGTTCTTGTATTAAACTGGCCAAGGCTTCAAGGCATTTCTTAAAATAAGAGCACGAGGATGGTGCTACGACTCACATTAAGGCCTGATCTACACTAGCAGGGAGGGTCGACCTAAGATATGCAACTTCAGCTACGTAAATACTGTAGCTGAAGTTGACGCGTCTTAGGTCAATTTACCTGCAGTCCTCACGGCGGCAGCGGTCGACAGCGGGCTCCCCCGTGGATTCTGCCTTGCGCCTTTTGGTGAGCTGGCGTTCCGGAGCCAATGGGAGTGCCTCTGGGGATCGATTTATCGTATCCGGACGAGACGCGATAAATCGATCCCCAATAGATTGATTTCTGCACGTTGATCCAGCCGGTGGTGTAGAAAAGGCCTATGAGTCATTTTAAAAAAAGGGAAGCCTGAAGCTGACCTCAGAATTTTCTGCGAAGCAACCCCGTTGCCATGTGTAAGACCAAGTCCTGTGCCCTGCCATGGAGGGCCACAACCCAGCAGAAGTAGTGCTGCTGTGCAGCAGAAAGAGGGGTGGTGCAGAATTTGGCAACTTTGTGCTGGCGTCCATACACCCTGTGACCTGCAGAACTCCATAGGGACTCCCTGTGTTGTGCATACAGAGGGCTTGGTGCTGGAGACAGATCATGTGAGATGGTGGATACAGCCCAGTCACTTGCTGTATGTTAATTCCAGGATTCGGGGCCATAGATCATAGTGAGTTCATAGATCTCACCTCTAGTGATCAAACTACCCACTTGGCAGATAATTTGAGTCATGTTTCAATATCATGGCTTCAAAATTAACTGCTCATTTTGTCTTGTGAGTCTGGTAATGTGGGAACTGCTATATCAGAAGAGATCTATGGTCCAGTCCTGACTCTGCTAGCGGTCAATGCTGGATGCTTTAGTGGGCTCTTAAATCTGCCCATGAGCAGCTTATATCCTGAATCGTAAGAGCTGATAGCACTTAGAACGTTTATTCAATCTACTAGAACTGCAGATACTGTTCTTATGCTCCTAGGATTTGTATCTAATCCTTTTTTGAATGTTGCTAAACTCTTTGCCTTAATAGTATCCTAAGCAGCAAGTTAAACAAGTAAATTAGTACACAGTTTACAGTGTGCTTCTTTCGATCTGATTAATTTCACTGAGCAAAAGCTCTTCTCATTATGGGACTGAGAATATACTATAGGAATGGCTGATAGGCCTTTTCTATATGAAGCATGTGATGTCCCTTTCCAAACTAGTTCTTTTCTTTCCAAATGAATAGTCCCAGTCTTTTTAAATCTCTCCTGGTATGTAAATAACCCTTTCAAGTCTTATATTCATTGTCCTTCTCTGGACCTTCCTTATATCTAAGATGTTGCTTATGAACTGTGGTGAACAAAACTGAATGCAGTAGAGTGAATATTTTTATGATAACATAACATCCTGTATTCCCAGTGGTTCACCATCTCTTTTGAATGCTGCTTCCCACCCAGTAGAAATTTCCACTGATTTTGAAATCTTCCCCTGAGAGATTACAGCTAATTTAGAACTCATTAGTGTCCAGGAGTTGTTTAAATTGTACCAGCTTGCAGTGTGTACGATGTGTCTCAGTTAAATTTAATCTGCCTTTGTGTTGTCCAGTTAATATTGTGTTATATCCTACAGGAGTTCCTCACACTCATCCTTAGTCTTAACAGCTAATTGAATCACTCCTTGTCTTAATAACCAAGGGCCTGATTTTGTCCACATATAGACAGGATGAACTGTATGCTGGTCTCCCACTCCCACGGACAAAGGGGGCTCAGCTGCCCACATTGCATCATTTCCCCTGTCACCTAAAGTCTGAGAGCTCTCTGTGGTCTGGGGATCTGTGCAGGGAAGGGGGCAAGACGGGGAAACACAATCCCTCTTCCAGTCGGCCCTGTGGAGTTCCCACACATAGATATTATAAATCCCTGGCTACATTATCTTTCATTCCCTATCCAGTGCCTATGGAAAGTCCCAAGGCTGCTGCTAGCGGCTCGAACCCTAGCGGCAGCAGGGAGCGGGCAGTCAGCCCGCCTGCTGTTGGGAGCCGGGCGGCAGCCCGCCCGCAGCTCGAACCCCGGTGGCAGCCGGGAGCCGGCAGCCAGCCCTCGACAAACAGATTTCGGATGCATCAGACTTTCTTAAAAATTTTGTCCGTTGCATCCGAAGTCCGTTAAATCGAGGTCCGTTAAATCGAGGTTTTACTGTACTCAGTGTGGATATGATTCTATATCCTGCTAATCTGTGGGGTCTGTTTGTGGGGAGCGAAGAGGCAATTCCTGCTCCTTCAATGGAACAGTTCAGCAGATAAAAGTGAAGAAAACCTTGTGGCATCTCCCCTTCCTTCATGTCCTCCTGGGGGCCTAATTTAATAATCCCTGGTTTCAATAACTAATTAAAAACCTATGTAGGGTTGTGTCATTAGCAAATGTTGGCACTCTACTAATCCCAATCTGCCTCCTAGCTCCTTAATAAATTCACTGGGACCATACTTAACCCAGGGATCAGCACTGGAATATCCCATTATTAACCTCTCGTGGCAGGCAGAATAGGTGGTTAGTTTTCCATTTTGTGTCTTTATTTCATACCTAGTTCTTAACCTGCAATAGGGCTTTACACTAAGTTTCCTTAATACCTTCTCAGTTTTGTGGTGGTGGTGGGGGGTCTCTATCAAAATGCTTCAGCATGTTTAAATACATTCTGTCTAGTGGTTTGCCATTAGCCTCTATTTTGTTAACGTCGTCAAGGATTCCAAACAGGGAGAGAAACACAATCCAGCCTTCCCACAACACCACTGCTCTGGTTTTATCATATACTCTAAAGTCCCTTATGCTTTTCTCAACTGTTTTTTCCAACCACTGGGCTAATTCCCATAATCATTATTAGGTCTTATTTTAAAAACAGCTACTCTAGTGGCTCCTTGCAATCCTTTGGTGATTGTGCTTAATGGCAAATTACCTGTTTTGCTTAGTGGCTTACCTATTAATTCCAAGGCTCTTTCAGAACCGTTAGGTGAATGCAATCCAGCCCTGGTGATTCACTACCACTGAATTTTGTGTTTCGTCACCTTTGTTTTTTAAATATATCGGTGTCTCAGACAGTGGATGTTCTTTTCATCACTTTATCAGTAATACAGACAGAAAAGTCCACAATATAAATCACAAAACATCAGATCATAAATACAAGGAGAGGGATCGATTGGGTCGTCTGTTTTTTTAATTTAAAGGGACCAAGGCATATGTCAGTTATAGAAATAAAATGAATTGAAGCCATAGAATGTGTGCCTCCTCCCTTCATGAATATTATCCCTGAGGTCTTTTGTTTCTCCCTTAATAGAGTTATGAAAACGTCTGTGTGCTGCTGTTTTGGAAAAGGAATCCTGAAGCTCGAGTAATGATGTCTGAGGTCGAGGCACCCCAGAATTAGGAATCCACTCAGGCAATGCCATGTTAGGCAGGTTGCCATCCAAACTCAAAGCATATTGGGTTTCCTCTTCATTATTGCTCTCAGGTTGAGAATTTCCACCTTCTCCACCAGTTTGATTCTTTGGTACACCTGGCTTACAAAGACTAACTGGGCTGTGCCATACAATGTATTGGTCTAAATGGCTGGGTTTCAAATCTTCGTAGTAAAGGGAATTCCAAGACGGTGCAGGAGGCGGTTCAGATTCAGGTCTGACTGAAAGCTGCCTTCTGTACAAAGCTTCCGTTTGCCATGTATCTGTGATTTTCTGAAATGTGTTTACTATAGGTCTGTTATCCTGACTCTCATCTCTCTGGTAACATGCTTGGGGCAGATGAAGAGCCTGCAGTGAGTCCTCATCCCTCTTCTTGGCTTCATTTTCTGTCTGTTTACATTGCTGATCCAGATTTGGTGCTGTTTTCCTATTGCTAAGTATCGCACCTGAGTAACTGGGTATGACAGCATGAACTGTGTACAAAACTGGAGGAACGTGGACATCTGAAGAATCCCGTTCTTGTAAAATTGATTCGTGGGGACGCCGACCTTGGAGGACACGTGCAATGCGCCCTTCTAGGGGTCTCACTTGTGAGAGACTAGGCAGAAAAGATTCTTTCTGTGGGAGGAAAAAATAGGATTAGGGTTGACGTCTAAGCCTGTGCATTTCACAAAGCGTTCGTGGCTGGTGGTCTGCTCGCTGGCTTACTCTGCCAAAAAGGGTTGAAGTGTGAGTCTTCATCCACAGCCCCACACTGAGGGTGGTGTGGAGACATACTGCCAGACATGGGCACAGAGTCAAGGGGGAATATGGCCACTGCTTCACCCTTTGAAAGTGAGCAGTGACTGCCCTTCCATAGACACGCCAACTCTGCTGAGGGGAGGAGCCTAGACCATGATCCCACCCCTGCCCAGAGACTAGTGGAAGGCTAAACTCAGACCTTGTGCTTGGAAGAGGACAATGCACATATTGTGCCCAGCATCTATGTACACATGGGAGGAGGTTTCTTGTGCCCCCTTCTCCCACTTTTTATGGTTACCATCCCTCCTATTTGTGATATTAAGACATCTATGTTGCAATACCAACAAATGCTTACGTTAATGTTTATTGTTTAGCTTCTTTTAATGTAATTTACCAGTTGGAAACAATGAAGATCATTAACACCATATGGCCGGCTGGCTCTCTGCAGACCATACTTTGGAGACCCACTGATCTATCTTTATTATTAATTATTTGTACTGCAGTAGCACCAAGGAGCCTCAACTAAGTCAAAGCCCCATTGGGCTAGACACTGTACAGAGTAAATGACCATCCTTTCCTGGTACAGCTTGAAGTCTAAAAATTACTTAAATAACCCAAATGTTTTATATCTGCTATTTACCTTAAAGTGCTAATGGAATAATGTTGGGACAAAGAGGTCTGGCCCAGAGTGGAGGGCCTCCCCAAACAACCTGGACCCCAACTCGATCCACCCCCTCTGACTTCCTGCCCCCCTCAGAGCCTCTAACCCAGCCAACCCCGCCACCCCCCATCCTTGTCCCCTGACTGAGCCCTCCTGGGAACCCTGACCCTAACCCCCCCCCCCAAACACCATCCCCTATCCAACCCCCACTGCTCCCTGTCCCCTGACTGCTCCAACCCCTATCCACACCCCCGTGCCCTGACAAGTCCCCCGGGACTCCTACACCTATCCGATTCACCCCTGCTCCTTGTTCTCTGACCACCACCCCCATGACCCCATCCCTATCCAACCACTCCTGCTCCTTGTCCCTTGACCATCCCCCCCATCACCCCACCCCTATCCAACCCCCCCTCTTTTGGAATGCAGCCCCCGAAAATGGGAGGAGGACTCAGGAGGAGCAGGGGCAGCCGGAGAGAAGCAGTGGTTTCCCCTTCAAAGCGCTGCTTCTCTCCGGCCAGCTGTGCGGTCATCCAGTGCTCCTCCTGAGTCCTCTGCCCATGTTTGCTGCACTCCCCACCCACACATCCCGCCTGCTCCCCTGAGGCCAAAGGTGAGCCTCCCTCCATGCTCTCCCCTGCCCCAGCAGTGCAGTCTACTCCTGTTTGTGAACGCTACTTCTGGTTGCAGGGTGAGATTCTTAGTGATGGCAGTACTTACAAGTTCCACGTCTTCCCCTAATTCTCCAGTTATTCTGCCAATTAGCTTCATGTCGAAATCATCCAGCACATGGGGGTTCATGGGACCTCTACCTTAATGGAAATATATTTTATTTTCTAGTCTTCTTTGGGTAGACAAATGAGAAGAAATGCTTAGTTATGTGTGTGGAAAAACTCAAATAACTGTGACCCTGTGTAACATTTATCATATATGCAGCTGCTTTTTAAAAATACCCCAAATCTTGAAATATAATTAAAAAATAGAAAAACAAATCCATTGGATAAACCCTTCCGCTGACATCATGTTATCTTTTCTTCTTTATCTCTATTCATTCATACTAAAAATAATGCATACCTGTGAAATCATGGTTATATGTTGTTATCCACTGGGCCCTCTCTACATTTCGAAGCATGTTGGTTGTCCTTGAAGAGAGATTAGGTTCCAGTGGGTTGCCCGTAGCATTAGGAGCCACAGTCTTTGGTGGCTTTGTATAGTATATCTGATTGCTTCCCTCAGCAAATTTAGGAAACTGTAGGAAAAAAATAAAATAGGTAAAGTATAAAAATCTTGCTGCATCTAGGTGAGGTGACTTTAAGACATGGGTTATCTGTCTGTATTTTAAAGTTCTGATATGAAAAAGATCAGAAAATATGGTCTTTTTCAGAAACATTAAGTGGTAGCTTGGGTGAGATGGACATACATATATTTCTGTAGTAAGGGTCTATGCGCCCTTTACTCTTGTTAGCAATCCTTACTGATTCAACTCAGCATTAGCCATTTTCCACACTCTTCATCCAGCAATCTTTCTGTTAAGTTTACCTGATGGAATTACTCATGGGGTAGTTCTGCGTCACTGGAATTCAGCCCTGCATTACCGCCTAATTACAATACTTAACATCTGCATAATTCATCTGAAACAGTATACTTTGATTAAAAGCTTCATGTGAGGCTCTTCCTTGGTCTCATATTTTCAAGGACACAGTAGACTGGGGATCCTATTTACTATTCATACGCATTCATATTAACAAGGTGCTTCATAGGGATTGTCAACAGGCTTGTATCTCTCAATATCCATAAGATATTTGCATCCCCCAAAGTTGTATCTATAGCCTTTTTGTTTACCACTGGCCTCCCCTATACTCTTCATCTTGTCCTACGTATATTCTTCATCTAACTTAGGCTGAGCACTTCGACTAAGACTTAATTCTTTCTATTCATCTGAAGACAAACAATAGCAGAAGCCTTAACACAAGTGCTGGAACAGGAGGGGTCAAGGGGCCATGACCCTCCATCACTTTTAAAAGTGGAAGGGCTAAGCCCCTCCCATTTTTTACCATCTGTAAGGGCAAGTGATGAGGCGGAGCAGAGTGAGAGGGGGGTGGGGCAGGGTCTTGGGGGAAAGAGGCAGTGTGGGACCAGGGCCTCAGGAGAAGAGGCAGCACAAGGGTATGGGCTAGGATTGCCACCTTTGACTGGACACATGCCTGGAGATTTCATCCCATGACATAATCTTCAATTCCTGGAGACTCCAGGACAATCTGGGAGAGTTGGCAACCCTAGTGTGGGCTCGGGGAGAAAGGTCGGTCTGGGGGCAGGGCACAGGGCCACAATTTGGGTGTCCATGGTCCCCAAGGGAGCCGCCACAGTTCCTGAGCCTTAACCTTTAGGGGCAAATCCATCCACTCATTCTGTGTTCACAATGGAACCAGTGTGCTTCAGCTGTGTAAGGCAGAGCTGGATTCAGAGATCTGTGTAGGGGAGGTGCACTTCTTGCACGGCATGGAGACCAGGTCTGTGGGGAGGGGCTCTTTATATGGCAGAATGAGGACAGAACCAGGGTAAGATCCTACACAGATCCTCCAGTCATGAGGGGCTGCAGAGGAGCAGCTCAGAGGCCATTTTGTTAACCTAGCATGAGAAATTCCTCCTCCTCCATGTCTCTGGGGTACTAGATGGGGAACTGGGAAATGGGTTTTTACCCCTTAAATCAAAAAGATCCTTTAGCCTGACAGGCTCTCTTAGCTTCTGAGCCTATTTACATATTTTTTGGGTGAATGAAAGATCTCTCCTAAAATGACGGCTGGTTGGTTTGACTACACTGTGCTCTATTCAGAGCTTGAATGGGTTTGTAACAGCAATGAATGTGAAATGCCGTCAGGCATCTTAATTTCTTCTAAATCAGTTTTGCAAGGGTTCAGTTTTGTTTTGATTAAAAAATGTGGATTTTCCTAATCACAGCAACAACTACCTACATGAAAGTACGCATGTTGTCCTGGCCAATGCAAGGCCTCCTTCTGGGAGTCAGATGGAATGCTGATGACTTCATGTCTATATGGATTGCCTAAATGGTTCAGAAAAAAATAATAAGCTATACAGTATAATATCCATCAGGCAGAGCCAGGGACAGAAGAAGAGAGAAAAGTTTATTGATGGCTAAGGTTTGTACACAAATACTTTCTCTGGGTTGGGTTGTATTGCAAGGGCTCTTTTAATGCAAATTGACACCAATTTGGCAGGACTCTGACAGCAGTCTCCCTGTATAGTTTTACAAGTACAAACCACTACGGGATAAGTAAGAACTGGTGAATTGTAACATTGGTCCTCTGCCCGTAAAACCACTTCCAGAGGTGGAACTGAATGCCACTGATCAATGAAGTGTAGCCTAATAGACTGGCACAGGCCTGGAGGAACTGAGCCCTGGTCTACACTATAAACGTATGTATTAGAGAATAAGCTTTCGTGGGTGAATACCCCCTTCGTCGGATGTGGCATGCATCCGACAAAGTGGGTATTCATCCACGAAAGCTTATGTTCTAATACATCTGGTAGTCTATAAGGTGCCACAGGACTCTTTGTTGCTTTTGCAGATACAGACTAACACGACTACCCCTCTGATACTATAAACTTATGTCACTATATTGACATCACTCGGGGGTGGAAAATCCACCCCACATTGTGGAGTAAGATGCTAGTCAATGTGAGTAATGAGTGACTGTAATTTACTGCTTTTCTGAGCAGCATTAGTTTGCTGTTAGAAATAATTCCACCTTGGTGGGGTGAAATATAAACAGTTCAGTGACTGTTTAAAATACAGGAGTCATCCCAGCGCCTCGTGACTGGAAAATCCACCCCCCTGAGTGATGCAGTCATACCGAGTGAACTCCCGGTGTGGACAGCACTATGCCGACGGGAGAGCTTTTCCTGTCAAAATAACTACCACCTCTTGGGGAGCGGGCATATCTATGGTGATGGGAGAAGCTCTCCCGTCGGCCCAGGCGGCATCTTCACTAAACGCTACCATGGCGCAGCTGCAGTGCTGCAAGAGTAGACAAGCTCTTAGTTCTTGTCTTGACTCTGCTGTGTGGCCTCCCTGCTTCAATTTCCATCTCTGCAAAAATGGGAGTAATATCTACCTATCAACCTCACAGCAACATCGTCAGGCTTAACTAATTAATGGCTGCCTAGCGCTTTGTAGATGTAAAGTCTTATATAAAGGCACAAAGGATGGGATTCACAAAGGCACCAAACTTCCTCAGAAATCAAGTCAAGTCAATGGGAATTTGGTGTCCGATACCTTTGTTAATATCACTGTAGCAAGCTGCCCACTCACCGGCACGGCACGTTCTGCTGGTCGCCTGGGAATTAGCTCTTTCCAGTCTTGGAGCACCTCCTGCTGGCCGGTTTCTCCCTACAGGTACCTGCTTCACCCTCCACCACTTATACTCAGGCACGTCAGGTCCCCTTATATGGGTCTCTCCTCCCAGGGGAACACTCCTCCCCCTATGCCCACCTTGCCTCAGTGGCTACTGCCAGTCAGCATCTAGACCCCTTTCTCTGGGGCAAACGACAGTCTGTAATGGACACTCCAAGGGAGTTGGATCTGCTGCCTTTCTAGCCCCCAGCTGTCTCCCTGCAGCCCCAGTATCTCCTTAGGCCTTCCTGCCAGGCCTCAGCCTAGGAGGTAGCCAGGCCTGAGCTCCCCAGCTTAGCCTACCCTTTCCCCAGCACTGCTCTGTCGAAGGTACCCTGTTTCTCACAGGCAACTAGGTCCTTCTCACTGCAGGGCTGGAGTGAGACTCTCAAGGCTCCTTACAGCCCACTTATCAGGGCCAGCTGTGGCCAGCTACCTAGCCAGCCTCTCTCTGCTGTTCACACTCCTTTTATCCCAGGAGTGGGGTAACTGCCCCGCTAAAATCATCCCACATATTCTTTATATGGTTAAAGTGATAAAAGCCACCCAAGTTCAGTGTAGGTTACCTAAGCCCTCAGTTTAGATTTCCATCTCCCCAAATAAAAGCAAACTGCAGTAAATAAGCTTTTGGCCTGCCCACATAAGTTAGATCATACAGTGGGAACAACGAATAAAGTCAAAGAATTGTCAAAGAGCAGTCATTTGCTGCTTCTAAAGTAATTCTTAACCCGATAAGCTTTGCTGGGAATAGACCATGGCCTCCAATGATCCCCTGTTGAGCAAAAATAGGTTTTGCAAACCCACCTCCACACATCTGATTAGCATTGTTTAGTCTGAATGGAGAACAGTAAAAAGCGGAAGAGAGATCAAAAAAAGTACTTCCGATCTTACATGCTTTGTGGAAAGGTTTTGTTTATGGCTGACCAAAGTAGCCCCATATCATACAACCCTCTTAAACATAGCTGTTCAGCACAGTGACAGTGACTAGGGAAGGTGGCTGGCTGATTAACACAAATTGACCTGCAGCTTAATGTCATCAGCTCCTGTTGAACTGAAAAGCTTCTTCTTATTCCAGCATATCCTGCTTCTCTTTTAAACAGAGAGTACCGAACTGCGCTTGGCTCGCATGAACAGGGAGCAGAGATGCTGGCAACTGCATCAAGAGTCCTGCTAGTCTGGAAAAGAAATATCCATCCTGACCCTATACTTAAATGCCAGGGGGTGCAAAGGACAACATGTGTGCTAGTTGACCCACACAGGAGAGCTGCAAAAAGCATACACACTTCGGGCTAGTCTTCACTCGCGCGGCGCGGGATCGATATTCTGGCGATCGATTTCTCGCGTCTGATGAGGACGCGAGAAATCGATCGCTCACGGCTCCCCCGTCGACTGCGTAACTCCAGCTTGCCGGGAGGCGCAAGCTGGAGTCGACGGGGGAGCGCGCCGCCAACTGCCACTGCCGTGGGGACGAGAGGTAAGTCGGCTGCAGATACGCAAACTTCGTATCTGCAGTCGATCCCCCCCCCTCCCCCCCTCCCCCGTAGTGGAGACAAGCCCTTCGAACAAAGAGATTGTGATCTGGAGAAATGGGAGCACTACATTTTAGCAGAGCACTGGGCCAGATTCTGAGCCCCTTACTCGTACTGAATCCCACTGGGACCATTGTGGAGTAAGATGCTACTCAATGTGAGCAATGAGTGACTGTAATTTACTGCTTTTCTGAGCATTAGTTTGCTGTTGGAAATAATTTCACCTTGGTAGGGTAAAATATAAACAGTTCAGTGACTGTTTAAATATACAGGAGTCATCTGCAAACAGTGAGTGTGTGGGTTTCATCTCAGCCCTAGTCTACACTACAAACTGATGTCGGTATAACTGGGTCGCTCAGACACACTCCCGAGAAATGTACCCCCGGAGCAGACAGCACTATGTCGATGGGAGGACTTCTACCATCACCATAGCAGCTACTGCCTCTCGGGGAAGTGGAGTATCTATGGCAATGGTTCGAGAAGCTGTCATGTTGGCTTAGCATCTTCATTAAGCGCTACAGTGGCACAACTGCGCTGCTACAGCACTGTAAATGCAGACAAGTCCTTGGACCACAAGGGGCTTGGAAAAGTTTGCCCCATGTTTTTGTACCCCGTGACCGCGCACTGCACATTCTGCCATTTGTAAACATCTGGGGCTCATCCCTGGTGTAACTATTATGGTCAATGGCGCTACTTCAAGGATGAATTTATTTGGCCCAGGATTTGCAAACTTTTGATCTCTGTCATGGCTTTTTCTAGCCCCCTCACTGTTACTACCAACAATTATTCCCATGACTGGAGGACATCATACACTACATTTTATGCTTCACTTTCGTAGGAAACCAAGGGCAATGATGACAGCATGCTTGGTACCAGCACACGATGCTCCAGCTTAAGTCAGGCTGCTTAGCTCTGTCGCTATTATTTTCACTGGCTTCATTTCACCAAAATCACAAACATTGGAGAACAGCAAACAAATACCAAATGCTGCTTTACCTTTGGTCTTTCTCAAAACAATCACGTCATAAGCCTTTGTAGGGACATTGCGATTAAAAGGTCGATGGCTGCTTGCTTGTATGCCAGTGTCTTGATCCTCTGGTGATTTAAAGTTTGGGAACATGGCATATCTGGAGATGTGTGTCTGGAAGGGATGTGAGACTGGAAATGGCAGGGGTAATTGTCTTGGATTGAGTTTAGATGGAAAGAAGAGCAGAAAGAAACAGTTACCTTACTTTAAATACATATATATTTGTCTTACTATTAAAACAATATATTGTATATCTGACTGGGCCCAATCCATCCCTGGAATAATTCTGCTGAAGTCACTGGAGTTACACCTGAGAGGAATTTGATCTTCTGTTTAAAATGGACGTTGGGTCATTGCTTGTCAGACACTTGCAAGAAGATGTAATAATTGCTCAGCTGAGAGGAGGCATAAAAAACAAAGAAGATGGGGTCCTTTAGTTTCTTTAACCTCGCCTGCCCTTACCTCACCAAGAATTCCCACTGCTCACCCCCAGACCTCTGAGGTGCTTTCCCTGTTCCTTCCCCTTCTTCCTATGTAAGAAAGATAAATTTTCTTTGTAGTTGCATCCCTTGGGGCCAGCATTTGGGCCACGGAGGTCCACTACAGACAAAGGGGCATCAAATAAGACTGTATAGTTAGCATGTCTTGCGGACTAGCTCTGGAATTATAGAAGCATGAAGACCAAGACTAATATTTGCTAATTAGAGATGGGCCCAAATCAAGACATTGGGAGTGGTGGTGGTGGTGTTTGAAATCAGAGCCCAGACCCAGATCAGATTTTTGTAAGAGGTCCCTACCAACATAATCTTCATGCTACCTACAGCTCTACCTTGGACTATGTTGCCTTTCTTGGGGAGGTCATCCATAGCTTCAGCCTGCAGAGTAACACTACCCTTTCAGGCTGATGAGCACATAAACTTTACTTCTGTCCTCTCTGTTCCAAAGGTGCTCCTGTCTCTATAATAGTACACGACAGGAAGCTCTGCAGAGACAGGTACCCACAACAGGGCAAGTAAAAGATTGAAGAACTCATGTGAGAAACTTTCAGAGACTGTATTTTCCTACAGACTCAAGAACTGGCATAGGAGAAAGTGGAACAGGTGGAGAAAAGCGTGACAAGACATAAACCAGACACAAGGAGCAGTGACAGAAAAAAGTATGGAGGGAAGGAAAACAAAGAGAGGAGAAAACCAATCACAACAGAGATATAAGCCGCTGGCCTCACACGTAAGAAGTGGAAGCTTCAGAAAAAGCAAATACAGGACATAAGAAGTGTGTAAGAAGATTGAAGGCATGTGAGGGGAGATGCCATCTAACACAGGAACACTGAAATCAGCTGAGGTACTGTCAGACAGCCAAAAGAAGGATGGAAAAGAGGAGAGTTGAAGGGAAGACAAGGCCCACTTAGTGGCCTACTATAGTGGTAATGCGCTGCTCTGGCATGTGAGAGATCAAGGTTCTTTTTCTAGACTTAGGTCTGTGCATGGAAAAGAGGAGGCCGCAGTTGTGCTGACTGCTTCTTGTTGGGAGAATGCTACTGCTTCTGCCCTTTACAGTGCCATTGCCCAGGCACATGTAGGTGCCACTCCAACAAAGCCCTTAACACAGGCACTTAGAGTTAAGCATGAGTAGTCCCACTGAAGTCTCTTTGCTGGATCAGGGCAATGGTCCATACAGAGGCAACACCAAAGTGCTTTGCTTAACTGCTTTGTTGGCTTCACATCTTAACGCTACAATTCAACTATGATAACTGGCAACTATTTTGTCGGTGTAAAATAAAAAGTCAAATACAAACTGAACATGTCTTCTAATGTTAATTTTAACTCAGTACTGCAGAAAAGATCAGGCACATTAGTAAGCCGAAGAAAGCTAGTAAAAAACATGTGTTCTAAAGACTTGGAAAACCTTATATCTATTAAGAAAAAAAAAAAAAAAAAAAGCCAGGAGCAATGAGGAGGTGCTGCTTCCTTACAGGCTATAATGATCTTTGCCAATAAACGAACTTATGACTTTTAAACTCAAAGATCAAATATTTTAAGTGCATGGACTTTGAACATAATGAGTCACATTTACTAATATTTACTTTGAGATGGAAACGAGGGGCAAATTCTAGCCTCAGCTCCTAGCACAGATCCCACTGAAGCTAATGGGTATAAGGCCTGTGCATCGAAACTCAACATTTGGCCTAAAGAAAATGTTTTTTCTGGGCGTGGGTGCTAAGAGAGAGTGCCATCCTGGACACGGAGAACTGGGATTTCACTGAGTGTTTCTTATTGCTGGGGCTGCTATTTTCAGCTTTAAATTATTGAATGGTGAGGAAATCAAAGAACTCGATAAAAAAAAATCCTAAAACATTGTGACAAATGAAGTAACAGGGATCCATGGGTCTGTCCTGAGGGAAACAAACACTGGGATTCTATTTCAGGATGAGGGAATGGCATGATCTGGATTCTCTAGAAAACTCTAACATGAAAGTTTAAGCATCTTATTGTGAGCAGACACCTTTTCCAAGCTGCTTTAAAAAACACAGCCCACACGCTATATATAGGCCAACCTCACCCCTTTTCACAGTAGATGTATTCAGCCCCAGCAAGTCTGGGGATAAATTAAGCCTTGGATGGGGAGAGGGTAGGGCGGCAGCAGAGGCCAGGGGCAATGGCGGAAGGGGATAAGCCCATGGTCGGAGCCTGGAGCCCAGTGCCTGGGGGATGGAGCCTGAAACCCCATGGCCATAGTCTGGGACCCGAGGCCCAAGCCTGAAGCCCTTCGGCCAGGGGACGCAGCTCACCACTATGCAGCCGGAGCCCAAAGCCCCATGACTAGAGCCTGCTGCCTGCCACCCCAGGGCTGAAGTCCAACCTCACTGCCTTCAGGAGCGTGGGGAACTCACTGGTTTGCCGGCTCCTCCAGAGTTTGTGTCTCCAGAGGGGGCATGGCCCCAACCCCTGCTGGGGACTCTGGGGGAGGGCCTGCTGCTTTCCTCCCCACACCCCACCTAATCACTGCCCAGGAGGCTGTGGCTACAAGAAAAGTCCCTGGGGGCTGCATGTAGCCACAGTGGCTGCATTTGAGAAATGATGGCTTAGACTTTCTGACCAAACTTGGCTTTACCTAATCTGCTATGCCCATATTCTAGATACTTTCTTCATTTAACAGGAGCTTCCCCTCCTCCCTGCCCATATATCTAGGTGGGGTAATGAGGTGTGACTGTAAGAGCCCTTCCTTGCCCACTGGCAAAGGGTTCAATATCATGTAATAGCAACTTCTATCCACCCTGACAAACACACTGCTGCCATGATATTTATCTATAAAGAATGTCATGTAAGATATTAAATGAAAGCTGGTGACACAGTGGTCATTCATATCATTGTGAAATGTGTGTCTTGACCCTATCTAAGGCATTATGGATACTTACTGATGTTATGCTTTAACATCTGTACCCAAACAAATGGAGAAACAGGTTTTCTTCCAGACAACAGGGGGGGCTAGTTATCTCCCTGTCTCTAATGTAAATTGAGCATGGTGACACCAGAGACAAGGGACAGTTCATTTCATGGGAGGCATGCAGGAGGAGCAAATTAATGCAAGGATGTGAAATCAGGATAGGAAGACACTGGAGTCTGAACTCCAGGGGTTCATCCTGATTTTGCTGACAAAAACAATCAACTTTGAGGAATTTAAGGAGAAGCCAAAAGACATTTTGGATCCATTCTTGGGGGACTAAAGAGGTCAGCGCTCTTTGCATCTATGAAGGATGGATCCCAGCCATGTGGGCTGGTGACACTGAGAAGTGGCTGTAGGTGAGAAAACAGCTTTCAACAACAACTGGAGCCTTCTAATATTATATGTGGTCTCTCAGAAGTGAGTTATACTTTTGTTTTAGTTGGTACCATTTCTGTTTCTATGATCTTTGCTTAGTGTGAATTAAATATCTCTTCTTTATTAATAAACTTTTTCTTGTTTTCTTATCAATTCATCTCAATGCTGTTATATTAGAGTAAGGTGTGAATGCTCAGCTGTGTATTCTGTCTCTTTGGAGACAGCAGGTGTGGTATTTCTGTCAGTGATGGGCTCTTCCAAGGGGTTTGGGGGCTAGGGTGTGTCAAGTGTTAGCTGCAAAGCAAGAGTTTGTTTGGCTGCTAACAAGCTCGGGTGGCAAGGAGCTGTTACTCAGTTTAACACCAACAAATCTCTTTTGCTAAAACAGAGGCATAACAAGATCATTCATAACCCAGAGAAAGTATCACATGCGGCACTAGCAAGAGTGAGTCAGCAAAATGCATTTAGACCTTAGGCATAAATGAACAAGATCAACACCTTTTAAGAGGGTAGGATGCTTTGGATGTGCACTAATAAATTTACCATTGTCTGTGTTCATTCTGTAGTGAGATTTCTCTTTTTTCCCCCTAATTTTCCCCTTATCTATTGCCAGAGTACTTAGACTATATCAGTGTGGATATAAAATACAGGAACTGCCTTTCTCTTAAGGCACAAAGAAAAAGGTAGAATATAAGTGATATAAACTTACTCGACTGAATTATCTGGAGGTTTAGGAAGCCTGTATTAGAGAAAAGAAAATATTAAGTGATTAATTTGGAATGATCCATATTCATTGTGATCCCCTCTCCCCTTTTTATCTAAATCAGTACAATCAACAAACATTATAGACAAATTCATATGTAATAAACACAGATAATACTCTCACTGTTATCAATCGCTGGGTTTGAAGATCCTTTACATGTTTAGGTGCCAAAATATGGAAGCTTAATGGGCGGTGAGTCATTTTTGAAGAAAGAGGAAAAAGAATCAACCTCTAACACTTCCTTGTAACAAACCCTGCTTTAGTAAACATCACAATAGTACTTTTCAAAACGGAACCCTTTTTATCAGTAATGCAAAACAGAAAAATCCAAAAATATATCCACTCTATTGACAGTATTAGTGGAGAAATTATATATTCATTTTTCAATGATACATTTTTTATTCTTCACGGTAGAGACTTTTTAAAAAAAATCAGTAAGGTGGAGGAAAACACTAATTCTGGAGAGCAAATTTTAATCACTGAGTCTCTTGGCTCTATCATCAAGCTAGAAGGAGTCCTAGACTTATTCTGCAAGAATCAGAAAGTCTTTCAAAACTGGAGAATGCAATTAATATATATATGACATAAGCTAGCTGAGTGGCACTCCCTTCCTACCCCCCATGGGGGCTAGCCTGGGACCGGTCATGCCGTCCTTCTTCCCAAATGTTCCACACGGCACGCTCCACAGTTTGGGACCTCTGCTCTAAGTGTATGCCATTTGGATATTTCAAGGGACAATTTATTAAGTTCCCAGGTCCTCAAAATAGAGAAATGCACAAAACATCATTTATATAGTTGATTATTCTCTATGTCTCTCAAGGGAGTATTGTTCAGAATGAAGGGCCCTCTGTGGCCTAATGTTATCCTAAATTCATAACACTAAGGAGACTTTTGTCATGTCAGCCTCTTTTTCAAGCAGCTATGCGCAACAGGGGCTTGTGAATAAAGCCTGCTTCAGAAATGGTCCACACAGGGGTGCTGGAACAATTTGTATAGTGGAGGTGCTTAGAGCTATTGAACCAAACTGTAAACCCTGGATATAATGGAATCTATTTCAGGTAAGGGTTGCAGTAGCACCCCCAGTACTCCTAGTTCCAGCACCTATGTGTCCACGTAGGAAGTCCGTCCTTGGAAAAATGGAGAACGATTAAAGACTAACCAGGATGGTTTCAGGCTGCGGTTAAGCCCACTGATACTTGTTGAATATATTTCTCCCATGAAAGAGGAAGCTCAGTGGATGCAGTATACTTAGATTTCACATCCCAACTCCTGCGCTGATTCAAAAGTAGGCAGAACGGATTTTCCCTTTTCTCCCCTTTGTTTTTATCTTTTCTCCCCTTTGTTTTTATCTTTTCTTTGTATTTTCTGATCACTATAACCTCCATTACTCTCGCTAACCATATCATCTCTCCCCTTACAGCTCCTTCTCCCACTGCTTCTCTTCTGCTTGAAGGACATGATCCCAAGCCCACTGGCGTCAGGAGAAAGAGTCGCTATGGTGATCAGGCCTGACGCTCATGATTTCAATGCTAGGCTTGGTTTACACGACAGAGTTAGGTCGACATAAGGCAGTTTATATCGACCTATGTCAGTGTCTACATTACAGCCTTGCTCCCATCAGTGTAAGTGCTGCACTACGCCAACATCATAACTACATCTCCACGAGAGAGAAAGGGCTTATGGCCATGTAGTTAGGGCAATGCCGTGTCTCTATAGAGTTCCGTGACATTGACAAGAAAGCTGTCTCTCAGCTCAGCTGCTGTGGGGGTCTCCACTCCAAGCTGGGCTGCAACCCAGGCTCCCGGCTTGGCCTGCCACCCGAGCTCCCCAGTGTCAGTCCTGCTGCCCACTGGGGTCCTGGCTCTCCACTCCTGACCAGGAGCACAGCAGCTGACCAGACTCCGGACGTGGATCTCCTCACTGGAGGTGAGAAGCCCCAGGCACGGACATCACCCACTGCAGTAATTACTGCGGTAGCTGTAAGTCTACCTAACATAGGTGGACGTAAGACTGTAGTGTAGACATGTCCTCAGAAGTGCTACTACCGCTGGCTCTGGTAATTAGACAGCATTCCTGCTGTCCCAGGGCCATGTCATTACTTCACATCAGTCACTACGGGGGCACACATAGCCCCCAGCTGCTGGGCTGGCTCAAGGTGTAAAGACTCTACTTTTTTAGCTCTGGAAGTCCTCAGTTCAATCCCTGGTTGATGAAGATGGATGCTGTCATATGTGTACAGAAATGAGTATACAGGGGGCCATAGGCGCTTACTCTGTGGGTGCTCTGAGCCTGGAGCACCCATGAGGAAAAATTAGTAGGTGCTTGGCAGCAAAACGTCCCTCCCCTCCTCTCCACCTCCTCCTCTAAGCACGCCGCGTCCCCGCTCCCTCCGCCTACCTCCCAGGGCTTTCTGCTGCCAAATAGCTGTTTGGCTGCGTCACAAGCTCCAGGAGGGAGCGGGGAGGAGTGGGAACGTAGTGTGCTCAAGGGAGGAGGCAGGGCTAAGGACTTTGGGAAAGGAGTTGGAATGGGGGTGGGGGAGGGGCAGGTGGGGTCAAGCACCCGTCGTTGCCTATGCGGGGGGGCAATCAACTAGTAGCAGCTACACTAACTTTTGTACATCAGGGCCACTCTAAGTGGTACATTCCACCACTCCTGCACACTAAGTCTGTGTGAAAAATCTAAACAGATTAGAAATGGCATTTATTCAACCTACATAATCAATGACCCTTTGAGATGGTTCACAAGTAATGCCTGGCAACCAATGGTGCGACAACTGCAAGCTTGTGAGACTGACTCTGCTGTGGGGGCATGACCAGAGAGGAATACGGTTGGACATACCATTATCTAGTGCGGTGGTTCTCAAACTGGGTGTCGCGGGGCGATCCCAGGGGGGTCGCGAGCCCCCGGTTGCATTCGGTGGCATTTCAGCAGATGCCCTGGAATGCGGGAGTGTATCCGCCAAGTGGAACACTTTCGCAGTCGGCGCCCTGTCAGTGAACACACAATGTTCCACTCGGCGGCTTTTAGGCGGACATACCCAGGGGTCGGCAGCAAACGTGGCATAGCAAAAAGGGGTCTCAAACTGGAAAAGTTTGAGAACCCCTGATTATTCTAGTGGGCCCCGGATCACTGGCGTGAGGAGAAGGATTTTCTGGAGATGGATGGCCTGGAAATGGATTTTTGTGGCCTCACTCCTTGCACAGGATCTCTGGTGGCCCCTTGGATTGGGAGGGTAAATATGGGTCTCTGGTGGCACATCAAAGCTCCTGCCAAGGGGTGATTACCTTGCTCTCCTCTGCATGCTTTTAAACAGGAGGGAGGATATGGCCCAGCGTTCATTCATTTTGAAAGGCAGTTAGTCCTCTTTGTGCAAAGCCATTCATTGTCATGCAAAACGACATAAGGATTTGTGGTTATGACAAATGCACAGTAATCCCATTATGGTTCACGACATCTAGTTACTACAGATGCACAGTGACTCATTTTCCATGATAGACTGTAATGGCTCAAAAGAGCCATCACAAGCTATAATGTCAGTACACCGCATATTAAGAGCTCCCTAGCAAGTCTCCAGAGCAGCACTCAGTCAGTGGTTTTCAACACAGATTTCGCAAGGCTATCACCATCTTACAGTTTGATACCGCAGGGAGCGTACTGAAAGTTACATAAATGCCTCGCCCTGAAAGACCTGTGAGTATGAATGTGATACATTTTCTAGGCAGTTTAAAAAAGACCTGCTCTTTCTTTACAACATAAAAAAAAAAACTTTCAAAGAGGAAGTCTGAGTAAATAGGATCCTGTGGGAACAATTAACAGAGACTGAAATATTAAAAAGAGCATAGAGACATGAGAAGCCTTATCTTTCAGGTTACATTTTACATTTTAAAACTACTTAAGAAAATGTATTGACGCAGTGTTAACTAAAGCATTCCGGGGCCCCGGCAGGGTTCTATTCGGTATGCACTGGGTCAGATCTTGACCTCTCCCTGTGGCAACATGCCTCCTCCCCTCACGTAGAGATCATACCAGCAGTCCCTGGAAAGGGATCATGAGCCAGCAAGTGTGCAGAGAGGGGCTAGTACACTAAGGGGAGCAACCTGCACTGCCTGAATAGGAAGGGCTGAATTTGGGATTATGAAGATATATTGGAAGAAGCTGTTGCCTGAGTAGCTGTTCTGGTCCTTGGGATGGAGATGTATTTCACTGCACAACCCTCCCATACTCACCATACCTTATGCAGGCAGAGTGAATTCACTCCAATATGAATGACCATTTATAAGGCATTCATCTGGCCATCAAAATACAAGGGGCCAAATCCTTGCCTGGTGTCATTCTCGTGAAATCAATGAAGTTACATCAGAAATGGATTAGGCCCACGAAGTGTAAAATAAAACCAAGTCAGCCGGCTGACCATTCCAGGTGAATGAGAGGCGATCTGAACCCCACCCAAAGAAAAAGACAGAGTCAAAGTTGAAACTCGTATTTATCTTTAATCCACTGGGCCTGATCCTGCATTTCTTGCAGACCTGCTGGGATGTAGCACAAAGGATGGCATGGCTGAGCTCAGTGTGCACAGATTCTTGTATTACACCAGTTTCCAAATGCTCCAGCAATTCCAAAACCCCACGCTAAAGACAAATCCTTGTCACTTGTGCAAAGCTCAAGCAAACGTGGTGTGTGTGTGTGTTGGGAAGTGTGTGTGGGGAGGTAATATACAGAACTTGTAGGGAAATTTTTCTCCCCACGAACTGCAGTCACAGTTCACAAGAGCTGCACAGCCAATGCCTCTAGGCTGCATTATCAGTCAAGGTCAGTAAAGGTGGGCTTTGGCCAATAAACTCTCAGTTTACCAAACCCACCCTCCCTTGCCCTACTTTCAAGTCCCTATTGCATGGTGCCACAGAGGCAGCCAGCACACAGGGCTGCAGATTCACCCTGTGCAGCTTCTTTGTGACCTGTCTTCGCCCTCACACAGCAGAGCTGTGGTAGTTCTGCTGCCTCTCCGGCCCTCGTGGGCTCACACAACATGCCCAAGGGGGTAGCATGCTTTGGAACCTGGCAGGCACTATACATGGGAAGGGAGGGTTGCTTGCCACCTAGCTGGCTTTGAAACAGCCCAGCTGGTATTTGTACTGCACTGCCAGTTGCTAGTGAAAAGATTAGTGTGCTCCCCCCACCCCCGGGGACCAGCATTCCCTGTTCGCTACAGGCACATGTGGCCTTGCAGTGGTTTTGTTATTACTGCACATCCCTTGGCTGGGAGCACAGCTGGCCCCTGCCTCTGTGTGCTGGCCCCTCAATCAGCTGAGCTGTAGCAGGTCCTCCTGGCCCTGGGGACCAGGAAGCAAGATGGACCGAGGCTCGTCATCAGGGAGGGGTAAGGAAAGGGGTAGAGGAGACAGAGGTTCCTGAGCGGGGACAGTAGTGGGGCTCCCTCAAGGACTGAAACTCCTGTGAGTGGGTGGGTGCAGAAGCTCATGCAGGCAGAGGAACGGGCACCTGTGTGTATAGGTGATCGAAGAGAGGGCTGTGGCCACAGGTGTGGGGTAATAATGACTTAATGTTGGCACTAGGATCCTTTTTGTTGGTGGTGGCCAGGGGCTAGTTTTTCTGAATCTCGGAGATGGCAACCCTGCTGAGGAAGGGGTGAGGGTGAATCACACACTGTTCCTCCCCCTGGCCAGATAACCAGGGGAAGTTAATACAGCCTTAGCCTTAACTACATAACTAAGCATATAGGAAATGCCACACGGCTAAGTTAATGTTGTTGTGAGGCCCTTAACTTCTTCATTTCCTGACTTTTGATTGTTTAAACTCATAACTATTGTTACCTTCACCTAAAAGTTTTGGGGTTTGAGCTACAAGTTTCAGCGTTTTGTTGGTGCCATCAAGTGGCAAAATGGTATACTGCTGATTTAACCAGCAGCATTCAATCCCATGCAAGCTAGCTACTCTTTTAAACAGTAGCAGTGAACAAAGGAAACAATCTTAGTCAAACCTCCTCTTAAATACACCTAAAGATAGCAGAGAAAACTTGAATATGATGCACACAGGATGTTATGGTTAACTCAGTGCTATTCTCTGCTAATTGGGACTCCGCCCAGTAGGAGTGAGCATTGCTGCCTGAGTGACACAGGTAGACAAATCAATAAAACCAACTGGAATCTCATTGCTTAAGAGATACTAAACTGAGTGGGGCACTGATACCTCATGCTGAACTTCTTTCCAAATGGTATGTTTTCTGTAGTTACTGACCAACCACATTTTATGCAAAGGTCATATTTCATCAGAAACATTAAGCCACAAGGTCATTAAGAAGGAATAAATATTTAGCTTGTCATTACATTTGGCACACTAAATAAATTATCTGGTCTATGCTGTAGTGAAACTTACAGATCATCATTCATACGGACATCACTTTTTTTCATCTGGGTTACATCATAATACTGTTCAATGGGAAGACCTCTGCATAAAGAGAGAGAGAAAAAAACACAAAATAACATTTTACTTATTGGTTACAAAAATCCCAGTAAACGCATATCGATTTTTTTCTTGTAAGAAATGTGGACCTGGCTTGTAATTTTTGCCTGCAGTCCACAGACTGCCCTTACCACCAAATTCAGACACTGGAAATGTGGATACTTATTATCAGACTGAGACCTTAACATTTAAGTAACACAGGGCCTGATTTTCAAAAGTGTTGAGCACTTCTGCCAATGATTTCAATAGGCCCAGGATCAAGCCCTTAGAGCAGGGGTCGGGAACCTTTTTGAGTCAGAGAGCCATATAATAGCCCCCCCCCCTGCCGCCGCGCTCTCCTCCCCCCCCGCCGCCGCGCTCTCCTCCCCCCCCGCCGCCGCGCTCTCCACCCCCCCCGCCGCCGCGCTCTCCTCCCCCCCCCGCCGCCGCGCTCTCCTCCCCCCCGCCGCGCTCTCCTCCCCCCCCGCCGCCGCGCTCTCCACCCCCCCCCGCCGCCGCGCTCTCCTCCCCCCCCCGCCGCCGCGCTCTCCTCCCCCCCGCCGCCGCGCTCTCCTCCCCCCCGCCGCCGCGCTCTCCTCCCCCCCGCCGCCGCGCTCTCCTCCCCCCCGCCGCCGTGCTCTCCTCCCCCCCGCCGCCGTGCTCTCCTCCCCCCCGCCGCCGCGCTCTCCTCCCCCCCCGCCGCCGCGCTCTCCTCCCCCCCCGCCGCCGCGCTCTCCTCCCCCCCCGCCGCCGCGCTCTCCCCCCCCGCCGCGCTCTCCTCCCCCCCCGCCGCGCTCTCCTTCCCCCCACCGCCGCCGCGCTCTCCTTCCCTCCCCCCCCCCCAACTGACCCACTCAGCCCGGTCTCTCCCCCCAAAACCTCCTTTCCTCCAACCCCCCCCAACTGACCCACCCAGCCCGGTCTCTCCCCCACACCGCTTACCCCCGCTCCCAGCCCAGCCTCCCCCCAACACCCCCCCCCCCCGTGCTTACTTGTTCACTGGGTCACGCTGCTGTGACCCAACTCCAGCGAGGGAAGGAGAAGAGCAACACGCCCCCCAGCCTCGCGGTCAGAGCTTTTGCCACGCCACACCGCCTCCCCCGCCCCCCAGCCTCGCGGTCAGAGCAGCGCCGCGAGCCAGATCAGAGTCTCAAAAGAGCCACACCTGGCTCGCGAGCCATTGGTTCCCGACCCCTGCCTTAGAGCCTGATCCTATGAGGGGTTGAGGGTTTCACAGAAGATACTGAGCATCCTCTACTCCCATTGAAGTCAATGGGCTGGCAGAATCAGATGCTTAGTGTGCAGGAAAAGGGGACCTCTCTCAGTGGTCTTTGTTGCTGCTGAAAAGACACATGACCTCTAAGTGAAACGACAGCATTTTAGCTGCCTCTGATGAAACAGATGTTGGTTATCAGCAGCCAGCATGGGGCAGGACAGAGAAAGGGAGAGCAAAGGGGACAGCCAAATTGAAGAACATACAGTCAGAGTAATCAGTTTTAACTGATAATGTTCTCTCTGGAGTTGGAACAGCTTTGGGGCTTCTGACCTCCACCTGCAAAGGCTAAGCTTGTCACAGAGGTATCATTTGGAGTTTGAGAGTCTTTCAGAGTCTTCTGCTATTTAAAGGCTGGAGCTGTGGCTTTAACTGCATAGAAGGAGAGGAGAAATGGCCTGAAGAAGAGAGAGGAAATTGTTGGTTCAGAATGGCAAGGCATGTTTTGCTGCGTTCTGCTTGACTTAACGTGATGTTTGGGGTTGTTGGAAAGTTGACAGTCGTCTCTCCCTGTAGTGTTGCTGTAGCCATGTCAGTCTCAGGATATTAGAGGGACATGGTAGGTGAGGTAATAGCTCTTAGAAGTTTGTTTTATACAAGCTATTACCTCGCCCACGCCAGTCATCTCTCCATGACATTCAGAGTGCTCTGCACTCTCTCTCTCCAAAGCCAATCTGGACTGGATCACTGCCGTCCTTTTCATTTAGCAGCCACTGCTGATACCGGACATCCATCTCAGAGACCAAGATGCATATTCCCCTCAGGCAATGCTTTCAGCACCATCCACTGGACTACCCCACATGGGGGACTCTTACGGAGTAGTGACGCTTGCATTAGCCTCCCACCTGCCCACCTACTCATAAGTCTTCTCTGATAAATGGTCAACTTGCACTCAGTGTCCTGGGATATGTTAGACTTGAACACAGATCTCAATGAGAACACAGCACATAAACTATCTCCATGATGTGAATTCCCTTTTCAATTTTAAAATAAAAATGTAAGGATGACCTGGAACTTTTTATTTTTTGTCTGACTTACACTTCAAAAGTATTATGCTACAAAGATGCATCTTTAGCCTTTGTAACTATTCTAGATGAGTAGAGTAACGCAGTAAATGAGATATGGTGTTTGGGATCGGAATACCCTTTGGTTCAATACATCTGCAGGGAGTCATTAGTTTTGTCTGTAGAACAGGGGTTCCCAAACTTGTTCCGCAGTTTGGCCAGGGTAAGTCTCTGGCTGGCTGCAAGATGTTTTGTTTACCCGAGTGGCCGTAGGTTCAGCTGCTTGCAGCTCCCACTGGCCGCGGTTTGCCAGGCCACCGCTTACTACAGCTCCCATTGGCCAGGAATGGCGAAGCATGGCCAGTGGGAGCTGCGAGCAGTTGAACCTACGGCCACTCAGGTAAACAAAACATCTTGCGGCCAGCCAGGGGCTTACCCTGGCCAAGTCACAGAACAAGTTTGGGAACCCCTGCTGTAGAGGACGACATTTTGGCTTCCTATGCACTTTGAGTCAGTTTACAATTCAGTATTTTGCATTGGAAACTGCGTCCCCCAGCACTAAGAGGATAAATAATTGTAAATAATGCAATGCTTCTGAAAAATGGTCTTCCCTATATTATTAATGCACGCTGACATCTGCTGGTGAAAACTGCACATTACCTCAGTTCTTTTTCCATATCTGCCAATACATAGTTTCTCAGAAACTGAAATCTTCCTTAACATGTGCTCCTGGGGTTTGGAGAAGCTCGATGTAAGTCAGGGCAGCCTTCAAAAAAATGCTGAGAGCCTACAGTTCCCACTGACTTTAGTGCATTGGTTCTCAAAGTGGGGGTCGGGACCCCTCTGGGGGTCGCGAGCCAGTTCTGTGGGGGTTGCGAGCCTCTGCTGTCAGCAGCCGGCCCCAAACAATGCTGCTGCCATGGGCTGCTGGCATCCGGCCCCTGCTGCTGTAGGCAGCCCATGCCCCTGCTGCAGCGGGCTGCCGGCACCCCCATAAGGCCGGTCCCGGCCGTGGCTCCTGCCGCAGCGGGCTGCTGGTGGCCCCGTAATCCCGGTCCCAGCTCCCACCGCGGTGGGCTGCTGGCGGCCCCACGAGCCCGGTCCGGGCCCTGGCTCCTGCTGCGGCAGGATGCCGGCACTGCCACGTGCCCGACCTGGCCCTGGCCCCTGCAGAGGTGGGCTTCCGGCACCCCCGTGAGCCCGGCCTCTGCCGCAGTGGGCTGCCAGCGCCTCCATGGGGCTGCTGGAACCCTCCCCTCACTGGCCACGGGGGGCTGCGGGAACCCCCCTTCAATCCCGACCCTGCCCTGGGGGGCTTCTGGAACCCCCCCATCCCAGCCCCTGCCGCAGTGGGCTGCAGGCACGCCCCCCACCCCGCCTGACCCCTGGGGGGGGTGCGCTTAGAGGCCCGGTGTGGGAAAGGGGTCACCACTATAAAAAATTTGAGAACCACTGCTTTAGTGGGATTTGTGGATGCTGAATGCTTCTGAAAAATCAGGCCATGAGTGAGACTTATATAACCTCACAGAGGAAGTTTCGGACAATAGCTAATAAATACTACACCATTACCAAATGATAGGAAAAAATAAACTAAACAAAGAGATCCAAAGCACCAAGCGTGTCAGTAAATACACTGAAGGTGAAACGGGCAGTACAACTCAGGCATTCTACAGGTTAGAGCACTGTCCAACGTGAAGGTAACTTAAAGTCTATCTCCAGAAAGCAAATCATCTACACAGCTCAATCTGCATTGCTGTCCAGACTGTCCAAATATATTGCATTCCATTAGCTGTTTCTAGGTTACAACACTTTAGAAAATCGGAAGGTATGAGGCACGCAACTAACCTACCTTGGCCAGGAATCTCCACCATAGCTATAATGTTGATGTCCTTTAGCAAACAAACAAGGAGGCTCATTCTTTGGTCTATGATCTTCTGGCAATGAAACCGGTGCAATTCCTCCATATTCTCTTTCGGTTCCCCAGGGAAGCCTGCACCACTGAAGTGAATCTCTGAACTCCTCATATCTGAAACAAAAAAATAATATTCTTAAGCATCAGCAGCTTTTTGACCTAAGCTGTCATAATGAGCCTGCTCCAGTTGAATCAATGGGAGCAGAAGCAAGTCCAGTATATTTTGATTGGCTGGAGGAAGAAGATAGGTGAATGCATATGCCAACATGCTGCATGCATGTCTGACCTCCTGCAATGTACATTGAGTGTATGAGCTGCTGAAACATGGATCACCTGCCTTGTCTTCTAGGTGCTAAATCCCACTAAACAAACTCATATGATGATGGATTTTCAAAGAGCCAAATGGCAGCGCGGCATCTAATTCTCACTGACTGTACAAATTAGGTGCCTAAGTACAACTGTGCTTTTGAAATCTTCCCTGACATTTCTAGAGAGTGGGTGAGAGATGTCACGCTTCATTACCTGCAGCCCAGCAGAGCATACAAGCTCTATCATAGATACGTCACAAGTTTCTGCAAACGGCTGAATAGTTCCAGCATAACTCAGTATGTCTAGCTCACCAACAATTCTGCAGTACTATGTGTGCCGTTAATTCATTTGTTTCATGAAGATGAGCACCAAGCAGAGTGAACATTTTCCCCAGGTAATAATGCAGGCATAAAGCCCACCCTATCATTCTTACTGATGGGGAAAGAGGCTGGAAAAACGTAGACTCCGTTTCCTCCAGGTATGGTGGTTTCCTCTAACACCTGTCCATTGAATAGACCCATCAAAGTACTTCTAAAATTGCAGCAAGAAACAAATGTGTGTACTGGCCCTGGGAGCAGGAGTCAAGAGATCCCTCCCAAACTCAAAAATGATTGGTTATGCTGCTGTGCTAAGGACTAGCCATCTTCATCTTCTGAGTTTATGTTATGTCCAGTTGGCAGGGCAAAGGTCTCCTGGGTCCTATTTCCAGCCCTGTCACTAACGGGATGGACATGATTCTTCTCTCATGAAGGCTATGTCTATGCTACAGCCTTCTGCCGGCATAGCTATGTTGGTCAGGGGTATGATTTGTGGCCAGAGTGGATTGATGCAAATTAAATCATGATTAAATCACCAAACGGAAAACCTGGATTTAAATCAACTTTTCCATTTGTACTTCAGTTACTTTCTAAAGAATGATGCATTCTCACTGGGTTGATATAACCATTAAAACATGTTGATTTACAACTAAATATACCCTTTACACTAGATTTTAGACATGTTTTTGCTGCCTAGGTGGGTACACGATAACAATATATATTTATTTAAGCAATTATATAGCTTAATATTTTCAGATTCTTAACTGTACATTTTAGTATGTTAGAAAATGGCGAATGATATATTGCTTCTTTACTACATAATTAACTTTTTGCTCAGGATTTGTGTCAAGCTGCATTAGGGTGGTAACTGGAATTTAATTAAACACAAACAACAGCACAGAAAACTTATTTTTCTTAAACAAAACAACCTGAAATATTTTGGATACATGAACTTCTGTTATCAAAATCTTTCATATTTACAAATAATTGATTTATTAAACAGAGGGATTACCTGTAGTCAGTGAATAAAATGGATTACTTCAGCTCAGCCTGGGAAATTTTCAAATATGCCTAAGGGAAAGGGACTGGAGCTTAAATTCCTAGTCATCTATGGGGATGTCTACTGCAATAAAAGTCCTGCAGCACCAAGTCAGAGCCAGCCAATTGACCTGAACGCGTGATGCTTGAGCTATGGGGCTAGAAATCGCAGTGCAGAGACCTATCCCACGCACAGGGTTTCAGAGCCTGGGCTTCAGCCCGAGCCTGAATGTCTACACTACAATTTCCATGAGCCCGAGTCAGCTGACCCAGGCCAGCTGCAGCCATGCCATAGGTTTGTTATTGAAGTGTAGATGTTCCTTAAGGCTCTAGAGACCATGAGACAGCCTCATAAATTACTACTGTCCTACTGTGCCATATTTCTAAAATTTGATCTCAAAAGCTGGATATTTTTCTCCTGGTTCTTCCTTTCTGTAGAAAGGCAGCCTTTAAATCAAAGGCTTATCACTTGGCCAAATTTGGATATATATTTTTTCACAGTAACAGCAAATGGCACATCCATGGGGCCAGGGTGACCCTCCTACCAAATTTCAAGTTCCTGCTCCAAAACATGGCTGTGATAGAGCTTCTCAATGAAGTGGCTGAAATATTTTTTGAACATTGGAAAAACATATTTTCCCCTAATTTGCCTCTCCTCCTCCACCCACCCCCCAAAAAAAATCAGCCGAAAGAAGACACCTTGGAATGGAAAATTTTAGACCAAATGGCTAAAGTTTAGCAAAGAAAGCAACTGAGAACAGGGTCTTACAATGGAAAGTGTCAGCCAACCTTAACTACAGACAGCACTACCAACTCTGCCTAAAAAAAACTTCTTTGTCTACTGAATTTATACAACAACACGGAATTAACCCTATTTGAATGCCCAGGACACCATTACTGAAAATGATTATGTGATCACAAAAGGAAATCCTCAGGCTCTGGTTTCTAGGGGTATATGAATTGTCTATTAGTTACGGTAAACGTACAAACACAGCCTTAGAGTATTTAGAGGCAGCTTATTAACCCAAATATTGTGGCAAACAGTAACCATAGATAACAGTATAGGCGAGTTGCATCTTACATGGGGGTTACGTTCCACGGTCAGCACATAAAGCGAAAACCACGTATAGTGAAAACTCATTGAGTCTAATGGCGGGTGGAATCACCCATCCTACAGATAGTTTTAAAATTTTTATTTCTGCCTTTTTTTTGCCGACCGCGTAAAGCTGAAATTGCATGTTAAATGTGCCTAAGATGCGACTCACCTGTATACTAAAACTACTCAGCTGCACTAGACATATAATATATATATTGATATACATGAAGTTCAACACAGTAAAGTGTGCAGACTTTTAGGAATGATTAAAAATCAGATTTATTACATATTATTTAAAATAGTTGAGGGCAACCATTTTCTAAGATTTTTTTTCTTGTCAGAAAATACCTATTTGCATCATTTTAAAAAACCTGTATTATAACCCTGACTGATATCTAGAGGCTAAGACTTGGTGCCACATTCTTTTCTGGGCGTAGTTCTACTGAGTTCAGTGAAGTCTGCACATTTATCTCAGCAGAGAATTTGGCTCATGGTCTCTTAGTGAGGACATAACATAGTTTTTTCTATCCACAGAAAATGACGGATTATAACATGGCGGGGGTCACGATCAGGTTTCTTTTCTGTGCTTCAGCATTGTAAAGATTTGTACTGCAGAAGGGGCCTAAAAATGGTGCTTATTTTTAACAGTAAACATTACTTGCTTTTATAGTGTTTGTGTCCTTAGTTTTTTGGCCTTTGTGCCCGGACAATTCATCCTATATGGGGCACTGTCCAATCAATCGGCGTCTTTCCTCTGAGTTCAATGGGATTTGGATAAGGCCTATAATTCTCCTAGATTTTAAGTATATCAGCCATTATAACATTTCATATGCAGATATATCTAACCTTCTATAACCTTATACGTCCACAATGCAAGCCATGATGATAATGAAACAGCCACCGCCTTGACTAGGGAAGATACCTCAATCAGCATACAGTTTGACAGACAAGAATGATCCAATTACATTAAATATGCTCCTGATGAAGACTTAATATGGGATGCTAGCCTTCAAAGGACAAAATCAATGAGATCAAGTAAATCACAAAGCTCTAGATGATATGGGAACTATAGTTTAGTTTCCTATTTCTGTAGATAAAATATTATGTAGGGGAACAGTGGAAAATATTAGGACAAGTGCAGGTCTACTGTATGTGAAAAGGTGAGATATGTGGATCCAAAAAAGATCACTGTCCTAAATAATGAGCAGGTGAGACGTATGAGTTTCCAGACTGATAGAGCCAAATTCTGTCTTGTGTGACACCCCAACTAAGGGTATAATTTACCCCATAATTTGTCTCTCTAAAGGGATAGGCAACCTATGGCACACATGCCAAAGGAGGCACGCAAGTTGATTTTCGGTGGTTCTCACACTGCTCAGGTCCTGGCCACTGGTCCAGGAGGCTCTGCATTTTAATTAAATTTTAAATGAAGTTTCTTAAATATTTAAAAACCCTTATTTACTTGATATACAACAATAGTTTAGTTATATATTATAGACTAGCAGAAATACCCGGCGTTGCTCGGGTCCGTCGGAGGTGGGGAGGGGGCAGAGAGCTGAGTGAGTGCAGGGTCCGTTGGAGGGGGGAGGGGGCAGAGAGCAAACCTGACACCCCCACCTCACCCCCCCGACCAAACCCGACACCCCCACCTCACTTACCCCTCAACCAACCCCGACTCACATTTTCACCCCCCCCCAAACCCAACACCCCCACGTCACCCCCTACCAACCCCAACACCCCCTGACCAACACCCACACCTCACCCCCCATAGACCAAACCTGACACCCCCACCTCACTTACCCCTCGACCAACCCCGACCCCCCTCCTCACCCCCCCAACCAAACCCAACACCCCCACCTTACCCCCCCACCAAACCCAACACCCCCTGACCAACCCCAACACCCACCCCTCACCCCTCACCCACCCCGACACCTTCCCACCCCCCCAGACCAAACCCAACACCCCCGGCTCACTTACCCCCCGACCAAACCCGACACCCCCACCTCACCCCCCGACCAAACCTGACACCCCTACCTCACTTACCCTCCGACCAAACCCAACTCGGGTCCGTCGGAGGTGGGGAGGGGGCAGAGAGCTGAGCGAGTGCGGGGTCTGTTGGAGGGGGGAGGAGGCACAGAGCTGAGCGAGTGCGGGGTCCTTTGGAGGGGGGTATTATGACATCATAACTATGTCACAGAGAACAGCAGCTGCCCAGCTGATGTGATTGTCCTTTAAATAATTTCACCCCTGGGGGGCGTCAGAGGTGAGATTTGAAAAATTTTCGACTCTTACCCTGATTAGCACCCTAAGACCTATAACTGTACCAAATTTCAAGTCTCTAGCTCAAACGGTGTGGAAGGAGTAAGTGAACGTACATACACGCATACATACACGCATACATACATGCATACATACACGCATACACCATCTGACTTTTATATATATAGATTTATAGAAAGAGACCTTTTAAAAACGTTAAAATGTATTACTGGCACGCGAAACCTTAAATTAGAGTAAATAAATGAAGACTTGGCACACCACTTCTGAAAGGTTGCTGACCCCTGCTGTAAAGTACTGACTGAGGTAAGGCAGTTTTGTTATAGAATTTATGGCAAGCCACAAAAATTCTACCTATGCAATCTATTTTATAGATACAGATACTTAGGACTCAATTCTGTAAATTCGTTGAAAGCAATGGTGTTGTAAGTTGGAGCAGAGTTTGGCACCAATACTTTAAATTTTTCAGCAAAACACATTTTCCACGAGTAGCTATTTCTTACCTATCCTGGGACACAGTTGGGCGTGAAGGAATTTGCAGTGGAGTCAGTGCCTCATTAGACTCCAAGGTTTTCGATAAGATGTCTGTTCCCTCCCTTTCTTTATAGTAGTATGGTAGGCCGTGTAGCAGCTCCATGCTTCATATTTGTGCGTTGAGGTCTGCAGGGAAGTTACTTGGATAAAAGATTAAATCATCAAAAGAATCAGTCCGTGCATCTGGATACAGTCTGAGCAAGTAACATGGGTAGCTTCTACTGAACTCTGATACCATCCAACTGAGGAAACAGTGGCCACTTTGATACTGCAACTGATCCCTTGTATCAAATTACAAGGTAAAACAAGAACAAAAACATTGTTTATAGACAGCAATATATGGCTATGGCTTTGTTCAACTCATGAACAATAGCTAGAAATACATTTTAACCAAATGGCAGGGAAGAGAAAATCTCCCCATGGAATATGGACTCTGAAAAGATTCAGTCACTATTTTTCAGATTTACCTTTAAAATCCAAAGTCTTGCTTGCTCTGTATAGACATTAATGATCCCCAGGACATGTTTCACAACAGGAGTTTGCTCCCTTGCCAAGCTTCTCCTCCTCCCACTTTTGTGCACTTTGCCACATGTGGCTAGTGGTGAATATATTGGACACCGCTGGTAGAGCGCCCAAATGAACACAGGATTCTCCACTGCCTAGAACCTTTTGCAGTCATTTACAGACAGCAAAGTGCTATGTTTCTGATTTCATAGGAACAACTCAAGCATAAAGGAGAAGATGGCAGGGAGTAAGCACCTGTGCTTCCTTTCTCCACCCAATGAAGCTCCTCCAGCTCACTGAGCAGGAATCCCCTCTGAAAAGCTCAAATCCTTCTCCCCTCCTTCTGCATCTTAAACTACATGAGTGCCCTCTCCCTACCGGGACTCTACTGTTCCTGGCAGAACCTTCATGCCTTTCAAAAGATCTCCACTCCCGTGATGTTCCCATGCCCTTTACCCAAAGTCCAATGCCAGGGTGGAGGCACTCAGCAGAAGTTCAAAAGGACAAGATGGGGGAAGCTCTAGCATTCCATCCCTTCTACACCTGATGAGCCCTCCTGTGATTTACAGCAGCAGCAGGATCCCCCCCCCCCCCCCCAACAAACAACAGAAGGTCCATTGGGTGCAGAAGGCTGGGAGACACTAATGTTTCCCCTCTGCCAAACACCCTTTCCCCATCTGCATCCTATGCTCTTGGAACTGGGTGTGTGGTTCACCTGGGGAGAAGGCATCTGAAAGGGAACATGGGGAGGAGACAGAATAGATGCAGCGTATGAGAACTTGAGGGAGACTGTGTCTGTAGGTGGGGATCAGAGGAGTCGAGGCTATGACAGACATGAGGGGTGTTTCTTGCTATGAGGAATGGGGGGAAGTCTGGGGAGCAGAGGGAAAGCATAAAAGTTTCTTCACCTTCTCCATCCAATAAATCTCCCATTGTTTATCAGAGGGAACTTCTGCTGCTGAATATAGCAGAGGCTTTGCATGTTACATAAGCCAAGTATGTGCTGCTCCCCCACCTTCTCCAGCAGCACCGTGTGGCTCCTCAGCTTGTCAACTCTGCTCTTTCTACCCCATGAATGTTCTCTCTTTTTACCCTATCACACTCCTAGGGCTCACAGGACAAGCATAAGACCCCAGGGAGACTTTGTGGGGTTCCTGGAAATGTCAGAAGGCTCAGCAGAGGCACTTATCCAGGCAAACCCATACTCCTGCACAGCTCCTAAGCTCCACAGGAGATGGGCTGCTCTCCTAAGGAAGTGTACATTAGTAGGGCTCTCCAACTCAGATGTCAGGTATTCACAAAGAAGTGTGAGGGGAAGAGATCCCCTAAACTTTGCCACCCACTCTGATGTTATGACTACACAGTACACATACAAGAATTTCACAAATTCCTGATTAGGCAAACAAGGTATTGACAGCAGCCATCCATCACCCTTCATTAAGGGCCAATTCTTTTGAGCTGCTGAAGGCACTGAGTATCTGACAGGATTAGGCTCTGACTCCATATGGTAACCCAGGGGTCTCCAAACTTTTCAGCCCGAGGGCCGCATTAACTATCAAATAGCAGTTCGGGGGCCGACAACACACTCGAGTTACAAATAAAAAAGAATCAAAACATGGATGTTGTTTTTAATTATTTATTTAATATTATTTTATTCAGTTATTATTTAATAACACATTGATACACTACACATGAACACCTGTTCACTACACATGAACACTACACATGAACACCTGTTCACTACACATGAACACTACACATGAACACCTGAACACTACACATGAACACTACACATGAACACCTGTTCACTACACATGAACACTACACATGAACACATGAACACTACACATGAACACTACACATGAACACCTGTTCACTACACATGAACACTACACATCAACCCCCCAACTGACCCACCCAGCCAGGTCTCTCCCCCCAAAACCTCCTTTCCTCCAACCCCCCCCCCAACTGACCCACCCAGGTCTCTCCCCCCAAAACCTCCTTTCCTCCAACCCCCCCCCCAACTGACCCACCCAGCCAGGTCTCTCCCCCCAAAACCTCCTTTCCTCCAACCCCCCCCAACTGACCCACCCAGCCAGGTCTCTCCCCCCAAAACCTCCTTTCCTCCAACCCCCCCCCCAAATGACCCACCCAGCCAGGTCTCTCCCCCCAAAACCTCCTTTCCTCCAACCCCCCCCCCCAAATGACCCACCCAGCTAGGTCTCTCCCCCCAAAACCTCCTTTCCTCCAACCCCCCCCCCAAATGACCCACCCAGCCAGGTCTCTCCCCCCAAAACCTCCTTTCCTCCAACCCCCCCCCCCAAATGACCCACCCAGCCAGGTCTCTCCCCCCAAACCTCCTTTCCTCCAACCCCCAACTGACCCACCCAGCCAGGTCTCTCCCCCCAAAACCTCCTTTCCTCCAACCCCCCCCCCCAACTGACCCACCCACCCACCCAGGTCTCTCCCCCCAAAACCTCCTTTCCTCCAACCCCCAACTGACCCACCCAGCCAGGTCTCTCCCCCCAAAACCTCCTTTCCTCCAACCCCCAACTGACCCACCCAGCCAGGTCTCTCCCCCCCAAACCTCCTTTCCTCCAACCCCCAACTGACCCACCCAGCCAGGTCTTTCCCCCCCAAACCTCCTTTCCTCCAAACCCCCCCCCCCCCCCCAACTGACCCGCTCAACCCGGTCTCTCCCCACAGACCGTTTCGCTGCCTGGCAGTGGGTGGCTCCTTGTTTCGCCGCCTGTAACTGCGTGGCGGTGCGGCGCGTCCCGGCCCCAGCTCTGAGCCGTCCCTGGCCGGCGGCGGCAGCGGAGCACGCGGCGCATCCCGGCCGGCGGCGGCGGCAGCGGAGCACGCGGCGCGTCCCGGCCCCGCGGCTGGCGGCGGCAGCGGAGCACGCGGCGCGTCCCGGCCGGCGGCGGCAGCGGAGCACGCGGCGCGTCTCGGCCCCGTGGCTGGTTCCCGACCCCTGCCGCGGGCCAGATGAGAGGGCCTCGCGGGCCGCATCTGGCCCGCGGGCCGTAGTTTGGAGACCCCTGTGGTAACCAATTACTCAAGTGTCACTAGACACAGAGCTAGCTGTCTCTGCCCAAACAATACTATCAGAGAACATGAAGGAAAAAGAGTAACATTTAGTGCTCAAATCATCACGCTTTCTGAGATGTGTGTGACATGAATTACTAAGCCTGTGTTCTATGGCCCCCATTTTTGATACTCTATATCAGGGGTCTCCAAACTTTTTGAGACGAGGGTCATATTAGATTTTTGAAGGGGCTTCATGGGCGCTGCCATGGCCCCCCCTTTGCTCCTCTGGCCACTGCTGCATCCCCCTCCCCCTTTACTCCTCCAGCCGCACCACGGGGGCACTCACCCCTCCATACATGGGGCCACCGGCAGCGGCAGCTTCTCCACATGCCTGCTCAGCTGAGGCCTGGGGGGGCCAGACAAATTGATGCTGTGGGCTGGATCCGGCCCCCGAGCTGTGGTTTGGAGACCACTTCTCTATATATAACACAGGGAATATGGTAAACTGGCATTGTTTGGGGGCAGTTAGGATGCCTGGTTTGAGAGGTACAATTTTAGCTGCATTATCTGATTTTCTACTCTTACTACTAATGTCCTTGAAAAGCAATATGCATTCACACCACGGACATGCCTACAACATTAACTTCAATTTAACAAGGGTTATTGTGTGTTATTTTTTATCAACATGCCCTCTCGCATTTTAGCATTACTGCAAGTTAATGAGAACCGAATATTTTCCTCTTTGTGAAAACATTAGTGCTTCTCTTGTATCTAGGCAACTTTTACAATATATTATTTTTGTGTCTCTAATGAAATAGGAACATACTGTACGAACTGCCTGATCAGATTCATAGTTTGATATCTTTCCTCAGGTGGTAGCTGATATAGTAAGCTTCAAAGCAAAGCAAAAAACTCTGCTGTAATACACATAGAGGGGGTGGGGTGTGCATACTGATTTTCCTCCTAATGATACTGGTGCAACAAAAAAAATCATAAATCTGGATTACCACTGGGGGGAAAATCCAGCCCCCACTTACTAGAAACGCTCCCTAGCTGAACCACCCAATGTGTCCAAGCCCCATTTCTGGGGACGTGTATGAAGGGTACTTATGTTCCCCGCAGCAGGCTACCATCCCCACTGTGAAAAGTCACAACCTCCTGTTACCAGTCCCCACCCTGCCCTCAGCTTGGGCTCCATAACTGACAGCCAGTCCCACAGCAACAGCCCCTAACACCTGGCCCTGCCCCCAGCCTCTTACCGAATCCAAAGCCGCAGCCCCACTGCCTCCCACCCCTCGCCATGCGGCCGGGCACCCGGCCCCAGCCCCCGGGGACCTGCCCCCTTCACTGCACACACAGCGCACCCGCCCGACCCTCAGTCCACGTGGCGGGATAGACAACGCGGCGGCACGCCCGTGTGACGCACCATCCCTGGGGCCCATTCGGCTCACGCGCGTCAGACCCCGCCCAGGCGCCCCACCCACGCGCCTCTCGTTTCCTAGGAAACTGGATCCGCCTTCCCTAGTGGAAGAATCCAATCAGATTTCAGCTCGGCGAGCCACCACGGCCAATCAGAATCGAATCTTTGTTATTGACGGGCAGGCAAGGAACGCGGAGAGAAGGGGCGAAGCTAGTACTCAGATCGCATGTTACTTGCTCGCCCCGCCCCGTCCGGGGGCGGGGCCAGTGCCCCTCAGTAATAGGTCATGATGGGCTTAGCGTCACGCTCGTGCTCACAGTGGCGGAATCCCCAGTCTGACCCCTCCAGTCTCCATTGTCCATGGGGAATGCAACCCCAGCAGGGCAGACCCGCCCCAGGCCCTATTGTCCCGGGAAACCCAAGAGCACTCTCAGTGTCCCCCCCCCAAGACCCTACTGTCCCGGGAAAACCAAGAGCACTCACAGTCCCCCCCCCCCCCCAAGACCCTACTGTCCTGGGAAAACCAAGAGCACTCACATTCGCAGTCTCCCCCCCCCCCCAAGACACTACTATCACGGGAAACCCAAGAGCACTCACAGTACCCCCCCCCCGACCCTATTGTCCCGGGAAACCCAAGAGCACTCACAGTCCCCCCCCCCCCTCCCAAGACCCTATTGTCCCGGGAAACCCAAGAGCACTCACAGTACCCCCCCCCCCAGACCCTATTGTCCCGGGAAACCCAAGAGCACTCACAGTCCCCCCCCCTCCCAAGACCCTATTGTCCCGGGAAACCCAAGAACACTCACAGTCGTCCCCCCCCCCCCCCGACACTATTGTCCCGGGAAACCCAAGAGCACTCACAGTCCCTCCCCCCCCCACCCTATTGTCCCAGGAAACCCAAGAGCGCTCACAGTCCCCCCCCCCTCCCAAGACCCTATTGTTGCTCAGGAAATCCCCCAACATGCAGTGTGCCCCAAGTCCCTATTGTCTCTGGGACCCCCCCCCCCTCCAATATTCACAGGGTCCCCCCCAAGGCCTTATTGTCCCTGGGAACCCTAGGGTGACCTAATTAGGCGGGACAGACCTCAAAGGTACATTTTAAGTCCTGGTCCCAGGCTGAATAACTCTCTGGGACAGCATTTGTCCCGGATTCCCTGCAGTGCCACTCCGCACGTGCCTGAGGCTCAGGAGTGGTGCCAGCCTCTTCCCGGTGGGGGGGGTGAGGTGAGCCTTCGCCCCCACTTGCCATGAGGCTCCATCTCATGCTCTTCCTCTTCCTCCCAAGACCCCCAACCCTGGTCCACCCAGAAGCTGGAGCCGAGCAGTAGTGGGAGCTGCCCAGGGAGTCGGGGCCATTGTGTGGCTCCTCAGATTCTCCACCTGCTTGGGTGGCGCTCCTGGGTGCTGGGCACATGGGTCAGGGGCTGCTCTTGGGCACCCCAGCCTCCCACCCAGGGCAGTGAAGGGTCTGGGACGCCACACAGGAGCCCGGGCTTCTGGGTGGCTCTTAGCATGGCCTGGTTCCATTGTCCAGCCTGGCCTGGGGGCAGGACTTTGGGGCAAAAGGAGGGACTGCGGATGGGGCTGCAACTTGTGTCTTGCTTTTGCCTTTTGGAAAGGTGGTCACCTTAGGGAACCTCCAACAGTCACTGGATTCCCCAAGGCCCTATTGTTCCTGGGGAACCCTCAACCCTCACAGGTTTCTCCTGTTTTATTCTCTATGGGCAACCCCCCAACACTCACAGTCCTGTTGTCTATGGCACTGGTTTTCAACCTGTGGCGTGTAGGCCTTTTGGGGTCTGTAGACTGTCTAAGATTTCCAAAGGGGTCTGCATCATTTGAAATTTTTTAGGGGTTTGCAAATGAAAAAAGGTTGAAAACCACTAGTCTCTGGAGTTCCCTCACACACAGGGTTCCAAGGCCCTGTGATCCAACAATCCCTCGCCCCCACACACATACACACCAAGGCCCTCTTGTCCAACAGGGGCAGCAGGGTCCCCTCCAAATCCCCGTTATCTGGGAGGAAATCCCCAGCTGGGGGCAGCAGCTCCCACCCCCAAGCCTCTCTAGTCTATGGTGAATTCTCAACATGAGGAATTGGGCCTCAATCCCAGAGTCTATGTTGAAGCCCCAGTAGGGGACACCACAGTCTCTACCTCACTATGGTGGGGCCCAAGGACCTTTCACATTCCCTTTTATCCTTTGGTCCTCCAATCCCTGCCCCCAGATTCTCATTCCTGTTGCTGAAGACCTCCCCCATTTACAATATTGCCAACCCCAAGGGTTCAAAAATCATGTTAGGCTCTGAAAATCATGAGATTGGCCTAAAATTTAATTAGATCTTTAAAAAATAATGGGTGCTTTATATTTACCTCCTGGCTTTGCACGTGAGTCACAGGAGCTCTTCTCTACAACCAGGTGGGTTAAAGATTACTTTGTTGTTAAAAGGAACGGCTGAGATTCCCACCTAACAACCTGCATCCAGGAGCTGGGACTTTACAAACCACCTAACGTGAGACTCACAATAAAATCACAAGAATTAATAACAATTTTATTGTGGGTCTCCCAAACCAACCCTTTGCCTAATATTAACTCCCACCTTGTCCCCCCTTTCTGAGTCCCTGAGCACCTGTTTCTTGCTCTCCCCCAATCACTGAAATCCTGGGGAAATCTTGTGGTCTATAACATCCAGTCTACCTAGTGGGGATGAGACTAGATTTTCCCCAGCTCCCAGGAGTTTCTAGTGACTTTAGAGAGGAGGATAGTAGCTTTCATACATTCACTGGCTGTCTCCTCCCCTACATTCAAGGCTAGTATTTCCTTCCTTAGGTTGGGATTGGGTTACCTGGTCTGGGAGATTTAGCTGCTGCACCTTGGACCTTCTTATGATAATTCTTGTTTATATTCCAGTAGCACTGAGAAGCTCCATTGAATGATGGACTGTACAAACACACAGTAAGAGACAGTCCTTGTCTCAAAGAATTTTCATTCAAAATAGACTAGACAACAACAGGGTAGGAAGGGCCCCTTAGATAAGATTCTCCCCCAGGAAAAATTGTATGTGGGAGTAAGTTGTTTAAGAAATTGATTTGCTGGGGGTAAAAGATGGTTTGGCTTAAAAGGCATGGAAGGTCAAAAGTTTTGTTTTTCACAAATATAATGGACCTAATTCTGATCACACATGCCAATCTTATTTTGCCTAACCTCACTGACGTCATTGGTATTGTTCCTAAATTACACAAACATGAGAGGAGAGAGTCAGGACACACATACCGTATTTTTCGCCATATAGGATGCTCCGGCCTATAAGACGCCCCCGAGTTTTTAAATGAAAAAGCCGGACACACACACACAAAAAAAACAAAAACAAAAACAAAAAACCACCCCACCACCACACACAAAAAGCGCCTCGCTCTCCCGTCAGCCCGCCGCGCGGGCGGGCTGCCGGGAGCGTCCCGGTTCCCCCCTCCCCGCCGCGGAGGGGAGGGGGGAACCGGGGCGCACATTCGCCCTATAAGACGCACCAACTTTTTCCCCCCCGTTTTGGGGAAGAAAAAGTGCATCTTATAGGGCGAAAAATACGGTAACTTACAGCATTACCCTCTACTCTGCCCACCATATAACCATCAGTCTGTTTTGCAATCTGGTTTTTTAAAAAAGTAGCCCAACATCAACCCTACTATAATAAACCAGTATCCTCCCCTGATGGAATAGCGAAGGAATGGATTTTAAAAAAATACAATTGGTTTCAGGATTCCTTCTAAGAGGTTATTACAAACAGCACGGAGGGATAGAAATTATACTGAACATTCTGAAGAATGCTAAACCTGTTGTTTCCTTTGAATAAATACTAATATCTGTATGAATTTAAAATGTAGTAGGTGTTGCAAACATTGTGATAACCCATTCTCCAGGGAGCTATCAGTCCAAGGGGCCAGTTTGCAGTGATCAGTCCCCCTTCTTCACAACTCAGTGTCTGGCAGTCTGCAGAATGACCGGATAGAGGGCAATGGAATGGGGCAAAACTGTAAACTCAAACCTACCTTCTGGCTCAGTGCAGTATCCTGTGAGCATATTCTGGCCTGCATCCAGGGTTGGCTCTGACATCACAATGACAGATGCTTGCACCTTTTGGGTATATACTATATAGTACAGCTTGTGATGTAGGCAGCATCAGAGTACTCGCCCCTGCAGTTTGAAGAGGCATGCATTGCAGCAACCCTTCTGTAGGTGATTACTGGTATTCTCAGGATCTGGAGAGAAGGATATAGAGGAAGGGGTAGCTGATGACCTCCTCCACTTCTCCTGAGACCGTAAAGTTTATTATGTTTGAACGACTTGAAAGCAGCAAGTGGGATGACCTGGTGCTGACGGTGATTAGCAGTCAGTATAGGTCAAAACAAAATCATGTTCATTACAAAATTCTGCCCTGTTCGAACATGACTGAAGAATCAAGTGAGCTGACACAAGGTGATTTTTCACAAATGAGATCAGATACACAACACTTTGTAATGTAGGCAAGCCCCAAGACAGCAAGATTTCTGATAAGCATCCTTCCTTATAGGCCCAGCCCCAAAAACAGCAGTGTCCTTTTCATCTGCCTACTACAGGAATCTTATGTCGTCCTCTTAAGGACCATGTGGTAGCCACTGTCGGAGACAGGATACTGAACTAGATAGGCCCTGTGTCTGATCCAGTATGGCAATTTCCTATGCTTGACAGAGCTCCAGTGGTCTCTTGATCTGCTTTGCTTTCTTTCCTCAATGTATGTCTTGTTGGAGTTGAACTGGAGCCAAAAATGTGTTTAAGAAAAAAACTGTTGTTCCGTTTTGTGTTTACCAGACAGGGTAGCAATAATAGGAGGTTCTAATTTTTTTTGGAAAAGAAGATGGAAGAAAGCTGGAAGCAGTCCTTTGGCAAGGGGTAATGTATAAGCAGCTCCTCTTAAGGCATAAAAAAATACTCTTTTACACTATCATTCAGAAGAACCAGTAGCCAGTTCACTGCACTTTTTGGAACATTGTATTACAGTAATTTTCACCTGGATGGGTTGGTGAACTACATTATAGTGTTTACTTGGTAGCGAATGCTGTAGTTAAAGTTACTTGAGACTTTCATTATATGTTCCCTCAAGTCACGTCTTTTACTTTCTGAAGGGTCATTATTTGTGGTGCAAATTTTCCATGCATCCTCTGAGCCTAAAGGTAAACTTGTAGAAAGTTGGAGCAAAATCTGTTTCATTATGCAGTGCTGAAAAACTATGCTTTTTTGACTGTAAAGAGATTATAAAAGGTTTAGACTTGGTATTTAAGATATTTATATAAACCGTACCATTTGTTTTTTGCAAGGTGCATGTTGTTTTGAAAAAATACACCCAGATTGTGCCCACCCCCACCCTTCCCGATCCACATATAAACAAGATCCTACATACATGGCTCTCACCAACTCCTGCACAGAAGTGGGGGCGCCAGGGCCGGCGACAGAAATTTTGGGGCCCCGTACTCTGATCGTTTTTGCCCCCCCCCGGCCGGTCTCCCACTGCCCGCGCCCTGCCCCGCCCGGGCCTACGTGGGACTGCCTTGCCGGTCAGGCATAGCCGGGGTGTCGTGTCGCAGGGGTACCGGGCGCAGTCGGCGGTAGCATGGTGGCATGAGGCGTGCGGCGCGTGTGGGCGGCCTCTAGCACACCACCCCTGCCTGGCCCACCTCTCCCCCAGCCTATTCTCCTTCCCCCCCTGCCTGACCCGGCCCACCCAACCTAATCTCCTTCCCCAGCCTAACCTCCTCCCCTCCCCACCCATCCCTGCCTGGCCCACCCCGCTGTTGGGGGTGATCTTCCTTTACCCCCGCCCAGCCTCCCCCCATCTCTAACCGCCTTCCCTCCCCCACCCCTGCCTGGCCTGGCCTATCCCAACGAACCTAACCTCCTCCCCCCTCCCACTCCCAAGCCAGCCTCCTGCCTCCATGCCTGACCCACCCAGCTCAGCCTCCCCCCACCAAACCTCCTTCCCTCCTGCACCCACGCCTCGCCCACCCCATCCAGCCTAGTCTCCTGTCCCCCTCCCCGCCCGCCCAGCCTGGCCTCCCCGCCGGCTACCAGACATACCTGGGGTGGGGGTGCGACTGGTTCCGGCGCGGAGCTCGGTTGGGTGGGAGGGCGGGGGGGGGGGGCAGAGGGAGATGAAGTTATAAGTGGGGCGGCCGGGGCGCGTGGCGTGGCATGACAGTTCCGAACGGACCGTGTCGAGCGCTCTGGGCGTGAGCCCCGCCCGCGAGGACACGGTGGCGGCGGCGGCTCCCACTCCCCCCCCCCCACCCTCACCAGCAGCGGCACGAGCAGGGGATCCCCGGGAACCATCTCGCGCCGCCCCCTGTGTACCGGGCCCCGGACTGAAGGGGGCCCCCCGTAAGTCCGGGGCCCGGTACAGCTGTACCCGTAGTACCCCCCTTTCGCCGGCCCTGGGGGGCGCAGCTGCCTCCATGACTCCAACCCCTTAAGAGACCCCAAGGTCTCTTCAGGGATTAGTGATTTTCTCTGGGGGATGTAACTGCTCAGGAGTCATGTCCAGGGGAGAGGTGAGCAGGGCCAAGGGGATACATGTCATTCCCAGGGCCACAGAGGATCCCCAGAAGAGATAACACAATCCAGACCTCCCAGAGAAAACTCCAGCCAGGTGAGACTCTGGTAGTGGTACTCCAATGGAGGAATGTTACTTTGTGGTGCCGGGGTCAGTCAGTCTGTAGATTCCCATGGATCTCCAGGTTTGTCAGTGATCATTGGAGCCTTTTCCAGAGGAGGTGTCGGGGGACCTCACCCACTGAGTGGATGATGTGGGGCATTGTTACAAAGGGATCTGTGAGGACTGCAGATACATTTCTTAACCTGCTGTAAAACAAGCTTCACTTATTGTTTAGACTAGCATGTAGTGCTGAAGTCTTAGCAGATCTGAATGGCAAGTAGAATAGTCATCCATCTCCGGGTAGCAATGACTCAGGCACCCTGGCAGATGTATCTTCTCAGATCCCAGCCATTTCAAATTAGCCATTATCTAATGCAGAAAAGATCAAAGCTTGCTAAGGAAGGTGAGGTGACAGAAGTTAAATTTTCACCCACCCTGATTAATACTGATCAAGTTTAATGTGGCATAATGTATTTTAATCAATGGACACAGAAAAAAGAATAATCATTTCGCATCAAACAAAAGAATGTTTCTGTTACTTAAAGGGAAATGACCTAATGGGGAGGGGGAGGTTTGTTAAATTAAATCGAGAGAAAATGTATTTTGCACACTCAAATTTAACCCCATGTGTGATAAAAGAAACAGGTGGATGACAGGATTTAGATGGGAAACTATGGAAGTGTCATTATCCTGCCCTGGTGCTGATTTTTTGCTTTCTTTATGTGGCGGGACTCATACACACTTCAGTGTTCAAAAGGAGGCTGCAACAGACTACTTTTAAGAGAGGGAAGTGGTATTATTACTCAAAGGTGATATACATTATTATACTTATGCCAGTGGCAAAAGATGGAAGATAGTATTGTCAGATAATCTCTACAGGTATGCAGCCAAACACAGCGGTTTTGCAACTTATATTTTTTCAGTTCCAGGTTTTGGGAAATGCTTTTACAGTGTAAAAATGTAAAGAATAATATAACTAGACTTCATTTATGGTAAAGTCTTAAGATAGCCAGTGTAAAAATAACTTTATGTGTGTTTGCATTTTCTGAAGTCAAGGGACTCCTTTGGAAGTCTTCTATCCCAGTCTACAGTATGTGGTGAAAATGTGTTTTTTTTTTTTTGTTTTTTTTTTTAATTTGTTCTGTCTGGAATAGTAACTGGATGCTTCAAAAGCATTTCTCATGTTTAAAAATAGTGTGACTTCTGCCCTCTTGTGGCAATAGACTAGTTTTGCAGCTGGCCTGGGATTATGATTGCAAATGTCTGCATTAGATTTTATAATCACAAAGTCCTTTATTTTATTTTGTGGAATAGAGAACTGTGTTCACAACCTGCTCTGCTTTATCACTATTTGAAAAAGGGAAATTATGAAAAAGGGAAATTAATTAAATAATTCAGTACCATTTTCTTAACCTTATTATAGGAGTACAGAGTCTGAAAGTGTGAAGATTATATAAGAATAAATGGTTTGAGATAATTTTTGTGGTCATTAACATAATTTTAGCTCAAATGTCTATGCCCACATATTAGATAATTTGCACAAAGGATAGGAGCAGCTTCTATGCTATCCTGTTTAACCATTCTATAATTTAAGGTAAAACCCTTTTCCTGTAGAAAAGATGTCTGGTATTAATCTTTGGAATACCAAGGTCTGATTCCTATCTTGCTTTTACACCAAAGCAAACATTGATTCCACTGGAGATACTTTAGCTCTACCCATGTGTACATGAAGACACAGTCCCATGACGTCTATTTATATGAGAAAAAATCATTAGCTGTAGCTCGATAGGCAGTTTTAAATGTACGGATTTATGCATAAGGTGAATCAGCCTTTTAAATAAGACTTGCACATGGCTTGACTTTCAGAGGTTCTGAGCACCTAAAACCTCAACCAACATCAATAGAGGCTGCAGCTGCTTATGACCTTAGCAGATCAGGCCCATCGAATATATTCATTGGGAAAGAGGGTGAAAGGAAAATTTTATGGAAGTGGATGACAGTGGTCAATTTAAAGAAGGCGCAACTCTAGCCCAGGACAGGATCGGGGTGCTGAGTTGGGGGAGGAATCGATGAGTGGCCAGGAAAGTTGTGGGGGTAATGAGTGTGGGGCTGGGGACAAGTTGTTGGTGAGTTGGGGGGTATGGGTGGGTGAGGTGTTGGGGGCCGAGGCTAGTGGGGCTGAGGTGTTGGGGGCTGTGGTGAGTGGGATATATGTCAGGTCTACTGAATTGTGAGGAGCCATCAGGATAAGGGGGGCTGGTCTGATCAGCCAATTAAATTGGGGTTATGGAGTGCCCCCAAAATAACTGGAGCATACAAGTGAATCTTGCTCTTATTTGAAGTTTGCAGAGAATATTAATAAGTAAGAACAGTATTTTACATGTGCCACCAATGGGCTTTTTGACTCATTATAGTTCCGCTTTGGATGTGACTTGCTACTTAGTTTAAAGTTTGGCATATAATAATTGAGTTACAAGCATTTTAGCTGGATATATGTGTATTTATTATTAATGTGTGAAATTTCACATTTGCTGTTGCACAGATTGCTGAGGAGATAACATTTACTGGTAAACTGTAAATTAGGTTTTTAATATGTGTACTTTATCTTCTGATATCACTCGTAAGATAGATTGTGGAAGCATGTGTGATGGAATTCACTTTTGCAGGGCTCCTGCATTATAAAATTTAGCACCACATCACTTGTTAAAAGGACGATGGTTTTTAAACCATCACTTGTTAAAAGGACTAAGAAGTGGGTTAAAAATAATGTAACCGTATAAGAGCCAGGTTTTAGTGTAGTAACCATTCCAATTAGTAAAACTGAAACAATTTTAAAAATCTTAATTTCTTTTCACTATTTTATGCTATTTGTTTACTTTTTTTCTTCTTCATTTTTCTCCAGTTGGACCAAAAGAATCTAGGCAATTTCATTTTTGCTTTTTGTCATTTTTCTAGTCAATTTCATGTTAAGGTTTTAGGCAGTAGCACAATGTAATGATATCTGGGTTGCAATGACAGCTGTGCAGCAGAGTGATTATTTATTTAATTAAATCGTTTTGGCTGGAATTTTAAAATTCCTGTCGATTTCACATTTTGTGAAAGCTTCGATTTGTGAAAGCTAAATGTTAGGTTGCACCACCTTTGAAAAAAAATCTAGGTTGTTTTATGCCAATTTCTTAGCTGGTATAAATGATTACGGCTCCTCAGACCAGATGAGAGTGACTGGCCCTCTGTATTTTGGGAAGTGTGAGAGACTGGCTTACTGCCCCGATGAAAGATGCTTGAGAGTCCATGGCTTCTTCTGGGTACAACTGTTGCCTTTTTACACGCTACTAAATCTTTCCAAACAATACATGGAACTCAACCCCATGCGGAGGCCTCAGATCTTTAAATTTGGCAGTAAATTGTCACTTGTCCACTTGATAAGCTCATGTAGGAATTTCAAGTGAGCATGTTTGTTTTGCCTGGTAAATTTAATGATAAGCATAAATATTGTTTGTGCAGCAGGAAAGGATAGGCGCTCCTGAGCCCTACTAGAATTAATCCCTGTGAGTTTGGATGGTCTGCTACTTGATTTACTTTAATCCCTTTCTTGCTTTTTCCCAATTCATGAATAATATCAATATGTGGATAATAAATAATCTGGTGAGTAATAGCTATGTAGCTCCTTCTCGTCCCTTTACACTAGCCAGTGATTGTTTTCCTGGCTCACATACTCTCAGACCAAAGCAAAATTTTGCATAGCATCACATAATTTCTCCTTTATGTACTTTGCTCCTAGCTTTTTATCTGCTGGGAGGAAATAAATCAACATTCCTCCTCTCTCGGATTTGTGCTGCAGAGCCTGTAGTTAGAATGCATCCTGGTTATACTTGTAGCAGGGACTGCTTTCGGGTTACTGCTTTTGTCCCATTGCAGTCACCATTAATGCCAATCTGACCTTGTTGATATATGGTATGTCCCTTAAGCAGACAGTGGCTATTGCTGCTTAAGCTACAAAGAGTCTTGTAGCACCTTATAGACTAACAGATTTTAGGGATCATGAACTTTCGTGGGCTAAGACTTCATCTGATGAAGTGGGCCTTAGCCCACAAAAGTTCATGATCCCTAAAATCTGTTAGTCTATAAGGTCCCACAAGACTTTGTCGCTTTTACAGCTCCAGACTAACATGGCTACCCCTCTGATACTATTGCTGCTTACGGATTCTTGCAAATGTTGTTTGCTCTTGGTTCACCCGACATGCAAGAAATGTTGAAGAATCTGTACACAACTCAACATTTGGGGAATTCAATGCTGATTCACTTATACATCAGTAACACCTTCCATGATTTTCCTGACTACAGAAAAGAATGAAATTCTGGTCCTACTGAAGGGAATGGCAAAACGCGCTTGACCTTCAATGGGGCCAAGATTTCTCCTTATGGATACACTTTGCTGACCAATGTCCTTAACGATGAACATGGCAGAATAAATTTCTATGACTACTCTGAAATCTGACACATTTCCGTGCTGTATGTCATGACCAAGCTTTTGCTCCACCAGTAGCTCACAGATACATTTCATTTTTTTAAAAAACATTACAAAGATCAGAACATTTATTTCCTTCGATCCTGCAAGGAGTTCTACACAATGCCCGGGGAAGATCCCCATTAACTTGAGTAGGAATGTGGGGTGTTCAGCATAGTGCGAATCAGAGGTGTCCAAATTGGACATAGAAGACTGACTTTAGGCTCCTGCTTTAGAAAATCTCTGCCTGCAATGTTTTCGTGCTGACAAAAATACCTACGCACTCTTTGACTTTCATAGTGTTTATTGAATAAGGATGAATTTCTATATAATAATTAAATGTTTCCCAGTTTGCAAGGGCTCTGTTTGTTTAGGGTCAGATTCTGCCACCCTTAAGGTGAGTAGAACCATACTCTGCAAGTAGCCCCATTGAATTTGGAGTGGTGCAAAGGGGGTGATTGCAAGTCAGAAACTGTCCCTAACTGTGAAATGATCAGAGCACAAATGAAAAGGATTCATTCTTTTTCCTGTTCATATAATTAGAATGTTTCAACTGATATTGTTTAAATGTGGCTGAAACTGGAATGTCCGACTAAAGTCTAAGCAAGAAAAATTTTATCCCAAAGAATGTTTTTGTGAAAATTACAATGTGAAAAGATGGGGCTTAGAAATGTAATAGCTCTTTCCAACTCTGAGTCTGGTAGTTCTAATGTCATTCCATCTGGCAGAGGAAACAATGTTTTACAGTTCAGCTTCCTTGGGATATTTGAGAGGGTATTTTCTCAAAATAATAATTGCATTATGAAGAGACAACAATAGATGCTATTCCTCTGTGAGGATCTAAGAAACTAGCATTTAATTTGCAGCAAAAATGTCAGTGGTCACCTTAACAAAACTTATATCCAAATATGTCTCAAACAACAATGATGGTTCCATGTATGGTTTTTTTATTCACTTCTTTGGCTACATAAGATGGCACTAAACTTTTTTCCTTCCAGAATTGTTTCTGTTTCACACAGTAGGCTCATTCAAGTTGTAGTATGCTTCTTTTTATTTGCTTAAAATGCTTCCAGTTATACAATACAACTATTCTTCAAAAATTTACAACTGACAGGACATCAACTAGGCAGCAGTCATTAAAATTTATGATATCCTGCCACTGAAATGAGCTAATACAACAATCACTATTGTTATCATTGCAATAAATTTAATTGTTTGCACAGCATCAGGCACGGTACAATAGTATTAATATTATTATGCAGGTAAGTCTGGATTTCTGTTTGCATCTCTGTTTCCTTTACATCATCTTTTGATTTAAATATAGATCCCAGCTCTTCTGATTTGAGTCTTCATCATTTGATTCCTTTCCAATATGGTTGTTTGAACACAGATTCCTAAAAGATTAGAAATACAAAACAAAATCTGCTATCATCGGGTGAGACAATCACAGAAGAATGAAAAACAGGAGATGCAGATAATACTGGCTGTCTCGTTCTGCAGTGAATGCTTCTGAACTGGACTTCTCTTCTGCTTCATGCAGGCAAAATGCGTGGTTTCAGAGCAACACAATTGAAGCAGAATCAGACCCCCAAAATGAACGAATAGTTTGGATTACAGGTATTTTTAAGGAATTATTGTGTGTAAAAATAAAATTCACAGTAGAAAATAGTGGTTCCAAATAATAATAAAAGTTGGGCAGATAATGGCTTTCCTGCCACAGGAAAAAATTGAAATTTTGAAAATAATATTTCCTGTCTTAAATCAGGATGAAAAGTTGAAATCTCAAAAGTTTTCACACGTCACCAAACCAATCATTTTATTTTGGGGTTCAGGTCAATTGAAATGCTTCATTTTGACATTTTCAAAAAAAAATTGGCTTTGACCTTTAAAAACAAATATTATGATAATTAGCTTAAATATCACAACAAATACATTGTTTCAAATGAAAATATTGCCATGGAACGCTTCAAAAATTTCAAAATGAGAAATTCTTCAAAACTGACACTTCTTTCTCTTTCAGTTTTGATGAACTGGCATTTTCCAACCAAAAACCCCAACATTTTGTTGAAAAATTCCTGACTGTAACAGTCATGCTTTTTAGTTTGAGGAATTTTGGGCCTGATTCTGCTGTCCTTACTTAGGCAAATCAAACTCACTCAAACACCCAGCTGAGATTGCTTGAGTAAGCCTGGCAGGCTTGAATCTTGGCTAATTTATCATTTGGAGGACGTTCAGCCTGCTTTTTAAACACTTACCTGTTACTGCTTTGCTCCGATTCTTGAATGTCTTGTGATAGGTGAGCAGGTAGTGATTTCCCAAATCTTTGTGGCAAGTTGGCAAGTGATTGGATGGAACTTTTAAGAAATGGAGATCTGCTGAACCTGTATAACAAGCTAGGAGCACATCTAGAAATACTGCCTTCAAAAGCTCTCCCAAATCTCAGAGGCAAATTAGCCACTGGCTTAATGCTTCTTTTGTCTTGAACATTTCTTCCAAACCTCAGTGGTAAATTGGCAAGTGAATTTGGCATCTTGTTGACTGTGGGAGTGCTCATTTTAATGATCTTTTTTGATCCCCAGTCTTTCAGTTCTTCAAAATTGAGACTTCTCGGCTTTTCTTCTAAGAAGTCTTCACTGGACTAAAAATAGAAATAAATAATGATAGAATCACCTTTTTCACTGAGGACAACCTGTCTACATACAAATCATAGTAGTGCATGATCATAGTAGTGCTTCTTTTATAAAAAATAAAAGATTTATAAGAATAAAACGCATGACAGCTTCTTACTGCAGAAGCAAAAAATCAGTTCAAAATAAACGCCATCCTGGGATCCCAAGGTTTTACTGCAAGAAAATCAAATCATGAATTGGTTTACACACAACATATAAGCCAGTGGATAGATTTCATGAAAGTTGTGTCAACAAGCCTTCTTTATGCTAGTTATGTTTATAGGGTCTGATCCTGTGCCACTGAAGTCAATGGGAACTTTGCCACTGACTTCAATGGGCAGAAGATCAGACCTGCAGTTCTCAAAATAATGTCATACCAAGGCAAATCTTACCTCAGAATATTTATCATCATAATCTCTGCTCTGTAGACTGGTCATTGCTGATTCATCTAGGCACGAAGTATTTGATGTTAAAAAGACAAATATGGCTAAAATAAATAAAATAAACCTTTTGATTGAGATGATTTTCATTTTCTCTTAAATTAAGTTTACATAGAGAGCTTAGAATCTGTACAGCAAAGGAAATGGTCATCTTTTTATATCATTAGAAAACAAAGAGATTCCTTAAACTGTGACATCAACTCCAAATGCTTTATTTCTTAATATTAATTAGGGATGGAGTTTTAAATATATATTTGAAGAATGTTGGGAATTTGTTTTGTGAACATATTTAATAAACACTGCTTCCTGCTGCAAACACATTGCCTTTACAAATATTTTCCTGGCTATGAAAGAGATTTTAATTAGCTAACTTTGAACACCTCACCAATCACCACTCATAATAACCATGTTTCATTGCTACATTTTTAACAAAAGCATCTTGTTCCTGTTTCTCGTTATCAACCATCTGTTAAGGACGTAGATACAAGACTTTGCGTTCTTCTGATTACTTGGAGGATGGTTATAATGCTTGTTTTGAGACGAGCAAAATTGCAAACATAGGACCCTTTGAAATCAATGGTTTGTCTTTCTATTAACTTCAGTGGGCATTGGATGGGCCCTTAGAGACACTTAGAACCCGCAAGTCCCATTGAAATCCAGGGGCGTTTCTTTCAGGATCTGGCCCATGTATTAAACATATTCATCCATATTGGGGCTAAACAAAGAGCATGCCATTAATTACCAGGCATATCTGTTGTGTTTTTAAAACGTTTCAGGAGGACATGTTGGATGGGTATGGTGCAATGATGTTTTAGGGCCAAACTTTTCAGAGCCTACCTTTAAAACACATCCATAGGTTTCCTGCACACACTTGCTTGTATACACTCATTGAGTAGACAGCCTTCTACCCAATTTGTGCACAGACATGACTGTGCCTGCACTAGCCTTGAAGCTGATTAAAATGTGGCCTGCATCCTTAAGATGTGTATGGAATCTTCTAATTTTGACGAACAAGCATGCACCATAAAGCCTGCAAATATGTCAAGAGCTAGAAACACATGCATGATATGTGCACAATTCTCAAATATGAGCTTCTATATAGATTGTACAAATCCTACACTGTAGGGATTTAAATTGACAAATAGACAGGACTGTAAGCACCAATCTGAGGACACAAATTAGAAACTCACATTGGAAAACTGGACTCTCTGGGAATAATTTTTGGACTTCTATGCTGTGGTTGTGAACATGAAAAGTTTCTTCAGTTACACCATAGTACCTTCAAAATTCTCAGAAGAGAAGTTGTTTTAGGTTGTGAACAACCTAGATAATCTGGACTGTTTTATACCCACTACGGTTGTATATTCTTCATTGGGAAGTATTTTTGAGTTTGCAAGTAAAATCACTCTGATTAGAACTAAGCTACTTGTTTTCATGGGCGCAAAGCCCCGTGTGAGACAAATACAGAGTCTTCTCTGATTTAGTTTGTGCTAGCTGAGGTCCTGGATGTGTGTGGGAGCTTTGGATTATGACCTTTCTAAGGCTTCAGTCCACAGGATTTGCATCAGCAAGACAGATGGATTTTCTAAATTCTTGTTCTTTATGGTAGCCATTCATAGTGGATTCTCCATCATTGACAATTTTAAAATCAAGATTTGATGTTTTTCTAAAGATATATTCTTATTTAGGGGGAGTTTTATGACCTGTGTTATACAGGAGGTCAGACTAGATGGTCACAATTGTCCCTTCTAGCCTTGGCATTTATAAATTAACTAGTTTAAAAGCCCGTGTACACAGGTCAACAGTAACGGCTCGCCCCCCCCCCCCACTCACTCAGCTCTCTCCCCCCTCCCCCCCAACGTCCCCCCCCCACTCGCTCAGCTCTCTGCCTTTCTGCCCCTCCCGGCTCTCTGCCCCCTCCCCCTCGCTTGGCTCTCTGCCTCCTCCCCCCCATCCCCCTCGCTCGGCTCTCTGCCTCCTCCCCCCCATCCCCCTCGCTCGGCTCTCTGCCTCCTCCCCCCATCCCCCTCGCTCGGCTCTCTGCCTCCTCCCCCCCATCCCCCTCGCTCGGCTCTCTGCCTCCTCCCCCCCATCCCCCTCGCTCGGCTCTCTGCCTCCTCCCCCCTTCCCCCTCGCTCGGCTCTCTGCCTCCTCCCCCTCGCTCGGCTCTCTGCCTCCTGCCCCCTTCCCCCTCGCTCGGCTCTCTGCCTCCTTCCCCCTCCCCCTCGCTCGGCTCTCTGCCTCCTGCCCCCCTCCCCCTCGCTCGGCTCTCTGCCTCCTCCCGCTCGCTCGGCTCTCTGCCTCCACCCCCCCTCCCCCTCGCTCGGCTCTCTGCCTCCTCCCCCCCATCCCCCTCGCTCGGCTCTCTGCCTCCTCCCCCTCGCTCGGCTCTCTGCTAGGCACAGCTGGCCGTGCCGTGACCGGGCGCCTCCGCCCCACTGGTCCAGCGCCCCCTTCCCGCGCCCCGCCCGGCCAGAGCCCCCTGCCCGCGCCTCCTGCGCCCAGCCACCCTCCTGCCCGAGCCCCTGATCCAGACCCTGCTTCCCTCTCGGTGGTGCACGCACGGCGACCATGTTGTGCTGCCGAACTACACCTCCCAGCATGCCATTCGTCTGGGCCATCTCTACTGCACATGACGGCTTCACACACACTTCTCTAGTCTTTTATTATATAGGATGACAGGGAATAAGAAATGCACTCCAGGTAGTAATATCTAACATTTAGTGAGTGCGCCATTGAATTTTCCTTTTATTTGGCCATTGGATTTTGAACATTTCTTTCTCAGATGGTCTTTCACTTAACTGCTGAGACATATTCTGTCTTTTAATTAAACAGACTTGGCAAGCCAAATGCTTCTGAAACACTTTGAGTGAGGGTCAGGTTCCATTTTCTCTAGACAGGATGGGGATAGCTGGACTGCTATTGTCCATGCTGCAACAAGTGTCTGTGAATCTCTCAGGGTATGGCTACACTACCCGCTGGATTGGCGGGTAGCGCTCGATGCATTTGGGGATCGATTTATTGCATCTCATCTAGACGCAATAAATTGATCCCTGAATCGCCGCCTGTACTCCACCTCGGCAGGAGGAGTAAGCGGAGTCGGCAGGGGAGCAGCCACGGTCGACCCGCCACCGTGGGGATGGTCAAGTAAGTTGACCTAAGGTATTGCAACTTCAGCTATGCTATTTGCGTAGCTGAAGTTGTGTATCTTAGGTCGACACTCCTCCCATAATGTTGCCCAGCTCTCAGTTTCAGTCTCTCTCTTACCCACTCTCTGTCTCTCATGTGTGAGTTTGTTTCTTAAATCAATTTAGAGGGGAGTTCTTCGGTATGTTATGTGCAGAGCAATCAAGGAGTACCTGGCTCCTGAGGGCTTAACTTTCCCCTCCTGGTTTATGTTACGGTCATGGCACACACACAGAGAAGTTAGATACAAAACAGAGCACTTGTGCTGGAAGATCGGAACGTAACACTATTCTATTTCTTAGAATTCAGAGTGATCACACACAAGTAACAACAAGCAGGCTGCTCCCTAAAACAGAGCCAGAACTCATGGGGCCTTGCTATCCGCTGACTTTCTGCAGACTGACAGCTACTAGGCCCAGATCACACACTTCCCTAGAGAGGCCCCCCTCCCCCATCCTGCAAGGAGGAGCTGGAAAACCCTCTGAAATTTAAAGTGACAGCTTACAATTTTAACAGTTCAGTACACCACTGTTTAGCCTTGCCTTTGACACGACCAATTCCTGAGCACCTGGGGGCCACTGAGCATTTCTGAAAATGTTGATTGAGTTCCCAACCTCTTAACTGCCCAATTAACTCAGGCTCAGTCCCAAGTTTTAAGCAAACCCTCCCACCATCCACGCAGAAAAACTTCTGACCTGGAACTGCTTTAAGCATGGGGGATAAGTTTAAGGGTTGCCATTTGGCTGGTTTTTAACTTGCGTGGTTGGTTTTTGTACTACCTTTCTGGTTAAAAGAGTCAATGAGACAGAGGTTTTTCATTTGGGACACAAAGTGCTCTGCAGTTCATATCCCCAGAGGTTATAAGGTAAGAAAAAAAATAAGATAACAAAAATACACATAGTGGGTTTTTTGCTCTCTCTCTCCCTCTCTCTGTATATCCCTGTATGTGCAAAGAATGGTTCTCCAAAACATTTTAGTAATTAGCTATAGTTGGCATTTAGGACCCATTTTGGTGGGAAGGTGGCTAGTAGCCATTCTCCAGCATCTCATCTGTGGCAGTGAGTTAGAACTCAGGCTCTGCTTTAACTTGAGCTGGAACCCACCCACTTTCTTAATGAGGAAGGAGGCAAAAATCATTTGAGTACCAGTACCAATAGTCCTTCTATGCCCTTTCCACAGTCCCCCCCCCCCCCCATAGAATGGGCAATTGCCTGGGGAAATTGCCTAGAGTGTCTCAGGACAGAGTACAATGGATTGTGCTCCCAGACACACACAGGTGAGTGCAGGACATAGGAATGTGGGTAGGACTTTACAGAGAGGATGCTCTCACTTGGGACAGGCTAATCTGGGTAGCTCAGACCCAGCATCCAAGCACCTGGTCTGACTGTGCAGCCAAGACACAGTGAGAGCATTCGGCACCCAGAGTGTTCAGGGGACTTGGCTAGGACCAAACTCCTGTTCTGAAAATACTTGAAGTGCCCAAACATGCATTAAGCTCCCCATCTCAGTGCCCATCAGGCACTGGAGCCAGGGCAGGCTTTTGAAAACGTTGACAATAGTGGAACATTAGCCCATATACTGGGATACTTCCTAGTGGTTTCCTGAATGCTAGAAGTGATCCTTCTCTGCTGCTTCTGCAGTCGGAGTGGACATTGGAAAGAGCCCTCTGATGCATGGGAAAGAGCCTCTCACATATCACATACCTGTGTAACAAGGAGTAGGGTCTAGGCCATGTTAATCATCTGCACTTACCTAGAGAACATCTACCTTGACCATATTTGACATTAAAATGTGATTAGTAGTAATGGCGTAGAGCATCCCAAACTATGAGCAACTCAGTCCACAATAAGTTACAGGATTCCAGTGAAAGAACAAACTTTAATATTGTTCATCCCATTTCATATAATATAAAGAAAACCCTTATCCATTATTAACAACCTATTGTGTGAAAATTACATGTTACGTGGCTTATCTCCCCAATAAGTGTCCAAGCATTTCCATAATGATAAAATCATTCATAGCACATTCATTTTGCCACTGTGTGGTATATGGCCCATTGTATAGCTCATTTTGAAATAGCAAGAGTTAAAAGTGTATATATTTTTTTCCCATTGAAACAACAGTCTGGTCATTTTTCAGTTATTCTGCATGATATGCAATACGCTGTTCTAGTTATCCTGTGTTCTAGTAATGCTGTGGTGTACAACAGTTTAGTACAGGAGGCACCCAAGTATCTTCAATAAAATCAGGATTGTGGTACTGTTTGATACAATGGGCATGATTTTCCTCTTATACCCATATAAATCAAGAATGACTCCACTGAAAATATTTTGGTACAAAAACCTGTGTAAGTGAGGTCAAATTGGAAGCGTTATTTTGGCTACAATGATCATCTCCATCTTCATTAAGGGCAACATTATTCTGTTGTAGCGGCTTGTGCAGGAGAAGAAAGGAACTTATTCAGCCATAGTGGCTACCTGCATTGTGGATCACAGCACAGTGGGGAAAAGCAGCTGCCTCCTCCTGCTGTGCTGAACCAGGGCCTCCATTTTAAAATACCCCCCCACACACACACACACACCTGTACATAGCTGAGAATTTCCATTATTCAGGTAGTCTTAGGTGAAGAGTCGATACAAATAACATTCTTTTAAACACTGCACCTTTATGAATCAACCTACAGTTCAAGAGGTTTTTTTTTTTTCTTGGATTAGCCAAATTTGGATTCCAGCAAATGAATGTGTAACATCACATTTTAATATGCTTTTCCCTGGCTGCTGGGGCAACCAAACAGCAAAGGAGACAGAACACAATGGGGGTGGGTGAGGGGTTGAGTTATTATAGTAGCAAGCTGAAAAGAACTTTATCCTCTTGGTAAATAAGATGTGAACAATAATTTCAGGCTGGACAGCTTCTTCAATTATACATTAATTGTAGTAATAAAATAAACCATGTTTCCAATAACATTTGGACTAGATTCCTCTTTTTTACTAACTACTCTGCAGAGTGTAGTACTGTACTTACTACACACAGCAGTATATTGGTATCTCTAAACCATACTTGTCTATTAAAAATTAAACCCTTTTGCCATAAATTATTAAAAGTACCTTCACTGGTTGCTAATCAACAAAGGCTTCATAAAGTCTTGGGGGGGGGGGCAGAAGGGACTGATTAAATATGGATCGGAAGGCAATGATTAAAAGCGTCTGAGGGAAAAATATATTACATTTAAAAAGTCTTTCAGGATTTTAAAAGAATCATTAGCAGCTTTTATTCAAATTAACTACTAGGCAAAGACCTTTCAATATACACATCATTCCACAATTTATTAGAATGTAATTCTACACTCCAAAACTGGCATTATTAGTATACTTTGTATTTAGATAATTCCGCCTCCATTTTTTTCCCACTTTACTATGTAATCCTTATAGAAATGGACATTACTGGACCCATCTTATCCCTTTAAGCATGATTTTGCACTGGAAATATTGTTCTTCTTTAGCTAATATTTTGTCCACACATGAGGGAAGTATGTGGAGTGACATGAAGACTGAATTATTTTCACATTGGGCACATATGAAAGCGTATTTAGGCAAGACACTTATATTTCCTGGAGTGAGAAAGAAGCTGCATCCATCTCACCACCAGAGCTGAACAAAACATGTCAAGTTTTCATGTGATGAAGTTCATTCAGACTGCTTTTAGTGTAGGTTTGGAATGAATGGAGAGAGAAATCCTCTTTTTGCCCTGTGCTGTTTTGTGACATATGGGGAAAAGGTTAGAACAGAAAATGGCATTTTACTGAACAGTATGGAAATTGGTGTGTCATCGGTGAAGGAGCTGATTGTCACAGTGGCAATCCATCTTACATTATCACATAGCCTTGATCTGAATGTTATGTGCATATTCAGCAGCACAATGGGAAAATTACGAGGAGGATGAAGGAGCAAAGATATTACAATACGGTCCTGATCCAGGACTGGGTGTCCTATCCTCTACAGCAATAAAATACATAACAAATAATAAAAAGACATTTAAATGGATATCTCCAGGAACTCAGCTGCCTGTGGGCTCAGTTGCTTAGCAACACAATGTGCTCACTATGTGACTATGTACCCTGATTGGCCAGAAGAACCAACAGATCACCACATAAACCCTGTAGCACTGTGACTTCTCAAAGTGTCCCTTCCGTACAGCTCCTCCAGACTTGCTTCCTGACCAGCCCTTGTGCCATCCTTGCCTACTCCGCTCCATCCCTACTCTCTGCCAGCCTCTAAACTGCTGATTCTTAACTCCTTGTTCTGACCACTGGTTTGCCTCGTGACCACACCTCTGCATCTGCCCTCTGATTATGCTCCAACCACTAGGCTGCACTGCTTACACCTTAGTGCATGACACTTTGAGCAGCCACTAGATTAGAAGATAGCAGGGGCTTCACTTCACAGCCTGGAGCTAATATCCAGAATCGCCCCATCAGGAGCCCCCCACTCCTCTTGCAGATGTTGATGGGGTCCTGAAAGGCTCAGGTAGCCATGCTATGTGGCCAGAATGCAGCCCTCCAGGCTCAGGTACTGTTACCCGCACAATTTACGGCTTCACCCCTATCTTCCCTCATGAGTACTCAGGGTGCAGGGCTCCCATCCCCTACCTAGCCTTGTGTGTACTCAGGGTGTAAGGGACCCAACTTTATCCTTCTGTGGGCTCAGGGAAAACACTCAGTCCCGGAGGAATCAGGGCTCTAGGGGGCTGCTGGGCCTTTCCCAGTGAAAGAGCCCTCACACAGTGAATATCCTTAAACAGGAAGTGTTTATACAGCGCAAGACAGGATTATTTTGGGTTTATCTCCCAAAAAGGGGTGTACACATGAGTGCTGGGGGAGTCCTCTCGCAAACAGCTGATTTCAGTCTGTCTGCAGTGGGGTGTGGTCCTACCGGTGTGTGTGTGCTGTAAAAGGCCAGCAAAGGAGGGAGAGGGAACCCAAATTGATTGAGCAGGGAAGGCTCAATGAAATCCCAGTACATAAGGTGTCATCCCAGAGACACCTACCTTTAAGATGCAATACCGGCACAGTATAGTATTTGCTTTTTTTTTTTGTCTCTGTTCTGCTTGATTGGTTTCCAGTTCCCCATGGCGCCTGGTTGACCAGTCAGTCCATAACTCGGGTGTTTGTATCTTTGAAAGTCTACTGTATCCACATTTGCTATATACCCTCTGCCTCAGATAATTCCCTTATTAACTGAGAAAATGTAAATCTCTCTTCTCTAGACCTTATAAAAGGATATTGGCAAATCTCATCAGATGTGGTATTCAAAAAGAAAACAGCAGCTAGACATCACAAGACTTGTTCTGATTCAAAACTATGCCTTTTGGTCTTTATAGTATCTCAGTAACATTTCATTGCCTGATGGACTCTCTCTCTTTACAGCCTTCTGGGTATCGTACAGCCTATCTGGATGAGGTCTGCATGCCTGTTTGAATAATATTTTGGAAGTGTCCTGATCTTGGACTGAAAGCAGTTAATCTCCAGTTTACATAGAAAAATGATCTAAATATTTTCTTTGAAAAATTTTGAGGATGCTTCACATTTGAAAAACAAGTGTTTCTATTCAGCAAGTATTTATTTTGGCTAGATTTCCTCAGACAATTTGGATAAAATAATTTATCTAGACTTACTAAATGTCATTGTACCGGCGTCGGTCACTCACCCGGCGGCGCCCCCGTCTGGTTGTCTCGGGAATTAGCTCTTTTTGACGCTGGAGCGCCCTCTGCCGGCCGACGTCTGCTTCTCCACACTGGCCCCGTGTCCCTCCTGGACCCCGGAACCCCTTGCTGAGGGTGCCGCACCCTTGCAGTACCCTCCTGGTCTTAAGGGTCTCCCCTCCCTGGGGAACCCAACACCCACTATCCCCAACTTGCCTCAGATACGGCCACTGCCAGTCACCACTGCCTCAGTTCCCCTGAGGCTGACTGCAGTCTCATGGCTACTCATCACCGGCAAGAAGGGGTTGGCCTGCTGCTCTTAACCAGCCCAGGGCTGCCCCCTTGCAACCCCCAGTACCCCATGGGTCAGGCCTTCCCTAGGCTCAGCAAGCTGGGGCCCTCTCACTAGAGCTTAGGCTCCCTGGCTCCCAGCTGCCTTGCCCTCGCCCTGTCCCAGTCTGGGTACTCTGCTAAAGGCTCCCAGCAGCCAGGCCTGTCTCCCTCTGCTTACAGAGGAGACTGCCCCCTTGCAATCCCCAGTACCCCGTGGGTCAGGCCTTCCCTAGGCTCAGCAAGCTGGGGCCCTCTCCCTAGAGCTTAGGCTCCCTGGCTCCCAGCTGCCTTGCCCTTGCCCTGTCCCAGTCCGGGTACCTTGCAGCCAGGCCCTGTCTCCTGCTGCCTACAGAGTAGACTGACCTTCAGAGTAAACTCACTCTAACTCCTGCCTCCCAGGCTTTTATACAGCCTGGAATGTTTGGGGCGTGGCCACACAGCTGAGCCTGCTTTCCACTTAAGCCTGCTAGCAGGCTCAGCCAGCTACAAACCCTCTTTCCAGGGCTATTCCAGCCCTGGCCGGCAGGGAGCGGGGAGCACCCCGCTACAGTCATTTCCTTACAGAAAGATATTCCGATGTATTGTCAAATATACCCAACCTCAGCAAAGTAAATAAATTCTAGAAGTAAGCTATCAACACACTTCGTAGAGCTATTAAGAATATTGTGCCACAATGACACACACTGATGCTGTACTTTTACAGTAGGGCCTAATCCTCCAACCATTTTCTACTTATATTACCTCAGTGGGTCTGTTCATGTGAGCACAAGAGACACATTATTCTACTGCTTGAGAAACTAAAGCTGGTTTGTGTGTTAAACATATTACAAGTTTACACAAAGTTGTTTTAACTTGTAATATTATATAACAGCAGTTCAATTTGCTAGAATTCAAGCATCTACAATTCAGAGTAGTTAGTGAATTAGGCTATTATTGTTAATGTTTCTCAGTTGGGTTATAAACATCTCTGGGATCAGGACAATGATCTAACTTTACCACACAGGAAATCAAAATTTGAGACTCAAGCTACATCCTTTGTTTTTGGGCTCACAGGATCAGTATACTGTGGAAGTGTGATGGCCCCCAGCTTGGAAAGGAGGAAGGTATGCATGTATTCATGTATACAATACATCCCTCATCAATGTTTTATCAAAATTTAAAAGTAGTATTTAATACAAATTCCGTATATGTATGTTACAGGGAATTTATTTTTACACTTTTCACATGGATTTAAAATGTCAAACATCACTCCATAGTAAGACTCTTTTCGCTCTTCTGAAATTGGTGGGGGTTTTATTCATCTAGTGTGTTCTTTCTATAAATACACATCACGTTGATTGCCAAGCAATTGTCCTAACAGTGCTATGCCTTTGTGTTCTACAACTGTAGCGTACCCACTTTCTACATGTTTTTCATTAGAAAAATCTTAAAACTGCATAAAAAACTAAACTTGATATTAAAATGTTTTCTTCTTTATTAAAAAGTAGTGTCTTGTGAATTGTAAAGCGAGATCTGTGTGTTTAGGTGCAGAAAATTCAGAAACCCAAAATATATATGTGCATTAAGACAGTAGACTAGAAATGAACCCCCAAACATATTCAAAATGTTTTTGAAAAGTTATTTGCCTCCAAGAAAGCCTTCCTGAGTTTAATGTGACTTGATTGCATTTATATGTTGTTATACATTTTCATTCTTTAGTCTATGGTATATAGGAGGTCAGAGTAGATGATCGTAAATCACAATGGTTAGTTCTTAAAATCTAGTCACTTCTTATGGAAAGAATCCTTGGTTGGGAGGCAGGCACTTCTGATTCCAGTTCTGCCACTGTGGGCCAACCACTTCACTTTTGGCTTCAGCTAGGTCTGGGAGCCTTTTATCAGGTCCAGGTGCTCATTAGCTAATTAATTGCAACACAATCAGCTAATCAGTTCATTACTTGCAGGTGGGAGCTGTGCCGGTGTACCCCATAAGGTTTTATGGGAGGGTGCCTATAAATATATGAATGACATTACTGGAATATGGTTTTGCTACATATGCCATGTAACATATCTATGTAAAGGTAATGATCCACTGGATCTGTTCATCCTATTTGTATGTGTGTACCTGTTTTGTATTCAAAGTTATGAATATTGGCTATGTGCTTGGTTAGTTGAAAGTAGACTTTGGAAAGCAGCTGAGCAGCTCTCAGAAAAAAACTATTCTCAGTGAATCCCAATCAAGAACCAATCAAGCTAACAATGAACTTTGTAGAGGCCCGTCCACACCCAAGTTTCCCCAGGAATGTGGCCTGGCTGGTAATGAATGGAGTCTGGCTCAAACATGTGACTGGACCATGTGGCTCAGAAACTCCATTTTACAAGTGGACTCTGCATAGGAAGGAGAGGGGAGGGGTCTCCACCCACAAGAGATGTCTATATAAACCCTGGAGAGACCCCCTCCATTTTGTTTTCAGCTGGCTCAAAGAACAGCCTCTCCACCCCCCAAGGATACCTAGAAGAAACTGGAACAAAGGACAGTGGCTGCAGGGTGTGTGTGAGTCATAGCTGGACCCAGACTAACAGGGAGATTAGTTTGAAAGAAGAAATTCACTGAAACATCTGGGGGTGAGGCTTTTTACTGTATTAGTGTTAGATCTGCGTATTCTATTTTATTTTATTTAGTAATTCACTTTGTTCTGTCTGTTACCACTTGGAACCACTTAAATACTACTTCCTGTCTTTATTAAAATAACTTTTTACTTATTAATTAACCTGGAGTATGTGTTGGTACCGGGGTGGGGGGAGGGCAAACAGTTGTGCATATCTCTCTATCATTGTTGTAGAGGGCGAACCATCTATGAGTTTGCCCTGTATAAGCTTTATACAGGGGGGAAAAAATTATTCAGGGTTTGACCCCATTGGGAGTTGAGCATCTGAGCGCCAGAGGCAAGAATACTTCCTGCCTGTTTCCAGGCAAGCCCATAGCTGTTGGGGGACATGGCTCAGGCCTGAAAGGATACTGAGGTCCTAAGCTGTTTGGGCAGGCAAACAGAGGCAGGAGTAGCCTTGGCATGTCAAGTGGCAGCTTCTATGGGGGTTTCTGTGATCCCAACCCATCACTTGAGCATCCTGCAGTTACTCTGGGTGGTTCCTCCCAGAGTTTCTTTCCCTGGGAGTTCTGCTCTATTCCCTGCACACTCCTTCTCCCTTCAACCTCCTTTCTCTGTAAGCACCCAACTCAGCTAGGTCTGGGAGCCTTTTATCAGGTCAAGGTGCTCATTAGCTGATTAACTGCAACCCAGTCACCTAAGCAGTTCATTACTTGCAGGTGGGCTGAGATGGGCTCATTCACCTTAAAGTAGTCTGTCATGAGTCAACTGGGCCAGCCACCTGTGACATGGTGTTTTTTAAGCCTACATATTAAAGGCTAGCATTTTAGAGAAATAGAGTATTTCCCTAGTTTGCAATGTGTTTGGAGTGCACCATCATATCACTAGGTCAATCCCATGTGCTCGAGGTGTGAGATACAAATATTGAATGTGGTATATGACAAAAGACTATATATGCAGGTTTTTATAAGCAGCCATGTTTTCCTGTTGTCAAATCATGTCAATTAGAGAAAAGGCTGGGATGAACTGAATGGGAAAAGTGACTAAAATTTCTGAGTAGCTAGGATCTCACGGAGATATCCCCCAAACACCTGCTCTTTAAATGAACTGTTAAAAATAGGACTCTTGCTCACTATAAAATGTAAAAACTCATGTGTTCCAAGTTCTGATTTGGGCTAGTTGGGACAATTTTTAGTCTTTGCTCATTTCTATCTTTGCTCTCTTTCTAACTGCCTTTCTACTCTGGATAAGCAACAACAAAACAGGCCAACAAAAAGGTCTTTCCCCACTAAGGTAACAAAGTCCTGTGGCACCTTAAAGACTAACTATAAAGTTTTGAAGCATGAGCTTCTGTGGGCTAATACCCACTTCGTCGGACGAAGTGGGTATTAGCCCACGAAAGCTCATGCTTCAAAACTTTATAGTTAGTCTTTAAGGTGCCACAGGACTTTGTTACTTCTGCTATTCCAGACTAACACGGCTACCTCCCTGATTCTTTCCCCACTAAGTCCAAATATACTTTCTGAGATACAAGAATAGCCTGGTTGTCAACAGCACAGTAACTCCAATGAGAGAATGAAATAGATTTTCTTTGTAGTCATCTCATTTGGGAAAGAAACTAAGACCTGCAGATAGTCATGACACAGACAACCCTAAAAGAAAGGCAGAAGAGACCCATAACTGTCTACTGATCCAATCTGGCAATTCCTACGTTCCTATCAAATGAATCAATTTCTTTTCCTTCCTCTATATTTCTTTGTGGTTTCCCTGCTGTCTGTGTGTCCCTCTGTAATCTGCAGTACTATTCTTTGTGAATATATGAAACATCAGTGAGATAAGACCATGGTACCAGTATGCTTCTAATGGAAAATGTGACTCTCAGAGTCCTACGAATGCAAGTGATTAAAGGAACACTTGAAGGATTTTCTGAGGCTGCTCTGATTTATACCAGAGTAGCCGAATCCTACCACAGGGAAAGGATCAAACGAAACATGGAAAAATGCTGAAAAAGAAACCCTCACCTTTCATTTAAACAGGAAATAATTGAGCATTTCCAGCTATGCATTGAAATCAATGAGGTTACACACATGCTGAAAGCTATGCAGTCAGGGAAGCCGCAGGAACATTGTTTGATAACTAGGAAGTAAGAGGGGAAAAGAGGCATAAGTGGAAGCAGGCAGAGAGGCAGCAACAGCAGGAGCGAGGAGCCTGTACCGGGCTTTGATCCAAAGTTCAGATCCATGCACTGTAAAATGCAAGAAAAAAGTTAATTTTGAATTATGGGGCTGTAATTCCATCTTAGTATTGTAGTAACTACATAAGGTCATTTGAGCTTTATTTTTATAGTTTATGGTATCACCACAGCCCCCTGCTGGATTTATAGCCCTGGCATTGAAAAGTAGGTTGTTAATTTTTATACTCACTATGGTAAGATATTGATAACAGTCACCTATTGTACAGCACCATGTTCCCCATGCTGTTGCATTGGGCTCTGGAAAATCAAAGTTATACTCTGAGACTTTGCAACCACAGAGCAGGTATGGGTTCTACCTGTGTCTCTTTGTCCTATTAAGAGTACTTCTTTAATTTAGCAGTGATCTGTCCAGATACAGAAAGGCATGTTGATTTCACGTCATTAGGTGACACATTTTCCATTTCCTTTTCTCTTTTTTTACCCCCTGCAGTATGCTAATTTCTCATCATATTCTTATCCCACCAGCTCAGTGATACATTCTATCAACCTAATACAAAGCCCAGTCTCCTACAGCAAAAGTGAAACAAACAAACAAAAGATACATTCATGGCCACAGTCACTAGTATATGAAAAGCCATGCAAACTGTTAGCACTGAATGATTCATTCAGCACATTTAGTCCCTTTTTTATATTCTCAAATTATTTTCAGACTGATTTTGTTTTTTACAAATGTATTTATTTGAAATGATTCAACAATCATTTCATGTCTCCGAAACACAAGAAGCTTCTAAACTGAGGTCATGTGGTTAAAGCACTTGATTGGTAGAGCCCCTCATCCGCATCTGATCTACAATCTGCAAAAATGGTCCACGTATATCTGAAGATATAAAGAGGATATCTGTGGATTTGCAGGACTCTATTGATTGGGTCACAGCTGAATTGGGTTCACTTCCTGCTTATGCCAGAGACTTCTGGTGTGGTCTTGGTCAAGTTATTTAATCTTGGTCAAGTTATTTAAAGTTTGTAAAGCATCATTTTCCTACTTCACAGAGGTGCCGTGAAGGTAAATCCATTAGTATGTATGAGGTGTTCAGATATTACATTGATGTGCAACATAGAAAATACCTTAAAAACAAAGTCGCACAAATGCTTTTTGTGCCAAAAACTGTGTGAATTTGTATTTACACAATGCTTTTTGCAAACAAATATTTCCTCATACAAGCATTTAGAGAGAAAGTGAACAGAATGGGTCATGTAGATTGGCAAAGTGAAACTCCTGTCCCAGCTCCTGTGGGGAGGGAGGGACTCCTCCATCTCCTGCTAACCTCTCTTACTCTAGCTCTTTCTATTGTGAGATGGGAAGTTCCTCCAACCACCACTGTCTTCTGGCTCAGATCTTTCCTTCCAGACATTCACTAATTCTAAGGCCAGAAGGAACTACTGTGACCATCTTGTCTGACCATCTGTGTAACGCAGGCCATAAAACTTCCCCCAAATAATTCCTAGAGCACATCTTTTAGAAAAACATCCAATCTTCACTTAAAAATTCAGTGATGGAGATTCCACCACAAACTTCGGTAAATTGTTCCAATGGCTAATTACCCTCAGCATTAAAAATTTCCACCAGTGTCCAGTAGGGGACACTTTTGTCTTGAATTCACCTATGGACCTACAGAGGGATCTGGAGGTAGATGCTTGCCCCCACTGCTACCAGGTACTCCTTGGCTCATTCAGGTTTGTGCAGTGTTTCAGAGAGTGGTGGTTGTTTTGTTTTTGGTGCTGACATGCTGGATTTGAAGAAAGATCAATTGGTTTCAAAGCCTGTGCTTTTGCAAACCATGGGTACTTCCCCCGGGAATCTACATGGGGTCTGATCTATAAGAAGGCAGAATCAGGGGTGAAAACTGAGAGTGCCAGTGAGAAGATTATTGCTCAGTCTCACTCAAAGCCTTGAGGCTTACTAATAACTCACTGTACTTGTGGTGTGTGTGTGTGTGTATGTGCAGATCTCAATATTAAAGATCTATGATCTGCAACAAGGGGAGTGTTACCCTGGAATCTGAGATACCTGCCTGTACCGCAGAACTTGACAGTACTGCAGTCAGCCATTTTGTATGTTCAGCCACTGCTGGCTGAAAACCAAACATCCCATAGCTAGGAATAATCTTAGGCCTTTGTGAGACAAGGTCAGACAGCTGCATACTTGCAGTTTGTTAATTACAATGGGAGGATGGAACAGAAAGTTATGGAAGAGAATGAGTGAATAGCACCCATGGTTTTAGGTGCCAATGACATGTTGTTGGGGCTAGAAATACTATCAGTTTTTGAGATAATGAGTAGTTTGTTGAAAATAGGAGAATTGATGACCCAGTAAAGATTATTTTGCTGGCCCACTAGAAGTCATCACAGGTTATGTGCTCTGTTAGAGTTAATTATAAAAGATTAGGTAAAAGTAAATACCTCAGAGCAATCTGAGGGAACTTTTCTTTGGGCAAGGAGCTGACATCTAAACTCCTCATCGGCTGGATGTCCAGCAGGTGATCACTCAAAACCATCTCAGACTGTGGATAACTACATATGGGATGCCCAAAACCTATTCTGTATGTGTGTGTGCTTAATGGCTAATAAATAGTCGTTTTATATAAGAGAGTGCTTGCTTGCATGAACGTTTTTCAGATGGAAGTACTGTGTTCCCACTAATTTATTCCTGACACCGCCGGGAGAGAAACAGTTAAGTTACCATTGCTTTGGGTTCTGAGAAACCCCAAGTAACACCCTTCACCAAACTCTTGGTTTTCCTTGCCCCAACAAGGGGTCTTCCTTATCGCTTTCACCAGACTCCTGCTGGTCCTGTGTCTGGAGATTTCCTTGGATACCCTTGAATCCCCTGTTACTTCTCAGTTCCATGCTGAGGGCCAGAGAAGAAACTACACCTCTCCAACCCCAAACTCAGACACAGCAGCAGCTCTCCAGTTGTCATCTGTAAACACATTTTTAGAAAGGTTTAAGGAAAATCATGCATATAATCCTCCTTAGAGGAATGCATGAGAGTGATGTGATCATACTAGTGCATGACAAAGGATGTGCAACTGATCATCCACAAACCAGTGACACTGACTGTACATAAAGTGCTGTGAAAGCCACACAGTAAACAAACTTAAATGTAGAGAAAAATAATAATTTCCATCTTCCTTCAGTTTTAGTAACATTAGGTGTTATTTATAGCAAAACTAAAGTGGTACAAAGTTGTCTGATGGGAATGTGATTATCAGGGGATGATGAGTCCTTAATCAGTTACTGATACTACCCGTACTTCTGCTGTGAGGATGATATTTGCAAATCATCACAGTGTCATGATGATCATATTCACAACATACAAACAGAGAAGTTAGATAAAGACATAAAATACTCCTTTAGGAAGGTTGTAATGCAACACTACTTTATTTCTTAAAATCCAGAACTTTGACACACAATAACCAAAACCAGAGAGAGAAAAAGCAGGCTGCTCTCTAAGGCAGCGAAGCATAACTCTCCCAACTTAGCTCTTGGCTGGGTCTTTCCAGACTGACTCTGATCATATGCTTTCCTACAGAGCCCCTGAGCCTGCAACCAGGAAATCCCAAACAATTTAAAGTGACAACCTACAATTCCAACACAGTTTTCAAATACATCACAGTGACTGCCAGTGAACTACTGATAGGCCTTTTCTCCTTGTTCACTTAATTGTTACAAACAAGAACTAAAGAACTTGCCTTAGGAGCTCTGCATGTAGACAAGAACAGTGCAAGCAGGCTGGTCAAGGCCTTGCTCAGATTTGACAGCAGCACAAGAGACAGTTTGACATCTGGGGAGGAGATGTAGAAGAAGGATAGGGGCAATGAAGAATACAAGGAGGACCTCGTAGAATGTTAATTTAACAGTGCAGTGTTCTCTCCTCCTTGCCTTAGTTATGCAGGAACTGACTGATAACTATCCTTTATTGATTGCATGCTGCTGCTTAGTGTTTGGAAGCCCTGTGGCTCATGCAATTGAGTTAAAATATTCATGAGTTGGGGGAGGGAGGGAATCACAAACTTCAGCTTATGACCAACACTTCTTGCCCTATGAGGTGGTAAGGGGAGACATGGAACTACACAAAACATGGCAGCTGTGTCTGGGACAAGGGCTCAAGTGGATTTGGGGAGTGTGAATCCACCAGATCAGGTCACTGATGGGTAACAAGGTCATAATGTGATATTTTTATCAAGCATCTTTAAAAATGAAATTTCAAAAGAAGGTACCGGAAGCTATAGAAATGCTGGGCATGTTTATCGATCAAGCACTTTCCTAAGCTTAATGCTTTAAGTGGTAATTTTATACACATGTTTTATAAGTAAAATAGCTAAAACTATCTATTTAAGTCAGTCATAATACTTCATTTGTGTGAGATAGATACTGCAAACACTCTGTATACAAATAGAAAGAAAAGGAAAAACATCTCTTATGGACTTGTCCAGCAGCCTCTCAATTTAACCACAGGGGGGCATGAGATATTTATTTAAGAGAAATTTTGACTGGAAATTATACAAGGGTAGTAAGCCTTATTGATAACCAGGGATCTGAATAGCCACCTGTTCTTTAGCCCCTTGCTGTCAAACAAGAATACTTGGCTAAAAAATATTTAAAAATGAGACTTGACTGAAATAATTCTAAAATTCAATACGCTGTGGTGCTAATACAGTTGGACTGAGAAGAATATCAAAACAATTTAAAATGCTGATTAATTAACCTAAATCCCAGGTCTGTATTTTTCTGACACTATTTTGAAATACAATGGTTTTGTAAATAAAATTTTAAATCCTATATGTAACCCAGTACATCTGACTTTTAGATAACCTGTATATTTTCATATATTTGAATTCAATGGTCCAAATTTATTTATTTTTATACACCAGTCTAAATCTGGAGTAAGTCCACCCAGTTCTTAGTTATTCTGGATTCACTGTAATGTAACTGCCAATTCTACCTTCACATGATATGTATTCTATTTGCTGTTATGTATTGTTTTATTTTCCATGGAAGGGTTTTTTTAAAGGAGAGTTTTTCTTTCACCAGTTGCCTAGAAACTAATTCTATTTCATTTACTCAGGGTACAATACTGGATTCATTTAGACCCCAGTCCTGCAAAGCATGTAAACACATGCTTAATCATGTTAAATACTTGAGCAATTTCATTGTCATCAGTTAAGCATGTGCTTAAAATTAAGTATGTGCTTACATGGATTGGGGCATGCAGTACCTCTCAATATGAGGAAGGTGGCAGGATGAAGCTCTTAATTTACAAACATAATTTAACATGCAGTGCAATTCTTTGCATTGAAAAAAGTGCATGTGGACAAGTCTCTCTTGACACAGAGGGGACTAAACCTATTTACTTTGGCTTCCAGAAGTGGGACTTCCAGAAATGGGACTGATTGGTTGCTGTTGTTTTTCTCTCCTAAATTTATGAATTTCATTTGTTATCTAATTTGTTTGAAGCAGAATATTTGTACCAATATTTCAAAGTCTGTTTATTATCTATGTACTTTTTTACTTAGGCTCTGGATAAGAATATTGCAGTACAAACAAAGCCTGTAATTTAAAAATTCAAAAACTTCCATTTTTTGTTAATACTTGGTGTTTAAGCATTCGATTTTATTTCAAATTGAATGAACCAGAAGTAAAAATACCTCATCTTTACTAACAAAATTTACTGATTTGTCTTCTAGCACCCATAAAGTTCAAAAGAGTTTGAATCCAGGATTGTGGTTTAAACTTTTATTAATGGTCCATTATGGAGTTTCTTGCACCCCGCTTTGAAGCATATGGCCAGTATGGGTCCCCCCACTACAGTGTATGGGCCCCCCACTATAGAAAGGATGTGGACAAATTGGAAAGAGTCCAGCGGAGGGAAACAAAAATTATTAGGGGGCTGGGGCACGTGACTTACGAGGAGAGGCTGAGGGAACTGGGCTTGTTTAGTCTGCAAAAGAGAAGAGTGAGGAGGGATTTGATAGTGGCCTTCAGCTACCTGAAGGGGGGTTCTAAAGAGGATGGAGCTCAGCTGTTCTCAGTGTGGCAGCTGACTGAACAAGGAACAATGGTCTCAAGTTGAATGGAGGAGCTCTAGATTGGATATAAGGAAACATTATTTTACTAGGAGGGTGATGAAGCATTGGAATGGGTTACGGAAGGAGGTGGTGGAATCTCCTTTCTTAGAGTTTTGTAAGACCTGGCTTGACAAAGCCCTGGCTGGGATGATTTAGTTGGTGTTGGTCCTGCTTTGAGCTGGGGGTTGGACTGGATGACCTCTTGAGATCTCTTCCAATCTTAATCTTCTATAATTCTATCAAAGTTAGGTGACTGCACTATGTGAACTTATAGGTATGACCCAGTATGGCAATTCTTATGTTTCTGAGTGAGAAGGGCCAACTGCATTCAAGTCTGGATTTCAGTCCAAACTTCACCAAAATCCAGAATTGTTTGGTTCCAGAGTTTTGGTTCAGGGTCATCCCCGATGAAAATCTATTACTGCAGGAAATCAACATGGGAGCAAAAACGATAGCAGAAAGAGACAGCAACTCGCACAAAATTGTTTTTGATCATGACACAGTCAATACAGTACAATAGAAGGCATGAGTGGACTAGTAAACTGGAGCTGCCACGTACTTTTTTCTATGCTTTGAAACTCTCTTATTTCAGTGTCCAGTATAATAAATCCTTCAAATTGCTCAAACAATGAACTCCTGTTAGCGCTAGACATACTGTACTTTAAACCATTGACACTCAGACCACAGTGGATCAGGAGCCAAATTAGTGATCAACTTTACCCAAAAGAACCACAGTAGTGTGAATTCATTGTTTCATTTAATATATATATATGGATTCACACCAGTGTTTATTTTATATATATATACCGAATAATAGATATTATTTTCATAGCAAGATAACTGACCCAGTATTATTATTTTATCGACCATAATTGGTTAATAATATAGTAAAAGCATCCTGATTGGTTAATATTAAAAGCACACAGTGTTTTAATATCATGTGCTGCAAAGAGCCGCAGGAGACACATTAAAGAGCTACTTTCAGCTCTCCAGCCTCAGTCTGAGAATCGCTGCTTTAAACAGTGCTCTGCTGAACGGCTGAATGAAGGACTAATCTTTCAAAAACAAAAAATCCTGTGCATTAAATGCGTAAATGCTCAGAGGCTGGTGATCAACCTGCAACACAAAGAAACCGAAATCAACTCTCCTCTACACTAAGTTTGAAAATTGAAATGAAGCGACTCTTTAAAAAAAGGAAGGGCCAAATCCTGCAGTCTTGCTCAGGCAAAATTCCCACTGACAACAGGATTGCAGGTTGTGGGTAAATCTGGCCACATTTCTTTCATATTCTTTAACATGTCTGTCCCTTGTTGGCAATGAAACATTTGTAGGTACTAATTTAAAAAGCTATTATCCCATTTGCATTGTCTGTGAAACGGACTATGCAATGAATACAATGTAGGATACTGTTTGCCTGTAAGCTTTTCTGATCCACTAATAAATCAAATATATTTGAATTTAGGACTCTCGTAACTTTTTATGGAACACTATTAAACCAATTTGGTTGATAACCACAGTAACCTTTGTAATATACTGCAGCAACAATGAGATTATTATTCTCGGATGTGGTTTGCTGTACCATGAGCTGTGTGCCGATCTCCTGAAGTCCTTGCATGAAGGCAAACTTAAAAAGAAAGATTTTTTTTTAAAGGTTGCTTGTTCTTAAATGGAGAACTGATTAATAAGAATGATTTAATATCTCCCTGCCTTAGAAGCAATGGAAATTTGGGACAGGATCAAACATTCCCTCCAAGTTGGCTACAACCTTCCTTGCTTAATATTGTTTTTAAATGAAACATCTGACACATTTTCCAGCAGGGATGTTATTTTGTTCTTTATGCTAAAATGCTTCAAAATTCACTGAAAAACAGGCTGAATGGAAGAATTTTTTTCTCCCATAGACATCTGGAGCTTTTTTTCAAAGCTGATGTGATCTTTCATCTGGACAAGAAAGGCTTTGATCCAAACCCTAAGATCCCCTATCTCCCAGTTAATTGGTGTTAGTGAGGTAGGTTTGACAGCCTCTGACACCAGTCTCTGGAATGCCTTACTCTATTAAGACCTGTCGGTTGTGACTCCGTCAACTCAAAGACATCAGCATTCTCTCATTTGACTTCTGCCCCTCTGGGGATGGTTACAGGTTCTACCTGCTTTCATTGTTTTTTCTCTTAAAACCATTCAATGTCAAGAACTAAATACACTTTTGAAACCAAGCACAAGGCACTTAGAGGCACATGTGATGAGAGATGTTTTTAACAAACGCTCCCAGTTAAGACAGCAGGAAAAATAGCATAAAAGAGAGGGAGCTGGAGATAAAGTCCAAGTGTCCATTTCTTTAGGGTCTTACCATTCTGATGGGCGTACGTGTATTTTTCTGCAGTATGTTTATTGAAGGTAATCAACAAACGTGGTTTTGGTGGGAAAATATAAACTGATGATTCCCTGTATGAGTTATAGTGTAAACTATTCAAAAGCATCATTTACTCTAAATAGGGTTAGATCATTTAAGACAGGGTTGTGACCAGTCCTTATGATGCAACCCAAAGGCAGTAAAGGAAACCTTGCTTACTTCCCTGCATGGGCTATCTGCATTGTGGGCAATAGCGTGGCAAGGACAGTACGTCCACAGGACGGCTGTTCCTGAGCAGATAGAATGGGAGTAACTGGGCAGGGACCGGGGATGAGTGGAGCTGTGGTTCTGTCCCACCTAGTCCGCTGATGAGTAGAGATGGGCTGGCATGGAGGGGGAAGTAATCTGTTCCTGGCATAGGGCCTATAACAGATTATTTTCCCTCTGGAGACAGGGTAGAACCAAGTATTGCATTGCGACAGAATGCTGTAGCAGTACGGCCACATGCCACCCCTTACTTGGGGCAGACTACAATGTCACCGTCTAGTCTTTAAATTGCAATGTGTTTTGAAGATGAGTAGTGCAACTCAAAGCCTCTCATTTCCAGAGACACGAGGCCTAATTTCCCAAGTGCCTCGCCCCCTTTTCTGGGAGTATGTACAGTTCTCAAGCTCCTGCCCTTACATCTGCACAGTGGATACATTCCAGCAACTTCATGCACAGATGTGCGATTCCATCCACTGCATGTGGCTTTAGGGCTGTCTCCTTTGAGGTGCCGAGTGCCCCCAGACTATATGGGAACCATTTGGAGATTATTTTGCCTCGCTGAGATAATGTCCAAAGAGCCACAACTGGAGAATCCTTCAAAATAAGTTAGTACCAAAACCAGTAAGACGCTCCCATTTAAATGTCAGATATAAGACAATATTGAGCAGCCCCAGTATCAATTCAGTTCCCTATAGTCACATCCCAATACTGAAAGGTCCTGCATGGACTCTAACACAGGAGAGGGCACCGGCTCCATCACATGTTGCCTCAGCATTACAATTTATGGAAAAGATATACGTTCTGTGAGATGTGTTGTGTGCGAAGCTGGGGAAAGAGGGAATTGGTTATTATTGGTCCTGATATCTGGCCATGAGTGTACATTTGAACTGCAAGGTTGAAAATCTCATGGGTGCAGAGATTCCTGGTCCAAAAGAGTTAAAGAATGTTCAGCGAAACCACTGTTGGTTTGTACTGCTTAGAAAGTATGTCCAGTCATACGTAACCCTGCAACTGTGATTGATGTGGAGAGTTAGAGGTTTAATATTGATTAGAAATTGATAGACTGACATGGAAGGGGCAGTGGTATTTCTCAGGAAGTGCAGCCCATCTTTGTACATTAAAGCAAAGATCACGGAGTTCACTGAAGTACTCAATACAGGGTTCTCTGGATCAGTTTCCTACACCTGAGTTGCGGCACCTACACCAAAAGCATATTCGAGTGCAATGGCTTTGAAAGGCTGCATCATTGCGTGCATGGCTGGGAAGTGTAAGGATTGACAAAGTAAGGATGAATCTTTGGTTATAAAATGTGGAAACAAATTGAAAGCAGGATGAAAAATCCATTTTAGAAGCAGAAAATGTAGCATTAGTAGGTGACCCAGGAAGTAAGTAGCTGCACTACCTTACTGACAATTGTTTTTGATGATTATGATTGAAAAAAATGTTTGAAAATGCCAGCCCTCCACTTGGCTAAGAATAAACAGACATTCAGGGCCCAGTCCTGCTCTCCTTGAAGTCTCTATCTCAGTCTCCAGTATCCCAGTTCCATAAACAGTGGGATTGTGTTGATTCACCATTGTGTTACTCCAGTTTTGTAGCAGTGTGACTCTGTTGAGTTATGCAGTGAATCCGGCCCAGCACTGCTCTAGAAAAAAATAGATCAACAATTGGTCAATGGCTTATGCAGCCATTTAATGGCTATTATTGGTGCTCAGGCCTCTCTCTAGCTTTTTTTAACATGAATGAACTACTGATTTTTTTTTATTTTGGTGTTATGCAATCCATTCTCTCCTTTGCCTCCCCCCCCCATAACTCCCACCAGTCAATGCACTGTTTAGAAAAAGGATTTTTTTAAAAATATGGCAAATGAAAATACCAGAATCAAATGCAAACCTGTTTTCCACATCATTGGAGGAAACCGAGAAAAACTGGGTAGGGAGGTCAGTTGTTAAGTTATATACATTAGCTCAAAATGTTCTACATGAGCTCAGGCTATTTCACGTTTAAGCACTGAGCGCTGATTCCCAGTGACTTTGATGGAATAACCAGGCTTTCTGCATTAGACTTGAAAGGCATTTGAATAAATTCCAGGTCAGTGTTTTAGGTCTGGCATTTTTAAGATTTACCCCTCGCTCGCTTCCTTTCAGGAGAATTGCAACTGCTTTCCCCAGCTTCTCAAACATTCCCAGAGAAATACCTCTGGAGAAGAGAACTCTGGTTGTAAGAACTTAATCACTTCCTAGATTATTCACTGTTTCAGCAACAAATGCAGGCAGCTTTTTATTTTTAACCCTAGAAGCACTGCTGCTGTGAGAAAATTCATGGCCCCAGCTGACAGGGCTTTCATTTACTCTGCTCTAACAGTATTAGCTTGGCATAGATGTAATCTCATTAGGTTATCTATGGAGACCTACCGGCACAGGAAAACAGCATTCATTGTTTACTCACACCATATAGTGGGATAATCCGAGAGGGCCCTAATGCAGTTGTAACTATGCACCTGCTGATTGGAAGCATTAAGAGGATTCACATACAGCTCTATTAATGGCATCAGGGAATCCGAATAAACAAATAAGGCCACACCGAGCAATAAATGTTAGCCTGTAAGTACTGCATGACTTTCCTCATTACTATGCTAATTAATTGCTACAAAATGAATAATTTTATGATACAATTTGGCTTAGTGGGCTTATGTTTGAAAAGGCTGCAAGGCACAGATAGGGTCAAATCCTAGGGAGACTGCTACTGTCTTTCTATTGTAGAGTAGCTCCATTGAATTCCATGCTGCTAACTGTATGTGGTTCCTTGGGAATAAAGGAAAAATCCTTTTCCTACAGAAGTCAGTTGGAGTTTTGCTCTGGATTTCAATAGGAACAGGAGCAGACTTGTGAGCTTTGAAACCAAGGACTTGTTTGTTCTGCATTAAGGGAGCCAAAGCATTTTTTCTTAAGAGTTAGCATTTACACCTGTGTTCCTGGCCAAAATATTCCTTTCTTCCCCACTGATGGGCAGGCTATCCATCTGGATGACACCTTCCACCAAAGAGGTGGCTAAATTTCACCGGTGCCCTATGTATAAACAATGAAACCTGCTTTAAGCATAATGGAGTTGGCCACTGAATAACGATGGGACGGAATTGTGTTCAGTGGATTTGGGGACACTTTAGAGCAGAATCTTAAGAGAGGCTAATAAAACTGATCTTGTATAAATTCTGTTTTGGTAGCCTATCTTCTAGATGAGGATTGCTGGATGCGATTTCTTGTAGAGACTATTATTACTGCTCCTCCTAACTTGGTGAGCAAGGTCACTCAGAGTGAAGTAAGGTGGCTTCCTCCACTGCACGGCTAGCTGCCCTGGAATGAAAAATTGGATTTGAATCAAAACTTGGTCTCTTAAATTGAAGGCTAGAGCACTAATCTTCCGTCATTTCAGTGAAGAAGGGTCAAATAACACATTATCCTTGCACTTATAGGTCTGGCCCTGTTAACTGTGTTAAAGTTTGTCTGGTCTTTCCCCCCCAAAAAATAATGTTGTGCCACGAGTGTTTGGTACCCAAATTATTCTGAGTCTAAATATCCAGGGTTTTCTTGACAGGAGCGTTTCCAATTACTTTCCAATCTTTATTATTTATGTATTTTGATGAAGTTTTTTTTTTAAATGAATGGCTAAAGTGAGACTTCAATGTCTATATTTAGGCACCAAATAAGTGTCCTGATATTCAAAGACGCCGAACATCCAGGGTTAGTAGCTCAATCTAGACACTCATCTTTTTTTAAAAAATGGCCCTTATAACTGTTATTATTCTGATTATTTATCATTTGTATTGCAATAGCACATAGGGCCTAGATTGCTCTAGGCCCTATGTGCTCCATTGTTCTTGGTGCAGCGCAAACGCAGAAGAAAAAGTACTCAATGATACAATTCTAATTACCACGTTGCCAAATGGTTATAAACCCAGCAGAATATGTTCAGATAACACAGCTACTCCATATTTAGGACATGCCTGTTTTCTGTAAGATATTCAGTCATCAGCGCTTCAGAAACTAGTTAACAAATAGGCTTTGATTAGCCCAAATGACAGTGGTGCCCTTCCCTCCTGGCCCCTCCCATGGTTCTTTGATGATTTTCTGGCCCCGTGACTAGTGCTCCTATCTGTTGCTCCCCATCATTTGGTATCTCACATAGTCATTCAGTATGAGTTGAGCATGATTTCCCAGCTCAGCACTATTGGCTGTTTTGGCTAAAATGACGGGCCCACTTATGCTCAAGGGTTTCTTTTTCATTCACGCTCAAAAGGAAAATGTCTGCGAAGGTGCAGCCAAGGGATGGGGCAGAGAAGAAAAGAAATTCAATTTAGTTGGGAAACAATTTAAATGCTTAATTAGTAAGGGGGAAAAAATCCAAACCCTGAACAGGTGGTGTATTATTCTGCCAGGGATCTTCAATGGGAGTCAGTGCATATTGTTAGCCTGATGCAGAATGAAAAATGTGAAGACCTGCAGTACATGGATACATAATGGCATGTGAGCTGCTGAGATGAGGCCATGATGATGTGAAGAAATCCAATCTGTACAGGAGAAAACACTCCTTTTCGCTCACAGTTCTACTCTGAGATTTACATGGACGTGGCATTAGCAGTATCCTCATTTAGCTGCACATACCCAGAGGAACAGCAAAAATGATGGCCCAGAAGAAAACTGCCACATTTCAGACACTCCAGCTGTGCCCTGCCACCATCCTCTGCCAAATCCCGTAATTTATGATTTTGTCTTTTGTATCTACAAAAAATGTTAATTTTATAGAACGAGGGAAAGACTTGGAAAAGAATAAAACAGTTGGTAAAGGGACACTTGTGTTTCCTGTTAACTGCATTTCAGTTTTTACCCCAATCTCGTCAATATTACTAAAGTTTACATGATCATTATGGTTGTGCACATGACGCTTTAAAATAGAAGAGCAGTGCCAGCAAAGAACCGTCTCTGTTTCAAAGAGATTGTAGTCTTAAAGGCATACTAATCCAGCTGGCACTAGAGCACAACACAATACTGAATAAATAGATCATGAATTTTGAATCATAATGATTTTCATTATTGAAGCCCAGGGAGTGTGCTCTAAAAGAACAATTATTGTTGCATTTGCAGAAGAAGATGATGGCAAGGTCATTCTTGTTTTGTGGGATCGAACTCCGAGGTGCTGGAACTAGGGTTGCAGGGGGTGCTGCCAAACCCCCTGGCATGAAGTGGTTTCCATTATATCCAGGGTTTACAGTTTGGTTTAATGCCTCTTTGCACCCACACTATACAGATTGTTCCAGCACCCCTGATAGAACTCTGTGTATAGGTATCTGTATGAAACAGCATGGGCCACATATTTTTTGGGGAGGGGGGGAATTAGCTGAGTGACAGGAAGTCCCTGTAACCACCTCACTGCTACCAAAAAGAAAAGTATGTTGCAGTTCTATGCCTGCTTTGCGATTAAGTGTAACTCGCATCAACATTTCACCCCAGGAGAAGGCTCTTGAGTGATCTTTTCTCTAGGCTCTATAAATGACTTTTTTGGGCATCCTCTCAAGATAGCACATTATCACGCAAGCGCCCAGGCCGCAGTACCTCCCCCTTCACAGCATCTCTGCAGAGTTCATGGGATGCTGGTTGGGGAACTCAGCCAATAGTAGCACGTGGCATAGACAAGAAAATAGTATCCTGGCAATGGCAAGTGTTTCCCTGGCTTCTAGTGCAGCCCTGCTTCCACCGGGGACAATGTAATGGTTCAGCAAAGACCAATAAGCTGAGGGTCTGTTCTCCTCCTCCTTGCCTTTAACATGTAAAGGGACGGGCATGGGCTCCAATGTCTACTAATAGAAAATGTGTGCGGCTGAATACATAAAACTGGGAGCTATGTGGGTGAGTGGCTATTGTATAATCCCCATGTATAATTATTTTTGGATTCAGGATCTCTCTGTGCAAATACAATGCTGCCTAATGGTGGTGAAGTTTCAAGAGACTACTAGACCATCTGATTGCATCCTTTTAAATCATGTTAATATTTCTCCTTGTGCTTTATTCTAGAGGCTACACATGAACTTTCTACACAGAGAGCTGCTGCCTGAAGGAGACCAATATTTTTTGTGGGTCCCAGGGCTAACTTCTGAAGTCCTGGAGGCTGCTTGTGATACAGTGTTTCCTGGCCCTCTCTACCTGCTCATCATGCTTCATCCATTCATCTTAGAAGACCTGGACAAGGCCCTATACACCAAACAGAAGAGCGTTGAAGGCAACAAAGTCCTGCAAAGTTGTCTGTTGTGTCACAGCTGGGAAGGTTGCTGAATCAGATGGTAACAATGAGAGCCGACAGATAACTGTGGTGCACTCTTTGTTGAATTGAAGTTGTAACAGTCCAACGGCTGATGATGTTACTGGCTCATAGCACATTTTCAATAATTCCTTACATTGTGCAGGCGGACACATTGGCACTTGGCACCCCTCTGCCACATTTCCATTTACTAACATATCCTCCCCATTTTGAACTGCATTTACTCGGTTTTAAAGGTTTCTAAATGTAAAAGTACGATTACAAAGCCCCCGAAGGTTTGGTTACAGCTGAAGATTTTCTTGTTGAGGTTCTGTTTTTATTCTCCATGGAATCACGACAGTGAGTTACTACCTTGCAAGTGACACACAGGTATTTATTATCCCGTGTATAAAAGGTCAGGTTTTAATGTTCTCTGTGATATATGTACCTGGCTCAAGATCAGGCAGTCTTGAATGATAGATCTTAAACTAGGATTCAGGGGAAGGGGTGGAAAATCACATCGTTCGTTAAACAAGCCTGAAAAGCACCAGCACATATGTGAGCTGGAGAGGGAAACCTGCCAATTTCAGCTGATTTGCTGAGCTGCATTCTCACCCCTCATAGGCAAGCTGAGAACTGAACTGAAATGTGAAAAGCTCTAGTGTATCTCCGGGCGCTTTCCCCTCCACACCTAAAGAAGTCTCCTGATTGCACAAGACACAACATTAATAGATACAAATAATAATAATGCTTAGGGCTAACTCCTCACCCTGGTCCAGCCATTTGGTGACACTGAAGCAGTGCGCAGAGACCAGAAAATTGCTCCCCAGTTTAGTAGAGCCTTAGGTGGCAGAAAGCTGGCATTGCTACCGGCCAGGCCAGGCCCCAGCAGTGCCTGCCTGCTAATCTAGGATTGAGAGAGATGGGATGCGGGACATGGGTTTGGGTGGAAGGGGTAGGACTGGAGCACTCCACCCCACCGGATCCTCTATCGCTGGGGGAGTCACAAAAACAACACCCCAGGTCAATAAATCCTGCCCAATGACCTGTGCATTGAGCCCAGTAACCTGGATTAGACTAAAGTATTACAGCCCTCTGGAGACTAAACTATTGTGTGCCACAGGCAGAGGACAGGAGGGACAAAGGTGCACCAATGCCCGAGGCCTCTGCAATGGCAAGGAATTGATTTGGTGAGAAATTCCCAGATGATTCTAGCAAGACGTGATTTTGGACTTGAGTCTCTCCCGCTCCTGAATTCTTCATTGGACAGGAGAGGGGTGGCATGGGAGGAAACATCAAGAAGCTGGTTCCAGCTCCCAGATTCCCAGGCTAGCCCCAACTCCAGTGTGAATAAGAACAGCTCCTGGGCAGCTCTAATTTGTTCCCTGATTAATCAACCTTCTGCCAGACCAGGATCGCTGTTGCAGAGCTCCACTCATACCCCTTCCTGACACTTACATGCCCTGTACCTGAGGAGAGGGTGCAGGAACAGAGGTGCAGGGCCTCACTGCAATGCAGCTGTACCAGCAGGGAATTCACCTGTACCAGGGGAATTTTCTGCCGACAGTTGGAAGCTGGTATACAACCCCTTTACCATGGGTGCTGTAACTAGGGGTGCTGCTACAGCCCCTGGCTTGAAGTGGTTTCCATTACATACAGGATTTACCATTTGGTTCAATGGCTCTCAGCACCCCCACTATAAAAATTGTTCCAGCACCACTGCCTTTCACACCACTAGAGTGGAATAAAGAGAGTCCAACCCAGCTTCAGAATCCTGCCCAATACTTATTATTAGGTACCAACCATGCTCTGAGTCCAGTACAAAATGCAAATTGAAGACAGACTTGACTCACCAAATAGCTTTTCGTATTTGCCATTGTGTCTAAGAAACATTATTCGATCATGTTAGGAAGTACTTGCTCACTGCAATGTGTTATGTAAAAACAAAGCCCTTTTTGAGTCAGCAGAGTACAAAGACTCATCAAAAAAATATTTTCCACTCAATCTTATCCAAAGACAGTTGGACCAGGACAATGGCAAATTGGGTTGCAAAAACAATTTAATTTAAAATTATTGGCGATGCTTTTGTATGATGTTTTTGTTATATGTGGCTTAGATATTGAGAGGCATCATCATTCATTGAGGAGATGCAATTCCTAGCCTGAGCCGTGTTCTCACTTCATTAGTGAAGTGCATGCATTGATAATCTCATGAGAACCTTAATGACTCAGTATAGCAGAGGAAAAAAATACAACAGCTAAAAGTTAGATTTGAGAACATTCTAGGTTGGTGCTTTTTCACGGAGACCCCTCCCCCGGCCTGTGTCATACCAGAATGTTTTGTGAATTCTTCTCTCAGCAGGTTCCGAACATGAACTTGCCTCACTGTTCTTAGTAAACAATAAACAGCTCTGGGCTATAAAACCTCACAGATTGTTTTCTACAGAAGGAATTTGCATGCTGACTCATTCCTGCTATATTTATAACCTAGTGCCAAACCACAGCACCGGCAAGATTTCTAATAAAGCTATGGAAATTACATGCATTGCAATGGGAGTTGAATAAATTTACATTCATAGTATTTTACCAGTTCACAATTTATGGCAGATTACCTTGTGTGTGCATGTCTTGGTTTTAATGGTTATTTTTTATAACTGAAAATGGTGGTTTATGATGGTATCCCTGGTCGAAATTTATGATGAGTCTACCACATGGAGTATTGTGGTTGTTTTATTGTTATGTAGTGTACATTATTGAGAATTAGTGATTACAAAAATGTTCAAAAAGTTGAAATTGTATTAAATGATATTTTTTCACAAGAATTTTTAGCTCAAGTTAATCATAAACCAAATGCCTTATTCCTTCTCAGGAAAAAACCTCATTGACTTCAAGTGCCCTGTCCTGAGTATTTAACACGGATAGCATAGGTAGTACTTAACACAATACACATCTTCTCTTCAGAGTACCTTGCATGGATTCATATTTTTCAGGTCAAACTGGCCTAGCTGGGATCTGACTCGGAAAAAGGTAAGGAGATCTACAAAGCTTTTAACCTCTTCCACAAAATCTAGCATTGTACATCTATGCATTCCTTACCACAGCTCAGAGCCATCAGTTCTTTTTGGCTGCACTGAAGGTGGAAGATGTTACCAGATGTCAAGATATTGTCTCTCTCTCTCTTTCTCTGCACTGTCTTTGCCTGCCTTACTTACTAGTTTAGTATGTTGGCCAATCTAGTCTTGCACTTAGGCCTCTATTCTTGCCTAGACATGACGAGGAAGTGCAAAGGAGCCTACTGTGGCTCCTTAATCTTGGTACCAGTCCTGTGCTGGTCCCAGCCCGGGCAGAAGGTGCTATAAAGTACATCAGCCAGCTACCTTTTCTCAAGTACAAAATTTAATGGAAAAATTATATAGCTTCTGACTGTTTCATTGTGACCCTTTTACACTACTGGAACAGAGTTCAGGAATGAGGTTGTGATCTGTTTGAATTTGGTAATAACATTTTTCCTTTATCTTTCATTTTTAAAATCAAACTTCCCCATGCTATAGTTCTCCATTTGTCTGCAAAGTTAATATTAGTCCATTTATGGAATGTTTTAAGGAATGTGTCTCTGTGTATTACATTCATCTGGTTTCATTCTAGTCTAAACAATGAGCTAAAAGTGAGACCTTGTGTGTGATAGTTTACTGAGGTCTGACATCTGATTCAAGATCTGTGTGCCTCGTTATGAAAAGCATTATTTAAATGTAAACGGCTAGAACTCTACTCAAAACATAGAAGACTTACGTGGGTAATTTGTGATTTTTGTGTGCAGCTGCTGTGAGGGAAGTGGACTTCGTCTGGTGTACAAACACCAAAATGGTATGAGCCAAGATATATGCGAGTGCTTTCTTACCACACCATCTCTCTGGCCAATCAAATCTGATGAAGATCACAAATACTAATCTTTCCCTGTAGAAACCTGGTCATTATTCAGATTAAACACAGTGTAAAAATCAAATGTAAACACACACATGAAGAAAAAGGTGCTTTATGGGTCCCAGGGCTGATCGTACCTAAATGCCCGCAAATCACACCTGAGCCGATGGAGTTTTGAGAGACACCTAGTGCCCAACAAGATCAGCTTCTAGTAACATTCTCTGGGATGCCAAGTGTGATTTTGTGTCTAGACTTAAAAAAAGAAGGCAAGGAGAAGAGAAAACGAGCAAGGTCAGAGGGAGAAAATGGACAGATTAAAAGGAGATAGACAGGGTGTAAGAGGGCACTGGAAATGGGCATGGAGTGGTCACCAGCTGCTGAATGGAGTCCAACACAAAAGCGCTGGGATCCACTGGCTCACAAGAAAACAGCTTTTATGTACACCATGATCAAATACTCACAACCTTTAAGTCACCCAGATTTTCCTAGACAATCAGACATTTTAAAAAGTGCCCTTGCTTTCACTTTCCTTCTGAAAGGAGTTCTGAGTTGAAAGTCTGTAAGTGTGGATACTTGTCAGATCCTCTGAATCAAGCACTAGCATGGCAAAGAGAGAATTGTGTCAGTCTTTCCTGTGATGATTCAGCAAGGAGAAAACACAACAGCCCTTCTACCATGGCTGTTACTCAAGTAAATTATTCATCTCTTACAGCCCAACCACTCACTGGTTCAGCTTGTTAGTGCTCTGCATATTGTGCTTAATAGAATTTTAAATTATTTTGATTAAAGTGTCAAGGGCTGGGGATTTAAGATTGATCAAAGCTACTTCCTAGCACTGAGCCAAGCCAGTTTCAGAAGGTTATTACCCAGAAGATTCAAGTGATGTAACACCCAAGACATAGAAATTCTTATAGCAGGTTCTTAAATCTAGGCATGTACTTAAGTGCATGTTTGGACTGGGATCTTAGAGTGCTGGTGTATGTCTCACCAAAACCATCATCACAAATGGTTAGCAGTTTGAGCTGAAAGGCTGGGGACCAAAGGGGCATTAAGTGTGAACTGTCTCACCTTGATAGCCAGTGCCTGCCATTTGGGCTTGAGGAACATTGACAATGTAGTGAGAGTAAGGCTTGCCAGTATGCTTTTGCTGATGCACCTGTTCTGTGGCTTGATGACCAGTTTGGGTTTCCAGAGCTGTCAGTCTAGCACCTTTTATTAGCATTTAATTTAAAAATGGAAAAATACCTACGGACTGCTGTGAAGGAATGTGATATTGTCACAGCCTACTCTGAAAAATGTGTTCTTGCTGGCCTGTTTGGTCTCAGCATTGCAGGACAAATGGTAAACTTAATGGACTGAGGTCTCCAGCGGAGCTCTGCGAAGGAAATCACATTTGATGTAGTTTGGTGTAAACTGTGATTATGGTATCACAGGCAGGACCGGCGACAGGAATTTTGGGGCCCCGTATGCAGATCGTGCGCCCCCCCCCCCGTCTCCCACCGCCCGCGGGCCCCCCCGGCCAGTCTCCCGCTGCCCGTGCCGCCCCCCCCCCCGGCCAGTCTCCCGCCGCCCGTGGGCCCCAACCTCCGCATTCGCTTTGGCCGCGTAGCCCGGCTGGGAGAAGCAAAGGGGGGCGGGGGGAGGCTGCTGGGTGCCGGGGGAGGGGGCTGGTGAGCGCGGCAGCGGCTGCCCGGAGCCGCGCCTTGCTCACAGCCCCAGCGACAAGGGGGTACAGCTGCGTACCGGGCCAACCCCGGACTTCAGGAGGGCCCCCTGAAGTCTGGGGCCCGGTACAGCTGTACCCGTTGTACCCCCCCTGTCGCCGGCCCTGATCACAGGGGAGGATTTGCCATGAAACACACAGTGCCCTGGCATGGGGACCCCCACCAGTGGCTGGAGGGAAGCTACGCTTTGAAGGGGAAACTGATGCTTCTCTCTGGCTGTGTGGCTGCCCCTGCTCCTCCTGAGTTCTCCAGCCTGTGCTGGCAGGGCCGGATTCAGAAAGGGGGCACGGCTTTAGGGGCTGCAGCCCAAGGGTGCAGGGTCCACTTAGCCCTGGGCGGCAGCCCCTAAAGCCTGGGGCCCTCGCATTCCGGCCCTGCCTGGGGGGTGGGGAGGCAGCTCCAAGAATTGTGGCCAATGGGAGCCGCGGGGGGAGGTGCCTGCAGGACAGGCACAGGGCCGCACGGAGTCACCTGAACTCCCTGCACCTGCACCCCCCTGCACCAAACAGGAGCTGCCCCAGGTAAGTGCTCTGCACCCCGCACCCCGCCCCAGCCCTGAGACCCCTTCCCCACCTAACGCCTAACTAGACCCCCCCCATCCCCTGCCTGTTCCTGCACCCTCACGCCCTCCCTGACACTGCACCCTCAGCACCAGCCTTCTCCCACCCTCCAACTCCCTCCCAGAGCCTGCACCCCAACCCTGAGCTCATCCCCCACCATAACTCCCACCCAGGCTTCCACCTCCAGCCACTCCTGCACCCTAACTCCCTCCCAGACCCTGCACCCCCAGCTCTGAGCCCCAGAAGGAGAATGCTGGGGGGGGATGAAAAATGGGGTGGGGATAAGAGAAAATGCTCTTCCCACGGGGGAAAGGAGGCAAAAATGAAGTAGAGTTAGTCTGGCCCTGAGCTCAAAATCTGCCACTGTGATATGAAGCTCTTCCCAAGCCATAACAGTACAGTCCTATTTTAGTCATCTTCAGTGTGATGCCGTGCTCCCAATTTTGTATCTAAGATAAAGGAGAATAACCCTCTGTATTGCTTGCTACAGTAACTGACTCACAGATAATTGCTCTAAGTTTCAATAGTGTTTGTATCCATGTGTGTAAATGACCATATGGTACTATAAACTAGACTATCTTGGGTTAGACTCTTTAGTACCCTACAGCTATTTTGTGTTGCTCTGGCAATGCCAGCAGCTACCGATTCAGCTTCACTGAACTGGTGAGTTAAACTAGGCCTGCAACTGCTCTGAGTGACATAAACAGTCAGAGTACTGATGAATCTGGCCTCTTGTATTTAAGTTACTTCTTAATACCTCAAGCTGTTGTTTAAGCTAGAGCCTCGTTGAAAACATCAGATTCACTAATCATGATCTTTACTTTGTATAATAAAGAGCAGTGTAGGTCTTAAGAGATTTTATTGGGTACAATAATTCTCACTGAAATAAACATCCTGATTGCAGTTCTGTTTAGTTTAATGGTGAACTAAAATAACTTTCAATAACCATTTACACTAAATGAGGTTCATTTAGCTTGACAATTATTCTAGATATTTATTGCCACATTGCTTGCTGAGAGCTTCCCAGAATACAACTGTAAGTACATTACATCTTATGAAAATTGTCGAGTAGATCAAAGTAAACAATACAGAAGATCCAAGCACAGAGTGTGGCTATATAGAGATGGTCCAGATTCTCAGCTGGTGTAAATGAGCAACACTCCATTGACTGAAATAACACAACAGCGGAAGAGGAGCACAAGGCAAGACTGGATGGATCTTTCTGAAGTCCTTCCAAATACAGTAAACCCTCGATTTAACGGACCTCGATTTAACGGACTTCGGATGCAACGGACAAAATTTCTAAGCAAGTCTGATGCATCCGAAATCCATTTGTCGAGGGCTGGCTGCCAGCTCCCGACTGCCACCCGGGTCCAGACAGTGGGCGTGCTGGCTGCCGGCTCCCAGCTGCCGCCTGGGTCCCAGCAGCGGGCGGGCTGGTTGCCGGCTCCCCGCTGCCGCCCGGGTCCCAGCAGCAGGCAGGCTGCGGAGCTGCCACCCTGGCCCTGTGGCGGGCGGGCTGCTGCTCCGACAGCTCGGGGTTTTTTTTATTATTAAATAATGGACTTTCTGATTTAACGGACACCCCCTCGCCTGAATTAGTCCGTTAAATCGAGGTTTTACTGTACAGCTGCAATTCCCTGCAGTTTTTTGGTGTTATTCTGCTTTGTTACTTACATCAGAAATGTGTAATTGTGAAACTGAACATGTAATAAAACCTTGATTTATGCTAAGGAAATTAATTTAAAGTTTCTGCTATTGCTATTTTCTATTGCATTCATTATGGTGATGGCCTGGGCTGGATTTATCACAAGGGATAAGGCACAGATAATTTTTTGTTTAGATTCTTTAATGAACATTCATGCCCCCTATTCATCATTTAATCATCTTTTATAAACACTGTAGATTTTCTGATTTCAAATAGTTATACTTTATATACTATATAGAGAAAATGAATATTTAACACAGGCTGAACTGTGATACTATCTCATTGTATGCCCGCTGTCTAAAATACAGAAATTTAGAAATAATCACTAGGTAAAATTCATATGTAGAAAAATAAAATCTAGGAATTGCATTTATTTATTGTAATTCTACAAACAAACAAACTGAACAGTTATTTTATGAATCAGAGTGTCTGATTGTCCCTTCCTGTATCATGGATCTGGGAGCCTTGTCAGGCTGAGAATTCTACATCCAAACGTGCAGGGTCCATTTTTCTTTCAGTTGACACACAGAATTCTTATTAACTTTTGGGCTGCAGCATAATGTGTGCAACTATCTGAAGCCGCCCAAGGTACAGTAATAAACATTTACCGTATTTTTCGGCGTATAAGACGCCTTTTTAACCCCCAAAAATACTTTCAATATTAGGGGGGGCGTCTTATACGCCGAATATCGGCCGGACCAAAAAAAAAAAAAAAAAAAAAAAAAAAAGCGGCGCTTTTTTTTTTTTTTTTTTTTTGGTCCGAAAACGCGGGGGCGTCTTATACGCCGGAGCGTCCTTTGGGACGAAAAATACGGTATGCATGAGCTTATCTTCAAGCGCCTGAGCAGTCCAACTGACCTCACGGGAACTTGGGCATGTGCTTTAAGTTAATCATGTGTTAAGTGCTTTGCTGATCAGAGGATTTACAATGTAAGCTCCTATTAATTATTATTAACAATATTAATACTAATAATCCTATGTATTATGGCAGTGGCTAAGAACCAATTGAGAACAGGTCTCAGTTGTGCTAGGCACCATATAAATAGAATCACAGATGGTCCCTGCACCAATGAGTTTACATTTTTAATAGCGCAGACAGAGACAGGCTGGGAGAATCAGTGGAGAATTATCTCAAGTAATCTACATTCGATTTCCTTCTCTCAGTTAGCTTAGCCGCACTGCAAAGGAACAGTGGCGTTGCTGTAATGCCCCGTAATCTTCTGGAGGCATCTCCCATAGAGCATCGTACTCCAATCAGCTGAGCTGCTCTGTGGGTACGGGGCAGTTTATAAATTGGGCCAGGGATAGGGGGCAGCATAGAAGAAGCTGTAAAGATGTTTGTGGGAGAGGTGGATAAATTGGTTGTCTAGGCTGGAAGGATGCAAAAAGAAACAAGAGCGGAAAGGAAAAAAAGGAGGTGAAAAGCTGTGAAGGGCCTTGAAGATGAGAGCAAGGAGCTTGAATCTTGTATACAGTGTTTAGTAATAAGGAAGCAGTTTCCATCACTGCAGAGTTCCCAGGGATTATTTAGCACACAGTTCATGACCTTCAAAACCATTGCTGCTTGTGCTATTGCTATTATTGGTATCGATACATCCTCTGCTGTTGGTGCTACTGCACATGCTCAAGCAATTGGCAAGGGGATCACTATGGAGCTGCACACAGCAAGTGGAATCAATTAGGTGTTGCATATTACTTCTTTATCTTGGCTCATGGCATAGTCCAGGGGCTAAGGCAGGCAAATTCAAATAACACAGCTCAAAAAAGTTGGTTACACTTTAAATTACAGTGTAACTTTTACACTGTGAGTGAAAAAAAAATTCTTGAAGACAAAATGCAGAACCCTGGATCTCATAACGAAACTATCCATTCCTTTTATTTCTGTTTTCATTTAAGTGAAATAGGGGGCCTCGTTAGTGCCAATACAATTAGCTAAATGTCTCTCATATAAAGGCTTCAGCAAAATGTAGTCTTTATATTATCTCATAAAAACAGTTGCCCAAAGTGAATTTCCAGATTAATATCCTATTACTGCCCTTTTCAAATAAAGCAACTAAGAGTAATCATCTCAACAGAATACAGCTAGGAGTATCGTGACCTAGTAATTGCAATTCTGGATCTCACCAGTGGTCCGTTTTGTCCAGTATCCTGTGTCAGACAGTGCTTAGACTAGTGGCTTAGGTGAAGATGCATGAAACCCTGCATTTTGTAGTAGTGGAACAATCTGCCTTCAGAGAAAGACGTAACCCCTATAAATTAGAGCTTTTTTATACGTTCCAAAATGTTTTTTTAATGCCTTGCTCTTGTAACTCTGAATGCTCTCATTATACATATAAAGGCCAAATCCTTTTTTTGAATCCTACCAAACCCTTGGCCTCAGTGATAGTTTGTGGCAGTGAGTTCCACTGGCTAATTTGTGGCTTGTGTGGAAACAGTATTTCCTAGCTAAATATACTTTGCTTTTATCAGCTCCCATGAACTGAACGGCAGAGGTAAAGTTAGACAGATATATTTCCTGCAAGTGCTGAAAGCTCTCAGGGGAGCAGATACAATTTCTTAAACCTTAATTTTTTCACAAAAGCTTTTTGTGTAAATTCCCAGAATAACTCTAGTCTCTCTGCTGTAAGTAGATCTCTGGTACATAGGCAAAAATCTGATCTAGCAGAAACAATATAATGCCTCTAGGGGAATTATTGTGACAAGTGAATGAGAAAGCATTACTTTCCCCTTGTAAAATGGCATGGCTGTGTGATGTGTATCCTGCTCTAATTAGACATTGTCTTTTCTGGATTAACTTCTTGTCAACTTGAACTTGTGAAAACATTTTTGACAGATCTAGGGCAGATATAAAAGCATAGGAAATAGCTAATGCTAGGCTTTATAGGTAGGCATCAGTTTTGCAGAAAGGATACTTTTCATATGTTTATAGAAGATAAAGAGCTAAGCAAATCCTTCTATTTGTTCTGGTTTGGTGGATAAAGGAAGATCTGTTTTATTCAGCTACTTCATGGGATGTATTGGACATGAGAAATGTAAAAAATTCTGATTTGGCCGTGTTCCCATGTGCTCAAATCTCTGAAAAGGTCAGGTATGTATGATATTTTTCATAGGTTAATACTACCGCCTAAGAAGCTGTAATTGCAACTGTGCCGGGAAGATTTTGTGGAAAAGGCTTCTTTGACTTCAGCCTGCACTTAATTATCAGTCACGGATCTCTTGTGATAGTTCTGGCCTGGGAACGGAGTTTCTGATACTTTATTTCTGATCTGGATCTAAACAGGGATCTTTGAGCTAGACCAGGGGTCTCCAAACTTTTCAGCCCGAGGGCCGCATTAACTATCAAATAGCAGTTCGGGGGCCGACAACACACTCGAGGTCCAAATAAAAAAGAATCAAAACATGGATGTTGTTTTTAATTATTTATTTAATATTATTTTATTCAGTTATTATTTAATAACACATTGATACACTACACATGAACACCTGTTCACTACACATGAACGCTACACATGAACACCTGTTCACTACACATGAACACTACACATGAACACTACACATGAACACCTGTTCACTACACATGAACACTACACATGAACACCTGTTCACTACACATGAACACTACACATCAACCCCCCAACTGACCCACCCAGCCAGGACTCTCCCCCCAAAACCTCCTTTCCTCCAACCCCCAACTGACCCACCCAGCCAGGTCTCTCCTCCCAAAACCTCCTTTCCTCCAACCCCCCCCCAACTGACCCACCCAGCCAGGTCTCTCCCCCCCAAACCTCCTTTCCTCCAACCCCCCCCCAACTGACCCACCCAGCCAGGTCTCTCCCCCCCCAAACCTCCTTTCCTCCAACCCCCCCCCCCAACTGACCCACCCAGCCAGGTCTCTCCCCCCCAAACCTCCTTTCCTCCAACCCCCCCCCCAACTGACCCACCCAGCCAGGTCTCTCCCCCCCAAACCTCCTTTCCTCCAACCCCCCCCCAACTGACCCACCCAGCCAGGTCTCTCCCCCCCAAACCTCCTTTCCTCCAACCCCCAACTGACCCACCCAGCCAGGTCTCTCCCCCCCAAACCTCCTTTCCTCCAACCCCCCCCCCAACTGACCCACCCAGCCAGGTCTCTCCCCCCAAAACCTCCTTTCCTCCAACCCCCAACTGACCCACCCAGCCAGGTGTCTCCCCCCAAAACCTCCTTTCCTCCAACCCCCCCCCCCCAACTGACCCGCTCAACCCGGTCTCTTTCCCCCTCCCCCCCGACCCGCTCAACCCGGTCTCTTCCCCCCCCCCGACCCGCTCAACCCGGTCTCTTTCCCCCCCCCCCCGACCCGCTCAACCCGGTCTCTTTCCCCCCCCCCCCGACCCGCTCAACCCGGTCTCTTTCCCCCCCCCCCGACCCGATCAACCCGGTCTCTTTCCCCCCCCCCCGACCCGCTCAACCCGGTCTCTTTCCCCCCCCCCCCGACCCGCTCAACCCGGTCTCTTTCCCCCCCCCCCCGACCCGCTCAACCCGGTCTCTTCCCCCCCCCCCGACCCGCTCAACCCGGCCTCTTCCCCCCCCCCCGACCCGCTCAACCCGGCCTCTTCCCCCCCCCCCGACCCGCTCAACCCGGCCTCTTCCCCCCCCCCCCGACCCGCTCAACCCGGCCTCTTCCCCCCCCCCCGACCCGCTCAACCCGGTCTCTTCCCCCCCCCCCGACCCGCTCAACCCGGTCTCTTCCCCCCCCCCCGACCCGCTCAACCCGGTCTCTTCCCCCCCCCCGACCCGCTCAACCCGGTCTCTTCCCCCCCCCCGACCCGCTCAACCCGGTCTCTTCCCCCCCCCGACCCGCTCAACCCGGTCTCTTCCCCCCCCCCGACCCGCTCAACCCGGTCTCTTCCCCCCCCCGACCCGCTCAACCCAGTCTCTTCCCCCCCCCCCGACCCGCTCAACCCAGTCTCTTCCCCCCCCCCGACCCGCTCAACCCAGTCTCTTCCCCCCCCCGACCCGCTCAACCCAGTCTCTTCCCCCCCCCAACCCGCTCAACCCAGTCTCTTCCCCCCCCCAACCCGCTCAACCCAGTCTCTTCCCCCCCCCCCGACCCACTCAACCCAGTCTCTTCCCCCCCCCCCCCGACCCGCTCAACCCGGTCTCTTCCCCCCCCCCCGACCCGCTCAACCCGGTCTCTTCCCCCCCCCCGACCCGCTCAACCCGGCCTCTTCCCCCCCCCCCCCCGACCCGCTCAACCCGGCCTCTTCCCCCCCCCCCGACCCGCTCAACCCGGTCTCTTTCCCCCCCCCCCGACCCGCTCAACCCGGTCTCTTTCCCCCCCCCCCGACCCGCTCAACCCGGTCTCTTTCCCCCCCCCCGACCCGCTCAACCCGGTCTCTTTCCCCCCCCCCCCACCCGCTCAACCCGGTCTCTTCCCCCCCCCCCCGACCCGCTCAACCCGGTCTCTCCCCACAGACCGTTTCGCCGCCTGGCAGTGGGTGGCTCCTTGTTTCTGGCGGTGCGGCGCGTCCCGGCCCCAGCTCTGAGCCGTCCCTGGCCGGCAGCGGCAGCGGAGCACGCGGCGTGTCCCCGCCCCGTGGCTGGTTCCCGACCGATCTCCACGGGCCGGATGAGAGGGCCTCGCGGGCCGCATCTGGCCCGCGGGCCGTAGTTTGGAGACCCCTGAGCTAGACACATAACAGTTAGAGAGAGAGAGAGAGACAGTTCCTATTTATAGGTCTCATATATGGGTGGCAGGTATTAAAGGCCAGGGGAGGCTGAGCCTCCACAAACGGGCTCACGCTCCATCCCCAGACTCCTTCCTGCTTCCCGCCAGCAGTCTGGGACTCCGAGTCTTCCCCTGTGGCAGGGCTCTGGGCTTGGACTGTGGCTGGAGCTAGTGGGGGCTGGGCTGTGGCTAGAGACTCCAGGAGGCTGGAGCCGGTGCTTACATCGCTGGCCTGCCCTCCACCCTGGGTCGGGGGTGGAGCCTCTGGGCTCTGGTGGGGGTGGGAGGGGTGGGGCCTCAGGCAGAAGGGGTAGGCCGGGTTGTGGGCTAGTCTTCCCAAGCCCACAGTCAGAGTAGTTCTGGGGCTTGGACTGACACCCCCTGGGCTCTGTGCCTCCAACGGTTGACCCCTTAGCCCCACTTCCCTGCATTGCCCCTCCCCCCAGGGCCGGATTAAGACCTTTAGAGGCCCTAAGCACTGAAAAGATTATGGTACCCCCATATACCGTATATGTAATTCAAAATAAAAACAATAGTAAACCGTAATATATATATATTCTAATGAATAAATATCATTATTTGTATGAAACAAAAGACCTATTATTCCATTGCTTTCTTGCCTTGAAGATACTTAGCATTTTACCTTACATGAATCAAAGATGCAAAATTATGTTTACTGTTGCTTACTTATAACTTTATTTATACTACAAAAAGTTTTCTCCTGCATTTCTGCAGTTTTCTCCTGCATTTCTCCTGCAATCCAGCACTGGAAAAAAACTCTATGGGGTCCCTCTTTACTTGAGGCCCTAAGCATGTGCTTATTTTGCTTAATGGTTAATCCAGGGCTGCCCCTCCCCCCCCCCCCATGTTCCTCCATGCCCATCTAGCCCGACCTTTTTGGTAAACTGGGCATTTGTTTGTTTGCTCTTGCCAACTAATCAGTTGAGTAGAGAAAAAGGGATAAATGCCTGTTTTTGTTAAAAAAAAAAAAAAAGTCAGGAAGACCAGGACAGAGCTTAAAAAGGGGATTGTCCCGGCCCAAATGGGACGTATGGTCTCCCTACGAAGGAATGCTGTGTGACACGTGCTGAACACCTGTGAGAAGGTCTCTACCCCTGGATACTGAAATACCAGCTCCACAGCTGAAGGGACAGCCCCCCTTTAGCTGCAGTGAAATAGGCAGAGCAGATCTGGCAGAAGCACTAGCGAACATGAAGTGAGCAGGAGACAGCTTGAGGGAGGAGGTAACTACTAGGTCAAACTCCTAAGGCCCACAGGAAGGGAGCTCCATTACTGCTTAACTAAGGAGCTCTGCATAGAAGCAGATTGTGCCTCCGGTACAGATCATAAGTGGCCCTCCAACGTGTCTTTGGGGCAGCGTAGGACGAAAAGCAATGCTGCTATGCAGAGCTCCTAAACTATACACAGTGAAGCTCAGCTTGGCTTCAGCACAGTTTAGGGAATTGTGTGGATCCTATAAAAAAAAGAGAGAGATTGTACAGCCATTTGTGTAGGTGCAGAATTGAGATATACGTGGGGCCTGCTCTGCAGGTGCCTCCCCTCCCCCAGTCCAATTGCTTCCAGAACTCATTCTCTTTTATGGTCTTTAAGGTAAAAAGACTTAGATGCCTAAGTGTAGCACAAATATATTGCATGATGAAACAGACCGCATTCTCACCCCTCTTCAAACACAGGCAGGAAACTCTTCTTTGGCTCGAAACAGTGCTCTTTATTTCACAGTGCAAAGCCCCACCACCAATATACACAGCTTTATACACCGCTCTATAGCTTACAGCTCTAACACAGCTCTACAGCTGGCAGCTCTACCCAACTCTATACCCAGGTCCTTCTCTCTATCTCACTCCACACTACCACACTGGGCTTCCTGCCTGGCAGGCTTTTATCCCCCTGAGGAGGCTGCCAGGTGCAACCCATAAGGCTGATTGCCCTGCAGCCCAGGTGGCTGATTAGGCTTCTCTGCAGGGAGGTTTGCAGAGGGCTTTTCTCCCTCTTAAAGGGGCAGCAGGCTGGGTCAGGCCCACCCTGCCACAATGAGCAGGTGAACCACTTTTAAGCAATGAGAGCCCTCCCCGGCCCTTGACTCTTTGCCCAGGTCTGGTGGAAATGAACAGAACTTTGTTTTGAGGGGTGAAAAAACATTTGATTAAATCCCCCATTGCACTGTCATCAGCCCTTTACATTTACCCCCACTGTGTGGTGTAAAGAAACCCTCATGTAAACCAGAGTCAGACACCAAATGGTTTGTGATTTTAATCAGTATAGGGTCCTTAATGCTTGATGAAATTCATACTTTGCGGCCTAATCTGTAGCCTGTTGAAGTGGAATTTAGATGAGGCTTATGTTGAGCAAAAATGTGAACACAATGTATTTTGGGCTGTGATTTTCATTGGTGGGTGAAATTCACTGATGTGCAGAAGGCGGCTCAAGGCCTAAGAACTACTAAAGTCCCATTTCAACTCTAGTTTGAAAATGTAGATGGGGCGGGGGAGGGGGCAGTCTTTGGACAGTTCTGCTGCATAAGTGAAGTTTTCTGGCTATAAAAGAAAGTGGGTTCCCTTCTGCTCAGCACAACATTCTAGCAGCTCATTTCTTGCCATCAATAAACGATGGGCTGTATTTCAGATGAAAGTTTGTAATTAAAATTGGCATATTGGAGTATTGGCAGCCTCAGGACTGCTGAAATGTGACATCATTTATGATACTAGCAGTAAAGGTGCTCAGAGTCTGAGATCGTAAAACAATTTCCAGGCCTGATTTGTTATTGATTTAACAGTCAGGATAACTTTCCCCTTTAATATTTAAACAAGACGTCTCATGGCTCAGCATTAAAGATGTACTTTTCTGCAGCTTCGACCCAAAATGTTCTAAGTCACAATAATCTCCAATTAACATCCTTTTGACTTCTTTCTACTGAGCAATATTCTTTATAACACTTTCTGATTTACCACTCTGCATGGTACAATGTAGCTATAATAAGGAATCCCTTAGCAGCCCTTTTTGTCCTTAACTCTGATGCATGATGTTTCTGTTGTGGCTGCCAAAATTCTTCAAATATCAGCAGCTGTCAAATTTTTGTGGATTTAATATTTAATCTCCCTCTGCAGACACAGTATTAGTCTTCACTTATATTGCTAGCTCTCTTCTACTGCACTGATTCTCACTTTTTTAAACTCTTTTCTTAAATCCCATTCATTTTGCTGATTCTCTCTAACACAGATGATACATACACTACTTCTGGCTTAGCCATCTTCTTTTCCATACTTGTCCATTCAAAAGATAGTTAGACACTTACCTTTTCAGTCACCTTTCTTTGCTTTCCTCTCTCACCCCAGACACAAAAGTACAGAGTTGGAGAAAATTATTGTTGAGTTCCAGCTGGAAACTCATATTCAAATCCTTTCAAATTTAAGATTCTATTTCCCAGATCCATACTCACCTCTATGGTTTTGTTCCTGGTATTGGTAGTAGCTCAATTTCCTTCTTTTCTTTCCTGCTTCTATTACAAATATGACCAAGATCTTGTGAAAATTGTTCTTCTTGTGAGATTTCAGGCTAGGTGATGGTAATCTCATGTAGGAACTCCACAATTAAAGCTGAGACAAATTTCATGAGATCAATTGTCAGTTTTGTGAGGTAACTGCTGTTCTGGGATGACTTTCCCAACAGAAGTTGGTCCAATAAAAGATATTACCTCACTCACCTGGTCTTGCTAATATCATGAGAGTGTGTCACAAGATTTTCTCTCAGTTCTGAACCCAATCCTTGGTCCTTATGTAGCAGACCCAAATCTTAAACTGGTTGAGATCCAAGGACCAGGTACCATCTCCCATTGTCGCTCTCTGTTTGGAAGGGCATTCAGGGATGGCTAAAGAAGACAGGGCTTTTTCTTTTTATTGGAGGAGTATATTAGAGTTGGAAAATTTGATTTGTTTGCTGACTAGTGGTGGGGATGGGTTGGGTGGAAAACTTTGGAGTTTCCAGATATTTTTGCATTGTACCTTTTAATTAATAGCAACAGTGCTGAGAACTCAGATAAGCATTCTTTTATGTTATAGTATTTAAATCTAAATAAACAAATAAATCACTAAACCTTGTTTTGGAAATACATGGCCAGCAGACTTGCATACTTAAAACCAGCTGGGTTTAAATGTCCCTCATATGCCCCTGGTTGCTACAAGTCCTTTTCTTTTTTTTTTCTTTTTTTAAATAACTCTGGCTTAATTATTTTAAATAAGTCTCCATGCTAAAAGATTTAGTACAGCACAGAAAATCACCTGAGGTGGCCTTGCTAAGGATAAGACTATTCACTCTTAAAGGGATACTGTAAACTCAAATTTAACCCCAAATTTATTTTTTATTAAAAAAACAAGCAAAATGTAGACCTATAGAAATTGTTTTATACCTTCTCCCCCCCCCCAAATTCCAGTGGAAACAATTGTTTTTCTATACATTTTCACCAAAGTCAGAGATTTCACCTGTTCTTATTAAATAAATAAATGGAGATATACCAATCTCCTAGAACTGGAAAGACCTTGAAGGTCATCGAGTCCAGTCCCCTGCCTACACTAGCAGGATCCGCCTGCCTACACTAGCAGGATTGAGTACTGTCCCCTGACAGATTTTTTGCCCCAGATCCCTAAATGGCCCCCTCAAGGATTGAACTCACAACCCTGGGTTTAGCAGGCCAATGCTCAAACCACTGAGCTATCCCCCCACCCCCCAATTAATTGAGCCCTCATGTGTTTGGATCCCTGTGCACTGGTAACTTACCCTCCTCTAATGAAAGGGAATGTGCTGTTTGTCTGCAGTCAAAACAGCTGACGGCAGCTGCATTCATTTGTTTCAAAGTGTCCGTTATATTCTCAAATTGGGGAATAAGTTCAGCCATGTTCCCTGATTACCAATAAGTGATTTCCGGAGAATACCACCCATCACTGCTAGTCCTATCTCCCGCCAGGACTGATGACAACTCGTGATTATGTAGCACACTATGGTTTGGAGAGATCTCAAAGCAGGTGAAAATAAAGGTTTAATGATTGAATTATATATTCTCTTCTTGTGATTGAAAATAATATAAGGCAACTGACGTGGCTACCAGACAGATTACATAAGCACAAGTAAAGTGGTAGAATAAAAATGAGTGATAGTCCTCCTTGACTTAAATACAGCACTAAGTAGTATGCCCTTGAATTCAGCATAAAGCAATTTCCTCCTCCTCAGTAACAGCTAAGGGGCATTCCAAATGCAAATAGAGTCAGCTTTGCATTTTTAATATTTCATAGATACATAATTCATTGCCTCAGTTTAGAAACGTTATTGCTACCTCTTCTGTGCATTTAAATTATTTTGCACTTCCGAACTTTCACGTTAACTTTAATGTCAGCTCTTCAAATGTATTTTGTACAGACTAGCCTGTGCTTGTAGGTTTTGAAAGTCACCACGTGCACAAATGCAGACACAGGCACAAATAGATTGTACTATTGAACCTGTATTGTTCCACTGACACAAAAGTCTTGTTTACAAAGGGTTTTTACTAAAATCAGCCCTGGTTATCGCAAAGCCATTCAAATCAATAGATAACAAATGGGAACAAAGCAAGTGCAATTGATATTATAATACCACATTTGTGGGTGGTGTATTCTGCATGTTATGTAACCCATGGGCAAAATGAAAACTCAGGTTTATCAATATAAAACAACTGTATTTCATAAACTGCTTTGGTGATCATAGATATTCAAGATGGAAGAGCCCATCATGGGATAAAGACCATCCTCCTGCTAATGCAGGATTAGTCCCTACAGCTATATGCAGTAGCAGAAAGATTTTGTGTGGGAGCTGGATATGAGCAGTTTTAATTTGGTGTCACAGATCAGATGAGATGAAAATCCAGATTCCTCTCCAGAGGCCATTAATGCCCCCCAGTGGTACTTGTCGCCAAAGCATGTACTGAGGATTTCAAATGCACCAGACCTCAGCAGGGCCGGCGACAGAATTTTTGGGGCCCCCTACTCTGATCGTTTGGGGCCCCCCCCAGCCCAGCCGGCGCTTCCCCCCCCAACTGACAGCGGCTGGGCCCGCCCCCCAGCCCAGCCAGCGCTCCCCCCCCACCGCCCCCTTGCCTGCCCCCGAGCCCCCCCAGCCACGCCGATGAATGAACCTCCCGAGGCAGGGGTGAACTCACTGCAGAGCCCACCCGCCTGCCCAAAGGCCCCCCCCCCCAGAGCCACCGCCCCCCGAGTGGGGCCGGGCCCCCTGCCCCCTTACCTTGGCGAGGCCGGCTCCCCTTGACCCCTTTTCGGCGCCTCCGCTCCGCTCCGCCACCATCAGCACTGCACACCACCAGGGCGCCCGGGCGTGCTTCCCCGGGCCCCCTCTGTGGTCGGAGTCTGCCGTCAGCCTCAGTCGTGCGGTGTGTGCGGGTGCTTGCCGCGCTACAGGGCAGTGCTGGTGTGGGCGGCGACGCCCGGGATTGCACGCGGTCAGTCGTGGCCGCGCGGCCCGTGCGCCGCACCTCTGCAGAGGTCCGAGCATCCGCACTACATCGGGGGCCCCCCTTAAGTCCCGGGCCCGGTACAGTTGTCCCCTTTGTCCCCCCCTGTCGCCGGCCCTGGACCTCAGATCCAAGGCTGGGTTTGAGACGTGGGGCGAATATCATGTGCAGGTCTAGTCAGAGTGTTCATTGGGTGCAAGCGCTGCCTACTGCTCTCACACTGTGACTTGTGACAGCTCCCCATGACAGTCCTGTAGAAGAGCCAGGCAGGATTCCAGTCCCTGCACTCTTGGGAGTGCAGGGACAGCTCCCACTCTCACCCTGGGGGGGAGGGGACATCTCTCCAGAAAGGGTGGTGGATATGCAGAGGGAGTACACTGCACCTCATTAAGTCTTTCCACCTGGGAGCTCTGGGAGGCACTCTCACTTCTTGTGGCAACATATGCCTTCTGGTCCTCCCGCTCTGGACAGGTGCAGTTCCCCATTCCCCCTAAACATCATTACAATAGCTTAGCCTGAGGTTATCATTTTGTCAGCATTTCTGGTATCGTGATAATAAATTCCTTTTCTGAGGGAGAATGAGTCTATGAAATGTCAGGGTCAATTTTTCCACTGATGTCACTTCCACTGCCAAGTCAGCTTGGAAATTGAAAAGCAAGACTGCCTTCTTCCACCAGTTTATGCCAGCGTAATTCCATTGGCATCAATGAAGACTCAGGTTCCCTGTCTTTAGTGAGCTTGCACTGTTTTTATGCTTTACACTCCTGCTCTCGCAGCTCTGCAGAACCAGTGCAGGTAGGGAGAGTGTAATAAGGGACCGATTCATGGAAGTGCTGGGAAGAGATTTATTTCCTCACCCCAGAGGCCCCTGTTACACAAAATGTGCAGGATTCTATGTTGGCTTGAGTATCATTGAACAGACTTGTCAACTAAGAGCCTAGTCCTGCAGTTCTCAGTAGCAGTTTTGTCTGACTAAGGACTGAAGGATCAAGTCCCAAGTTCTTTTTTCACACTGATTTTATGCCTGCTGAAGTGATAGCTGGAAAGAACACATTTACATTCCTGGTTGAGTTTGCGGGATTGGTAGTGAGAAATCCCATGGTTTGACTGGTAAAAATTGAGCAAATGTGTTATAAGTGGTCACTAATAGGTTAGGCATGCTGCAAATCCAGTTTTCAGGAAATATTTTGGAGCAGAACATCACTTTAAACATGTAAGACAATCATTTGTGTGCTTCATGGTCTGTCAATGCACAACACTACTGGCAGGGGGTCGGTCATCTTAGTGCAAAGTTTAGTCTGATTTCCTAGTGTCCTAGCATCCCTGCTTTGTAAGCACTTCTGGGGTGCTTTCAAGACAAAGCCTTAACATAATATAGTGTGTTGGCTGTAAATTTCATGTGCAACCTTGGACAAATAACTTAACCCATCTTTGAGTCAGTTTCCCTATTTGTAAAATGAGGCAAATTCCCTCCTCCTCACAGAGGTGTGGTAAGAATTAGTTCACTAATACCTGCAAAGCTCTATGAGACCTTTGGATATAAGTCGCTCTATAAGCACTAAGTATTGTTTTTATTATTCTGTTACCTTTTGCGTAAAATGTCATGTAACGTGGTATTTGCATCAAGTTGCTAAGCCCTGCATTCATCCTCATCTTTCTCCACCCTAGAAAAGAGGTGGAATCCTTCAGAGAGTAACCTCCTTTAGAACTGGCTCTCATCTTATTTATTTCTAAGTTCTGCCATCGTTCATTACATTAAAGGTTATTTTTTTAATGAAGCACTGTGGGTAGGAGAAATAACTTTTCCCTTCTGCTCTAATTGATGAATGATGTGTGAACTAATCAGAAAGCTTTGCTGTAGCCACCATTAAAGCAACAGATGCATGTGGCTCAGGAGAGATTTGTTGAATGGCTTCAACCTTTAAGTGCAGAGGATAAATGGATGGTGACATCATTATGCCTTGACAAATAGAAATTATATCATTCTCTTCTTTTCATTACTGAGGGATGATTTATTTCTATGGCTTTCATTTTCATAAGCCCATCCATTGTCTGTAAAGTTAAAGCCTGTTAAAATTGCAATATGCAACTAAAGTAGCTAATAACAGACTACGTATGATCAAAGAGCATATTGTTTTCTGAGCTGTTCTCTTGGAAAATACTCTGAATAAAACAATACTATGATTTACAATAATGGAAGAAAAAAGTATGTTTGCGTCCTACACCTGAGGTTTATTTTAAATCAACTACAATTCAAAAGTATAACAAACTAGAAAACACTTGACCTAGTGATATTTCATCTTCATCAGCTGCTGGAGGAGGATGCTGTGTTTGTAACTGAATCCTAAAAATAGATAGGATTGTTCTGCATAACAGTTTTGTGTCATAATAAACAGGTAAATGGTCCCTGTCATGGATGATGTACCTGTGTATTCTGTGTTGTTGTCTTGTTTGATCATATTTCTCACAGTCATTCAGATGGACTGGAATTTCCATGACACTTTCAGTTATTATTGAATTATTATTATTCACCTGAAGGCGAATGTCTGGCTACGAAGATGGTGTTGCCTAGAGAGCTTCAGCTTCCTTGACCACGGGATGCTGTTCCAGGAAGAAGGACTGCTAAGCAGAGATGAGGTCCACTATCGAGGAAGGGGAAGAGCACATTTGGATACAGACTGGCTAACCTAGTGAGGAAGGCTTTAAACTAGGTTTGACCAAAGCCCACAGGTAACTCAAGAATATGAAGACCTGGGAGAAGGTTTGGAATTTGGAGGTATCATGGGCTGTTACAGCAGGGATAAAGGAGAGACAGGACAGAACTGGTGAAGGAATGAAATCAGTATCTTAGATGGCTGTATACTAATGCAAGAAGTATGGGGAATAAGCAGGAAGAACTCGAAATGCTAGTAAATAAACACAACTATGACATTGTTGGCATCACAGAGACCTGGTGGGATAATACACATGACTAGAATATGGGTATAGAAGGATACAGCGTGCTCAGGAAGGACTGGCAGGAAAAAAAGGGTGTTGCCTTATATACTATAAATGTATATACTTGACCTGAGAATGAGATGGAAATAGGAGACAGACTTGTTGAAAGTCTTTGGGTAAGGATGAAAGGAGTGAAAAACATGGGTGATATCTTGGTAGGGGGTCTACTACAGACCACCCAACCAGGTAAAAGAGGTGGCTGAGGCTTTTTTTAAACAGCTAACAAAATCATCCAAAGCACAGGACTTGGTGGTGATGGGGGACTTCAACTATCCAGACATCTGTTGGGGAAATAACACAGCAGGGCACAGATTATCCTATCAATTCTTGGACTGTATTGTAGAATTTTTTTTATTTCAGAAGGTGAAGACAGCTACCAGGGGAGAGGCTGTTCTATTTTTGATTTTGACAAAGAGGGAGGAACTGTTTGAGAATTTGAAAGTGGAAGGCAGCTTGGGTGAAAATTATCATGCAAAGGTAGAGTTCATGATTCTAAGGAACAGTAGGAGGGAGAACAGCAAAATAAAGACAATGGGTTTCAAGAAGGCAGACTTTAGCAAACTCAGGGAGTTGGTCAGTAAGTCATGGGAAGCAAGTCTCAGGGGAAAAACAATAGAAGACAGTTGGCAGTTTTTCAAAGAGACATTATTAAGAGCACAAGAGGAAACTATCCCACCGCATAGGAAAGATAGGAAGTATGGAACGAGACCACCTGGCTTAACCTAGAGCTGTTCAATGATCTAAAAATCAAAAGAGTCCTACAAAAAGGGGAAAGTTGGTCAAATTACAAAGGATGAATATAAACAAATAACACAAATATGTAGGGACAAAATTAGAAAGGCTACGGCACAAAACGAGATCAAACTAGCTAGAGACATAAAGAGTAACAAGAAAACATTTTATGAATACATTAGAAGCAAGAGGAAGATGAAGGACTCAATGAGGTGGGGAAAATGATAACATAAAATGGCAGAGATGCTTAATGATTTCTTTGTTTCAGTTTTCACCAAGAAAGTTGGTGGTGATTGGACGTCTAACAGTGAATGCCAGTGAAAATGAGGTAGGATCAGAAGAGACTAAAAAAGAGAAAGAACAAGTTAAGCATTACTTGGACAAATTAGATGTCTTCAAGTCACCAGGGCCTGATGAAATGCATCCTAGAATACTCAAGGAGCTTACTGAGAAGATGTCTGAGCCATTAGTGATTATCTTCTAAAAGTCATGGAAGATGGGAGAGATTCCAGAAGACTGGAAAAGGGCAAATGTAATACCCATCTATAATAAGGGAAATAAGGACAACCTGGGGAATTACAGACCAGTCGTTTTAACTTCTGTACCCGGAAAGATAATGGAGCAAATAATTAAGCAATCCATTTGCAAACACCAAGAAGATAATAAGGTGGTAAGTAACAGTTAGCATGCATTTGTCAAAAACAAATAATGTCAAACCAATCTGATAGGTTTCTTTGAAAGAGTAACAAACCTTGTGGATAGGGAGGAAGTGGTAGAAATGGTCTATCTTGATTTTAGTAAAGCTTTTGATACTGTCCTGCATGACCTTCTCATAAATAAATTAGGGAAATGCAACCTACATGGAGCTACTATAAGGTGGGTACAAAACTGGCTGGAAAATCATTCCCAGAGAGTAGTTATCAGGGGTTCATAGTCATGCTGGAAGGGCATAATGAGTGGGGTCCTGCAGGGATCAGTTCTGGGTCAAGTTATATTCAATATCTTCATCAATGATTTAGATAAGGGGATATATATAGATAATACACTTATAAAGTTTGCAGATGATATCAAACTGGGAGGGGTTGCAAGTGCTTTGGAGGATAGGATTAAAATGCAAAATGATCTGGAAAAATGGTCTGAAGTAAGAAAGATGAAAATCAATAAGGACAAATGCAAAGTACTCCACGTAGGAAGGAGCAATCAGTTGCATGCATACAAAATGGGAAATGACTGCCTAAGAAGGAGTATTGTGGATCTGGGGATCATAGTGGACCACAAGATAAATATGAGTCAACAGTGGAATGCTATTTCAAAAAAAAAGCAAACATCATTCTGGGATGTATTAGCAGGAGTGTTGTAAGCAAGACATGAGAAGTAATTCTTCTGTTCTACGACACTCTGATTAGGCCTCAGCTGGAGTATTGTGTCCAGTTCTGGATGCCATATTTCACGAAGAATGTGGACAAATTGGAGAAAGTCCAGAGAAGAGTGACAAAAATGATTAAAGATCTAGAAAACATGACCTTTGAGGGAAGATTGAAAAAAATGGGTTTGTTTAGTCTGGAAAAGAGTGGGGGGAGTGGAGGGGGAAAGGAGGACATGATAACAGTTTTCAAGTACATCAAAGGATGTTATAAGGAGTAGGGGAAATTATTCTTCTTAACCACTGAGGATAGGACAAGAAGCAATGGACTAAAATTTCAGCAAGAGTTTGATGCTGGACATTACTCCTAAAAACTTCCAGTGGTTAAGCACTGGAATAAATTGTAGGGAGGTTGTGGAATCTCCGTCATTGGAGATTTTTAAGAGCAGGTTAGGAAAACACCTGTCAGGGATGGTCTAGATAATTAGTCCTGTCATGAGTGCAGGGGACTGGACTAGATGACCTTTCAAGGTCCCCTCCAGTTCTATGATTCTAAGACTGCACTTTTTCTTCTTACATAGTACCTTACAAATCAGAAATCTGAAAAATAAATTGTGCATCTGTCTGGCTACTCCATTCCCAGAATAGATTAAAATGACAGAATAATTGTAGGAAAAGATTTGAATTAATTACAACAGGAGATGAAAAAAGCGGATATCTGCCTGTAGGAATTACGATACCTTTGGGCAGATATCAAGGGCCATGGTGTGAGATCCAAGATACAATCTGATGTGGGGTAAGTGACTGGTCTTTTTGCACTGGGAGCAACCTGAATCTTTTGTGGTCTTTGGTATAAGTGACCATTTATCATTAAGTCCAGCTTTCCTGGGTTGGAAGATAGACTGGTGAGCCCAGAGGGGACAGTCTGTGACTATATGGAAAGACTGTTAAAGTGATCCGGGAGTTCACATTTGTTATGGGGTTGGCGCTTTTTGATAGTCTGCCCTGAGGCTGGCTCTCCCAACCATAAACCTCTCCAGACAGTGTGACCATTGTACTTTTACTCTCTACACAACGTTAACAAAATGAGGAAACCACATAGAGACAGTTGGGTTCAAATAACCATGTTAACTAACTATATTGAAACATATAAGGCCAAACTAAATATATACCCTGTTGCTGCCAGCTGACAAGGACAGATGCAGCCAGAGCAGGGATGGCAGCACTGAGGTGGGGGGAGGTAAAATGAAGCTCTGTTGGAGTTGCCACTCTCTCAAGCACCCCTCTGGACCTAGTGCAGATCTTCACACACACACACACATGCTGGGGTCACTAGGACCCAAATAGTCTCTCCCCACTTGTGAGAAAACTACAGAAAGGAGTGTCCAAAGACTCCAGCCAGTAGGGAAAGAAACAACCAAAGCAGGGACTTCTGGATCTCCAGACATTCACAGAACTTTCTACAATTTTGACTGGACTTTCTCTGCCCAGTGCTGTTTGGCTGTTTGCTCCAACCCTCCTCTTCTATCTCCTTCACAGCCTCACTCTACTGCCCCTCTGATCCTCTTCTCCCCTCCTCTTTGGCCCCCGCCTTCTATTTTCTTTTCATTTAGCTGATCCCTTCCTAAGAGCAACTCTCCCTGCCCTCCGCAAAATAAATAAATAAATAGAACTAACACGCTGTTCGCTGCCATCACATTGTTCACTCTGCTGGTGCGTTCTGCCCCTCCCCCCAGCCCATGTCTGTCTAGTTTATTTAGGTTATGAGCTCTCTGAGGCAGGGACCAGCTTCTACTCTATGCTGGCTCCGGCCTGAGCATGATGGGGTTTGGGCTCTCTGGTGGGCCTTTAGCCCTACCACAATAAACATGTAAAATTAGAATGCTTTGCTAGGTTCTGGTGGCTTCTGCAACTGTAGACAGGGAGGCCCAAAAAAGAGCTCACAAACGATCAACAGGATATTACCCAATTTCTAGACGTCACAAAGTTGTTGTTTTTTTTAATTTAGATTTTAAGTTCTTTGGAATAGGAACTGTCTTTTTTTTTTGTGCTTCTCCAGTGTCCAGCATAATAGGGCCCCATCCTGATTGAGTCCTCTGGGTACTACTGTAATGCAAATAATAATTGAATATGACTGATTAGCCCTTCGTAGTGTATGTGCTGTAAAGTCTGTACCGTGAATTGGAATGTTGCAGTCCACTAGAATTTATCTCCCATTGGATGAGCATGTAGTGATGTGCTGTTTCTCAGAATTATTGTAGGTCCTGTCTCTAAGGAGACACAGCCAGGACAGGAAGAAGTACATTCAGGGGAGGCCAACGGTATGAAAACATAATATTTTGTTCCTTTCATACGGGATCATTGTGATGTAGGACTGGACTAAATAGAACAATTTGTTCAATACTGAACATTCATCAGAAACTTTGGCTTTTGATGAGTGTCACAGACATCTCTCTAAAGTACTAGATGTGCTTTAACACGGTGGTTTCTCATTGATCTATCTGTTGCAGTCATCACTCAGTTTTTATTTTGATGTGGAGTAGAATTCTCCAGGGCTTTTTTATTTAATGTAACATGTCTGGAATGTGGATCAAATACCAGCTATCTGCCTCATTCAGCAATGTATAATATATCCATTGTCAAGGTACTTCTAATTCTTAAAGTAATTGTGCTAATTATTACCTACCATAATGAGCACCCCCCCACCAAAAAGACTGCAAGTGGGATTGACCCATTATTTCACTCACTATTGTTTATTAAACCGAACAAATCCACACTTTTGGAAAGTATTTTTCTCTACTAGTTTGTAAGAAATATTGCTAAGAATTTCTGGGCTACCGGAACCGATTTAGTCATGTATTTAAAACAAAACAAACAAACAAACCCATCACCACCACCCGTGAAGTACATAGCTCTGGGAAACAGTACTTGGAACAACTTTCTGGTCTAAAGTCAGGTTTTACCACAGAGAGTTCCATCCCTTTAACCATGTCTGCAGCTCGGACTGAAGTCTGGCTAAGCAGGGCAGCACAAGGGTCCTGTATCTCATAGATCTTTTGGGATGTAGCATGCCTCATAGTTTTAAGGAGGTGAAAAAAAACATCCCTTTCAAATGGAATGGGTCATGTCCAAGGCTTGGAGTGGAGATACCATGATACTCCAGTAAAGGAAGTCTGGGATGGCCATCTTTTCTACTCTGGCTTATGTTTTAAACTCCATTTTGCTTTCTCCCCTGGAGAATCCAGTACGCTATGGTGGTTCCTGGCAGCTGGCTTCAATAATTCAGAGAAATGCAATCTTAGAGCCCAATCCTCAGCTGGTATATATCGAGGTGGCTTCACTGAAGTCAACGGAGCTAGACCAATTTACACCAGCTGAGGATCTGGCCTGTGGTATTTTACTGCAAATCTCTGGGTTGGTGTGACTCAGTGTCCGTGCACTACTGCCTACTATCCTTTCTTTAGCCATTTTCTACACATGGCTCTCCTTGATGAACAGCTTTATTTGCTATGACATGACCTCCCAGAACCAGCATCTTCTTTGTCTGATCCCAGCACCAACTTGCTCCATGTATTAAAATCAACAGGGACACAGAATCTGGTTGACAGCTAAAGCTAAATCAGAGAAAATGTTTGACGGTTTCCTACAGGATCACCTACCTCACTATTTGAACTGCTTTGCCAGTGTGCTTTTGTGTGTCTGCAGATAATGCTTACGTTACTGCACAGGACAGCTCACATTTTGACTTTTGCAAGATCATACCTTTCAGTTCCTTGAAAACTCAATCAGAGAGAATGGTGTCCGGGCATGTATGTGGTGCATAGAACAATGACTCCATTAAGTTGAATTATACTTATGATTTGATTATGAACTGCATCTTTGAAGCAGTCCATTTATCATTTGCCAGTCTGTGAGGTTCAAGTGATCTGAGGCTTTATTAAAGGCCATTTATTAAACAGTCTTTAGCATGATCAGAAGGTGAATTAGAGGCAATGTAATCTAGTGGTTAGCACACAGTTCTGGGAACATTACTCCTAGGTTATTTTACTGACTCCATCTGTGATACGTGCAGGACACTTAAACTCTTGGTACCTCAGTTTACCCATTAATATAATGATTCTAATAATATATATCTACCTTACCCAGATGTTGTGTGGCGTGACTAACATTTTTAAAGTGCTTTGATTCTTTGCATGAAAGGGACTACATAAAACCATGCTGTATTTATTATCATAAGTATAATTAATTTTCTCAAAGGAACCATCACATATCAGTATTTACCTTTAACATTTTAAATCTGCACATTTGAATGAAGGTAAAGACAAAAGTACAGTGAAACCTCCATTTAACGGACTAATTCGGGTGAGGGGGTGTCCGTTAAATGAAAAAGTCCGTTATTTAATAATAAAAAAAACCCGAGCTGTCGGAGCAGCAGCCCGACCGCCACAGGGTCGGGGTGGCAGCTCCGCAGCCCGCCCGCTGCCGGGACCGGGGTGGCAGCCAGGAGCCGGCAGCCAGCCCGCCCGCTGCTGTGACCTGGGCGGCAGCCGGGAGCCGGCAGCCAGCCCGCCCGCTGCCTGGACCTGGGCGGCAGCCGGGAGCCAGCAGCCAGCCCGCCCACTGCTGTGACCCAGGCGGCAGCCAGGAGCCGGCAGCTAGCCCGCGAAAAATGGATTTGGGATGCATCAGACTTGCTCAGAAATTTTGTCCGTTGCATCCGAAGTCCGTTAAATCGAGGTCCGTTAAATCGAGGTTTTACTGTAATTATATTTCTGATTGTCAGTGTCTGGGAAGTAGCATTTTCTCTATTCGGAGTTCATCTGGCATAGCCTTAAGAATATTTAGATTTGTGTTTCCCTCTTTGTCATGTCTTTCAGAATTTCCCAGCAAGCAATACAGAATGCTACCTGTACAAACTGAGACAGGGAGACAGACAGACACCCAGTGGTTCAGAAGCCTCTGGTTTTAGCTGGAGTGCATTGCTGGTTTTTGCAAACTGCTGTTTGAGAAGTTGATTGCAAATTCTTTCTGTGCTTCCATAAGCATAGTGAGTAATATTACGTCAAACTCTCTTCAAAGATTATTAGTTTGTCAATAAACTGATACTTCAGTATGTAAACGTGCCTTGTAATTAATTTAATGTTTGATGCCCATTGCACCCTAGAGCTGTTATTTCATTTTTGCAGCATAATTTATTAGGCTTCCTGTAGGTATAATGAGGATCAAAGATGTCACCATCAGACAGGGAGCATTTTGTGACAGCTTATATGTGAGGAATGCCTTTCTCTTTCTCCTCCCCATTCTGAGCACCTACAGTGCAAAGAAATGTATTTTAGCTGGCAGTGTTTACCCTGCCCTGCCTGGAGTTGAAAGAAATCAGAGAGAACATCAAATGATATAGGCACTTCACTGGGGTTAGTTGGCATATATTTATAGAACTATTTTTATTCTTTCATTTAAATGTTTGCTCTTTTTCACTAAGCCACTTTCATTAGCTCGAAATACTAACTCCCGTGTCCTGAATCTGAGCACATTATAGTTTTGGTAATTACATTCTGCCTTGCTAAAATTTTCCTTCAGTTTCAGTTGGATCCAATATTTTTCTTCACTTCCTGTTCTAAACTGTTATTACATAACTAAAAAAATCCAGTATGGCTGTAAATAATTAGAGAGCCGGGGCCAAATAGAGATGATTTAGTCCCAGATTTCCCTTTTCTCTCTCTCTTCTTTAATGTTTAATTAAATGTTAGATGAGAAAAAAAGTTGGACAGGTAAGCTATATTTAGCTCAATGCACAGCCAGCAATAAGACAAGATTTCCCAAGGATAAGATCTAACTTTTCTTCAAATATAGTTTTGTATTGTGTTCGTTAAAAAGAACCCAATATAAGACAGTGGATATAAAAGTAAAGACATAAAAAGACTTGAATGAAGCAAGGTAGAAATTTTGCATTCATCTGGACGTATGGAAGGAGTTAATAGGAGTGGTTGTAGTTGGATCCCAATTCTGCATTTCTTCATGCATACTTTCAGTGAAGTCAAGGATTGGGGTCTTGTTTTGGAAAACATCGGTTTTCAAATCTTTTCCACCTCCTTGCCTACATTCCTGGCAGATAATTGAACAACTGAGTCAAAACCTTCTACTCTGCAACTTTTTAAAGAGTACAAGCACTGGGTTAAAATCGAACACATTCACCTTTTGTTTGTTACTATCTCCCTCCCCCTCTCTCCCTACACAAAGTGTCTTTAAATTCAACAGCAGCTGTGTTCTGGATATGGAGAAAGCAAACCTCCAAAGCTGATGTTTTAAAAATGCAACCAAAAGCTTTTCAGAAATGAAGTCAGAAAAAATGAGAAATGTTTTCCTCCAATGTTGCAACATAATGATAAATTGCTTTTGCCTTTCCAAAACCAAGTTAGAAAACCTCTGCTCACCTCTATTATCTACTCCTGGTCTCTAAAGACATATTACCATATTAATTCATTGTGTTATACAATTTGAGCAACTAAATGAGCTTACCTTATGCCCTCCTAATAGTATTTCCTTTTAATGTTAGCTTTAAGTGATACATTTTAGGGGATATTTGAAGCAGGATGCACCAAGAAAATGCATTTAAACTCAATTTTGTTTAAAAATTATGAGTTGTCTCATCTTGATGAACCAAGTTTAGAAAAGCCACATAGGCTCCACATAGACCACACCATTTATCTTCCAATGAGACATTGAGAAGTCAGTTATGGACTAGGGGTGAGATTTTTAAATGAGCCAAAGTGATTTGGGAGCACTAAAATTCAATGGAACTTGGGCTCTTAATTCACTTCAGCTTTTTAGAAAATCCCACCATTAATGAAGAAACTGATTCAAGAATTAGTTCACACATCTTATCCCAGAGTTCAATTCACTACTGTTCCTGAACTCATCTTACTTGTTAGGGAATATATTCAAGACTCCTGAAATGTTCAGACATGAGCAGAAATCATTGGTTAGCCAAATAGTCATCCTGCAGTTTGTTCTGTTATTCATTATAGGCCTGATTCAGCAATGTCTTTAAGCCCATGCTTAATTTCAAATATGTGCTTAAGTGTTTTGCAGAATTATGGCCTACATTCTCATGTAAAAAGTTTCAGACATTCACGCAGGAAGCAAAGGCAATGCTGGGTTATTTAGGCAAGCAAATGGTAAACATAAGCAGTTTGCAAGCCACCTGAAAATTATGTCTCCAACTTCGATTATTTATAAATGATGAATAAATTAGAAAAGGGGGGAGGCTGGTATATGATGCAGAAAAAGAGATTAAAGCTTCCAATCCTAAATCCAGTAGGACTACTAAAATGTGTACATTTAAGCAGGTGTGTACAAATGTTGATAAAAACTATTACTGGCAATGAAAAATTTAACCAGACGGATTATGGGCAGAGTTGTCAAATATTTTGCAAGGCCAATATTGTATATCACAACATCATTATTATTCTGTTTCATATTCTTCAGACATGTCAATTTGGCGATTAAAATACCCTGAACGGGCTGGCTTATTTATTGCCGTAGTCCCCTGGCTATTTGCTTACTACCTATATTGGTCACTGTAATAAGCAAATAGCCAGCGGACTCAAAAGACAATAGCAATAAACAAGGATAGCATAAAATGGTTAGGCAATATGAATTGGCCATGGATAGCAGTTTGGCATGTTGGTCTTGTCTGACCTTCCAGCGTGTATTAAACACCATCCATTTTTAGGGGAGTTTTATTTCATTTGTGTGACACTGACATAATTAGTAAATGGAAGATGTTTCCTATAAGTACATGATCATTAGATTCTTAAGTTTGGTGATTTTAATGCAATAGACTTATTCCTGTGCTAGCACGGTATGCATTTAAACTAACCTTACTTTATTTGAATTATTGCTCAGATTTGCACAAGTATAAATGGCCTAATCTTCCAAAATACATTTTCTGATCAACATAAGCAAACAGTCTGAAGAAGCAATTATGTAAAAGAAATGGTTTTAGGCAACAAATGGCCCTATAAATAAACAACTACTTCCTAATCATAGGCTAAAAGAATGTGCCATTTTTCTTTTTTAATAAAAAATAATCAAAGCGAATGAATTTTTGTGGAAGTAATAGTGCTGTCGGAAATCAAGGATATTGCACGCAAATGCAGCACAAGCTTTTATTACCTAGAGTTTGGCCAATGTACCTAAATCTGACCAGCATTGCCTCTGTCATTCCAGTTCTGGCCTTATCAGAGATTAGCAAATCTATTTTCACTTGTTACATACTGTAGCGTCACCAAATTCTTTTATGCAAGCTTTCCAGAGGTGAAAGCTAGTGCTTTAACCCATGATGCTACCACCCCATCTTCATGTCTATTCTGTTTCCACCCTGGGTGCTGTTCATGGCTCCTATTACTTATTACAACTTGTATATTTTGGCTTAACATAAATAAAGGAAGGATGGTGAAATATATGTTAGAATCTTATTTGAGGAAGGAGCATTCAACTATTATTGTAGCTTTGGGAGAAAGCATAATTGTTTGCTGGTGAGAAAAGAAATTGGGTAATCAATATAGCACAATATCGTGGTGCAAGAGAATAATAGGTGTGTGGTATTAAATAAATCAGCTTACCCACAAAGATTCTGATTCTCTACTCAGATTGAGCTAAATGAGGAATAATTGAACTGAAGCCAATGGCTAGCTAATCTAGTGTACAATTGGTAAGAGACAAGAATCAGGCCTAGAGAGAGGAAAATTAGGTCAGAATGAAAAGGCAAAGGTCAGTAAAGACAGAGAATAAGGAATTACATTGTGGAAGAAGGGAGCAGTTGTTCAAGAGAAATAAGGTTAAAATTCAGGTTAAAAAGGCAGGATCCATTTGTGCAAAGAAAACAAAAATATCCAACAGAGAAGGTAAAATACAATATATGTGAGGAGGAAAGAGAAGAGTCAATAAAGAGAGAAACAAACACCAGGAAGTTTGCACTGATGGGGGAGTTTGCACTAAAGAGGAACCTGAACCCAAAATGCAGATCCAAATCCTCTCTGACGTTAGGTGGACATCAGATCTGAATTTTGTTTTGGATTCATACATTGTGGCATGGGACCCATCTCTAACAAATGAAATAATTAATGAGTCTTACCATGGATTTTCAGTTTAATGACCAGCCTTTCAAGTGTCTATCTTTTAAAATGACGTTTGTTTGGTTTTGTATTATTCCCAACAAACAGATGGAAATATCTGCAGAGAGATTTGATGAGTGTCTCATTTGCAAATACCGGTATGTGAGGGCCAGAACCAAAGCCCACTAAAATCATGGGGAATCTCTTTCCACTGACCCAATGGACTTTTGATCAGGCTCAATATTCATGTTCTATAGGATCCCCTAGACCAAGATGGTGAAGAAACAACAGCTTAACCAAGATGCCAAGCTCAAAGACAATTTTAAAAGACCCCCAACTACCTGTGCTGGTAGAAATATCTCATATCAGCAGTTCTGTAGAGCTTGTAACTACCCTCCTCAAAGAATTAAAAGCCATTAGACCATGTACTATTAGGGAAAGTCATGCTCCTAGGAGGTGGCACTCTCCCAACTCAGAGTGTGGGGGGAGGGGATCTGCATGCAGAGGGATCCTTCCACAGCAAAGATCTCCAGTGGACAATCTGAACCGACAATTGGACCGCAGCCAAATGTGGACAAATGGCTTTGTCAGTTTAAATAAATACACCCTTGCCTTGCTCATGGAAATGCCTTTTCAACAATGTCACATAAGGGGAAAAATAAGAAATTCAGTGTCCTGGGCAGAAGAAGCACCTTTTAGATGTACAAATAAGCCCATAATTTAGAGTTCTTCTGGGGATGGGGAGAGTGGAGGTGGAGGAGGAGGTGGGAGAAACTAGCTTTCATAGAGGCAGACTATTATGCAAATATTTTAGATATGTCTCCAGGATACATGTTGCCCTTCCTAAACTAAATATGTTTGTGCAAAAGGCAACCAAAACAAAACAAAACCATCAGAATGAGAACATTAAAGGAGAAGCACAACATAAAATGCTAGGCTGTTCATTTCCTCCGACTTCTGGGTTTCTCAGATACCTCAGCTTTGCATGCTTTGGACCAGGGAGGATGTTTCCATGGTGACAAATAGATGTCATGTTTATTTATTGGGCAACAGGGAATGACAGTGTCAACAAATGGCATTTTTGTTCCTTTCTCTTTTTGTCCCGGGGAGATTTGTTTTTGTTAATGAACTAGCAGCAGAAGCAGCAGAAGCTTATTTTTTCCGGTGGCAAAAATAAACAGCAGTTAATTTGCTTCTGTAATTCTCTGAACAACACTTTAGAAGCCTCTTGCTCTAGCCTATATGCAAATACTTTGTGATGTGCAGGTGCTGGGTGCAGAGTGAAAAGCATATTTCACATCATGGGAAAGGACACAAATATTTGCTACGCTGGCTACGTATATACCTGGATTTCTATTGAACTCTTTCACATATTTGTTCTTGTTGGTGGCTCTACTGCTATGTCCATAAAAATGACCCGACAAAAGGTTAAGACTGTTGTAATAGATGCTGCGGATGGAAAAGCTTTGTGTTTCCTGGAGACTTTAATCACTAGATGAGGTCAGGCATTAGGAAGAGGTTTAGTTATTATAGAAATCAAGAGAGAGCAGGTCTGAAATGAAAAGCACAGGGTTTGAGCAGCCTGGTTGTCTTTTGGATGTTACATCCACTAAGAGGGACTTTCCTGGGTTTATATACAAATCTATTTAGTTTCCAACAATCAAATTGTGTTTGCTGAACTCACGTGAAGAGACACCTCAAAGAAATGGGTGTTTGAAATGCCTTTGGATTGGGTAAAAGAAAACATGACCATTAGTCCAAAGAGCATCTGTACTGGTCTGATGCTTTAGGGCTGCTCTGTAATATACTAACAATTTAGTTCCTCTTGCCCCACACAGAAGAGGGCCCAAGATGCTGTACAACAGAATAAAACCAAACGCAATATAATAAAATGCCACCTTGTTACAATGGGAGCACTGGGGGAAAAGAGGACCCGGTCTTGCAAACACTTTCAAGTCAATGGGCCTAGTCTTGATATGAAGTGCTATGTGAGTAGTGAGTATTTACAGGACTGGGCCCCCAATAATTGGGACCAAAAGAGTAAGAAGAGTTGGCAGTAAATAAAAGGCCAGCAGTGTTCATTTCAAAACCACCCTAAGAACAATAAGGAGCTTTAACGTGAGGCTAGATGAAATGAGATGTGCGTCACCGGGAGCGAGGTCCACCCTGTGGAGATGGCTACACTGCAGTTAGATGCCTGTGGCTGGCCCGTGCCAACTGGCGCAGGCTCTCGAGCTAAGCGGTTGTTTAATTGCAGCATAGGCGGTCCAGACTTGGGCTGCAGCCCAGTCTCTAGGACCCTGTGCGTGGGGAGTGTCTCAGGGCTCAGGCTGCTGCCTGAGTAGGGACATCAACACCGCAATTAAACAGCCCTGCAGCCAGAGCCCCGCAAGCCTGACTCAGCTGGCACGGGCAAGCCACGGGAGTCTAATTGCAGTGCGGACATAACCTATTGGACTCACTGGGACAGGCAGCTTATTGATCTCCTCAGTTAACCCCTGTTCGGGGAAGCCTTATCCTCCAGATGTCCCTACAGAACTGTCCCGTTTAGATGCTGCTGTGCTTCCATGTCAATGAACCTCAGTGCTCAGACAGGGGGCGTGGAGTGGTTATGGTTATGCCACTTTTTTCACCGCTCCTAGGTAAAAATTAAAAAGGCAGGTGGGAGGAGGAGCTACCGTCATTTTTTCCCCTCAGACAGAGAGCAGAGACCCTCAGGGCACGGGGAAAATGGGTGAGAAGGAGAAATCACCACTCTGTGGCTACGGGTGTTTCCTGGGTCCCAGCGACAGACCACATTTCATCTGGAGGAGCTTCCATTCCCCCCATCCCCCACCAGGTCTGGACATTTCAGTCAGATCTGCTACTTCTTTATTACCGTCACTGCTTATCTGTCTTGAGGTAATGCCTGGGAGCTCCATTGTGCTAGGTGCTGTACAAATACAGAACAAGAAGAGCTTAGCGTGTAGGAGACAGGTTCTGCTCTCAGTAACAGTGCCCCGTGGGTGCAGACTGCAGTGACACCAATATGCGGCCAAGACCAGAGTCTCAGCAGAAGCCACGGGTTATGGTTTTTCATACTTGTTTTAAGATCAATATAACTCCATAATACATTAGATCCACTGTAGGGGCACCTTAGTTATTCCCGTGAAGACCAAAGAAATGCCATGGGTCAGCCCATAATGATCAGGAGAAGAGCTGGTCCATGGGTAAGGAGAGCGTATCCAAAAGGAACTACTGCTAATAGAGAGATGCTTATTTCTGATCGTCTCTTTGATATTAGCTTTGTCCAGTAGGGGCTCCAAAATGATTCTTTACAAGGAGAGGTTACCCCCTTGCCTTCCAGTTGCCTACCTGCTGTGTCCTACTTCTGCCTGAGTGGGTTTAGCTAGGAAGTTTGTTTTACCTCTTCCTTGTTTGTTACGCAGCCTTTATATTTCAATATTACACTCTCAAACACTACAGAGACAGCAAGCAATGGGACAGACATAATGCTAAGCACCAACAGGCAACTTAGAGGGATATAGAAAGGTGCACAACAGCCGGAGACCCCGGGAAGAATTCTGCCTCACTGAGCCAGATTTCCTCTCGGAAGCTCCTGGGGAATGAATAGTACCCTGGGGAGAGTGCAACTCCTTCTCGGCCATCTCTGTTGTTCCAGTGTGACTGGGGGTTGGTGGAGGGGGGGGGGAATGGATCCATTCTGGTGCCACCCCTCATTTCATTCTCTTTTAGGAAACAAGTGCCTACAGGTGAATGAAGAGAGATTAGGGATGCTCCTCATTGAGATTCTGGCTAGGTCCTAGATGGATGAAAGATTAGGCCACTTCCTCCCTTCCTCCCTCCCCGCATGCACTTGTGCAGGGGCTGGCCAGAATCTGATCCTGTCTCTCACAAGTATGGAATCATCATTACAAATATTACCAAGTAATATTAGCAAGCTGTGTGTAGAAATCAGGCTATCAGGGGAAATATTACTTTGATTCCAAATTAAGTTATAAAACTAAACCTTTAAAAGCATTAAATAAGTCAAAACTCAATGGACACCTTCCTTCATACTGTAGATCCACTAATATGCCTTAATCGTTAAATTTGCTATAAAAACTCCCACTTTAATTATCAATCAAATCTGAAAAGCACTCATATAATGGAAAGTAGGAACATAAAAACCAAATGAACATATCCCTAGGCAAAAGAGAACATATTACCCCAACAACTATGTTAAAAGCTGAAATGTTAACATATAAGAGACTGTACATAAGCAGTTCCTAATTAGGAGTGCATTTTGTGTTTCTGCCATTCATTCAGGTTTTTGTGTCTGCTTCCGTCTCAGAGGATCTCCCCTGACAGATCTCTGATTTTTAACTGGCAACCAATTTGCAGCACTGTAGTTCTAGAATATGTTGCATTTCCCCTCATGTGCCACTATGACTCTTCATGTATTTGTGAAATGAATATAAGATTCCACACATGCTACTTTAAGTGATGGCAGCTCTCACTTGGCCTGCATAAGTTTGGGTAGACATAAAACTATAATACAATCAGTCCAAAATGGTGCTGGTGGGGGGGTAAGGAAGCCAATTGTGGCTCCCTGACTCAGGACCTGTTTCAACGATGGTCCCAACAATCATAGATTAGCATAACCTGGGGGATGCTCTAACCTATGCCAACCAGAAATGGCCCCGCACTGGCTAAGTACATGCTATTAATTGCTGGAGCACAACAATGCTCCCATTCATGCTCTCTGCTTCAGAAGCTCCCGTATGCCAGGGAAGTCCTCAGCTGGAACTATCCAAATGCTTATATGGCCCAAGACTACACCGTGAGGGAACTCCATACAATCAAAAAAAAAGGGCCAGGTTCTCTTCCATGATCCTGCCATGTAGCTACACAATTACAAGAATGAAGAGGTAAACTCTCTATTGCATGAGATCCAAAAATCTGGAGTTCTCTCCATCATGTGATCAAGTACCATACCTCTACCCTCCCCCAATACAGTATTGATGTACCTCAGCAAAGAAAGAAGTACAACCCCAAAGACGTGTTTGGAATAATGTCGGATGGATTCCTTGAATGCTTATTGCAGTTTTGTTTGGATTTGGCTGTGAGACAAGCTATATTGTGCCAGGGTATCAAGAAAAAAAGGAGAAGGAATTACAGTGAAAAAATAGAACTGGCGAAGCCAGAGTGAATCCCATGACACATGCTGTAACTTTGAAAAGTCCTGGGACAGCTGCGGTGCTGCCTGCCATGGAGGGAAGGTTTGTTCTGCTGCTGGCACTGTGATACCTACACATTCTTTCCAGACAGGCTCAGCCCTGACTCCCCCTCATTCAAGGGCAGGGAAACCAGACACTGGTCCTCAGCCAGGTTTGAAATTGTATGCAGTGTTGTTATAGCTGTGATGGTCCCAGGATAGTCGAGAGGCAAGGTGGGTGAAGTCATATCTTTTATTGGATCAACTTCTGTTGGCGAGAGAGACAAGCTTTCGAGCTCGTCTGCTGAAATGGAACAATCTCACCTACCTCAGGAAAATGAAATGTTGAGACAAGTTAAGGGGGCATGGCATTGGACTGGATTTATTTTGACTAATTGGGGAGCTGGAATTTTCACTATGTTTGACAGAAAGAGTATTTTAAAGTGGATTTTTGAATTCTGTGAATGTCATTGGTCTCTGCGAAAGCAACACACCCAGGCAATTCTGAATCAGGTCTACTGTCTGTGGGTAAGCTGGTAAGAGGAAGATATGGCTTTGTTGCACATTTATAAATATGTAAAAATACACGATTGACCAGAAAATCTGTACAAAGGCTCTTTGGATAACACCGCTCTACACACTTTAAAGTCTCCCAGCACCTCTCGCCAACAAAAACCAGCTCTTTGGGCTGTCATGCGGTAACAATACTTAGTGTTTCTATATAGTCTGGTCCAAGGCCTTTTCATAGTGTCTTCCATATGAAAAATCACAAAGCATCACATAAGTGTGAACTAATTAAGCCTCACAATATCTCTATGAGGGCATCAAATATGATGGAGAACTGGCAAATCAATATCAGAGTTTGGTTTAAAACCCAGATATCTTGACTCCCAGCCTGCCCCTGCCCTAACCACTAAGTTACACATATAAAGGTAAAAACCGTTGGCAAATTCAGCTTCCCTAGTCCCATCTTCAATAGGAAAAAAAGGTAGATTTGAAAACTGTTTTCAATCATGGATCCTCTTATTGACCCAAACTAAACCTGAAGGTGGTTAGATCAGGCTGGACTTTATACAGCATTTGCTTAAACCGTACGCTAACTATGCCTTCTGAACTGCATACAAGTGCGTCCAGATGGTGGTGGGAAGGACGGACCTAGTGCGATAATCGTCCTCAGTGAGCACACAGCTTCTTGAGTGAGGAACGAGGTCAAAGAAGGTATCAGGAGGCAGGGTGGACACCAGCTGAGAATGGGGAGAGAGCCAGACAGCATCACCATGTGTTAGTCAGATAGTTGGGGGGTGGGGGTGGGGGTTAGGAGTCAGGATAATACAAATATGAATTTGGCAAAAATAACTAGATCTCTGAAGAAGCTGCTTCCACTTAGGGTAAGCGCCCCACTCCTGCTCAGCATGAAGGGCTTGCTTGTTTGCAATAAGTGCCAATCTGATTTGGGATGATAGCTCATTGCCTGAGAGAAGCAAGACGCAGGAGCACAAAGGTACAGCTGTATGGGTTTATGAAAGCCCTTGCTCTGTTATTGAGGGCCATCGGTTCATGGAGTGTGAGGTGTCAGTGTTCCTCTCCTCCTGAGATGAATCCTTTGCAGTTCTGGCCAGGTATAGATTATGGTTTCAAATCCTCCCCGTTTTATGGCAAAATAGGCAGTCCAGACTTGTGGTTTTCTGCTGCTGTACTTTCCCAGACCCCAAAACTGGTCCATATTGATCTTAGGGATGGTCAAACCTTTTCATCTTGGCTCCCAAGTACCCTCCTTATTTCCATTGCTCTATCGTAGTGGCTGATTAAAACAAGCAGTGAGAAAGGAGCACCTCTTCCCAGGCTGCCAGCTATGCTGAATTGTAAAACAGACTAGAAAACTTGAGGAGCTCTCATAGGCCGTCTTTTAATTGGCAAGGTATGTTCTTAACTCAAGTTACCATGAGGTAAAATCCTAGGTGAAGACAAAGCAATTTGTAATTTTCCCATAAGGTCAAGGTAAACTCTAGGCTTCCTCACCATCTTTAATTTGTGCTGCTAACTCAAGGGAAAACGACAAACTGCTTTGTCTTCACTAGGATTTTATCTCATGTTAGCTAACTCACACGGAGAACATCGTTTTTCCTAATGAAGATGCATCCAAAGAGTGACTGGCCATCCCTCTTATGCTATGCTCACCCTTCGAACCCAAGACTGAGAAGATATTTCATCTCCACTGCCCAGGGAAAACAAGAACTTCTAGACATCTTCCAAACCCAACAATTTGCATGGTATGGTAGGTAAGTACCCTGACCCGATCCACCATTGCCGCCACCTTTTTAGTAGTCTAATGAGAAAATTTCTCATCATGCAAGAAGGGAGGCCCTAGGAGCAGAAAAGCACATGAGTTGTTAAAAGTTCTTCTCCTGCTTTACAGAAAAGGAAGTGATCAGAGGCCTATGGATTTTCAAGTTTTCAGTCTCAGTTGTCTCAGCCAGCTCCATTGCAGAAGAATAAGCTGTTTAAAGGACCAAACAGCAAGGCTGTGTATCATACATGATGTAAAATGCATAGACAGCCACACATGACAGGCATGTCCCATTTGAAATAGAAATGATCCCATTGCAAAAATCCCTAAGAAATTCCTCATTTGCACAGGGATGTGGTTATATGAAAGAGTAGTGGTTACGTTCATTTACGTTCATACCTAAAAGAGTCTTTAAAGAAGAAAGTTTGACAATAAAGTTTGAAAAGGCACAGCAGGAACAGTGATACAGGCAAAACTTAGGCTCCTTTAAAAGAAACAAATCAGGAGAGCCCTCAAAATAGCATTACGTTCACAAGCATTTTCCAACAACAACCTCAGTCTCTAGTGTGGAACATGCTGCTGCAGTAGTCATTGCAATGTCTGCTAAATCATTCCATGAGTCTCTAACCAATACTAATAGCTTTTAAGCTGCCTGGAAATTTCTCTTCAATATTAACCCTTGCACTGACTTTAGCAACTATTTGTTTTGTGTGGGTTTGTGTATGCATGTGCCTGCGTGAGAGAGGATCATATATTTCATTAAGTGCTCCGGTTGGCTTTCATTGGAAAATAAACTAATCACTTGTGATTTCTGGAGGGGAAAGGAGGATTCATTTAGAGTAAAAAAGAAATGAAACTCATAAAGATGAAATTTTCTTCCCGGACTTCATTTTCTGTTTTAAACAGTAAATTGTTCTGTCGTTACATGATAATTGGTAAATATACTGAAATGGGTTATTAGAATTAAAATAGACCCTCTGAATATACAATAACTATATTTTGTAATGTGCCCTTCAAGTATGATTGCTAATTCAATTTCTGTCGGAGAAACATGCATTCTACTTGGAAGCAGGAATCTTCTGATTGTGAGGCTGGCCCCGCCGATTCTGTGTGCCACCAAATATACAATCTAAATATAAAACCAGGGGTTTGCAGCAGAATTGAACATATGATACATTCATCAGACAATTATTTGTCAAGTATTTTACAATTGGCAAACACTCTGTTCTAAAACTGTAGACAATTTTATTTGGTGAAGAAGAGACATATGGTGTATAACACATACACACAAAATAGCTGTGCATAATTATACCAAGAATCTGCTTTGATCTAACAAGTTAACATGTAGAGATGTAGGGACGTATTCAGAGAGATGAGTGTAAATCTAGGGTTACCCCACTGAAGGGGACAAAATTACTCCATATTTACACCGGTGTGATGATGAGCAGAAGATGACTGTAGTTAGTTTCCAGATCGATATAGTGAGCCTAATTCTGAACTTATCTCCACATAAAATGAGGAGGCACTTCATTAAGGTCAGTAAGGTTGCAGCGGAGTAAAAAATAGTTTAAATGAGATCAGAATAAGGCTGAGTAGCTAAGTGACTGAGGACTGAAATAAATAGATACCTCTCCTGTACTCTGCCGGTGGCACACAACAGTTTAGACTCCTGAGGACTGAATTTTTTTTGTCTAACCAGACCTGCAGAAGAGCGCTGTGTAGCTTGAGAGCTTATCTCTTTCAGCAACAGAAGTTGGTCCAATAAAAGTTATTACCTCACCTACCTTGTTACTCTACGTAAAGTAATTGGGCTCAATATAGGGTTATCTGGAAAACGTTTAAAGGCTTAACCAGAAGATCAGACTAAATGATTTGATGGTCCCCTCTGGCTTCAAACTCCATGAAATCTGCGTTAGCTTTGGTTGGCGTTCACAGCCTTCTACACAAGTCTGCTAATACTGCTGCTATAAGCTAACGATAGTATTACAACTCTCTTGCAGGACGAGGGACAGTTACATATTTTGTTCACTAGTCCAATAATAACTGGGCATGGGGACAAAGACTTTCCTATGTTTGCAGCTTGCTACTGCAATTAAAAAACAGTCATCGCAGCTGGCATCTTTATCCTATTCTACACAGCTGCTGTTGCTATGGCAGCATTCCCCCCATAGGCCGGACGGTAGGCCATATAGCCTGCTTCTCATCAGCTATTAACACTGCTCCAGGGACCGCTCACAGATCATGCAATGGAGCAGCTGGCAGTCTTCCCCTCTGCTACCTCCAGAGAGCTCTTTGTTTCCCCTGGAATGGGAGTTACTATAAGGACCCTGAAACTCCTCAGTCTTCATGTAATGGCTGCCCAGTGTGCTTCTGTCATGATGTGAGTTGCAGAGGTGGATCCTAAATTCTTAGTCTAGTTCTGGATTCATTCCCAAGTACATATTATGATTTTGTACCTTCAGCATTTGCCGTGTTGTTCCTTTCTTCCAGCCGTAGAAATTAGTTTTTTTCCAAAGGGATGGTGCTGAAGCCTTCCTTGTCTTCCCTCCCTCAACCTGATGTTCTCACCACACATTTTGAGTCAGGACGGAACATCCTCTATAAAATCTCTCAGTCATTCAGTCCAGGGGAAGTGAATGTTTCCAGTATGAATTACTGCATTTCTTCAGAGGAATTGGGAGCCCTGCCCAAATGCTGAAGTACTGTCTCAGACATATACTGGATGTGTTGTTATGGGGTCCTGCCTTCAGTTTGGGGGTGTTTGTTTTTTCATTGAAAAGTCCATATTTTCTACAGAAAGCACATTCTTTTCAGGAAAACTTTCATATAGTTGAAACCCCAATTTGCTGTTGAAAAACTGTTTTGACAGACCCAGCCCATGGCAACATCTTGCATAAAAACAAGGCTGCCAAACCAGCCTTATTAAACGAACCTTTTAAAATAATATTTTGAAAATGTATTTAGTATATTTTTCCAAATACATATTGAATCTAAAAAATAAGCTGTATCTTTGGCAGTGGTCATGCTTATACTGTAGTGATATTGGTTTGTTCTGTGATTTCACCCATTTTTAAAAACTCAGTAAGACTAGACTGCAGCCCTGCCTACACTGCGTTTTCTACCCACCAGCTTCAAATGGGGGTAAACTGTGTTGGTGCAGTCAGTGGTGCAACTACATCAGAGCAGTTGCACTAGCTAAGAGCCCCCAGTGCAGACAAGTCATTATTGGAATAAGAGGCCTTTCCAGGTGCTGGAAGCATAGGTGCCAACTTTCCCCAGCACCGGTGGGTGCTCGCACCCCTTTACCCCCATCCCCATTCCAACCCCTTCCCCAAAGTCCCCATCCCAATACCGCCCCCTCCCTGCCCTTATTGGACCCTTCCCCAAATCCCCACCCCGGCCCCACCTCCTCCCCCAAGCATGCTGCTATCCCCCTTCTCCCCTCTCTCTCCCAAGCTTGCCATGCGAAACAGCTGTTTTACAAGGGTTGGGAGGGAGGGGGGAGAAGCCGAACTTGGCGGCACGCTCGGGGGAGGAGGGGGAGGCAGAGCAGAGGTGGACTGGGGCAGGGCAGGGCAGGGAGTGGCCAGGGGGTGCAGAGCACCCACCAATTTTTCCCCATGGGTGCTGCAGCCCCAGATCACCCACAGAGTCGGCACCTATGGCTGGAAGAAGTGATGGCTGCGATACAATAGGTGGCATTTTCTCTCTGAGCTAGTATGTTTAATCATGGATGCTGTTGAAGGCAACACCTTTCAGATGATCAGATGAGATGTTAAATTAAAATTCTTCATGCCTATGATCACTAAAAGCCCCACGGCCATTTTTTTACAAAAGACTGGGCATTAACCGAGGCATCTAAAATAAATCCCTTGGGCAGTTCCATCTTGATACAGTATTCTTCCATGTATCTTCTTAACACCATTGTGTAGTGCTGCTGTGTGCGGTTAAACAAGTGCTCTCATCCCGAAGATGAGTCTATGTCAGTGGCCTGCCTGCGTCTCCTTTGAGTCCCTCAGAAGGTTGTTTTTTCAGGTAATTAGTCTTTGAAAGTGCTTCATGAGCCATAGATGAAAAGCGTTATACAAATGAAGAGGATCATTATTACCAAACTGACTTACTACACAGGACTAAGATATATGTACTATTTGTCATTTCATTATGACTTCTATACTACCATGATGCAGTGGGTAAATCAATCAAGTTATTCAAATATGCTAATGTATATGGCAAATTAAGGATATATTAAATTCACTGGTCACACAAATTAGCTATTTTATTAATAAGATTAAAAGGAGTTAGTTAAGAACCAAATTAAAAAGTAGTCAATTTCAGCTTAGTTGTGTAATTCAGAAGGAGAAATGTTAGGAAATGTATTATTATTAGGGCACTCTGCAGCAGTGCAACCTTGGAAAGAATTCAGACCCTCTAGGGGATCTCATACTATGTTGTTATATCAGCCATCTTGTATTGTAAATTTAGATCTGCTTAACAAACAGGAATGGAGTAGGTCAAATCAGCAGGAAATTTGAAAGCAGACACGCCTTACTTTGAGAAACAAAAAGCTAATAAAAGGTTTATATCAAAGGCCTTTTGAAACTTCTAATATCTTAAGACTCAGTTAGAGCTAAAGTGTTCTTGGGAAAATGTGGCTAGAAAGCAGGTTTCAGAAGAATTATACAAGTTAAAAGGAAATATTTATATGAGGTACTAATGTGCAGTTTTATATTCTGGATCAACATTTCAAGCTGTTACATTTTAAAATAACATTTTTTTTTAAAAAAAAAAGCCTGGCTCACAAAAAATTAGCCAGACTGCTTATGAATAAAATTTTAAGCCCTACTGATTTATTCTGTTGAGTAACTCGGTTGGATTTATTGGTTGTTAATAATCTGCTAAAGCAAATAATGACCTACTTGATGAGAATTAAAGATATTTTCAGACTCTTCAACTATTTAACTACTAACAGCAAGTCAGCCCAGAGAGACTGTTTTTGAACATTCAGGGGCCTAGATCCAAAACCTAAGTCAGGAATAGGAGTAACAGCATTACTCGGAGTGTTTGCAAGGCTCCCAGAAGAATATATTCATGGAAGAGAGGGGATCGGGTAGAAAAACAGGAGCAGAGAAGGGAAGTCTCTAAAAATGTTCAGTTTATCACATGAAATATCTAGTCATGATGATGTTGAGCAACATTAGCCATTACAAAGGTTCTGTTCTCAGGCCCTGAACCGTGGGTTAGGTTTTAGACATTACCATTAATTATTGAAACTCAGAAGGCTGCAAAAACATCTTGATTCATTGGCAAACTGACAAACATATGGTGTGTTTTGCAAACCTCTAGTTTTCTGTTCAGAGGAGGAGAATATTAATTGCATACAAATTCTACTGGGAGTTCTGAAACCAGCCGTTGTTAACATAGTTAGATGTCGTATCTGGTAAGCTCAATGCATTTTAAAATCCAAGTAACAAATTAGAACTTTTACAGAGGCTTAGGACAACCAAAGTGCTTAAATGTAATAAACCCAAAGGACAACAACAATGTATCAGACAGCTTTGCTTTTGATTGATGGTCTGGATGGCATGTATATTTATTGGCAATCGGAAGCTGATGTCTGGAATGTGTTGTTTCATGATGTTCCTGGGGCCCTACCAATGCTACTTAAGTCATTTGATTGTCAGATTGACATTTGAAATCCCATGAATATCAAGATTCCAGATCCGGAGTCACTCAAAACAGAGTTTAATTGTGAGCCACTGAACTGTGGACAGCCTCAGAGTGCTGGAAAATATCATATGAAAAATACTCACATAGAGTAGAGGCTCTAATTCACCAAGGTTATGGAGTGGCAAGAGCTATTCCATACTGAAAGTTGCAATTTTTTTTTTCTTTAAAGCTGAATATCAAATGTGTGTTCCGATGGATTTTGGTAGGAGATCAAATTTACCCTTACTCTAAATTACAAAAGCACTATGGCCCTAGTATCTTCAAGATTGCCCAGGGCCAGAGATGTTTCCTGAGGTAAGGGAGATCTGGCTTTGGGAGTAACCCTTTTGACTAAATTGGTGGCTTGTAATAGAAAGGACAAGTTCTGTTACTTGGTTTATGACTGATTCCTACCAACTGCTTCCTGGATCAGAAAAACACAATCTCAGAGGAGGCTGCTTGCCCACACACCTGAAGAAGAAGAGTGCAGTGGACATAGCTATCAGAACAAGGGGTGATACAATCTGTTCAACATGTAGGGTCAAATTAATGTAAATAGATGTACCTTCATGGTCTTAATTGGAAGTCACACTGTCTCATACCAGGGCTGAGCTCATTTGGATGACTTTCCAGAATGAAGGTCTATAACTCTTCAAAACCTTAGGCAGAAAGTAACAAGCAGCTATTTAATCATCTCTGCGTACTACACAACTTTCATCCAGAATGGTTTGTTGTATTTATTATTAGTTAAGTGTCAGCAGTGAACTCCATGCTATATATACAAGACACAAGAGAAGATATAGTCCCTGTGAGGAGTTTAGAGTCTAAATAGGTGGACATATTGGGGAAAACCAGGGATATCTCAGAGAGTGTTTTTTTCTTCTCCTTTTTTCCACTGCCATTTTCTTTGTCTCCCTTCATTGTAGTATGTTATGTAGGTGATACAGTGAGGCTAGCATTTAGGACATCTTCTGATATAAAAAGAGCTATGGGTTCTTTAATGACCTTGTTTCTATGTCTCTTGTAAAAGAAGGTACCAGTACTACTTGCCCCAAGCACCACCTGATGCCAAAATGGAATTCTGAGTATAACAGTGACTTAAAGGGAAGAATGTTAACTATGCGACATTGCTCTGAAGTCCTCTCATTAGTAAATATCCTAAATATATAGGATAGCTTTACATTTTGTTTTTACAAAAGTTAGGAGAACTTCTGAGGTACTGGGTGATCCTTTTTTCCTGGAAAACTTAGAGGGATTTCATGATAGGACAAAAAACAGGATGTTACTATCAAAATTTAGATTTTGCTGAACTGAACTGGAGTTTCAACATCCGGGATCTAGAAAAAGCTAATAACCTAGTGTGCTTCTAGTGATGCCACCTTGATTTGCATCTGGACAGTATTTCAGTCACTCCATGGTCTGTGACATATTTAACATTCTGTTAGATAGTTTGTGAACCAAAGCACACATAGATTATTCCAACCTACCATTCCCATCAATCCAGTCACAGAAATATTCCTTACTTTTTTCACAGCCAGAGAAGAAAAAAGAGAGTAAATAAACCAAGCTCCACTGATTCCTTTCTACACCAGCTCAGGGTCGACCCAGAATTTTTCATTTTTCTTTTTCTTTTATTAAAAGGAGAACTACAATATTTGACTTCTGTGGGACAAGGATCAGACCCTAAGTGAGGTAAAATTTAATGAAACCCTCTGTTCTGAAGGTACTATCTTCCAATAGCCCAGGATTAAAGAGGAAAGAACATCTAGCATCATACAGAATTATTGAAATTCCGGTGTGGCAGAGTTGGATCTGTATCAAATTATGAACACTATTTTATATTATGTGTTGAACTCATGACAACTTATCTGAGGGCAATTTATTGTTTTACATTCCAGATTGCTACCCTGCCCTGAAAAAAGGGGCTTGACTCCTTGTTGAAGATCTATCAAAGAGAAGCCATCAACACAGCAATCTAGGGCTATCATCTTGGAATGATGCCCAACTGCTGGCCCACCCCTCTATGGAACAATGGGTTTTCTACAATGGCAGAGCTGGAGCTTTCCAGCTGAACACATGGCAAAAGGCAATAGATAGAGACTGCTTAAGAAAGGGTCTAGCCTGAATAGGAGGTCATACCATCAACACATGTAAGAAAGACTTGCAGGAATAAGAGGGGGCAGAAGGGACTCTGTCCAGCCTGAAATGTTGACATACCACAGACTCATGCAAAGGACTTTTTTATTATTCAAAGATCTGTAGCATAGAGTGCTTTTAAGAGTAAAGTGACTCTAATTAGGAAATTCCTTTGCTAAGCTTGCATTCCTTTCTATCTTGCCACATTCTCCCTGAAGGGACTAAACTAGAAGCCCAGAGTGCCCAGAGCCTTCGTGGAGCTCTGAGAGACCATGTGTAGATGCCTAAGGATGGGGCGTGGGTGATTTGAGAAACTTATTTCAGGATCTAGGCTGGCACTAATGTATATCCATATCACTGCCCCTGTTAAAGGATATCAAATACTGTATACAATCCTCATAGTTTAGTGCCAGTGACCAAACTCTGAGAACAAGCACATTCATTGTACTTGTGTGTGCATCACTGGGTGTTCTTTTCTGCAGTGCTCTTTCAAAGTGAGCATGCTGGCTGGTTTTCTTTCTCACATCCTCCCCATCACAGTTTTATGTGAGCAAATTTTAAAACCTAGCCCCAGTGTGCTTATAAAATGCCAGGTTATTGACAATGGTAGTGCTCATTTGCTGTGGCCAATTTAGCACTAATAAGCTGAAATTGTGCTACGGGGATTCTTCTACATGGAACATAAACTCCTTTCCCTTCTCTATTAAGAACACTTTCCCATAAAATGATGGCAGCCTAATAGTTTCTTCTCCATGTTAGTAACCAGTCTTTGTACATATTAGCGCTATTTTCCCCAACAGCTTTCACTGTAACACATATGAGCCCTATTACAAGGCACTGAATCAATGAATACACAGTATGTAGTCCACTGAACTGCTCTGCCAGAGCATTGGGAATCCAGCATCTCACGTATTCATACTACGGTGGTTCTTGAGAAACATATTGGGAAAAAGTGGAATTTGCTACCATGAACCAGATCCGCAGCACGGGCTGGTTGTGGGTTTTCTGGTTTTGTTTGTTTATTCCTATTATTTTAGAAGAGGTGGGATCTATTCCAGGGTAACGTTCAGAAATGCTGAGTCTGGGCTCTCTCACCGCCCCAAATGGGGAACAGCACTAGCAGTTGGGAAAGCATTCACACCCACACCCCCATATCATTATTCTGCATACTCAATTCTGAAACTGGTATTCTGCATATACTTTCTCATTTGCTGGGTAGACGTGTTATTGTTCCTCCTTCAGCCCTCCTTTCTCCTATCAATGCATCCAATTGGCTATCCCAATTCATTCTCCTTTGTTCTTTGTCATCCCTGTCCCTCCCCTACTTTGATGTTTCTCTTCCTCGGTTTCCCCTACTCCAACAATCTGTTCCTCTCCCCCACTTCAGGCCTGAGTCCAAAAATAACCCATATCATACTCCTAAAGTTACTTTTGTTTTATAAATAAAACAAATATAAAAACAAAATGGTGAGGAAAAGGGACATATGGAATGAACATGACATGTGCCTTATCTCATCCTGATCAATTTACCAGTATGCACCTCTGCCCTTTGGATCCAGGTATTCCACAAGTTTAAATCTATTGACTTCACTGAAGCTATGTGAATTTATACCAACTATAGATCTGGCTGTATGCCTTACACCAGGGGGCCTCTATCCTGAACAGAGCCTCTGGGCTCAGTAAAACACATAATCTAAGGAATGACGTTCCAGCAATGAAGCTCTGTAGACTGATCACTCATTTATTGAATAATACACGTGGATCTGCTCGTCTGCTTAGACCTCAGCACAGGGGTTATTTCGTTCTGTAATAAAATGACTCTCATAATTCTCCCAAGAATAAATCGACCTGTGTGACATCATTAATACCCTGGACATTCTGAGCAGCCTTAACTAACCACAATCTCCAGACAGAAGATGGAAGACACCCCCATCTCACTTCCTGAACTTCGCAGGGTCTGTGCTGTTAGGGATTAAAAACAAAGCTTATTAATTTTGTATTAATTAAACTAGTATTATAGCAGTGGTATCATTTTCCCTGTTTCCCTTGGCAGTAATCAGATTCCCTCATTGTGATAAACTACTGGGCCTTCGGCCTCATAGTTTATCCACCTGAGAATTGAAATATTGCCTCATAAAAGAGAGGGCTGATTATATAATCACTTAATTAAATGTTGTACTCAGTCATTGCTGAGCTACTCCTAAAATGCTTTTGGCATCTATATTCACTAGTGGACTTTAAATATCAGAAGACTTATTTTTTTCAGATGTGCTCCCTTAAAGGTTATTCATCCCAATGTTCTTTTGTTTGTACTGCTTGATTATCATCCATCTGTCTGACTCACTCCCCGTTACAAAGGGGATGAAATGCTCTCATGTTTCTGTCTGGCTTGCAGTCAGCAGTCAAATTCTTAAAGTTCTTTTTATTTTGAAAATGTTTTTTTTCTCTTTCGGTCTGTAAAAACTTCCAGAGGTAAAGCACCCTCATTTGTCTACTAGGCAGCTCTATTCTGAGAAAGTATCAAGGACCAGATCCGAAGCCCATTGAAACTAATGGGAGTCTCTCAATTGATGTTAGTGATCTTTGGATCAGGGAAAAACCCACATGTGCTACATTATGAGAACAGTGTTTGTTACAGCTCCAGGGGTTCTCCCTGGTGGATGGTCACTGGGTGCCTATATAGGACCCAAATCTTGAGTCCCATGTACTTTTATAGCCTACTGAATCTGGGTAGCATCCAGACACTGGCTTTATGCCTGGTCTTTCAGGCACCCACATGGGGTTCAGACTCCAATGCTGGTACCCTTTCTTAGGGTGTGGGGGGCCCTCAATTGAGCTGCCAGAGGGCCCCCCAAGACCAGCATGGACCCCTCAAGTCTCCTCAGTAGCTGATACACACATGCCCCCTCTGGAGCTCTACCCTCTTGGGTACTCTGGGTCAAGGGCCCCCCTTCAGGGATTTTGTGACACTTAAGGCCAGAGACTTTGCAAAAGCACTTCTAAATCACACACACTTGACTCATCAGCAAAGCCCAAGAGATATTCGGATCTATGGAAGCATTTAAAAAAATATTCACCCTCACATGAGATCTTCCCTCATTTTTTTCACTCCCACAGAGAGCTTTGGATATTAGTCAGTCTCTTCCAGGATTCTTCTGCACCCTGTCTCCTCCTGTCCAGTATTGTATTGTGAGTCTGGTCTTCTCCTTTCTCCTCTATACACAGAAGCCCTTCTGTATACAAGTATTGGTGTGAGACCCCCTGCCCCAGTCATGCTGCATTTATTTGCATAATCTCCCTTGGTTTCAAAGGGGTGGGGGTAGATCCATCATTAGCCAACCCACTGTCCTTCCAGGGAGTCTCCATTGTCCTCTCAGAGCAAGGGATTCAATAGCTGATAGCCCTTAATGTCTGTCCCACTTAGGGACAGACCCCATGTGCCAGTCCCCTCCTCTTAACACAAGATAGATAATGCAAGGATACAGTGAAGGCCATCAATAAGACAAGAAGCACACAGAGTTCATAAAATCAAACTGGAATTCATAAGTTCACATAGGTAGATCCCCAAACTACCACAGTGTTTCTCTGACATCTTAGTATCATGTGGCAGAATGAATCCAAATCAATTTCTGTGATTCCAAAAACTGTGCACTTGCCCTGAATTAGATTTTGCAGCTGAAGATTAAATGGAAAGAAAAAAAGATACCTGGGGAAGGGGTTGGGAGCTGATCAGATACATAGTCACAAATTAAAACAGTTTGGGGAAAAACTCCAGTGATTCTATTATTTTGGCTGTGGAGGCCGCAGGGTTTCTATGGCTCAGCCTGCCTAAACCAGAAGGCTTTCCACACTGTCCCTCTGCAGCTTGAATTTTAAGCTTTGATCCCACCTACCTGCGGAACGGTATGGAACAGGGTATTTTGCTCCTTCCAGCATCACTGATGGAAGGCCACTCGCACCTGACATTACATATGCAAGGACTGGACCTGACAAGCTCCCTCTGCATTCAATGGGAATCTTTCGAATGATGTCAGTGGGAGCTAGATATATCACCAGCACCTTTGGCAACAGGGAAGGAGTAGCCTGGAAAGCTTTCATGAGCGCCCTCTCCAATGATTTCACTGCCCTAAAAGGAAAAAACAAGTTCCTTTGCTCTAGCCACTTTCACCCTGCTCAGAGGTACATGTGTGCGAGATGAAAGATGGAAAGGCTATAGTATTTACATTTACATTTTAACTCAAGTTACCGTTGCCATTAACATTCTTTGGCACATTTTAATCAACAATGGGCCAGATTAATCCACGGAAGTCATTGAAATTATACTACTGATGAATTAGGCCCAGTACTCATTGTTCTACTGACATAAATGAAAGCCTCTGTACGTTCTGGGGTAGCGTATGTGTGCAGGTATGGGAGACGGGGAATAGACTCATAGTTAAATCATGTTTCATTGAAACAAACTGCTCATGATCTGCCTAGGTATTGTAGCCTCTCAAATCTGTTTCTCCCTGATCTCAGTGTTACATGTCAATAATTTCTACAGGATTAACTACTCTCATTTGTCAGTATGTGCCTTTTTCCTCTCCACAGAGGTCTGCTCTGGACAGTGTATCTTCTATAAGCACGTGTTTGGAGTATAAATTACTTTTCAATCATATCTTTGCAATTCTAACAACATTCTCTGTATTGTAGCAGGTGCTTTCCCTAGTGGTTATTTATATAGACTCTAATGGCTTGTCATCTGTCTAGGCAGTCACTTCTCTGCCAAATATATACGAGAGAATTTTTCTAGTAGCATAAGCTTCTAGTAATTTTGGTTCCTTAAAATCTAGGATTTTTTAAATCTAGTTGTACATAGCTCTGTTCTGCAGAACTTTAATACTGTAGCTATCTTAGAACTGTGCAAGAAGTTCTTTTGGAATCCTGAAACCACCTAAAATCAGGGTAGATTTAGAATCCTTTCCTTCCACCAATTTTGACATAGGGTTGGGAATTAGTTGCTGCTGAGTAAACAGCCTTTGCACCCACTCAGATCCACTCTGTTACCACTGGCCATGTCTAGCTGGAGGGGACAATGATCTATTCCCCCTCACCCCATTCCTGCCATATCCTGGTGTTAGAGCCCAACAGGAGAGGACTCCTAAGCGGAGGACTTATTGACAGTTCTACAAGCTGAATCTTTGCTGGACTGTCTGCTAAGGATTGCCATGTGCCTCGTCTTTACAAGTTCTTAGGCGCACATATGAACAGGATACACTTTTGCAGTCACATATTAGGTGTTCAGTGTTGTGGCGGGGTGTCCACCCGCCCCCTACTGGAAGGGGCTTGGAAAAGCCCCCAAAGGGGTTTAAAATAGCCTGGGAGGCTAGCCTGCAAACTCCCAGGCTGATTGGGAGTTTGGGCTCAGCTGTGTGGCCACGCCCCAAACACTCCCAGCCAGGATATAAGGGCTGGGAGACAGAGAAGCAAGGGAGTCTCCTCTGTAAGCAGAGGGAGACAGGCCTGCTGCAGGAAGCCTTGAGGAAGGTACTAGGCTGGGTGCAGGGCTGGGGCTAGGCGGTAGGAGCTGGGGAAAGCTCTAGCCTGAGAGCCCCAGGCTGCAAGTGCAGGCAAGGGCCTAAAGTCAGTCTTCTCTGTTAGTAGAGGGAGACAGGGCCTGGCTGCACGGAGCCTGTACCGGGGTACCCAGACTGGGACAGGGCAAGGCAGCTGGGAGCTGGGGAGCCTTAGCTCTAGTGAGAGGGCCCCAGCTTGCTGAGCCTAGAGAAGGCCTGACCCATGGGGTACTGGGGGCTGCAAGGGGGCGGCCCAGGGCTAGTAATAGCAGTAGCAGGCCAACCCCTTCTTGCCGGTGATGAGTAGCCATGATACTGCAGTCCGCCCCAGTGAGCGGGGGCAAGTAGTGACTGACAGTGGCACAATCTGAGGCGAGTTGGGGATAGTGGGTGGTGGGTTCCCTGGGGAGGGGAGACCCTAAAACCAGGGGGGTACTGCAGGGGTGCAGCACCCCCAAAAGGGGCTCCGGGGTCCGGGAAGGGCATGGGGCCAGAGTGTGGAGAAGCGGACGTCGGCCAACAGAGGGCGCTCCAGGGGTCAAAGAGCTAATTCCCGTGACGACCAGACGGGGGCGCCGCTGGGTGAGTGACCGACCCCGTTACAAGTGTCTACATGAGAATAATTGTTCCTGCAGAAATAATGTTAGCATATTTTATTCTCTCTCTCGTTGTTCGTATATACCCTAGGCAAAGCAATACATAAAATAAACTAAGTAAAACAGCCACCAGGCTTGCTCATCCCACTAAACCTTTTCTGAGGCTTGAGGTTGGAAGCTGTGTTCTGTATCTTATCTGAAAACAGTTTTTCCAAGCGCAAAATGCCTCCCACCCAGTGTTGCTGTAAATAATGGTATGAAGGACTTGAGTATAAGTGTCAAGTACACCATCACAGAAGTACTCATCAGAACAAATATGCTGAGATTATGAGAGGTGAGGCTATGGGCCAGTTGATTCTCAACCTATTTACCATTGTGGGCCATATATGCAGCTCTCCGTGTGTTATGTGTGCTGTATCCACACAATATATATACTACCTGCTGTGTTAGTCATATACCATTATTATGTGTAGTGTGAGATACAAAGAAGTGGAACCACTGGAATTAGAGTATCTTCCACCCAATTAGAGAACATTCTTTTTCGTTTTCTTGGTCCTCTTTTCATATCCATGGGATTACTCACACAAATAAGGGTTTGCAGGATTTGGTACATAGTCTTTCTCTTCCATACTATAGCAGATGTACAAAATACCTATTGATCAGAGATCAGACAAGACTGAGTTTAACCCAGTTAAACACTGTAAAGGATGATCGTAAGATCAGGGGGATGGAGGTTACAGACTGTCTTACATTGTTGTCTAGTGACTTTTCCTGGTCAGAGCAAGGAAGAGTATTGACAAGTTTCAGAGGCAGTACTAGTTGGTCTTTTTCCACCAGAAGGAGGGTCAGCATAATGCTGAGACCTTGAAGAACAGTGGCATTGGAGGGGAGGAGTGTCTCATGTGCTGGAAAAGGCCATGAAGATTCTGTCTCTTCAGCCATAAAACAATGGATATTGACCTCATGAGGTAAATTGTTGATAAATAGTAGATCAGATTATTCAGGGGTATGGAGGCCATGTGACTAGCCAAGATTTGTTGACCATCAGGGCACAATGCAAAGCCCACCTTTTTAAAGCAACATTGGGCTGAGTGGCTGGGGAACTCTGGGCTGGTGCTTTGCATTCTCAGACTGGCTGTTTTATGCTGTGTAGCATTTGCTGTTGGTTGAACTTTATGGTTACGGACTGTGGGATGCACAGAGCTTGTGACAGGCATTGTGTAAAAAAAATAAAATAATAAATAGATAAACTTAGAAGGCTGTGTGAATTTGTGATTTATCAAAAGTTGTTTCCCTTCTGGTCTGGTTCTGTGCTTATTTACATCAGTGTAAATCAGAAATAACACTCACTGAGCCCAGTGGAGTTACTTAAGTAGAAACTAGTCAGACCCTGCATGTCATTTCACAGCACCTGCTCTGTGTCCTGATCCATGAAGTCACAATTCTGGCCCTCATACTTCAGATTGTTTTCAAGAACAACAGATTCTGATGAAACAGCTGAAAACCAAAAACAACAGAGTCTTGTAGCACCTTATAGACTAACAGATCTTAAGCTTCCGTAGGCTCATGATCCTTAAGATCTGTTAGTCTATAAGGTGCTACAAGACTCTGTCGCTTTTGCAGATCTAGACTAACACGGCTACCCCTCTGATACTGAAAACCAAAGACTTCTTTTTCATTGTGAGGAAGAAGAGCATGCACTCTAAGGAACAGAGGGATCTCACCACAAACTTACATATACACCACTGCATTATAATCAGCATCATTTCAAAAATAAATTTCTTTCCTTTGAAAAAGAATCCACAGGAAAGCAAACTAACTGCAATTCTCAAACGTTCCAGGTGGTGGAGCTACTACATTGCCTGTGATAATACAGTAAGAAAGCAATTCTTGCAGTACTTGAAAGGGATCTGAGGAAATGTTCCCCAGACATATCCTTGCCATGGCTGTCCATGATTCCCTTTTACTGAATAAGGGATTGGAAACCGTTTGTGCAGCTTTCCACATAAGGTTTTGGGGCAAGGAGTTAAATATCTGATGCTTTCTATCACTTCCCTCTGTGAATGTTATTTATCTTTTGTTGTATTACTAAATCTATAAGCAGACTGTATGCATCATGGAATGATGTACATAGTATTATGCACTCTTTTAGGGCTAGTTCCCTTTTGCTATAGAACCCAGATATTTCACTTAAGTCAAGGGGACCTTTAGTGCAAAAGGAATGCAGGCTGGAGCCCTTATGTGTTAAAAATGTTATATTACAATAATGCAAATATTAAAAATTAACTTGTTAAATAATCAGCATAACAATACTACATTTTGAACAGAATACAATGAAAACAGTATTTTAAGAGAAGATCTTAAAGAAATAATAATAAAAATGGCAAGCTTCTCACAATCAATATGAACTCCCCAGATCTCTCCTTTTAGAAAGCAGAACTACTGGTATTTACTTGTAAATGTCCACAGCACAGACAGTTATTAACTAGGGGATCTGTTCGCATGAAGGGGAGTTAACTGAAGAAAATCCCAGCAAGTCAAGAGAACATAAATCCTTAATCCTCCTTACTCTCGCTATATAATACAAAGAGCCTGTTTAACTGGGGCCTGTGGTTTACTAGGTGCTGCACTTTAAACACTTGTAAAGCAAACAAAGAAATAAAAGCCACTTTTATTTGGATTCACTAAAGGCTAGATTGTGACAAGTCCAGGGCAGATGAGCAAGGGTATGGTAGGATGGAGCACGTTCCTTCCCTCACTCAGTCCAGGGGTAGGATATTGGCACAGTCATAGTCCTTGTGCTGCCTGGAGCAAAGGCTACCCCTAGTAAGCACTTCCAATGGTACTGGTCGTCTCAAAGAGGACGAGGAAGATGGACTGGTTGCCCCTCCAGGTGTGTGGGAGCACATGTTGCACACTTGAAGGGATGTGGCTGCGGTCCAAGTGCTTCTGGTGCTCCAGGACATATTGGGCCAGCTTTTAAACTGGTGTCAACTGGCACTGTGCCAAGTTAGACCCGCTGAGGATTCTGCCTGTGGGAGTGAGGCTCCCCCACATCCCTGGGCTGCTGTTTGGCTTCACAACCACAGTCCAGCCCTTCAGATATTGATGAAAATTATCCGTGGAACTACCATATCCAGAGTTCGTGTGAGGCTGGCATAGAAATCCAGTTCAAATCCAGTTTCTCCTCATTGTCTACCTCATTCTAAGTAAAATCACTGTTCAAGGGAACCATCTGTCTGACTAACACTGCTATGCAAATGGTTACAAAAGCATTCCCCTCCTATCATTGTCCCAAGAGGCATGTGCCCTGCAGTAGTGTGGGGGGTGTAGGCAGCTATCATATCATGGGATTTTCAGAGCACCAGCTGAGATATCACATCAGAGTGGCAGCTCTCTGGAGGCAGCAGAGAGTCTGTTGTACCGGTTTACAATGTGTTTAGCTGTTATCAGGATTTATATAGTAATTCAGGGAAAGGAGACAGGATGGCTCTGGGGATTGGTTGTGGGATATGAGCCTTTCATCTCTAGGCCATCTAACAGCTGTTTAGTGGTCTACAGTGTGTGTGACATGAGTGATGGTCTGAGTCCAGTGCCTTGAAGACAAGTGTCCACATCACAAAAACTGCCTTCGCAATTAGCACTAATTGGCACTCCCATTGGCAACCACCTCAGAGAAGCCAGAAACTGAATGACCAGATATGGGGTCTGCACAGCAGCAGTATATACCTATCTCTTAAGAAAACTGGGTATTTGTCTTGAAAATTCACCTCAGAGTTCTTGGATTGTAAAGGTCAAGTGTGTCCTAGAGCTGAGGTCATGGTTCTGAATCTCTTTGTTCCAATGAATTTCATCAGTCTCAACACCCAGAAAACACATACACTGGGTGGGTGAAAGACTGGATCATTCCCAGAAAGGTTAGAGGACAGATTACCTGGTAGATTTCTATCAATGCATTTCAAATTGAACAGATTCGAGTACCTATGCGCAATAAATAACTAGGCATTTTTTGAAATGAAGTGATGTGTGTGAGAGTGAATTCAAGGTAAATTTAACAATATGATTTACAAAATAGCTTGTCTCAAACATTTCACAACATTATCATTTTTTTGTATATTAAAATCATAGAAATGTAGGGCTGGAAGGAACCTTAAGAGGTCATGAAGTCTAGTCACCTGCATTGAGGCAGGACCAACTGACCTTTACCATCTCTGACAGGTGTTTGTTCAACCTGTTATTAAAAACCCGCCAATAATATGGATTCCATAACCTTGTTTGGAAACCTATTCCAGAGTTTAACTACCCTTATAGCTAGAAAGTTTTTCCTAATATCTGACCTAAATCTCTCTTTCTGAAGATTAAGGCACTTACTTTTTTATCCTACCTTCAGTAGACAAGGAGGACAATTGATCCCTGTTCTTTTTTTTAACAGCCCTTAGTATATTTGAAGACCGTTAATAGTTTTCCCCCTCAGTCTTCTTTTTTCAAGACTAAACATGCACAGTTTTTTTTTAACCTTTCCACATAGGTCAGGTTTTCTAAAATCTTTAAAATTTTTGTCACTATCCTCTGCTCTCCCATCTTTTCTAAAGTGTGGCACCCAGAACCCAGTACAGGCATGGCTCCACTAATTAGGTTCCTGGATCCTGGAGAAGATGCACATGTAAGTTGATGTGGTGGCCTTGTTGGGAATAGGGGAAAGTAGGAGGGGGGCAGTGGTGAGAAGAGGGTGTGGGGAAATTTGGGATGTGCAGGGTTCCAGTGGCCAGATAAAGGGGTGACTTTCCCCTGCTCCAGGGCTGCAGCTGCCGGGGAGAGACTCTCCCCCTCCTTTCCAGTCCCATCTTTGGGGGCTGCTGCAGTGGGGGAGAGAGAGCACATCCATTGCATTAGACAGGTAAGACTACTGATATTAAAATATGAGTTGTGTGCTTTTATTTGTAGAACAAAAAAATTAATTATTATTAAGTTTTTTTTAATATAGCGCTTTTATCCAAAGCGCTTTACAATAGTAAGCTAAAGGTAGAAATAACATTTGGAAAGATCGTTAAGTGGTCTGCTGAGACCCTCAGTAATTTTCAAGTGGGCCACGGAAAAAAAAATTGAGAACCACTGCTCCAGAGTGCATGGAACCCTGCCTAGCTTGGTGTCATCTGCAACTTTTATAAACATACTCTCCACTCCATTATCTAAGTCATTAATGAAAATATTGACGAGTACTTCATCCCAGACTGACCCTCTGGGACCCCACTAGATACATCGTCCCATTTTGACAATGAACCATTGAAAATAATTCTCTTGTATTTTTCCATGTGCTAATGAAAGTAGCCATAGATGATTCTTCTTAATTGCAAACCTCATGATTAGGTGAATTTTTTCATGTCAATAGTTGTTTTGCTGGAAAATGAAGATTTGAGGCTACCAAAGCTATTTGTGAATTTGGGGTGATTTTGGTAAATAGTTTCAGTTAAAAAAAGATTTTTTAAAATTTCAAAACGGTTCATTTCAGCATTTCTGAAATTAAAAGTTTCAATTTTTCATTTTGGAAAGATGTTTCATTTTTCTATTTCCCTAAACTTAATTTAATTATTTTTAAAAGTAAAAAAGAAAAATAATTCAAAGTGAATTTTGTTTTTCACAAGACCAAAAATTATTTTTTCTACATTTTTGTTGTGCCAAGAAATGTGAAAAAAAATTTTCTCACTGGATTTTTTGGTTCAGTCACTGAACCAAAAATTGGTTATTTGCCCAGCTCTGCTCACACGTCTCTTGATCCATTATACCTTAGCACACAGATTTTTCTTGTGCATCTTTTTGTTTTCCACCAGATTTATCTGATATTCAATTGGGACCAGATCCAAAGACCATTGACAACAATGGGAGTCTTGCCACTGATTTGAATGAGCTTTGGAGCAAGCTCTTGTTAAAAAGAGATCTAATTAGGTCTCAATACATTGAAATGTATTAATCTGAATCAATGACTGACCATCAATGGTCTTTATGTTCACACTATTGTACCATGTTATTTGTGTTGATTCTGTCTACCTCCAAAAAAACCTTGTGTAATTGTGGAGAGAGGCAGTGCAGTACAGTATATAGGATCAGGATTTGGGAGGCCTGCATTTTATTCCCAGCTCTGCCACTGACCTGCTATGAGCCTCTGCTGAAGTTGCTTCTCCTCTCTAAATCTCTGCTTTGCCTCCCATCGGTTGGCTGTCTTGTCTATATAGGTGAGGAGCACTTTTGTCCAGGGACTGTCTCTCACTACGTACTTGTGTAGTGCCTAGCACAACTGCATTCCAATCTCAGTTGGGCCCTTAGGAGGTCCCACTGCAGTCCAAATAATAATAATAATATTGCTTTTACTAGTAGTTCTGTTTTCTTTTAACTGCTTTCAAAGCATATGAAAATATATTTCAAATTAATCCTATAATTACCACTACTAATAATCTTAACACAATTTCATATGGCTGTGGTTATGGAATTTCCTTAGTTCACGTCAGGAGAAAAATTGCAAAATGCAAAAGGAGTTTTAGAGCCATTAAAATAGGCTAGAAAAAATGTTACCAGATGAGAAATTATTCAAATTACATTCAAATCATGATTTCAATCCTCTCTCAGAGGATCTCTGACAAACTTTTTTGCTTCCTTTCCTGCCAAAAGTTGTGTATAACAATCTCACTAGTTTCCAAGGAAATGATTGTTGCTTGAGGTCAACAATAGAGAAAACTGCATACAGTGTGTGAAAATACTTTAGAAAAGTGAAATACATCTCAAGCTGCGGAGGTTAAAAAAAAAACCCAACAATTTGTTTGTGTAACCGCTGCTCTGCTACTACACGACAACATTCCAACAAAGACAACAACCCCTTTTGATCTTACTTCCAGGAGTGGTATTTTATCCCCTTAATAAATAGCACTACCATGTCACTTGCAGGACTGCCAGTAGAAAATTGTGTTCCATGGCAGAAAAGGATGTGGTATCACAATGGTGGACAGGAAAAGGCTTAGGTGAGAGATCACCCACGTGTCCATCAATGCATTAGTTGTCATCCCTATACATGGAGACTCTTGGACCTTTGGCTGATGGGGAGTAAAGTGTTTCTAGTCAAATTAACCCAGTGCCAGATACCTTTATTCAAACTAGTCTCATTGGCTACAGTGGGACTATTCACAGTGAATTGCTGTTCATCATGTAACAATCTGGCCCTAGTGTTGCACAGACAGTACGTAAAGCATTATCATGGATAAGACCGGCCTGTTTTTCAGAGACATTCCCATTGACTTCAAATGGAGTTTCAGTTCTTTTGAAAGTCAGGCCCATCTGCATATAACTAAATCCACATTTTCAGCGGCAGGATGGAGTTCCTCACAAACCTTCCTTATCCTTTGATTAGTAGAATAACAGTATCATTTTGTATAGTACCCCTAGTAATGTATGTTGGTATCTTTTTATTTTTGAGATAGCCCTCACAATGTGCTAGGCACTGCCCACACATAAAGGAAGTGTAAGCTAGTGGGGTCTCTCCTTAGGAAGGAACCAGTGTCCTGCCCAATTCCATTTCTGACCCTGGCCTCAGATCACAACTGATTGCTTCAACACAAAAACAAAGCAATTCCTCCAACCAGTGCAGTCCCAGAGGCTTCTCTCTACCCCCTTCCCTAGAAAAAGATCACATCCTTCCCTTAAATTCCCTGTTGGATCATGTGACTTGAAGATAGCCCTTAACCCTTTCCTGGCTGTTTTACTCCATCACAGGAAAGAGAGGGTTCCCCCTCCCTGCCCCCCAAATCTACACTATCTACAACGATAAAAATAGAGGTGTGATGAAGGGGTACAACAAACAAGCTAACAGGATGATGACAGGCACATGTCATTAGGTCCAAGGGAGGAGGTGCTGGTCGGGGGTTTGGTTTGTTTGTTTGTTCTGAAGTGTGACAGCGCTCCTGCTTTTGTATGGAATGCCATAGAGGAGGTGTTTTACAGGCCGCAGTTCCTTCCCTTTAATCTTTGAGGCTCCTAGAGTTGTTAAAAACTACATCGCTCCATTGAAATGTAGCCTTCTTTGGGTGAGGCCAGCAATCCGTCAGTGCACAGCATACTGTTGAACAGAAGAGAGGAAAGTCTTGCTCAGGGCCATTGACACAAACCTTTAATCTGTACGAAATGAAATCTTTAGGGTCAGATATTCAAAGGTAACAACGCATACAGCCTGCATCCAGTTTCTGCATACAAACAGTCTACGTATGAGAACAAAGCTAGTTTTTGTATGCATAGGTTAGCTGTTCTCAAGTGTATATGCACAAATGCATGTAACTAATTTTGAAAATCTGTCTCTTAACAGTCATTCAAAGTAGACAGGACTTTAATATTTCATGTCCTAGTCAAGACTTTTCAACAAAGCAGAAAGGACTGCTACTCCACTCACAAACCAATGAAGAATTTGGACCCTGGAGTGCAATATCTCATTTTATTGAATGTCTCTTTATTGTACTGTGACAAAATGCAATTAAAGAAATAGATTACAGAAATCCAGGGAGAAGGTTTCCTGACAGAGGATGCTTTTGAAAAGGCAGAACGCTATCTTGAGATCACTTAAAGTTTTAAGATTCAAATGGTCATTCAACAAAAAACATACACTTTATCAAGCAATGTCTTGTACTTCTTTAAATTCACCATGATGTATATGCACACAGTAAATGATTACTCCCTGTGCAGCATGGACTTCAGCATTCGTTGCCTAAGCTTTTTTTATCACATTGCATATTCCCCATCATTTTGCACATGTGGGAATAAGATTAAGATGTAGAGCATAATATCGGCCCTGCAATTGTTCTTTTTTTATACTGTTTTTATTCTTATTTAACCCCATTGACTTGAAAGGAATCACTCTTACTGAGACAGAATCAGGCCTGCTTCCTATTGCCTATGGGTCTGATAAATCAATAGAGGCTTTGTACGCATAGGAACTATAGAACTGAGCCCAAGTGTCTGGTTACTATTGTCCTCTGACACGCTGGGTTAACCTTAGGGGTTACAACCTGAAAACAAGCAGCATTTGCTGGATACCACCCTGTAAACAGGTAAATTAAGCAGCTCTATGGATGAAGTGGGGTTGACTTTGTGCCTAATGCTTTATTACTAGAGCTAGAACACATCTGTACTGTGATTTATGGTTTATTTATGTTAGTGAATAACATAAGTTGTGAGGTACTTCAGAAGGCCCTAATGATTAAGCCTGATCCTGAAAGATGCTATGCTTAATGCTAAGCACACAAAACTCCCGCTGATTTCTGTAAGAGCTGGGAAGTGTTCCCATGAGGCTCAGGTCTCCAGTTAGGCAATGGACCAGGTATGTCTACACTGCACAGTCTTTTGCAGGTACTTAAAAAAGCCCCCTTGCAAAAGACAAAAGTTTTGCTGACACAAGTGGCAGTGTGAATGCGGCTTTGTCGGCAGGAGTGATCTCCTGCCAACAAAGCTTATGCCGCTTACGGGGCTGGAAGTATTCTGTTAGCAAAAGTGCCAACAAAATACTGCAAAAGAGTGTTCACACACGCTGACTTTTAGCGACAAGGCTGTGTCCACACTGCCTTGTCGCTAAAGGCTGTGTAGTGTAGACAAGCCCTAAGCACATGAAATTCAATGTAGGCAAAAGACAAATGCAAAGTAACATATATTGGAAGCAAAAATTTCAACTATTCACTAACATTGTCACTTCTAAGCACTCAGGAGTAAAAACCAAAAGATAATCTGGTTATCGGAATCAGTAGCTCAGTAAAAACATCTGACTGAACCACATGTGGTGAATTACTTCAAATGGTAGAGCCCTCACTTAGCATATGAGAGGTAGTAGAATCAATGCCTGCATTCTCCAATAGGATTCACATTTTGGGAGTTGGACTAGAAGACCTCTGGAGGTCCCTTCCAACCCTGCTAGTCTATGATTCTATTAAATATTATAATGACATTATGCAACCTTAAGTTGCATAAGTTGCATTCACCTTAAATATGATGGGCAGTTTTCATCATGCCTTCTCAAAGAATGAGCAGCAATAGAAAACTTCTGAGAAAGCAAACACAATGGAAAGGCTTTTGTATGCGGAGAGATTTAAAAAGTTATTCATTAGGTTTATTTTGTTTAGAGAGGAGACAATTAACAGGGGACATCAATGTATATAAAATAATGAATTATATAGACATGGCTGGGAGTGGGACAGGGACCAGCTTTTGTTTGTTTTATGTGCGGCAACATCAGGCTGGGGCCATGACAGGGTCTCCTCGGAGCTACCACAATAGAAGGAATAATAATTATATCCGAATGGGTGTTCAGATTTGCACTCTCTCTTAAAGCAAGACCCACCAGAAATTAAAAGGCCACAGATTTAAAAGTGATAAAAAGAAACAGTTTTCCTCAACTGATTCCCTTTTCACCTCCACCAGCATAAAGAAGGAGTAATCTACTGATTTGAAATCTAAAAATAAAACCAAGCCCAACATCATTAATCTACGGAACTCTCTGCCACATTTGCTGGATGCAAAGAGATGAGTAAAATTGAAAACAGGATTACACATTTATACAAACATTAAGAATAGCATCTGCAAACACTCTAGCTAGGATCTGATTTAAAACCTATTAGTTTAGGATACAGGCCAATCAATAACCGCCTGGGTTTGGGGAAAAGCTTCCCCCTAAGTATGTTATTGAATGATTGTCCATTATAAGACTTTTGGGAGTTCAATAGAATTTAAGAGGAAAGAAATAAAACCAACAGTGTTCTATAGAAACTCTCTAAGGGTCTATTAGAAATTAATTTAAACATCTATGAATTTAATAATGATATCTTCCTCAAAGCTTTTAAAAATCAACTTACAGAATTCTATAGCAGGGACATGATTCACTATTAAATTGTGTACAAAAACCTATAGAGAAGTTACTGTTTACCGTGACAACCTATTTTCCCACCAGGGAAGACTCTGAGATTTGGGGGTTCTGATATACTCAGTAGTGATTTCTTTCAATACTTACTTCACCACTGGTCTTTACTTAACCTTTCATCACTTGTGGTGCCTTCATTGCCCTGCCTATCGAACATATGGGGCATACTTCTTCCATTCCTTCCTAAGGTAAGATTTCAATAGAGCTATCACATAGATCCAATGGGCTTAATGCTCCTCTCACTTAGGACCCAATCCAACCCCCATTCAAGTCAACAGAAGGACTCCCATTGATTGTACTGGGGGCTGGATGGGGCCCTAGCACTGGTATAAATCAAGAGTCTGAAACCAATATAAGTAAGAGGAGATCAGGCTCAGTGTAGCTTCGTAGTTATGTACAACTAAGCATTAAAAGCTGCAGTAATTATTTAAGACCCTGATTCTGCCACCTTCCATTGACTAGTATCTTACTTCTTAAGTAAACCCACAGAAAGCAGGAGGACTGCTCACAGAGTAAGGGGCTATTCAGCATGAGTACGGGTGGCAGAACTGGTCTAAATGGAGTAGAGTGGCGAGATTTTTATGTTTAGGACCAGATGACGCAACAACACAGGCCATAGCGAGGGGTGGAGCTGCACTGTCCCATGAGCATCCCTGAGAAGGAACTGTGGATCAGGAAACCACAAGTCTCTCTCTGCTCCTTGCTCCTGCCTTATTCCAGGAGGGTAGTCAATTGCAACAGAGCAGAAGGTGACTGGCAAAGCCTCCTTTGCAACCCTTTTAATGACAGGTTTTCAGACCACTTTTGTATGACCTCTCCTGCGTCATTTGCTATCAACTTCATATTGATGCTGAAATTAGTTAGGAGCCAAGTCTATGCTAATTTAAACCTGAGCCAACTGCACCCAAGTCAGTGGAGTTGCATGAAGTATAAGTTTGTCCCTTTCCAAATTTTGCTGTAATTTAACAGCCAGGATGCAGACCCTTATATTCATCTCATTTACACAGATTTCACACAGGCACTCTCTTTATTTAAATAGATCGGTGCAAATTAGGAGTGAAAGCAGAATCAGGCCCATAGAGATTGAGTGAATCTGTGAGTGTTCCCCGCCATCCCACTTCTAAATCAGTATTCTCTGGTAAGTCCGCTTTGAATTTTGTTTTTGGACTGGTGAGAAGGGAAGAAGGCTTTCAGTAAATACTGTGTCAGTTCTGACCAATTCTGAGTCTCCATTGATAACGGCAATAGGCAGTGGGTTAGCAAATAGCAGACTGAAGCATGAACAATCATTTCACAGGGTTGGCTTAATTTTAACTCAATGACATACTCTTTGGCCTGGTCTACACTAGCGAAGGACGGGGGGTCGACCTAAGATACGCAACTTCAACTATGTGAATAGCGTAGCTGAAGTCGGCGCATCTTAGGTCAACTTACCTGGCATCCTCATGGTGGCAGCAGGCTCCCCCGTCAACTCCGCTTGCGCCTCTTGGTGAGCTGAAGCTCCAGAGTCGACAGGGAGAGCCTTGGGGATCGATTTATCGCGTCTAAATGAGACAAGATAAATCGATCCCCGACGGATTGATCGCTACTCGCTGATCTGGCGGGTAGTGAAGACTTAGCCTTAGGGATAAATTCTGCTCTCAATTCTGTTAGCAGGAATGTGCTGTAACTCCTTGGGAGTGAATGGACTTACTCAAGATTTACACCACTGTAAATGAGAACAGCATTCGGCACATACAGTATTCTGATGGTAATATTTTCCTTTGAGTTGTAACAATACATGTAGCATAGGTGATTGATCCTGATTTCCTATATGTGTAGTTCCATTGTCTTCAGTGAGTTACTCTGGATTTACACCAGTGTAGGTGAGAGCAGAAGTGGGACCTACAGCTGTTAGAAGTTGGCATACTGCGGGCCAGATTTTCCTTTATCCCTTTGTACTGCTCCGGTGGTACAAAGGGGTCAGAAGGTTCACCAGCAGAGAATTCCCCTAGAGAAGAGAAATGCTTGGCCAAGTTTAAAGGTGGCAGAGCAGCAATTATGCCAGCTGCCCCTTCTCTCCACCACAGGGGACATATTAGAAGAGGCACAGGGTGTGGTAGAATGCCATTCTGTTATACCAACCCATCACTGGTGTAAAGTCCCTTACGCCCCTAGGCTGCACTGATGCCAGGGCCAAGCCAGTACAGAATTAGGGAGCCATAACTGGCTTCTCCCTTCTTAGCACCAAACAGAATGCAGATGCCACAGAGAATAATGAAGCCCTAAATCTCTGTTTTTGCACGGTCCATTTTCTCTTATGTCAGATGATGTTTCTCCAGTCATCTAGTCCCAGCACCGTGCAGTTTGAGTTGTCCCCATCATGTAGTTGCTCCAGACCTTCTTTTTCATTCTGCTTCTCTCCATCGCGTTGATCTCTTCTGAACTGGATACTGTTTCCACTTTAACAGCTCCTACCAGCTGTTTTCCTCTGGTACCTTTCTGCAGATAGAATTTCAAGGCCTTCTTAGATGGAAGCTGCTGAAAGCACTACAGCTCTCGGACTCACTTCAAAGCAACTTTCATCATTTTTCATGCACTGTTTTTAGGATCCTCCTTTGTTCATGCCCCAAAACAGATTCTCCGAAAGACCAGACTGTGTGGTATTGCTATTTACAGCACGTCGGCAGGAGACATCATAGCGGTGGTGGTGTTTTGGTTTGGTTTTTTGTCTGACTTCTACACATCCAACTGACCTGCAAAGGTTAAGGAGGCACCATTTTCCCCCCTTTGGATTATAATGTGTTGTTTTTTCAAGGGAATGGGTGGGAGAGGAGATTACTGCTGGAATTCAGCTGCCAGAAATCTGAGGGTCAACTTTAATTTACTTGAACCTCCTATCACTAAAGGTACTGGAGCTCCTGCACTAGACCATCAGGGCTCATGCTTGGGAGGCCCTGGCTTAACACCAACACTAACTGTGGCTGAATTATCCTCCCAAGATCTAAGGCTTTGCAGCTGAACTCAGAAGAGAGTTAGTCTGTAATTTCCTCAATTAGAGGTAATTTGTCTATTGTCATACCAACCCTACCTCTGAGGAAACAGCCTACCGCAGCTAAGCTTTTTAATGTGCCTTTCCACTGAAGGGGCTTAAAGCAGGGTTGCCACTGTAAAGATCTATAGATATTTCCTGGGATTTTGGGGGAAAATGGCAAAGTCCTTGAAAATTGTTGGCCCCAGACAGAAAGAGCTAAATTCAACCCTAGCACAAGGGGGTGCGACTAGTGAATTCAGTGAAGTTAGACTCCCTTATCCCAAAGACACATGTGGTTCAATATCTACATTTGCTTGGGGAAAACCCCCCAAAATGCAGAAGGAAAGAAAGAGAGGTTTGAAACACAGGCCATGGTGGTGATACAAATTAATATGATTTCTTTTTGTGGCACATAACAATTTGGCTCATTTGAGCCAATTATGTGTCCTTAATTTCCTTTTCTTTTGCAGGATTGGGATGTCCTTTTTACAGACATGATTTCATACAATGGAATTCTCCTTGTAGGTCAAGAAAAATTTTAAAGGGCCGAGACGGTTTAAGCTGCTTCTTCCATTATTTTCTTTGTGGACCAACAAGGCCCGATTCTCCTTTCACTTAGGCCTGTAGTACACCAAAAAGTGAGGCTGACCCAGCTATGTTGCTCTGCAGAATGAAAAATCCACACCCCTGAGCAACGTAGTTAAACTGATGTAACCCCTGGTTAGTATAGGAAGAATTCTTCCATCAACCTAGCTGTTGCCTCCCAGGAAGGTGGATTACCTATGCGGATGGGCGAACCTCTCCCTTGGAAGTAGATAGCATCCATACTGAAGTACTACAGCGCTGCAGCTGTTCTGTAGTGATTCCAGTGTAATTAAACCCTTATACTGGTGTGAGCCGGGAATAAATCCCCTGAAGCTAATGATTATATGGGTATAAAGCTGTTGTAAGTGAAGGGAGAGTCAAGCAGAGTAAGCAGTGTCTTGTGAAGGATACAATGCAATATTCCAGGGTATTGCCTAAAAATGTGGGGAATTTACAGCAACTATAATAGTAAATCACTATACTACTTAGCACTTTACATTTTCAAAACATTGAAAAAACATTAATTAAGTAATTAATTAATGAAGGCCCAAATCCTGTGGCTCGTTCCTTGGATATGCAGAGCCCCAAGTACAGTGGACATGCTGCTTTTATGCTGCAGGCTTCACCAGGCAGGGGACTGTGTTGCATGTTGTGATGCAAAGCCACCCATGGCACTTGGAGATGAAGAGAGGACTATGTGGAAGCTGGTGTGTGGGTGGGAAAATATGCTCAGTGCACCATGCTTGCTGTGGCGGGACTGTGGAGAAGTGCTTTGGTGCTGCTGCTCCCAGGCCAATGCAAGGATATTTTGCGCCCCAGGCGAAACTTCCACCTTGTGCCACTGCTTTTTGTTGCCCCCAAATCTGGGGGGACTGGTGGGGGACTAAGGGTCCAAGCGCTGGGGGGAACCCAGGGGCAGGGAGAACTCGGGGTCCCGGTGCTGTGGGAGGGACCCAGGCGCTGGAGGGAAGTCAGGGTCCCAGTGCTGGGGGCAGACTCAGGGTCCCGGCGCTGAGGGGAACTCAGGGGCTGGGGGGAACTCAGGGACCCAGGGGACTCAGAGTCCAGGTGCTGGTGGGGGAGGGGGAAAAATCTCGTTCTGTCCTGCAACTGTGCCGGGGCAGGCGCCGAGTCGGCCGGGAGGAGGGAATGCACCAGGGCTCTCTTCCAGCCTCCTGGGGGTGGAGCCAGACTCGACCCATCCGGGAAGCGCCTGGCTCTGGCCCCAGCTTAAGCCTGCAGCTCTGCCCCGCAGCCCGGGACCGCAGCACAGCACCTCATACAGCGACAGGGGCCTAGGCTGGCCCCAGGTAACCTCCCTCCCCCGCACCCTCCTTCTCCCCTGAATGTCCGCACTTCCTTGATGGGCCCTCGGGCCCACCCCTTTCCCTTCCCCAGGTGGGGTCACAGGCTCCCTTCCCTGGGGGTACCGCTGCAGCCAGGGGCAGTGCAAGGATATTTTGCTTCCTAGGCGAAACTTCCACCTTGCGCCACCGCTTTTTGGCACCCCCAAATTTTGGTGCCCTAGGCGGGCTGCCTAGTTCACCTAGTGGTTGCACCGGCCCTGGCTGCTCTCCAAGTAGTTGCAGAATTGCACAGACACCCGAGTGTCTGGGCCTGAGAGTTCTGTCCTATGTGTCTAAAAGATCTAAGGCCTTCACATGAGTTTTAGCCCCAAATCCAGAGCAATGGAGCCATTATTTTTAGCCCTTCCAAGACACTCAGCTGAGATCTTTTTATCTAAACAATTGAGCTTTATTTGTTCCTCCCTGTCATCTAGTCAAACAAATGAGTGCAACAATTACAGAACATCTTGTTGTTATAGCTACCAAATGTTCCCGAGTGATATTGCCCATACACCCCAGCCGATGACTGCCAGACAAATCATGGGCGGTTGTTTTCTTAACTTTAGAAAGTGGCAGGTCATAAGCAAGTTATTGCAGGACATAGGGCTCTTGGACATTTCCTTCAGGTCATGTTAGCACTGAAGGCAGATATATCTTTGATTTAGGGCTGCAAAGAGAGGGGTATATATTTAAGTTAAGGCCGTCACTTGATGTGTTCTCCCAAACACTCCGTGGCTTAGGGCGGAGAAGGTAGAATTTGGTGGCACTTTGGTCTGGTAAGACAGTAGAACTTTAAAGGGGAATAGCGTGGTCCAGTGGGTACCAGACTGGGAATCCTAGGTTCTATTCCTAGGTCTGTTGCTGAATTGTGTGTGACATCCCCTAATCTCTGCATCAGCTCTTCCATTGATAAAACAACAATAACTCCATTACATACCTTTGTTGAGCAATTGAAATATATAAGTGAAAACTTACATAGGTAATTTCTAGATATTTTTATTAACGGAAAATGGTATCATTTTTGCCATCATAAGAATCAAGGGCTTTTTCTTAATAAAAGCCAGAAGGCACTCACAGACTTCTGATGAACAGAAACCTGGCAACTTCTGGCCCTTAGCTTGCACAAATAAAACCTGCTAGGAAAATATTACACTACAATAGATGATACCCCTTCACAAAAGCTTTATATGTATGTTTGAACTAAGAAAGGCTTTTCCCAAAGAAAGGTGACATTAATGTCACATAGGCAAATTTATAACATCATTGGATTTTGGAGGTAATATAAACTCATCTAGGATACTCTAGCATATCAAGAGAGGTGGCGGATGGCAGGCATAGAGACTACGACCCTGTAGCCTACGGCTTTTTCTGATTGCAGGGGAAAATGATTTCTTCAATTTTGCAAGATACAAACCAAATGCCTCACAAATTGGTCACATTCCATTTAACTCATATTAATCTATATTGCATCCCCTAAGGGCCCAAGGTGATGTATTTTTCTTTTTTCCTCCAGTATATATCTTTCCCCACCCCTTAAACTATACTGGAAGCTGCATGAATTTTAGGGAACATTTATGGATATGCTTCTCATTGTCAGTTCCTTGCCTATACAACCACACACATGCTTTACTTTATGCTTTAGCTCCAGTTCATGTAAATCAAGTTTCTGGATTAGGCCAATAGTAACCCTTTCTTTAAAAAGCCGAGTACTGGATATATCTGTACTTCTTTTTCTGCCTTAAATGGTAAGAGCTGCAATTCATTTGCAAATTTGATACAATCAATACAGGATTGAATAGGGATTATGAGTGGCTAGCTAACTACAAGAGAAGTTTCTCTTCTCTCGCTGTTCACACCTCCAATTCAGCTACTAGAGGAATACCTCACCCTCGCTGATTAGAGATAACAAGCTGGTTCAGCCCCATTGGACTAACCCTGTTATCTCTAGCCTGGTTCTTGCCTACCTATTTATACCTGCTCCTGGATACTTCCACTGCATGCATGCATACTCCAGGACCGGAGAGGTGTCTTTCAGAGCTTTGTCCCCCTCCTCAAATCCTGTGCACCAAGTGCAGCATGACCAAACCCAAAAGCCCATCCTGTCATGTCGATCTTGACCAGATGAGCCTCAGTCAGTTACTCTGTTCAATCCCCAGTGACCTGTAACTCCTGGGCCACCTTGTTCCATTGCGTCAGTGGGACTAGTTATGATGGAGATATACAGCAGGGAACCATCTTTACTGGAGTAACTCTACTGAAGTGAGTGGTTCCTGCTGTTGCCCCTTTGAGTTGCTCTAGTGTTACCAAGGCGGAGCAAATCTATTTTATTTGGCCAGTTCTGGATTCTTCCACAACCTGGGAAAATCCTCAAGTGACATACAGCCAGCAAAGTTAGTTGTGTCTCCCCTGTCCCACAGGCCCTCTCCTAGGGAGTGCATTGGAGATGTGGCCAGAGCACTGCTGCCCTCTAGTGATCCCCAGCTGGTGTAACAGCTTGTTCGATTTAATTGGATGACACAGATTAGAGTAGCTAACCTGCCCGGAGGCTGCTCTAACTTGCACCAGAACCCCAACCGGCCTCCAGCCAATTTCAGCATCAAGGTTGGGGTGGATAAAGCCACCTTTGCCCTCCCCTCCGCCCCCCTCCCACACACTTGAGTCCTGCACAGAGCATAGCTTGGCTGAACTCGATCTTTGGGCCCAATGACTTCCTTAGAATTACCATGAATTTACACCACTATAGCGGAGAACAAAATTTGTCTCACTAATATTGCAGGGAGAATCCAAGATCAAGTGCAAATTCACTGGCTCTGATTCTCCCCTTACGTGCACCAGTTCTAAACCAGCCTAACTCTGCTGACTTCACTGCTGCCCGCTGGTATATGTGGCTTGTTATCTGCAATCCCTCTAACCCCTGAAACGAAGAAATATATTTGCCTGTAACCCAAGGAAAGACTTCCCCTGCTCCCCCTACTTTTGGATCTAACAGTCAGTATAGTATAGTGAGACCATCACGGCGAAGATAAGCAGATGCAGAGAGGAAAATGGAAGCTGCAGCAAAGGTTATTTTCCCTCCCAGTGCCGTGCTGTTGTCACTGCTCGTGCCACATCTGTGCTTTTGAAGGGAAATGTCATAACATTGCTAATCAATAAGAAGAGTGACAGGACCATTTGTCAAGAACAAGCCAGCACTGCAGCTGTTGTAGTCATCTTCTCCCTCTGTTTTTCAATGAGAAACTGAGGGAAAGGGCTGATTATTTGCCTCAGGCAACATCAGTGCTCTTGTGGACAGCCGCTGTGTGAAAATAGCAACCATCAGCTTGCTAATGTCCTGCACAAGACTGCAGCAGTTGGGCTGATTGAGAAGGCAAGAGCTTGGCAGGAAGTGTAGGGTTTCTAACAATGGGATGCAAAAGACACCAGACACCCTGCAAAGGAGAAACAATCCTCAGTGTTGGAGAAGTCTTGACCTTTAATCCCCAGATCACTGTTGCATATGCATTTCTTTTGAGCTGCAGATGTTCCTTGCTGGTCCACTGGTTTGGAGGACAAGCAGTTGATGTTTGAGAGAAGAAGGCTGGGCTCAGATAGAACTTAATGAAGACTTAGATTTTAATTGGAATGTAAAGATTAGACAACCAGTTTGACCCAGGATGGATCTATAAACTCCTGCAGCTGCTCCGCCTACAGTAGCTGCTGAGAGCTAATGTAAATGCTGATGGGTCCTGCTCTTTTGAACAATGAGAGCAGTCATGCATTTAGTGGGTTGTTTGCGCAGGTGACAACACTGAGCTGCCCTTTCCCACCGCATCAAAATAGTTTTTTTAATTAGGAAATCTATCTTAATCTACTCACCTATGTGTTTCACAGTCGCAGATTATGCTCCATAACTTCCCAGAGACATCTCTAGAAAAAACCAATCAATGTAGTTTAATAGGTACAAGGAAGCAAGTTCTGTTATGACACAGAAAGGTTTGTCTTTAAACACTGAAAACATGGCTTTGGCCCTGAATATACTTTTTACAGGGGAAGGTAAATCCCACATAACACCACTAAAGGGTGCCTTTTCTGTGCTTTCTTTAAAGTTTAAAGCAGATTTCAAATAGTTCCTAACAAAATATTGCGTGTGTCCTCAGAAACCTGTGCCTAATTATAGCAATACTAGCTCGCCTTAGGATGCCGTGGAATCAAACAATATTTACTAGGATGTATTAAGCCATTTACAAATATCATTACCAAAATATAAGTGGATCCCATAAGGATACTGCATATAAACATCCAGGGTGAAATGGTTCATAGTGTCCAAACAGGGGGAACAGATCTTCAGCTGGAGTAACGTCATAGCTCCATTAACGTCAGTAGAGCACTTTACACAAGGGTCAGATTCTTTGCTCTGCCCACCTTGCATGGCAGAGTCAGTGGGCTGCCATGGAGCTCCTCGAGTCACTGCCCCAGTCCAAAAGACCACACGTCCTTGTTGGGCTCTGATGCTGTCTTGCTGGGTCACATTGGACAAGCCACTCACCTTCCTGTTTCTGAAATGGAGCTAGCACTACTTTGTCCACCAACCTCATAGGGGTGTTGTGAGGACTAATTAAGAGTTTGAATTAAATTTTATAAAATGCTAAGTATTGTCTCCTCTATCGCCATATTGTCAACATGTTGCAAATCTCCAGATAATCTCTATGGATTCTAATTTGGCTGTCCAGTCAATAGGAGTCTTAAAAGATGAGCTATCTGATGGGCCAAATGTGATGAGTTGATTTTTAAAAAAACATTAAATTTTCACAAATAATACATATTCCTACTGCAAAGCTTACTCCATGCTCCCCTTGGGCTGCATTGCCCCCTTTGCTCTTTTATGGTCCTAGTTCAGCAAAACATACACGGTGCATAGGCCTTGGTAAAGATGAATGGACTGCTGAATTGAGGCCTATATTTGTAGTCCCATGGCCAAGAAGAGTGGGTTTGAGTGAGATCAGAGGGGTGGCTTCCAGGCAACCTTCAGAAATAGTTATGTAAAGTTCATAAAACACTGAGCTATTGTAGAATTCTGGGGGAAACACCTCTATGCAACTAGTAGGAAAAGTAATTGGAGAAATAAAAAGGAAAAAGAACAAATTAAAAAGATTGCAGAAAAACCTGGAAGGAAAAGTGCCAAGAATCTTGGTAATTAAAAGGTAGACAAGCAAACAGCACGAGTATCAGCCTGCCGTAGTTTTTTTGGAGGTATAGCAGATATATCTAGCAAAGTATTCTATCACTTGTTAGCTGGTTGCCTCCAGAGATCAGGACAGAATCCAGTGGTGTGGGGTGCCCTGTACTTTTCCAGGAGACACTGAGCATGTCTCAGGTTTGGAGTCCTTCCTAGTACTGCACTTAGAAGAGCAACTCATCTAAGGGGTGCAAAAGAGATGGACTAACAACACACTTGTATCCATTTGCAATAGCCTCGGCTGATTTGTGGACTAGCGGGAAATATTTGACCATCCGCTACACAGTGCAGAGGAAAGCAAACTTGTGCAAATATTGGCTGGCAGTTAGTGAATGACTTTGTGTCCCATCAAAGGGAAAACGCGGTACCTCTGCAAAGTCCACCTCACAGAGTTATAGGAGTAATTACCGTCCCTCCCACCCCGCAGGTTTTTTAATGAGTGGACTAATTAGTCCTAAATACTGCTGGAACCTAATTAAACAGGCTAAGGCAGGTTTGGAATCTACCTTATTGAACATGGTGTTTGAGATTAAAACTCCAATTTCTAGCCTTTTGGTAGTTAATCTTAGATTCCCTATAGCTTCATCTACAATCTGAAATGACACCTGCCTGGCTTATTTTCTTTTGAACTGGCAGGCATGTTGTTCTTATAAACCAAAAAAGAATAAATCTATTTCTCTGCCTGAAATGACTCACTGGCTAATCCACTTTAATATACACACTCTGTTCTTTTACATCTCGAGTCTGGGTGGAGGTTGTTCAGGGCTGTCTCCTTTCATCGCTTTCATATTAATGAATTGAGGAATTCCTATGCCTAAAAGGCCCCCACTCTTTTTTAACAGCAGATTAGCCGTGACGGGAGCTTCGCTAAGGAGTGATGGCAACCTACAAGAGCTTTTTCACAAGCTTGGTTAGGCAGATGAACCTGCCTTGGGGTTTGATCCTGCAAGGTGCTGAGCGCTCTGGCGCTGATCTAGCAAAGCATTTAAGCATGTGCTTGATTTTAAGCATCTGAGTAATTGACTACATGAGCCCATGGTGAATGGAGACTTGGAGCCTACCTAATTTTCTGAAGTGTTAAAAATAAAAATATTTTACTTCTTCCTTTTCTTTCATTCTACCTCACAAAATCCCCATTCACTAACCAATGCTCGCTGTGCTGGCAAGGACCAGACTATACATCTTCATCCCCTGAATCTTGAACATGCCTCTGATTTGGAAACACTTCCACACTCTCTCTTGTCTTGAGGTTCTTTCATTTTGTTTATTCTTTTGTCTTTTGCTGCTGGCCTTTTAGGGCTGGCTCTCAGAAACAATGATTTTCCGAAACAATGCCCAAGCACACTAGAGTGCCTGTAAATCAAGTATAACACTCACCCTGCCACAGTGCAACACTCTGCAGCATATGCTGCAAAAATACACAGCTCACAGTAATCGAGAGGAGGAGGACAATCCTGACACTGCCATTAAAACACCCTGTGGCTGACAAGAGCAATCTGTTCTGTTCTGAGGAGTCATCTGGTTTGGAAGTAACGGAACTGATGACCTCAAGTCATCACTCTCGTGAGACTATGCCTGGATCTCCCTTCATCAAATTAACATTGCACTAAAATGCATGAAACACGTTAGTGTCTTCACATCTCCATTTCACATACAGTCAAAATTCCAGAAGATGGCATCTTGCTGCAATGGTACTATGAGGAGAAGGCAGACATAACCTAGCAACAACAGATGGATAATAGACATATATAGGTCATTTATCTATCATATGTATCCATTTTCTGGATGCGCTCTAGAACTATGTTTTGTTTTGATTTGTTTTCCCTAACATGTTACTGTAAACTTGCCCTTGCTTCAGTAAAAATGATTTGTAAAGACAGGGACATCTTTCCAAAACTTAATCTGAATAGTTATGGCACTGCCTGGCCAGTGAAGGGATGACATGTTTCAGGGAGAGATCATGCTGTTGCAAGGTGAGTTATCACATCACGCGTGCTTCCCAAATGCTACTGCAAACAGCAGCCATTGACTGAATGTCGGAAATGTGGACATCAGGTGTGCTTCCCTTCTCCTTATGTTTTCACAACATGATATATGTGGCAGGTGAGTTACTCTGATTTGTTGACTGAGATAACATTCAGGTTAAATAAATGTGACCATTTGGCCTGGGCTATTTTCAGCTTCATGAAGTGGGCAATCTTTATGCTACAAACTGCAGGGCCTTGTGAATTCTGATAAACAACCCTTTTGCAGGGTAAGATTTTTAGCTTTTAGCCTCCCTGGAGCTTTGTCTGCACTGGTGAGTCTGGGAGAATTTCCAATGGTAGCAGCGGGGAATACATTAGTAATGACCAGTCACCAGAGTTACCACTATGTCATCTAGCCTCATGGTGAAGGGCCAAGGAAGTCCCCTCTGCCCTGTCCATGCTACTACAAAGTTGTATACCATGCTAAAGCTCACCTGTCCTCCGATTCTGTAAGGGCAGCATATCATCAAGGCCCAAATGCAGGACACTATATGTAAATAATTCTCCACAATAAAGTGGTGGAACTCATTTATATGCAACTCTGGGACTAAGATGAATGATGGTCCTTGAATTGAGGGAAAGGTATTGAGTTTACATAACATCTCCACTTCAGTTCCTGTTGCTATTTGCATTCAGCAGCTATCAGTGACTTTTTTGCCTCTGAAGCCTTCATTTGTTAATGCACAGAAGAACAGTACTTCCATATTAAGGTTCACAAGAACTGAATAGGCTGAGCTGAATACTTGAGCATATTTCTACGTATTAATATTAGGTATGGGGATTTTTAAAGGTGTAACTGATGTTAGGGAAGGGTTACTCTTGTGTTTTTAGTTTGTATCTTTTTGGAGTTGTCTCTTTAAATGTTATACAGATTGTGTTTTGCACAATGGCCTCTGGCTAAGATGCTACATCAATAAACTTTAGGTCTTCGTATTGCAGTGTGGGTGCGTATCGTGTTGTTTGCACCTCACTGAGGACCCTTTCTGGTGGCGATGGGACAGTCCAGCATTGATTGGTTGCTCTTCATGGATTCTGAGTCCTATTTACAGTTTGCCTCTGATTCTGTCTGCCAAGTTCTGAGCTAGCCTAGATCTTAGCAGTACCCGTTCTGCTTTTCAAACGGGATGTAGATAACAAGTCTAAAAGTTTAGACTGACGAGCTAAATGGGATTTTAATGATATTTTGTCTGACAGGATTACCTTGGGAAACATGGATTATGAAGTCTAGCTGATTGAGTTGTGTACGCCTATCCTGTATCAGTTTCTGCCCCCTTCCACTCCATAGCTATGGAGGCAACTCACTGAAGCAAGGCTCTCTTGGGAAAGACGGTAGCAGAATGCAGCTCTCCTCACAACATCCCCGTGAAACAACAGGTATTATCCCCACTTCACATACAGAAAAACAGGCACAGACATTTAGGTAACTTTCCCAAGATCCCACAGCATGTCTCTTGCAGAGCCAAGAAGAGAAAACCTATTTGACCGCTCATCTTACCCCAGGAGTGATCATGTGGGTAAGAGAATGTTGCCTGGAAACAAAAAATAGACCCTATGTTTGAAGCTGCTTTCCTGTCAGGCATGGAAGCTGGGGGGTCATTCAACAGATCCTTCTCATGACGCCATCTTGTCCCCCACTAAGATTGTCCAGATATCTAGATTAGCCCGACATAGGCCTCTCGTGAGGGGAGGAGAGAAGCTCAGATGGTTTGGTGGACATTTAGCCATGCAGTGGAGGTGCCTCAAGGTAGGAATTGCCTCCCTGGTCTTATTCAGACACACTCATTATGCTCTTTACATGTTACTGCAAATGGCGGTGTGCAATCACATAACCCTTAGAGTTTAGACAGTAAGGAGGGCTAGATAAACAACTACCTAGAAACCTTTTTTTTCCCATCTATTCATTTTCAGCTCTTAGCAGCCTCTAGTATACCCCTATATCCTCTACAGCCGGAGACACCTTTACCAGGCCACCACACACAGACACAAGCTTTTTAAAAAAATGTTATATCATGCATCACTCAACTATACAAGTCTACTTGAGAACAGACCTTTCAGCTCTTTAGGTTACACAGGCTCAGTGTCTATTCTGCCTATAGATTTAGAGCAAAATAACCTCATCCTCTCTAAGCACAGGAAGCTGTTTGTCTTTATTCAAATTGTCTCCTGGTACAGAATATCCCTCTATCATAAACCTCTGAGAAACACCAGAACTAGATTTCTGGATCAGGCTTCAGAATGAATAATCACCCCTTTCTAGCACAGCCTATTCAAACACTGGCTGTAGGACAAAGTCCAGCTACCTGTTCTTACCATACAATCTACTTCCTAAGAGTGATGCTGCCTCAGCCTTTCTCTTATAACTGCTCCCTAACAAGCCCCAGCTGGAGTTGATTGGCAGCCCACACAGGTTCTTCCTACTACAACTTTAAATCCCTGGTTTGGCTGATTAATTGTGGGGCATGTTTACACCATCACACATCCTACCTAAACTAATCTTGTGTTTATAACCAGCTCTTTACATTCTAGGAAAGGCAGAGGTCAGATGTCTTACGGAGGCCCATGTTAGCAGGTCTTTGGTCTTTGGAAGAACTGAAGTTCTGATTTGCCCTTCCCAGATCTAATTTCTTTGCTCATTTGCAGTAAAAGCCTCAAACACCCTCAAAGTTGCATGACTCAGCATGGACCTTATGTTGTCTTCTCTTCTAAAGACAGTGGATGACCCAGGCTGATCTCTGCACTTTACAGAGTACTAATTCAATTAGAGAGCAGGATAGGGAAAAAAGATGGAGTAAACACAGGGATATGTAATGTAAGTGAACTGGATATAAAGGATAATAAATATCATAAAATAATCATGGGTAGCAGAGATATTGCCAATGCTGCTGATAGGCAAGAAAACCAACATAAAATTATATTCAAGCCCTATTTTACTCCTGCCTTCAGTAGTAACTGGGTCACTGACTCCTCCCCCAAGTATCTCAAATGTAAAATGTTTGGACATTGGAGCCTTTGCTGGTAATCCTGCCCTTCAGTAAAAGTTTCCGGATGTGAAGAAATTGATTTACTGGTTATTAATATACACAGTATGTTTTCATTTGTGTCAGCCTTGCCCCTTTGAATATAAACTATTTGGGATGGTATCTTGTTTGTCTGGAAATCATCATTCACTCCTCTGCACACATAAATAATAATAAGAAATAATCTTGACTTCCATCCTGGTATTGCTCTTTGTACTACTGGAGTGTGGCATGTTATTACTGAGGACTGCAGAGTAAAATATACACATACAAATACTTTGTGATGACGTTATATTGCACAAAGTACCAGTACCAAAATCTTCTGGGGATTTCCTGGCCTCTGACAATACTCAGGGGATTTTCAGCTCCCCGGTGTAACCTCCAGTTTTCAGGGTTGTGTATTTGAAGATTGATGTTACAGGAGTGCTCTGTAAAAAAGACATCTGTATATGTGTGGATCAATAGTAAACAGCTAAGGTGCCAGTAGATGGTGCTCAAGAATATGCAGCATTGTTCCTGGATTTTGTGGGACCAATAACATTTCTTGTTGCTGTGCACTGCAAATGGCTTCTTGTGTGTAGCTATATATTTAGCTTTTAACAATGGAGCTGTGTACAGCATAAGGAACCACATTAAAGCAGAACCCTTCTCCCTTCCATTTATGTTTGCTTTTAGGTTTGTTGATTCAGGAATAGGAGAATAAGATACAGAGTAAGAAGTCAAGGGGAGAGATTCTCCTTCACTTTAGTGGACATTGGATCAGGGCCTAGATCTGAACAATTTACCTATACATTGTAGCTATGAGAAAATGGAAAATGCCATGCCTCTCTGTTAAATAAGGGGTAAATTCATTTTCATTAGATCCAGCATAAAGATTTTAAACCCTGGAAGTTTTGTTTATAGAAAATCCTATTCTTTAGTTTGAAGCAATATTTATTAACTATTATTATTATTATTTTATCATTATTATTAATTTATTAGAGATAATTATGGGCCTGGAGCAGTTCCTGCAGAAGTCCAGGGAAATTCTGCCATAGACTTCGATGGGTCTTATGTTTGCAAATAAGCTAGGGTCCCAACGATGCCACTTTGGAGAACTATTTAAAATTAGAGCATACATCCAAATGATTGATACAGCTTAAAACACAATAGTAAAATAGTAAACCAGCCAAAAACTGATGGACACTATTCACTATTACATTAACATTTAATTCTGAAATCACAAAGAATAACATTGGGCCAGAAAAAAATGGTTAGATAAGCAAAGAGCTTCACACTGTTAAAAAAATAATTAAAAAATAAGTGAAGGGTTAGTCTTTAAGACTTCTGGGCAAGGTTCAGGATTACCACTCTGCTGAACAGCAGTGAATATCTAAAAGTTCCTACACAGCAAAGTTTCTTTTCCCCCGAAGGAAATAAAAAAGTAGACAAAAGGCACTATTGAGCCATTAGCTCAATGTCCAGATCTGGCTATGTTTTGAAATAGGAAAGTATGTGGCACTACTAGCCTTTAAAAGACCCTTCTTTAAAGAACTCCAAATATATCAGGGTGAGGATGGAGGTGGTGTGGATGGTGTGGGGTGCATTTGGTAGGGGGATAGAATAAAATGACAACATGCAAAGATTAGAAAATACTTATGGAATCAAAGATAATAATGGGAAAATGATTAGGACATTGCAAAAAGAAAATATTACATACCAATTTCAAAAGGAAAAGCAATTCCCACCCTGTTAAACTGGGTTTATAACTTATCTCTGTTGCTAGGTTTTCAAAAATATATATACAGTCTTTAAATCCCTTGGTATTCATTGTCTTCCATGCTTAATGAACTTTGAAACTACTATATAAAAGACTATGAATAGGGATATTCGTATCTTTCTCTTTCTGAATTTTTATCTCATTCTATGTTGGTGAATTGTATTATTAGGATATTTCATTTGATTTTTTTTCAGCCAGTGTAATACTTACATTTCAAATCAAGTTTGGGAAACACTTCCTGATCTCTCTTTGGAGGTCACTGAAAGACAATATTCAAATTGTCATTTCATTTCTTCCTTGGAAGAAAATCCATCTAATGCATTTGAGCAGAGGAAGGTAGTGTTCTGAGGGACATTCCTGTCTGGTAGATGATGGAAATTCCATTTTGTGAAGGATTTTGAGATATGTTTTTTTTCCAAATTGAAACAAAGACTAAAACATTTGAAATTTTCAGCAAAAGAAAATTCGAGGAAAATTTGTTTTGGGGTCTGGTCAAAATACTTTGATTTGCATTATATTATGTCCCAGATCCACTTGAGCACACACTCTTGGTCACTCACCAGACTGCTGTGATAGGACCCACTTCACAGGATCTTGTGTGTGTTAAGCCTCTGGAGTCTAAACTGAGTTCAGGTGTCCCTAGGCACAGTCTCAGAGCTGTGACCCCTGTTACAAGTGCTGACCCCTCAGACTTTCCCATACCTTAAATATACCCATTTTCAGCACTCCAGCCATGTGGGTGTTCTGGGCCCACAGATTAATGCTACCACTCTGACACATGACGCACAGGCAAACTTTACACATGATTCTAAAACACTATCTTCTCTTTCTCCAAGAAATGGAAGGTTTAGGTTGGACATTAGGAAAAACTTCCTAACTGTCAAGGAGGTTGAACACTGGAATAAATTACCTCAGGAGGTTGTGGAATCTCCATCACTGGAGATTTTTAAGAGCAGGTTAGACAAACACCTTTCAGGAATGGTCCCCTGCTCGGAGCCCACCCAGCCCAGCCACAAGGTGCGGGTGCTGCTCCCCCATGGCTGGCAACGCGAATCACAGTGGCCCCAGGGCAGCCCCCCGCGCATGACGCACTGCTGCTGCTAGAGCCAGCTCTAGGCTTTTGCCACCCGAAGCAAAAAACAGATGACTGGAATGCCGCCCCTGAAAATGTGCCGCCCCAAGCACTTGTTTGGTTTGCTGGGGCCTAGAGCCAGCTCTGTTTCTTCCAAAATGAAATTCTGGTGAAAACACCCTGAATACACAAAGCATTGCCACTTTAATGGAACTGCATATTCTGGTGGAATATAATCCTGTTGAAGTTTCTCTGACCAGCTCTAGTTGTGGTTCTGACAGCCATAGCCATATCGGGGGTACCAACTTGCACCACATGAGAAGCAGTTGTTGGAAGCATTCTGCATGAAGAGTGGTGGGGTGGCAGAGTGTTTTTAAGGGGAAATTCTATGGAATTGAACAGAAAAATGTGTTGGTTTTAGATCATTCTCTATGATGGGGTAGCAGAAAATTCTATTGCTTCTATAGAATTCTGTTGGGCAGTTAAAGGAACCTATAGTAAGGAGATTGTTGTGTGTCCAACTTCCGATTACTTCTACAAAGCCATGTCAAAAGTACAGTGCATCTTACTGGTTTAAAACTTGCTCCTGCAAGGTGCAGAGGGCTGCTCTGGCTCCAATCTAGCAAAACACTTATGCTCATGCTTAACATATGTCCTGTGACTATTCCCATTGTGGGCTTAATCACATGATCAGTTCAGTAGGACTTTTCCACAAAAGGTGGTCCTGGGAAACACATCTGGCAAACATACTCTGAGGCAGGAACTATTACAACCTTGAAAGAGGCCATCTTGTGGAGAGAAGGCCACAGTGAAGTCTTGCAGCTCTTAGTAGGTACAGAAGGGAAGGTACATATGGCCATGCTTCCACCCCAGATCTTCTGCCATTGCTAGCAGAGCACTAATAGTAGGAATCAGTCTGCCCCCTATATATAAAGGAGGAAGATTTTCTGTGTTCTTTTTGCTTGAGCAATTTTAACCTAACTCTAAGCCATTCATGGATTTTATTTTCTTCAAAAGAATGTCATATAGTAAAATGGACCCTTGTATTAAGTAATAAATTTCATTTACTGTTTTGTTTTTACTCACAGAGCTTTTAAAAAGCAAATATCTAGATTGAGGTACATTTTAACAAGGTCCTTTCCTCTCTTAATTGTTCCGTTTTTATTACATTTTGATTCAAAATTTATTTTTCCATTGCCCCAAACTTTGCACCAAGAAGTCATGGACAGTACAGACAAAATCAAAGACCGAGAGACAGAAATCATAAAAAGTTTCTGCAATTAATAATAAAGACTCCCCCCCAGCTTGTTTTTGATCTGGAAAGCATTTGCAAGGAAAGGAGATTTTTTGATGTAATATCAGGTCATCTAAATGTAGATTCTTTTAATAATGCGCCTGAGTCACAAAATCCACTCTAATCAAATAATGCTAGCTAACATTCAATGATGTTGTGAAATAGCAGTGAAAATAAAAATATAGGGTCTTATTCTCCATTGCCCTCATTTAAAGAGCTACTCACAATGTGGCTATAAAATGCTAACAAATCGCAATGGTAGCATTTTGCATTCACTTTGCACTGGTGCAAATGAGTATGCATGGAGTAGGGCAATGGAGAATCAGAGCCACAGTAATTTTTTGGAGTGGGAAGGAGGAATATTCAAAGACCAACTAGCATTGCTGTCATCGCCAGCTAATATGCAGAAATTATATAAGGCCAAATCCTGCTCCCCTTGACGTCCATGTTCATAAAATCAGGGGGCAAGAAAAAAACCTCCCTGTTAGTTTCTGAAATGAAATATTAAAGATTCCAATACTCTTTTGAACCTGACTTCAAATGGCCACGTCGCTGCATCAGGCCCATTCTATTTAAACATTCAAGAAATAGCACGGAGCATTAGCAATGTCTTCTTGCTTGTTACAAAGGAATGGCAACATAAAAGCGATGAGAAATATCTTGTTAACTGGCTGATTCCAAACCCAGCCGCTTCAATTGGCTTGAGACACTTTTACTGTTTGAAATTAATAATTTGAAAACGATGCTCTGTCTGCTCATAATTACTTTATCCTGTCTTCAGAAGTAAGAGAAACTGCTAAAAACAGCAGTTGCTACATCAAAGTAGGTCTCATTAAGTGAGATTGTAATGAGCAAGCACCGGTACTGGTGTCACTGAAGCTATTTTATAACTACTTAACAGCAGAAATAATGACACAGCATAAGGTGGGACTGAACATTAACACTGATCTTTATTCTGCTTGATGTTCTCAATCTATATTAGATTTTCCCTTTGTTTTACATTTGGTGCAATGTACTGCATCAAACCCTGAGAGCCAAAATTAAGATCAGTTACTGTAACATGCATAAAATGTAAAAGACATATTTTTTGACAAGAACAGGTTTCAGAGAATGAATATTATCAAACATTTATGAAGAATCAAGTAAATACAGAAATCTCCCAGTTTTTCGGGTAAAAGTCTCTGTTTGAAAAATATCATATGAAAACTTTTTTTCTTTTAAATCCTAATTTAGAAGGTAACATGGGAGAGAATGCCTAACATTTTACTTTATGCACATACAGTAGCTCTTCAGCACTATCTTAAGGCATTCTCTTATTATTAGACGGGCATAGCAAATGCATAAGCAAAGAAAAAGATATTCAGAAAGGTTATGGGAAGAAGACCTAAAAGGCTCACACTGAATTTCAGACCCACATCAAACACTGCAAGCAATAGAAAGTTTTCTATGCATATTTCACAAACAGCTAGTGGCTCCAGTTTTCCAGTGCCCTAGGTTACATTTTAATCCAGAGGCATAACACTCTCACTGTTTAAACAGAGGATCAATCAGAAAAGCCATTCTTGGGTTCACTTACACTCAACATAGCCATGGTCAACCGTTCAGTACCTTTGACCTGACCTTTGAACAGGAAAATGCAAAGACAGCAACAGCTGGGTTTAGAAATAAAAGCCGGTAACAAAAAGCCTGGAGAAACATTTTCATAACAATAGGAACTGTTTCATAAAATGTTGATTACAAGTTGGAAGTAGATATTGGAACTATTACAAAATGAAACTGCTTCTGGGATTAGTTAAATTCGGGAAAGATTTTAAATACTCATCAGAAGAAAATACACATCACCTACTGAAAGCAAAACCTTGAAGGAGTTAATTTATAGTCATGAAAGAATGATTAGGTTAATAATAAAGGCATGTAATAGAAACTGTCTTTTTTGTTAATACTTTGCAAAGGCATTTGTCTTTGCCATATTTAGAGGCAGTGTTCTTAATATGAGATTGAAAATAGGACATAAATGCAGCACATATAAATATGGAGGTAATTCAGTCACACATGCTAGCCAGCTTTTATTAAATCAGCACTTTGAAATGAATGTGACTTTTAGATCTGGCATGTGTTTGTTATTTTGTGTGGTTTTCTGGTAGTATTGTGATTAAAATGCCTATTTGCCAATTGCCTCATTTGTCTTGGTTTATCCGATTACAAGATTAAATTACAGATTTCAAACCCTTTAAGAGCATTTATACATAAATCACTTTTTTTTCCTCTCTGAGATTGCATCAATTCCCAAGTGTGAATAAAGTTTAAATTTATTTCATGGGAAAATAATCAAGATCCACATCCAATGAATATGCTCATATAAAATGCTTTGAAAATTGTATCTTGGAAGTACTCAGTCATATGGCCTTTGTTCATTTGTATATGGAAATGGCTGCATCTTTGTGTATGTGGTAATTTCATTCACTTCCTGACATACATTTCCTGCAAAGAAAACAATCAATCCTATAAACAATTAAACTACCAAATCACTGAAAATCCATGTCCAAAACTGCATAGATGCTATAAAAGAGGAATTCACTATACTCAGAGGAAGGTATTAAAGAGCATATTTCTTGTGAGCCTGAAGGATGCATTTGACTTCTGCAAGATTTCTTATCCCACGGAAGTCTATTATATATCAGCGGTCGATAGAAGAGGAACCCAAAAAAGGAAGTAGAGTAAAATAATAAAGCAGGTATATGACAAAGGAAATATTAATTTAAGATTTTACATTGTGGCACTCACAGAGTTTTGCAAAAGGAAAGGAACATATATATTTGCCAAGGACCACTTAGAAATGTATGATAGTCAACTGTGTATGTTTTACGTTGGTATATAAAATGAAATTTTATTTAAACAAAGAAATATTTACTTCTTGCAATGATGTAGTGTATATTTATCTCTGAAATAGTCATTATATTCATGAAATATAGTTTACACTATATTTGGGGGGGCTCAATTTCATAAGCCTAGCCTATACAATTGTGTTCAAAATGTGCCCTGTGAACAATTTCTGAGATACGCTTATTTTGCATCAAAGTTTTAGCATGAGCCAAGCACAACTTTGCATGTGTAAATTGTATTTCTGCAGGCAAATCAGGTAATTGGGCTTCTCAATACTAAATCTGCATATGCAAATACAATCTGCACAGATAATTCCAAGCTTTTGCATGTGTGGAAGGCTGGGAATATAAAAGTGCCTGCACAGAAACTTGTGGATTCAGTATTAGATGCCACATTTGAACATTTGCCCTTTCCCCCTGAACAATCATTAATCACTATTATAGCCATGAAATATTTTTTTATCAGCTCAATATTTAAAAGGATTTCATTTTGGCCCAGCCTATGTCTGGCTACCACATGGTACACAAAGGTGGGGTGATATAAAGAGTTTTCCCCACTGTGACCTAGCAAGTAATGGCACTGTTCTCTCCTGGTGCCCCTGTGGGTGTCCAAGGAAGGTGAGGAGGAGTGAAAAGGAGGTTGGCTGTTGGGGGGCCAGACATCCCGATATTTGGGGTTTTGTTTTATATACACAACTATATCTGTCCTCCCCCCTTTGAAGTACAGAGCTGCATAGGAGACAGTGAGGAAGCATAATCCAGCTCAGGTCTCCATGGTGCACAGCACAAGTGTGCCCACAGATATGGGAGGTGCACTGTGCACTCCCCTCCACTGCCTGCCAGTGCCATAGCATCCCTGACCCGTTTGAGGTTGCTAGTGCCAGCAAATGGATAATGTTTCTTTCTGAATGCAGCGTGCGATTTACGGCAGAAGTCTCAGGCACAAGATCAGGAGCAAAACACTTGACACTCAAGTAGAGTAGGATAAAGATAGATCTTCTCTGAGGGATATGATTCTGAATCTCCAAATCTGAATGTCATAGACTCTGGCAGCCCATGACAACCCTGTCCAAACATGCCTTTCTGGACAAGAAAACAACAACACCCTAACAACTTTACACACAGGTGGTCTTTTCTAAATGCCTTTCAGCTCTCAAAGAGAAAGGATTAGGAACCTGGCGGCTGTGGTGAATTAACACACTGACCTCTTATCTTTAGAGGCCGCTGATGTTTGAAGACAGCTCAGTTCTTGAATGAAATAACTTTGGGTGGTCTAGGTCCACTTACTAAGGAATATTTTCAGTTATGCTGAAAGTAGGGGCATAATACATGGACATAAAAATGAATTTGATCTCACTACAAAGCAAACAGATGCCCTTAGGCCAAGACTGAGGTGCATTAACAAGCTTGCACCAACTAAAAGAGGTTCGTAAATACTTGTGAGCTCTATTTGGATTAATAAAGGTTGCCATGAATGGCGCTACTGATTTAATACTATCGAAAAATGTGCAGTGTGATAGGATTAGTGTCCTTCCATCTGTTGAAAGTAATTTTCAAGCATAGATACGTTATCAACATTTGGGACTGAAACTCATTGACTTATTCTGGGGGTATCGTGATTTCAAACGGAATCAGTGATGAGGATGGTACTTTGTGTTTACACTTGCAAAGGTCTCTTTGTCCCGTCCCCCCCCAGTCATTTCAGTACCTCTGAATTATAAAGGGTATGGGAAAATATATTAGGCACCAAATTCCTTACTTTCAATTTCCCACACCTACTTCCTTCAGAGAAAAAGAGAATATCCAGCAGTTTAGGAAACAAGATTTCCAATGTACTACTGTACTTGATCTTTGTGAGCTCAAACATTACCTTTCCATACACCCAGATTTTCTGGGTTCCTTCTCTTTTTTCGCTAGTCATAATATGGCTGAAAATCAGTGGCCTTTGCTCAGATAGCTTTACATTAGGGTACGTCATTTAGAGGACAAATTGTGTAGGAACTGATCCGTGGAGAGCCTTTCCCTGCTTTTTAACCTGCTTTGAGACACTCCACCGCTGCTTGTAAGCTGTGAGGTTTATTACATTGTTGCCATGGTCTTTGAAAAAGGGAGGTCTTGACAGCTGGTGGTGGGCTGGCCTTGTACTATTTGGGAGGGTAATCCTGAAAATCTTGTTTAATATCACTATCCATATTATTCTGTTATCACCCTACATTTTTTGTCCTCTTGTATATGAAATCAACATACAATATTAGCCTAACATTAGCATGCACACAAAAACTTTAAGTGATTGCAAATTTGAAATCAAATTTCTTGGAGAAAGTAGAACTCATTACATTGGTATATATAAAATGGTTAGGCTCAGGAACTTTATGTCCATGTTTTTGCCAAGTCTGTTTTTATCTGGCTGTATACATACAGAACTGTCCTGCTTGGGTTCACCTCTGTATCATTTGCACTATTTGTCTTGCAGGTTTGGAATTTTCTGAGGGAAAAAAAGGTAATTGGCCTTGATTAATCAGTGTCTGGTGTGCGTACAAATGGTTATTGCAGCAGTAATGAGAAAAGAACACAGGGAAGCAGGTTGGGGACACAGTTTCTGATAACTGAATTGTTACTAATACCAGTGTTACAAAATTCCTTTTCCTTGCAGGTGGGGGAGGGATTTCTCCACATGTTTCGAACCCTGATATTTTTAACAAAATTACTTAGCACTGCAATTGTAGCAAACTACAACTAGTTTTGTTGCCACTTTACACCCGAATCTTCCATTAGCTTTATTGCCAGTTTTAAACAGTGGAAGAGCTACCAAACCAAAGCCACTTATCATTGCTATTTATTAGAGCTGGTCAAAAAATGGGGGAGGGGGAAATTGATAAAATGTGAAAAAAATATTCCTGTTTTTCACCGAAATATTTCAAAATTGGAAGTGTTTTGGCTGGTGCTGTTATTTATATTATGATTGCATTTACAAAGCCCAACCAAGGTTGTATGAGATGTTGTACATACACATAGTAAAAAATAGTCTCTCCCTTTTGGTACTTGCAATTGACATGGATATATCAGACAAAGGGTGGGAGAAAGTAGAGATGAGGCATGGGTAGGTTAGGTGATTTGCTCAAGATCACACAGGAAGTCTGTGCAGAGCTAGAAACTGAATTAGTGTGAGAAAGTTGCTAATGGTCCTGCACTCCCCGCAAGTGCTAGGGCTGAAAACTTGTGATCTCTTTATTTGGGACACACAAAGGTGTCGGGGGGTCCAGGCACTTTACTCCTTCCACAAAACTGCATGATCATGTGCTGGGGGCTACAGTCTAGCCCTTAGTGATGAGCAGAGTGTATGTGCAAAGTTTTCATATATTGTCTACAGACATAATCTTAAGAAAAATGTCAATGCAAAAATGCTTTTGTTTTTGTAATATTTATCTTTGTTTCCTATTTTAAATTCATAGAAATCTTATCAGAGAGAATGTCTAAAATACATATGGAGAGGGTGATACAGGCTTGGGCCTAATTGGCCGTTTCCACATAGGCAGCGTCAACTCTGCCAACAGGCTCTCTGAAGATGGTATGACTCAGATTTACCGATAATCCAACATTTTTTCAAAAAGATATTTTACTGAGTTCAGATACCAATGAATTATCCCACATCCTTTCATAGGTGATATAGCACCCTCCTCTCTCTCCTGCACTCACACACACAGACTGACATACTCTGCATATATTCTTTCCCCCCCCCCCAATTTTCCAGCATAATGCTAATTTAGAGGACAGTTGTGCAAGTATTTTGGGATGTGTGGGAAGGGAAGTCTTTTATTAAATTGTGAGCTATGCCATCAAAGGAATGCAATAAATGTGAGATAAACTATATGTCTGTATATATAAAATTGGCAATGTGTATCAAGCAATCTGATTGGCTAACAGGGATTCTGGTCTGGGAGATTATTTCCTTATGATCACACACAGGGGCACTTGTTAGACACACCATCCTCTCTCCCAACAGGCTTATGAAAAGAAGGGACAAGTTAGGAAATCTTTAGTATTCTTTGTAGTGGCACATATGGAAAAACTGAGATCTTTCTCAGAAATGCCAGTCGTTCTGAAGAAAGATGATGATCTGATTTCTTGATGAGAGCCAAATATTGAAGACTTTAAAACTTGGCTGATTAGAAAACTGATTAGAAAAAATGATGTTATCCTGACTTGTCAGCATTGCAGAGCTGAACCATATCTCCCTTAGTAGCACTACTTTCCAATGTTCTGCCCCCACAGACTCAGATCTTTCATTATAGGCCAACAGATTCATGTCTTTCATTATGGATTTGACTGAAATTTTTTAGCTCTATGGTGTTGCTACGTCGGTTCTCATTTGCTTCCCGTCACAATTAATTTCATGGAGCTCTTACAAAGTAGCTGTAAATTATTTAGAATTAAATATGTTTTCAATGTCTGTTTGCTTTATACATGTCCATTTGAAATGCTGCCTAATGACAACACTGCTTTGGGGGCAGCTGCACAATACAAGCTTCAGGGAGTGCAGAATTTGTTGTGAAATAGGCACAGTGGATCTCAGCCTCAAAGAATTAAAAATCGGTGGGGTTTTTTGACATAAATATTTTGGATCCACAGAGGGCCATCAAAATTCCTAAAGAAGTTTTCCTTCCTGCCTATAAGTTTACAAATACTTGGTCATTTTTGAATTTTATTTTATTTTTTTAAAATCACATATCTCTCAGAAACACGTAATTCCATGTAGGAAGGCTTGGTTCTAATCATAGAATCTCAGAGTTGGAAGGGATCTCAGGAGATCCTCTAGTCCAGGGGTAGGCAACCTATGGCATAGGTGCTGAAGGCGGCACGCGAGCTGATTTTCAGTGGCACTCACACTGCCCGGGACCTGGCCACCGGTCCAGGCAGCCTCTGCATTTTAATTTAATTTTAAATGAAGCTTCTTAAACATTTTAAAAACCTTTTTACTTGACATAGAACAATAGTTTAGTTCTATATTAAAGACTTATAGAAAGTCTTTTAAAAGGTTAAAATGTTTTACTGGCATGCTAAAACTTAAATTTGAGTGAATAAATGAAGACTCAGCACACCCTTTCTGAAAGGTTACTGACCACTGCTATAGTCCAACCCCAAGGCCAGGGGTCTCAAACATGCGGCCCGGGGGCCACATGCGGCCCGCAAAGCCCTTCCCTGCGGCCCGCCAAGCTTCCTGGCGCCCTCCCTCTCCCCCGGTCCCCCCATAGCAGTTTGCAGGACAGAGGGGCCAGAAGTGGAGGCTTCTCTGCTGCCTGGCTGGGCCGCGCGTGTTTCTAGCTCTGGACTTCCTAAATTGCTCTTGCTTTGTTTGCCAAACAGCTGTTGGTGGTGCCTAGCGCTTTCCAGGAGGGAATGGGGAGCTGCGTGCTCAGAGGAGGAGGTGGGGCAGGGATGGGACCTCTTGGAAGGGGTGGAGTGGGGGCGGAGCCGGGGCAGCGAGGGCAGGGTGTGTGTCAGTGGTGCGGCCCTTGGGCCAGTGCACTAGTCCTCATGGAAGGGGTGGAGTGGGGGCAGAGCCGGGGCAGCGAGGGTGTGTGCGTGTGTCAGTGGTGCAGCCCTCGGGCCAGTGCACTAGTCCTCATGCGGCCCTCGTGGTCATTTGAATTTGAGACCCCTGCCCAAGGCCAATTCCCAATTAAATCATCCAACAGATTTTTGTCACATATCCCTAAATGGCCCCCTCAAGAATTGAACTCACAAGGCTGGATGTAGCAGGCTAATGCTCAAACCACTGAACTATCACTCCCACACCTGGTTTCCTAGTGCTTTCGGAGGAGTTACACTATTGATGCATTTGGTACAGTATGACAGCTCATGTTTTTATTTGGGCTTTTAAAGCACACAGGTTCTGTATTACACTTGAGTATATCCAAGATATGACCACTGAATTGAGATGGGGTTCTAGCTGCACTATCATAAGGCTTTACAAAATAATAAGCAAATTCAGCTGCCTGGGATAAGCACATATATTTCTACTGCCTTCAAATAGAAATGGTTAGCATGTATTTTGGGGCAAACACATCTCTACTTTGCTTTACCTGTCTCTAGAGCTGCTAGCTAGTTTGAATAGCTAGATAGATAAATGCACATCTTACTGAGAAGTATGATAATGCTGCAGGCACCTGCACTGTGAACAGAAGAGTATTCACTTAAATGGAGTATGCCATTTGGAACATCTGGACTGGTACAGTAGAACAATTGTTCTATATTGGTAAGCCAACCTGAGGTGAGCTCTTAATGTGGGCTAATTCGATATTGAATTCAGGGCTTTTGGTTTCTTTACTGTGAATCAGTGTTCCCTCTAATTTTTTTTCCCCATGCATGTGTGAATGAATGTTGTTATGTGCACCAATATGGAGGGCACATCACTTCCATATTGGTGCACATAACACAATTCATGTGGCAGGGTGGAGCTAAGCAGTTCAGAATGTGGACGGGGGCTCAGGGCTGGGACAGAGGGTTGGGGTTGGGGGGGGGCGGGTGAGGGCTCCAGCTGGGGTGTGGACTCTGGGATGGGGATGAGGGGTGGGGTGAAGGAGGGGGCTCAGGGCTGGGGCAGAGGGTTGGGGTGCAGGGGGTGAGGAGTCGGGATGAGGATATGAGGTTTGGAGTGCAGGCTGCCCCTGGGGCTACAGCAGGAAGAGAGGACTCTTCACAGCTTTCTCTCCCTGCAGCAGCCCCTGGGTGGGGGTGGGAAGAGATGCCTCTCCCTGACCTGGCAGCTCCAGAGCTGGGTAGGGTTGGGGCAGGGAGAGGGGCACCTCTCTCCTGGCCACAGCAGGTCCAGGGCAGGGGGAGAGGCATCTCTCCCCACCGCTGCCCTGAGCACCTGCAAGGCGCTTAATAGGCTGCTGTGAGGCTGTGTAGCTTAGAGGGAACTTAGTGTGGCACTGTAAATATTTCCGTTCCTCAGCTTCTCCTGTGCCATAGGTAGGAAGCTGACAAATGGCAGTACCAGTGCCATAGAATGATAACCCTGAGTCTAAAGTTGCCAGGATAACATTTAGTCATGGTAGGCCTTGTAGAGGGATGGCGCGGCCCCCGGCGGACCATGAGCGAAATGGCCCCTGGCCGTTTCCGGAAGGACCTGAGCTAGTGCCGGGTAAGCCCCGCCCCCGGAAGTCCGGGGACTGTAGAGGGGTGGCGCGGCTCCCGGCGGACCGCGACCGAAACAGCCCCTGGCCGGGGCCGGAGGGAGCCGCCCTAGCGCCGCTTAAGCCCCGCCCCCGGAAGTCCGGGGGCGGACCCGGAAGCTCAAGAGCGCCGCCGCCAGGCTCAGTCGGGCGGCAGACACCGACGAAGCCAGCCGCTCCAGGGCCGGCTCCGCACAGGGACCCGCTGAACCGGCAGCCTCCCCACTACTGGGAGAGGCCGCCGACACTGCCCCTCGGTCGCTACCCAGAGGAGCCGGGGAATTGGCCGCTTGACCACCGTCTGGAGGACCGGCTGGGGACGCCGCCAGCCCGCTACCCCGAGGAACCGCAGGGTCCGCCGCCTGACCGCTACTGGGACCAGCCGCCAACGCTGCCACTCGGCCACTACCCAGAGGAGGCACCGGACCCGCCACCTGACCGCCGTCCGGAGGACCCGCTGCCGCCACCGACCCCGCCGACAGCCTTTTACCCGGAGGAACCACCGACAGAGCCAGCCTACTCCCCCGAGGGCCTGCCCGATCTGCCGCCGGACAGTGACCCGGAGGAGCCCATGACCTTGGACCCCGGGGAGGACCCCGCGACAGCCCAGGTACCCAGGGAAGGGGAGTCTGGAAGTAGCCCGGGGGAAGGCCCCGAGCTGATGTCAGTGTGTTTCAGCCAGGATCCCCACTGACTGCAGCAAAGCTCTTGCTGCCAGGGCCCCCGGGCCGGGGCGCAGTGGAAGTGGGTGGGCCTGCGCCCCCCCCCCCGCCACCCCATTGGTGGGTGGCAGTCTCCCCCTCACCGACACCTGGCCTACCAGCTCTTGAACTACTGTTCAGCCCCTGCTTAAGGACCTGAACCCCCTGAGCCGTCACCCTTGTTGTTGTAGCCCTGACGCAGGGCCTGAGCCCCGACGCCGGGGACTCTTGCCTGGCCCACCTGAGGGCCCGAGCCCCGACACCGGGGACTCTTGCTTGGCCCCCCTGAGGGCTTGAGCCCCGACACCGGGGACTCTTGCTTGGCCCACCTGGGGGCCTGAGCCCCGACACCGGGGACTCTTGCCTGGCCCCCCCTGAGGGCCTGAGCCCCGACACCGGGGACTCTTGCTTGGCCCACCTGGGGGCCTGAGCCCCGACACCGGGGACTCTTGCTTGGCCCATCTGGGGGCCTGAGCCCCGACACCGGGGACTCTTGCCTGGCCCACCTGGGGCCTGAGCCCAGGACACTGCGACTCCCGCCCAACGAGAGGCGGGGTTAGAACCCGCGACCCCGCTAATTCCCCACAGGGTCGTCCGCCAGCGCACGGGAGCGAGGACTTCCCGCCAGACCGGTGGAAGGGGGCGGAGCCCCGAGTACACAAGCCTTACAGCCTGCAAGAGTCAAAAATGTGCTCTTGGGAGATTGCCGGCTGTGGAAGGCAGAGCTGTCAAGATAAAATATCTCATGAAGGAGATGTTTTAAAAAGTATCTGACATCAGTCTTTCACAAAGATCATTAGGAAGCCATTAATGAAGAGGTGAATAAGTTTATGGTCAAATTTGCTGGAGACAAAAATGTATGAGTCTTACCACTTAAGGCTGATAATTGACAGAGGGAAAAATTAAACTCAATGGACCACTTCAGTAGCAAACATTTGGGTCCCTTTAACTTGGTCTGCGCCTCACAGTAAGTAATAATGTATATTTCAAAGAGAAATATATTTCTCTGAAGACTGTTCCCTAAGAGGCCTGGGGAAAATTTGAAGCACTTGTGCAGTCAGCTCAAACATAGGACCAGAGACGCAATTTTAAACATATAGCAGAGCACGGCCTTTCACACTAGGCCTTCTTCTGGCTGCCACGCTACCTACTGTGGCGTGCAGGAGTGGTGGCAGAATGCAGCAGCCAGGGGGCTTGGCCACCTGTTCTTGTGGAAGACTGAGATCTGTGGGAATAATAAAACTCTGGCCCTTGGATCCTGGCTTATCCTTGTTCACTCCATTCCCATGCCTCCTGCAGCAGTGGAAACACATCATAGCTGCCAGGCTGCCATTGGCTGGGCATTAGCTGGGATTGACACTGCTGGGATTGATGCAGCAGGGATCAATTTAGCGGGTCTAGTGAAGACCCGCTAAATCAACTGCAGATCGCTCTCCCATCGACTCCGGTACTCCACCGGAACAAGAAAAGTAAGGGAAGTCAACCGGAGATTGTCTCCCATTGATGCAGTGTGGCCCAAAGCTATGTCAACTCCAGCTATGTTATTCATGTAGCTGGAGTTGCGTAACGGAGGCCGACTGACCCCTGGAATCTAGACAAGGTTTGTGTGGTTAGTCTTTTTTCCATATGAAGTGTCACTTTAAACTCAGACGGTACCCGGGGGATGGCACTTTTTAATATGAAATGTAATGTAATGTGAATAGAAAAATGAATGAATACAGTACTACATCTTTCTTTTGCTATTCTGGTCATCACTACAGTGTCTAAGTAACATATAAGTGCATGGCTGCATATCCTGTGCACCTCTGAGTCATCCACTCTCTCCCACTCATTAACAGAAATGCTCCATAAGTCCAAACAGAGAGAACTCTTGGCGTCTTTAACTGAAGCTTGGTGGAGACCAGTGAAATAGAACCAAAGCTTACACCCCCAACCTTCTTTTTCCCCATCCTGTTTTTGAACCCTGGTTTTACGTTCAGGCTTGCTTGAAAATTTGTTAATTTAATTTTTTAGCAGTAAATTCCCCCCCCCCTTTTTTTTTTTTTTTTGGGTGTTGGCCAAGACACTACAGGAGTCATTATTAAGAAAAGTTTCTTTCCTGTAGATATCCGTCGTGGTTAAAGGAAAGTACAGGGTGGGGGGTATTTTGTGCTTTTTCTTTTGTTCTATATTATTAGCGATCTCCAAGTGTTTGATGGGTTTTTCTCAAGTGACAAGCTGTTCCCCCCATGCACTAGTACTGTCCTGAAATAGCACTGTGCTGATTCTTCTGTTGTACATTTCTTTTTTCTTCTGTTACTCAGCATGACTATACACAGGGCCATATCCTCAGCTGGCCTTAATGAAGCTCTGACAGTTTACGCCAGCTGAAGTTCTGGCCCTCACACAGGCATTACTCAGCACAGTACATCTGATACATTTCACCGACGGGTTCATCCCACTGCACTGAAACAATCAATTTCTTATTACAGTTACACAGGGACAAGATGTAGTGTGAGACCTGGTCTAGTCAACTGTTCCCCAGTGTCAGATATATTATACAACAGTGTCACAATATATTATACAACAGTATACTTATAGTTTGAACAAGGATCTTTGGGCAGCTACATTCACAGTTGTAAAACACAATGGAAATCTGACCCACTACTACTGTCAACCCTTGCTCCCAACATTAATGAAGGGCCTGTCCTTGCACAATGAAGGAAAGCCCTGTTGATGTGCATGGAACTCCTACTTTGCATCTCCATATTGAGCCATAGTCTGTCCTGAGGTAAATTGTCATAGTTACCTTGACTTCAATTTACATCAGATTACACCAGCTGAGGATCTTGTTTGTAGATCCAAAATAATTGAAATGATTTTTGCAGACAGAAGACTTGACTCCCCCTACTAACACCAATTTTATATTTGGTGTAACGTCATAGATTACTCCTGAATTACATCACTATAAGGGCAGGTCTACGTGACCCACCGGATTGGTGGGTAGTGATCAATCTTTCCGGGTTGACTTATCGCGTCTAGTCCAGAAGCAATAGATCAATCCCCGAGTGCTCTCCCGTCAACTCCGGAACTCCACCACCATGAGAGGTGCAGGCGGAGTCGATGGGGGAGCGGCAGCAATTGACTCAGCGCCGTGAAGACACTGTGGTAAATTGACCTAAATATGTCGACTTCAGTTACGCTATTCCCATAGCTGAAGTTGCATATCTTAGGTTTCCCCATCCCCTAGTGTAGGCCAGGCCATAGTGAGAGAGGAATAAGACCCAAAGTGCCAAATCCGCAGCTAAAGTAAATTGGGGTGGCTCATTTGAAGCCCATCTGTTCCAAAGTATGTAGGCAGCCCACAGCAGGTAGAAAACTGTTTTGCAATGAAGAGAAATAATAATGGCCAAATGTTCTAAAAGCATCTGTAAATTTTCATCTACAGGTTGTTGTTTGCAAATGGCACATAGGGAATCTAACTTGGTGCAGTCCCCAGGATGCTGAAGAAGAGGAATATGTGAGGTGATCAGATAGCAAGTGTGAAAAATTGGGATGGGGATGGGGGGTAATAGATGCCTATATATGAAAAAACCCCAAATTTTGGGACTGACCTTATAAAATCAGGACATCTGATCTCCCTAAGAACATCCAATGCTCTTCTCTGAGGTCTCTCTTGTTCTGTAGAAGATTCTGGAAGTGATCTGTTGGCTAGGTAAGTGGGGTAAGGTAGAGAGTTTTTGGTTTTGTGGAACACTGGTCCACCTTCTATGTACAGTTTGAAAGGCCTCCATCTAAGTAGAAGGAAAATTAATCTGCCAGGAGGCAGGCTGGCTAGATTAGTTAGGAGGGTGTTGAACTAATAACAAATGAGGAAGGTGAAAAGAGGAAAACAAGTGAGCACTCGTTTAGCACAAAATCAAGATGTAAAGAGCAAAATTAATCAAGGCACCAAGGGACATGAGGACAAGAAATTCTTAATTGCCTATATACAAATGTCAGAAGCCTGGTTAGCAAAAAAGGGGAATTGTAATTGCTCATTTATGAGCATAAATTCAACCTAGTTGCTATTACTTAAACCTGGTGGGATGATTCACATGACTGGAATGTTAAAATCACTGGTTGACACTTATTTAGGAAAGATTGAGTGGGCAAAAAAGGCAGCAGGCATTGCCTCTTCCCCAAAATGGCATTTCTGTTCCGAATCACTGAAAAATTGGAAATAAATTATCTAGAATGCTTACGGATCAGAGTCCTAAGAGATGAGGGACTAGTTGGTATCTTCTACAGAACAGCACATCACACTAGAGAACAGGATGACCAGGTCCTTAAGCACCTATCTATACCATAAGTACTGGAACTAGGGGTGCTGGGGGTGTTGCCACGCCCCCTGGCTTGAAGTAATAATAACAACCCAAATACACGATTCCCGCCTTCAGCACTGCCACTATAAAAATTGTTCCAGCACCACTGATCTATACTGTGTAGGGAAAAAAAACGTGAGTCATCATAGGGCACTCCAATCTGAGAGCATGTTTAGATGGCGAGTTAGTGTGTGGCAAACTGGGGTATAAATCTATAGTGCCCTAGCTTGCCACACACTAACTGTGCATGTGGACTTTGTCATCATGCTCTAAAAGTTCCCGAGGGTTTCCAGTGGAGTCCACAATGATCAGTTTGTAGCCCACATTATTTAATATTTATATCAGTCACCTGAAAGAAAACATAAAATCACTACTGATAAAGTTTGCAGATGACACAAACAGTGCGGGGTATGGTAAATAGCAAAAAGGACAGGTCACTGATGCAGAGCAATCTGAATCACTCGGTGAGCTGGGCACACACAAACATGTGTTTCGCTGTATGTAAAGTCATCCATCTAGGAACCAAGAATGGAGGCCACACACAAGATGGGGGAATCTATCTATCCTGCGAAAGACTTCTGTGGTTCATGATGAATAATCAGCTGAGCATGAGTTCCGAGTGCAAAGGTGTGGCCAAAAAAAGGCTAATATGATCCTTGGATGCTTAAAAGAGGGGAATTGTGAATCGGAGTAGAGCAGTTATTTTACCTCTATTTTTCACTGGTGAGACTGCTGCTGAAATACTGTGTCCAGTTCTGTTGTCCATAATTTAAAAAGTTTGTTGCTAAATTGGAAAGGGTTCAGAGAAGAGTCACAAGAATGATTCAAGGATTGGAAAAGATACCTAAAAAGTGAAATTTTCAAGGAGCTCAATCTGTTTAATTTATCATAGAGAAAGTTATGGAGTGGCTTGATTACAGTCTGCAAGTACCTACAGACTCGGGGAACAGAAATCTGATAAAAGAAGGTCTTTCAACCTAGAAGACAAATTTATAGAAAGTTTCTGTGACTAGCAGCTGATGCTAGATAAATTCAGATTAGAAATAAGGTGCAATTTTTTTACAATGAGGGTAATTAACCACTGGAACAATTTATCAAGTGTTGTAGTGGAGAATTCACCACTGTATTTTTTAATTCAAGTGTGTATTATTTTTCTAAAAGATATGTTTTATTTCAGCCACACCTATTGAACCTGAAATAGGAAGTTGTGCAAGTTAATCTTGCAACCTGTGTTATGCAGGAAGTCAGACAAGATGATCATTATAGTCCCTTCTGGCCTTAAAATTTATGACTCTATGAATAAATACCTAATTTGTGTGAATAGTTCATTGTATACGTATAACTGTAGGCAGAAAGGCCATCTTAAGACTTTTAGGACAATGTAATTCTCAGAAGTGGCTGGGCCACTTTAGCTGAAATGTTCCAAAAAAAATTCAGCCCTGGGACATGCAACTGCAGGGAAGATTTCAGCCCCAAGCATTAAAGTTTGGCAAAGTTAAAGCAACTGAACACAGGGTCTTATAATGGGAACTGTTAGGCAACCTTGATTATAGGCATTTGTTGTGAGGTACTTTGGATTTTGCGAGACAAGGCACACACACGTGGTTGTAGAAAGTAGATGAGTTTATTGGAAGGCCTCGGTCCCTCAAATAGGCGCTGAGGGGCCCGATTCTGATCAGCGCGACAGCAGAAAGGGTTACCTAGCACTTCAGAGCCATTGCCAGGTCGGAAGAGCCCACGAGTAAATACGGGAGTGGGCTTAAGTACACTCACACATTTGCATCTCATACATACTCATGCCTCATTTGCAAGCAACAAGCTGATTGGTTACACGCTGTCCTGCCTCAGTTTCCCCATTTGGTTTCCCACGCATTCATTCTCACACAGACGGGGTAAACACTCACACAGCTGGGAACAGTCTGGGAACTGTTCCCAAACACACAGATAACAGCAAGGTCAATCTCGTAGCATCACTATGCACTATCCTGGAGTTGACTTAGAAGCGTAACTACACTTTCTAGTGGGTGCCCGTCACAATGTCTTCTGGTCCTAACAGCATCACTACCAGGTCCACTCACAATGAATTGCAATAATTAGAGGACCTGAGCAAGGGAATTGGCCCCATTGTGCTAGGCACTGTACACATCCAATAAAGATGCAAACCATGCTTTATAGAGCTTAATGTATCCTTAAAGCAAACTTAGCTATCCTGTGTGGATAACCCATATAAATGTGTGTAATTATTGGGCCTACTTGTACACCAAATCCCGAAGGTGCCAATACCGTGCCAGGCATACCATGACTTGGAGGCAAGCACTGTACATGCTTCAGCAGCTAGGCCTTGTAGGCACTAGCACTGGCAGGTCCCAATAATCCCTCAGACACAGGGCTAAGGGAAAGGGCATTTGTTTAGGGCTGGCAGGAAAAGGTGGCAGATACTGTAGGTACAGAGGTTCAAACAGTTACTGTTCAAAGTGAGCATGAGCAGCTGCTGCTTAGGTCCCTGGAGCAGTCCAGTTGCGAGTCAGGAATCTTTGGGCCTAGTTCCAGGGGTGCCCACTCCAGTACAGTCTCTATTCAAGGAAAAAGGTGCGTGTGGGCTTCTAAACCAGGTTCAGTGAGTGTCTCTCATTGGAGTCCCTCTGCATTGGCTCCCTGCCCAGCTGCTGCTGCTCCCCCATAAGTCCAGGCAGGCCTGGCCCCACTGTAAAGTCCAGTAGTCACAGCCTGTTCTGTATGCAGGTCTGTATCTGATTCCTGGGGATTCCTCTCTGCACCCAGAATTCTTTCTAGCTCCTGGCTAGCCATGCAGCCACTGCTTCCAAAAATGTAGCCACTTGTTGGTGCTGAACACTTTCTACTTACCTGGTCAGGAAAGGGAAGTGCTGTGGCATGGGGAGGGTGAGATGGGAAATCTAGTTCCCACCTAGCCAGGAGGAAGGAGAGGTGCAGTGGGAGAAGGTGGGTGGAAGTTGTAGTCCTCTGCTCAGCAGATCCATTAGACGTGATTCTCTGATATCATAGAGCCTCTTCAGCTTCTCCCCTTTCTTGCTTCTAGTATCATAGAGAAAAAGGGGTGTAAGAGGAAAGAGGCAATGTCTGGGATGCCCCATGCTGTGCTGCTCCTCAATTTTGACCTGGTGGAGTCACTGTAGCCAGCCTGAGTTAGAGCAGTCCTCAGACTGCGCTAGTGCAATGCAAAGGGACCAAATCTGCATTAACCTGCAGCTGGATCAAGAGAGTGATAAGATGATCTTTAAACTATCTTTGTACACCATCTCCCTGACTGAACAGTGCTCTGTGCAGATAATGGCCCTTCAGAATCTGGCCCAACACGCACAATGTAGAGCAGGTCAGAGTGGACTCTCAAATAAGTGCTTAATTCTCTAGTCTCTTTCATCTTTATGTGGTTAATTGCCCATTATTCCTTGAGTGTCTGCTTTTATTTTTTACTTTCTTCAGGACAGAGGAACAGAAAATAAACATAAAAGTGTATGCTAAGCTTATTTTGTAAGCACTGACTAGATGCCACTGGGGTCCTTCACCGGCGGGACTAAAAGCCTGAAATCCTAGCTTAAAAAAGAACAAACACTTTATTTTTGAGATAGGGAGAAAATTCAAACAAGCACATGGTTCCATAGTTATCTGATGAGCCAACTACAGCATGCTTGACTTTCCATCTGGACTTTCATCTTGACTTTCATCTGGACATTTCAATTTCCCTTTGAAGTCTGAGGTTGCGTCTTGTGATTTGTAGCGTTTGAACATGAACGCCACTGTTGTGTCGAATGATTTCAGGGAGGGAACAGTACAGCACTTGGGCTTACCACCAGTTCAATAATAGCAACATCACTCACACATAACTTTGTTTCGCTGGCTAATATTAAGAAAAATTGTTGCTTGCTGAATGATGCACAGGTCTGTCAGCTATCCCCATACATGCCCTTCGGACTGAAAATGATTTTGTTTTATAGCATCAATTCGACTGTACAAAGTTCATAAATTTGTATTAGGAATGTGATTGCATCATTCTGATGTTGCAGCCCTAAATCACAAGAGAAAAGAAGCCAATTACTATGAAAAACAATGGAAGTTTTGCGTAAAAAATCAATGGCAGGATAGACCCTTAGTTTGAAAACTTTAAGCAAGTAAAAAGGACCTAAATCTTCATGATGAAAATTATGATTCTGGCTTCTAAAATAATAGCAAGAATTAACTGCATCATTGCAACAGTTTTATGAGCCAATAATCTGGTTCTGAAGTGGATAAACTATGTGGTGGAAGACGGGGACGTTTATCTCAATGAAGGAAGTGGATTATTGCTCACTAAAACAGAAAGATTGGTAGCGTTATCTGCTGTGTGCAATAAGGAACATATATTAAACTAAAATTGTAAGTAATTCAGCAGGAGGAGGGTAGGTAAAAAGCTGTTCTAATAACTGGAATAGCCAGTGGGACTGGATCTAATAACTAGAATAGCCAGTGATGGTGGTGTGGGAGGAATGTATGTAAATATCCCTTTGCAAAGAGGATATGTTGTATATAAGGGACCTAAATTGGCCACTTAGAGCTCAGAGATAGATAGATAGACAGACAGACAGACAGAGACAGACCGACCGACCTTTGACTTCTCAGTCCTCATAAAATGCTGGAGTGTCTCAGGTTATATTCCAGGTGGACAGAAGACCTGAGGCAAGGAAAGATCAGCAGACTGCACAAAAATGCAACATTTTTTGACTAATTCTCCTTGCTGTATTGCCGTAAACAAACTATCTTTTTCTTTAATTCTGCAAAAACTCTCTTCCAAGACCTGCAGTTAGCAGGATTTAAATAATGAAGCAATTTCAGCAGAAACTCCAGAGAAGGCAAATAAATGTTGATTTCCAGGCAGCATGGGATTATGCTGGAGTAAGGTTCTCTTAACATATATATTTCTCATGGATGTAGAGTATGTTATATATAACAAAAAGGCATAATTGCAGAGGTGCTGGGAGAAAATTGTTTTAATGTGAAGTCTCAGTGAGACTTTGTGCTTCCTTGTAAATTTTGCTTCTGACTGCTTGTGATCCCTAGACAATTAATATATATTAATGAAACAGAACACTATAATCACGCAGAGTTCTGGGTGTGTAGCAACGATCAGATACAACACAAGCACAAACCCATTGTAAAGAGAGATGAGGGCTATACATTTTTTAACAATACAGTAGACTCTCGATTATCCAGGATTGGATTAACCAGGATGTGGATTAACCAGGATGTCAAAAAAAATACACGTAACTCGCAGGGCTGGCTCTGGCTTTGCTGCTGCCCCAAGCACATACACAAAAAGAACACACCAGGGTGCAGGGTAGCCAGTGAACCAACACGCCCTCTCCCGGCAGAGAGTGGCTGGTGAACCAACCCCCCCTCCCCATATTTCCTATGGATGGTGATTATCCGGGATTTTATTAACCAGAATTATTTTTTTCCCTATCATCCTGGATAATTGAGAGTCTACTGTATGCAGAAATGAGGTACTCTTAGTTAGCTGCAGCATGAAAACATCTAAAACTGATACATGTTGCTCTGCAATTTAAAAAAAATACAGTGCACTGACATTTAAAGATTATTAGGGCTGATTCTGCTTCTTGTTACACTGCTGTAAATTAGGGGTGAAATCCTAGCTCCAGTGAAGTCAGTGGGGGCTTTGCCATTTTTACCATTACCTTTGCTAAAGCCAAGTGAAGTTGCAGCAGAGTAAAAATGGCAGAAGTGAGATCCAGACTGGGTTCATTGTCTCCATTGCATTCAGCAAAAACAATGTGCCACAAAGGTCACACCTAGACCTCTTAGCACTAAACTAGACTGACCAGATGTACCGATTTTATAGGGACAGTCCTGATTTTGGGGACTTTTTCTTATATAGCCTCCTATTACCCCCACCCCGTCTCGATTTTTCACACGTGCTGTCTGGTCACCCTACTCTAAGCCTACCCTCAAAAGAGTTACCATTAGGCTCACATTTTTATTGTTCATCATTCTGAGAGTACCCACAAAATGCTTTGAGACAGCAGTTGTTTTGCTCTGAGTGAAAGCTAACAAACTTGCTTGCTGATAAGTTCCAGCAATCACTGGTAATGCTAGGAGGCAGGAGGAATGGAACCACAGAAGGAGCTCCTGTGTTGCATAACAGAGCACAGGAGGCAAAGAGGGATGCTTACTTGCAGTAGCAATACCATCATTCACATGTGGGTAGGGGAAATAAGCCATGAAATAGGAGTGCTGCTTTTTTGGGGGGGGGAGGAGCTTGACTACTAATTAGCTCCAGGAATGGTCACCATGAAAATTCTTCCTCCTATGATGTTTTATTCTGGATAATATATTATCAACAGCACCCGCTGGCATGGGCATTGCTTGGCACAGACACACGTAATTAAGCCTGATACCATCTCATTCCATTATGTTTTTGAAGGGGGTTATTTTTTTCTCAATTAAAATCAATGGGCGTCCCAGATGCACGTGGAGAGAAGGACGGGCCCTGCTATGTCTCTCTGCCTGGCAGGCTTCCCATTAAGCTAAACCTCAGAATTTGTCTTCAGACTGATCTGCAACATCGTGTTCGACAATGACCAGTTTCAGCTTCAGAGTGAAACTGAAGTTGTGCAGCTGCATTCTTGGCATGCAAAGAGCAACTCACATGTGCAAAATATATTAGCTGCAAGAGTAGCAACTACTTACATGAAAGCATCCTGAAAGCCTTATAGGAATCCCTTCTTCTAATGTTAGCAAGATGATTTATATATGTATCTGCAACGTGTTCCTAAGTTCGCTTTTCAGGAATCAGAGTATTCTGAAGTTTCACATTCCCAAGCTCCTTTTATTTCAACATGAAAGTGATTAAAGATGTTTATCTGAGCCAGAAAATCTTAAAACGGTACCACTCTCATTGTAGGATTGATTAAAGCCATCCCAGGGGAACATTAGTCACATAAGAAAAGTATCTGAGAACTCCTTATTAACCCACTTTCCATTTTACTAACAAGAGCCCTTAATGCATAAAGTAATAGCATAAGTGTGACAGGAAATGCAACTGAAAGAGTGAAAAGATTTGCTATAGAAAAACTTCTTTCCTGAATTTTAATGACTGCAGGAGTTGATAGGGGTTCTCTCTCTCTCTCTCTCTCTCTCTCTCTCTCTCTCTCTCTCTTTGTGTGTGTTTTAATCTTGATAAAGAGCAAGCACTTGCTTCTTTGTTTTAATATAAAGCACAGTTTTGGGGAAATTAAAGAAACTTTTGTCATTTACAAAAAACACATTGTAAAGCTAATCTATTTGTCTTGGAGTTTGCATACCCAGAGGAAATGTGTATCCTTTAAATGTTTGCAGCCTACAAGTTATGGCCAAATTCAGAGCCTCACACCAAACTGAATTGCACCCGTATTGTTGGAAAGAACACACAATTACACTACTTGTAAAGAGAAGTTCTAAATTCTGTGTCTTTGACTTACAGTTGAAGGCCACACTAGCTGAAGTGCACCCTGGGCCACCAATGCTGAACACTGCTGTGGAAATCTGCATGCAGAAGACCCTATTCCCTGCACAACTATTCCACACTGGTCACTCTCTGATCCCACTGACTAAGTGTACAGTTGCCTATTTCTGTTTGTTTCTGTTATTTCCAAGAATTATGGAGAGAGAAGCCAGGCACAAGCTGCAATCCATGTACTGCACTAACATGGAATGTAGAAAAAGGCCTACAATGAACTAACTGGCAAGCAGAAAATTAGTAGCAGACAATGTGTCACTAAAAGAGAGCAGCAGCCCTAGGACAGCTGTAGCTCAGTCTGTAATCACACTGTTCCCTGTATATCAGAAACATTTGTCCCTCCAGGGTTTGAAGGATAACAAGCAACTCGGTTTTGTAGTTTCACACCAAAATCCGTTGTATGCTATGAAAGAGGCTACAACTACTATGTCAAGAATCAGAGGGGTAGCCGTGTTAATCTGGAATTGCAGAAGTGACAAAGAGTCCTGTGGCACCTTAAAGACTAACTAAAGTATTGAAGCATAAGCTTTCGTGGACTAATACCCACTAGTCTTTAAGGTGCCACAGGACTCTTTGTCACTTCTACAACTACTATGTAGTTAAAGGAATATCGAGAGGCTTTCTTGCTCCTTGGGCTGGCATCAGGACGAAGGCAGCACACATTGCTGTTGAGTGATGCAATACACCTTCCTGCAGAGCTATCGCCCCTGCTGATAACAGGACCAATGCTAATGAGCTCTGAAGAGAGTCTCGTCCAGATCTCCCTGATTATAAGGCTGGTGGCTACGATAGTAGGATTTGAATCCAGGATGTAAAGAAGGTTACATTGGAGTGGTTCCCAGGATTCCAGCAAAGAAATCAAAGAACATTCCACAGTAAGAGATGGACTGAGTCCTTGGCAGAATACTGTCTGGAGAAACAAGATGTTGAAGGGGAATGGATACCTGGACTGAGCAAATTCAGCTCTGGCCTAAGAGTGGAACTGTCATGAAATTCATGAAGTTACATCAAGGCAGAATTAAACCCACTATTTCACAACTGATAGGACCGTAGAATTCAGTGATGGTCTCAAACAAGGAATCCAAAAGCTGTTTTCAAGTAAACAGAACTCTGACGAGAAACAATACAGAACAACACCAGATACTCTTTATTGTAGAGCTGCAGTATGCTGCTTATCAGAGATCTGAGCTCTGGCCAAGAGTCCTGCTGCGGCTCATACCAAGTCTCCATACCAACGTCACCTGGTGGTAAGGCTTGTGCAGGAAAAGTCAAAATGTTCCAAACTTGATGGCTACTGGAACATCAGATAATGTTCAGAATAGGATTGCTGCATTCTAGAAAGGTAGTTTAGGCCCAGATCCTCTGAGGTATTTAGGCCTATATAGATGCGCTAGACATTACTGTGATTTTCAAAAAGTACCTAAACAGGCTAAGTGCCTAACTTCCATTGACTTCAATGGTAGTTAGGAGCTTAACCTGTGTAGGCACTTTTGAAAATCCCACTAGATGCTCATCTGCTCTTTTAGGCATCTAAATATTTTGGAAAAGCTGGCCCTAAAGCCATTCTGTCCTTGGCCCCTTTACTAAGACTGACTAGTTCCAATTATGAGAGGCATTTTTATGAAGTGATCACTTGTCTACTTGAAACTGGATTGAGACTATCAACTCATCTTATGTAAATCACTGCACGTGGTGCTGGTAACCATCTGTCACCCAGAAGTAGAGCTTCATATCCCTGTTGTTGCCATTCACTGATTTTAATTAATGTCTTGCCAAGCTCATAAAACTTGGCGAGTTATTTTTTTGAAGACAGGAATGTGTTTCCCTTATTAGGTTTTTCCAGAAGTCTCACAGCTGTAGGTTATTCACCAGTAATGTGCTGATTAGGAAACAATGATATGGGACTTATCTGTCATTGCATTTGTTATCTTAATTACTTTTCAGAGAAGATGCTGAATGGTTTTCACCATTGGGACTAGATATGTTGCTGCTGCTGCTGGATCTAGCATGATGCCAGTATTTAATGGATGGGTGGATTAGGGGTAATTCCCAGTACTGGACATTCATCAATTGCTCTTTTATAAAAACATTTTAGCAACTTGGTCAATAACCTAAAAAACTAAAAGGGCCAAATGTTACAGTCCTCAGATAAGCAAAACTCCCATTGGGTCAGCTCTCACAGACCTAGAAGTCAATGTGATTACCAGTAAATAGAATCATCTTGCCATACAATTCATTCACTACTTCTGTAATTAAAGTAAATACATTAAACCAGATCCTTAGTTGGCATAAATTACCATCACTTCATCAATGCCTTGGAGCTATACCAATTTACACCAGCTGGGAATCTGGCCCATTTGTGGGGGCCAAAGTTCCACAAGGACTTCACTCTAGCCTTTATTTGTGCACATGCAGTTTTGCATGCACAAACATATTTTCCTTTCTGTGTGCAGATGATAAAATCACTTGTGCTAAAATTAACCACTGAAAACCTATTTGGACATTTGGAACCAGCTTCTCGACTGGTGTAAATGGACATTGCTCCATTGGAGTAAGTAGAGCTACAGCGGTTTAAACCAGAGGAGTGTCCTGTTCTTTGTGTGTAAATTCTCCCATTTGTGCATTCAAAGGATAGTTGCTCACAAATGCATGCACCAGCATTTGCATGATCGGGGTTCCACATGCCGTTTTCCTGAATGTTTAGCGTTAGAACCAACGACGGTTAAAATAAAAACCAAGCCAAACCTTAACCCCGAACTCAACCACAACTGAGCCCTAACTCTTCCAGAGAAGTATAAAAATGTGGCTATTTGTTTTTGATAGTTGCATCACTGGCTTTTGCACTTTCTGGTTTTGGCCAGGGAAGAAATAATGAACATTCTGAAAGAGATTCTAATCACAATCATTTTGGGCCATCTGAAAGAGGAATTTAGGAAAGATTTCCAGACATAACAGGTTCAGCAAAGCTTCAGATATATGTTTTGGGATTCTTAACTGGGCCAGACATGCAATTTACTTGGTAGAGTGAATTAATGCTGACAATGAAGTGATCTGAATATGTCCTATTCATTTGTTAAATAAGCCTTCCATGCACTGTAGGTGCATGTACAATATTAGATTAATTAATACAAAAAAATCCACAAAATATTTGTAAGCATTTTGAGGCAAGGACTGTGTCTTAATAATTGTTTAAGAATCAGCTAGCAGATGGGGGTCCAAATGCTTTCATGATGTAAATCAATATGAACAAACAAATAAAAGTAAAGAACTCAACGGCCTCCTCCAAAACAAACTTATCCAGATAAGCCACCCCTGCAGAAAAAGCCCAGCTTAATATGCAAGCCTTGTTGTGAGTCCCGAAGGTCAACACAAGACAGTTTAGAAAGCTGTTTGTGGAAAAGTGGGGCTTTTACTACAAAACTTTTTTTCAGAAAATAGGTTTACTGACATTCATTTTTCAACAAGATTTTTAAATTAAATATTTTTACAATTTAAAAAATTGCATTTTTTTTCATTTTGAAATTGTGGAGAAAATCCTACTTTCTCACTCTTCCCCCTCTGTTTTCATTGGAGAATAATATGTCTCAAAACTTTTCAAACAAAATGAAAATTTTGGAGAAGGGCCCAGGTTTTTGTGTAAGACATACCTTATGTGAACTAGCTCTAGTCAAGAAACTCAGGATCGGTCATATAAGGTGAAGAAGAAGTTCCTTAGCTGAGGTCCCCTCACTGAGAATACTCTTTTTCCAGCTCCAAGGACTAAAATCTGTAACTCTAAAAGGTCAGGTGAGCAGAATTTGGGGATGGAAAAGAAGTGGTCTCCAAGACTGCCTGGATTTACAGCATGTAGGGCTTCATAGATTAAGAGCAACATCTGGAAGTGAATTGGGATTCTGTATCAAGCCCTTGAAGGACCCTATAAGATTCGCTGAATTCATTCTTGAACTTCATAGCCTGATATGATTATTGTTGGACACGACAACAACATTGGAAGTCTATGAAGACAAAGAACAGAAGTTTAATCTGCTCTATGTGAGAAAGGGAACAGAGTAGACACATTCTGCACTAACTAAAGTTTCAGAATGGCTTTCAAGGGTAGTCACAAGCAGAACTCATTTCACTGATCCAAAAACTGATTGCACTGTGAGGATGTTGTAACAAAGAGTAGAGGCAAAGAAAGTGCATGCTAATGCTTTGCAAATTCCCCAACCTATCTCTTCTGTTCACTTCCTGCCTGATCTGTACCAACTCTGCTATTCCTGACATAGACCTCTCGGGAACAGGAACTGCAAATCATGCCAGATCGTACTAGGCACTAGTATTAGACTACCAAACTCGTACGCAGTGTAGTTGTAGGTGTGTCAGTCCTAGGCCTTTCCCAGAAGTGAAAGAGAGCTCTATGTGTCTTGAAAGCTTGTCTCTCTCATCAACAGAAGTTGGTTCAATTAAAAAATATTGCCTCATTCACCTTGACAAACCCATATTTATTCATTAGCTAAGCTAGGATTTAAATGCAAATCTCCAGAAGTGGCACATGTCCTAGATAGGATGTGGTTGACCAAAGAGACTAGTTTCTAGTCTATCTTTTCAAGCATACTTGTGCTTATTTACCTCTTGAGGCCCAAGCTTTTGTTTAAATGCACAAATGCTTTTGGAGGCACCCTCTGGAGCAGGGGTCTCAAACTCAAATGACCACGAGGGCCGCATGAGGACTAGTGCACTGGCTTGAGGGCCGCACCACTGACACACACACATACCCTCGCTGCCCCGGCTGTGCCCCCACTCCACCCCTTCCATGAGGACTAGTGCACTGGCCCGAGGGCCGCACCACTGACACACACCCCGCCCTTGCTGCCCCGGCTCCGCCCCCACTCCACCCCTTCCAAGAGGTCCCTCCCCTGCCCCACCTCCTCCTCTGAGCACGCAGCTCCTCATTCCCTCCTGGAAAGCGCTAGGCACCACCAACAGCTGTTTGGCAAACAAAGCAAGAGCAATCTAGGAAGTCCAGAGCTAGAAACACGCGCGGCCCAGCCAGGCAGCAGAGAAGCCTCCACTTCTGGCCCCTCCGTCCTGCAAACTGCTATAGGGGGACTGGGGGGGGGGGCGCCAGGAAGCTTGGCGGGCCGCAGGGAAGGGCTTTGTGGGCTGCATGTGGCCCCCGGGCCGCATGTTTGAGACCCCTGCTCTGGAGATACCTACACTTTTTAGGCTGATATTTTATAATGTTAAATTAAATATGGAATTACTAGTGGCATTTCAAAGTCCTGTTCAAACTTCAAAGGCAAGTTCCATCTTTTATGTTGGCACAGTATGTTTCAACCCTTGTCCTCGTAATAGAGATGTAATAGGTAAAACAAAGGTCTCTGTTCCAATACCTTAAAAGCAGAGTGGAGTGGATTGTTGAAAACAAGACTTGCCTTTATGGAAAAAAAACCCACAAAACTGACAAGGGCACTTCACATAACCAGTGCTCTAGTGATCTCTCAGAATATATATTAGCTGCTAAACCTTGAGAATCCATTTGTTTCTGTGTGTCCATACTATGTTTACAGTACAGTGGAAATCTTAATCTATTTGGCTGCTCCCTACACAGCACATGTAGAATTTCTCTCACAGTAAGAATCTTCTTATGTCCTCACTATGCTGAATTACAAAAATAGATATGGTCCAGCCAAATAAGCTGACCACATTCATCCTTTCTTTGAGTCGCAGGATTTGAGGGTCATCAAAGAAAAGCAGGGATAGTGATAGGTCAACTCTTCAGAATTCTCCACACTGCAGTACAAACTATCACATGTGAATCCTCTCGTTTTCCCCCAGGGCTTGATAGGGGTGGAGGCAGGAGACAGGTGATGGACAAAATAAAATAGCAAGATGGTTGGCACCAAACAGGAATGTGAGATAAGAAATCCACACAGTAGGCAAGCAAAGTCAGCAGGCCAAGGGAGCATGCTGTGTCGACAATGGAGCAATATCCTTAGCACATGTTCAGTTCAAAGGCACTATTTATATTGACTGTATTGCCGACATGCTGACATGGATCATGTCTCAACCCCCATATTCAGTCAGTTCCGCTGGCCTTGTACATTGTCTGAAAAAATTATCCACGGATAGCTCTTTAGTGCATGGGCACAAGGTGACTTCATTGACTCGGAGACCCTGAGGGCTCTTTGAGGCAATCGTTTCATTCACCCTTACAGGTAGTTAGTTATCAAAACAATTACTATTGTATATGTCCCTCTTTGCCTTCAGGTCTTTGTTACACACTAGCAAGCTCCCATTTCTGCTCTTCCCTTGGATTGTTAAAGCAAAAATCTTTGTTGTTTTTTTTCCATGTTTTTTGAACAGCTAGAAAGGTGAGTTCATTTTTCTTTCAATTTTGAAAAATGTCATCAAAATATCAACAATTCTGAAAAATAATCAGTAAAATTTTCATTAGCTTGTCACTGTTTTTCAACCAGTTCTGTGAAAGGGGCAACTTCTAATTCTGCTAATTTATGCATTTTACAATACACAGAAAAGACTATTTGTGTTTTCCCACATTTGGCGCCTTGTCCTTCTTAACGCTCCCAAAGCAATGACTCTATTTTGTGACTGAGTATTTCAAGAAGCTGGACCTGAACAGCTTGAATAGCCTTCCCCAGCTGTCACCGACACTTAGATGCGCCAACATAAAATGCTGTAAATGATCACCTTAAGCGATAGCTATTGTTTATAACCGCATGGAGTCACAGCTACATCTTTATAAAATGGTACTTAACCAAAATGGTCCCAAATGATGCCCGGCTAGAACACAAACGCCTTTAACCACACTCTTTTAGACTTCCCTAGCTTTTTATAAGCCTCCCATTAAAGTCTATACCTGCTCGGGAGGAAATGGTTTGGCCATATTCTGGCTGATGCAGTATAAAAATCACCGTTTACAGATCTACTCATCCTGAATCTCACATATCTAATTTAGCATGGTTGAGATCAGTTTGACAGCATAAACATGGGATACTGATATACTGTAAAAAACAGAAGCTGTCTTCCTTGCCTGTGTTTATATTGGAAATGAATGATTAAATACTGTGTGTGGCCAAGTTAAAATATCTTTAGTATGGGCCATTTCTTTGTTTCCCCCGGAATAGTCCATCAGCCCAACAACTGATCACATTTCTACTTTTTATTTCAACTCTCCCACTTAAGATAACAAGAGGCATAGTGTAACAGCTCTGTAGGATTCCATGAACCATGTGCGTGGTATGTCTCAGATTCACAGTTAAATTAGCAGACTTGGAGATGAACATGTGGCTCCAAATAAAGCTTAGTAAATTTTACACCAACATTCTTTTCAATTCTATACTCAAGTTTCTCCTGGGTGAATGACAGATAAGATTTATTGTCATTTCAGCCTCTATAAAATGAACAGACTAGATTAATTATCCTTAGTTTAAACCCATATGACAACTGGTTCAGTACATAAGCTAGTCCCACTCTGTAACTTGTTTCTGGCTTGGGTTTGGAGACAAGGGAGTGAAGATTACATGATCCTGGCCAGATCATTAACTCCTCTGACTGAGGCCCACCTTTTCTCCCACTGGGGCATGGGTTCCATTTTATTTGCTTGGCCTCAGAAGTTGATGGACCCAGCAAGCCACAGACCTCAGTGAGAGAGAATGCTGACAGCAGATAGACTATTCTAATCATGGCCCTGGGTGGACATTCTGATAACTATTTGTCCTTGATTATGGATAGAGTAGCTCAAGAATATCCCTCATCCTGCATCATCTTCCTATGTTATCTTTATGTTGAGCTAATCTGTGACAGACATGGAGGAAAGGGAGGAGGCTAGAGCACCAGTGTCAGAAATTGTGCTTAGAAGGTGAAGAACTGCATTATAAAGGCTTTTTGCAGCATGATCGCCTGGCTGTGATGGAGGCGAAGAAGGTTTCTCAATCAGCAGAGCTATCCTGGGTAGTAAACACTCTGGAAAATCCAATGCCCATTCTCCCAGATGCAGAGTTGGGGGTTTCTCACTGTGAGGAGTTTCCTATCTACAGTATTTCCTGGAAAAGATAGATTGCCCTTCAGCCGTCCTCTTTGACCTTGTCCCTGGATGTCTCATCTTCAGCTTAAACTTAACATGCCCCAAAAGGAATTGCTAGTGTTTCTGAAAACAACCCAAGCTGGTAAGAGGAAATATAGAAGGGAGATGGCAGAGCTGATGTCTGCCTCCATGTTTGCCCTGAAGTGTCTCCTGATGACCAGAAGTGGCTCTGAAGCAGTTCTGCCTCTATTTCTTCCTTGAAGGGGCTCCTTAAATTATCACCATGCTGGCTTCATTTTTGTCCAGTAATGCCCTTCTCCCAGGGTCTAGTTTATTGGCATCGAACACAACAAATGCTCCGTCATGGGAGTGTCATTCTCCCCCTGCATCTGGTCTCTACGACTCTTCCTTGCCTTTGTAAGCTACTCTCAGCCCTTCCTGGAGTCTTTTCCAATCCCCTGGAGTCTGCTCTTCCTGGTCCTCGGCTTTCTTCAACCCTCTGGCTATTGCTTTCAAGACGAAACCCTTTCCCTCTATCAAAGACCATGCAGGAGACTCCTGATCAGAGCAGATCTTCAAGCTTTTTCCCCAGCTGCTTCTTTCAGGAGCCTTTCAGCAGTTCCTTGGGTAATCCTCTCTGGACACAGAGGTCCATACGTAACAGACCTCGGCAGCAGCCTTTCTCCGTGTCTGCAGCTCTTTGCCTGATTCCAACTTTTATAAGTGCCAGGTGCCTCCTCTGAAGTCCCAGTTGGGCAGCAGGCAATAGATCCAGGTGCACTGCCCCCTGCTTCCTCTTAAAAGGGCCAATCACTCTGTGACACCTATTAAGACCGGAACATGGCAAGAAGGGCATGAAAGAGCATGGAGGGGGTATGGGCAAGGCCAGGAGCTTTCCCCCTTTCCCATTCAAGGATGGCTGTGCTGGGAAAAACATTGGCTGAAGCTTTGTGTAAGAACATCATGGGGCACTCTTAACATGCTCTGCCAGAGCCATTAAGCCTTAAATAAGCATTATGGGTACCATTTTCAAAAGCACCTACATGACATTGAAATGACTTTCATTCAGACACAAGGCTCCACGGTAACAATAAGCACTTTTGAAAATGGGACTTAGACATCGTTGAAACTTTTCCCAATAGCTGCAAAGATTGCCACTTAGGTGGTGCATCTTCTCACCTTTTTAGCACGGCTCACTCTTGTCGAATATAGAAAGCAGCTATTTGAATAGTTCTAGCTTCAGAAAATCCCAGTACGTTATTTGTCTGATAGTATGGTAAGTACCTCCTGTAAGCTGGGGGGTGCTGGAAAATACAAGACAACAACAGCTTCGTCCTGGCTTTTAAGGAAACTTTCGCAATTTTATATGGTGCTGATGGCACATGATGACGGTGCCTTACATTGGTCATTTTCAAGCTTGTTCTGCACCCTTAATGATGTCATCCAATTCAGTATGATGCCAATATCATGTTGTAATGTAAAAAGAAATATTGTTAAAGGAAGCCCAAGAGTCACACACAAAAATCAAGTGCCAAACTAGTATTTGCACGTACAATCACACATTTTGTGTGCACAGGGATGGTAATTGAGCATGCAATTTAGGTACTCAGTTATGCACAAACCTTAGTCCTCATTCTTTAAAACTTTGCTCCGGAGAATTTGAGGTTTCTAAGTGCTTCTATTAATGATCAAATCTTTACCTAAAATATATATTAATAATTCATCCTTTAAAAAGGTAAGCATGGATAAAAATAGGAATGAAAAGAAAGCTGAAGAGCAGCCTTTCCCACGGTCCACAATGCTACACATAGGAGATTATGACCAATGTACACTTTATTATGGGTTGGGTAAAACTTCATTGAAACTGGAGGCTGTAATTGTCATCCTTGATTTAAGGTAGCTGTAAGGAACAGTGAAGTTCCTTTATGAAATAATAATGGTCTCCATCCCAAACGCAGGTACATGTCACCATCTAAATTAAAGGGGCATGTGAGTCCACTCAGATATATGAACTATGTAGGAGAAGGCGTGGCTGGGTAAGTTGCAGTAGAGGTAGTGTGTGTGTGTGTGTGTGTGTGTGTGTGTGTGTGTGTGTGTGTGTGTGTGTGTGTGTGTGTGTGTGTGTGTGTGTGAGAGAGAGAGAGAGAGAGAGAGAGAGAGAAGTAACAGCACAGAAACAGACAGGGAAGGAGAAGACAGACAGACATGGCTAGAACACCTCTAGGTGTGACCCTGAAAATACCCTCTAGAGTCTAGAGGGAACTTCTTGCGCTGAGTGCTGGTTGAAATGGTCTTGGATCTATGAGCAAAGAAACTATCTCCTGTTGTTTGATTCCTGCTGTGTCCAGGGAAACAAAACTTTGTAAATAAACCGGATTGCTTACCCCCAAAGCTCTAAACTTTGACTCACCACTCAGGTCAAAAGGGACAACAGTATAAACATGATTTTGTATGTGCATATAAACTGTAAACAACTTTGTGATAGAAAAGTCAAATATAATAAAACAAGAACAACCCGATATTAGTAGCAGATCCTCAGGTTTCCAGGCATCTGACTTAGCAGTTCAGCAGTGAGGATATCTTTTTGGCTAGATTGCAATATAACTGTATCCTGTTTTCATGGTTGTTTATTCAGTGTGACATCTATCAACTCAAATGAGCCATTTTTTATTCCTTTGTAGACATGATAGTGAATTTAGCATGGTAGGTTATCATAGAACTCCTCACAGACTGTGCTGAAAAATAGCTATATGGACAACCCATTCAGTCTGTAGTCCCATCCATAAACACTGACAGAAGCTGGCAAACCAGTGCTGTTTATAACAATTTTGTTATTTCCTAGGAAGTTGCCCCACTTCATTATTACTGGTGGAGATAAAACAGAGATGAAAGGCCAGGACCCTTGTTCAGTTCTTAACATTTTCTCAGAAAATCATTGTTTTGATATAGAATTGACAGTAGGGTTGACTGACAGGGTAGCTCAACATACAATATAATAGCAGGTTGGCCTTACCATTATCTCAATGACAATTAATTTTTGCCTTTCTGCAAGAAATTTCCTCCTGTAAGACTTGTCTTGAGCTGGGTATCTAAAGCATACTCTCTCCTGACGGGTCTTAATCATATTCAATGAAACAATGCAAAGCTACTGTGAGCTGCAGTTTGTGGCTGCAGGAAATTCTTTGGGATCCAGTAAAAGGCTTAAGAATGCATTTTGTGGTATGTTGTTTTATGACCCTTTATAAATCAGAGCATTTTCTCTTGAGTTACAGAGTACTGGGCAACAATGTTACTGGCCAGCACTTATATAACACTACATTCTCCAAGCACTGTACAAAAACGGAGGAATTAATCTTTCCTGCCTCTTGTGAAGTTGGTGTTACTATCCCCAGAAATTTAAGACCCAGACAGGTTTCCATGACTTGCCCAAGAATCTGTGCTGAGACCACAGTGAGTATGTGGCTGACTCAGGACTAGAAGTCAAAGTCCAAAGTCTGTTCTGAATGACATCCTGACTTCAGTGGGTTTGCCTGGGTGCAACCAGGGACAGAATGCATTGTTATTTAATGTGTGCATTACTGTAACACCTGGGTGCCCCAGTCAGGGCCAGGATCCCACTGTGCTGAGTGATGTACAAATACAGAACAAAAAGTTAGTCCCTGCCTCAAAGAGCTTACAGTCAAATTTATCCCCTGGAGTTCCTGCCCTCTACACCCATCATTAGTCTATGCCCCTTCTGAAGTAAAATTCACTTTTCAATCATGTGATCTCAGTTTCGATGTGTGGTTAATACAGTGCCAAATCTGTACCAGAGGCTTTATCCGTGTTAACTAGAATAGTTACCTCCTCCACGCACAAAGCAGGGGAATTTGAGGAGTAGGGTCATCTATGGGAAGGGCATTGTAGTACTCCAATTTTTCTGTCAGTCCAGGAAATGCTACCCCTTCAAGTGATATTGTGTGCCACAGGTTTTATACCAAACTAATGGAAATGCTGACTTTGTAATGGTCTTCACCCATTACTAAAATGCAGCTAATTCAGGAGTGGAGCACAGTCATTTCTTATCAGTGCACAGCAGCTGTGTCAGCTTGAAAAGAAGTATAGAGAACTACTGCCATAGTTTGAGTTAGGTAGGCAGAAGATAACTTCCCAAATGGATTGGATTTGGCTAAGACACTATCACATATGACTATGTGTAATACCCCTACATTACCCAGCCATCAAGTACTGGGCTTTGCCTCATGGCTTGTGTGAAGCATGTCATGTGATCATTAATGACCACAAGCCTTGGGTTACATTTCATCCTAAAGCCTGCAGCTGCAATGGCACATGACTACAGGGTCTTCTCTTTGGGTAAGTACAGCAGAGAGGGTGCTACCTACTAAAGCATAAGCACGACTGCCTGAAGTATCTGAATGTTCCTTGGAAACCTCAAATTCAAGAAGTGTCCTACCTCACACTACTTAGCTTATGAGATGCGAGAAGATCATGCCACAAGGTTAGATGACAACAGACAGTGGCTGAGAACAGGTGCTGGTTCTGCCCGGACTAGTGACAATTTGGCAATTATTCAAATGTAGTGGCAGGACAATTCTTGGAGCAATAAAATATTTGCCTTTCATTATCCCGCACCCCCCATCTGGTAGTTAGAGACACTTCCTTTCCTGGAACATGCACATAGTTAAGATCAAAATCACAGCCCCTTTGATAGTTGCTTGAAAGCTCTTTTCCATTGATTAACCATTGGCAGGCAGACAAAGCTGCCTCTGTGTTTTCTTTCAAATGAAAGAAGTGACAGGCTTGGAGAGAAGTAACAAAAATGGTGCATTGGAAAAGATTTTTGGTGAAATGGAAAAGATTCTCCAGCTGCAGATAGTAAAGATGCCACATAGGTGGAAACCTGTGACTGGTTCCACACTACACTGAAATGTATACACTGAGGCTAGCTTAAGGATGTTTTCATCTGTCTTCATCTGTTCTGTTTGGAAAGAAAACAAGGTTTTGGCACCAGGATTTAAAGAAAATAGAAGGTGCTAAATTCACTAAACTTGTATTGGTTTGACTGCGTAATAATGATAGTTTAATGACAGGAAAGAGGCAGATAATTAGAAGTGAGTAGTTCTGATCGCCCTTGCCCGCAGCTCCAGAGAGCTTCAACACTCCTGAATCCGTGTTTGCTTTGTCTGAAGTTGAAATCCCACAAGGTCTGGATGTTACCGGCTGTCTAGCTAACTAACTGCCAGCACTTTTCCTGAATGGGAGCTATCAGCTTCCACAACATCAGCCTCCTCCCTTGAGCACTTCCATGCTGTCTTTCTGTGTGTGATTGCTTTTATCTATTGCTTGCAGGAGCTGCTTCTAATCATATTGCTTTTTGCCTCCGAGGGTCAAATACAAGACCATTGCTCCCTAAACAAATGGAGAAAACTGTCACCTTTCACTAGACTGATAAGCATTTGGCAGGCAGGACACCGTGAAGTAGGAGAGCAAACAGCCAGCAATCTGCAAACACCATAAATGTGTTACAATCTCAGCAGGAAGATGGGCAATATATGCACCAAGAGGCCTTTGTTTAATGAGCTGTCAGAAAGCAGGCATGGAGTTATGTTTGAAAACATGTGCAAGCTGTAGAGATGGAGCCGGGGCACTGAAAACCTCTTCTCCTTTTCCAGGGATGTTTGGAGCATCTTATCAGTTTGAGAACTGTCATACCATGAGGACTATCATTAGCAAACTAATAGCATTGGAAAGCAACAGATTTTTCTCTCTCGGTTCCATTTTGTGACCTAAATGAATTATGGCAAAATTTACTGCTTCTTTTCCACAGAATCTTTTTGTGAAAGATGGAAGCGCAGCCAAGAAACCAAAATGAATGTAATAATAGAACACAAAACTAAACAGGCATAAAATATAAAGGACTAAACAAGGAAATTAAGTATAATATTTCTAATCCTGTGGAGATTGTGTTAATATTACCCTCATGCACCTCCAGCCACTCATTTATTTCAATCATGCACATAAGAAAGCACTGAGATAGAAATGATAGCTGAGGTATAATGGGAGTAATAGGGCTCTTTTGGATAGGTGTAATATAGTGTGCCGTAGAATGGGTCCTCAAGAGCTATAAAGCTATGCAGGAAAAAGTGATTGCTGAAGTATAATATGAGTAGTACGGTCACTGGATGGGTATAATACAGCGTGCAACTGAATGCAGCTTCAATAGTTGTAAAACCATGCAGGACAAGTTGCCAAAGCTTCAAACGAAGCAGTAAGTATCCTTTCGGGTCATAAAACACATACTTCCTTTTTAGAAAGATGAACCAAAAAAACTTCTGTATCCGCTCAAACCTGTGTTCCAGCTTCTGAGCTTTCTTCCCCTTTGGGAATTACAGACTTGTTTACCCATCCTCCTAACACCGCTTTAGACATCTGCAGTAGCATTAAGTGCTGAAATGACACAAAGAATATGTTCCTTAGGGCTCCAGGGAAGTAAAGGAGGAGCTGATTTTCAAAGAATTTGTTTAGAGATAGATTAAAGCCCAAACCTTTTTATATGATTTATCTGATATATTATTTTATAAAAATGAATGACTTTCCTGCTAAGTTGGCCATGGTGGTAACTCTGGCAGCTGTTGTACCACAGGCCTCCACACTAAGTTAGCAGTCCAAAGTGACATCCCAGTTCCTTACTTGTCTCATCAGGGGTGGACATGCTCTTTGAATAATGGAGACCAACTCCCAACTAGCTTCTCATAAATTTTCTTCCTGCTCCCTGTCAACCTTGTATAAATTGTGTTTCAACCATCTATGTCTCATCCAAATAAAAATGTTGCCTAAGCAGCCTGATAGCAAAGAGACAGGCCATAACAGGTCAATTGAAAAGACGTTGTGTATCGTTAGTGTACTTTAAATGCCACTTACTTCATATATGTTGTATGTACAAATTGCTGTGTATCCTCTGCATGCTGTTGATACCACAGACTCTACTTCTGCATGAGCTCCCTCTAGCTTCCAGTACACATTAGATAGCAAAGGGGAGAAATGGAATACCCCACAGCGGAGATACCTAGCTGAAGACAAGAGGCTCCAATAACCACTTCTTGAGTCTTCCAACCCTAAGATTGAGCACAGCTACTCAAAGAGGTCCCATTCATCTCTCCCAATCAGGGATCACAGCGTTGTCACCAACCAGTGATGGTCACCAATAACAAAGGTTGCTGAACATTCCAACATAAATAATTAGTGCAGTTCTTTATTTTCCATCTTCAGCAAGGACTGTGAGGATATATACACTGTCTCATTAAATATATAGGAAGGGGTGAGGTGGAGAGACCAGGAAAGGAGCCAGGCAGAAGATCTGCAGTGAAGCAGAGAGATTGGGGGAGAGAGAGTGTAGCTTTCGCCTTATTCTAATGAAGCCTTGTTCTGTGATTATTTACCATCGTCACTTGACAGAGATAACATTTACCAGGACTGTTTCAGTGTGTGACAAGATGGTCAAAAGTCAACTGAAAGGTGCCATAAAAGGTGATCAACTCTAGATGTGAGTGGAGCAGCCCAGTTCTCAACTTCCTCCACAAGAAAGGGAAGTCAGGGGTGAGCTAGCTGTTAGCAGAGTCGGTTCCGGGCATCAGACCACCAAGCAGGTGCTTGGGGCGGTGCCTTCTAAGGGGCGGCAATTCTCGGGTGAGCACAGCAGTGCTCGGGTTGTTGTTTTATTCTTCGGCGGGGCAGTGTTTGGGGGTTTTGTTTTGCTTGGGGCAGCAAAAAAGTTAGAGCCGGCCCTGGCTGTTAGCCATGATGTTCGTATCAATAGGAGGATTTTAAAGCAATGGAAACTCTTCCACACACTTAAGCACAGAGAGCTTCCTGGCCTCTTGGTGTGAAGTATGAACTACCACTTCCAGGAACCAGTGTAAACCACACACCTCCTGGGTGTGGTGCTCTGTCCCATCTAGTGCCACAGAGACCACTTAGAGAGAGATTAATGAGTCTGCAACAGCTTTAACTAAGAAGGCCATCACTTTTAGCTCATGCAGTAGAGGCTCATGCATCAGCTCCGGAGATCCCAGGTTTGATCCCGCCCATTGATGACAGGGTCCATTTTGGTCCACACAAAGATGACAGATGATGGATCTGCATAGTAGGCACTGGGATGTGAAATCCAACAGGCGCCTTCTAGATCTCCATCTTAACTTCAACCCGAAGAAGTTGGACATTCTTTTATTTTTCCAGACTTGCTGATTAAAGTACTTTCCCAATCCATGAGGGGAAAATAGGAAATGATTTCCTTAGTCAGACCCTGAATTGACCAGTGGGTCCAATGATCCTGCTACACTTGGCAGTTTTTTCTGCTGGCTTGAAGAGTGAATGTTTATGCAACTGGGATCATGAAGCTTGAATTATTATTTTAAATGTTTTCCCAGAGAGTAGCAATGTAACAGAAATCACTAAACAAAATGTACATTGTGTGTGACAGTTAGCAACGGGCCAGTTCGCAGATTATTAAGGGCTATTGAAAGTCATGCTTATATTTTTCTTCTTTAACATTTTTCAAGGGCAATTTGACTGCATTTCCCAGAAAGGTTAACATCAACAATCTGTTCCCCTCATTTCTATGAAAGACATTTAAAAGTAAAATGTCCTGTTGTTATTTCACTACTGCCTGTGCTATTGATGGCTTGCGGTCCCTGTATGCATCCTGAATTTTTGCAAGTTTGCAGATTTCCAGAGGAGCATTATGAAAGTTTTCCCAGCAATTTTTCTGAGTGCTGGTTGTGCTACATGGCTCCACTCAACATCCTTAGGGGGGAGGGATAGCTCAGTGGTTTGAGCATTGGCCTGCTAAACCCAGGGTTGTGAGTTCAATCCTTGAGGGGGCCATTTAGGGGTCTGGGGCAAAAAATCTGTCAGGGGACAGTATTCCGTCCTGCTAGTGTTTTCCAGATTCACTGGGGGGGACTGGACTCAATGACCTCCAAGGTCTTTCCAGTTCTAGGAGATTGGTATATCTCCATTTATTTATCCTTCACTGCTGGTGATAGGCTAAGTAAACTTGAATTTTCAAACTGTTTTTAAAAATGCGATGCCCTACTCCAGTTGCCTTTCAATATGATTAGCTGGCCCCACTGTTTCCTAATGTACACTGTACTATTCGAAGAGCTACATATTGAAAACACAAGACTATGAGCCCTGGCTATTTGAAGATAGAAAAATGTGTCCAGCTGTAAATCTAGAACAAAAGGTGGGTTTTTTTTAACCGCATTATCATATCTCTACCTATTGGGGCTAATATTTAGTTTTGGATCATTAAGCTCACTTGATTTGAGTCATAGCATAAGCAAATAACCCTGGACACACTACCCTGCCATATTTTGAGATCATTCTGCTGTCTGCTGTCGTTTTATTATATTTACTTGCTTGCTGTTGTTTTTCTGCTTTGAAAATTGAGCAATGGACAAAAATGTTCTTCCTTCCTTTATCATGTGTAACACAATTACAGTTTTTCTCATGATAAAAATAGAATATGAACAATGTTTGTATTGGTTATATTTTTCATAGTATGCCTTTTCATTTCCATATCACAGTTGTAGACCTAATCAACTCAATGGACCAAACTGAGAGTTAAATCCTGACTCCACCAGCATCCATGACAAAACTCCCATTGATTTAATGGGATCAGGATATCACCCTGGGTGTGTTTTATTGTGCACTAATAAACTTGCCTCTGTAGTTTCAATTGAATAAGGTACTCTCCACTTTCAGTCCTGAACTGGTGCATACTGTTGGCAGTTTTTAGATCATGAAGGGCTGCATTACTCATCAAAGATGGCTGGATTTCAAGCCGGATAAATGCTCTGTACAGAGACTCTCTGTAATAAAAGGCGATAAGTTTTAGTTAAGGCCATTAAATTACTTTGTTCAAAAAATAATAGTTTTAAAGGATGCGCTAATTGGAAATGTAATCATGTCAAAATTAGGAAATTCTCATTTCAGGCTGCATGACATATCCAGTTTTTGTTCTCAGACTCACTGATTCATATCCAATTTTCCAGCATCTTACTGGAACATAAACAAGTCTCTGCAGATGTGACAACATATAACCATCAGCTGACTGCAGATTTTCTAATGCACAGCCCAATCTCTGCACGCTTGCTGCTGCAAAGCTGTGCTCCGTTCATTCATTGCAACTTTGCTAATGTATGCTCCAAGCTACATTACAATCACTGTTATGCATTTACAATTCTCTGCAGACTCACTGATACATAACAGCTGTAGCACACTGATGCGTAACCAGGTCTCTACGTATCTACTAATGCAGAAGTAGATCTCTGTAGGCTTGTTGATTCATATTTTACCCAAGTACTGTGGTCATTGATGCACATTAATGCTTTGGAAGGATACTTCGTGGCTGCAGACACTTGTAAACTGACTAGTTATGTTCACTAAATGGTGCTTATATATAAATATATATGTACTAGTTTTGTTTAAAAAGTAGCCTGGACACTGTTTCTTAGGAAGGACTGAATGCTTGGACAGGCACTGTCCTTTTGTGCTGTGTTTTGTATGGCGTCTCACACAATGGGGCCCTGGTCCATTTACTGGGGCTCCCGGGCACTGTGGTGACGATGATGATGACCATTGATATTATTATTAATAAAAGTAAGAATGATAACTCTGGAGTCTTTTTTGGAAAACACTGCCTTCTATATCACTCACAAAGCTTTGGTATGATTTGCTACACGTGCTGATTCATAACAACTGTCAACGCATTTGTCAGCAACGTGAGGAAGAAGAAGAAAGGAAAAGAAAAAACCGTCCATCACGTCAAATTAACTATGAAAAATTGGAGGCCAAAAGAATTTCTTAGGCACAAAATGATTAACAATATCATTTACTGGACCAGCTTCTGTTGGTGAGAGAGACGAGCTTTGGAGTTTGTACAGGGTGCTTCTTCAGGTGTCGAAAACTTAATCAAAGCATCGCAGCTAAATACAAGGGGAAGAGATTGTTTAGCATAAGTAGTTAACACCACGGCCAGCTCCAGCGTTTTTGCCACCCCAAGAAAAAAAAAAACAACCCCCACTGAAGCGCCAGCTGAGCAAAAGAAAAATGGCGGCCGGAGTGGAGTGCCGCCCTAATATTGACCTGAGTGCCCCCCCTTATGAAGGGCTGCCCCAACCAAGGCTGGTGCCTGGAGCTGGCCCTGGTTAACACATATTTCAAGAGACCGTTCAAAGTGAAGTAGCCCATTACCATCCCTTTAGTCTTAGGGAGGAAAGGATGGGGGGAGGAGCAGTTGGAGGGGGTCATTAGTAGATCAACACGACTACAACAACACTGCATATAACAATATCATGGCTTTGTCTACACTGCACTTTCAGCAGTGCAACTTGTGCCATTCAAAAAAATGCCACCCCCAATGAAAAGCGCGGGTGTGATCAGTGCTTTTTTGGTGGGAGAGCTCTCCCGCCGACAAAGCTACCACCTCTCATTGGGGTGGATTTATTTTGTTGTCAAGACAGCTCTCTTCTGCCAACAAAGAGCAGCTAAACTGCACACCTTTTAGCAGCACAGCTGTAGTGGACCAGTTGTGTCACTAAGAGGTGTGTAGTGCAGACATAGCCCATGTCATACAAGTCTCGTATTAGTTGACAGATACCATGATGATAGCACAGAACCTGAATAGAAAAGAATAGAATTAATTTTACACTGTACTGGAATGCCATGCTTCATTGCACAAAAGAATACAAAACGCATTAAAGGTTTGATATCAGATCCTCAACTGGTGTAAATCAACATAGCTCCATGAGGCTCATTGTTTCCGAATTACTCTTTGTAATTCCGATGGCCTGATTTTAAGCTATAATAATACCAGTTATGGGTAAAAAATACAAGCACGACTGTGCACCCAATTGGGATCCACCATTAACAAAAGTGATTAAGCAGATCTTGGGTTTGTGTGTGTCAGTTACTGAATATCCAACTTGTAGCTGGCTATTACAGTAATTGCTCTGAGCAAACTGGACACTAACTGCACAGGTGATTTTGTAGGTTTCTAACATTTTGGAAATAAGGCAGTAAACGTCCTGTTATATATCTCCATAGACAGACAGACAGTCATAATTTATCTGTATTATAATTTTCTTCTTTCCAAAAATTTTGAACATTTTTGGTAAATGTTGAACTTTGAATGATCTGAGAGAGAAAAAGTTCTCATTAAAAATGTCTTAGAAAGTAAATGCTGGGCATTTGACCACTCACCCAAGCCTAAATTTTCAAAATCAATGAGTGACTTTTGGTGCCTCAATTTTTTGTTCCCTGACTTAAATTAAGACACTGAAAGAATCTGATTTTCAGCACTTTCTAATAATCAGGTCCCCATAATCACTTCTGAAAATTCAGACCCTCATCTTTTATACATCTTTCAAATGCAGAACAAATGGAGCATCTTAAATTATACTGGAAAGATTGTAGTCCATGTATCAATGAGAAAATCAAATGTGCCTTGTAAGTGTTTCTTATATAAATAACATTTTCCACAATCTTTGTCTGTTGCATAAAAACCTGCTACAAGACAGTTTAGGTATCTAAAATACACTCCCCAGCCCCCAAGACTTATTCACAAATCATCTGGTTTAAAAGAGCCCTCTCCAAGTATACTTCAGAAAGTTTTCCATTTTGCCCTCCCAGGCAGTCTAGCAACAATGGTGGCCATAAATAACTTTGCAAAGGAAATTCTGTGTCAACCAAGAAGGTTAAAAAAACTGACTGAAGAAAATGTACAAAAAGAATAATTTATTGCCCCTTAGCATCTGCTTTTATGTGTATCCTTTTGAGAACAAATTAACTAACCTTGCATATCTCCATATGGTCTTTTCTGGGGATACACATCACTATGAAAGCGCATGTTTGTTAGGCCCCTAATAACAAACACGTATGTTTGTTATACATTGGAGAATGTGAGGATTAGATGTTGATGGTGCTTTTACACTATGATAAATTGCTGCAGGAGAAAAGAAATATTTTAAAATCTGGCAGGGATTTTCCTTCGACAGAAAGGAGCCCAAATCCCAATATTTTATGTGTACACTTTAGGTCATAAAAACAGCTGCTTTCAAAATGTAGATGATACCCACATGCTTCATAAAATCCCCCTTCGAAAGTCAGTAATGAATTTTTTAACAATGGTAAAATTAAACGTTAGTGCCAGAAACAGAATGAAAGTGACCTTTACTCCGATGAAGAGCTTTTCTTTGTCTCTCTCTCTCTGTGAGTAACTAAGTACAGAGGAAAGATTTAGGCAATAGAGCTGCAAATGCAGTTTTTAGGCTACGTTTTCAATAACCAGAGAATATTAAAACCTGGTCTGCATTTATAGTGAACAAGTACAGTAGAAAAACCCCATACGTTTCCCATGAGTTGCATTTGGTGAACAAAATTTAGGTCAAACAAAATTCCCAAGGCAGTAATTCTTTTGTAAAAAATATTTTCGCTTTAGTTTTAACATCTAGTATGGAAATTATTTCTATATAATAATGAGGAAAGGTAGCCAAGAGTGATATATTTAACAACAGATAACAGGCCAGTGTTTAGCATTAACTTGACCCATGTTGTGCTAAATGTAGCGCTAAATGACCATTGTCTTGCGGTAGAAGAAAACACATACATAGATTTAAATGCTATGTGCCACACCCCCCAGATGGCGTAAATCAGTATAACTCTGTTGAAGTCAATGGAGCTATGTTAGTTTACACCAGTGGAGAATCTGGCCCTATGAAAAAAGTCATAGTCAGTGGTGATAGTGTATATGGACAGGAAAGCAGTGACGATGGGAGAGATCAGACTCTTGCTAGGGTAAGTTCTTGATTTAATCATCCAAGATTCAAATGATTACTAATGATTACTAATGCATGTAGGCAGTTTCTTTTTAAACCTCTTTCTGCCAATTTATTAACATCTTATATTACTACATAGCAGTATTGCCAACCCCGAGCAATCAAAAACCACGAACGAGCTCCCCACCTCCACGTTATGAAATAAAAACTTCAAAAGCAGTTTTCTTTAGGTAAAATCTCTGCATGACTACGGAGGGCCAGATTCTGGCTGCTCTTGAATAAATGGGTGTGGTGGGCGAGGATGCATGGATCCCTCTTCTCCACTGTGCATACACACACACAGGGCAGCCGAAATCCTGGTGCACTCCCTGAGACCAACACCAAGGGTATTTCAGGCCCACGCTGCGTCTGTGTAGGGTGGTGAACTGTGAGTGGCACTAGGGGGACGCCTCCAAAAAGTCAGTGGAAGCCCATCCCTTCAGAGCGCTCCCTCAGCCTGCATGAGTCCTCCAGGGTTAGAGTGCCTCTGGGAAGACCTCAGCATCTGTAAATCTCGTTTGGCGCTGTGGTTTACAAAGCCATAATGTAGCCCATAAAATATACACTCGCTGGTTAAAACACAATTAAAGAAACGTATTTTAAGGAGTCTGAAGATCAGTCACTGACCCACTGAGCTCCAGGGAACAGGATATAAGCACAACCTACATACAATGTATATCATGGGTGCAGGTACTGAAAAACATATTCAGACTCAGCCTATATGAGCTTAGTTTTCATTTGTGACTGTCTTAACAGAATGGACCACATAAAATTAAAGAAAGAAGATCCCTACTATACTCCTGCTCTTTCGCTCTTCCTCCACTTCCACTTGTGAGATTGAGGCATCTGAGGTAACTGTAGACCTTATGCCCAGATGACTTCAAGACAGACTCTATCTCAGATTACCAGAGTCTACAGAATTCAGCTGTTTCAAGTGCAGTCAGAGGTCACTGCAAATCATCAGTCTTTGAAAATTAACCTACCATGCCATCCACTTCTCATAGCTTGCCACATCTATCTAAACATATCTATATACAAAATGAATGACATCTCCTGCTGTCCTTTAAAATGGTATTGTATAAAATCTGTCTGTTTTCTCAGCCTTTGTGCTACCCTGATACATAAGGGCCAACCAGCAGCTCCAATTAAAAGTTCAGAAAACGTGGGTAGATCTTCCAGATGGCTTTCAAGTGCCACTGAGCTCCGCAATAAATATTCACCAGCCCCTGGACAAATAGGTAAAGAAACAGAGACTAGGCACTGAGGATAAAACCATGATAGTACTTCTAATCTAAAGAATTTTTCAATATATGTTTTACCAAGGCAACTGGGTTTGGGGAAGGTAAAGGCACATATTTAATCAGAAAGGCGAAAGATAATAGTACTTTAAGTGTTTGTTTTCAAAGAGTCGTGATTTTATCCTTGATTTTCTACTTTTCTCAAAATTCCCATTAATAAATTCATAGATTATAAAACCGGAAGAGACCATTGTGATCCTTTAGTCTGACCCGCTGTTTTACACAGGTCAGAGAACTTCCAAAAATTAATTTCTGTTTGAACTAGAGCAGATCTTTTATCCAATCTTGAATTAAAAATTGCCAGTGATGCCATTCTATCGAAGCATTTTATATTGATTTCCCCCTAGCATTACCCTGTGGGGGTGCTGAGATAACTTGTCCATTCCAGGAAAAGTCTGCTTCTCTCTGCAGTAGGATTTACAACCTAGACCTTTAGCTGACCGAGAGAGAATGCAGAATCTTGAATCAAATGGAATCCTGAATCAACATCTTTTCAAAATGTGTGTTCCTTTTATGGACATTTTGGCATGGAGATGCTGGACTGTAAAATTTGTAAGTGTCCACGGCACAGAACAAGCAATATCTAAGTTCATACAGAGACATACAAATCAGACGTGTTCTAACACGTGTATCTGTACATGCACACACACATTTCAACATGCAATATCATTTGCAGTAGTGACATAGCAAAGCATATCACTATGGATGTGCATGTGTAGATAGATATCAGAGCAGTAGTCGTGTTAGTCTGTATCAGCAAAAACAATGAGTCTTTGTGGCACTTTAGAGACTAACAAATTTATTTGGGCATAAGCTTTAGTGGGCTAAAACCCACTTCAGCAGATGTGTGGTGTGAAAAATACAGTAGCAGGTATATATACACAGCACACAAAAAGATGGGAGTTGCCTTACCAAGTGGGGGGGTCAGTGCTAACAAGACAATTCAATTAACAGAACACCAAGCAAGGAAAAATCACTTTTATAGTGGTAATGAGGGTGGCCCATTTCAAACAGTTGACAAGAAGATGTGAGTAACAGTAGCGGAAAATATGTTTTTGTAATGACCCATCCACTCCCAGTCTTTATTTAGGCCTAATTTAATGGTGTCCAGTTTGCAAATTAATTCCAGTTCTGCAGTTTCTCATTGAAGTCTGTTTCTGAAGGGGTTTTTTTGTTGAAGATTTGCCACTTTTAAGTGTGTTATTAAGTGACCAGGGAGATTGAAGTGTTCTACTGGTTTTTGACTGTTATAATTCCTGATGTCAAATTTGTGTCCATTTATTCTTTTGCGTAGATCGAACATCCATATCTCTATCTACATAGAAATAGATAAGTGTTTTTGATATTTCACTGCTGAAAATGGTTTTGCATATTTAAATGACGCTGGTAACCTGGACTGACCTCCACATTGTAACCATATGATAGCTTTAAATTCTGGAAGTGCTAGTTGGGCTTTCACTTCCTCCATGTTTAATGTCAGATTTCTAGCACTCCTTAGCATTGACAGGGGAAGGTCCTTAGCTCAAGAAAAATGTGGATATATTGTAACAATTCCTTGACCAGTGAAGTTGTTTGATGTGGGAATGGCCCCACAGATGTTGGATTTTCACAAGCTGTGGGTGAATCACCTCTTCTGCAAACTGTGAATTAGGAGTGGCAGGAACTGCATGAACAGATGGAGTAGAAGAGGCCATGCCCGTCCCTTGTCCTACCTCTCAAGGACCCAGAAGGTAGGAACTACGCTGCATCTCTCCCCTTCTGTGGAGGAGAGTTCCCAAAGCTGCACAGTCAGCACCCCCTGCAAGAGAGCCCCTGTTTCAGTTGCTAAGGCAGGGAATGAGGGGGGCAGGTTAGGTTTTTTTATATGTCATTAACAAAACTCGTGCATCTTTGATATTTTGTTTACATGGTCCTTCTGCCACTATTCATTTGCAATTACTACTCAGCTTCTGATTAACTTCACATGCTTATGGGATTGTGCCACATGAGTTGTGTGTGTATGTGGGGGAGAGGAAAACTTTTGTTGTTACTGACATACCATACCCCCCTATTGATTCTATTGGCAGCACATAGTAGCTGTACATGCACCACAAGGCTTACAGGGCAAAATTAACTGCAAATTACAATTCTAAAGCATTAGATTCCCCAGAAAAGTATGCTATTATGTTTCCTGTATTTATGGCTTATACATGAACTCAGAGCACAGGAAGTTGTCTCCCATCTACTTCTTCCCATTAAATTCAAGATGAGCATCCCCTGTCATTAGGGGGGAAATAGATTGCATGGATGATGCGACTACTGCTTATTCAGTATTGAATCAGGTAGGGAAGTATTTTTCTTGTGGTATCTTAGAATGATTCAAGAACCAAGATTACTAGAAAGAAAACAGAAAGTCTGCTTTTGGCAGATTTCCTAGCGGGTGGCCCAGAGTGGATTTTTTATACCATTAAATAGAAAATTATAAACGTTCAGAGCTAATTTTTGAAAATTGTGACCCTGGTTTTCCAAGTTGGGTCCTTAAAGTTAGGCACCAAAATCCATACTCTGGCACCTTCAAAAGCAGCCTGACTTGTAGAGCTGCGTTGAACCTGCAGCTCCCATTGAGTCAATTTTGGCCTGTGATCTAAGAAAAACTAGCTGGAGGAAATTAATGAATTAATAAATGCAAATTCTTTAAAGAAAAAAAATGACCCTGTTTAAAAGTAAAATAGCCGGCTTTTAAGGCTGATTCATTTCCACTCTGAGCCTATTAAAAAGATGTGTGTCCCCTGATGAAGATCTCACCTGGAAGAACAGTAGCACAGGCTGCCCAGTGCCACCCAAATATGCGGGTCCCGAGTGGGACATTACTCAGGCAGCTGCCTCAGATTAACTGCTATTTTTAGTGAGCTGGCTAATTCAGAGCTATTTTGGGTATGCCTACATACACTGCAAACACACCTCCTGATTGGCCACTACACCAGTGTCCTCTCATACAAACACTACACCAGTGATGAAGCCCTCTGGGATTGTTCTGAGACAGGTATTCGATACACCCTGGGAATGCCCCCTTTACATGAGGAGTGGGTGAGGACTCATATAATTGGCCAGATCTACCAGGTTTACAGCCCCTTGCTACTGGTGGCCTAGCGCAAAGGGACAGTTACGCTGTGGACAGGGACAGCCTGTGTGAAGACAGAGGAAAGGTGTTGGAATGTTGCATCTGTTAATAATTATACCCATAGCAAACTGCAGGTGCAAATATATGTACCTATCTATCTGATTATTCAGCCAGAAACATAGAGGTAGATGTCTATGTGCTAATATTTGCTCCTGCTATTCATGACAGACTCGAAAATTACAGGGTCAATTATTTGCAGACATAGATTTATGCCTAGGTTGAGCCCTAGTGAAAATTAGTCCCCGTAGACCAGAACATCAGCTGGTGTAAACTGATGAGATGCACATGCCTAAATTGAGTAAATATGTGATCTTATTGCTGTAACCCTCGTCTTGTCTCACCCTATCCCTTCCCCATGGTTTGTTATTTACACTGATTGTTAGGCTGTAATTTTTGACATGGCCCAGTATCAGGCTTAATGCTTATTCACATTAGTCTCACTGAAGACAATGGACCCAATTCTCAATTGCCCTGAGGTCCCTTTATGCTACTTCAGCAGCGGATCTCCCCGTAAGGAAATATCTTTGGTGTAGGGGGGCTTTGCAGTTGAAGAACTGGTGGAATAGCCCTATGTTGTCCCCTCATAGTCCCCTGTGTGGGATGCCTGCCACAGGGCATTCCAGCAGGGCTGGGGCATCCCTGGTTATTTTTGGCTGCATACAGCCCCTAAGAGGGGACACAGGCAGTCTGAATATAAATTAGAGCTGCCTCCAGGTTAGAGCTGCTCTGTGACTTACACCGAGGATTAGATAGGCCTGGGCCATGGTCAGGACACCAGAAAATGCAATGGAGGTATAAACAAAGAAATAATTAATAATCATCAGCAAAAGTATTTCACAGCAAACGCATATGAAAAACACTGTATGCTGTGTGTACTCGAAAAAGGGGGCTATAAAAACACTCTAGGGTACTAAGAAATTGGCTCATAAAATAACTACACTAACAATGTCAATTATTAGCTTTTCACTACAAGATATATATAAACGGACTTTATCCCCAAACTAGCAAAATATAGGGAATCAATCTCAATAAAAAGAACTGTTAGGGTAAGCTATTTGGGAAGCAGAAACAAGCCTTCCCTAGCTTAGAAACATTAGCCTGCCCTTCTCAGCAGGTGATTAATGTCTTCTGCTGCCCGATGACACTGAACTTTCACAGTGAGTTTAGCTGGGAGGGAGATTATTAGGAATGCCTGCATATAAACTCCATCAGCATTATGATTTTTGTGGAGGGCAAGTTTACAAATGTCTCTATTTCCTTGAGCAGATAAACTTTAATAAAGTAGAAATTAAACTTATTATTTTCAAGTCAACTAATTATAGCATTAGTAATATACATCTGGGACTCCATGGGACTTGGCATCATTCTCTAGTGATAGAGCCAAATTTTGAAACTTGGCCTCCTGCTTTGTATCTGAATTCAGCTGCAGATGCAGGTGCAAATCATGCCGTTTAGATTTGAATATGCCTGCAATGCAGGTCATTAGATATCTCAGTGGCTTCATTTATGCCAACAATCTATTTCTGACCACAAAATAAACTGTTGGGAGCCCTTTAAAAATCAGCCCTATAATATTTCAGATATTACTCTTGGTATTTATATGCTATAAAACTATTTAGATAAAATGGGTAGAGTTCCTCTCTGGTGTTGCTCTTTTAACATCAAATATAGTTATAGTAGGGATGAATTTGGCCCAATATTTTTTTGTAAATTCTTGTTTTCTTTTCAAACAAGCTTTGAATTGTCTTTGTTCTGAGCAGAGCTGACTGGGAACTTTCCGCCAAAATACTTTTGATGGAAAATGGAGTTAGTGCAAAATTGAATTTTTCCTTCCATTTTTTTGATTTCCCATTGGGAAAATCAAAATGAAATATTATCTTTCACAGTAGGTCAACGGTATTAAAATATTTTGCTTTATTGAATCAAATTGTAATGTTTCATTTCAGGTCAGTTTGCTAGCAATATGTGTTTACCTGATTTACTGCCTCATGGGAGTTGTTGGTCAGGTGTCTCATACCCCCATTATCCTCTGTGGGCCAGGCTCCCTAGCTGGACTACATCTCCCATGATGCACTGCAGTTTCCCCTCAGATCCAGTCATGTGTCAGGGCCACATGCTGCTTTTTTTCAAAGCACCATTAAAGCCTGTCTAGCAACCCCTCCCCTCTGTTTGATGGAATCTTCCATGGCTCCTAGTGTCAGGGTCCGCTTTGGTCAGCATTACCGCCTCCATTCGGAGCTCGGACAGGACCAGTGATACGACCGGGGTATACTCCAACCGATGCGTCGCGACTCCTAGGGAAATGGATGCATTAACCAACATTCCTGCTCCATCTAGTAACTGGTCACAGCAGGATTTTGTCCTAAGTGTTTGTTGTTCAGAATCACTGTCAATAATCCATTCAAGATGTTATGTAACTATAAAAACATACATTCTTAAATGTGTGATTTGTTCTAATTTCTGCAGAGAGGAAATAATGATGAACTCTAACAGCAATACAGGCACACAAGGAGGCCTGATTTTAACCAGATGGCCACTGAGTCTCCGATTATTATGATCAAGACTCTACAATTCTGGGGCATCTCAAGGCCAATTTCTGTTCCAAATTCAACCAAATTAGGGAGCAATAGAAAGTAAGGTTTGTGGCAGCTGGGTCTGACTGGTCTTTAGTGACATTATGAAGACCACTAAACCGACTTAAGAAAAGTATAATGACAGCAATTTGTATTTAATAACAACCATAATTATGTTCAAATAAAATAATAATAATACAGTACCATTAACTATGAGCCACTTCCGAAGAGCAATTTTTATTCACACCAATTTTACTATTCTGGGCAAATGTCCATTTTAATTACATAGAGAGTCAACATACTCCTCTACAATGTTGTAGTTCTCTCTTCTGTGGATGAAATGTATCACTAAAGAAATCCAAGCTGTTCAATTGTTTGAATTAGTTTCTGTGTCTTCTCTCCAGTGTCTGGTTAGCCTTTTTGAAGTTCCACTGCCATCTCACAAAAGGACTGTGACATTTTGTGTTATCGCGTCATTGCTCTTCGGACCATTCACCACAATGCTAAACAAAGTAACTCATAACTTTCCAGCCCCTATAGAGTGCGTGACAATACTCTAATGTGGCGGTGATAAATGCATAGGTCATGATGATACAGTCCACATTTAAGAGGCAGGCTATGGCCTCTTAGCCAGCCAATGACAGTGGAATCACTGTTGCAGTCTTTGGGCATGTCTTCACTAGGACTTAACGTCGACTTTAACGATGTTAAGTTGAACTAAACGTGTACCTGTCTTCATCTGCATGCCCTTAAAGTCGATTTAAAGGGCCCTCAAAATCGACTTTGTAACTCCTGCTTGACGAGAGAAGTAAGGCTAAAATCGACTTCTCTACGTCTATTGTCAGTACGTGAAGAGGCATCTGATGTTAAGCCTCCGACCTCCGAGCAGCCCCGCGGACTCCCCCGCTTGCCCAAGCAGCCCGGCGCCGGACACCCGCCTGCCCAAAGAGCCCCGCAAACCCCCCCCCGCTCGCCCAAGCAGCCCCGCGCCAGACACCCACCTGCCCAAAGAGCCCCGCGAACCCCCCCGCTCGCCCCAAGCAGCCCCGCGCCAGACACCCGCCTGCCCAAAGAGCCCCGCGAACACCCCTCCCCCCCCCCGCTCGCCCAAGCAGCCCCGCGCCGGACACCCGCCTGCCCAAAGAGCCCCACGAACACACCCCCCCCGCTCGCCCAAGCAGCCCCGCGCTGGACACCCGCCTGCCCAAAGAGCCCCGCGAACCCCCCTGCTTGCCCAAGCAGCCCCGCGCCGGACACCCGCCTGCCCAAACAGCTCCGTGAACCCCCCCGCTCGCCCAAGCAGCCCCGCAGACCCCCCGCTCGCCCAGGACAAAATGCAACCAAAATCTACCCCAGGTGTTTCTCCATAAACTTCAGATTTCCAACCAAAATCTACCCGGGCGGGCGGGGGGTCTGGCGCGGGGCTGCTTGGGCGCACGGGGGGTTTCACGGAGCTGTTTGGGCAGGCGGGTTTCCGGCGCGGGGCTGCTTGGGCGAGCGGGGGGGGGGGGTTCGCGGGGCTCTTTGGGCAGGCGGGTGTCCGGCGCGGGGCTGCTTGGGCGAGCGGGGGGGTTCGCGGGGCTCTTTGGCCAGGCGGGCGTCCAGCGCGGGGCTGCTTGGGCGAGCGGGGGGGTTCGCGGGGCTCTTTGGGCAGGCGGGTATCCAGCGCGGGGCTGCTTGGGCGAGCGGGGGGGTTCACGGGGCTCTTTGGGCAGGCGGGTTTCCGGCGTGGGCTGCTAGGGGGGCGGGGGGTTCGCGGGGCTCTTTGGGCAGGCGGGTATCCAGCGCGGGGCTGCTTGGGCGGGTGGGGGGGTTCGCGGGGCTCTTTGGGCAGGCAGGGGTCCGGCGTGGGGCAGCTAGGGCGGGGGGGGGGGTTCGCGGGCCTCTTTGGGCAGGCGGGGAGGGGGGTCCAGCACGCATTGCACGGTGGGCTACCTACCCACAGTGCAATGCGGGCTATGTCGACCCCTACAAAAGTTCTAGGACAGACAGTGTCGACCACTGTCGACCTGCTGTCCTAGTGGGGACACACTGATTCGATTTTCTAAAGTCGAGTTTAGAAAATCGAATTAAGGGAAATCGACCTAGTCCTGTAGTGAAGACATACCCTTTGTGATGGGGAGCAGTGAGGAATCCAGCATAACCCCAAAGCTTCATCATACCTTGATAACTGCTGGCCTAGTGCCACGTTTGGGGATGAAGTAAGTGTTCTGGGAACTGTCTCAAAGCCTCCCTCTTCTTTGTCACTTCTGCCCCTTCATCTCTTCTGCATTCCCTGCATTAAGTTCAAGACAACTGTCCTTCATACATTCACATATCTCTCTCGGTGTTATTGGGACATGGTGGTGGTTATTGGGACATGGTGGTGTCAGGCAGAATCAGTTCTCCTTGCTCATTAGCACCATTTATTCGTCCTAACCAGCAATCACATAGTTAAACTCCCTAGGGTTGTAAAATCATTCGCTTGAAGTTTTAGAGGCTCAGTGAAATATTGCTTTGACACCAGGTTGTTGTGGTAACGTTCTCAGTCCCTGGAATGTAACCTTGCCTCAGACAATAAGCAGTCTGTAAACCCGTGCTAGATGAGTTAGTTATATCTCTAAGATTGCTTTCTATGTATGTAGCTATTCGTATACAAGAGAATAGGCCATGTAGTCATAAGCTGTTGACATAATACAGGCGTTATCAGGTCAAAACACCAGCTGCATTGAGAAGGCAATGACTTATGATTGATGTAATGGTTCACTAATGCGCATGCTTCAAGTAGCCACCTGCCTCGCCCCACCCAGTCCCCCTCCCCTCTGCAATATACTCTATAAAGTGTGCTTGGTATCCATAATAAACGAAGCTGTTGCTAACCCCCTTTCTTGACAGAGAGGAGGGTGACTCAGTTTCCCTTTGATCAAAGTTGGGTTGCATGCTTCTTCCATGGTCTCTGACTGCTTGTGAGCTTCTTGCCTCAACTCCGCCACTACCCGAGGGTGGAAAGGTAAGGGGGAGAGACGTGCCATTAATTTTCCCCTGACAGTGGCAGAAGTTGTTTTGGTGAAGGACGCATAGAGCTGAGTGTTGTCAACATACTGTTGACACTGGAATCCCCAGCATCTCACAGTCTCACTCATATCTGTTGAAGAAAAAGGGTGACAATACTGAATGTGGTGTAACTCCACACAGGAGGGCACTATGTGAGGAACAGTACGTATACATCATGATTCTGTATCTGTCAGACAGGAAACCAGTGTTTTCTGGGAAGCCACCAGAAGTTATGGAGGTTCACAGATAGTTGTGATGGCTTTGCCACAGGCCAAGAGAAGTCATGTGTAGGAACGAGACTCATATGGGATGTCCTAGGTATGCAGAGGTAGAGCCCAAGGGGGAAGGCAATTGGAGCAGTGGATGCTCAGAACTTCTTAAAATCAGATCCTAGGATTCTTAAATTGGGCACAAAAATAGGTCAGCATTTTCAAAAGTCTTCACTAATGGTGAGTGCCTCTAAGTAGTTAGTTAATAGTGGCAAGTAAACCTTGTCTACACTAGCAAAAGTTTTGAAAATGGTTTTAATTACACAGAAACTGCTTTCCAAACTGGGGTAGCTCAGTACGAAAGAAAGAATGGCCATGGAATAAAGGCCCTGGGTTAGGAATAAGGGAGAGCTGGTTTCTATTCCCAGCTGCACCCCAGAATTCCTGTGAGACCTGGGATAAGTAAGTCATTAACTCTCTCGGTCTCATCTTAGTCCTCAGTAACATGAGGATAATAGTATTCCCCTTGTCACAGGGTATTGTGAGACTCAAATGCATTGGTGAGACAAGCATCACATAAAACCCTCTCAATAAATAAGATTCACATAGCATGTCTGGTATCCATGTCAGAGAACATTCCTTCATGCAGAGGAGTCATCTGTTAAACCCAAATTACATTTGGGATGAACCTTCTGAGCAGAATTTAAACCGGGCTCTGCAATATGGCATAGCCTGGTTTCAAAATTGTGCCACACAAACATTAATCATTCTATCTGGTATTAAAGCATAAAGGTTCTTAGCATGGATTAGTCTGCTAAAGTTATATGAGGTCTTGTACCTTCAAATCATGGGTGACATGAACTCCCTTAACTTACAGTGGATACTTCCAATTTTAATTGAATATTAGTACATGAGTTAAGTTAGGGGGGTTTTATGTCTAAAAATAAATTAAACCAGATCAATGTATTTTACATGTACCAAACAAGACAGAGAAAGGCAACAATGGCTATAAAATTATGTGATATGTTTTTTAAACAAAGGATTCAATGTGAAAAAAATATAGTCAATTTAATAGTCAAGTTAAACCAGACGGTGTAGGGGTAACTTGCCAGTTAAAAGTCCCAAAGGTGGTTCTATTAACCTGGGAGGGGGTTAAAGGGGTAAGGGAAATAAATATGAACTGGATCTTATTTAACTTGGCTGATAACCAGAAAGTTCAAACAAAGTGCATTTCCCAGCCCAGCTCTCATGCATGCAAAGTTTCATGAAATCAGATGTAACTTCTTACACATTTTGTTGCTTCAACAAGAAACAGAAAAAAACACAAAGCAAAAGCAGCAGCATTTCCCCACTTTTTTGCGCTGTTATATAGCTCTCCTCAAAATACGTATGAAAACAATTTTTAAAAAATCAGTTCCCACCTGCAGAACATCTAAGTGGAAATTTTAAGTTGCACACTGGAACTCTCCTTAGCTGCAGTTATATGTTCTCAATAGTCTGTCATTGACGGCAATGGCAAAACTCCCATTGATTTTAAAGGTGGCAGGATCAGACATCTTCTCATTAAAGCAACACCATTTGAGAAAATTTCTTCTGTGGTTGCTGGGAAGTGGAGATTTCATGAGGACATTGAATTCAATGTATCATAGAACCATAGAATATCAGGGTTGGAAGGGACCTCAAGGGGTCATCTAGTCCAAACCCCTGCTCAAAGCAGGACTAACCACAACTAAATCATCCCAGCCAGGGCTATGTCAAGCCTGACCTTAGAGACCTCTGGCAACTTGCTTGAGGTTAAAGTCAATTGATTTGACTTTGGTGGGGTTTTTATATTTCCTTCAAGGTGCTGTTGCTCTGCATTTGTTGTTTGTGTCTGGTTTTGCACACACGGAGCTTGTGCACACTTATAGTATTTGTGGGAAATGGCATGTGCAAAATCTGGACCTGCGCGCATCACCACTGGGAGTGGTGGGTGGATTTCAGGTAAGGAAAAGTGGTGGGCTGGATTTACAACTACACAGCACCACTGGCCAGACATTCCTTGCACAGGTGCTGCAAAATGACCATGGGGGTCTCTTGCCATACTGATACTACCTTTGCAGCCAGGTGGAACAGGAGGATTCTTTCTCCAGTGGAACCCCACAGCCTCATTCCTGAAATGTGTGCTGATGAGAGGAGTTATCCAGAAAAGAGGAAACTGCCATGGTAATCGTGACAATCAAGGTCCAGGCATCACAAACAGGAGATTTAACCCTCCCTCTCCTCTGCAAATGAGCAGTTGAACCAATTGATTGCATCTGTACTGTTGTACTTCGAAATATATCAAGCAAAGTCTTTGATGAAAGCGTGTAATGTTCTGAACTAGATAGTCATTATGAGATACGTGGGCAGACTGTGGTTATGAACCTACATAGAAAACTGTGTTCATAACCTGTGCTACTACTTCATCTGCACATCACAGTAGAGAGGGGCACTTCCCAAGCCAGATGTTTACACAAAACCAGCTCCAGGTAACCATCCATTGTCCAGGCTAGGAAAAGACAATGGTGGACCAATAGAGTTAATGGGGAGACACTGAGACAACCTGGGATATCATGTCAAGAGGGAATTTCCACCACTCTGAATAACTATGATCACCATGTCATGGGGGAAAGGGGAGGCGGGGAAAAGGAAAAAGCCTTTTAAAAAGGAAGCTTGAAATAGAGGTTTTGATCCAGTAACTGAAGGCCAGCCTCCAGCTGTACATGAGCAATGGTCCCCCCCTTTAGTTAGGGGTTATGCTGGGAAACTGTTCACAGACAATAGGTCACTTATATCAGACAAAGGATTTTATCTAACAGGGGAATGCAAAGCCTGAGGCTGCATCTTTATGTTTATTTTTGGTGTGATTTGTGCATGCCTTCCCTTACTGTTTCCCTTTTTTTATCTGTGGCTTTTCTATTAAAGAAATGTTTGGTTAATTTTTTCCCCAAGCAGGTTTCTGGTGTGCAAACTGTGTGGACAGTGTATGCAGTGGAAAGTGAGCTGATAACTCGCGGGCAGGTTTCACATGTTTGGAGTGACAAACCAGAGGGGAACAGTCCAAGTGTCTGGAAATTAAGATAACAGGGAGGTCTGCATTGGGTAGACTTGGGACTGGAAGGACAATTGGTGTCACCCTACAAGGAGAAACCAAGCTGGTGAGAGCCAGGGTGAGACCTTGTACTTGTGGGCAGGCTATTGGTGTCAGGGAATTGTACCATAGATGCACAGAATAAAGAGCCCTAAGGATACAAGGGAGGCAGTGACAGAACCCCTCACTCGTCTGAGTGATCCCCAGAACATCACAGCAGGGTCCCAGATTCCCACCAAGTTTACTCTTGCAGCAATACAATGGCCGTAAGTGCTTTATTTTCTTTGTAGCTTTCAGTGTCTACAGCACAGAGATTCTTCCTGCGGGTGTCTTTCCTTCTTCTCAGATTGGTTTATTGTCATTTTTATGGAACAGAATTTATTGGCACTTTTAAAGAAAGAGCAAAAGTGTCTGTGTGCTGGCGCCCTCCTTAAACTGCACTGTGTGCTCTCTTCTGACTCATCTGCTTTTCTCTTCTTGAGGAGTGGGCACATGACATAATGAGGTTTTTAAGGGTGTCCCCCTCTGAAATAGGAACTCATTGCTGTTTGTTATTTGCATAAGAAAATCCAGGCAAGGACCCCCCTCATTTATCAATGAAGGAATAGGCGACAGTAGAAAGACATCCTAGTAATAGTGAGGGGCATGTGGTAAAGATATATCCAAGTGGGGCTTATGCACAGAACTGCCATACACTCCTTTACGCAGCTTCATCTCATGCCACTTACCGTAGCACTCTTTCTCCCATGCCAGTTCCGTATCTCATAATGACTATCTAGTTCAGAACATTACATAAGACAACCCAGGTGCCTTATCACCTCAGCAAACACATTTGGCATCTGAAGGACTTGGATGACAAACTTTCAATTGCATTTGCTCAGGCAGTGGGATCTGGCTGTCCTTGCTCCTTTCTGAGAGGTTTCTGTTGAGCTGTTTGTTCATTTGGGCATTGCTGTTGTCATGGTTTTGGTTAGTTGATGCATGACTCGGAATTCCCTTCCAAGTGAGTTTGTGAATAAAGTCCATGCATATTGTTCTGGGACGAGATATGGAAGTACAGGGCTGCCCTTTCATGTTTAAAAATGGATCTTTCTGTTAGTGGTGTCGGTCCCATTCTCAGTGAACAAGTGTCCACATGATAAAAGCCATCCCTATAGTTGGCAACAACTGGCAGTCTCAGTCTAATGAGACTGAACTAATTTCTCAGTTCTAGGGGTGATTCCTCCCAGATAGAAGCTGAGACCCCTCCAAGATTCACAGATTAGAAGGCCAAAGGGGATCATTAAGATCATCTAGTCTGTCCTCCTGTATTACACAGGTCATCGAACTTTCCTGAATTAATTCCTGCTTCAACTAGAGCTTATTTTTTTAGAAAAAACATTTATTCTTAACTTAAAATTTCCAGTCATGGAGAATCCACTATGACCTATGGTAGGTTGCTCCAATAGTTCATTACTGTGACTGTTAAAATATTGTTCCTTATTTCTTGTCTGAATTTATCTATCTTGAACTTCAGCCATTTAATCTAGTTACACCACCTTTTTCCACTAGAATGAAAAACCCTCTGTTATCTAATTTCCGTTCCCTATGTAGGTTTATTGATGGAACAGTGATAATAATACCTAGCACTTACAAAGCATCTCCATTCAAGGATCACCAAAGACTTTACGCACATTTAGGCCACCATTTTCAAAAAATGAGCGCCTAAAGTTAATTGCCTATGTCCTCATTTAAATGCCTAAAGAAAAGTGTTGATTTGCAGAAGTGCAGAGCATCTAGCAGCTCCTGAAATGAATAAAAGCTGCTGGGTGCTCAGCACTTTTGCAAATCAAGCCATGTACATAGGCACCTAAGGAAGGACGTAAGAGCCTGATTGTGTTGGGTTCCCCAAGTTGCAACCTGGAATGGGGTACCACTGAGACCTCTATCCTACCAACCTAGGCTCCCTCTCACACTGTGATGCTGTGACAAGCTGCAGACCCCTCCAGATTCTGCACTCACACACAGACATTCACAGATGGGGACACACCCATCTGAGCTAGATGAGTGCTTTCGTCAGCTACCCATGAACCAACAATAGAGAGGCTCCAGCCAGTTCTCCCCAGCCTAGGACACCAGAACTGTACCGTCAGAAGCCTGACCAGTGCAAGTTATTACTCAGTCAGCCCCTGTTCCTGAGCAGATTTCCCTTTGCACTTCTAACAACACACTGTTTTAGGTAAAAAATATAAAACAGATTTATTAACTACAGAAAGATAGATTTTAAGTTATTATAAGTGATAAGTGTACAGATCAAAGTAGATTACCTCGGGAATAAAACAAAATTGCAATCTGAGTTCTATTAACTAGCCAGGATTTGAATCAAGCAGGGTCTGACCCTGAAGGTGCAAACAGTTCACCAGTCTTCCATACAGAGGATTCCTTCTTTCCCACCTGGGACCACCTCCCTGGTTCATTCTTTGGTCCTGAGGTGTTTCCACATGTTGAGTTATGGGATGATGTCACTTCCCCTATTTATAGCTTCTTCCAGGTGGAGGGAACTTCATTGTCCAAACAAAGCTCCCAGCACAGTTAGTGAAAAAGTACAAGCGAAAGATGGAGTCCTGTGTCACATGAGCTGGTCACATGATGAGTCATAGCAGGGGCCATTACCCATATTCTAATGTTCACAGGAAAGTCCATTAGATGGGGATAAGCTTCTTCCATGGCCCATCGTGCTCACTGATGAGCCATCAACTTAAATAGTCCATTTACAATGTACTGGCTAGACTGGATGTAAACTACCTTGTGGGAGCTACCACAGGAGCAAACACATTTTAAATGCAGGCACATAGTCAATTTTCATAAATTCCAATACAAAAATGATATATGCATACAAAAAGGATAATCATATTCAGCAAACCATAACTTTTCCATTGACACCTCACGTGAAATATTTTGTACAAGGTACATCATAATTATATCTCCATGGCAAACATGGGGGTGCCAGGATATTGCTTTGGGGTACAGAGCATCACACCAATAGCCTAGCTAATTAAGCCCTGGTGAGTTAGGTGTAGTGAGCATTTTACAGATGTGCAAGCTGAGACATAAAGGTGAAATGACTTACCTAAGATCACACAGTAAGGTGGTGTCAAAGCCAGAATGAGAAACCAGATGTCCTGACTCTTTAATCACAGGACCATATTGTCTCTCATGAGCGGTTATGGAGAAGCTTGCAATGCCACAGTCTGTGTTATACTTTTTCTGTGCATAGAAAGTCTATGGCGTTATCAGGCTGGTACCTTTACTCTGCTGATTCAGCAAGCTACTTAAGCGCATACTTAACTTTTTATATGCATGAGTATCCTTACAGAAGAAAATGTGACTACTCGTGTGCTTCAAGTAAGGCATGTGCTTACATACCTTGCTGAATTGGAGTCTACATTTGTTACAAAATAGACTTTAAAAAAGAAAAGAAAATGTCTGGACAAAGGAATTTTTTTTAACATACTCATTCAAGAGGCAATTTACCAGACTCTAGTTCAATCCTGTATGCTTACTCAAAAAGACGTATTGAGTTCACAAGGCTAAGGGAGATGTCAGTGACTCACACATCACTCAGAGTTTTGCTTTGAGATTATATGAGCCAAATGAGCAAATTTTACACCAGAAAAAAGAAGAGGGATTGCACGGAGTGTGGCACTTGTCTAGATCTTTGCCAGCATCTCTAAAGAGGAGGCATGCTTGAAGGAGATTCAACTCGCTAGTGGATTGGCTTGCAGAAACATGCAGGATTTGCTCCCCCACCTCTGGAAAATACTCCAACGGCTTCCGTAGCAGAACATTAAGTGTGGCGGAGTTTTGCTGTGCAATCTGAAGTGTGCTATAAGTAGCAAACTACTTATTTAATCCCTGAACAAATCCATTGAAAAACTGGTTAACTGACTAAAGTAGTTCATCTCTTTCTCTTTGGTGGACCACCTCATTTGAAATTAAGTATGATGAAGCCCAATGCTATAATGTCAGCATTACAGACATTTTACATTTCTAATTGTTTTTTCAGAGGACTGTTTGATTTCTTTCTACTTTGTTTTCTTGCACTTTTGACTGACATGGTGCATTTAACCTGCTATTGGGAGAAAATTTAAGCTTTTGGTTGTATTCCTGACCCCTTTTTACCTGTTTACACCAGTTGAGATAACTCCATTGAAATGAATGGAATTACACTAGCACTAAATTGGCATAACAGGCCATAAGTTAAAACTTAAGTTAAGAATCAGGCCTTTAACCTTCTTACCTTTGGGATTTTGTCCATTATTTGAAAAACTCAGAAGATTTTTAGTGCAGTCTTATGCATTGTTTTGAAAGATTATTATTAATTTAAAAATGATTATTTATTATTAATTTGTTTTACTATAGCAACTAGTAGCCCCCATCATGGTCCCAGACCCCATTGTGTTAAGTGCTGTACCAACACAGAACAAAAAGACAGTCCTTGCCCCAAGGAGCATGCAGTCATCGGTAGTCTACACTACAAGATAGGGGTATGCTTCCCAGCTTGTGTACACATTCTTTGTGCTTGATCGCGTCGAGCTAACATGAGTATAAATACCAATGTAGCCATGATAACACAGGCAGGGGCAGCAGATGCTTAGCCATGGCGAGGATGTACTCACTGGTTTCAGGTGGTTTTGTACTCACCATGGCTAAGCTGTGCCTCTGCAGCTGCTATCCATGCTATCACAGCTGCCTTGCTGTTCATAGTCATGCTAGCTTGGTGAGAGCTAGCGCAAGTACGTGTACACGAGCTGGCAATCACAGGCCTAGTATGTAGTGTAGAGGTTGCCTCAGCATCTGGCATGAGATGACAAGGAAACAGTGAGGCAATTCTGTGGGGCAAGTTAGCGTGCTAGGCTGGGATTTCAGTACATGAGCAGCCTAACCGTTGTCAAGCTCTTTGTACACATCATGGCACCGCAGAGTTTTAAGGAGGGATTTGAAGGTGGATAATGAGGTAGCCGTGCAGATGTTTATGGGGGCTTCACCCAAGCACAGTGGACAGCATGGGAGAAAGCAGTCACAAAGGTGCTTGTTTGAACATTTAATAAGTGGGCAATGGAGGTTGGCTTCATGGGCTCATGAGAGGTGGGAGCTGACCTTCGGATACTGACGGAGAGGTGATAGGTAAGTTGGGGTTTGGTAATTTGCACAAGTATTGAGCACACTTGAACATGCAAATCAGGCATTTAAGTTTACTATGGGTCATTCTGCCCAGGAAATGTGACCATCTTTGCATGGGCACAAAAAAAGAGAGTCTTTAAAAGTATGTTTCTGCAAGTTCTGTGGACATTCAAAACTGTGAGCAGGGAGAGGAGACACTGTATGGAGTTTTAGTAAACTATCCAGAAGGTTCTTCAAAGTCAGGAAGGCCCTGAAGGGTGATGTCTGTCACTGCTTGAATCTTGGCTGTCCTGCTTTCTTCAGTTTTATGGTTCCTAATCTATTTCCATCACTTATCCTGTTTTATGGTTGTAACTGATAGGATAAATTAGACTCTTTTTTGGAAATGTCACAGTTTAGAGTGCTCCCGGCTATAAACTAAAACAAAGCGTTCTGTAGACTTATCCACTCTGTGACCTCATGTAGCACAACATAGAGATTAAAAATACTTTAGACTTGAAAATGCACATGAATCCAGGACAGACATTCCTTCCTTAGATGCCTCTAAGATTGGAATGATTAGTACTTTATTGGTTACACGAAACCCAGTAAGAAACGTTTGGCACAAGTTCACATACATAAAACACATACATATAATTAACCATGAATATGCCTGGGTAATTAACCTTTTTAGAGGGAATTCACTTCTCTACAAAGAACAAAACAAGAGATGGAGCATAAAAACAATGAGGAAAACAGATTAACATTAGTGATGAGGGAACCTTTCAATAGAGGTGAAATCCTGGGCCTACAGAAATCCATGGGAGTTTTACCACTGACTTCAGCGGGGAGATGATTTTAACCAAGACCTGGGTCAGGCATTCAGTTACTCCAGTGATGAGTGATGGGAGATGACTGATGGGTTGATTTATCAGTTGATAGGCTGCTTTTCAGAGGTTTATCCAAATTATCCGAATCTATCAAATCTGCAAAATGTACCTGGAAGTGTATAGGAACAGGTTCTCTCATTCAGGTACAAGTATGTTCTATTATTGCCACAAATACTGCAAGAATAGGCATCTGAATGGCATTTTGGCACTTTCAGTGACAGTCCTAACTGGAACCTGGGAGTACAGAAGTATCAAGAAAATGAAAGACAATTGGATGGTTTAAGGCATTGGTTCTCAAAGTGGGGGTCGGGACCCCTCTGGGGGTCGCGAGCCAGTACTGTGGGGGTCGCGAGCCCCTGCTGCCAGCAGCCAGCCCCGAACAATGACGCTGCCGCGGGCTGCTGGAATCCGGCCCCTGCTGCTGCAGGCAGCCCGTGCCCCTGCCACGGCGGGCTGCCGGCGCCCCCATAAGGCTGGTCCCGGCCGCTGCTGGTGGCCCCGCGAGCCCGGTTCGGGTCCTGGCTCCTGCTGCGACAGGCTGCCGGCACTGCCACGTGCCCAACCTGGCCCCAGCCCCTGCAGAGGTGGGCTTCCGGCACCCCCGTGAGCCCGGCCCCTGCCGCAGTGGGCTGCCGGTGCTTCCCTGGGGCTGCTGGAAACCCCCCCCCCCCTCAATCCCAACCCCTGCCCTGGGGGGGCTGCTGGAACCCCCCGATCTCAGCCCCCTGCCGCAGTGGGCTGCAGGCATGCCCCCCCTCCCCCGCCTGACCCCTGGGGGGGTCACGCTTAGAGGCCCGGTGTGGGAAAGCGGTCACCACTATAAAAAGTTTGAGAACCACTGGTTTAAGGGAAGCTAATTGAAAGTTTCAGAACCTTTCCAAAAATGCTCAGTTCAAGTTTGGTTTTCACCATGGACAGATGTTTTGGGGGGAGGGTCTGATTTTTTCCCATTCCTAATTAAAACGATACATTGGGGATAGTAATTTTCTTAATAATATGGCCATTCCTTTCCTTCCCCCCAACCCCACACAGGGTTAGAGCTTGTGCTGACTGTTGAAAAATCAGTCATTAGCAGCCAGGAAATGACTTTGCCATCAATCAGAATATTGCTCAGCCATGTTTCAGCTATTTTCCCCTTTCTCTGTGTAATTATTCTCATCCTCCACTGATTACAGTTTATAATAGCTATAATTCTCTCAAAATCAATCATTACTTTACTTAACTGCGGGGATACTGATAGGAGCCTTGTCTTATAACAGGCTTAATCAAAAGCAATATGAGCTACAAAAGTGAGATCTTGGAAGAGTGTTGCCGTTTTCATAATGTAATAAAACTACCGTAATGATAAAGAATAATTAACAAGTAGTGTGTAATAAGAATGTCATAAAAACAAATTTTATATTTCCAAGATCATTGCTTTTATAATTTATGCTGATGTAAGGGGAGAAAATCCATAGAAATATTCATTTTTAGGAAGGGGTTCATGAGACTTGACATTTTAGTGAAAGAAGTTCACGGGTTGTTAAAGTTTGGGAACCACTGGATTAGAACTAGGGTTACCAGATATAGGAAGTGTAAAAAATCGGGCTGGGGTGGAGGGTAATGGGAGCCTATATAAGAAAAATCCCGCAAAATCAGGACTATCCATATAAAATTGGGACATCTGGTAACCTTAGTTAGAACACTCACATATCTTGATTTTGGTAGGGTTTATATTTGGTAATGTCTAATGCTACATCTAGCTTTGCAAGGTATTGTGGGATATCTCTCTCTGAACACAAGCTGGGCAAGAGTGAACCTCGTTCCACTCAGCCTAACTTTGTGCTAATACTCATATATAATATAAAGTAGATCATGTTATTGTGCTGTGCAATGCATATTAATATGGTGTGCAATACATATGTACATTAGCTAACATGACTTTTAACTCTTTTTAAGAAACATCCATACAATTTAATTCAAGGTTGAAGGCGCCACTTTAATGAAGAAATGATATGTAGTCTGGGTAAATAATTATAAGAAGTTATGTCATGTGATCAGGAAATAGAAACAATGTCATGTGACTCAAGCCTGATCTATGTTAAGAGCTGATGTAAGCCATTTGCAGTGCCTAGAGCCCATAAACAATCTGACATATTTTTGAACGCCGTCTACATATAAAGAAATAAGTGCACTCTTGTCAGAAAGTGCATTAAGGACATTAGCATTGTTGAGTTACACAGGTGTAAACGTCCATAATGGAGACAAAGCCCTAGTTGATTAGTCACAAAATACGAATAGTGAATTCTGAATATCAACTAATTACTCAGTACAGAGTCCCTTATATTGCTTCATCTACATGCATAAAAAGTGTTCAAAATTCTAACTCCCCCTGCTTTGCATTTAGAACCACCTGCTCTGCCTGCTTCGTGGCTTAACACCACCCTTCCTTTGTCTTCTCGCTCCTTAATTGCACTGAGTGTAAATGCAGCCCAGCTAAGAATCTGACCCATGATCTCTTTGGGGGACATTTTGTGAACAAAATAAAGAAATACATTTGTTCAATAAGTTGTTTCCATCAACTAGTTCAGCCCGGCCTAATAATAAGCAGAAGAGCTCCCTGGCTGATTTGCGTTTATAATTATATGCAGTATCTGCAAAACCTAGCAGGATCTCTTTTGCCAGAATCTGAGCCAACACCCAGAGAAATCATTCCGTTTTTCTGTTGGCTTCGGTGGCCTTCCAATGAGAACCGTAGGGCCCAATCCACAATCTTTTACTCACACAAGTCATCTTTACACATGGGAGTGGTTCCTTGTCACATGAAGAATGGTTTGTAGCCTCAGGCCCCTAGGGTCCATTATTTCAAAGTAGTACAGCCCTAGTATAGCTGCACAAACCACCTCCCGCCGTGTCTGTGCCTTTCAAGAAACAAAGCTATTTTGTGAACTATTGGTGATGTTAATAGCCTTCTTTTCTCTAGAGATTTGCTCCTTCGTTGGCCCCAAATATTTCAAAATAGCTGAAGCCAGCAGTGAGAAGCCCTGGGAAGAAAAAAAGTGATGCATGTTAATTTCTGGGTTCGACATGATGAGAATTTCATTCCCTTCATTACAATTCCCTTGTGCCAAAGGAATGTTCCTTTGATTCATTTACTGTACCTTGTACTGCTGCTCCGTAAGTGATCATGTGCACGCTCTCGCTTTCTCCCTCTCTTGCCTTTTTTCTGCCTGTTCCATGGTTATTTATTTATTCAGGAATATACAATCATGTTTTCATTCCTTATAAAGAGGCACTAGTTGACACAAGTGTACACACGGAGCATTAGTGAGATGATAAAAATGGAGATGGAGAAAGAGAAAGTTTTCCAGGAAAACCTGCTAATGATCAATGGAAAGTAAAATGCCAAACAACAAGCTGTAGGCCGACTGAGTGGGGCTGGGGGAGAGGAGGCCAGGGTGGGCTCTCTACATTCCTGCAAAACTGATGAATAATTCTGTCGAGTTTTCATGAAGGAATCCCCAAGTAGGGTAGATTCTGGTACCCAACTGTTGAGGGAGTAAATAAGCTGTTAAGTAGCATTTTTTTAAAAAAACTCACACCAATTTGTAGCTGTGATTTTTTCCATTCCAAAGGAGCAGCCATATATTTTCAGTCTTTTCATTTAGATGAAAAAAGAAAACAAAAATTAAGTTCCCATGACACAACACAGTGTGTGTCTCTGCTATAACACACTGAATCAAAATTGAGAACAAAATGCCTGGTTTTCTTGCACACAGCCAGAGTTCTTAGTAATTTAAAGATCACATGTACAGAAAACAGGCATCCTAGACTCAAAGTAATAAGCCACAATAAGTATTGTAACTTCACACGCTGCATGATGCAGTTTTGTACTGGTGCAACTTTAAAGATGAATGTGGAAAGAGACAGCGAATAACTTTCCTCTGATGAGACTTTTATCCCCCTGCAATACACCCCCTACTTCAAAGCTAAGCATATTGAAAGTGAAATGTTCTGAGGCAGGATTCAAACAGAAGTGGAAGTTAAGGCTCATGAAGTTTCCTTTATCAACAGAAAATATTGTAATTAGGCCTGACAAATTGTTGGCTGGCAATTTGACTTTGTTGAACTAAAACCTATCAATGGTAAATTTAGCAGATTAGAATTACCAGACTTTTGTATCAACACAAAAGTGATGCAAACATCATCACAAGGGTGTTTAGATGCCATACTAGTGTGATAGATGGCTTAAAATTGCCCAAGATAGACTCTGTGACACACAAGGAAAAGGAAAGGGGTTTCCACAAAGCAGCAGCTAACCCAGAAGTAGCATGCCTCAAGGATAGCCCCAAGACTGCATGCAGATGAAGTCTGGGATCAGGTTCATATCCCCATGGTATCTGAGCACCTACTAACAGGCTAAAACAGAGGCTCAGATCCTCAATGGATGTAAATCAATGTGGGTCTATTGAATTTAAAGCAGTTAGTTCTGTGGTCATCTTATGTCTTACAGGAATGAGTTCCATAATCTAGGTCCAGCTCTCATGAAAGTTCTGTCCCCTGCACACAGCAACCTCCCCTATTGGTTCACAGTTTCATTGCTCCAGTGGAATATTGCAGTCAAGTGAGGTCATGGCTGTAAAGAGAGAGAGAGGGAGGCAACTAGGCTAACCCTACAGAGATCTCTGAACATCAGGGCAGAGACTTTGACATAGACTCTGGATTCAGTGGAGAGGCAGTGCAAACTGAGGAAGACTGGGGTGATGTGTTCATGTTGCTATGCTGCATTTTGTACCAAATGGAGCTTTTGGGGGGTATATGGTTTCATTCCAAGGTATAAGGAGTTACAGTTCTCAAACCTGGAGGTCACAGCTGTGCAAATCACTTTGCAGGATCATTAGTAGCCCAGCACCACAGTAACCATATAGCTACATATCTCATTAAAACACTATGGCCCTGAACTTGTGGGCTGCTGAGAGCCCCTGCATTCTTTGTGGGCAGCGGAACCTGTACAGCACTTTACAAGATCCTTCTCTGTGAGATTTACTACTAATAACAACCTCGATTTAGATACACTGCAGGTCCCCTACCCTCTCTCTTTCACCACCTCTACTGCTACAAGACACTTGGTGTAGAAAAGAAGCATATTGAAGCTTAAAGTGCTACTTTGACTCTAACGGTGATGATTTCTGTCAATATTTTGCGTAAGCCGACTCTTTTAGAATTTCCAGACTGTGAGGCTATGCTGAGACTCTGACAGGCCAAGCCCAGGAGATAGGCTATCGGTATACAAAGCTGTCATCAAGCCGGGAGGCACCACTGAATGATAGACTAAGCCTGCAAAAACAGAGAGTCTGTACCAGAAACCAGAGCTAAAAAGACAACAGTTTAAATCACATTAGATTATTTTTAAAGTCACCTACTTAAAATCTGTCTTTAAAAAATTGCCCATGGGTGCTGTGTATGTTTTCAGGTACAACAATGGTGTGCAGGATTTTAGTGCCAAATACTCTCGACTCCACAGATAAAGCTGCAATTAATGCCATTTCAGTGCTCTGTATTGCTGATCTACTTAACAATCCAATTGCTAGGACATTTTAAAAGTTGTTTAGCTGACTGCCAAAAATGAGGATCATTAAAAATAGATTCACAGCTGTTCAGGAAAGCTGAAATATAATTTTGTCTTCATTATGCCTTATTGCAGATGTTATTGATTTAATCTCATTGCATTTTAGTGGCCAATATCAATTCATGCTGTCTTTGACTTTGGAAACTGGGAATTCTGTTTAGTCTTATTTTTAGAGCAAGAGGTAAAAAAAGGGGTGGTGATAATAATGGAGTAAAGATGGGAGCTAGTTTTCTTTATATAGCGAGCATTATTGGGCAAGGGCTCAGAGGACACAACCTCATAAAATAATATGTGCACTGTAAGCCAGATGCTACTACAGAACTCATACAAGAATCCCATTGCAGCCAATTGCTCTACAAGATCAGATCTTATACTATGGATCACGGATGATGGATTTGGCATTACAAATAGAGGTGTCGGTTTCCCTACATAATGTCTCATTATTATATTGCATTATTTATACTACAGTAGCACCCAAAAGAGACTAGACTGTTTCCAAACAAAGAGGAAAGGCTTGTTTCCTTTCCCTAGACTATACATAAGTGGAAAGTTTTGCACATGCAGAAGCAGGAAACTACATCCCTGTAAATAAAGGACAAAACTCTGCTCTCAGTTATACCAGTGCAAGTCTAGAGTAACTAGCTTGGCAGTCAATTTAACCAAGAACAGCCTGGCTCACAGGCTTGATTCTATAGTAGTGACAAGCTTTGATTTGAGGTCACTAACGTAGGAAGACCTGCTTTGATCAACCGATCCTGCTACAGAAATTGCCAGCTGTCATCAGTTGCTCTGAGTTAAAATAAAATACTAACATAAAAGTTGAAGGGCCCGTGATTTTTTTTAAGATAACTGATTTTCGTGTAAATCTCTCAGCTATTTTATTCTCTCTCAGTAATTGTAAATGTACGGCTTTGAGCTGATGACTCCCCGAATTTTGCCAGTTTTGTGGTCAGTGCAGAACAATCTACAAATAACCCTTCGCTGTCCAAGGTCTCACTTTGAAAAGCTGTGCTTCCAAATGCCTTTAGGTTCATTTCAATGAGCCCTTCTAAATCAGCCAGTCTTTTATGTTTCATAGCTAGTCTCAGCCCACTGAAAGACAAATACTTCTTCAGCCCTCTTCTTTATCATGGTGAAGTGTTGCCATATTTGACCAGTGTGGGGGCCGATAAGGCAGCTGTAGCATTGTTAGCCAGTGCCCTCTGCCCACATACAGTACTATACCAGATTGAATGAACCTACCACAGATGGTTGCCCCCAATGGCATTACTAAAGGGTTCTTTGTCAGGCTTGCTTCCATCAACTTTTATCCAACAGACTTTGCTGGCTAGTCACAGCGCTGTGCAAACTACTGAGTTTCACTTTATGATTACCGGTATTCACATGTAAAAGCTGATGTCATGGTGATCCAAGACAGTCTTACTGTTTCCACTAGTGAACAAATCTTTCAGCAGTAAAGAAACAGGTCTCTTGCTCTACCCTTGTCCCTTCATTTGGATCACTTTTCTGAGATCCCATAAAAATGTCACTTTTCTCCCGTGGTGAAAATAGTTCTCACGGCTCTGTTCAACAGTCTGCATTCAAAAGGACCAGATTGGGAATCCATGAACATTCAAATGCAAGAGGACAACTCATATGAATAACTGCTCACCAGTGTGAGTAAAGCTGTCACAATTTGGCCCACTGTGGTGGGTTTTTTTTAATTAAAGAAGCCCAAAGCACTTGACAATATCCAGTATATCTTGTACCTACAGAAGATCTGCCTACAAAAGGGTCACATACAGTGCAATCAGAAAGAAAAATTATTTATCTCAAAGGAATAAAGATCTAACTTGGTCCCTGCCTATATTTTCTAGTGTTTTTCAGACCCCATGCTTTGACTGTTTAGTCCCTGATCCAACAAAGGATGATTTAAGCACACGAGTCTTTGAAGTAGGTAGGACTACTCACAAACTCAAAGTTAATTGCAAAGTGATTTGCTGGATCAGGGCCCGAGCTCTCTTTCCTCCTTGAGTATGAGGTAACCAGAGACCTGTAAACAGAGCTGGCTGAAAAAATTCAAAAATTGAAATGTCAACCTTTTTTTTTTTTTTCATCAAACAATTGAATTTGGGGAGGAGAGGAAATCATTCCAAAAATGTTATTCTCCGGTCAGCTCATTACAAATATGCTTTGGGGAGATTCTATGTTTCAGGGATATATTGTGTCTGCTTAGCCAGTGGTCCAGCTTCCCTTTGGACAATGCAGTGTGCTCCCCCTGTGCACAGGCCAGCAACCCCAGCTAACTCATAGGAGGTGGGCATGGCCCTAAATTCTCCCTATCCCTTTTGGAGTGATGTACACCATCAAGAATATGACGAGGGAGTAATGTCTGTGCTCTCACCATTGTGGGACTTCTATTTTCCCTTAAGTGGGCAGTACTAGCACAGAAGGATTCTTTGGGCTCCTACCCCCACTACAGCCAAATGGGTTCTGGCCTTACCATATTCAATGAATCACTGGAAAAGACCCTAACAAGAGAATCTCAAAGAGAAAACTGATACATCCTGAACCACGTGTCTATCCTGCAATGGGAAGTGGATGCATTTCATGAGCTGTTAGGGCCTTCACAGCTCCAGCAACTCTGATTTATTCTTTATAACCCACTAATGTATTTACTTTCTTTTTCTTCCCTGTAACGGGTGTCTGCACTCACCCGGCGGCGCCCCCATCTGGTCTTCTTGGGAATTAGCTCTTTGACCCCGGAGCGCCCTCTGCCGGCCGACGTCCGCTTCTTCACACTGGCCCCGTGTCCCTCCCGGACCCCGGAGCCCCTTACTGAGGGTGCTGCACCCCTGCAGTACCCCCCTGGTTTTAGGGTCTCCCCTCCCCGGGGAACCCACCACCCACTATCCCCAACTTGCCTCAGATCCAGCCACTGCCTGTGATCACTTGCCTCGGTTCACTGAGGCGGACTGCAGTCTCATGGCTACTCATCACCGGCAAGAAGGGGCTGGGCCTGCTGCTCCTATCCAGCCCCGGGGCCGCCCCCTGGCAACCCCCAGTACCCCATGGGTCGGGCCTTCCCTAGGCTCAGCAGGCTGGGGCCCACTCTCTAGAGCTTGGTCACTCCCTGGCTCCCAGCTGCTTCGCCCACACCCTATCCCAGTCCGGGTACTCTTGTTAATGGCTCCCTGCAGCCAGGCCCTGTCTCCCTCTGGCTACAGAGGAGACTGACTGCTTCCTGTCCTGCCCCTCAGGCTTTTATCCAGCCTGAGTGTTTGGGGCGTGGCCACCCAGCTGAGCCTGTTTCCCACTCAGCCGGGGAATTGACAGGCTCCCTGCCACAAACCCCTCTCCTGGCTACTCCAGCCCTTTTAAGGGGGGGACCGGGTGGTCACCCCGCTACATCCCACAATTAAAGTGAAGGGGGATGTTGTGTAATTTTGTAGTGTTCATTTCCAATCCCTGCTCTTACTTAGAATTACTGCTCTTTTTCCTTAAGATCAACTGAAAATTAGTCTCGTGTGGTATCTTTCAGAACCTAGTGCAATGACAACTAGCAAGAATAAGCTAAATTTGGACTAATTAATAAAAAAAAATATTGCTGCAGCCTGCAGATATAGTTGAGAAAGTAATATAGCTAAAACATTCTTACAGTGTAAATGGATACATAAAATTGAGTAGCTGGCAAGTGGCGTTTTTATGGCAGCTTTTAACTGAGGCATACGAATATGCTGTGGTCAGTTTAAAGTGAAAATAAAAACAGGAGAATGAATAACACTGCAAAGCATGTTAGTCTCCCTACACCCAGCACATTAACCTAGCAATTAGTCAGAAAATAAAACACTAAAATTCAGTAACTAACCTAGTTATGCCACCTGGTGTGTATTCTTAGGAAAGGCAGCCAGAACATGCTCTCAGATGCCCTCCAGTGGCTGGATTGCAGACAGTACACGGGATGCTGTGAATGTATTTTCTTTTATATGTTTGCAGTGTTATTGTAGAAGTGTTGGTCCCACAGCATTAGAGAGACAAGGTATGTGAGGTAATATCTTTTATTGGACCAACTTCTGTTGGTGAAAAAGACAAGCTTTCAAGCTACACAGAGCCTTTCTGCCAGTCTGGGATGGATGGGACTTGGGATCTGAAGACGAGCTCGAAAGCTTGTTTCTTTCACTAACAACCTGGTCCAATAAAAAATATTACCTCACCCACCCTGTCTTTCTTTTTCTTTTATGTGGCATAGAGTTTAAAGGGATGGATTCTGTTCTAAGCAGCCCACCTTCAGAAAGAATGGGATGGAAGCATTTATAATGAAAATTACTATGGTTAATTACACACTTCACCGGTAATTAAAATCCTTGCATAAAGAATATAATTATTAAAATTTTTCCCAATCAGAACTTTTGTAAAATGGCAAAATAAGAAATATATAGTAGGGTCCTTCATTAAAGAACCAGTGTGATATTCTTTTAAAGCTACAAAGAAAGCTTGTAACTTAAGTAAAGATTTTCTTTTTATTTCCAGCAGTCATAATTTTATATGGGTCTTTAAATATAGATTTTTTTGAGGGGAAAAATTGATCTTTCTGTGCTCTTATTGTAAAGTTGCTAATTGGCATGAAAAGTGTAAATGATTGCTGAGAGATGTCATTTATAAATCATCAACAGATTTCATTAATTTTTATCTGGCAATGGATTTTCATAACATGCGGCAGTAACTAGTATTCACATTGGCTATACTAAGCGGAATATTGATATGTGTTCAATCATTTAAAAGTCGATGGCCCCGACACTCTTGCACAGCTGAGTGCTCAGTGCAAGTCCAGTAAGGGAGGGGCAAACTGACACTAGCAAATCTTTGCAACTCCCAGATCATGGGGAAAACAGGCATCAGCCTGGTATCACTGCTCCTGGTACAAGACAGAGCAAGCTAAAATCTTCATCTTCTTCCTGGGATACTTCAGCCTGGGTCAGAAACAGCAGCTCTCCAGGAACACCCCCTCTGGCCAGGATGGGAGGGATGGCAGGAAAATTGCTACAGGGACTCTTTTCCCTTCAGTGATGCTCCCACTCAGGGGAAACCTGAACTGACCATTTACGTCTGCTTTACACCACTGTCGCAACAGAGAGCAGACTTAATAGGGCCAAGGATCTGTCCCAATACTTTCACATGAATTAAACTACGGCTAAAGCATGGTCTCAAGAAAGGAGGCAACCTCGGTGTCCTAAACACTCCATGACAGGAAGAATGTAGATCAGATAAGGGCAAATAACAGCCACACTTTTATGTATATGTTACACTGGGTGCAATTGATCATTGCAATGTATACAGCACAGTATTATGGAGGTAGAGATCGCATCTGTCTAGGCTGACTGGCTCAAACCTCAGTCCAAATTTTGCTCCAAACCTTTTCTGGTTTTTGAAAATGTAAATCTAATCAGTGCAAACATGCTAAGCATATCCCATTTACTCTCCATCCCCACAGAACGCTTCCAGCTCTGCTTGGAATTAGTAAATCCAGCATTAAAACCAACACTTCTCCCCTTTCAATGAGGTTCTCAGCGGGCTTTACAAAGGTGAATTATTGTCTCCAGTTTGGTAGGATGAGGAAACTGGCCTCATCTGGAATTCTCATCAGGGCTGGCAAACCCTTGTGGGCAAGCTGGAGTGTTTGGTTCACATGAGTTCCAGGTCCCCCCGGGGTCAGGAAATGGGAATGTGTTCTGGGTTGCCTCTGAGCCTGGGAAGCCCTGGAATGCCTGAGATTTGAATAGAAAAGCCAGCCAGTCAGAGTGCCAGGCCTGAGAGGCTGTGGGGAAATATCGCTGACAGCAGGAAGCCTGCTGAAGATCAGGGAGAAGGTATTCAGGAGAGAGAGAAGAGAGAGTTCAGGAATCCAAAGGCCCCTTAGGGGTAAAGATTTGGGGAGTTAGAAGGTGAACTAAGGACTGAGAAGAGAAGGTAAGGAGAGGAGAGAGATTGACCTATGTAGGAATTTATAAACCTCTCAACCCCCTAGTATCTGAGCACCTCATGGTTGTGAATGGATTTCATCCTCACAACGCCCCCCGTGGGGGTAGAGAAAAGTGGCTCTTCCCATTGTACAGATGGGGAGATGAGGGTCAGGGTAAATTAAGTGCCTAAGGTCACACAAGCAGCTTGCAGTAGAGCTGGGAACTGAACCCATCACCCAAGCCCTGAGCCTGTCCTCTATTTGCAAGCTAGCCTGGGGTGGGAGGACAGCTGGCAGATAAAGAAAAGTGGGGGAGACACAGAGAAAGGGAACCCAGGAAGGGGTGGATATTGGTGTTGGACCTGGGAGACCCTTCTTCAAACTAAACGTTGGGACTGCCTGAGGTTCACCCATCACTAGAACTGTCAGGGTTTCAAATGTCACTGCTCTCCCTGTGCTGGAGAGAGACATGCAGACAGACAGCAACAGCCCTCTGCACCACTGCAAGAAAACCCACCTGGCGAGAAAACTTTCGCTCAGCTCACAACTGCCTGTCCAAAGTGGCTGTACAATGTTCCCTTTCTGATTCGCTAGGGCTTCCTCCGCACTATGCACAGGTCTGTGCCAGGGGCAGGCACTGGAGAATCAGGCTCCTTGTCTACATGCCTTTTCACTACTCCAGGGCAAGCTGCATTAAAGTCAATCCAGGATTATAAAGTGAGGGCAAAGTAATAACCACAGGGTAAAAACAAGCAACAGTGGGTCAAATTCTAGCCTCAGTTATACCAGCCCAGTTCACTTAAATGTGGTTATGAATATGTATCCGAAGACAGAATTTGGCCTGCTGTGTTGTAATTATGCTGTGGACTTTCAAATAGACTTTCTGCTGGGGGTCAACAGTGCGAAATGTTCATGTCTCAGTCTCTTGTACAACCGGCCTGAATGCACCCCCAGTAAAGCATGTCCTACTTTGCAGCTCTCCACAGAAAATGACTCCTGGGCCCTTTAAGGAGCAGCAATCACAGCCTCATGGGGGAATCTCAGCCAGGCCTCCTTACTCAGAAGCGTTGTAGTCCTGATGTGAGCTTGGAGGATGCAGCTCGCTAAAACTGTAGAAAATGGGGTATCCTCAGGGACACAACAGGGATGGGAGGAGATATAATACAATAGTCACAGTATGAATGGTACTTCACAATCTATTTCAGCTGCTGTTCGCTCTTGTGACTGGAACAGGCAACATTTCCCACTTTCTCAGTGGCACATTTTTCTCCGTGGCTTTTTAAATTTCCTGTCACACACTCCTCATCACAGCTTGTCATCCCTTTCCAACAAACGTTGTCAGAAGGGTACATGCTGCCACACCAGAGCAGAGCACACAGAGCAGATTCTATCACTTGTCAGAGCAAGACTATGTGTCAGCCGTTGCAGAGGAAGGCAAGAAACCAGGAAGGCCACCAAATAAGATAACTGGAACCTGGGCACACCACAAAAGTTGAGAGGGCAAAAAATATCTTTCTTTAAAATAATAGTTTATTTCTCAAAGACCCAGGCTTCTCCGGCCTATGCAGCTGTAAGAGCCTCTGCCCCAGATTGAAATCACAATGTGCAATTTCTGGTGTTTCCTGCCAAACCCATACAACTGTATCTCTCTCTCTCTCTCTCTCTCTCTCTTACTAATTTAGAAAGTCTTTAACCAACTTGCACCATTTCTAACTGGGAAATAAAAATCATCTGCCTGCTCAACATGGAGCCTAGCATTTTGCAAGACCAAGACCCTGCAAGCTGCACATACACTAGGATAAAGGGAGCCACAGCTAGCAAGATCGCTAGTCTTCTGTTTAAACTCATGTACTTTACTGGCAGAATACTTGTGTGTTTCTGATTTACACATAATAAGTCCATGAAGCTGTGATTAGAAACATGCAGCCTTTGCAAATGCAACAAGGAAATATTAATGCGGTAGGAAGAGTGAGCCAAGCCATTCATGGACATGTTTACTATGATGGTGTCTTAGCCAGTTTTCTCTTTCTTTGTATAAGAGACCTTCATCAGCAGGACAACCCTTTCTGAACATCTTGTCTTACTAACCATAAACATTAACCGTCTGACACACAAATTATTCAGATATGATATACTGTGTAATGTTTATGTCTCATTTTACTTTGTGTCATTATACCATAAAAACATATTATAATATATCTCTGCTTGCCTAAGAACTTCATGGGTGTTGCTGTATAGAACCAAAACATCACAGCAAAGGATAGAACTTGATCCTCCTTCACAAGTAAAGGGGAATCTCCATAAGTTATGAGCATCATAGGGCCTATGACACACATGGTTCCATTTACTGGGACATGGGTTACATATAAACACTAGCTGGCTCATTACAATATATTAGGGTGACCAGAGGGCAAGTGTGAAAAATCGGGATGGGGATGGGGATAATAGGAGCCTATATAAGAAAAAAAAAGGGGGGGGGGGGGACTATCCCTATAAAATCGAGACATCTGCTTACCCTACAATATATGATAGAATTTTACTACAGATTTACTATTACCAGTAAGAACAGGTTGCCAATGCTAGCACAGTGTCATTAATTTAATAATTCTGACTCAGGATTTCAGAGGAAAATAGGCATAAGTTCATAGGTGTTGTGTTTGAAGTAATATAATTTAAGAGTGCAAAGGCAAGTGAGAAATAATAAAAACACGAAGTTATTGAAGAGTTAAATTCAACCACTTGATCAAGAAGGAGTCTTCTTAAGCATGCGCACTCTACCTCCAACATGAAATGGAATGGTAATACGGTTGAACACCAGATGCAGGCATGACATTGTCAAAACAGCTTTCATTGGTTGATCATACCCTAGGGGCAAGATACTATTGCCTAGCAACTTCTAATTGCTGATTAGCCTTCCCCAGCGTTGACCCTAATTACTATAACATCTTGCTTTTTATTCCCAGCTAAGGGAGTTATACTGAGGCTCAAATGGCTAAAGGTCTACATTTTTAGCATTATGTCAAGAATCAGAGAAGTAGCCGTTTTAGTCTGGAATTGCAGAAGTGACAAAGAGTCCTGTGGCACCTTAAAGACTAACTAAAGTATTAGTCTTAAGGTGCCACAGGACTCTTTGTCATTTTTAGCATTGAATTTCCCAGGTTTAATTCCCGCTGATGAGCATGGTGTCTGTATGCAGCTGGTCACAGGTTTTTACAATTGCATCGGGAATCCCACAATGAAAGCCGGAATCAGGTACCCTTCTCCCTTCTCTCAGAAAATCCATTAGAGAATGCCAGGCCAAATGTGCCAAAACCAAAGCCCTAAAATACAACTGGGGAGCATTTTATCTGATGCTCACTCTATCCTCTCACTGTCTGTGAGGCCCAATACGTTTGCACATAAAATTATGTTTCCAAGTGATTCCTCTAAGAATAACTTTAAAAATCTGCACTCATGTCATACTTCAAACATCCTCATTATGCTAATATCTTTGTAGCCATCACTTCATGGTGCTATGTGTAAATTAGAAAGACATTATTACCAGCAAAGCTATTCTCTCACCTACACAGACATTTACAACCTGACGTAATTGCTTAAAACCTGAATTGTTTGCAATGAAACTGGGTTTTTTTCTTCATGAAGATGTCAAAGAATCTTAATTTCAGTTCATTTTTGCAACCCTAATGAGTGTCCTTTACTAAGGAGCTGGCAATGGTCTTCACAGTATAATGGTTCCAGGAACAACTGGAAATTACGTAGATAATATCATATCTTCTTAGATCAGTATCATCTCTGAAATGTGAAGCTTTTGCCAAATCTGGGCTGCTTTCTTCTTTTTTTAAAGAAGATTTCCCTGAAAAGTTCTGAAATGCTGGGAAGGCTTGACGTCAGTAGACCAGAAGTCAATGAGAAGGATGCTAATGGACAAAATGTGTGTGACCCCTAGAGAATTAGAGTGTTATAGGAGGCATTGCCAAATAAGGAGAACATTTCTTACATCTGTTCTGAATCCTTTGCTTAGTCTCTCTTTGTTCTCAACGAATAAACATTCTTCGGTTAATATTAATCAGGTATATATATATATAAAAGTCAAATGGTGTATGCGTGTATGTATGCGTGTATGTATGTATGTGCGCTTACTCCTTCCACACCGTTTGAGCTAGAGACTTGAAATTTGGTACAGTTAAGAGGTCTTAGGGTCCTAATCAGGGTAAGAGTAAAAAAAAATTCAAATCTCACCTCTGACGCCCCCCAGGGGTGAAATTCTTTAAAGGCCAATCACATCAGCTGGGCAGCTGCTGTTCTCTGTGACATAGTTATGATGTCTTAATACCCCCTCCAACGGACCCTGCACTCGCTCAGCTCTCTGCCCCCTCCCCACCTCTGACGGACCCGAGTTGGGTTTGGTCGGAGGGTAAGTGAGGTGGGGGTGTCGGGTTTGGTCGGGGGGGTGAGGTGGGGGTGTCGGGTTTGGTCCGGGGGTGAGGTGGGGGTGTCGGGTTTGGTCGGGGGGGTGAGCCAGGGGTTTTGGGTTTGGTCTGGGGGTGGGTGGGAAGGTGTCAGGGTGGGTGAAGGGTGAGGTGTGGGTGTTGGGGTTGGTCAGGGGATGTTGGGTTTGGTGGAGGGGTAAGGTGGGGGTGTTGGGTTTGTTTAGGGGGGCGAAGAGGGGGTTCGGGGTTGGTCGAGGGGTAAGTGAGGTGTGGGTGTCGGGTTTGTTTGTGGTGGTAGGTAGGGGTGTCGGGTTTGGTTGGGGGGGAAGTGAGGTGGGTGTGTCAGGTTTGGTCTACGGGGGTGAGGTGTGGGTGTTGGTCAGGGGGTGTTGGTAGGGGGTGACATGGGGGTGTTGGGTTTGGGTGGGAGGGTGAAAATGTGAGTCGGGGTTGGTCGAGGGGTAAGTGAGGTGGGGGTGTTGGGTTTGGTCGGGGGGGTGAGGTGGGGGTGTCAGGTTTGCTCTCTGCCCCCTCCCCCCTCCAACGGACCCCACACTTGCTCAGCTCTCTGCCCCTCCCCACCTCTGACGGACCCGAGCAACGCCGGGTATTTTCGCTAGTATATATATATATATTTCTAGTTAATATATTGGGACTGGGTTTAAGATTCCAGCTTGAGCTCCTAAAGATTGTTTTTTATTGCATGCTGAGAAAACATCTGGTTATCTAGAACAGAGTGGATGATAAAGTAGAACCTCACAATCTGCTCCTTTTTATGTCTGTACAAAAAATATCGCAGGATGGCAGGGGAGGGCCTTAGTCAAAGCTCCCAAAAGTCACTAGAAAGATTCTCATTGATGTCAGGGGGGGGGGGGGATTTGGTTCACACACAGAGAGAAAGAGGGGGCAAATAACCTCTGTATTATGAGGTCCTCATTGGTTATCTTTAAATGGCCATTTCAGATTTGTCTTCTTGTTCTCTAGGCCAGGTTTTAGCCTTTTATGCCTTTATTATGTAGAAATATCAAACTCTATTTTAATTCAGGATTGCAAAGGCCTGAGTGAAATTGCAACTTAACTGGAGGCATTTAGCTCATATGCTGAATGCCTCTGGAATGAGACTGACTGAAGTCTATCTTCCTTTGAGAAAGCAGCGCTACCATTTAAAGTGATTTCAGAGTTGCTGGACAGAACAGCTGCAGAGCTATCGGAATATAATGCAGAGGGGGAGGGATAGCTCAGGGGTTTGAGCATTGGCCTGCTTAAACCCAGTGTTGTGAGTTCAATCTTTGAGGGGGGCATTTAGGGATAAGGAGAAAAAATGGAATTTGGTCCTGCTTTGAGTGGGGGGTTGGACTAGATGATCTCCTGAGGTCCCCTCTGACTCTAAGATTCTATCCCAAGAAACCTCTTAATTTTATAAAGGACCAGATTTTTGAACCCTCCCAAATGCCATTGCTGAGCAATGACTCCCATCAGTAGTTCCACTAAGGTCAATGGAACTGCTTGTGAGAGTACCAGCTTACCAGTGGGAATAAGGAATTCTCAACCTGGCCCAAAGTTCTCTGTGATTCATCAGGGCTACACTTTGGGGTTTTTTGCTGCATCCTGATGTTGTCTATTTTGATTGCAAACGTCTTTGGGCAGTGGCACAAAATTGTTTTACTAGAGGATCCGGGCCTCTAACTATATACCAATGTATTTCTAGTGCACGACCACCATGATACCAGGGGCGGGAGGACCCAAAAAGAATACAAATGGTCATTACTAACCAAGTGAGGTTCATTGTATGCTTAGTTTGAAGTTACATGAAATCACACATCCCCAGAGATAATCTCCATTGTTTGGATATACAGAGAGAATTAGACATAAACCTTATAATTTCTTGCCTAAAGTTTTTAAAAATGTCCCCTTGACAAAATGATTATTTTTGTAAGCAGAAATTATTTTGGGGGGTTCTTTCCTAGGGCTCAGGCCACACTACTTACAATTGGAAAGCCACCTCTTCCCTCCACCCCCCCCCCCCCCCCCCCATCTATTACCTGCTACTGACTCAGGACAGAGAGTAAATGACTAGGCGGCTGCTCTAGATGTCTGGTCTTTTTCCACCTGCAATAAGCTGGAAAAAGAACAACGGCACTAAAATAACATTACACTGGAACCTACAGTAAAGACCCTAATACAATGGAAATTGCCAACCCATCTAAACGAGGCTCTGTTCTGCTCAGACTATCCTTTGCAGTTCTCTCTCAAAGCAGCTCAAAACAGCAGGAAGTCCTAAGTGCTACATATCATAGGCCTGATCCTACATTCCTTGGATCCAAGCACTCCAATTGACTGCAATGGAAGTTTTTGGATGGTCAAAGAATGAGGGGCTAGACCCCATCTGTGCTACAACATCCAGGCAATTCAGGGTTCACATAAAGGTCGCTATGACATTTTGCAGTGATGAGTAGCCACCTGAAAATCAGATGACTTTAAGTTGTTACACTGAATCCAGCTGAAATGACTGATCATTTGTATCCCCAAAGACATTGTGGGATGGGGACTGGCCATCCCTCCCACACAGACTTTTGAGGGGAGCGGGTGTAAAATTGGACAAGCCTCAAAATATCCACTTTGTTTTTTAAACAAACATTTTGCACATGTTGGATTGGGGGTGGATTCAGGGTCAGAGGTAGGCCCCGAATGGATGTCCCAGTGCTGCTCAGTCTTGAGCCTCCACTATGTGGGTTTTGGGTGTTTCTTTTATGTGCACATTAAATGAGAGTCACTAAATAAATAATGACTTTGGAGTCTGCCCAGCATCCAGTACAGTGTGTTCCCAGTCTGTAAGGCAGAGGGGGTTGAAATGCCTGCCCAGTTCGCTCCACCATATGTTATGTTCAACTAAATCACTTAATCTTAAGCAATTTCAAAGTGAATGAGGTCAAAACTTCAGAGGTGACCTTAACTCTTCACTAAATATTTGCTGTCACAGATGTTGTGAAGAAAAGATTGTTTCAGAGAAACAGCTAGGACTAGGAAGGATTCCTTCTGACATTGAAATCCCTTCTCCCACAGCAAAAACTAGACACCTCCCCACTCCATTCCCCCCCGTGACACACCATAAACAAGCTCCTCTTAACCTTCCCAGTGCAACAAACTTCATGAGCTCCCATCAACCACACCCTGTCTAGTGCTACATCTCTCAAAAGTCCCCATGCTCCTGAGCCAGTCCAGTTACCCAGTGCTATACCCCTCACAAATCTCCCGGTGCCGTACCCTAGTCACATCTTACAGGTAGCCATGGCCCTAGCTTGACTAAAGCCTTACCTCACCCAAAGTCCCATGGCCCCTCTTCTACCAGGAGCTGTATACCTCAGCAGCCATACTGTCCTACTCTGCCAAATGCCGCAGTTTCCACACACTGTGGGTGGCCTCCAACATTGCCAAGTGTGCCTGTCATGGCATTCACAGGATATAGCCCCTCCTCTACACAGTGCCACACCTCTTGCACAACACGGCTCTATATAACCTAGGGGTAAGGCATGATATACAGTGGCCATGTCCTAAAGCATGGCTATTTGCTAGGATTTAACTTGATGTTGATTTGTAGAGAATCATCAGTGTGTCTTGCACTATCCAATACATTGGGGAAGCAGGAGTCCTTAACCTAAATCACTTTCTCTTCACTTACTCCCCCACCCCCCACCTCTCTCTTCCTCCCTTCCCAGCCAGTGGGAGAAGTAGCTTGTTTAGTCTTTAGGCCAGGTTAGCGAATTCAGTATTTGTTTGTTTGTTTATATTTGTTTGCGTGTCCATGCATGTGAAGGAAATTATTGTGGGAAATCTAAATTGAGGCCATGAGTCTTGTCATTTAGTTGTGGAAGTGCTTCTTTTCACAGCTGTTCTTATCTGTGGCAGTGGGTTCTGTAGTCTAGGTCCAGGTCCTGTGGAAGTTCTGCCTCCTACCCTCACGAACCTCATCTTTACTGGTCAGCAGTTCCGGTGGCATGTATCCAACATGCTGAGGGGTTGGCTCTGGTGAGGAGGGCCAATCCCATTGAGAATTTCTGACAACCACTGCAGAACAGAGCATTAGGGTGTTTTGTTCAAGGTGTCTTACTTTTGTCAAACAGACAAATGGCTACATTTTGTGCCACCTGAAGCCTCCTCAGCATGTGTGGCTTCATTGTGTCACGTTTACACAAGCCTGAGATTACAAATTGTCAGTCACCATGGCCAGGTCCATACCTGCAGTATGGGAGGGAAACTTCTGCCCACCTGCGGAGGGAAGCAGGTATTTTTTTACTTCCAGCACTATTTGGACTCTTCACTGCTACAGGCTGTTCAAAAGGATCCCTGGACTGCAATCTGGTTTAGCAATCTGAGGACAGACACCCTTTATAATTGGGGATTTCTTCAAAGTGTTTCCCTCTTCCTGTCCACATCACCTAACTGCTGCCTAGGTCCAGCCTTAGCCAAAAGATGTTGATTTCTGGACATGGAGAAAGCTAGAAGATAGTGCTGTTTGTTTTCTTGTAAAGGAGATCTAGTATAGGGTGTTGTCGGACAGTGATGTTCCCTCAGCTCTCCCAGTGGCTTCATATGTGTGTTAAATAACAATGGGAAGAGGTTGGAGACTTGTGGGAGTCCACCGGGGAGCACTTTGGGGTCGGAGGAACC